>JAGSMZ010000006.1:0-1388500 GCA_029286645.1 Papilio protenor | reverse complement strand
TAAGTTTATTATGCCGTATACCATTCGTAATGATATATTTTTTTTATTAAATATAAATTTTAAAGCTAAAGAATAAATAGGATTCGATACAAAAATATACGAAATTATTTCAGACTTGTAAACGTTAATACAAAAGAATAGCGAAATACAAGATATGGCTGATATCTAAATAGCGAGATTTGACAACAGATCCTACTAAATACAAGTTTAACTTTACAATGGCGGGCGATGGTTTGTAAATGTTTACGTTGGTGATAGCTGCAAGTGCACTTGAATCATAAACCGAGACATTAATTGGACATTTTATTCAATGACAACATTAAAAAAATTACAGTAATAAAATATATTTAATCATTTTTGAATTCTAACATTCAGGCTTAGGTTAGAACACCTAAATGCTGTGATTAATTTCTGTTTCTAAACTATATAAAACATACAAGTGGCGCCATCTATCTTAGCATTATCAAAACATGATAGAAGTTTTTAGACCACTGACCTCTATAAATGGACAGGTTATTCGACGTGATACTTTTTGCTATTTAATTCTGGTGTCGACCGTTGTGATGAAGTGGTGAAAATTCGAAATTAGAATAGAGATAGAGAACTACCAACATCAACAGATACTTTAACAAAACAAAAGCTGTTATATCCGACCTATCCATTTATATAGATCAGCGTTTTAAACCTATTAAATTCAAATATCAGATCGATTGACGATGAAGGTGATAAATGGTTCGACTTATAGTAGGTCGGTTTATGATGTCTAACGGCTAAGGGCTAAGGGCTAAGGGCTAAGGGCTGGGGTTAGGGCGTGATGGACTGCAGGTATCTGCGCAGCTCCTCCTGCGTGTCGAAGATCATGACGGGGAAGGGCGAGCCGGGCACGTGGCGCCCCGCCCAGCGCACCTCCACGCGGTAGTCGCCGGGCTCGGTGGGGGAAAACTACACAAATTATACATTTCATTAATTAAGATACATAAATAGTGAAGCCGCTACAATAATATTTACTGTCAAGAAAACTTTGTAAGTTCAAATAAAAGTACTGAAAATGTCGAATTAATTTTAACATCTACGTATTTCATAGTGAAAAAGTTTTTATTCAATGACTTTACAGAGTTTCACAGTCCCAAAATGAATAGAAATATCATAAAGTGTATGTCAAGCTTAAAGGTTTTGTAAGTTTTTTTTTAAGGTTTGAAAATTCATATTTATCTATACTAATATTATAAAGAGGAAAAAATTGTATTATATTTTTTGAATTTTTGTATGTATTGAAAAGCTCCAAAACTGCTGGGTCGATTTCATTCACCATTTAAAAGCTACGATATCAGTGAGCGACACAGGCCATATTTTATATCATTTTTTTAATTTCACGCGGACGAAGTCGCGAGTAACAGCTAGTTGTATAAAATGACTTCTTAAAGGGTGGTTATTTACTATGTAAGCAACCATCTTCTATCCATGAAATCTCATACCTGGACATGCATATGTCATGGAAAACAAAATGGCGGTTCAGAAAAAAAAAACATGTTTCTTGTTTCTCTTTTCGTTCTTCATCTTTTGTATATAAATATTTTCAGGAAAATTACCAGGGTAATCGACTTTCGAAAAAAGGCCCACTTTTGTACAACTCCTTTGACATTTGCAATTGAAAAATTCAAGGTAATCACCTTGCATAGTATAGTGCGGTCCTTCTGGCTCTCGCGCTGCATCTCTACGCGGAAGGCGCCCTTGGGCCCGCGCACGCGCACCGTCAGCTGCCCCGCGCCGGCGCCGCGCGTGTCGCACAGGAAGCGCGACTGGAACGTCGCCAGCACGCCCGGCTCCACGCCCGGCCCGTACACCCTCACCTAAAGCACATTAACATAGTGGAAAGCCCAACTTTAGTCCCCCTTTATTCCCACCCTTTTTCTTATAAGAAAAAAATGGAAGGAAACGTGGATTTGATGCCGATACATGGGAAGGGGCAATATCTCCGTCGATTAAGGGTAGGCAACGCATCCGCTATTGCGAATGTCTATGGGTAGCGGTCACTTCGTAATTTTGGCGGATTCAGGTGGCCGCTTGCTCGTTTGCCATCTTATAATATAAAAAATAATAATTAGCAGACGTTTAAATCTACTTATCTATTCTTAGTTATGTAGGATATCAGTAATCACAATATTCTTGAATCATTCTTTTTTAATAAAAAGCCCTAAACTAACTAAACGCTTTAAGCTATTTATATATTTTCACGCTAATAAACTTAAGGAGTAAATTATTCGGAAAAAACCGTCCCGCTGGAAAGGGACAAAAACTACAAGCTGGCAACATTAAGGAAGCAAGCTTGGTTGGTAGCAGTAATTGTTATCCAAAGTTAAAGGCCGTTGTGGATTTGAATTTAGACAATTGCAATTGAAAATTTCAAAAATGCAAACAATAAGATAAAGTATTTATAATTGCATGTGGATGAAGCCGCACGGGAACAGCTTGTTGATAAACATAAGTATTCTAATTGTTTGAAAACTTAAGCAATGGATGTAGGAAATTGTACCTTTGATGGGTCAGGTGCGCCGGCCACCTTGAGCACGAAGGGCGAGCCGGGCACGTGCGCGCTCGCGAACTGCACGCTCAGCACGTGGCGGCCCGCCTCCGCCGGCTTCACGCTCAGCGTGAACGTGCCGTCGCCGTGCTCGTACAGCTCGCAGTACGCCACCTACATAACATACAACATTTAAAAAGGAAAAATATAAGAGCGGGGGCACACCTTTGACTAAACTGATTTCGCAGCCCATTCAACTGATTAGTTGCACAATTAAAAATCGAGTAGTGTGCTCACCTCCATATAAGCTCATAGAAATAAAAGCGAGACTAAGCTGTTGTACGATAGTTTAATTAAAGGTGTGCGCGCGCACTAAATCTGCACACAAACACATAAGAGATTACAACGCCCTCTTTTGCAAGATATATACACTTAAACCTTAAATACATAATGATGCATTTACACATCAGTCTTTTCTTCCTTATCCAATAGACATTAAAAATAGATATAATAAAAAATATATAATAAAAATATAGATAATAAAAAACCCATTTTTTTCTTTTTTCTTTTTTTTTCCCTTAACCTATGTTCAATTTACTATCCGTTTCAATTTATGGTATTTAAAAATAAAAATCGTGCATTTAAGGGTAAATAAGTGAGTAGTACACGATACCTTGTTGGGTCCTGTACAATGTGCAGTGAGTTCGCCGGGTCCTGCGCGCCGCGTGTCTATCCAGCTGCGCATCTCGCGGCCCACCACGCCGCCCGCCAGCCCCGCGCCCGAGCACACCACGCGCGCCGCCTCGCCGCCCTCGCCTCCGCCCGCCGCCACGCTCACAGTCAGTGGACAACCTGACACACATTTTTTTTATAAGAGAAGGGGCAAACTCGGGAACACCGATATGTATATCGACACCCATGGACATCCTCAATACCAGAGGAACTGCAGATGCGTTGCTGCTCTTTGAGAAGGTGATATGCGCTTCTAGAAGGATCCTAAGTTGTAGCGGTTTAGAAATACTGCCAAGGACAGATCAGTCCACAACGCGGCTGTGTGAGGCAGAAAGTATTACACATCATACTAATATTATAAATGCGAAAGTTTAGATGGATGGATGTTTGTTAGAGTGTGTAGCCTAAACGGCTGAACGGATTTCTATGAAATTTGGTATAGATGTAAAGGATATTCTGGAAGAACACATAGGGTACTTACTATTGTTTTTTTTAATACCACGCGGACGGAGTCGCGGGCGAAAGCAAGTTTAAAATATGTTTCAAAAATGTTAGATATAGTTACCTTTTACAAGTCGTCCGGCCCACAGCACGCGCAGCTGGTGTTCGCCGGCGCGCCGCGGCGTGTATGAGGCGCGCCACAGGCCGGGGCCCGCCGCCGCCAGCGCCACCGGCACGGCGCTGCCGTCCGCCGCCGTCAGTGAGGCTTCGGGCGAGCCTGGACCCGCTGCACTACCGTCTGAAAATATATTTAAAAAAAATATTAGAAAACCATTGTATAAAAACACATTTTCCGTGGTTTTTCGAATTTAAACCACGTAAGATATCAAGTGAAAGATAAATTGTGTAGGGTTAATTTATCAATTTAATTTTGAAGCTGGGAATGCTCCTATAATGGCGAGTAACGGCGTAAGTAAGATTACATCTTTTTTGTGTTGCGTCAAATCCACGGTCTCTACCTAACTCTTTACGCAACATACGTGAGTTATATTGTATGTAAAAGGGGATTGAGCCTTCAAGTGGTACCTATGGTGAATACGGCGGGCGCGTGCGGCGCGGCGTGCGCCAGGCCGCGGCCGGCGAGCGCGACGCGGTCTGCGGCGGGCCCGGCGGCGAGCGCGCGGCGCGGCGCCCCTCCCACCAGCGCGCCGTTGTACGTCAGCTCCAGCTCCTGCTCGCCGCCGCCCTCCGCCGCCCCCAGCGTCACCACCGCGCGCCCCGATACCGTCTCCACACCTGATAACATAATATTCCTTTTATTATATCGATTACAAAGTATTATACGAGCTGTTCTCGTGCGGATTCATCCGCATGGAATTATAAATACTCTTTTTTATTGTTTACGTTTGTCAAATTCAAATTGCAAACGTCAAAATTACCGTTACCACAATAACCTTGCTTCCTTAATGTTGTCAACTTGTAGTTTATGGTCCCTTTCCCATATGAATGTGTGACTTACGTTGATGCCTGCCGGCCAGCAGGCACTCGAGGGTGCCGGGGCCGGCGTTGCTGATGTCCAGCACGAGCTTGGTGGGCGCGCGCACCCGCCCTGAGTTGTCCGCGCCCCATCCTCCTACAGGCACTATAGCCGATGTGTCTATCACCTATTAACAGTGCAAAAAAATATCATTTTATACCATAAGCAATCCGACAAAATGGCAAAGCGACCGTTGCCCATATACATCCGATCCTTAATCGATGGAGACGTACATAGAGAGGATATTTTCCCTTCGCATGCGTCTCATCCACCGTCAATTCCACTTTCCCTTCCCATCTTTTCCTTATAAGAAAATGGGAAAGGAAAGGGACTAAAGTTAGGCCTTTGGAACGCAAACAATAGTTACATTTCTACAAACTAGTCATAACTTGTAAATATACTTACTTTAACAGAGAATGGGCTGCCGGGCAGCGGGCCGCTGCTGGTGAATATCCTGACTTCGTAGAGTCCGACTACGAGCGGGATGTACGCGCACAGCCACTCGCGCGCGCCCCCCGCCGCCACGCGGCACTCCAGCAGACCGGACTCCGTCTCCTCCTCCTTGCTGTCCGTCAGTCTTTCCACCTACAATTCATTTTAATCAGTTAAACACCACTATATTAGTCTAATTTTTTTTATTTGAAATTACAAACATTACTTGTGAATGTGTGCTTGTGAACAAACAAGGAAAAAAACTATTTTTTAAATCTCACTAATATTATAAATGCGAAAGTTTGGATTGATAGATGGTTGTTTGGAGCCTAAACTGAACGGATCTCGATGAAAATTGCCTCGATGAAAAAGAAAATTGTAAAAAAAAAAATTAGATGTAGAGGATAGTCTGGAAGAACACATAGGCACTTATGTTTTTTTTTAATTCCACGAGGACGAAGTCGCGGGCGAAAGTAAACAATAATTAAATTAGGTTGACTTTTCTTTCCCATGGACATTTTGCGTTTTGCGAAAATGAAATATAATGTGTTTACCTGTACAGTGGGCGTGTCGTCGTCAGCGCAGTGTATGGTGAAGGCGGCCTCCTTGCCGACGTGCGCGTGCGCGAGCCCCGTGCCCAGGCAGCGCGCGGCCGCACTGCTGCGCGCGCTCAGCACGCCCAGCGACACCGGCCTGCCCACCACCGCCGCTCCTAACACATTGTTATATATTTATAAAAGACTAGCTGTTGCTCGCGACTTCGTCCGCGTGAAATTAAGAAATATAGCCTATGTTACTCACAGATAAATTAGCTTTATTAAGTTGAGAACATTTTTAAAATCGTCCCGGCCCCTACATTCCTCTTCCACTACATTCTACTCTACATTCCTCTTTATAATATTAGCATAGAAAGGGAAACATTTTTTTGCTACAAAATCCCCGTCAAATTAAGGGTTAAACGTTATAAAAGTATTAGTGTAAAAAAAAAATTCCCCGACCTACGAATTTACATTTCGACATTGTTATAGTCTTGTATAATCTTCTTATTCAGTGCACATTGAGTTTCCTCGTAAAATTAAATAGATTAATTAGTTAATTGGCATACCTCCGTATGTGATGTATAAGCGGTAGTGCGCGGGCATGGCAGGGCGCAGCCGCACGCGGTGCGTGTGCGCGTCCTCACGCACGTCGACGGGCACGCGCACGCGTTCGTGCCGCTCGCTCACTGCCTCGCACACCACCTCCAGCTCGCCCACGCCCGCCTCCTTCGTGTCCACTGAAATATTATACATTTTATAAGTAACTAGCTGTTGCTCGCGACTTCGACCGCGTGAAATTATGAAAATAGTAAGAATATAGCCTATGTTACTCGCTGACAACATAGCTTTTTAATGGTGAAAGAATTTTTGACATCGGCTCGTAGTTTTTGAGTACTATCAGTACATACAAAAATACAAATCTTTCCTCTTTATATTAGTAAAGAACAACTTTTCTTTACTATTTCAGATTAAATATTCGAAATTTCATTACTCGATCATTGTTGAAATTGCAGGAAACATGTATTTACCTGTAAAATTGATTGGAGTCTGGGCGATGATGTTTCCAGTAGGAAGACCGGAGACTATGACCCTATTGGGATCGAATGATTCGCAGGTGAACGGGCTGCCGGTGACTGGTTTCGAAAGGTGCAATACCTCTGGAAATAGAAAATACCACTTTTTACGTCGAAACTCCATTGTCCATCCATTCCTCTCATTGTCTTTGGAACGAACAGAGACAGTAATAGTGTAATTTTTTTATAGAAAAATGAGGCCAAAGAGCAGCGGATGGTCTAATATTAATTGATCCGACGAATGCGCTGCCGGCCTTTAAAGGAGGAGTACGCTCTTCTCTTGAAGGCTCAAGTCGTAACTGGAAATACCGCTGAGTACAGAGTATTCCACAACGGGGCTAGAGGAGACAGCAAGTTACGTGAAAACCCTGTTTACGTGAGTATAGGATAATGTGCTCACCAATAGTGCTCTGTCCGACTTCAGTGATGGTGAACTCCGCCTGCAGCAGTCCGGACTTGGTCTGGTAGCAGCGCACGGGCAGCGCGCGCGCGCCCGGCCCCGACACCACCACGTCGAACTCGCGCGCCGCGCGCCCCAGCGTGTCGATACTGAACGACGACACGCGCCCCACCTGCGCCTGGTACAGACCTAGCCCTGATGCCGACACCTGGTATCGAAAAACACATTTTTCATTAGACACATATATACCCATTTTTATGTTTAACTAATCTATAGTAACAACGAATACACACCTTGAACTAAACAATCGCACAATTGTTGTGCGACGTCGATTGTTTCGTAGTTAATTCAACTGTTTAATTACACAATTAAATCGAGTAGTATGTGGATCTCCATATCAGCTTATAGGAATCAAGGCGAGACTAAACAGTTGTGCGATAGTTTAGTCATAGGTGTGCGCACGCTTTAAGTCTAATTAGCAGCGATACAAAGTCATTCCCCTTATAAATAACCGTGGAGTTGCAAACTATTATCTATCTCTTTCTATTTTGTGTACTTGTAATGTCTCGTTCTCTTCGCAAAATAAGACGGTAGACCAAGTAGCCAAAGCTTTGGTATCGCTTCTTGTTAGACGTACATTTATTATGCTACGGCTAGACTATCGCGATAACCCGATTTGCGTCGCTGTCGGTCAGTTGACGCATATTAAAAGGTTGCGGGATAATGTAGCCGTAGTATCAGTGCGTACCTGTTGTCCGTGGTGTGCGGGCAGCACGTCCAGCAGCATGGGTTCTCGCGAGACGGGCGCGCCGCTCCACAGCAGCATGAGGCGGTGCGGCGCCGCGCGTGCCGGGTGCCACACCACCTCCTGCCGCCCCCGCCCCCGCCCCCGCCCCCGCCCCCGCCCCCGCGACGCCGCACAGAGTGAGGCACCGCCGCCCCGCCGCACGTCACGCGCCCCGACAGCCGCCCGTTGCCCGCATTACTCGTACTCACTACGGACAACATTTCAATAGAATCTTTAGATGCTTACAAGCACCAATAGACTAATGGTTTGTGTTACGGACTACTAATCTTGCGGTCGAGGGTTCGAATCCCTGCTTTCGAATTTTTTCGTAAACCATAACACATGTTATTTCAAAGTTTAGATAGGATAGGTAAGATGTTTGTTAGAGTTTGTAAGCTAAAATGCTGAACGGATCTCAATGATGTTTGGCATAGACGTAGGGGATAGTCTGGAAGAACATATATGCTATTTTTTTTAAATTATTATACAAGCGGATGGAGTCGTTGGCGAAATCTTGTATTTTATATTAAAAAAACACAATAGTAGTAATTTATGAAAACACTTTTTTCAGTACCAACTTACCAGTTATTAATGCAGGTCGATGGGCGACAGCATCGCCGATAGATAGAACTTTAACAGCGGATGCATCGAGCGCCTCCACTTCCGCTATTGATCCTCTGCCACTTCTCACCACATATCTGCCAACACGGGTCGCGGGGAACGTCAATAGGCCAGAGTCCTCTAAGGTGGCTTCTGGAACTCTGGTGCCCGATGGAGATATTACTTCTACATCTGTCAGATTTTCGTCTATTTCCACTGATGCCACACCCCCTGAAAAATGGTAAAAATCCTTATTAAATCTTGCTCGAAGGACCGAATATATTGTATTTACTTGTTATTTAACACTTTACATGTACTACCATAGTTTGTATATACCTATTTGAACATAAGTCAATGGCTCGTTGACTCGACACACGAAGGGACTACCGGGCACTGCTTGCTCGTTGAAGGTGACTGAGACGCGGTGCGGCTCGCGAGACACCGGCACGAACGTCACGTCGTACAGGCCGCGAGCTACCGCAACCACCTGAGTAATCAAAATACATGACAAGCACCTATTTAAACATTTAAATGTCTCAATTGTCAAAAAGCCAATTTACCTCAGCTTTAACTGTGGTGGAGGGAGTAGAGACGACAAGTTCTAGTGTGCCCTCACCCGCGCCGGCCGCGTCCACACTGAACGTCACCGGCTTTCCCACCTCCACTGCGCGCTCCTCCTCTGCACCTTCTTCCAGATTTAAACCTTCCAGTGTTCCTTCAAGTTCTAAAATACAAAACAAGAGTTTTTTCAAATAAAAATCACTAATAGACTATCGATCAACATTTTTTTCTAAAGATATTTAAAACGGTTTATAAGCAGTAACCTCCGGGCCCCAGTCCTGTGACGCGCACGCGGCGCACGTCGTACACGTTGCAGGTGAAGGGCGAGCCGGGCACGTGGCGGCCGGCGCACGTCACCTGCACGCCGTGCCGGCCCACCGCCTCCGGCGTGTACGTGGCCGTGTAGCGCCCCTCGCCGCCCGCCGACACGCGCGTGCGCACGCTGCTGCCGCCCGGCCCCGTCACGTACACTGTGGGCTCGCCCGCTGAAGTGCAAATACATATTACATTATTACTATTCTGTTCCTAGCTTGCTTAGAGGTTCCGGTGCGTTCCACGGAGATCTTAGAACCCTCTGTTATTGCACTAGAGGCTGGCCACCGAGAAGGTTTTAGAGGGCCAAACCCCACAAAACCCTTTCTTCCCCCAGAAGGCGGGGTATCTTTTGAAGATTTCTCTCCGATATAAAAAAACACTAGTGGAAAATGTTTGATAGGATTTATAAATAAAATATTCCGATAATTGAAGAAACATCTAATCTTACCGATATACTTTTTCAAATAATAGTCAACGGTACATATTTTTCTCATATTCTTATCACCAGAATCTATTAAACGTTATAAAAACTTTTTCAACCACGCGACGTTCTCAAGTCGTTACTTTATTGAAACAAAGCAAATAATCGTCGTTAGACTGATTCACTGTTTGTAAATAGTTTAAAGCAAAACAAAAGCATAAGAGTATACGAATTGTAAACAACAATGTAATAAGAATGCTGAAAGAGTACTTTTATAACTGTACATTAACTATACAAATACTATCAATATCGGGCTTATCAGAATGCTATTGTAACGCCGCTCTATGACGAAGAATAATTTCCTTTAAAAGAACATGGTACTTGCGATATCGATATGATAAGTATTTGACATTCGCACACAAATTTATTTTCGATCACGTACAGTTGGCTTGGTGATTAGGTTCAAAAGATCCGATCACTCAGGTCTCGGGTCCACAGCGCCGGCTTTTATGATACATCGCGAGTCAAGATCGTTCCATTGAATGATACGCAACAGGTGAATACAGTTTATTGTAGGGATCGGAAACCGGTCGATCACTTGAGGATAGTGATATAATCACAATGATCTGGTCACTGAATTACACAAGTCGTTACAAGTGGGGGGTCTGGGGTCTTATAGAGTCGTAAATTTTAAAACTAAACCAAAATAGTAAGTACTAACTGAAAAACGTTTGTCAATTGTTCATTAAAATTTCAATTTTATGTTGATAAGGATTATCTTTAGAATAAAAAAAAGTTTGTTACTACCCCTATATCATCGCCCCCCCAACCTAGATCAAGGGCTAGCGACCAGTACCGGCATTATGATAGGTGGGGACACCGCTAAGGGCGTTGTACACAAAGGGGCGCCACGTGCACTATATATCAAATAGGTTTGTATTACAAGTAGAGGGCGCTGTGGGCATGTCGGCCAAGGCACTAGTATTACTAGGCCAAGGCACTAGTATTACTAGGAATGATCTTCCACCACCTATAAACCAAATTGTATCGCATACAGGTTTTAAAACTAAGTGTAAAAGATTCCCTTTAGAGTCACAAATCAAAACTGTAAATAAATAAGACCAAAAGTCACTATGCTATTACTTTGTATTACCACCTCACTTATTAAGTACTATGAAGCAGTTTGGTATGCACACTTAATTATAATTTACGTTTGAACCTATGTTATTTTTGTTTTTCTTTAAAAGTATCTATTAAAATTATTATCTAGCCTTTGAAAAAGTTAAAATTGTAACCTTAATGTATTATTTCTTTATTATTATTATTTATTACTAAAACCCTGCGATCTGTCGTGACTTACTATGGAATCCAGTGAGGTGTATCTCAGCGGGCAGATGGCGGGGCGCGGAGCTGAGCCCGGGGCCGGCGGCGCGCGCGTCGGGCGCGGCGGGCGCGGGCGGCGCGGACACGGCGCACGAGAAGGGCGAGCCCGGCACCGCGTGCCCGTTGAACCGCACCGACAGGTTGTGCACCGCCGCCTCCACCGGCTTGAAGTTTACCTACAACACAAATGGTAACAATACACATTATTAATTGTAATTTATTTTGAACTAACTTTCGCCCGCGACTTCATCCACGTGAAATAAAAAAAAGTTTGTTACTACCCCTATATCATCGCCCCCCCAACCTAGATCAAGGGCTAGCGACCAGTACCGGCATTATGATAGGTGGGGACACCGCTAAGGGCGTTGTACACAAAGGGGCGCCACGTGCACTATATATCAAATAGGTTTGTGTTACAAGTAGAGGGCGCTGTGGGCATGTCGGCCAAGGCACTAGTATTACTAAAACCCTGCGATCTGTCGTGACTTACTATGGAATCCAGTGAGGTGTATCTCAGCGGGCAGATGGCGGGGCGCGGAGCTGAGCCCGGGGCCGGCGGCGCGCGCGTCGGGCGCGGCGGGCGCGGGCGGCGCGGACACGGCGCACGAGAAGGGCGAGCCCGGCACCGCGTGCCCGTTGAACCGCACCGACAGGTTGTGCACCGCCGCCTCCACCGGCTTAAAGTTCACCTACAACACAAATGGTAACAATACACATTATTAATTGTAATTTATTTTGAACTAACTTTCGCCCGCGACTCCATCCGCGTGGAATTAAAAAAAAACATAAAAGAAAAAAGAGTAGCCTATTTGTTCTTCCAGACTACACTCTATATGCCATTTATTAGTAAGATTTAAATCTTGAATTATATTTAACTGAAATACTAACTGAACTACTTATTCTAATAAGTACGCCGTTTATTATTTTGCTTAAATTATAACAGAATACATAGAAACCTAACGATATTGTAGAGTAGTATGGTAAAAAAAGGTTACATTCGTATAATGTGGAAATTAGATTTAAATTCCATTTTAAAATCGATTTATAAATTACTGAGTATTATAAGTAAAGATACTATTCTAATTTATTTGTTATTTTCTGACACTCCATTTCTAACTTAACCCACCTTAAACCTTGCATTTCCTTCACTTTGTACATAATTCGGGACATTCCTACCATTGACAGCGACAATTATTTCCAAATTACCAGCACCTAGAACAAAACGGTTTATTAAATATACAGATAAAGAGACAACATTTTATCTATAGTATTATATTATTAATCAAAACTCATTTTTGCCCGCGACTTCATCCACGTGAAATTAAAAAATATAGCCTATATTACTCAGCGATAATGATGTAAGAATTTTTAAAATCGGCTTAGTAGTTTTTGTGTTATTTCAATACATACAATACAAATCTTTCCTCTTTAAAATACTAGTATAGACTAATTCTTGACCGCGACTCCATCCGCGTGTTATTAAAAAAAACATAAAAGAAAAAGAGTAGCCTATTTGTTCTTCCAGACTACACTCTATATGCCATTTATTAGTAAGATTTAAATCTTGAATTATATTTAACTGAAATACTAACTGAACTACTTATTCTAATAAGTATGCCGTTTAATATTTTGCTTAAATTATAACAGAATACATAGAAACCTAACGATATTGTAGAGTAGTATAGTAAAAAAAGGTTACATTCGTATAATGTGGAAATTAGATTTAAATTCCATTTTAAAATCGATTTATAAATTACTGAGTATTATAAGTAAAGATACTATTCTAATTTATTTGTTATTTTCTGACACTCCATTTCTAACTTAACCCACCTTAAACCTTGCATTTCCTTCACTTTGTACATAATTCGGGACATTCCTACCATTGACAGCGACAATTATTTCCAAATTACCAGCACCTAGAACAAAACGGTTTATTAAATATACAGATAAAGAGACAACATTTTATCTATAGTATTATATTATTAATCAAAACTCATTTTTGCCCGCGACTTCATCCACGTGAAATTAAAAAATATAGCCTATATTACTCAGCGATAATGATGTAAGAATTTTTAAAATCGGCTTAGTAGTTTTTGTATTATTTCAATACATACAATACAAATCTTTCCTCTTTAAAATACTAGTATAGACTAATTCTTGACCGCGACTCCATCCGCGTGGAATTAAAAAAAAGTTAGTAGCCTATGTGTTCTACCAAACCGTATCGACGAACATCCATCCATACACCAAAACCATTGCATTTATAACATCTATACTAATATTATAAAAAGGAAAGTTTTTTATTTTTATATGTATTGAAAAAACTCAAAAACTACTGTTTTTGTTTAGTTATTTTAATACAGAACAGTAGTTCCGATTTAAAAAATTCTTTCACCGTTAGAAAGGTAATTTATCTGTGAGTAACATGGGCTACAACTTTTTATTATTTTTTAATTTCATGCGGACGGAGTCGCGGGCGAAAGCTAGTTAATAACAATGTAATATTTACCAGCATGTGATGCATTAATAGTGAAGGAGACAGGTCTGCCGACGACGCCGGGCGATATGTCGGTGACGGAGACGCGCGCGGCGCTGTACGCCTTCACTAGGAACGGACTGCCCTCCACGTGCCCGCCCATACTGCCCGCGCGCACCTGCATTATACAATAAATGTAGCATTAAATAACACTTATTATTTGGTAATTTCCTAGTGTTCAGCAAAATCTTTAGCTGACAAGAAGTTCGAATACAGCCAAAGAGGTGGCATACTGGCCACCAAGACTTATTTGACTAATTTGATTAAAAGTTACAGTGAAGAACACCAGAAGCGCGGGAAGTGTAATACGTCCAAATGAGATTGATATGGGTTTAAAGCAATAATATTGTAAATATGAACATACTTGAATAAATATATTTGAATATAAAAGTGTATTTTTGGCTGTCGCGCTGTCAGTAACAACTTAAACACTTACCTCAATACTGTGGTCGCCAACATCGACTGGTATGAACGAAATAGTATATCTTTTACTTGCTTCGTTTTCTCCCACTGTCTCTTCAGCCGATACCTACAACGAACAGATGCTACTTTATTAAAAGCAAGCTGTTGCCCGCGACTTCACCCGCATCAAATTAAACCAAATAATAAAAAAAATAGCCTGTGTTATACACTGATAATTACCTTTCTAATGGTGAAAAAAATCTTAAAACCGGCCCGGTAGTTTTTAAGTGAATCGAATACATACAAAAATCCTAAAATACAAATCTTTCCTGTTTATAATATTAGGATAGATAGTATAGAAAACTACACGATTGTAATTTTTAGAATACAAAATAAATAAATGATCATTTTGATCACACAATTCTATTTTGAATTAGTCTTTTAGCTACAATACAACTTCAGTAGAAACTAATAAAGAGAATTTTATACATTTAACGAAAACAAGAAATGTCTACATACCTGTACGGGCACCGGTCTCCTCGCGGGCCCGAGGACCTCGACGTGCGGCGAGGCGGGCGAGTCCACGCTGAAGGTGTAGGCGTCGCCCACTGACACCTTGTCCGGGGACTCGCCCGACCCCGCGCCGATCACACGCGCCGGCGCTGATATGTGGCACACGAATGGACTGCCTGCAGACATTAATAAGGGGTTTTGGTTATTTTTGTGGCTGAATTTTTAATCCTTAATTTGACGGAGGTTTTTGGAGCAAAAAAAGTTTTTTTTTGTTTTAGTAAAGTCATATTTTTGGATATGAAATAAGTACATGGAAAATTCTATTTTTTTTAAATCAGATAGTCGTCACACTGGACATAATCAAATTAAGGGTTTAGGCCAGTTCTCAGAATTTGCATAAAACCTTGATCTATTCGAACTGTCTTAAATCATTTTTTTGTCTCAAAGTAGGTAGTTCTAGTTATTTTTTTAGAACTTTCAAATAAATCTGTCAGACTATAAAATGTTATGTGTGTAATATCAACCTAAGTTCCTTAGGTATCACAGAACACGAGAAAATTAGTGGTATAATTAGTTGTCAATACTTTGAGTAGATTTTACATACAGGAATAGATAGATGTGTATACCTGGCACGTGGTCTCCGTTAAAGCGCAGCTCGACGGTGTGCGGGCGCGGGTCGCGCGGCGTGAAGCTGATAGCGTACGTGTGCGCGCCCTGCGCCGCCGCCGCCGTCGGCACGCGCCCGCCGTTCACCGTCACCTCCAGGTTGCCCGGACCCGCCGCCATTGTTTCCACTGTAACCACACTAACATATAAATAACACCGATATTTTATATCATTTATTTATTCACATATTAAAACTTGATTGAACTAAAGACTACTTAACAACTTACCTAAGAATGTCACAGGTTTTCCAACAGTCCCATGAGCGACATCTTTGACTCGGATCGCTGAGACGTCATATACCTAAAGCAAGCAATAAGTTCATCTATACTAATATAATAAAGCGCAAACACACATTTCTTTGTTAATAGTCTTTTTATAAACGCTATAGCGACACGCTATAGGCTATGAATTTTCACGCTATTTAGTTTAGGGAGTGAATAATTTTAAAAAAAGTCCGGCGTGAAATGTTGAATCATGCAAATGTAGCTGCACAGGAACAGCTTGTATTGTAGTAAAACTTTAGAATGCATCTTGGATCTTTGTATTTGTATTTAGAACATACCTTTAAGTGGAAAGGGCTGGCAGGTATGGGCACGGAGTCGACGAGCACATTGAGGCGGTGCTCGCCGACAGCGCGCGGCACGAACTCCGCGCGGAACGCGGCCGCGCCCGCCGCCGCCACCGCCGCAGGCACGGACGCGCCGTTCGGACCTGCGCCCGCACGCACACGCACGCTCAGCTCACCGCCACGCCCTAACATACCCCAACCCCCCTCCCCAAACCCTACAATCTACCTAATAATACCCCCCATTTACTAACATTTCCAATCCCCTTTCTCTATCTTTATGATTGTTAGAAGTTAGGGCGAAGCGGATGAGCTTTATAAATAAAACATGTTCATGTTACATCACTGTTATTACTTATATTTATTTTATTAACTTGTCGGTACCCTTATTATTCATCTTACAAAATTACCTTATCATTTTTTTCTTTTTTTTTTCTTTATTCTTACCCTATGTTAGTAATGATTACAGTAATACATAATAGCGTGATATCAAGTTGCGTGCATTAAGAAAGAAAAAAATAAGTTATATCTGGGTGGATGTTAGGATAGCGAAAGCATGTGAGTGGAAGAATACTAAAACTATATTCGTGTTTCTATCATCGTTCGTTAAAAACCATCCCCGACTACTTGTAACTTGATCACAGTTTCCTTTACAGTGATTCAATTATATTAATTGCCCTTCATTTAAACCACCCTGTAAAGAAACAATACATTTCTAATATGTTTCATGAGTATTTTTAATACAGTACTAAAGTATTGGAATTAATCTTATTATAATTAAACCACATTGTTGGATATTATTCAAAATACAGACCAAAATAAAATTTAATTTCAGGGTTATCATTAAAAACACCTAAATCTGGACATACAAATTTCCTAAGCTTAGTTTTAATTTATTTTGTGCTTTTGGTGACATATCTATACAACATACCTTCAACATTAACTTCAATTTGGTCGAGCGTGGCAGTGGGGTGGTGCAGCGTGAGGGCTGCAGGCCTGTGCAGCGGCACGGGGCCGGGCAGAGTGACCCTCGCGCCGCCGCCGCCACCCTCCGCCACCGCTACAATCAGGGGACAGCCGGGGACTTTCATCTGTTTACAAATAATATTTTATTAATTTACTACTAGCTTTGCCTGCGACTTCGTCCGTGTGGAATTTAAAAAAAACAAAAGTAAGTAGTCTATGTGTTCTTCCAGACTATGCCTCTACATCTGTTCCAAATTTCATCCAGATTGGTTGAGCTGTTTAGGCTACAACCTCTAACAAACATCCATGCATCTAAACTTTCACATTTATAATATTAGGATATAATAAGACGGTGGCAAACAAACTACCAGGTCACCTAATAAGTGACCTCTTACTATAGACATCTGTAAGAATATTTTCTTTTCTCCATACCTGTCTACTATTGGTTAATACACAACTTGTTATCAACACAATTGGTTATCAAATTAAATCAAAAGCCAACATTTTTTTATGAAGTGTATCAATGTATTAAATTTAATATAAATATGTTGTTAACTCAAATTAATTATCAAATTTGTTTAATTAATTAATAGGGAACAAAACTAACCTTATTAAATGATACATTGACAATATGTTCACATGCTTCAGTTGGTGTGAAGGAGACTGTAAACCTGGCATTGCCCTGTAAATTAAAATACAATATTGTAAAAATTAAATATTAAAGACTAGACACAAATATTGGTATAAGACTTTGGTCCTATTTTTATACATACCTGTGGATGGACTTGTGTGGGTATGTTTAACCCTCTGGCTGCCACTGTGATCTCCAAGTTTCCTTCCCCAGCTTGTGCTGCATCTACTGCGAGCTGCACAGGCACACCCACTCTCGCCGAAGCACCACCACTTACACTAACCAACTTTCCATCATATGCTTTGCAAACAAATGGTGTACCCTGAAAATAATTGTTATGATTACCTTACTTTATCTTCATATGTCATACTTATATTTGTCTCTTTAAATGTTAACTGAAATAAATTTCATAATTAATATGTTTTACAATGGATTAATACTAAAAAATGCCTGTATTTAGGCAGTTTAGGAAAATATTTGCTGTGTAAAATTGCTGTACATTGTATACTAAAATAATTAAATCAAAATAAATAATAAAATCTTGCTTACTGGTACTGGCTGGTTGTTATATTGAGCAGTTAGAGTGTGGGGTCCGACATTTTTCGGTGTAAAGCTGGCAACTAGCCCTGATGCCGCATCACCGGTGAGGCGCACAGGGACTTCTCCTCGGGGACCCCTCACGGTTACTGTCAGTTCCCCACCTCCTGACCCTTCCACTCGCACCGAACATGATGCTATCTCTCCAACTGGTATTAACTCTAGAAGATAAAAGGCAGTGGTAAAAACAAGTAAGATTATTTTCTATTAAGAGAAGACAAACAATTTAATCACTTTACATTACTACTTTTGCGATTTCAATTCGACCTATGATTGTTAAGGATAATATTATTCAGATATCGCATTCGTATTAAAGTTTATAATCGTGTGTAAAATATAAAAAGGAATACAAATATTAGAAAAACAAGTTGTAAACAAAGTTTTGAAATGTTGTATTGTCCTCATATGCCATTGTCACTGTCAGTGTCAGTGTCACCTGTCCCAAAGACTAGCATAAAGCGAAATATAGTGCACAGAACATTTAAAAAATGCACTTTATAAATAACTCCAGTTTATTTTTATAACAGAAATATGGACGTTTGCTTATTTTACAATATTTCTACATAGGAGAAGAATAATTACCAATTTGCGATGTATCTATGGTGACTCTCTGTGCGGGGGCTACGTCAAAGACGAACGGTGATAAAGGAACCGGTTCCCCATTGAACTTGATGTCCACTCGATGAGGCGTAGGAGCTTCTGGTCTCCAGAAAACCAAACACCTTCCTCCGCCTACCACCTTGAAGATTTTATAAAGAATTAATATAAAAACCTTTAACGCCAAAAACTTGCAGAAACTCTAGTCACCCTTAGTGAGTTATCTCTCATTTATTTCTATAAACCCCGCACCAACCCACCGCATACACATGTTTTGTGCAGTCTTTCGCCTTGAGGCAATACCTCTGAGGTAGAGTTGAAGGATGGTTCGCGCCCTAAGCTTTTGAGATGCAATTGGTGCCAGGTTTGTATTTTTTTATTTATTTATTTACACTTTGTACACAAGGAAAACAATTTACAATAAATATACATGTTGAAAGTTGGTTGCACAGGTGAGCATAACTCTAAAAGAGTTTTCTTACTGCTAACCATGCGATATAGATTAGAGGTTTAGCAGGTAATGACAATGTGCAAAAGTAAAATTAATGCTTTGCTATGATCTTAAACTATTCGTTTAAATAAAAACTTTCGTGTATAAAAAGGCGCAACGCCTTGTCATAAAGCAGTGAGAGAAAAAAAAACTTCCAGTGTTTTTAACGTCTATTTCTAGTGTATATTCCCGTGCAAAGTTTAATTTCATTAAGTTCTAAGCTTACTTGTACGTGATTGGGGACTTCACCCTCATTTATTGAAATTTCTAATTGCCCCTCACCGGCAGCGCTCGCGTCCACTGAAAGGAAAACAAAGCTCAATTTAATTAAATATTGAAACATTTGCTAGCAATTGTTTTAGGTTTGTTATTAAAACGAAAAGTATCGAAAATTCGACACACATGAAAGTAACAAGAATTTTAAAACAGACATTTAAAAAGGCTTTTATGAATAAAATACGATCATAAAAGTCCAGTGTTATTAATAACGCAATTAGATATCAAAATGCGCTAAAATCCAAGTCTGAAATAAACATTACCTAAAATTTATTAAAATTGTTAGCACTATCGAATTCAACAACTATTTGTAATGGTATAATTTAAACTGAGAGCTTCGGGTCGAGTTGCAGAGGAAGTCTGGTTCAGAGCGCCGCATCTAATTCGGTCTGTATAATCACAGAGTTTATACGAAGCGAGTTAGCTGCACAACTTCCCCAATTTTACTTAGGTGAAACAGGAGCGGGTCAATTGGACAAGTTTTCCTTTAACGCTGTTCAACATTTGGACAAGTTTACCTCTGAACTGGCACTGTTGTCCGACAACTGCGTTGCCGACGTCTGTTACTTTGATAAGACTCGAGTCGTACACTTTGGCCACCAGAGGACCGGCCGCTAACTTATCTTCAGCAATTGAAACCTGGAAATACATTGAAATGAACAACATCAATTGAAGTAAAGTAACCTAAATTTGTTAATTAAAAGATTTTTATACGTTAAGGTAACACTGACGCTGATACTAATGATTCTTTAATATCTCTTTCTCTATTAGAAAACATTTTATCAGAAGTTAATCAAGCATTTTTATTAGTTTTGAAATTGATTCGGGTGATGCTTTAACCTTTAATAAGATTTACAACTAACAATAACTTTTATTATTTTATTCGTAACATAATTAGAATTTATAGTTATCAAAAACTCGCGGCTTGCTATAGTTTCCGTATCGTATTTGAATTTAATATTGCGAGAGAAAGGTAAATATAATTTAATTAGATAAATTCGCACCTCTTATGTGAATAAAATTTCGTCTAGAAAGTTCGTTCGTATCACGACGACTTTCGAGTGCGTGAGTTTGAGTCTGCGAATAAATTCATTATTCGTAACATGTACAAGTGAAGGGACAGGTTGTGGTGTAGACGAACTTCAACCTTGCTTTAGCATGTACTCTTTACTGCAGTCACTATGTTAGGTTACATTACACTTGTAGAATCTACGATAGCTTATTCCCAATAAGAATCGAGGTCTGAGTCTCAAATAGCTCTAACGAAACGATTATTTTCAGTGGACTAGATAATACTAAGAAAGATTCAAATAATAAAAAAAAATGTTTGTCATGTGTAAAAATTGTTATATCAAATCACATAATTCAGATTGCATATTGAGTAATTTGCATGGCTGACTTTGACTTTTAAAGATTAAGGTCGAGCATCCGTCATTCGATATTCACAGTTTTGGCTTAGCCTTTGACTAGGGATGGCATCTTTGGTATATTTGATTTATTAATGTATACAACGAAAAGTAGGAAATAATAATTTATAATCAGGAAAATTAATGAGATATTTTGTAATTAAATATATAGTGACCTAACTGTGTTAATCATGGAATGAGTCTACACGTGGACACTATATTGTGATATTTATGCTATACTTTTCTGAAATTGTCGACAACCCTGAAAACCTAATGTCATTGTACATGACATTACAGTGCTTTAGATTTTACGATTCCCTATTGGATAATAATTTAATATTCTGTATGGAATGGTGAAGGTAATTTCGGTTCGCATTGTTATTAATTTAATTTATTTGCAATGATAAAAGCGGAACTACCATTTGTAGTGGGCTAGTTTATTGCTATAGATACTGTTTCAAATTTATATTCTGCTTGTAAAAATTACCATATTCTATGTTTGTGAAAACAAAGGCATTGAGAGTAAATTAGATGTTAGTATTACATGAAAAGATTGTGGTGAATGATAAACAAATTGTCTATTTAAAAAAAAAAATAGTGAAATCAAGAACATTGTTTCAATAATCAATTAACAGAAATGTAGCTTTGCTAAAATAAGAATCAGTAAACAATCATCCTTGTTAGATTTAGCAAGAGTTTTATTTAGCTTTAGTGTATTCCAATAGGAATGGATACTGTCTAGTTTATTGCTGAATTCTTCAGGGGTAAAAGTAGTAAATTAAAAATATGTTTAACTTACATCGATGAGGTGTGTGCCGACCTCTTCAGGTGTAAACTCAATGCGGTAGACGCCCGGCCGCTCGGCTACGTCCAGCACGCGCGCCGACACCGGCCGCCGCGACGGCGCGGTCACCGTCACACCGACCTGAGAATAAACATATAAATAATATTAGTATTTAATCAGTTGTACAACGATTAGTGTTATTTTGGGTTAAAAATAATGACTAACGATCCAGTGAAAAGAAAACCAGTAGAAAATGTACTGTACAATTTCAAACGTCTAATCAATTATTTTAATAATTACAGATATCATGTAGCATTAATCAGCTTTGAATCGAAAACCCGCAATGAAGTATGTCACTATATGGTATAGTTACGATGCTGCAGTCATACAGGGGTCCCCAAGATACTGATAACGTCCGTTCTTTTGTATAATTAGCTTGAATTTGTGTTTATAACGTTTACGAGCTTACAATCTACTTTTCAGATATTTCTATCCACGATAGACGAGTTATAGATAGAATTTTGAGAGATTATTTTTGAATATTCATATATCGCATTACAGTAAATAGGTTCTTACGAAATATGCAAATATCAATTTATTATACGAACTGGAAGGGCGAGGGTGAATGGCAACATTCTGTTGCGATAGTATAATATTGGACAGGCATATCCATATTTTCCTCACTCCAGTTGTCGTCATCTATCATTCGAATATTTACAGTACTCGCTGTAATGGATGACTGACGTTTTAGTTGCTTAATATTAAGACTGTTTTCTCTCTACGTTACTCTCTCTCGATACAGTAAAATGTTTAAACAGAATAGAAGATCATTGATATTTAAATAATTAAAAATCGACGTTATGAACAAATATACAAATGAGTTATTGAAAGAAAATATTAATCGTTATCCACCAAGAAATAAAAACATTACTAAAATGCACTTATAGCAATAAATAATAACATACTACATGTAACACTACTACATAGTATTGCAATGCGAATGAACCTGTAATTTTCCTCAGTATTTAAATATGAGAATTATAAAAATAGTGTTACATTACACAAAAGGTTTATGTGAAAACATTTCTCGTAGTCAACAGTCAACTTTGTATTCAAAACTCTTGCTTTCTAATACGTTAATTATAGGCCAGTTAGTGGGTCAATGATTATGTTGAAAGTTTTACAACACTAGAGCTTACGTTAACTGTGAAATAAACATAAAACTATTCTTTGGAAAACGGGATTTATTCAAGTTCCGCACATTTATATGAAATATCGTTACATATTGAAAAATGCCAAAGTATCAGTTCACTCGTCATATTACGTTTGTAAATTGTGCAGATGAATGTGTGTGTAACTTAGAGGAAAGGGAAGCCGATAGGCAATAAATCTTAAATTGGCTATGTCGATCGAAAAGCCAAAAATGCCAGCGCTATAGCGATCAAGGATAAATCATTCCAAATGTGACTATCTCTTTGGCTATAGTTGAAGACTTTTATTTCCTACCCATTTAGACTTCATTGAACACTCATAGTGTAATTAGGTCGAAAGCTAGTCTAACAACATGGAGATGTGCTAAGCTGGTTTTTTTTTATCTTTAATGGGATGCGAATTTAATTCTTTGTACATAAGAAAGGACAGTACTAAAGTGGCGAAAATGTATGTTGTGTCATTACAATGAATAAAACAATGGATTTAATTTTGTGACCGCTGAAAATAAAGTTACAATAATGTTTTGACAAGTTAACTGTACCATTAGTCATACTGCGGCTAAAGTTAGTGTTCACTTCGATGAAAGAATATTTTTACAGCTGTGTTAATAATAATAAGAAAAAAAAACATATCATTATTAACAATAGAAGTTACATTGCTTTGTAATATTATCGAACACAACACTTTATCGATTTTCCGTGACAAAGTTCATTAACCTATATTTCAGGTTGTTTAAAATAAAAAGAAATCGTGACAGTTTTGAGGTCGTTACAGTGTACTATGTTTAAGTTACACTTTACACAACAAACGTGACAATTGGAAATACACCTTTATTTCGGTTTAGATAACGACAAAAAATTACAAACCGCAAGGTTACCATTATTTCATTGAAAAGCACACGAATTTGTACAGGCATTTACTGAGAAAAAGGATTCTCATACCTTTTTAAACTTATTTCTCCTTTTAAATTTGAACTTTTAGAGCGCGTACACACCTTTGACTAAACTATCGCACATCTGTTTAGCTTTGATTCCCGTGAGCTTATATGGAGATGCGGACACTTCTCGATTTTTAGTTGGCCAATTTAACAGTTGAATTGGCTGCGAAACAATCGACAATCGCACAACAATTGTGCAATTGTTTAGTCAAAGCTTCGCCCGCTCTTAGATGTCTATTATGCATCTCTTATTTAAGTTAACACAAAGTACCGTGAAAGTATGTAATACAGTTGCATGCCTTGTTATCTCACCTCATTTTTGCTGAAGGTGGGCGCGCCCGGCGACGTGGATATCTCGAAGACGGCCGGCACCCGCGCGGGGATGAGCCGCGTGGGCTCCCCGCCGCCGCCGCCCGCCGGCCCCGCCATCACCTCGACCTTCCACGGAGATCCTAGAAAACAGAATAACTATTAAAGTAATTTCTAAATCTACTTTGTCTTAGCTAACCTGCTTAACACAGTTTTCATATGAAAAATCATCACAACTACTGTTAATTTGCATCGGATGATGGTCTCTTATCGTTGTATTTACACAATATTTAGGTTAAGCGCTTGGCCCATCTAAAAAGTATAAAAACCTCATAGCATAACCTAAATATGTACAAATAACGAGCTTATGAATACTTAATATCCATGTTTGTTGAACATATTATTCGTGAAAAGCGATCAATCAATCCGTCGCGGGATCGTTTTCAGCCCCTTCTCGATAGTACGGCTGAGTACATAATTTGCCGGTTTTCGCAAGCTACTTGGCATTTAATACCATTAGATAGTTTGTATCAATAAAATGCTACACTTAATGGACAGTTGAATTTAGACAATAACATATCAACCCTTTATATACATATTTAGCGAATGCTTTAAGATATAAAAACATCTTTGAAAAACATTTAGGTCATAATTATCGTACAAAAGCAAAGAAATATATCAAATTAAGGAAACGCTGCAAAAAATACGTGAATTAGATGTCGGACACTGGATAGGATGGGAGTTAGTTGCAAAAAATAACGTAAAAACTTCAGTCGGTTCTAACAAAGCTGGGAGCCAGACATAATTAAACGCAGCAACATGTCATTTATACAATTAGCATGATTCAAGGAGACGAAAGCTCAGAAAATAGAGAAAAAAGTGTAAAAACCAAATCGAAAGGAAACAACAACAACAACAAATATTCTATTCAACAAATGCATATTATATTTACGCACTGACCTAGAAAAATAGACAGGCTAGGTAGTACTTTGAGCTTATTTCATTTACACCATTTTGTCGTTGACAATTTTGTCCATTGTTGACCATTTTGTCGTTGAACAAATAATAGTCACAGAATAAACTCTCAGTAACTTCATGCGCATTAAAATCGGACCAAACCATAAGCTGTACTTTCCATCCTATGTATTTATAAAGACCAGTGTATTTCCGACATTTGTGTGTGTATTGTTACATTTGTAGATTTGAGGTTAATAGTCACGAAGCTGCTACACGGATTTGTAATCTATTAGCTGTAACACATGTGTACGCATGCGGTGTCCAGTTGTCTATTGACTGGCTTGATTACGATACTGTTTGTCTTTGACGGATACTAATGAATGTAAACATTACAATACTAATATGTTATAGCTACTTAAATTTTAATGATTAAAATCGCAGATCGCTAGTATTTGTTTATCTTACACTATAGTTTAAATTTGTTAGTTTAGTTCAATAGTTTGATCTGGGCAAGCTGTCCTGCAAAATAAAATCATATAAAACGGTGCAATGCGCTCCATACCGGCTCATACTAATTTAGCGTACGACTATACTATCTGCCGATTAAAAGTTCATAGTCTACGAGGGCTTGAAGTAGTCACATTCATCTTGTAACCAAAGGTTAGTTGGGAGACATTAATTACCAAACTGATATTTTGAATTGCCTTATTGTTAATCCACAATACATAAGTGAGCATCTAGCACTAGTGTATTCAACACAACGCAACCGCAATACAAAGGTGTAACAAAAGAATAACACCGTTTGATGTGATTCAATTAATCAAAACAATAACATGACCGGCGAAGGCTATTAAAAGGCAAAGGAAATAATAAATTATGCCACTTGATTATTGCCTATTTTCTGTTACGGTATCTGGTGAAACAATATCGTAACAAATAATGGTTATAAGAAAATGCAGAACAAAATAAGTTTTCAAATTAAACGCGGAGATTAATGAAATTGAAATATGAATGACGAGCTGTTGCTCGCGACTTCGCCCGCGTGAAATTACAAATATAACCTATTACGTTCGCCCTTTTTTTTCAACATATTACCAAAAGTATTAACTTAGTAGTAATCTATGTAATAACAGAAATCTACCGATGCAAGATTCCAAATTTCTAAGCCCGGTAGCTTGTAAGCTGATTTTTCGGTTACCCTTATTGTTTGTGTTCGCGATATCTTCTAAACTATTAGTCCAATTTAAATACTGTAAAGAACAATTTTATTCTACATTAAATTCTCCTGATAACAAACGCATTTATTTGGATAAGGATTAATATTGAAACCAATAAAAGAACGCTGCAAATAGCGTAAGGTTTTTAATTCATTTTGTAAACAAAAAAATGGTTATTGTAAGAATACCGTTAAAGATAGATATATGCTATCGCGGACTTTTCTGTAGAACTTTTTGAGATCTACAATTCTTTCATACATCATTTTTATATACCTCTAACGGTTTAGGCAGCGTAAGCCGAGAAAAGTTAAAGTTTAATGAATTTTTAACGCCGGCGTCCAGAAACACGCTGTTTATTAATAGTTCCTAAACATTAGTAATAATAAAGTATAGCCTATGTTACTCACAGATAAATTACCTTTCTGATGGTGAAAGAATTTTTAAAATCAGCCCAGTAGTTTTTGAGTTATTTCAATACATACAAAAATACAAAAATACAAAAATACAAAGTTTTCCTCTTTATAATATTAGTATAGAGTATAGATATAGATATATATATAGATAAGGTGCTTTTTAAATAAAATGATCTACTAAATGTCTTAAAGGACATAAATATAACCTTATTTGATAAATAATGACAAGTGTAAAACCTCGCATCAAACACTTATTTGATCAGTGTTTTTTTTTACTTTCTACAAAAATTCGGGGTTCACAATTTTTTTCATTTGAGCGTAAAGAAATGATGCTAAATACGTTTTTCTCAGTATCTATATGTATTCACTAACAATATACGTACGAGGTCTTAAATACTCGTATATTGATATTAAAAGACTAAATAAGTATAAAATGACCATAAACTTGTTATACATATTTATAAAAATATCAACATATATGTATACCATAAAAATCATTTAGGTACAAACTCTTATTAAACACACACTCGTGTTTCTAAGATATGAGAGTTATAAATTAATTAAAAACCGTAGTAATCGTCTTGCAATAAAGTCGGTAATAAAATAACTTGGCCCATGAGACTCGTGGCTCGCTTACGGCAACTAACGGTACAGAGCGAGCGATTCCTACAGCGTGTCATTAGCCACTTCAATTAAAAAAACTTAGAAGTTCGAGTTAGAGTAGATAACTTTTTCAAAACTTGAAAATTTTAAATGGATTACGCTTAATTAATTTTATATCAAAATCCCCGTTAAACACATAACCTAAAACATTCATATACATTTCTGTATAAGAAGCAGCTTTTAGCGTTTTCATCTTTTTAAAAGACCACATCAAAACGTAAAAGGAAACTTGTAAAGGTAATAAATCTTAGTCATTAAAAATATTAGTAAACGAGGTTTCATTTCACAACCAGTTTATTTAAAGAGCACATTTCGAAAGGCCTATGATCGTTTTTTGTTTTTTTTTTTAATTAAAATCAACGGAAAAGTAATTTAAAAGAGATACGAATTGTTTAAACTTAGAATTTTAAAAATAGATTTAATTAATGCCATTGACCAGTTGGACTATGAAAGACATGAAATAAGATTTTAAAAAATCAGAAAAATAACAAAGGTATCTTAAGTAAGAAAATAGTTACGTTATGTTTGGAACAGTGTAATCCGATTTCGATAAAAACTTATGGACCGATAAAAATTACATACAAAAAATTTTAATCGCACTCTCGTAACTAGGAAAAGAAAGTGCACACAGTACCAGGCGATCATAAGCACAACGGAGATTACGGCACGTTACGAAATGTTATTGAATCGAAAGTTATATTGCGACCGCTGATAATCCGAGTATCGCAAATCTTACCGGCTGACGGCGGCGCCCGCCTGTGATCGATCGTAACTCGATACCGCTATTGTTCTATTTGAATACTAACTGTTTTAAGATAACAATGTAATTTCAAAGTAAAGATTACAAAAAGCAATTACATTTAAAATAATTTGAAAAAAACTCGATAGATCACTCAATTATGTCACAAAGATCAAAAGTATCGAGTTTTGAATTAACGAAATGTAGTAAATGTGGAATTAAACTCATTTTTGATAACTGTATTACACAAATCCACCAGATTAAGTTGTAATTAATACGAATTACGTATATAACTACTAATATATTTAGTTGAAATGTTCAATGTTAACCTTGTAGCTGTATGAAAGGTATAGGAGTGTACACCGAACCGCATACAACGACATTACGCCCGTGGTAATGACACTTAAGTTTCCTGTGCTCATGCGGCTATTGTCTTCTTAATTATAGACAATAAGCACACGCTCCTAGATCTGAAATTGTTCTCGGAAGATAGGAAACAAGCGTGTTGCAACTTCCGCCAAATTCAATTATAAAACTAGTAATTGTTTGTAATGTAACATATGAAATACATTTAACAAGTGATGATACGCACTATTTAAAAGACCCATTATTTTTTTTACTAATAACTTTTTTAATATGAATTCATTGATCATTGTTAAACCGGTCAGAGAGTTTCCAATTCATTTCATTAAATAATTTTACATTTCATTCTCTCCATTGTGACATTAAAATCTCAGTCTATTTTAAAAACAGGTTTTACTTGAGGAAGCAATGGTTATCCATCGACATTATTTAAGTGAGTTATGCAGATGTACAAACTATATCGACTTTATATTCTATATACATATTATCTTCTTCATAGAAAAATGGTGGTTTCCAGTTCTGTAGTCTTCTGGAAGGGGGCGGTGCTTTCTTTTAACTATTTAAAATCCTACCCTAGTGCTTATGTATATTACAATGTCATTGTATAAACATCATATAGGGTGTGTTAAGTGTACTTAAATACCTGTATTATTATTTAAATTTAACACACTCTTGTATTACTTCGCTGCTTTGTTTTATAACAAGTTTTATATGAAATAACTTTAAAGAAATTTCTTTGTTGCTTACAAAGGGTTTTTTACCTGCACTTTGCAGCTTTCTCTAAACAACCTTTGAAATGTTTTTCCAAGAAAGTGGAGGTAAGGCACGTACTTAGCCGTGGGAGAGACATTAAATAATGGAGTCCGGTGGAGTGTGTGTCACTTACAATGACAAATATTGTTCACAGAAACGTATTTAATCTCTAATTAATGTCGCAACTGGAGTTTTTTTAATACATTTTAAAAAGGTATGTTATTAATAGATTGTCTATCCAAATAAATAAGATCAGTTGGTCACTATAGTATATTATAATATATTTTTTTTTTCAATCCCTGCTAAATTGTAGGTTATATCTGCTAATATTATCTGTAAGGCATTTTTATAATTTTGTTAATGATCAGTTAAGAATATACATTCGTTCGTATTATTTTTGTTAAATGATTAGATGAATTAAAGAGCAGACATTTATAAACTGCTCGTAATTATAATAATAGAAATTTAAAAAAAACAATGTCCTAACCTAGCTTCGATTTTTGAATGGTATTATTTGTGGTAATAGTACATTTTTGAATAAGTAACGGACATTATTTTACAGTTAGATACATACATATTCATTTCACATTGGTCAGCCTATATTGATCAATTGGCTGACATTGATGATGACAATTGTTAACACTGGCCACCGATAAAGACAAATTAAAAATGTAATAAAAAAGTAAAGTATGATTTTAGGCGTAAAACAAAAGAAGTGCAAGATGTGATACGAAAAAAGGAACAACGAAAATGTGACCTCTTGTAATAAATTGTATATATTGTGCATAAGTATGAACAAAGAAGTTATAAAAATAAGATGGTACTAGTCGACATTTATTCACACATATACTTTTCTGCAGATAACACTATATTGAAATTAATACAGTATGTGTGAGTCGTTAAGATTAGTTTGTGATAGGCTAACTCCTTATCACGTTTACTGTCTAGCTCAATGAATAACGGATAATCATTGGGAGCCTTGGAATTGGGTCAAAGGACTTGAAGGTTATTTTGTCTAATACAAAACGTGATTAGACATACAACTTTTTTAAGAAAATTATTATAAGCAAAGTCTGCAAACTTACAATAAAAAAAATTAAATAAGCATTTTTTACGGAATAATTCATTAAAAAATAACTTTAAATTCAAACTACTTTATGATGACATTGCTTAATAATACAAACTTGTATATACCTTACATTCAATATATATTATATAAGAATGTTTTTTTGTATTTTCGACATACCCATTTAATTGTTCGAAGCTTCCCGACAATCGTGACTGGCTCCGGTTATCCTTAGATAAGGCCTCACAGCTCTGTGAATTACTTTCACTAGATATGACCTCAAGGTAAATCAAAAGAAATAAAGTACTTACTGTGAATATTCATTTAAGTATCTGTCATAGAATAAAATAAAAATATCTCAACAATCCGATATTGAGTTCTATAATTTTTGATACATTTAATATTATTTCCTTTCTTTTACAATAAAGTAAAGACTCACAAAGAAAGCTTAACTCCCCAACATATGGAATAGTAGTAGAAAAACAGTTGTATGATTCATTTGAAAACTAATTTTTAGTTTAATGTTAGTAACTTTTATGTATCGATTATTTGATCCGATTTTTTCGATGTGTTTGTTAAACATTACCGCTTCAGTAACTCCAATTTATGTCAAGAGTGTATTATCCTCGTCGATGTAACGAATATTTCCGTTTGCCGGCGCAATACTCATATTACATAATAGAAATGCGTACAGAAGTATATTGTTACGTTTTTTTTTTGACCATATAGTTACATGTTAATTTGGAATCTTAGATTTATTAGGGCGCGAGTACACCTTTGTCTATATATCGCACAACTGTTTAGTCGCGCTTTGACTCCTCTGAGCTTATATGGAGGTGCGCAGACTACGCGATTTTTAGTTGTGCAACTAAACAGTTGAATTGGTTGCGAAACAATTGACAATCGCACAACAGTTGTACGATAGTTTTTTATTACTGCAAATGCGGTTTTATTTTATTTATAATTATGAATTAAAGAGAAATAATCTACACCATCTGAACGAGATAACGCATATACATAAATGGTACTATAGACCATAGTCTCAATGGCACAGACGATGTTTTTAAGAACAATTTATTTGACGATAGAAAAGTCGGCCCAGTCTAAACTATCCATGTAAGGTCAACGTAATTTGTACTCGACGATTAACAATTGAATGGGTAAGAAAAAGACAACGTAAACATTATTGTTACGATCAAATCTTTCGATTGTTCAAAGTCCGCCATTGTCTAAACTGGATACGACAATTCAAGGTTAAAAAATTTCACACGATTAATGTTCTAGACGATATTTAAAATCTTGTTTTGGCTAAGAGTTATTATCGATTTATTATCAAAATATCAATTATAAAATTCAGTACAAAAACAAATATTTAATTTTGGTATTGATGTATTAGCATATGAATTTCACTAAGCAACTGCTAAACTTTTAAAAAGTTGAGACACACAAATTACAAAAAATATTTCGCAAGTTATTGCTTCCTTTAAGTTGATACATAAAGGAAATAACTTAAATTCCATTCCCTTACATAGACATGACGGATGTAAGTTACAAATAAATGAAATATATGTGCGATTACTTAGATTAGATTAAGTCGAATTAAATGTTAAAATGAATTACAGTTTTACAAGTCGTTTATTCCGTAGTTTGGAAAGCTGACGCAATGCAGTTTTTAACCTGTTTCTTGCAGGTGTTGTACGTGAGTTTATAACTGCTCTCATACGAGTATCGCATGCTTGCATTTACTCAGAATAAAAAAAAACTTGCAGTTGGTACATCCGTTGTTTTCTTTTAATTACGACTTGATCACCTATAATGAGTGCTATTAAATGGTTTATTTTTAACCATAATTAGCTTCTCAAGCTAATACGAATAGCTACATGCGTTGTCGATCTGTAATTTCAATAACGTATTACAAACACTAACTAAACGGTGCTTAGATAAAACAGTTTAAAATAATTGTTATGGTTATATGATAATCACTATTTCGCATTGTATTTTTAATTCGTAATAACAAGATAAGAAATAAGTCAACGATGTAAAAACCACATTAAAATAGTTACTTAGTCGCAACATGATATATGTAGTTCCCCAGTGCAATCCGATGCCCGCGAGAAACCTTGCAGTTAAAGTTAAGTTTCTAAAGAACGCCTTTAAACAAATACGAGTATGTAAACCGGCTTGTTTATTTTTCCAGCCTAACGGATTTATGTAATAAGAAAGTTTACGTTTTCTACACATGTTTGAAGTTATGAGCTTAGACGCATAAGTTAAATACACACGGTTTCTTGATTAGATTATACATTAGCTAACAACAGGCTTGTATAATTCTTTACGGAAAAAAGCAGTTAACATTCGAGAGAATTTTTTACATCCATGACTGATCAAAATTCGTATAAGAATCTAAATAAAACTGCAATAAAATCGAAAGTGATACTGATTTATTAATGTAATATTTTATATAGATTTTATTTATCGAATGAAGATTAAAATTGTCCAGCATCACTTTTATGTATTACTAATGTATGACGTAACAGACGGACGTACGGTCTTATGATTAGGAATGGTGTTTCGTGTTGCATTTTTTGCTAAACGCTCACCGGTCACGCAATAACAGATGAAGCGAACCATATTGATGATGTATGCTGTAAAAAGTTTACATCCGTTATTATTATTAGAAGTTTATCCTAAAAAAGTGGTCAATAACCTTAACAGTCTGAGGGGGTTTTGTTATCAATATTTACCATAAACATAATGGGGAGAGAGTCCTTACAAAAGAGTTCAACGAACGTCACGGCTTTGTTCGTAGGCGGTGATGCGAAACAATGGCTAGTGCCCAGGATGTTCTCGCCACTGTCTTTATATTAAAACTAACTAAAATCAGAAATATTATTATTATAAATAACATACATGTCGTTATCAGTACGTAGAAACTGTAAGATTATTAATAACTTCTACATGACGTTTATTTTGACTATCTTAAGTTATGTTTAAGTTACCTTTTTAGTAATATACGAGTTAAAACGTAATAATTATTCTGAATAGAGAACATATAGCCAGGTTAATTAATTCAAGAAGTGGGTAGTTATTATACATAACTAGATAGTCGTTTGACATTCCGATCGTAGGAGGTAGGAGCAATTTACATAATTATCATTATGATCAATACCTGCCTACGATACTAAAGCAATGTCAAGTGCTATATTAAATACATTAGCTACCGCTATTGAACAATTAGAGAGGTAAAGCATATTTAGTGGCTGTCTTTTTGGTGTCGGCTTTAAAACTTGTATATTTAAATGAAGCTCATTAAAATTTTAGGTCAAACACTGATAAATAAAGGCCATGACGTGTCTCATTCATATGATAGAAATGAGGAGAGGCGGATGCGTGAATTCTATATGCAAATACACTTACTTATCGAGGGCGAGCGGACCTGACAGAGGTACGGGCTAGTTCCCTCGGCGACAACTATCTAGGGCACTGTACTGACGTGTGTCGCAAAGAAATCACAACAACAACACTTTCAGAAGCACACACTGCACCATAAAAGTAATATCGTTCAGAGAACAGACACGGCACGGCTCAACTGTTCTTGTCAGACAAAAGAACAGAGAGACAATTAATAAACGGTTGTTATTTTAGTACGTATGCGGAAGAAAACGCGACGAAATTGCATTTTGGAGGCTCGGAGGCGTCGCCTCGTTCGAATGCGAGTGCGACTCAAATGTCAGCGACGGTGCTCAGGCGCTCGCTCGCCCGCGCCCAGCCGCGTGACGTCACTCTGGTATTCAAAATGGCGGCGTGGAATTCGAGAGCCTACATGCAGACGGTATTAGCGGTTAGTGTTGTGCTAATAGACCTCTGTGAGTAGAACTAATGCAGGCGCGAAGTGCGCATAAATATCTAGTTATATTAGTTTTGGCTTTAATCTATTACAAATAGTTTAGCTGCATCTTAGTTAATAACTTGTCACTCAATTTTTTTATCGATTACTAGCTTTTGCCCGCGACTCCGTCCGCGTGAAATTTGAAATAATAATAAAGAAATGAAAATTATAGCCTATGTTACTCACAAATAAATAACCTTCCTAACGGTAAAAGAATTTTTAAAATAGGCCCAGTAGTTTTTGAGCCTATTCATTACAATCAAACAAACAAAGTTTTCCTGTTTATATTAGTATAGATTAAAAACAATATGTTTCATCGATGTTAAAATGTTCGACAATAGAGCAGTTACTATTCAAAAATGCTAAATTTTCTTTGCATGTTTACAGTGAAAATTTAATCATTGTGAGTCTTAGGTTTAATTCTATTTTCGTCATAATTCGTTTCTTCTTCTTTTAACCGGTGTCTTAATATCAGGTGTTGATTAATTACTGTTTCAAACTTTGAAACTGATAATTTTTATTAACTGCTATCACTTTGACCCACTGAAAAAGTAACTGCCACATTTTTCTTGAAATCGCGTTAAAAGTTTACGAGTAGTTTTTCATTTGCGTTCTAATGAAAAAGCGTTTGAGCTATTGTAGATGGTGGATAAGATTTATGTCAACACAAAAAATATTATCTTACTAATATTATAAATGTGAAAGTTTAGATGGATGGATGGATGGATGGGTTTTTGTTAGAGTTTGTAGCCTAAACGGTTGAACGGATTTCGATGAAATTTAGAGGCATAAATGTAGAGGATAGTCTGGAAGAACACATAGGCTACTGAGTTTTGTTTTTTTTTAATCTCACGCGAACGGAGTCGAGGGCGAAAGCTAGTTATGTATTAATTATGTCATTTACCAAATGTCAAAATGAAGTATGATTACGCTCAATAAACATGCGAGGTACAAATAATTGCAATATTTGCAAATGTAATTGTTTAACGAAGGTATTTATATTGCCCACTGAGTATTCAAAACGATTATTTGCTCAAAATTACTACGTGTTTAACGCTAGGCAATATACTGTTTTCATTGTTTAGGCTTATTATCCAATTATTACATTGTTCTGTTCAATAACTATCCTATTTCAATACATCTTTAAATTGTTATTTAATCATACTACTAATATTATAAATGCGAAAGTTTAGATGGATGGAAGCATGTTTGTTAGAGTTTGTAGACTAAACGGCTTAACAGATTTCTATGAAATTTGGTATAGATGTAGAATATAGTCTGGTAGAACACATAGGCTACTCAATTTTGTTTTTTTTTATTCCACCCGAACGGAAGCTAGTAAGTACATATTTCAAGTGAACCGGAATTTGATCTTTATCATTTGATAAGTTGTTTTTTTTTGTTAATGTTATTTAAATCAAACCAAGTGGATATTGAAATTGTATTTTATTAATATTTTAGGTAGCTACAGTGTGGCCAATTAATGACCTATTCCAGTCGAAAATCACTCATCAATTCAATAGATGTTAAGATATGAAGTTCTAGTTTAAGCTAGTGAATGTGAGTTTAAAATCAAATCCTGTTTTAGTCTAAACAAGCTGGCATTGTTAGGCACGGGTGCGTCATGTGAACAAGGTCGGGGTCTACATAAATTGTGATGTACCAGACCGCCCACTCCCTCGTCTGCGAATTCCCATTGTAACGTCTAATGAAAAATATCATTAATGACTTGCTATAAATTTTGACTGACAACATTTTGGGAACCGATGACATCATTAGTGTATGCTCGTATAATTTTGTTTTAATCTGTACCTAAATTTCGTTATTGATAACATAGTAATTATAAATTGATTAAGCTTAACCGCTTAACATGAAATGTCGCGCAAATTTAATTTCTGGGAACGATGAAAGTTTGCCAGGCGCTTCAATACGTGTCTATATTGGTGAAAATTAAAAATAAAATGTGGATGACACAATTTAAAAACCTTTGAAACTTAGTGTCCCCGCACACTACAGACTTTGTGTCGACCGATAGTTTAATAGGACGCTTAATCGGTATAAATATGTAGGAAGGCATATTACACCGTTGAAATTATGATGGCTAAACTATCGCCCCCCCCCCCCCCCCCGATGAAATTATCGGCTGATGAAAATTCTGCAGTGTGCAAGGGCTCTTACGTGTTAAAGACTATATAATCACTTTATTCAGTTTAACAGCCATATGAAAAAGATTTTTTTTAAATAAATAAAAATAGTTTATTAACTTTCCCCTTGGGCAGGGGGCTGGTGTCCAAGCTAGGGTGGTGCCCTGTGTATTGGATCTAGTAGATCTAGGATGGAAATAGTATCAAGAACAAGCAACATTGAACTAAACACGCAGCCTTAGTGTATATAGGAGTTTGTTATTAGAAATAATGAAAGCCAACGTGTCAGTAAAGCGCCGAGAATGTAGCTTTAACACTTTCTTGCCGCACTGATGGCGCAATGACAATTTCTTTTTAGAGAACGGATGTAATGGCACCGAATTATACGGTTCGTGGAAACACGTCACAAAACACTTTCTACGTAATAGCCAGAATATGCTCGAATTTAGGTGGTTTTGTATTTTGACTATCCATTGTTTTTATGCATATTGCTGTGCGGAACATTATCACAGTAGACTGTAATAAATATTTTAAAATATGTAGTTAATTTTTATGCCGTATGTATTGTGGGTTATTTACCGATCGCAAGTACACAAAGACAGTTCGCAGCTAATATTTTGTTCTGTGTCTTATATATTTTTTAACCTTTAAAAATTTTATCAGATTGATTGCGATTTTTATGACATTTTCTACAAATTTTACATGTAGCAAAATAATTGATATTGTTGCTGTTGTAAATCATTTTCATTTGGATCTCTTCAATTGTGTAAACAGCTAGTTTGCTCGCCGCAATTTCGAATGTCTAATTTTAATTGTGGCGAAAGCTGCGGTGAGTTTACTCGACACAAATGTGTTTTTAACTGGATGGGTAACCATAATTATCTTTGTTTTGTTACCAGAATTTAGGTTTGTTTCTATGTACCTCTCCTAATAACAACTGATCTTAATCCTACTAATATTACACTTTAAAATTTGTAAATGGTTGGTTACTTTCAAATGAATCCACGGGTGGATAGATCGATGATTTGATGGATGGAAAAATCAAAGGTTTAATAGTTTGTTGCATCGATATTATTAATATTAATATATTTTAATACGATTACGATGAATTAATTACACGATTAATATAAATTAATATTAATCGCGGATTAATGCGGTGATGAAAAAACATATGAATCGATAAATATGAAACTGATGAACGGATAGGAAGCTGAATCCTAATTGAATGATGATCGACGGATCATTCATTTGCAAGATCAGTTCATTAATTAAACTCATTTCATCGATTGCAATTAATACTCATTCCATCCTATCTATTTTTAAAAGAGAATATACAGCAGCCAATAAATTAAAAAGAAATGAAGAATCGTGTCGCAACGATTGTTCGAGTAGAACAAATTGAAATAACGTGGAACATAGATTCACTTTATAGGAGCGAGGCGCGGAAGAATCATTTCGCTGCGTTTGTCGTTCTACTATTTCATTTTGTTCTCTTTGTTTTTCGAATGGCGCGTGTCGTGCAATATCGTAGGTAACGGCTTAGAGCGAATTACATCACTGCTACATGTTACACTGTGGAATGTAATCGGAAAGCGTAGTGCAGATGTTACAAATAACAGTTTTCTTAGATAATGTACAAATAATGTCCCACGACTCTTCTTTATGGAAATATTTCTTCTCTAAAGCCGCAGAAAAAATGACTATAATAGCTCATATCGAATGATTGTGTTTCTTGCGATATGTTTCCTCTGTGGAAACACAATCGCAGATTCCGTATAGAAGTTTATTGCGACATTTAAGCTTTAATATTATACATACCTTGAACATGTTCGCCATTGAAGGTGACGCGAACGGAGTGTGGGTGTAGTATGCGTGGGGTGAACGAAGCCACATACCGCTGACCTCCCAGTGCTTTCACAGAGCTTGCGACTAGAGTTCCATTACCACTGGATACTTCCAACTCTAGCTCACCAGGTCCCGCTGAACCGCCATCCACTGTTTTTGAATTATAGATACGTTAAACCAACGATCAGTTTATTAGACTATTTAATATAGATTTAGTTAATATAGATGTTATTTTTTGTAATGAAAAGAAAGTTTATTATATAAATTAAAGTAATTATAAGAGATTATAGTTTCTTTTTTTTGTCCTTTAGAAAAGTTTTTGTATACTAACCTATAAATTCTACAGGACGACCGACGATTCCTTTGAAGGTCGGTTTAATTATTATTCCTTTGGCACCTTTATTGTTTTCCCTTTGATCTAATCTGTAACAAGACAAAAAAGTTATCTTTCTCAGTAGAAGCGAAATTTTACAAAAAATAATTAATTATCCCGAAAGAGTTACGTAATTAAATAAAAGTCGCGTCTACCTTAACAATTAGGTAATTGAAGTATTAATGAAATTTCAAGTGACATTATTATTAATTACTAAGAAATTTGAAAATACATCTATTAAAATTTCTAATGTATTTAATACACATTTCTTAAAATAATTTAGTTCCACTGCCTCTATTTCAATAAAAAAAATAACAATAGTCTACTTCAACAACAAAAACAAATGAAACTTGAAAAATGAACTTCAAAACAAATGAAGCACTAATTTTTCAAAACAAAGTTCTATTACAACATGAAATAAAACATACAAGACAAAATAAAAGACAAAATTCGAAACCGTCTATACAACGTAAGTGCGAGCAAAAACTCCCCAACGGCAGGTACGGAGTACGGATTGGAAAATTTATAGCGTCCAGACAACACGTCCGTACCGCTACATGGCTCTATATTTTATTTAATGCTCTAGTTATTTCATTTTTAGAACAATTTTTCAATCACATTCAGTACTTACATTTTTAAAATTATATGAAAGAAAATTGAATTTTATCGTCACAATACCTAAAGACACGTTTGTTTGACCTTTTTTTACATACATACTGACAATTGCAACGTTAAATGTAAAATAATAAGAAGTATTAGATAATATTAAGTACATAAATAAAGCATATCTTACTAATATTATAAATACGAAAGTTTAGATGGATGGATGGTTGGAACACACATCCATCGTCGCGGGCGAAAGCTAATAATCCATGAAGTATTATTTGACTTTAATAAACACACCTTTTACGTAAGCTTATTACATGTTACATATGCTTTTTGGTAAATAAAATCAACAGTATGTTATTTGTATACAGTATTAGATATGACCTAGGAGATTGTATAATCATTCTTAGAGGTCACTGCACAATAGACAAAAATTACAATAGCCTGGATGTTCGCATCACTGATTCATCTCTAGAGATCTGACAATAGCCAGGTTATAAAATGGCAGCCATTAGAGGAAATACAATTCCACACCCAACAAATAACTGACGATCTACAATCGAACATTTAATTGTGTTTATATCTATTTTAAGATTATGCATTTAGACGTTCATCTTTATACAACCCAGAAAGGATGGGCTTCGATCAATCGAGCATTGAAGACTTTAATATTTTCTAAAATCTTAGTATCTGTGGTTGTAATGGGGTTTCGATATTTTATGGAGTTGAAGATTAAGTTTTAACGCCTCACTAAAAGTAATTAATTGGTCACTAAGAGAGACCTTTAGTGTAAATTGTTTACACTAAATGTATGATCTGGAAGATCACCATAGCGACGTTTTTCGAATAAATTTTAATCACGATGTTACGTGCAGCAGTTATTTTTAACAAAGCTATTGACTAAAAAAATGCGTACTATGTTTAAAATTTATTGACACTATAGTACATCTAAAACTGGATAGTAAATAGGACTTACCTGAAACGAGCATGCGCGGCATCCGTTTCAGTATGGGCCCCCCCGGTAGGGTCGCGGGGGGGCCTATTGGATAAAAAAGACTGCTCTTGTTGTTGCTTCTCCTCCACCGTACTGTACGAGGAGTCGCGCACCACGTAAGAGCTCTCACGCACCTCGCGCTTATACTCTTCCTGAGAAGACAAGAAAAATCACAGACTTGAAATAAGGCGAACACGACAGAACAATCCTTGTCTCGAAGTAGCACTTGACATTTATTGTTACATGTGAGAAAACTAAGGGACTACCGAACTGATTGCTAAATGTCTTTGTGTGGGTCTTAAACTGATTGAGTGGAAAGCATGTAACTACTACTGGCAAAACTAATAAATTGACGACGGTTCAGAATGTTAAAGGAGTGTAACAGAATACTGACTAATGGGCGAGGCGGCGAGGGTAACTTCGTCTTTGTGAAACTTGTGTGCAAGTCGAGAGTTAAGTACGGACAAGACGACATCTATAATCGCCACAGTTCATGACATTCCCGACGAGTTACTTTTATAATTAATTTGATGGAAAACCAGCACGAAATCTTAACAAGATTAAGTTTTGGTAAATCTGGTATTTAATTTCATAGAATTGTTTAGATTTTCCATTGTTATCGTTTCGTTATTTCTTTTTTAAAGTTGTTGGATAAAGAAGCATGCACTTTAACGTGTATTAAAGTAGAAACTAGATGTTAATAAGGGTTGTAAAGAGGATACGTGCTTAGAATGCAGATACGATAGTTTAACGGGAACGATTACAGCGGCGCGGGTGGAAAGAAGTTAATTAGTAAACAGTGTAAACAGACCCCCGATACTAAACTTAGGTGCCACCTAACTGATACGTGAGTGTAATGGTTTTTAATCATACTTCATACTAATATTATAAATGCGAAAGTTTAGATAGATGGATGGATGGATGGATGTTTCTTAGAGTTTGTAGCCTAAACGGCCGAACGGATTGCAATGAAATTTGGCATAGACGTAGAGGATAGTCTGGAAGAACACATAGGCAACTCAGTTTTGTTTTTTTTAATTCCACGCGGACGGAGTCACGGGCGAAAGCTAGTTAGTTTATAATAATGTCTGAGGAAAGTATAAACAATTCAAGTGTGTACCCACCCTGGTGGTATAGTCTGCCTCCCGGTCGTCGGCTAACCGGTCGAGTTGTCTGTTAAAGGTGTCGCGCGTGTAATCGCTGAACCTATTCAGTTGCGTGTTGCGTTGCGTTTCGCGGTCCAAAGTATTCTGGCCCGATTTAGTGTAGTGACGCTCCGTTGAGCCGACCGGGTCTAGGCTGTGTGAAAAAAATGAAGTATCAGAGCGGATTGTTCACTTTTACAGATCTCTAAAAAACGCCAATCAATTACGTTTGCATAGCTAGCCTCAAATAGTATATTTGAAGAATAAAAAAATTCAGAACAGCATTATAATAAAGAATTTAAGGAAGTATTATGGTTTTTATAATTCACATATTCTATTATTGTACTACAAGTAAACTTCCCGTTTTTATCTTATAAAATACTTATACATAACAGTACCTGTTTATCATAATATTATAATAAATATAACAAAGATTTCAATCACCTGTTAGTGCTCAACATTTGCCTAGTTTTCTCCACAGTATCCCATGAATCTTTCCTACTGACGTACGCCTTTCCTCCGGGATCGCTCCCGTCAACTGTACCTGTTAATGTTATTAAAGGGAATTATAAATCATCGGATATATATATAGAAATAATACCAAATATTACAAATATATTCTTAAACAATATAGCTTTGTAATTATTAACAATGTGAGTGTAATAAGATTTTGGGGAAAATATCCTATTTCAGTTCGTGCCCTATGTTGGTTAAAGAGGCAATGCATGTAAATGCGGATGTCTAAGGGCAGCGCTCAATTGGCTATTTTGGAGATTGCCGCTTGCCTCTTGCTGATATTATAAACATACTAGCTTTCGCCCGGAACTCCGTCCGCGTGGAATTAAAAAAGAAACAAACGTTAATAGCTTATGTGTTCTTCCTGGCTATGTTCTACATCTATGCCAAATTTCATCGAGATCCACTCAGCCGTTTAGGCTACAAACTCTAACAAACATCCATCCATCCATCCAAACTTTCGCATTTAAAATATTAGTAAGATTAGATTTCTTACTTGGACTATTATATCCGCGTACTTTTTCTGTTTCTAAAGACGAGAGCGGGCTTTGATCGAGGTTCTCCTGCGAGCCGCTGTACGAACTGTAGATCTTGTAATTGGATCGTTTCTCAATAACACGCTTCGTTGTTGTGACGGGACTATATCTTTCTGTTGGACTGGCCACTCTATAAAATCAATATTAATTTAGAAATTCAGTTATAAACACAGAAAACCGTAATGAAAACATCCTAAAACCGTAGCGATATTAATGTATTTGATTTTTGATATTATATTACGACAACAATATTTGTCTTGCTTAAAATTGATCTGTAAAATAAAAAGAAAGGTTTTTTTTCTTAGTATATTAACATAAAATACTTAAGTACGATTTTCAGCTAATTTAGGAATAAGGATAAGAATCTATTAAATTTGTTGAGGATATTTATAACTATGATTTTAGTTGATTACACTCTTACACATTTATGTCTACATACCTGTTAATTGGACTAGCCGTCCTATTCAGCGGACTGTCCTTCCTCGTGAGTGGGCTGGACGTGCGGCCGATGGGACTCGTCGCTCGGTACGGGCTGCCGCCTCTGAACGGACTGCTAGACCTATTCACATCTAGACGCGTCCCGTTTCCCAAATGCTTGGACGTTATAGGGCTCGCAGTGCGATTCCTCGGACTCTCAGATTCATATCTCGTGTAATCCTTTCTATTTGTTGAAGTGTACGAGTCTATGACGTCGTAGCTCTTCTCCTTGACGTCGGAAAATGTCTTGTAGTATTCGGATTCTCGGCCCTCTTCGCGACGGTCTATTGAGCTCGTGTTACGTTTTGTATCGTATGTGTTGAACTGATTGAGTGGACTTTCCGAGCGCAGTCGAGTCACTGTGAAGACGACGATAGAAAACTCTTTTATATACATAATAACATTATTTAGAATGCTCGCATATCAAGTGTATAAGCGATTCGAAACGTTCTCAAGAATTCAATTCAATTTGTGACGTGAAAGGTCTTTTCAGTGCAACTGGCATGAGTAAATATTTATAAAGTTGTATGTGTATTATACGATGCGGACGTGTTGCCCGCTCTTAAATAGAATTCGAATCAATTGTCAACAATGCCATTCTAATAATGCCTTATCAATTATGTCTATGAATAAACTACCATTATTATAATAACATATCGCAATGTTAGAATAGACGGACAATATAGGCGGTTAGTTCCAATAATAATGATGCAAAACTTTTTTAAAGTTAACATTTTAGTATACAACAGTTTGGACTTAAAAGAAATAGAGTACTTAATACCTGGACTAGATATCCTGGCGTAGGAGGGGCTGGCGCTGTCACGAGGTTTCTTTGATCGCGAGCCTACTCTGAATATGTGCGGCGAGCCGTGCACGTCGTACCCATTGAAATATATGTAAAGCTGGAAAATAAACATTACCTGTATAAAGAAGTTAATATTCTACCAAAGCTGAGGGTACACTGTGAATGAACCAATAAGTGTGCACTTTAAACTTCCCTTTTTCAACTTCCAAATCATTGTACCTTAGTTGGGTCCAAATGATGGGCTATTTAACACTATACTTACTTTATCTTATGTTTTACAATCCTCTTCATCATAATCTATTTATTATCCATGAACAAATGAAATCAAAGATTACTATTACTTAACTAACCAAATTGATACATTATTACACGACGAAAATGGATACCCGCTAAATATTATTTTTTTGAATAGGTTTAGCATAAACCAAGACCAAATATGAGTCACAAGTGTGACTATGTTGTTACCAGTTGACTAGATAGTAATCCTTCAATACATGCTTAGGATAAATAAAATATTTACCCTGTGTTTACCCGGCGCTTTGGGCATGAAAGTGGCGCGGTACTTAGTTTTAGAGAGTTTCTCCAGCGCGCACATGACGCTTCGTTTGTCGTGAACAATATCTAGCTGCAGGTCGCCTTTAACTCCGCATCCGCTCGTGTCCAGTTCAAAAGAATGAGGCTTCAGTGGCTCGGCCCCTTCCAGCGCGCCGGGGCTCAGCCGGACGCCCGCTGGATCAAACACTTCGCAAGTGAACGGACCACCCTGAAAATAGTTCATCTTTAATACATGCTATTTTCACCAATTAAACTAGATAATTACTCCTGTTCCTTAATTTAAAACAAGTGACAAAGGCCGCAATATTCAATAAAATTTTATCCCATGACGGATTTCGTGTGTCGCTGCCGCGAGTAGATATTTGCTAATTTCGACTCGACTCGATGGAACAGCTTTTACTTCCTTGGAATGTAAGCTATTAGAATTTTTATTAATTACCTGAATATGTTTCCCTTTATAGGTAATGGCTATGGTCCAAGTGCCAGCTTCGTCAGGTTCGAATGTGGCGCTGGATGCGGTGGTGCCGGGCGCGGAGGGCGGCGGGTGACGGGGCTGTAGGGGCACAGCGCGTCCACTCGGCGAGTGTGCGGTTACATCGATATCTTCTCTTCTTGGTGCACCTACATATTGTAAGATCATAGTTAGGTCATTATCATCAGCCCAGAAACTAGAATATAAGTGCACTGTGCTTCATTACTTATTTTTCGTTGCCAACTCATCCACTTAAAGAGTTCAATTTAAGTTTGTTATGTGAACTCACCTGTAGCGCTAACCAGCACTTCGACAATGCTGCCCGCAGCGCACGGCGCCATGCCCGGCGGCGGGACTGTTACCAATCTTGGTAGCACTCGGAAGAAATATTTTCCGTCTACTCTAAAATATTAAAAACACGTCTTCAAACTAGGAATTTGTAGAAACTTGTTTGGTAAAGTTACATATACAGCATGGCAACTCTAATAGAAGACTTAAGTAGTTAAGTATATGAAATTATCTTAATATTGGTTCCGGTTATTTTAATCACTTTTTAACTTCATAAAATACTATTAATTGCAATGGAAGGCTTGGTCATCAATTCGAATTTTATTGCAGTGAAAGCTATTGACATGAAATTTAAACTGTATGTGCTATTTTTAGGCATTTAAATAGTCCTAAAAAAATCGTTAACATAATGTATCGAATCGGAGTTCAATCTACCGTGTTATTTGAGTTTACTACGATTTGTATACCATAAACTCCATAAAAACAATATTTTACTAGAAATTAATGTTTTTGAAATTATCTTAACTGTTTCATTTAATCTATACTATCTATACTTCTATACTATTATAATAAAGCGTAAACACACACTTCTTTGTTGCCTAAGATGTCAGTAATTACAGCATATTTTTGAATAACTCTTTTTTTAATAAAAAGCCCTATACTTACGTTACGCTTTAGGCTACATATTTTCACGCCATTAAACTTAGGGGTTAATATTTTGGATAAAAACCCTAATGTGGGAAAGAGACCATAAGTTGCTGCCAACATCAAGGAATCAAGGTTGCCATGGTTTGACATCATGTCATGTCATTTTGACATTTGCAATTGATAATTTGACAAATGTAAACAATAAAATGAAAAATTTATAATTTCATGCGGATGAAGTCGCATGGGAACAGCTAGTTACTAATATATCATTAGCGTCATAGAAAATATCAAAGTAAATATCAAGTGGAATGCAGATCTAAAATCAATTTACGTTATTTCACTAGCAACCCTCGTAACTTTTTACGCACCATCAACTGCGTAAAGAGCACTTCAATATTTTTGATGACGAACTGATATAGGATTTTTTTGCCTTCATCGCCTTTAATAACCGCAATAATGTCACATTTAAATATTTCCTTTAAATGTTGAAATTTTAAGAACTTCTGTAGACTGCAGTAGCAAAATTGCAAACAAGCAAACAAGTATAATTGCATTAATTTGGGAAAAGTTTGGGCGTACTCCACTGTACGTTATAATTAACTTGTTACTGAATATATTTTTTTAGGGTTTGTTTATACCTGATGTCGTCAACAGTGAGAACAATCTCATGCATGCCTGCGTGTTCGGGCACGAACTCCCCCGCGCCCCGTGAGTCCAACTTCAGTCTTGATTCTTTTTCCAATGGATTTACAATCGATACTCTTACGTCGGAGATCGACAGTTCATTTGATATGCTTTCTACTTTAATGTATGTCTGAAAAAGTTAATACCAGATTAATGCTGGGTTGTTGAAGTTTCCATCTATTTCATCATAAACTAGTAATTCATTAGTGTTAGGTTAAACTAAATTTCATAGGAGTAAAACTCAAGTTACGTAGTTCAGAAACTTTTTAAAAAAACGATCGAACCTTAACCACTAACAAATGGTTAAACTTAACTGGGAAACTGGCCATAAAAATACAAATACAAGTTTATTAAAATAAAACAGCAGCAATAGAAGCAGTATGGAACATTGTGCCACCATTTTAATATCAAAACAGTGTCGGAGTCTCTTTCTTCTTAATATTTGCAGAATATGTAAAGGTTTTACGACATACAATCCCTCTTAAATTAAATTAAAAGGTCTGTGTTACTTATATTTCGATGTGTTCTACTCACAGGCTCTCCGACTCTCCCAGATGTGGAGTCAAGTGCGACACGTAGCATATCGTGCACCGGCGGCCGCGGCGGCACGTTGCGGAACTGTGACGCCCACGCCATCACGCCCAGGTGCTCTACATCGTTCTGACTCATGTCGCGAGCGGAAAGAACCGGTTGCACTCCTGGAAAATATAGGCGTCTTATTAAAACATCTTCTTAATATTCTCTAATAACTAAAGTTGTTAGAAAGATCATTATCGTCTCCTTGCACTTTTTCATAAGGAGGGTCGGCATAGTATTTCCTGCTTTCCCATTTATTTTTATCAGCCGTTCTTACTGACTATACTTTCTTAAGTGTTATTAACCTCTTTCAGTTTATTAACTAACCAATTTTCTTAGCTGCATCAATAGCTTGCTGGTTATTTTCCTCCCACTTGGCAGGATCTCGTCGCAGTCTGCTGGGTGGCGGTGCTGGGCCGCCCATGGTGCGCACCAGCTCGTTGGCTACCCTCCCATCGTTCCAATCAGTCTACACACAATTTTCTTTAATTAAGTAAGTATTATTACGTGAGAAAATGTAGGAGCAAAGATTTGTCTTACTTTCTAAGAAAAAAAAATCTTTTCCTCTTTGACGATATTTTTATGAAATATGGTTATCTGTTAACTTGTGGTTTAGTTGTTTGTACGTAAGATTTATAAAGTATTAGTGCTATTTGAGTGGTCTCTGCAGCAACACTTAATCGTCTAATGGCTTGCGCAAAACTTGTTCAGTAACCTCCTGCTTACTAGCGAAAAAAATTTGCCTCGACTCTAAATATCTTTTGTTTGTATTTATTAAGTAGTTACTGTCATAAATAACATTTTTTAGACTTAATATTATTATTTCCCTTCAACTGTAACTACTAAAATCTGACAGTTTATTACATAGTAAAACGTACAAAATCTTACCGTGAAGTTAGTAACTCCTCTTTCCAGTTTAGAGTTAACCCAGTCCAGCGTGGCGCGGAAGCCAGGGGAGTCAGGCTTCATGAAGTATGATAGATACGTCATGCCAGAGAGCTCGTCCAGCCACGGCGACGCTAGATATTCAGGCTCTAACACCATGGGTACTTCGAACTCACGATGGGCTAACTTCATGGCCCGTCGACAATTTTCTATCGCTTCATGACGATCTGTGGATTTTAAAGAAGATAATGTTAGTGATACCACCAGAAATGTGACTTTAAGCGGTGTTTTTAGCTACACTTAAAACGTTGGTGCGTTTAATTAATCTTACAATGTTGTTTAGCTTCTTGTTATGTGCATAGATAAATAATATATTGTATTATATAATAATAATTAAATTGTTTTTACTTCAATTAAGATAAGTACTTAGTCGATTTTAAATTACATATGCAATTAATTCACCGAACCGATTATACTATATATAGATTAATTTCAAATACATCCTAACTTAATAAATAATTCAGTTCATCAAAATATGTAAATTCGGGTACATCGATACTGAAAGTGTAATCTGCTCTAAAATTGACAGCAAAAACAATTACGTACTACGACCGGTATTTAATTAAGTTGATTAATTCAATTTCATTAATGTTCCAATCACTGTTCCCGATCAGCCAATAACTTGTCAAACATTTGTGGAGCGTTGCAAACATATCAAATATATAGTTAGTTTGTTTAAAGCTTATACTAACTGAGTTCGCGCCAATGTGGGAACACGCCCGGTTTGCAATAGTCGAGAAGAGCCGATAGCAGAACCCCGCTATTCCAATCCGTCGTCAAATTGCTGACTCGACACTCGGGCAAAGCTGCTTGCAGCCACGATAACATCAGTTTCCTGTAAACAAACATCGTGAGCACAGCCGAAACATGACCGATACTAAGTGTTTGACGACTGTACAACGTATACCAATGGGATAGAGTCTAATTTAACTCGTCTCAATTGTCTCATACTCGTGGGTTAAGTTACGAAATAGTTCCTCGAGAGATACGTCACTAGCGATTTAAACGAAATCGAAGAGATGTTTGTTTAGAATCTACAAAATTTGTAATATGACTATGTAAATTTGAAGATTTCGCCAACACGATATAGCCCATGTTAGTACAAATATTTAGCAGTGAATGTGAAATCTCTATAAACTGTGATACGGAACATACAGTTATGAGTTGTCTTAATGTTATTTTTCGTTGACTTCAAATTAAGTAATACTTATTATTTAGTGTTTTAGTCAAATGGTGCCGATAAGTTTTCTCTACACACGATGCAAACGATTTAAAATTTAACTTTATATGGAAACAATTTATGATATATTCGTGCCCTGGCAGTAGATAATTTAGATTTATGAGGACAGGCTTTAAAAATCGAACACGTAAAATTTTTATGGCAGGAAAATACGAGACATTAATTTAGCAGTACAACAAATGATACGCGAAACCCAGATGAGTATTGCGGTCATTGCGAACCCTTGTTACATCGATCAATATTGTAATGGGTATAATATGTATATCTTTTACATATTAAGTATATGATAATTTTCGTTTCGTTCTTTTTACTTTGTGTTTTGGTGCATATTTCCAAAGAATTTTAATTTTTAGGGTTGAATTAAGATTTTGTTTTAGGCGATATCTTTATAAATAAAACGTCGCGTTTTAGTCTACATTTAATATGCTTAAGTATATAACAATAATGGTGTTAACAATTAGGTATAACGTTTGTTAATATTCTTTTTGAATTTTTGCATGGCTCTTTTTATGTATGCCTCCAGTGACCGCTGAAACGTGTTGCCTCTGTCTAATTTCCGAAACATTTGTATGAAAGCTCTGAAAATTAGAGACAATTACTTAGATTTTTTTTGTAAAATAGATGTTTTTATACTACTGACCATGAATGTAATCTCGGGTATAACGTAAGACAGAGCGATAATATTTTGACAGTGTTAATGCGGCACACAGAAGCAATACTGCAATGTCTGCTGCTGTACTTCCTATACCACCCTCGTGTAAAAGGTTTAAAAAACCTACTCAACGCCAAATATGATTGTGAAAGCAGTCGCAAATGTGTTTGTATTAAGATGTATCGCAATGTTCCACCGCGCCGTCACCTCAGACACGGTATACGCTCACGCAGTCGCGCTAATTGCTCGAATACTGTCCAAGTGGACCTAAATGGCGATGTTTACAAATAAAACTGGTGTTACAACACACATAAACACGATTGACTTTAAAAGGTACGCGAGACATTCATAGGATGTCTGACCTAATTATGACTGAAATGATTGATAAATTTCGATTAATTTTAATTTTCTTTATCTAAATTTGATTTAACTGTTTACCATATTTGTATTATAGAAAAAGTGTCCTTTCTACATATATCTTATAGCCAAACTTAAAAGTAGTACTCCGTATTATATAGAATATTTCGTAAAATACGCGTTAGTTGTGGAATTACGGAAACCATAGCACTAGATAATGCGTATGTTAAATTTTTAGTACAAAACAAGCTTTCGCCTGCGACTCCATCCGCACAATTAAAAAATACTTCAAATATTAATGAGATAATGCAAATATATAACATAGATGGCGATTATTATGCTAATCGTGTGAATGTTCTAAAGTGGTTTGTTAAAATTATCAGTAATACGAGTATAAATGTTTATCTCACCTCGGTGGGAACTTGCTCCTGCCAATTTGATAGCGCACTATAAGAGACCATATTAATCCTAATATTAACTTGAGATTTCCATTCACGATGTCCACATTACCTGGAAAATAAAACAATAACGTAAATCGGCAAGTTCCGGACATTGTTGATGATTCAACATAATTACTTTTGTACACGTTTCTGCAATGAATCCAGTATTAATTTCCTTATTAAAGTAGCAAATTGATTAACGATTTGATGGATGTTATTTGGTTACCCAATTTGTCTGCTATGAATAATTCATAATATCAGCATATCAACATTAGTATATCTTGATAATTAAGAAGAATTTTTAAATAAATCTTTATTAGTAAAAGTAATGAAGATTAACTAAGGACATTTCTTTAAAGTTTTACTTTATAATAATATCCCGAGGGTATGTGGAAAACTTCGTAGGAATACTCAAGGTAATTCAATAGAGTAAAAATATGAGTAAAAAAATCATGTTAAAGTTTATCTTGAGCAAGAAAAGCTGCAATGGATCTTTTTAAACGAGTATGACGTGAGCAGAGCGCAGCTAGCGCGTGTGACCGACAAAATGAATTAAAAGGATGAAACTGCAAGCTTAGAAACACATAATAAATAACCACAGAGAGTAAATCTTTAGAAATTGTTAGAGCAAAAACTATTTTTAGTATACTGTTACTGTTGATACTAAATTAAAACGTTTTTACTAACGAAAATTTGGAGTTTTACAATTTATAATACCAGACTATAATTTGTAGTCCTTGAAACATTTAGTTGGGTTAATTTATTCTAAAACAAAACGGTTCTATGAAACAAAGAAACATATTATTATGCATGTAAAAGTGGCAATAAAAATCCTAATAAAATCACGAACAATGTATTTAGCAACAAACGAGTGTAACTGTTCTTGATAACCTCTATGAGTAATTTAGCCGGCGCGTTTGTATGCGCCTTTGTTAACCTATTCCCATGACCAATTGCCACCTATCTTAGTCACAGTAATCTCACCTATATTGACTAGCTTGATGCTGTCGTCTTCAATTGCTTGTAATGCAGTTGTGACGTTATCCAAACGGTGGTGTTGATTGGTGGGGTTCTTGCTCCAGCCTTTCAGTCGTCTGCCTTGAAGTGCTTCGACTAGAGCACATAGCACTGTGCCGTCTCTTAGGTCTTCTACTAAATCTACCACCTGCGATTATAGAATTCATACGGTTCATCATCATCATCATCACCAGCTCACTATACGTCGCCACCGAGGGGCTCGGAGCCTATCCTAAAGTTAGGGTGACTAGGCCATAGTCAACCACGCTGGCCAAGTGCGGGTTGGTTGACTTCACACATATCTTTGAATTTCTTCGCTGATATGTGCAGGTTGCATTACGATGTTTTCCTTCACCGTAAGAACGTCGGGTAAATTATGTACATATGAAAATTCGAAAAAGCGAAAATCACATTGTTACATGGCGGCGGGATTCGAACCCAAGACCTGTAGATTACAAGTCAAGTGCTTAAACCACTGAGCCACCGACGCTCCTGTTTAATGACACATAAATACGGTTAATGACACATAAATTTTCAATGGAACTTTTGTTAAGTGACAAGGTACATTGCATTAGACTTTTTTAGTTCTGTAAATTGTTCTTCATTGGATTTTCATTATCGAAGTTTCTCAGATTTGACGCAAGCATAGGTTTTAGCTATACAGTTTATTATTAACAGAAAGCGATTTTTTACCTTTATATTCATCGGTTTTAAAGTTTCGTTCACCCAATTTCTAAACGTATTAGCTTGTATTTCCACCCAAAGGTCTTCATGGCCCTTGATAGCCATCCCCTTAGCAGCGGTGCCTTCAGGGCTGCGCGCAGCTAGGCCCGCTTGGGTGATGCGACCCGCGGAACCTTCAGCCGAATGCGCCCGCACGCCCTGATGGGTCACACGCATTCCCTCCATCTTGTGTGACGTCAGCAAAACGCACAATGTAATAAGTTATTAGTTTCTTCTATCTCTCGTACGTCGAGTTTCAACGTCATCTGGAAATAAGATTTTATTTTTAACCCCTCATTTTTCTCAAACATACACACTGTTTAATATTAGAAAGTAATATACAGGCGGATAGTCGATGTTTGTTTCTTAGACCTTTATTACCATAATATTAGAATCTAAACATATTTTATTACAATATACTCACAAAATAATAAAAAAATAATTAATCAACGTAGCCCATATAAACAATTCGATAAATTGTTAGTAACCACAGTTGTTATTGTTATGGGCCATCCAAATCTTAGTAATTCGAAACTGTGATACACTTCGGTATAAAAGAGCGTTAACTTAGAGTTCTAAGCAGATTGATGACGTATTGTCACTTAACTCGTGATTTATGATACTTTACGAAACCTTTTTTAGAGCACTCCGCGAACGTTTTAAAATGTAGACACCTCTCGCTCGATGCGAGAAAATTACACTGGCATGATTGAATGCTGGAGTCTCGTTAAAATTTTGTTAAAAACTCATTAAGGCAAACGAGAAATCAATCAATTACAAATATTATATTCGTTATCTAGAGCAGATAAAAAAAAACTTAGAAGTACTGAAATTGATAGCATATTTCAACCTTTATAGGACATCGTCAAAGGGGTGGGCAGCTACGCTTCCCTAGAGAAACCAAAAATGTAAATTATATGAAAATTACTTCGAAAAGACCAAATTAATCATAGCTGACCCCAGCTTAGATCATCAGCTAGCAACGCACATGTGCAAAATATAGTAGATTATAGGTTATTTCACATTATTCACGTGTCATATTCAATTTTACGGAGTGAATCAGGACACGAAAAGCTTATAAAATAAGGGAAAAATATTTTACCTGTAATGAAAATCTTTTCCTTAATGTTCGTAAGATACGGTTTTTTTTACCACGATTGGGTTGTTTTAGCTTCCCATATTTCGGCACAGTTGCATGCGCCATGTTCACGGGCTGACTGAATTAATGAGGTAGTTTGAAAAAAATTACAAATAACCGTGTCGGTCTTCTTTTTTCCTGATACGACTACCACTACTACCACTGTTACTGTCCGTGCTCTGAGTACACTCTAAGACCACACTAGATGTTTTCTGTCGACAAAATACAAAATCAACCCAATTGTGGTACCCCGTATCTAACATTATATTTGTAAAAACCACAAAAGTTTAAAGTTATAAATGTTTTTTTTTATTTCTGCCTACAGAACACGTCGTAGAGTTAAATTATGTACAATTTTTAGATAATCATATCACGTTTATAAAGTACGTACGTCTATATTTTTTGTTACATCAGCATGTTACGATGATATTTTATATATTTTGTTGTGGTAGTAACATAGTTCGTGATAAGATATTTCGCACATGATATTGCTTTAGCCTTAAAAAGTTAGATTTTTATTTGTCCTCAACCACATAGTGTAATATCGTAATAGTTTATGTAAATCTTAAAGACATTTTATTATTATTATTTATTATTTTACTTTAGAAAATATACTTCAATTTATACCTACAAATGTACATGAACATAAATCATTGGCGTATATTTATTCTCATTAAAATCTTATACCATTGGGCAGAGAGAATTCTGAAAATATTTTTGACCTAAAATATATTACCTAGATTAATATCTCATATCAAAACGTAATCGTTTTACTTCATGATCTAACAAATAAATATGAAATTAAATTGAATAAGTAACGACACATTATCTATCATTCACTAGTCAACATGTAGCATAACAATCGGTATATTTATCAGAATATCCGTGTGGGTCGCATATTCGAATCAGAACGACAATAAATATTAATGTATAATATTGAATTATAGAGAAGTGTCTGTGGGCAGATCGATCGCTACCGCGCCGATGTGATATACAGTCACTTCTATTTTAGTCGGTCATGTAGACTTATGTCATTGTAGTACAACCTCCAGTAATCATTTTGCTGTTGTCATTACCGCGCTTTGCATAAATATGCGAGAAAACTGGAACTAAAGATCCGCTGTCATCTCAGATACGGAATGACTCATTTCTTTGGAATCCAATGTGGTTGTACTCATAACGTACTTAGTGTCTTGCGGTGTCCCTGTGTTTTACCTTATTTGCACATCGTACGGTGCGTTACATCTCAATTTACATACGGAAACAGTTTTAATGTGCTTATGCGTACAGCGTACACCTGACTGTAATAATATGCTTGTTTTGTTTAGCGTAATTCTCTTCAATAATTAAGTAATATTTATTTTTCTAATTTTGAGAAGACTGGCATTTTCCCTCAGATAGTATATTGCCATATCTGGTTCAAATTATTTCTTAAGCACTTATGGGTATTAAGGTTTCACAGTGGTAGAGCCCGCTTTAACATCTTCGCACAAATGGGTCGGCTCGCCCGGTGAAATACCACGACCACACAGAAAACAGGCGTGAAGTGGAAGCAATTCCGCGTTTCGTCTGATGAGTGTGGTGCCGGAGGCCTAATTTTAGTCCATTTCCCTTTCCACCCTTTTCTTAAGAGGAAAGGATGGGAAGGAAAAGTGGATTTGACGGTGGAGGAGACGCAAAGGAAGAGGAAATGTCCTCTTTATGTGCGTCTCCTCCTCCGTCAAGTAAGGGTAGGCAACGCATCTGCAATTGCGGATGTTTATTGGCAGCGGTCGCTTTCTATTTCGGTGGATTCAGGTGGCCGCTTGCTCGTTTGCTACCTTATATTATATAAAAAAAAGGTTATTAAAGGCCTCCAATATTATGTAATGTGAATTTGCACTATCAGTTAACTCTATTTTTTATTTTAAATAAAATACATTGAACGATATTGATTACTTATTGATTACGAGAGGCAACTTTAAATTGCAATTCATGAAAAACCGGACTCGTAATAAAATCAAAATTAATCCAGATATTTTTCTAGTACAAATGTAATCAGTTACAAAACTATTATGTAAAGTTAATTTATCTCTTACTTTAAAAAAGTAAACGAATTAATGTAGTTAACATGATTTTATTTATGTTGCAACAAAAAAATAACCAAACGGAAACAACAATTTCATGGAAGTCTTTAATTTCAGTTAAGCTTTTTAATTTTCTTTGTCTTTGTTTTTAAATTTTGGAACAGACGTAACGTGTTTTGCAGATGACGTTAATCTAAATTGGTTCTCAGTGTTCTTTAAAATTAATAGAAAAATCATTGTTAAATTTTTCACATAAGATTGGATAAGAGATAATATGCAAATCGTTATACTCGTATTTCCGAAAAACCTGCACAAAATAACTCAGGTAATTACTAAGCACAGTTGAAAATGTTTTAATTTATTTAAGTGTCAGTGCTTGAGTCATAGCATATTTCAGCTTTTCTAACGAAAAAAAGATGACTCCTAAGATAATGGTCTCATATATTTTTTGTACAGTTGATTTGTCAACTCATGCGTATACTTTGACGATAAATTCATTTTATGCGCTATAAATTCACCGTCTCTTCTTTACGGACAAATACGAATATTGTTAGAAAGACTATGAATGAGAAAATAACCTTTAGAAGCAGGCATTTTAGTTTAAATTCTCACTTAGCAGAACCAATTAACTCATATACCAGACAGCGAGAAAAGTTTTAATTACAATTATCTAAGGAAGTTTTTAATATTTTATAATAATTACACTAATAGATATCATCCGACTTAGCATGTATGAATTCTGAATAACGTTTTTTCGATAGACATGCAATCTTTTGAAATTTCTTGCTATAAAGTGAAATCCGTCACTAAAGTGCACATACCAGAAGTCTCTCTTGTCAACACTACATCGTTAACATTTATTACGAATATATACGTACTTTTAGACATTAATATATCTAATTGTAACAACGTTATTAACTTCATTACTCAAATCCACTGTTCCCGCCAGAATGGCGTGCTTATTCTATTCTATTTTTTTGTTTATGGCAATCAATAGTTCTGAATGACATTGACAGATGTCATAGGGAAGGGACGTAAATGTACTATTTTGCTATTTTGTTAGAAGCAATTATGGTAATTTATATTTATCCGGTCAAGTATCTTCAATATTATCGTAAGATGTAAATCGTCTATTTTTTTTAAATAGCTACTGAGTTGTCACTGTTTGCCTTGAAGAGGCATTTACAGATTCACCGGGCTTGAGGTGGCCGAGCGCAGATGGCGCTTAGCCTAAACCTCGTTCGTAAATCGTCGTTTCATATTTTTATTTTATCATACTAAGTGAATACTAAAAAAGTTACTTGTGCGAGAACAGCATCTATTACACGGCAAGTATTACTATATCGACATAATGACATGTCGGCAGGTAAGTACAGCGTGTGTTGGCGGTGTTAATTATGATGCCTACGTCTTAATGTTGCCCGTTTAATGATAATATTTAAGTCGGAGGGGACACAACAAGGCCGCAACGCGCAATTAATGCGTTACTGCGCTTTGAAGGTAAAAGGAAGGAAGTACTGCAGTACGTTGGACATTAAGTTTAACAATGCGTGTGTATTTGTTTGTGCGACTGTGTGATGGAATTAAAAAGGCTGTGTATGTTCACATTTTGGTATAGCAATAAAAAACAAAACCGACTTCCAAACAAAATACACTAAAAACAAAATATACTAAAAACAAAATCTTCTCAAAAAAACAGTACACTAAAAAGTAACGAAATAATTTCTTGAAAATAGTAAACCTCCTTATTGTAGCTGTTATGTCTATATTGTACAATTATTATCACTTTGATGTCGGTGTCAGCCGAGGTATATGCAGTGATATTTCTACGTAAGGTTTTCTACATTTTTACCATAACAATTGACAATTGAAAGTATAGTAACGTTTTTAGTAATGACTGACACCGACTTCAAAGTAATAATAATTGTACAATATAGACATAACAGCTACAATAAGGGAGGTTTACTATTTTCAAGAAATTTTTTCGTTACTTTTTAGTGTACTGTTTTTTTTAAGAAGATTTTGTTTTTAGTATATTTTGTTTTTAGTGTATTTTGTTTGGAAGTCGGTTTTGTTTTTTATTAAAAAGTTTATTTATTTCTCGATTTTTAGTGAATCTAGACATCGCAGTATGATAATCACTAGCTTTCAAACAAATAATGAGTTATCTAAATCGATTATCTAAGAAATTAAGTAAACAACTAATACATCGTTGCGATCATTCACTCATAATTCGGTGCGGCCGCGCGCCGTTGTTGCCCGTGAGTTTTAATATTTTGATAACTTCTAGAATCTTGCACAGAATTACATACTGTAAAAGGCAATTACGATCTACATATAATACTCTATCGTGAAAACATATTTATTTGGATAAGGATTCATACCAAATAAGAATAAAAGCGTTTTAAATAAAGTCGATTGCACTTATTTGACGGTTTTCTCGAAACAAACGGTTATTGTGCGACAACCTTAAGAGATAGATATATGCTATCGCAGATTTTAATTCAGCTAATTGAATGACCTACAATTCTTTCATACATCATTTTTATGTAGGTCTTATAGTTTAGGCTACGTAAGCCAAGAAAGCAAACTTTGTTACAAGTTGGTATTTTTTTCTGCGACTCGTAATTTGCTATTTATGATATCTCCTAAACTATTTATCGGAATTACACAGTTCCAAGGGTATTTATAATCTACATTAAATTCTCTTGATGATGGACACATTTATTTTGATAAGGATTCATATCGAACACGAGTAATAGCGTTGAAAGTGGGGTATAGATTTTGATCGAAATTTTAATGAAAAAAGTGGTTATTGTGCGACAACCTTAAGAGATAGATATATGCTATCGCTGACTTTTATTTAGCAAATTTAAAGGGCTACAATTCTTCCATACATAATTTTTGTGTAAGTCTTATAGTTTAGGCTACGGAAGCATAGAAAGCAAAAAAGACACCAAATTTCGTCACGCAATTTTGAGCTAAACTATTTAACTACGCCGTAGTCTTTGACTCCAAAAATCAAACAAAAAAATGGGACCCACCTGCAAGCACTACCTATCGGATAAAAAAAGAATTTTCAAAATCGGTCCACCAGGGGCGGAGTTATGCCGTAACACACATAAAAAAAAAAAAAAAAAAAATATATGGACGAATTGAGTACCTCCTTCTTTTGGGAAGTCGGTCAAAAACAAAAGAACGTCAATTTCATGAGGTAAGGTCATTCACTATTTGAAAATTTTTGTCTTTCGAATAGTGGAAATTTAAGTTTGAAATAATCTTGATTCTATTTAACACATTAGAGTGGCCAGTACGTATAAAAACTTAGGGAAAATTTACTAGCTATAAAACTGCTTCGCTCGAACTCTGCCGGCTTGGGAGGCGTTAGTTAAGTTAAAGTTTACTCATTAGAGGAACGCTGTTGCTGCAGGTTTTTTACAGCCATTTAACTTATGTCCTTAACAATAACGAAATTTTAAAAGTTGGGAATTAAATCAAATTAAATAGAGCTGTGTTGGGACCACGGCAAATGAATACATACTTTCTGCCTATCCCATAGGGTTTCGATCGTTGTGTTGTGAAATATTAATGACTAAAGATATATACAGAATGAATATCAAATAAATTGTAGATTTATCTCATCCTTCGAAGCGGAACTTGGACTTGGAGAGGTAACGTTATTTTGCGGTTGAAGCACGACTACAGTTTGTTTATTTACAACAAAGATGTTTGCATTCAAATTAAATCCACAGACCAATTTGAAGATTTCCCTCAAAACATCATTATATTTACAACTTTAAAACCACATTTTGCTCCCTTTTGTAAACACATTGTCTCTTAATATAAACTTCAATGTAAATATGTTACAAGCTAGTATGCAAGCAAGGTGTGTGGGAAAAATGTTTCTACTGTAAGCTTTACTTTTCCGCTATATTTTTCTTCACAGCGTTACGTGATATGCAAATATGTTTGTTCGTTACCACGAGACTTTTAAGTATGTTTGTTTTAATTTTTTATGTCTATAATAAGTTAAATAAACTATGAGATTTTTCGACCACGCAAATTCCAATCAATTGATGTCATATATCATATTTTGAAATGTAGTCATATATTTGTATAGTCAACTTGCGTATTTTTAACATAACAAATAAGCAAGCTTACTCAATGTTAACTTAGTTCACGATTTTATTTAAAATAAACATTTTAACTGAATAATAAATAGTTCTGCATAAACTAATATGTGAAAAAAATGGTGCGCAATTTATTGTATAATATTATTTTTAACGAGCGACTGCCTAACGATGTGCTTCGTGCTCCGCTGCCTCCAATAATGTGTGAAACCATCGACGTAGAAAGATCTGTCTGTACGTACGTCTACATGTTTGTATCGCTCCTATTTTTCATACAAACATACTTTAGCACCAATGCTTAGTATATATTTCAAATTAGTTGAATCCTGTTCAAACCTTAACACAAACATTTTCAGAACGATTTTCTTTTTTATGCTCTTATCAAAAGTCAATTTAAACTCAGATAACTTAAGCCTTACTTCTGTAAAAGTTATGTTTATATTGAAAAGTATGTCTGCGATTAAAATGTGGTTTCGATTATACAATCATTTTACCTAACTGATTATAATTTCAAAAGCCTTGTTTGGTTATTCCGACAGATTTGTCAATATACGTTGCGGAATAAGACTTCACTTTCCGGATCTGATTTTCTTCACAATAAACGCTCAACCCCTTTTCGCAAAAGGTAGAAAGTTCAAGCCCTTGATCCCTTTTAGCGTAAACAAAAGCAATGAGAAGCTATTTACATTCCACTTGACATATTTTTTCTTTTCTACACACAGCCCGGAACCGGTTTTCCTCATACGCTTGCATGTTTTTCGACTACAAGTTCAAGTAACAAGCATAAGTAAAAATTAAATTTAAACGCGATTATTGCCAAAGTTAAACGAAGTATATAATTTACAATTTTAATGACGTAAGTTGGTAAACATCTGAGATACACAAACATGATTTTTTTATTAACAGCCTGCACACGAAAGTACGGGGCGTATTTTGATATTTACAATTAATGCTTGCTTCATTGTCATTGATGATTTATTTAGTGGGAAAACCTTCACGTTTTCTCATTGTTAGTGCAACCTTACGACACGTGTTCCGTAGGCGGTGCTCAATCGTAACACATGATGATGTCATTATCGAATCACCTTAATCTTTGTCATCCCATCACTATATCTCGGAGTTGTAATGTTTTATAAACTGCATTAACATATCGATCTACAAAACATGGATTACGCAACACTGGCGTTACTCTATCATAGTAGTTATTCATAAGTTACAATCACCTGTTTCGCACGGTGTTATCAAATCAACCTATAATCTGTATTAGGCCGTCTGTTAAGAAATGGTCATTACACCGATAAGCGTTATGACTTAGCCGCACCGACTTATAAATGCCCTTGCATTGCGCTCTTATATAAAATCTGTTTTAAATTTGCATTTTCACTGTTTACCTTTAATCACATAAGTTAATTCAATGTTCACCAATGTTTGTTTAGTCAATTTTTTTACTTGAACACTAACACTGCACGATGTTTTTTGTATTTACGCGATCGTGTTGAGCGCAGGCGTATTATCGCTGGCGTGCGCGGCCGAGGCACTAACGTGAGGCACGGTGGAGGCAGGTTGCGCGGGAGTGTCCCTCCTCCCCGCGCTCCCCCTCAGCAAGGCTGCCCCTCCGTCGCAATAGCATTCCATCTGTGACGACAACGTGCCCATTTATGTCTTTGGACATGGTCGCCGGCCATGCCGAGTGCCGACCATATGGTGTCGGGCGCAGTGTTATTACGGTTTTTCAGCGTAACACAACATAATCGTTGTTAAATTACACGTAAACGTATCCTACGGAACGCATGGGTTATTCGCTTAATGGTTTATGGTTCTTAACTGCACAACAAATTGTAAGAAGTAATCTTCTACAATCAATATCATTTTCTGAATAACACTAAAGAAATGAAAATAATAATATCAAGGCGACAATTATAATTATTGTATTGTAGTTAATTCGTCTCTAGTCGAATTTTATCGACATTTGTTGATACGAAATTTAGTCTATATGACCACATCACCGCTTCTACCACAAATCTTATAATGTTATACGATGCTAAACTAAATATTGACTCCGGCCGCGAAATTGTATAATAGTCGCTTGATTTCAATGTTGTAACTTAAATATAAAAAAGTAAACTCTAGTTAAATACGACAACGATCTAAAGATAGTTTTTGCTACTCTGTCCTACATTTTAATACTAAATTTACGTAAGTATTAAATATTTAAATCATTTGTAGTAAGACGCCGCGCTTGTAACAACTAGAGATCCTGTACTGTATGTATTATTCATAATTTATTATGAAAACAACGGGCACTCGTTGTGTGCCTTAGGGAGTGAAAATGTTTAGGTAATTTATGTGGGAATAAATTATGAACGCGAGACTGCGGCCGCTACGAGTGCGTGCTATCTACGGAAGAGTTTAATTGGATTCAAGGGTTGCGGTTAACAGGAGTGCGGCTCCGGTGTAGCGAGGACCTCTGGTGAACTATGGCGACTTTAATACTTTGTCAGACAGGCGTAAGGACATCTTTTGGAATCAAGTTGAGAGTTCAATGACTCTACCTCTAGATTCTTGAAGCGAAATATTTAATTCAATAAAAGGTAAAGCCAACGCACATGAAATGGAAATACAACCATAAAATATACCATTGTGCAAAAATTTTATTGCAGATATAAAGTGTCTTACAGCTTATTAACATATATTGTAAAGGAAGACAAAATGATACTCTAAAAGATGGATTAATTTTCTAATTTCCCTTAAAAGATTTATATTTGACCAGTGTGTTGCTTAGTTTGTATCAAGGATTTGTTTGAAAGCAGAAATAAATGATTGTAAAAAAACTTTCAGATGTTTATTATTACTGGAAACAAAAAAATAAAACTTTACTTACGAGTTTTATTGGAATGTATTTGTAGGTAACCTTTTTGTGTCCCTGTAGAGTCCGGAAGCGGGCAGTACGTGTACGGCGGCCGCGGATGATTTCGAGCAAAGGGTTGGTCGGGCCGCTCTAACTCGTGAATAAATTTGAATGCTTGAGCAGAGACCATGGCGACATTTGGCCTGCAGGTCGCAGGTCGCAGGTGCCTTCAACTGTATCCTTCCATATTTTCTTCAGTGTAACATAATTTCTTTTTATTTATCTTATTCTTGTTAAAACTTGGTGATGCTTTTAAGACCTTATCTCTGCGATTTGTGACATTTCATTTAAACTAGGGTGATAATAATTAATAATTGTTTCTTTCATCAATACAGTTTTTTGCATCTAGAAATTCATATACACACACACTAAAGCGCTACTGAGCTAAAGATTTACGACCGTAGATCGATATAAAATATGATTCTAACCATGGCGTGGTTTGTATAACAAGAAGGCTCTCTTTATCACAAAGTCGTTCGAAATATTATATCTTGATTGTAATTTATTGCTTTTTATAATTCGAATAAATTTATGAACCTCCCAAAAATGAGGTTTCGTAAATTGCTTTTTTCCAATCGAAAAAAGTATGATGGAATCAAATATATTGTGTAATTATGATTCTGATTTAGTATAAAAACTTACCACTAGTTAAATCAAAATTAATTTATTATTTAAATAGCAGTAGACTTAATAAATTTCTTTAACGACAGCTTAACTTTTTGTTTTGATAATATTTATAGATGTCAATGTATAGTAGCGTATAAGTTCATAAACAGCTTCGACTTCGCATGAGGAGTGTGTTGTTCATCGGAAACGACGTGACCAGCATTATAATAGAGTTGCACCGATGGTCAATGATAGTATATTGCCATCTACACCATGACGACCATCTCGCTCTAAGCAAGCTATCTTTATTATTTCATTTCATATGGTAATTTAATTATGATTCATTATTGTTTTTACCGAGTTTGAATTACTTGTTTCTATAATATTTCTGCCGGAAATATATTAGAGACAAGAAATGGTTTAAAAGCTTCGCAATACAATAATTTAAAAAAATATAATTACTCAATTTAGGATAGCATGGGTTGTATTTCGTCTATTTGGCTGAATTATCACAATTTAAACAAATAATTAAACCTTGTGTTCTAACATCTTTAAAAGACACATATTGCTTTACAAGAGTTTAATTAGTCACAGTTTCAAAGTAAATAACGTACACCTCTTGCGTTTCTTTGTGCAAGTAACCGCTCGAAAAAGTGAAACGTTAAGTAGAATTTATCTTGGTGTGCTTCTGTAGTTCAAGATTAGGTTCACTCCCGGGGGAAGAGCTGACTTGATACACCGCTCGGTCAGGTTATATTACTGCACCGATAAAATGTAACATGGACTTTTTTGTTGTCTATTTTATTCAAAGATGTGAGGGCAACAACTTAGTATACTATTCTCTATTGTGAAAAAGTTTTAAGTATACAAAATATAGGTACTAACTTACTTGTTTTATTTAATAACGAGCTGTCGCCCGCAAACTTCGTTAGCGCAAATTTGGACCACCCGTTACGCCATTTTGACAGCGCAGAATTAAAAAAAAGTAGCCTATAATATGCCCGTCTATGTCAGCCACCCTTCAGCGAAAGTCCGGTCGAAACCGGCCCAGCCGTTTCGAAGATTACCGGGAACAAACGCGGCTTGCGGACAGACAGACAGACAAAATTTTTTTAAAAGCGATTTTCGTTATCAGCAACGCAAATACATCATCATCATCTTACCGAAATCTGGATATTTTCTTTTGATATTAAAAACAAATACTCCAATTTTATTAAATGTATGTATATAGATATAGTATCATATAGCTTTAAGTATATTAATTATCGTGTTTTGAATACGAGCATGGTAAGATTGACTTCCGAAATTTACAAAGGCACTCTTAATGTAGAGTTAGTATGAGAAAAAATACACTAACGGACTGTTTCAGTAACGGATAAACGACTATGAGTGCGGCAGCTAATGTATTTACAAACTGATTTAGTTTTTTGTAATTTTTTATATCACCAACCAAATATGTAATGTTAGTTGCAAAGTCAGTTCCTGCAATGGAAGCTAAATGCCTAATGTGGCATAATCAATTTAGCCCGGGGTTGTAACATGACTGTAAAATACGCCTCGAGCCGCCGCCCCCATAAATGATATTAATTTCGGTTGAATAAGCAGACATTTGAACATGTTTATTTTACTAAAAACCAATACAAGTTTATTTTAATAATTAGCATCATTTTGTGAAGCATTTCAATTAAGTAGCTGTAAGTGCTGATACACTTGTACAAAAATTCTTTACCGCGGCATTGTATGCACGATCTTTTTCTTTCCTATAGACATTGCAGTGTGTTTATACTTTTATCACAAATGTTCTCTAGTTGTAAGATAAAATAACCAATAAATAAAAAAAAATAAAGCTATAGATGGCAACCTGAACTCAAAGCCCTGGTTGATAATTAAATTATAATTATAGCTTTTGCTTTTTTTATTAATATTTTATTACCTTCGCCGAGTCGCAGTCGTGACGAGCCTTTTATGAATTTATTAAGCTTGATTAAGCGCAACTCTGAAAACGAGCTTTTCACGAGAAAAGCTCGATATTAAAAGTTCCAGGAATTGATACGCTTTTAATAATATTGCATTTATATTTTTTTAAACAATTTATTTTCTTTTAAAATTAATTAAGATATTGACTATCTAAATAAGTGAAATCCAATATGTAGAGTTATCAGCTGTATAAAAAAATATTATTCGCCTGTTCTTACAGCTTATTAATCACTTGTGTGTGGTTATTACATTAAACAAATTCTTGAACGCCTGATGAAAATATTTCCCTAATTCTATTATCGACATTAGTAATATTATTACGACAGGCGTTGTGTTAATCCGTTTTAAATCCATATCCTTACAGAAGAGTCATTCAAATTACTCCTTTGTCACGTTACTAAACTATTCATTGGCGTTCATTTGGAGATCGAGATTAAATGTTTAACGTACAATAGCATCTCATGTTACGTTGCAACAAGAACTAAAGTACTAGTTAAACTGAATTTGAACACATATTTTAACTACGTTTTAAAATACGTTATCTTCCAAAAATGAACTAAAACAAATTAAAGGCGCGTTTTCGCCACAGAGTAAAAAAGCCATTACTGTTCGTTCATCTTAAAGTTGGATAGTTAATGACTTGGTAATTACTTTCGTATTGTCAGAAGAAACCAGAAGTGCCGGAGGCAGTCGGAATGCGAAAAATTAATACTAACGTATTATATTTAAGGTTCAACCTTTAAAATGTATTTCAAAGATTACTCCACAAGAGTTAGAGAATAGTCAAAACGGGTCAGCGTGAGCATGTTATAAAAAAATAATTTACGTTCTATATTTTAGGCCCAAATCAGACACTAATAACTAGGGCAAATATAATCAAATTATTTTAACATAATTTAGATTATTATCACCTATTTTCCTTAATTTAGAATGATTACTATACTTCTATACGAGGATATAAATAACGCAAGTAGACTGCAAATGGCAGAACTCCAGACGGAATTGAGTTTCCTGCTTTAGTGGGCGCAGGTGAAACATCTCAGGGAAAAATTTTTCAATAAATGAAAAATGAAATTGGTTTACGACAGGTGAGCCGAGCCGCATATGTATTTTATACTTGAATGAAACTTTTAGAAGTTTAACTTATTGCTACTAGTATTATATTTATTTTGCTACTAGCTTTCGCCCGCGACTCCGTCCGCGTGGAATTAAAAAAACAAAAGTGAGTAGCCTATTTGTTCTTCCAGACTATCCTCTACATCTTTACCAAATTTCATCGAATTCCGTTCAGCCGTTTAGGCTACAAACTCTAACAAACATCCATCCATCTAAACTTTCGCATTTATAATATTAGTAAGATATAATGCGGTTTTGGAATGGCGACGGTAAAATAGGGCGCATTGATCGCCCGCTACTTCGACTAAAGAACTGATCTGGTATCAAATATGAATATAATTAATTTTAAATACTTTAATCTTTTTTAAAAAGAAAACATCATTTTACCAGAAAATGTTGTGTGTATAAAATTTAAGTGCAAAATTCTATGTTTTAAATTTTATTCTCGTTGTAAAATGTGCACAATGCGATTTTAAAGCATGTTTGCGTTTTTTGATGACTGCCTTTGGGGCGGCAAACGCCAGTTGACAATTCTGTTTGTGGCACAAAGCTTGTGGCAAACGAGAGATCAAACGGTAGCATAGTTGAGAAGCTGAACCAATTTCGTTTAAGTTTCATATCTAAGGAATATATCTGCAATCTCTGGCCTACTCTCCTAGATGTAGAACAACAATTTTTCATTCATATATCAAATTCTACAGTTATTTTTGAATATCATTAATTCATGTTGATTTATCGCAAAAACATCTATCATCAGGATATATTTAAAAAATAACACTGTTTCTCAAAATATTTTCTAAAATCACGTACGTTAAAGTATAGAAAAAAGTGTCCTTTCGTATAGCTTGTTTCATAATTAACTGAACCGTAGCTGGCAATCCGCCACGGAGGTTTAAACAAAATTTACTGGCACAAACACGACGCGCCTCACGATTCGACCTCTTTTAACATTTATAATTTTAGAGAATATTGTTAGTGTTCATGAAGACTTCGTACTTATAAAGTACTTCGTATTCTTTTCGTTAGAATACTGAAGCCGAGTTTTCCAAAACGAATACAGTGAAAACAGCGAGTGACCTATTTTATTCTCGTGACAGCAAATATCGCTGACAGTTGTTTAAAAGTATTAACAAATGTAACACAAAGAGGGTCGTTAAAGAAGCAGTGATTTTAAATCCTGTATACGAAGAACGCAGTAGAAAATGGAAAGAAATCATGAGAAAAACGGTATAAGTGAAGTTTTAGGATATCTCATTTAAAGGTAGAACAAGACTTGCTACTTTTGAAAACTTGCAACTTTTAGTTTTTAAACTCAATGTCCTTGATACAATGAATTGAAGAAGAATTCAAATATTAAAATTACAGTATTACGCAATGCAGGCTACGGTTTATGTTTCTAACTTCCGAACCATAAAAATTTTAATTGTGCTCTGAACTCTGAAGAGGGCATAAAATTCAATGTTTTAAGCATTTTTATTGATAATTTTCATTAACTAATGAGGCGTTAGAACTTATTCTTGAGGATGCCAAATCACAATAACGCCTTTTGAGTTACAGAAAAATATACTACAACTCGTGCACCGTAACATGAGTTCTTAGTTCGATGAAAAATAATATATGAATACTTTTTTGTACTATGTTTTTATAACCTAAAATACGTGATTATTAATATTTAATACATAATAAATCACCAAATCTAAATGTAATTTTAAGTGCCACTAAAAGCACGATCTTTTCATAGTAGAATATTTTTCATTAAGAGGGATTTACCAAAACGTCAGTAGGTCTCGAATAATCTCAGAGTATGGTGGCTTTAAAATATGCACACCCCACGTTTCCACGCACTATAGAGCGGTTTAAGCCATTCAGCTTGCGACAGATCGTATCGAATAATATATTCATATTCAATTAGTATACGGATAATGCTGTATTTCATTTATGTATCTGTATTCTGTAGATATATTTTTGACAGGAAAAAATATTTATTCCCTTTTCGTAGCATTGTTTTTGGATAAAATCACGGTTCATCGGATTTTGTAGATATTGCAAAGAGGATTGCAATATGAATATATCATACAAAACGTTGACTGGATTTAAAATATCAACTTTGACCAAATATTATTAATATACCAAAAACTATAAATATATATTTTTATTCGTACATACTTTTCAAAGAAACCAACATCTACAATAATTTTCACAAGGATGGGTCATCAATCATCCAATTTTTGTTATTATTATTTTTTTAATTGGGTAATAAAATAAACTACCACATAAAAAGGCAGCCAAAGTCATTAGGATACGAGATCAAAGGTTTGTGGTAGGACTGTCACAAAGCTTTTATAACAAAGCGGTGGATCACGCTAATGCCCACATTAACGTTGTTAATCAAAAAGGCAACAGTTACGGAGCTAATTTAGTTTACAAACGCCCTCATTAGCTCCTCATAGCACAAATTAATAGAACTATTCAGCACTCGGAAATAATGGCAAGCCATTTGCGCTGTTACTAAAAGTTTATGGAATGACTATAAGCTTTACTGTTTTAAGTAAACATCTACGTCCTTGCAATTGTTTAATTTCATTTTATGATATAACTAGATTTCGCCCGCGACTCCGTCCGCGTGAAATTAAAAAACAAATGTAAGTAGCATATGTGTTGCATCTATGCCGAATTTCATCGTGATCCGTTCAGTGTTTTAGGCGGAAACTCTAACAAACGTGCATCCATCCATGTTATCTTTCGCATCTCTAATATTATGAAGATTAGTAATATTAGTGACTGCTAAAATGTCGGAAGATGGATAAACCGAAGGAGGAAATTATGTATAAATGTATAACATTATCCCAATTATGTAGGGTGATGATGAAAATATTATCAGAAATGTTTAAGAACTTTCTTGTTTTCTTACAACAATACCCTGGAATCGACAGCGAGTTACTAATTACAGCGGTCGTGTCGGGTAACGGAATTGCATTTAACTACTTCTCAGTTGTTTTTCATAATTTATTAGTTAAGCTAGCGGACGCCGACGCCGACGCCGACACGGGCCCTTCATAAATTATAAATAAGCTTTATTTATGGTCGCCGTGAAACTGCTGTTTTAATTGACTCGCTTAAAACTATGCTGCCTCTATTTTTTTTAGTTTTTGGTATTCCCTGTTAAATCAGATCAGAAAGAAAAATCAAAACATTTATACATAATCGTTAAAAAAATAACAATAATTTTAATTTACTATCAAATAATTTTGAATGCTGGCACTATATGAAAATGTTTTGAACTGGTATAATTTGAGTTTTTGAACGGACAGCCATGAATGGATTGATAGATGTCAAGGCGGCGATCGAATAACAAATGACAGTTGTCAATGAATGGTGGAATGATGCGCTTTGGTTGTGCGCACGTAAAAAGTCAGTTGGTTAATCTTTGTAAATGTTTGCAATCTGGTTAGATCGTGTTGTGCATTTTCCACTGAAGATGAAGTATGGTGTTTCTGATATTACGCGATTGATATTTCATTATTTCCGACCCGCCCACCATGGAGAATAAGTTACTGTGTATCCCTTCGGAATTAAATTCTGCAAGCCGCTCGTCACTCCGACACACAGTTAATTGAATGGTAATTAATTTTATTTTCAATATTAAAATAAAATAGCATTTATGTTACGGGAGTCTGTTTCAACAGTGTTGTCAATATTAATTTATTATTTCTATACTGGTACACAAAATAACTGAACACAACATCAGACGAGGTTTTGTGCTTTGTTGCATACAGCAACGTGTAAATAATCCTCTTTCAGTGCAACCGTTCGTCAGCGACACATTGCTAGGGATTTACATTCGGGACATCTATTGTGGTGCATATTTCAATATTTTAATCTTTTAAGACTGCTCGTGTTATCTTGTAAATTAAAACTAAATATGTGTTATTAAAGCTTATATTTCGTAATAAATATACGATTAAATTAACAGCATTTCTACTCTAATAAAAGACTAACTGCCACACTAAGAGATGTCTCCCCTAAATGAAGTTAAACAATATTAAACCTTATAAAGAGTTTTCCTTAAATCAACCTTTTAAGTTTACTCATTGGATGTTAGTTGAACCATACGTACCCCAAGGTTATTGTGGTCGCACCATAGCATATTAATATAAAACCTGCATGTCGAGAGTATTGAGACAATCCTTGTAAATGACGTCAAAGAAACTCTTCGCCACCTAACGAGAGGCTTTGGCTCAGTGTTGGACTCCCTTGCCCGCACGCGCCCAACACCGAGCGCCTTGAATAATGTATGACGCGCTTTGCACGGCGCAATGACTTGTGAAAGATGAAATAAACACAACAACTACAGTATTCATACTTCCTAATTCTGAGTAATTGGGTTTTTATTCCTTTATTTATTGAGACTTAAAGTTCAATGGTCAATAAGGACTACTAAATCTACATTTAGAGATCTGATAGTTAACTTAAAATTAAATCAAACTACACAGAGTTTTGAAAGACAATGTTTTAACCGTTTTATCCTAATTGTAATTAATTAAAGAAATATGAGACATGACTTTTTCCTTCGGATAGGCCGTTTGTTTTTTAATTCTGTGACCAACATAAAAAGTAAGGCTAAAGAATTACTATCAAAATCAAATCAAGTCAGAGTATCAAATTGCAAGTGGGACGCTTAGCAACGTCGTCCCTACTTAAGAAAATCCTAAAACAAATTAAATATTGTTGACAACGGTACGAAGATGTCCGACAGAATTTAATTTGCAAACTTGTAAAGTTTCGACAACAATGTACGACATTTTCATTTATACAAGTTGAATGAATACATTTCTACAGTTTGCGAAAGCAACTTCCACCAAAATTATACTACAAACTTCCTTACAGTATTACTCAGTTTAAACAAAAACATAACATAACAAAAAAAGCGAAGCCCATTTTACTTAGAAGCGATGCTATTTTTTATTCAAATCTAATTGAAAAAACAAATTAAGATTTTTTTCACCTGGGGTTTATGTCAAAGATTCTCATTACATATTCTACTTACTCCAATTCTCAAGAGATTTGAAGTACTGCACGTTTTTATTAGGGCCCTTTTTCCTTCTGCCTTTTTTGGTTAGACTTATTTGCTGTTTATCTTTTAAAAATAAAAATATAGGTAAAAATAATTTATAGTTAACACCTTTTTAATTTTCATATTTTTTGTCGAAAGTGAAGTTTATTCAGTTATCTATTTAATTTACCTCATCGTTGATAATTATAAAGTGTCGCAACATTTGTTAATAACTATTACATTTATACACAGTAAGTAATGACAATATTTTATGTCCATGTACGAATATTTCCTTCAGCTATTAATACATCTAATGGTTTTGTCAGTCGCCACAGGAACAGAGGCACTTAGTTCTCGTCGCTTTATCCAGTCCTCGATCAATATATTCAATTAATCGACAATGTAGACACATGGATATGCACAATACAGTAACATTTACGTCCAACTACCAGCGATACAAGTCATTCACATTAAAAATGACTGTGTAGTTGACAACCTATTATCTATCTCTTTCTATCTTATGTACTTGTAATGTCATGTTCTTCCCGCATCATGAATCATTGCCGATGTTGAAAAAATAACAGAAAAATATTTCCATGTAATAATGTAACGAACATGCCACTGCCATGCACTTAATATCTGAGATATAAAGTGATATCAATTGATTCACTTTCATCGTATTGTAAATGATAATACGGTAGCTCACCTTTGCTCCGCGCTGCACATTGCTGCGTCCAATCCTCTCTGGATAGACATCTGCCACTCGCAGTCAACGCTTCTGCATTTTACAAACAAAATGCTAAAGCACTTTATACGTTGAATTGACATTACCAGATTTACATAGTGCTGATTGTTATGTCTGGCATTAAGTAACATTATGTTTCAAGTTTATTTTTGATTTTTGTAATGAAAAACGTATACATAATTGAATCTTTGGAGACTTGATTCATGGTCATTTAAATTTAAACAATAAATATAAAAATATAAAAAATGTAGTCTCGATTTCGTAGTAAGAACGCGGGCGGCACCTAAGCCCCGCTGTAACGAGAGGTTTACGATAGCGGCCATGGCGCTCACATTCACTTAATGATTTGAATAATTCACGCTTCCATCTTACAGTAAGTTTACACTAACATGTATAAAAACATAATAGCCATATATTTAAAAAGTTTATTAATCAAAGAAAGGGACTTTGATGTCAACAAGTTTGCAGTTAGCCTGTTATGTATACAACGTTAATAATTAACTATTTTTCAGCTACTAATTCCAAGATATTACAAGAGATATAAAAAGCAACGCCTCGCGGGAGGCGGTCGGGTTGTAGCGAGGTCTAGCGAAGCAAATTTTTGTGGGCAGTAAATTTTCTTTAAGCTTGTAGTGGCTAACAGCCAACTCCATATGAAGCCAGCTTTTAAGCAAATAATATTTTGTTACAATAAATTGCTAGTACTTGCTTTGGATAGTAAACTGAAATTTTCATTTTTTCCTTCGTTTTTATTATGTTTACTATTACATAAAACTATATTGCACTCATTTTTATTTTTTTTTTTTTTTTTTTTTTTTTTTTTTTTTTTTTTTTTTTTTTTTTTTTTTTTTTTTTTTTTTTTTTTTTTTTTTTTTTTTTTTTTTTTTTTTTTTTTTTTTTTTTTTTTTTTTTTTTTTTTTTTTTTTTTTTTTTTTTTTTTTTTTTTTTTTTTTTTTTTTTTTTTTTTTTTTTTTTTTTTTTTTTTTTTTTTTTTTTTTTTTTTTTTTTTTTTTTTTTTTTTTTTTTTTTTTTTTTTTTTTTTTTTTTTTTTTTTTTTTTTTTTTTTTTTTTTTTTTTTTTTTTTTTTTTTTTTTTTTTTTTTTTTTTTTTTTTTTTTTTTTTTTTTTTTTTTTTTTTTTTTTTTTTTTTTTTTTTTTTTTTTTTTTTTTTTTTTTTTTTTTTTTTTTTTTTTTTTTTTTTTTTTTTTTTTTTTTTTTTTTTTTTTTTTTTTTTTTTTTTTTTTTTTTTTTTTTTTTTTTTTTTTTTTTTTTTTTTTTTTTTTTTTTTTTTTTTTTTTTTTTTTTTTTTTTTTTTTTTTTTTTTTTTTTTTTTTTTTTTTTTTTTTTTTTTTTTTTTTTTTTTTTTTTTTTTTTTTTTTTTTTTTTTTTTTTTTTTTTTTTTTTTTTTTTTTTTTTTTTTTTTTTTTTTTTTTTTTTTTTTTTTTTTTTTTTTTTTTTTTTTTTTTTTTTTTTTTTTTTTTTTTTTTTTTTTTTTTTTTTTTTTTTTTTTTTTTTTTTTTTTTTTTTTTTTTTTTTTTTTTTTTTTTTTTTTTTTTTTTTTTTTTTTTTTTTTTTTTTTTTTTTTTTTTTTTTTTTTTTTTTTTTTTTTTTTTTTTTTTTTTTTTTTTTTTTTTTTTTTTTTTTTTTTTTTTTTTTTTTTTTTTTTTTTTTTTTTTTTTTTTTTTTTTTTTTTTTTTTTTTTTTTTTTTTTTTTTTTTTTTTTTTTTTTTTTTTTTTTTTTTTTTTTTTTTTTTTTTTTTTTTTTTTTTTTTTTTTTTTTTTTTTTTTTTTTTTTTTTTTTTTTTTTTTTTTTTTTTTTTTTTTTTTTTTTTTTTTTTTTTTTTTTTTTTTTTTTTTTTTTTTTTTTTTTTTTTTTTTTTTTTTTTTTTTTTTTTTTTTTTTTTTTTTTTTTTTTTTTTTTTTTTTTTTTTTTTTTTTTTTTTTTTTTTTTTTTTTTTTTTTTTTTTTTTTTTTTTTTTTTTTTTTTTTTTTTTTTTTTTTTTTTTTTTTTTTTTTTTTTTTTTTTTTTTTTTTTTTTTTTTTTTTTTTTTTTTTTTTTTTTTTTTTTTTTTTTTTTTTTTTTTTTTTTTTTTTTTTTTTTTTTTTTTTTTTTTTTTTTTTTTTTTTTTTTTTTTTTTTTTTTTTTTTTTTTTTTTTTTTTTTTTTTTTTTTTTTTTTTTTTTTTTTTTTTTTTTTTTTTTTTTTTTTTTTTTTTTTTTTTTTTTTTTTTTTTTTTTTTTTTTTTTTTTTTTTTTTTTTTTTTTTTTTTTTTTTTTTTTTTTTTTTTTTTTTTTTTTTTTTTTTTTTTTTTTTTTTTTTTTTTTTTTTTTTTTTTTTTTTTTTTTTTTTTTTTTTTTTTTTTTTTTTTTTTTTTTTTTTTTTTTTTTTTTTTTTTTTTTTTTTTTTTTTTTTTTTTTTTTTTTTTTTTTTTTTTTTTTTTTTTTTTTTTTTTTTTTTTTTTTTTTTTTTTTTTTTTTTTTTTTTTTTTTTTTTTTTTTTTTTTTTTTTTTTTTTTTTTTTTTTTTTTTTTTTTTTGGGAATGTAGTCAAAATGTAGATGGACTCCTATATGTTCTATTATATCACGCTAATTAAAAAAAACATAGATAATGATTTTTGTACGTTTGTATTTTAGCAGTGTAAATTCACGGTTGATTTAACAACAACCCTTATAAATTTATTATTGGAATTGTTTAGCGGAATATTCCAATTTCGATGATATTTATTTATAAATTATATAGCAATTGAATTATATTTGTATTGCTACAAAGAGCGGTTGATCCCTCGTCAGCGGAGACAAGCGCTGCGCAAAACACTTCCGATTCGTCCCCTTTCCGTCTTCATCCCTGTTAATGACGGTTTGACCCAAAACTAATTTTACGTTCGCACGTGAAACTTGTGGAATTCCACTTGTCTATTGATTTGTAAACTACTATTTCGCAAATGTGTCTCTTAAACACAAACTACCGCAATCTTTTAATCGGCTATTAAGCATTTTTCAAATATTTATAAGACTAAGTAACGTTCTGAAAGTGGAAGTTATTAATAAAGACTTACAGCCTTACAAATAAACGCGGGATAAAGTTAAACTTAGCGAGTGTTCGCACGGACGTGAAAACGCTAGGCGGTAGAAATGTGTCAAAATGGAACGTATGGGATTCTATGAAGCCGTTCATACGGAGGCGTTTTTCGACTTGGCGTATTTCTCTACGCGCACTGTTCCATTTTGGGCATTGGGCGTTAGCGTAAAAATAAAATGCAACATATGGAACTTCATACAAGTGTTCGCACGAGCGTAGGAGAAATCACGCGTTACGCTACACTACTATCCAAAATTATTTAGACCATCCAATAATAAACATTTAAAAAAAATCTGAGAATGAAAAAATATCGGTAGACTTTAAGCACTATATATAATGCTTGTTTTCTAGTCAAATGACATTAGATAACTACTGTAGAAATATTTTTAGTAGTTATTCTATATTTTACTTGTTTTAATTTCACAATAGCTAAATTAAAACAAAATTGCAGCTTCAAAAATGAACATCATACAAACTAGGAAACATAATAAATTGTCTTTATAAAATGATTTTTTTTTGGGAATGTAGTCAAAATGTAGATGGACAAATATTTTGGAGCCTAGTGTAATTGTTTTAACGCTCAACGCGCTGTCAGCCGTTCGCACGGACGTGAAAACGCTGGGCGATAAACAATGTGTCAAAATGGAACGTATGGGATTCTATGAAGCCGTTCATACGGAGGCGTTTTTCGACTTGGCGTATTTCTCTACGCGCACTGTTCCATTTTGGGCATTGGGCGTTAGCGTAAAAATAAAATGCAACATATGGAACTTCATACAAGTGTTCGCACGAGCGTAGGAGAAATCACGCGTTACGCTACACTACTATCCAAAATTATTTAGACCATCCAATAATAAACATTTAAAAAAAATCTGAGAATGAAAAAATATCGGTAGACTTTAAGCACTATATATAATGCTTGTTTTCTAGTCAAATGACATTAGATAACTACTGTAGAAATATTTTTAGTAGTTATTCTATATTTTACTTGTTTTAATTTCACAATAGCTAAATTAAAACAAAATTGCAGCTTCAAAAATGAACATCATACAAACTAGGAAACATAATAAATTGTCTTTATAAAATGATTTTTTTTTGGGAATGTAGTCAAAATGTAGATGGACAAATATTTTGGAGCCTAGTGTAATTGTTTTAACGCTCAACGCGCTGTCAGCCGTTCGCACGGACGTGAAAACGCTGGGCGATAAACAATGTGTCAAAATGGAACGTATGGGATTCTATGAAGCCGTTCATACGGAGGCGTTTTTCGACTTGGCGTATCTTGGTACGCCGCGATAAATTTTATTGGTCCATTTTAATAAAAATACGCCGCGTTTGGCTGTCGAACATGTTTGTTTTGTGTTTACACCGATCAAAACAAGTTTGCGATCACTAGCTATAAAAATTGATCTGTTTTGTAACATATCTTTACATGTAAAAAATGTATGTAATGTCTTATAGGAAATTAAACCACATTTTTTTCTTAAAGTAAAGCAATAATATGTTATACTTGATAAGTTACATTTGAAAAACATATTAACTAGTGCTAGGGATCGCAAACTTTTAACAAGTGTACATATTGTACTATCAGAGCTCTGTCGTGGGTTGTAGATCCCAAAGTTCCAAGTATAGCGGGGGGCAAAAAAAGATCATCAATAAGATTTACTAATTATGTTATTGGATTGAATATACCATGTTATAAAGACTAGGCTACCTATAACATTGCATTTAAAGTCCTGTTACATCCGGTGCAGTAGTTTCGGAGATTATCCATAACGTACACGGACTTTCGGACACATTGATTTCTTGTCCTAATAATTAATGCAATAAATATAATACATTCAATACGAAACACGATTTTTATAATACTTTTCATTTTATAACGAATTAACAAAAGGAGCTTATTATAACTTTGGCAGACGTTCTATGACAATCAGTAATTGTTGTATGGGAGTTAGGATTTTATTTAACGGGACAGAAAAATATGTGGCAGCAGAACTTATAATGCACAGCTACAATAAAAATTATCTTTTACGAATTTCGTTAATATTTCGATCATTAAACTATAGACTGACAAGGATGATATCAGGGGAGTGACAGGGGCAAACTATATCATTGAATAAAAATGTCCTATAGACAGTGGCGCAATCTCGTGGAGTGAGAGGGCGACTTAACTTTGTAACCGGTCAGTTATAGTTATCTAAATAAGATTAGATTAGTTTGATAATTGACGCATATGAAGTATCGAATTAAATTTGTATGAAGGAAAATACCGTACTTAATAGACAGGTATCGTAGTGTCTAAACAAAACACGCATAGCGAACAATTATGAACTATCGATATTCGGTTTAAATAAAATTTATCGAACTTAACTAAAATGATTATTTTCTTATTAACTAATTTAGAGGACAATTCTAGTATTGATTATAGTGTAGAGAATTTAGCGATGACAATAATAATAGCGAAATCCAATTCGATTACGTACGGCTGTAGTAGTAATAAATATTTATTTACTCTCATTATTTGTAATAGTTCTGCAGGTCATTATTAATTTGAGAAAACAGTGATTTTTTTAAATTCTTAAGTTATAACTATGAATCTATCGATTTTAACTTCTATAAGAATAAAAGCTAAAATCGATAAGATTCATGACTCATTTTACACAACCCATCCCTACTAAATTTCAAATGAATTGTCAAACTAATCCATCTTATTTAGACAAGCTATAAATAGCTACCATACTCTTTACTGCTTTGACATGATGATGTCACATGTCAAAATTAATTAAATAAATAATGTAAATGAAACTAAAATGTCAGAAATTTTCTGATCGTATTTTCCTCTTTTCTATTAACTTGGTGTGTTTTTGGACCCTGATAATATAATAATTCTCTCACTGTTATTTATATTCCTTACGTAACCAATGAATGTCATGGTGATAGCGTGACGTCATTGCGGTGTATTTTGTGTACTTTTCATATGTTATTAAATTAAAAACAGGAATTGTATATGTTTTTAAAATAATAAATACAGTCAGTGACTTGAAATAATTTTGCTAACAGTTGTTTTGTTACATATTCGTTTCAAATTTAAGCGACCCAACCCCTAGCTGTAATATGTTTTATCCAACTGGAACCATCGCTTTCATGAAATTAACTCGACAAAAATTTTAATACTTTAACATACATAACTAAATTAAGTACCTAAATTGACCTTTGCAAATAAAAATAAAGTTTATCTTATAGTTTGTCTAAATAAGGATGATTAGTTTGGCAATTAACTTGAATTTTTTTTAGGGATTGGTGGTATAAAATCAAAGAGATTAAAAATATATATAGAGTAGGCATAGTTTACACTTCACTTGAAACATTTTTCACATAATCTCATTACCGTTGTCTATTGATAGATCCCCATAACCACATCGCAATATAATTAACTATATTTAAATTAATTGCCAGCAAGTGTCACTAAATCACATTTATATGTAATTTAATTTATTTGTTATTTTATTTTGTGATACTGTTTATTTTACAATAAAAGATGGAGCTTATAATTTTGTAAAATGTTTCATCAGATGTCAATACAAGGTTACGAGGCGGCATATTAAATTGGCAACTGATTTACATAGTACCTTCTAGAGAAGTACCGATGAAAAACATGCCTAGTCTTATATATTTCTTAAATGTCTTTGTGTAAAATCAAAAGAATATAGTTGGTTTGATTTCCTACAATTTAAATCGTGCACCACTAGTTCCAGGACCCACGAGCCACGAGCCGCTACTGATTAATAGAAATCTAATAAATAATTTTTCTATAACTATATAATATGTAAACTTATTATATGTATCAAGTAGAACACTTTTTATCAATATTCGGGTGAAAATAAAATAAAACATTGCATGAGAGCTTTGTTAGTGCGTGTAGAAAAAACCTTTTTTTTAAACATTAGCAAATGTTAGTTTTAAAGAAAATGTACTGTCTACTTTTAGTTTGCTCTCTAACTACGTGACTTCGGACTCAGTCGCCAGTTTTCGGATCGGGCTAGTAATTTAACAGAAACAATTTACACGTCTTACTGACACGAGATACGATTCAAGAGTGGATTTTTTACGCTCGTACGAACACCTATCGCGTGGGCGTAAAAAGTCTGCTGACCTTGAATTTTACCGCGGCGTACAAAGTCTGCCCGTGCGAACGTACGCTTAGGGTCCTAAGATATATAAGAATAAACTGAGTATAAGCAAATACTAGTACAAATTTTGCTTATACTCAGTTTATTCCTAAGTTTAACTTTATACCGCCTTTATGTGTAAGGCTGAATGAGTTTAAATTCGTTTAAAAAATCGTCCTTTTTGTATGACAATTGGAAGTATGCAATCTGAATTATGTTAACGTATAATCATAAATATGCGTAAATCTTTGTAGATTTATTACCTAAGATATCTGCAAAAGACGTCATTAAGCAACACCTCGGAGCTTATCAAAGGAAGTTAAGTTTTTGCTGAATCAGACTCCGAATAATACCGCATCTTAACCGCGTATGCAATACGAAAGGTTGTTGTTATTTCCACATATAGTCTTAATATAGAGATTACAAAGCATGTTTGTTCCATAGCTTTATAATAATAAGTTACTAACAATTTTCAATGAGTAAATCATTTTAAAAAGGTATCCTCTTGCTTAATTTTAAGTAGTTAAAAAAGAGTACAAGGAGAACTATAAATTAAATTTGCTATAGTAAGTTTTAAAGACACGTGTTTTTTTAAAAGTTCTAGTAAAATAAAACTTATCTATACTATTGTACGTCATGTGAAAATGACCATTACTATCATAGGCAAATATATTTGCATGCGTGTGTATATTTTTTACGGTCCACTGCGGCCATTAGCTCATTGAGGCGAGATGCTGACAAATTTGCGAGCATTTACATCGCGGTCTGCCGCCCCCGCCCCCGCGTGCCCTCACACACCGCCCTCGCACGTAATGGCCGTTCTAATAAAACCGCGCGGTCGCACCAAGTTCCAGGAAACTGTTTGCTAACATTATCGGACCACACATTTCTGAAATTGAAAGACATTATCATTTATGTGTTCTTAACTTTATCAATTATATTTTAGTCGAATTCGTCAGATAAATTATTAATTTGTACTATAATGTGCGTGTATTAATAGGTCTACAGGTCTGACAATGTTTTGTTTTTTAAATGCTGTAAATAGTGTTCGAACTGATATATTTTTTAACAGATATATAAATTGATTTTTATTTACAATAATGTCTAAAAAGTTGGTATTTCCAATAGAAAAATAATATTAATTCTTCAACAATAATTATCACTTTAGTGTTCGCGGAGATTCTTGAGGTAAGTTCTACGAAGCGTATATTTTTAATTGCACCCTCCTGGATACTTGTATTATACCGACCTACTTTATGTCATTTGTTATTTACATTTATTGATATAAAAATATTGAAGTCAATTAGCAATTGCCTACAAATATTAGTTTCTTACTGATTGTACTGGAAAAGAAAAACGTAAGAGATTTCTATTGAGATATTTTTTGGTTCTCACAAATATCAGGGTAGCATTTTTATAAAAATATTTTATACCTTACAATACTCGGCATTGAAGCATCAGATATCATTATTTTTGGTTTAATAACTTCAAGGGCTCTACAAAATATGCGTCGATTTCAATGTTGTAAATTTTAAAATTTTCGATGCTCGTCGAGTAGTGTTCGCTGTGAAAATGTATATTCATAATGTTTTGCAAAATATTCGCTATACAGTTTCAGTTCTTTTAAAACCAGTAACATTATTCTCGTTTAAATTATGTCGAAATAAAAATTTACTGTTTACTACTTCATGTTTATAATTGTAAGAATAAATAATGCTTTTAGATGTTACTGACAGAAGAGAACGTTACTTGATTGCATTCTAATAAATAAAACTGTGGTGTGGTCGCTTTATAAATGCGATGTTGATGAACAATTCTGCTATTAAAAGGTGTCTGAAGATTTTATTACAGATCATTTATGCTGGGTTTCTGAAATTGCCATTTATTTTATCATTAGTATTAGGTTGACGTTTCAACGGAGTAAAACTCAGGTTACGTAGTTTGGAAATATATTTCATGAAATTATCGAACAAATACTAACGAATGGTTTAAAGGAGCTTGGAAATCGGTTATTAACGATTTATTTATGTTACAAATATCATTAATAGATTATTATAAGATAATTGATGCACGATCGTTTTATTAAAATTGTGTGAACAAGATATCATCACAAATATATCCTAAATATTTATTTTCACTTTTATATTACGTTTAATCATATTTGCACAAATGTATCTTTGTAATTCATATTTTCTCAAGTATAATTCCAGCCTACGAACCATTAAACAAAAGTAATTTCGGAAGTTTCCAGAATTAATATTCATAAATCCGGGGAAATTAGTGTCATATTTAACCGTTGAAATAAAGGTGAGGACATAAAGGGAAGAACCGGAAGTGATTTGCTGATGTAGAGGAAAATGGTTGTCATTGACGAAGGACCACGAGCGTCAAAATCAATTACTAATATGCTTGATTTAATTTGAAGTTTCGCTTTCACTGAAAGTTCGTGAAAAACAGATTCAACACCACGATAAAACTTTTTGAGCTTCTGACCTTAAATTTAGCAATTAAAAACTCTTTTCTAGGTTCATCGTCACAATAAACCAATATACTCGAAGACGAGTTAGTCTAAAATATTCATCAATAAGGGTCACATTTTGATGCTTCGCAACTTCAAGTTTAAGCGTTACGTTAATTTGTATCTACATTTTGGTATTGAAGCTCACCTAAGCTAGCTTAAATATAATAGAGAAAGTTGCAACACAAGTAATAAAGCTTAGGAAATGTTCCGGTATTATCGAACACTGGTGCTCTATGTTACTCGACGTGTACGGTTAGCTAATAATTAAACTCTTTAAACAATAGTAAATGGTTGATTTAAATGAACATGAGTATTAGTTCTGCCTTCAACGTATATATTCAACAAAAAAATTAGCGACTTCAACCATGAAAAGGACATCATTCAACATTCGAATGTTTAATGATTGTTTTTTTTAATATTAATGTTGCTCAATGCCAGCATTTTAAACGTATATGATCGAAGATTGTGATCTAGTTTATGATACCTTATTATATTAGAATTTGACGAATTTTCAAAAAGGTATGGCGATTGATAGATAGGTATAAAAGTAGATCATATTATTAATTCAATATTGCTTTAGGAAATCGGTATTGACATCGGTTTAAATGATAAATTGTTGGTAGTGATAAATCTGCGTGCCCCTTTCAACTGTTAATAAATAATCAAATACCACCCTGTCTGTTACTTGTCACATAATTATTTATGTCACCGGAAATCTACCGATTAGAATTTACCGATTAAGCTTAATGTTGACTGACCATTGTTTTTAATTTTGATAGATACCTATAACATTTTAAAAATGTAGTCATCGACTAAATATTGTGATTTTTACGTCAACCAATGTACTTAGTTTACCTTTACAGTTTCTGAAGTTGTAACAAGTATTTACATACCTAAATATTTAAAAAATAAGCGAAGAATATTCCATATTAAAAATATTATAATAAATGTTAGTAAGATGGATTTTACTGTATACAATACTGATTTAAAAACGAAATTCAATTCGTTTTAAAACATTCCCAATTTTATTCATTCGGAGGGATTTGCCGGAGATTTGCCGACTTCAAAGCAATCTCACCAAATGGTGTCATAAAGAGACCTGTGACGGCCGACCGCTGCGTCGCGTAAAGGACGACTTTACTGATAGACCAAAGGTATGAATAATATATTACACTTTATGGGAAAGATTTTAAAAATCCCAATTGTTAATAATATTTTAAAATATTCTCAAAAGTTATCTAGTTTTAAATCTCATTCTTTTATTTCAGTGCATTTATAATCTTTCGATTTTTCTGGTTACACCAAGTTACTAAGCCAATTGGTAATTGGAGTCGGAATTGAACGTTAAGTTCACGGTGAATAAATGTAACCTAGTACCATCTAGTTTTTTACTTCTTTTATTCACACTTTTACACAATATATAGTTACAATTTAATACAAGAGCTCACATTTAATCATTCGCGCCTAAAATCTCTTTACTTTTTTATTGCCTTTTTAATTTGTCTTGTCTTGGTGGCTTGTCGGTGGCCATTGTTAACTTTCTTGCTAAGATTCTTAATCTTTACCTAAATAAATACTAATTATACAAATCTCGTTCTTATAAATTACAATACTATTTTAAATTAATGTTCATTGTGTTTTAAACAATATAATTATAATATAAATGGTGCGCTTAATCCTTGAGCGCCATCTATTGATCGATATAGACTGACCACACATTAAAAAAAATTACTTCAGTTTGAAAAGATGCCTGATTTCACTTAACACAGCGAAGTGACCATTGCGATGATTATGTACTGTGATCTAATCATCAGTAATTAACTGAGATACGACATATTGTGTGGGAATAAGCCGGATTATGTCAAATTGTCGGATGTGTGCAACCAAAACACATCCGGCAGTCATCTTGCTTACTTAAGTCATTATAGTACATTATCTAAACCACTTATCCTCTTACTACTAATGAATTACCGAGCCTACATTAATTGAACTAACATTATCAGGATCAGACATGCAGTGGATTTAAAAAACTAATTTTATACACTAACTAGCTGCTGCTCGCGACTTTATCCGCGTGAAATTAGAAATAAATAAATAGTATAGCCTGTGTTACTTAGATAAAGTAGCTCTATGGTGAAAGATTTTTTTTTAAAATCGGCAGTAGTTTTTGAGTTGTTTCAATACATACAAAAATACATATGTTTCCTCTTTTTCATATTAATTAAAAGAAATTTAATTAGGAGGAAAGATGTATGGACTAATAATTTCTCTGGTGGTGAAACTGGTTGCAATGTCAAAAGTAATTAAAAAAGATTGTATTTCCATTATTTCACAAAATTAAATACACATATAAATTCAAGAAATACATTAGCTATAGAGTTTTGAAACATATATACGTTGAAGATGTCTTTATGTTGCATGTAAGAATTCCGCTGTCGGAACATGTTCAACATCCGACGGAAGCTGCGACTCTGAAGGCAACTTTGAAAACATTTCGTTTGCTTTTATGATTTCAAATATACTTGTTACGAAATATTTTTTTTCACATTAAATAGGTACATTTCATCATAGTTAAAGTTCGCAAATATTATAAGATTGAAATACGCAAGATAAGGCTGCATAAAATTGTTGCAAAATTTATCCCAAGAAAATTTGAATTCTAAGTGTTGAAACTTTACTTTTGGAGTAAAATTAAAACTTTCTTGATTTTGAAGTAACGTAAATATTCGCAAGTTTATGAATGTAGATGACGGAAAAAGTAACAGCCCAAAATTCAGTGGAAATTCAAAAATACAAGCACAATTAGAGTTACAAGTAGGTATTACTTAATAAGGTATTGTGATTTACTGGATAAACTTTCAAATAGCAATAATAATCTTACTAATATTATAAATGCGAAAGTTTAGATGTATAGATGGATGGATTTTTTAATTTTTTTTAGCCTAAACGGCTGAACGGATCTCGATGAAATTTGGTATAGATGTAGAGGATAGTTTGAAAGGACACATAGGCTACTCACTTTTGTTTTTTTTAATTTCACGCGGACAGAGTCGCGGGCGAAAGCCAGTCTTTCATAAGTGTTACATTTAGCATTAGTTAATTACCTTAAGTAAGTGAATTGTTAATTTTTATTAAGGTAAATAAAGATTCTTAAACCATAACTAAAGAAGATATTGACTAGTACCTCCATATTGATTTCAATATAAGTAATTAGTGTTAACCGTTCAGTGTACAGATTTATAATTATATGACGGTCTAAATAATTATGACCGCTTTATCATTACAACATTAAGATTGCAATGTTCGTACTTAGTACTCAGTTTGTAGGAAGTTTCCGCGAAGTGTCGGTAACAGTCTGAGTTGATCATTTTGTAAGTTTGTTGATTGTTACTTCGGCACCGCAATATACACTCTAGACGAAACTTTACCTCGATGAAGGCAAGATTTATTTCTTCTTAATTACTATATTTCATTTAAATATTTAAAGTGATATTATAAAGATAAAGCACGCGCCTGACGAGTTCGCGCTTTTCCCTCTCCCTCTCCCTCTCCCTCGTAATATTATTATAATGTTGTCATATTAGTGTAAAACTTTCCGACTCATATTTAAGTGAAGATGTAGAGTGTCATATACAGTTTATTGATTGGTTTGATGACATAAAAAACGAAATAATAATTGTAGCGAGGTAGTCTAAAAATATTTAATTAAGCTAAGAAAGAAATGTTCCATTCATTTGAAATTCCAATCTCTTTCAAAGTGAGCCACGTTTGAAGCTGGTAGTTTTCCTACAAAGAGTCTAAAACGATATACGTTTTGATGCTTAAAATAGCATTGGTTTTTATAAGCCCTTTGCTGACCTTTCTCGAAATATAAAAGTGGGGAGAGTATTTTCGTTATTTTTGTAACATGCAAAATTATTTGCTTAACCTTTTACTTTTAAGATTCGGGCCGAGTTGTGGTTAATTTTGTAAATATTACGAAATTGTATCGTACTTTGTGACCAACCTTTAAATTTGCAGTACAAAACATGTATGTAGGCATTTGTTATTTACGATAAAATTTTGCTTTTAAATTCTGAACATTATATTTTGTCTTACATTTCCTGTTAGCTTGGCGATTTATTAAAAAACCTATTGTGTAAAAATAGATTAAAAGTATTAAGCAAGTTGTTTTCTGTTGATTGACTTGTAGTTAATTAAATGCCAAGCCAAGCGCCTTACAAGCTGGTTTACTTTTTACAGCGTCCGATAGTTACATAACTACGTCACGAGCACGCCGATGCAAAAATGTAATTAAAATATTGACTTTTATAATAGTTTGATGTAAAACATTACATGTAACTAACATTGTTAAACAATTTTTTTTAGAATGGACCCACTTAAAGAGAAAACATTTCTTATAGGGAACCAAAGAACGAACGCTGGAGTAATGCTGTTTATGGTCATTTCTGTAATGCGTACTCGGTAAGTCACATTAATCCTTTTTGTCTTTGATCCATTACTATGAACGTTGTCATAAAGACGTACATACTCGTATATCTATACTAATATTATAAAGAGGAAACATTTGTATGTATTGAAATAACTCAAAAACTACTAGGCGGATTTTAAAAATTCTTTCACCGTTAGAAAGGTAATTTATCTGTGAGTAACATATGCTATATTTTTTAATTTCACGCGGGCGCAGTCGCGAGCAACAGCTAGTACAAGATAATATAGATGGATGTTTGTTAGAGTTTGTAGCCTAAACGACTCAACGGGTCTTGATGAAATTTGGCATAGACGTAGAGGATAGTCTGGCAAAACACATAGGCTACTCACTTTTGTTTTTTTTAAATTCCACGCGGAAGGAGACGCGGGCGAGAAAGCTAGTAATTGATATTTGTTAAAATTTCTTTGCAGTGATTAACGTTGAATAACCATTTGTTTCGTAATAAAATTATTTGGTATCGAAGTATTTGCTTGGAAACTTTTTAATTGAACAGAATGAAATTTCTATAAAATAAAATATCATGCATTTTGTTGGCACACAGCCAGAGCGGGTTTTGCTGCCTGCAAAAATTAACCCTTACTAGATCCCACTGTTCCCCCGGGATACTACTGTATAAAAATACTGGTAAGTTTTGTTGAAGTGTCCTTTATTATTTAACAATGTTAAATATTACCGAAAAAAAAAAACAAGGAGATTCATTAGCTAATCGATGTACTAACCGAGCCGTCGGCTTTCACTGTCTTATCGCAAACATTTCTGTAGTTAATTTAATCCATACAGCCATTTTGGAGATCCCTGATAACAAACATACATATGTGAATTCATACAAATTTTCACAGTCTTAATATTAAATAGGTTATGGATTAAAATAAAATACAAAATAATTATCATTAAAATTATCACATACTTGATACAGTCCACAAAGTTTTGCAAATTCTCTGACCCTTTTGTAAGCCCGCAAATTCCATAGCTCACGAACTTTGGGGTGACGACATTTCAAATTCATATACATCGTAATATACAACGTATATACATAATAAGTAGGCTTGGAATGTAGATACATTACACATTATATACTTACTATAATAGTCTTGTGATATCATACTTCATACTAATATTATAAACTAGCTTTTGCCCGCGACTCCGTCCGCGTGGAATTGAAAAAAAGAAAATTAAGTAGCCTATGTGTTCTTCCAGACTATCCTCTAGATCTATGCCAAATTCAATAGAGATCCGTTCAGCAGTTTAGGGTACAAACTCTAATAAACATCCATCCATCCATCCATCCATCCATCTAAACTTTCGCATTTATAATATTAGTAAGATTACATATTTTTGGAAATACCAGTAGCCAAATTTTATTCCAGGATCCATCTCTTTTTAAGCTTTAAATAACTAGTTTTATCAAAATTATCTTTCGTAAATTTTTAAAAGTTTAACGAACATTTTGCGATAAAAGTTTTTAAATCAAATATGATTTGAATTACTTGTTATTAAATTATGATTTGCTAGTTTGTATAACGAAGCCAGGTTCGCAATACGTCAGCTATAAATAATGCACGTCGCGTCGACAACCGGTGAATCCCCAGCGACTACGAGGAGTACAGCTTTAATTCAAAATCAATCTCGATGTATTATTCAGTTAATTTCAAATACAGGTTTCTGTTTAAACAAATCCATCGATTTAGTTAGGTAGCTAAACATCACTATGCGTAATTTAAGAATCGGAGTACACCTTTGACTATCTCACAACTATTGGGCGATTGTCGATTGTTTTGCACCCAATTCAACTGTTTTTGAAATTTCAACTAAAAATCGAGTAGTGTGCGCGCCTGTATAATAGCTCATAGCAATCAAATCGCGACTAAACAATTGTGCGATAGTTTAGTCAAAGGTGTACGCGCTTGTTAGATAGGTCAAAATAGTGTTATTTATTAGAACATTTGATGTTAAAATGTTCTAATAAATAAATATTTAATACTAACTGAGATAAAATGATAATTGTTATCTATTTATGCATTTCGTGTGAAATAGTTTATATTTAATTTAACCTTGGTAGTGATGATGTTTAGTATTGGCAGCCGATATGTAAAAGAGGTATAAAAAAGACCCTTCCGGTAAGAATAGTCTCTCTTCCGTTGGGTCAGTGTAGCGAGTGGACTTTCGAGGAGCGGACCATGGGCCTGACCATGGAGAGTTAAGTAACCTATTTAATATTCACTGTAATACCTCTTAATAAATAACTGTAATAACCTTACGATTTGTACAAAGCTATTTTGTATAAAATAAGTATATATTGGTTGTTGAATAAGTAATGTCAATCATGACAATTATGTGAATTGCATTTTATAATTTGTAACAGTTAACACTATTTATGTGATTTCTATATTGTGTTGGTTTACTAATCGAATTAATGAATATATGCTTTGTAAAGTTGCTCGTTGTTTGTATTCATATCCAGGTTTGCCTCGCAAGGAAATGGTTAGCTGTCATTTTCATTTATTAACAGACGTCCATATTTAAAAATGATTCTTGAAACTATTATAAATTAGACTTTTGACTCTCTAAATTACTGTAATTGTAGCATTTTCTTATTGAATCTGAGTACGATTCTAACACGCTCTAATTGTTTAGAAATCTTCATGTACTCTTAAGAGAGTTGGCATAGTTCTTATCGCTTGATCGGATCATAACCTACTCGTCTATGTTCGATCCCTCTCATGTACCTTCATCGTTCGTGTTGGGTCATTTTTCTTTAGTTCACAAACGTCAACTATGCAATTTATTACTATGGCAGCCTGTCAGGTCTTGATTAATTTCTCCTTCAATTGAAAAAATACCACAAAGACATTATCATTATATCAATTTATCTTGTCGTGTAATATCGTTGTTGTAAACTCCTTTTAACTTGGAAAACATTTTATTTTTAATGGCTTCGTGGAAAAGTTCATTGTTAAAGTGACTACTTTGATGTATTAATTACTGCATGTAAACGGGAATGTCAACTGTTAACGTACATATGACAATATTGTTATCACGAATTTTTGAGAGAGAAAGTGAGAGACGGCACTATTGTTGCGACACAGGTTTTACGACAGTGGAAACTTACCATAACTATTAACTTGTATTTGTACTAATATTATGTGGTCCTGCATATCAAATTGTTATAGAAAAAGTATTAATTTGTTTAGTAGACTTGTTAGTAATTATTAGTAGTAAGTTTGTTCATTATATGGCTTGCATTTAAAATTAATGTGTTCAAAGTAAACATTGTGAAGTTAAATTCGACGAGGCGTGCCTTTTTAATTGCGTTCGTTACAATTTATATTTGGGTAGTGACCTATTTCATATCGAACGTTAGCGTGAGTTACACTGTTGTGAACTTCGTTTGTGTACACGATAAATTACTTGCCCGTATAATTATGTACGTTTTTTATTTTAATTGATTCGTGTACAACAGTATTTAATTAAATTTTATGTCTAAAGCTTTTCATAGTGAAAAAAAAAATGTATTGATATTGGTGGTTCTAGTCGGAAATCTAATTAAAAACAAGACATAAAATAATAAACAATAAAAGCTTTTTCATCATTTATTTTACCTTATAACTGTAATAGGCGAAAGTATTTAGAGTAAGGCTCCTCTTTGATAAGATCTTTGAAGAGAACAAATTGAAAATTAAACATCGAGTTGCAGGAACTTCCTCTTGCCGTTTTTACGAGCGGCCATTACTCGCCACCGGAGGCTTTAACATTTCTATTACCACCTCCCCTTCTATACCTGCCTTCCCTGTCTGAATAACTATACTGAGTCTTAAAAGTTTATTATTTATTCTAAATATTTAAGTTCTCGTGTTTTAATAAACCTAATGGGGAACCTGAGAATAGCAGGGTAAAATGTTAATACACTCGCGCCTTATAATTTACTAGCTTTCGCCCGCGATTCCGTCCGCGTGAAATAAAAAAAAACAAAAGTTAGTATCCTATGTGTTCTTCCAAACTATGCTCTATATCTATGCTAAATTACATCAAGATCAGTTCAGCCGTTTAGGCTACAAACTCTAACAAACATCCATCCATCTAAACTTTCGCATTTATAATATTAGTAAGATAGATAAGTGAAGAGCAACAAACCTCTTTACATTATAAAATTTACACTTAAGTGCAAAAAATCTGCGAGTCACTGAAAAAGTTATAAAGGTATGCAAAAAAGAGCAAAAAAACAGTTTCAGGTCAAGCGATGTCACCCTTTTAATATTTTATTCCGTGCTTACATCGAATCCGCGCTCGCTATTTCTTTCTGATTTCCGTATTTTTTATTAATGCTATGAAAAGGTTATTCCTAAAGATCAGTACGGAAATTGTTCTAACTTATAAAGTTATGAAAAGTTACCTTCAATTTTTTCGACTAAATAATATGCTTTGTATTAATATCTTATGCCGCCTCTCCAAGGCAATTTATGAGAGAAAACCTTATAATCCATACCAACATAAGAAATGCATCTTTACATGTAATTGGTGCGATTTCCTTCGTATAATTAATAATTTCAACTTGAAAATCACAAACTAAGTTAATAAGAAATTTGATTTTCTCAAATCAAGCCGCGCTGGCCTGTTAAATATTCTACCCTTACATCTAATCTCAGTCGGGCGTTTGTGTCTGATTTCCATACAATTTTTTATTTATACATCGCCAGGGTTGTTTGTTTCAAACAATTTGACAAGGGTTGCTTGCGACCGCAAAAGGGAGTTGATGGTAATAATCACGAGATGAAACTCTTATTAGCTAAAAAAAATGAAATTCAAACTTGATATAACTAATACAACGTTTACTTTATGTAGTGCTTTTTAAATTTAAATTAAAAAAAATACTTGAAAAAAAAAAACACTTTAACGAGATTAAATAGTTATATGATATGTCTCAGAATAAGAATTCCATATCCCACTATTGTATGGTTCCCTAAAGTTGATAAATAAAAGTCATAAACAGGATTATCTTAATCTTTTTATTAACAATAAAATGAATCATGTGCGATACATATTGAATTCTCAATTTTCTTTCATTGTCTTCTTGTTCCAGCTTCCTTTAATTATCTCATTCACCACGTCCTGAAATCTATTGAATGTAAATGTTGAACACATGCACATTGTGTTCGTTATAAAATGAATTTCCTAAATGTTTTTGGTCGATTGCCACGAGCAGGTAAACTGTGACACGAATCCCAACAATCAAATACATTTACAAGATAAAAAGCATTTTCGTTTCTGTGTTCAATTGCAAATGCAGTCCTCTTACCAATTTATAATCGAGAAATATGTAAGAAGAAAATTTATGGAATCTATGTAACAATAAATAACTTTTTTTATTTACAGATAAAATTGTTTGTCCTATCTATTACACTTTTGGGCGTTTAAATTAAATTAAGCCATAGGTTATGACTAGAAGTGTTAAAATTATCCCAATGCAACAATGTGTCATTCTGGGCATGTTTTTTTAAAAACAGGGTTATTTTTTTATTACCAGGGAAAATATAGCCAGTACTGATCATATACATGAAAACAAAATGAAAATCATTAAAAAAAAAACAAATTAATTTTATAATGGAAATATACATCAGTGTGTGTCTGTGTGTGAGTGCGCGCACTCAACCTATTCCACACACACAATGCAACCCGGTACGGCCTAGACTATTTTATCAATTATAGTGTTACAGGATTTTTTAAATTTCAATTTGTTAAATAATTTAATTGTTATTGATTAAAAAAAAATTAAATAATTTAAGATCGTACATTTAGTCTAAAATATTGGATTTTATTTTTCTGGTAATTCAAAAATAACACTGTATCTATTTATAAAGAAAAATATAAGCCCACCTTGGAAATTCTCAATCCTAACCCTCGTCTTTGTCCCATAGGGTCACTCGTGGCACATTAAAAAAATGTTCCATTGAAAAATGTCAGCTTATAAATATGTACCATAGACAGTATTTACAATTTACTTAGTGATAAATTATTTTATTCGTTCTTACAATTTGGTACAATTTTATGATCAGATCATATTAATACATATATGTAATTACAAATTAAGAGACTAAATGAACATCATCAAAAGCTTTAACAATAAAAATTATTTAAATGCGAAAACTTTGCATAACAAGATAAACAAATATAACATTTACCGATAATTTTATAAATAATTTAAGTACAAAACACTCATCAGTTACTTGATTAATAATATTTCAATATTAAAACATTTTTATCCACTTAAATCTTATTTGGCAGTAGTTGTTTTTTTATTTACCAAACTGATGTAAGTATCTATCAGTTTTAAGCTACCTTAATACATAGATAATAAATCGTTTTATAACAAATTCCAACTTACGATGGTCGATTTATTTATCAGAACAACTGATTCTGAGAGAACTAACAAGTTCATTTACTTTTAAGAATATACACAGATTAACATATCAAATTTGTTAAAGAAAGATCTACCTATTCCCTAATCTGATGTGATATAAACATGGGAAAATGGTTGTGATAATTTACAAGGATCGGAATGTATGTATCGTTGAAGTCTTCCAGGTCTTTAACTATAATTAAAGCTCAAATTTAGTAGATAAGAAAGTACTGTCCTTCGATTCACAAACTTACAACAAAAATTCCGACGCTTGTCTTTGGCACATTCATTTGGCACATATTGAAACTTTTGAATACACTTTGGTTGGTAATACAACTCACGGATAACCTTTAGTTACACATTCTGCAATACAAGACAGTTTTACGGCGTAATAACAAATTAACAACTACAATTAATTCAAAGATACTTTTATCCACTGTATCTTAGCATGACAAACAATAAAGGTTATACAAACAGCGGTTATGTACAACAATCAGACGTTGAACATACAAGAGACACCGTAACGTGGCCTGCACACTGCCACAATATTAACACGTCGTACATGCGCACGCGCACGCGGCGGCCGCTCGCAGCAACACTACACACCTCGATGTACTTAAACGATAAAGATTAAAGATAATATTGTCTGGGCAAAATCTCACTCCACGAACACTCGTCAATTAGTAGCGAGTCGTTAAACTAAGTATATGTATATAAATTTTGATAAAGTTAATTCGTATTTAACTATTCCATAATATAATTAATTCATCATAAAAACACTTCAATAGTCATTCGAATATTCACAACTTTGGTTACGTGGGTAAAGCACAATACGTTAAGAGTTAGGGCGCCACGCGGCAGGCGCAGGCGGGGCGCGGCTCGTGACGTCAGTACACGGAGAGGCGCGGCGGGTGCGGGGGCTGGGGCAGGGGCGGGAACACGCGAGGAGGCTGCGAGGCGCGCGCTGCTTCCGAGGCGCGCCGTTAAATGATGCTCTCCCGGTTCCTCTCGTTCTCCTCCTGCGAGCTCAGTGAGCTGCCGCCGCAGATCTGCATCTCTATCTCTTGTAACCTGGTACAACAAAGTAATACTATTAGTAATAAACAAATCTTCTAAAACCTATACACAGCTCATTAGCAGATATCAATGTCCTTACTGATCAGTCTTCTGATAGAAAAATCTTCAATCAGTGATACATATGGAAACGTGTTACGATTAACAAAAAGACTATTTAAATTTAGAATACAGCCCAGACCTCTGATCGACTTCCCACTGTTGCTGGCTCAGTTTGGCGGACATGGCTGCATTCTCCGTCTCGACAGTATAGAGACGCTCGCGCAACCGCTTGATCTCGCACTCGAGCAAATCGTGCGAGTCGAGGAGCGCGCGCGGAGCCACCGCGCTGCCGCCCGCCGCACTGCTCCGCACAGACGAAGCGCACGACGCTACCGGCGACGCTACTCGTAGGGGGCTTACTGACGAACTGATGACAAAATACAAAGATCATTTCATTAGACCTCATCGGCAGCGCATCGCCGCAACTCTTGAACGGCTTTCGAGAAAATCTAACTGTTATTTTGGTTATTGGTGTTCGAAGAACGCGGCGCTCATTCGCTCTCAAGAATTTGCTGCCATGTGGAACCCTACTCAAAAGAAAGCCACGTGAATGATAAAAAAAAATGAAATTTACCTATAAAGCTGGTCCCGATAAGAAGGCGGGTGTGTAGAATGTAAGGGTGGCGGCAAAGGCGCAGCCGGTAGTTGCATTTCTTCAATGGGGATACGACCGCTCGTTTCTACCAAGCCCGGTGTTGATTGACAACGGCCCATTGCAACTAAAATAAAGTGAACATTAATTTCATTTTTTGTTAAAATTAGCTTCGCGCATATTTTTTGTGTCAAAGTTACCTTTTTCTAAGGGCGCCTTCTTATATTTCTCGAGTCTCTTGACGGCGATGGCTTCTAACCGCACCCTGGCGGCGGGGTACTCCTTCAGGACATCCCACATGTCCTTCTTGCTGAGCACGAACAGGTCCGAGTAGCCCACGGAGCGCACCGACGCTGTCCGGCGGTTGCCTGTCGACGTGTCATCCACACACTCCGTGCCAACCGGTGCTCGGCTCATATAACTCATGTATTGTTCCAACTTTACACATTTCATCAGTACCAACCATGTTTTATCTTACCAAGAAAAAACGATATGCCACTTCAATTCATTAAATTCAGAAGCCAGAACAATACACAAGTAATGCTAAAGACCGCCGATAACACCATAAAATTAAAAGTAGAGGGAGGAGTTTTAGTTTTAATAAACCAAGCTTAAGAAGGAAAGTAATAAGTTAACTAACTTTACCTATAAACAAGAATTAAAAATTTGAAGACGAACAGTTTAAGATAAGGAGGGCATCATTCTCAATCTTAAAAAAATAAAAGCAACCTCTATTAATAAATCCATATGTGCTTAAGTAAAATAAAGCGTTCCAGGTAGAAAAGGTATCTGATACCGTCTTCGTAGAAGACTCTAAGCATTACTACTCATTATAATGCCTATATTTCAACGATAACAATAGAAATTAAAAATAATTATTATAACTCAAGTGATAGAACGACTTAAATATAAATTAGTAAGTAAATATGACGAGTTACAATATTATTGGGATACATGCACCAAGAGGTCACGCCAAATATATGAAGTAATCGGGGAGGATGCAAAGCGACCGGGGACACTGCCTTCAATACAACCAAAGGAGATGAAACCATAATGGAAACCAAACATGACTGTAAAAGCTACCAATCGTAGGAAATCTAAATTAGAAGCTACTGAAAGGAAAGGAAAATATAACAGTTGGCCATTCCTTATAATGATAGATTTGTTCATGATATGTAATTTCTACAAAGATAAGCATGAAAAGGAGACTACAAAGAAAGAAAGAATTCTAAAATGCTAATAGCTTTGATCAAAAAAATATAAAATGTTGAAGCGCTTCCTAGGAGAATCCATTGAAAATTTGTTAGCGCTGAGTCAGTGCCCACCGTGCTACTCTTGGAGGGCGATTCCATTAGTAGCAGGTGAACTTCGTCGGCGATAACAAACGTTAAGGTCGATGTCCCAGAACCTGTTGGTGGCGGCGGCCGCTCCCTCGGCCTGACTGCAGCGTCTCCTCGAAACGTTTGCGTTTGCTTTTCAAAACTTTTCAAGAAAAAAAATAGAGTAACAATGGCGTGGCGTCTCGGGCCGTGGCGATATTTACCAAGTTGTTTACCTGCCGTGCCCATGTTCAGAATGGAAATTTCGCCAAAATAAGAACCCGCTTTTAGTGTAGCCAACACCGTCTTTCCGTTGTCGCCTACCACCTGCAGCTTGCCCCTGTTCACTATGTACATCTCCTTGCCGACCTCGCCTGAGGACAAATAACATATTGCTGATTCTGCTCCATTTTCAATAACAAGATATACTTATATTTTTATATTCTCTTAAAAAACTCTATATATTATTTCTTATTGAGGCAAAATGTGATCAAGTAAAGGTCTAACAGTTCAAGAAATATACCAATATTAGACAATGATCGTGGTTATGATCGCGATTTAAATCAAAATTGGAAATATTTCGTAGTATCGCAAAATATTAAACGAATCGTTTGTCGCCTTATCTAAAAAAACTCTCGTCTCACCTTTTCTACAAATGTAATCGCCCGGCGAGAACAGCACGGGCCGCAGCCTCAGGACAAGCTCGCACAGAAATCCCGCCTCCGTGTTCTGAAATATCTCCACCCTGCAAAATAGTATAAAAGACGTAAAAACGAGTACTCACGCAAGTAAAATTCATTTATATAAAAACTTATTTTAATTACAAGATGTTCATCATTAAATTTTCCACATGAATGCAAGTCAAAGGAAAAATAAAAACATGGAGGCAGCAATAAGGAAACATAAAAAAACACGGATCGCATAAACGAACGCTTTTGCATAATTCATGGACGTAAAAAGCGAATGTTTCTGTTTTTAATTATACAGCACGGGATATTAAGCTTCAACTGTCATTGCCGGGCTGCATTAATTAGAGGCCGCTCTGTTTACTCCTTGCTAAGTCATGGTCCAAATGTACTCGCCTCATTCAATTTTCCAAATGGCAATCAGTGAATACGACCATTTCATTCTACTTTTCAATTTGTAACGTTCTCATTAACGAGTTTACATTGCTTTCGATTCTCGTAAGCCCGTAACCTATACAGCAAACCAAATAAAGTAAATAAATAAAGCACCACTACAGAAGAGTGTCAAAAATCCCTTTGTTAATCAAAAATCAGTAAATTCTGTTTCGAAAATATAGAACGAATGTTTATCGTCCATCACGAGACGAAATGTAATCCATTTTCCACGTTTCCACTTAAATTTTCTTTTATAAAACATGGGCCTGGTTCGAGATAAGCGCGCCGAACATTTTCCCCGACTGTGGCACAATTTGAGAAATGTTCCCAACAGAGATGGCAACCGGCCATACTTGCCGATTACAATTACAGTCTATTGTAGAAGGAAATTTCATGAACTCTAGGAATTGAAGCCAAATAATTTGTAAGTGCCGTGTATAAATGTATACTTGGTTTTGCAAAATAAATTTATGTTTTAAGTTCTGTAACTGACCATTACCAAAGCGTAAACCTAGACGTGAAATGTCAGAAGAAATTTTTAATGGCAAAGTAAAAGTACATTTTACAACGAAAAACTTTTCTTGCACTCAGATAAAAGTAATGGATCAAACGCTTTCAAAACTCGATCTAACATACCCTTTTTTATACAAGTTGTCGGAGCTAATTACCACTGTACTTTACTAAAAACTATTTTTTTAATGAACAAATTCCGTACAACAGTCATAAAAACCAAGAAAAAAGTAAAAGAAACATACTTTTATTTTCTAAAGCTATTGCTTAACAAATTACTTCGGTCCTCTCGTCTTTTGTTCAAAACAACAGAGACAGACCATCAAAGGTAAACGTCAAATTATGGAAGGAAATGTAATAAGAGAAAATGCGAAATATAAATATTTAAAAAAAGAGATTTCTGCGACAAAAAAGCAAACCTCTTCAACGTGTCAAGATGGACGTTGATGGCAATTTCCGCCTTGAGTTTGTCGGGGAGACAGGAGACAGCCTTTTCCTCGTCGGAGCACTTCTGAGTGAGCCAAAGATAATCGAACCATTTTATCACTTTGACTTGAAGATGCGTCGGTACTCTTCTCATCCGCATGTAAGTTTTTACGCCATCTAATTTCGCTGCAACAAAAAGTATTATTTTTTTATTATAAATTTTCTACACAAGACGTTATACTTGCTTATTAAAAGACATACAATTTGAATAAGTGGTAATTTTCGTTACTAGGTAGAATTCATTGAACTTAGAGATTTTTTAAAATGTCGTTTCTGTCTCTTGAAGCGCAATGAACATAGCACTTGAATGTAACTATTAGATACACTAGTATCTTAAAACAATTTCGTTGAAACTAACATTATGTATACTATAGTATATGTATTAGAACAAACACTATTTTATAAAGGCACATAATAAAGCCTTAATGAAGACGTAACTATGAAAATATCGCGAATATTTTTCCATTATTATATAACATTGATTGTCGAATTCGGGCAAAAGAACGCCTTCGCTGAAATCGATTGAACACGGTTTGCCCATAAAGGCGAAATCTGTAGACGCCCACGATTGCTTTTTATTATTATTGGCGGGTATATTAAGTGATTTGTTGTATATAAGATACTTAAAGGACGCTTTTCAAGTGTGGATTCCTTTCAGAGCATCGGTATCTTTTGTAGGAGTAATTTTCTGAACCACAGCGTATATTCAATTAAGTTTCATGATTAATGAATTTCATTCAAACGATTATGCGATGAAATATAAATAAATGGGTTTGTTAATTTTATTGGCATTTTCAATTTAATCCAATGAATCTTACTTTTCCTTATATACTTACATTACTAATCTAACTGATATTATAAATTCGAATGGATGGACGGATGTTTGTTATAGTTTGCCGCCTAAACGAAAGTACATCATCATCATTATCATCACCAGCTCACTATACGTCCCCACCGAACGGCTTAGAGCCTACCCTATGTTAGGGTAACTAGGTCATAGTCAACCACACTGGCCATGTGCGGGTTGGTTGACTTCACAGATATCTATGATTTCTTCGCCGATATGTGCAGGTTGCATCACGATGTTTTCCTTTACCGTAAGAACGTCGGGTAAATAATGTACATATGAAAATTCGAAAAATCGAAAATCACATTGGCTGTACATAACTCAATTTAATTCGACATAGATGTAGATCATAGTATTTGCCGTATTTTGTTTTATTCTGCGTAGACTAAGAACGATTACAAGGGTGGCGAACCAATGTCATGTGACACAATATTTTGAGCACACCACAGTTCACAAAATTAATTATGCACTAAAAAAATTATGCAGATATTATATGAGGAGGGAACTCGGATTAATCCCTGCAGTATTGAATGTACCTAATGAACATAAAGTTAAAATTACTTAAAGGCAACAACGATCGCATTAAACAATTTGCCACACCTGTATTATACTAAAATTATACTATAAAAGCTAAATTATCTGGAATATTCATGCAGAAATTCAACCTGGTATCGTCAGGCATTACAGTTAGTTTACAAGATGCTAACCATAATGTTAGTGATAGTCTAACATTTGCATAGTTTACACGACAATCAGTTAGGTTATGTCTTGTAATCGTTGCCGACTAACATCGGCTGCGCTATTCCTATGAAATGTCTCACATACCTTGCAATATACACACACTGTTATCACACAAACTATGGCTGATACATATATGTATAAAAATGAAATCCAGGTCATCATTGGTCACTATGGGAAGTTCTTAGTGTAGATTTCTAATACTAAATTGACACTAGGGAAGAATACTAAAAGACTTTGTGCTGCAGCTAGAATTTTATACAGATGTACGAATTTGAAAGAAATTACAAAGATGCCGTCATAATTGATATCATCGAACATTTTATTCTATTTATAGCGCACTTGTTTTCGCCCGCGACTCCGTCCGCGTGGAATTAAAAAAAAACAAAAGTGAGTAGCCTATGTATTGTTCCAGACTATCCTCTACGTATATGTCAAATTTCATCGAGATCTGTTCAGCCGTTTAGGCTGCAAACTCTAACAAACATCCATCCATCCATCTAAACTTTCGCATTTGTAATATTAGTAAGATGTGTAAGCTCTAAGTTTTCTTCAGTTATAAGATGTCTGACGCTAAAATCTAACTTAAAACAATATCGCAACAGTAGTTGCATAACGTATTTCGTTACTAAGTACAGAATTTCATGGAACACGGTGACGTCTGAATTGTAATGTTAAGTAAATCTTGCTTAATCACATCTGTCGTCGCACGTAAATTAATTCTAGTTTAAGCGCCTTACGTCAAGTATGCTGCACTTAATATCCTCTAGATATACCAAGATGTACGCCGCATGCTGTAATGCATTTTGATACGAACTATAACATTATTCTATTAATTTACGCGGATAATGTTCAACCGAAATACTTAACCAGTTCTAATTTATAACATGTGAATAAAAAAAAACTAAATTTTGTTGATTTAAGTTTACGGTGAATTTTAAACAAACCACATTCACGACAAAAGAGTTGTTAATTTAACATCTAAAATTCATTCAACAGTAAAATGTAGTCTGTTTTAATTTAATTCATGAAATACAAAAATAAACGTCAAACAAAACGTTCGTGTATAGTGTTTCTACAATTAATTAAACAGCTCGACTATCAATGAACTGCGCGTTAATTAACGGTGATAGAGACAGCGCGCGAACCAACGCTCTCAGACGCCGTGTTAACGTATTATTTTCACGGTGAGTTTCCACTGTTAAAACACCTGTGTAACAACAATACGGCTATGCAACTTAATCTCTTTACAGTTCCTATGTACGATAGTTCTCGAAACTATTTAATTTCACAGCTTCTGTTTAATTTTCATGTTTAAAGGAAAAGTGTGTAGTAATACACTATAAAACTAAGCATTATATGTTATTAAAAATAATAAGTTAACACTTAGAATAACCCAAAATTAAATAGTTGAAGCAAACAATTGAACATCTCATATAAAGTTACAATGTTTGTAAAACAATTTACAAAGCAGTAAAATTTTAGGAACAGTACCACCGCGTGAGTTTAATCCACGCTATCTTAGTGAAACAAGTAATTTCTCCGCATCTGGCAACTGAACATTATTATTGCAGACATTTCGAGTAATTTAATTCCACTTCCAGTTGAGCCTAGCGCCGCGCAACTTGCAGCCAGCGAGAGAGCTCGTCAGAAATAAGCTGTGTAAAAATGCGCCGTGCAGATTCGACGTAAATATTTTAATATTTTTATAGAACAAGCTTTCAACCAAATCCCGTGACAGAATGATTCTAAGTGACGTCACAAATCGCACATTGTTACAACAGTTCAAGAAATTAAAACAAGATACTGTTCTATAATTCCGTGAATTTTGAAAGACGCAACTCAGATAAGATATGTGTTCCCTCTTTATTTTAAGGAAATGACACTCTTTGAGAGAGAGATAAACAATAATAATCATCAAGTTATATAAAAGCTTGAAAAAAACATGTTTTGTGTACTTTTTCGACAGTATCACGGGTGCGTGAATCTTGCACCAAACGCAAACAGAGCGGGATCGTGGCCTACGGGCATAATATAAAATTCTACGAGCGACATGACTTTGTACGTACAAAGCCGGCACGAGTAACCGCGTTGATTGCGTAGCTACAACACAACTCGTCCAACAATTTGAATATAAACTAGGTGGTTACTCGCCAGCCGGGTGATCCACGCCATGTTTACCCTGCCTGCCTCTCTCACGACTATTTCTCAGCACGATACTACATTCGATGCATCGACAACCATACAATACAAAGGTATATACAAATCACTATCACGAATATTTGCGTCATAGTTGCAAGAACGTATACGTAATGTCATCGACAAAATGTCTACGAGATTTTTTGGTGTACTTTACGCCCGGTAGAGGCGATGCACAAATCTAACACAAATGTTGTCGATGCTGTTACGAAAACGTTTTCACGGATATTCGTAATAAGTCCGCGCATTAATTATCATCATAACAAATGACATTCTGAGTGACATTATTTTCTGTCTGATAATACATCATGTAACTATAAAGTACAATCCTTTGTTACACTAAAATATTCCTGTAACCAAAACAGGTAACTGATATTTCAATGGAAGTAAATCAGGATTACAAAGGTTTTCTGAAGGTTTATAAAGCTGTTATCTGTAGGAGATAAGCCTATACAAGGTACTCTTTCATAAAATTGACAAAGAATATATAACAATAATTCTCTACGACAATCAGCCTAAGTAAAGGTAACCAAAAATATTATCTACTTGTCATAGTACGCAGAGTATAGTTGTTATGGTGATGAACCAAACTTTTTTTTAAAGAAGATGGCAAATGAGCTGCGGGAACCATGAGGTGACAGGGATGTGATCATCGACAACCATATACATCCGCAATACCAAAGTAACTACAGATAAACTTCCAAAAAATTTACAAACAACATAAAACCATATTAAAATACTGTAAAAGCAGTAATAACAATGTTAATCAACATACCGAAGTTTTGTTTAGTATTATTTAAATAATAAGCAACATCGAGATCTCCGTAGTTATAATTTTCGGGTTCTAAAATCCAATAGGAGAGGAATACGAACAGACAACAGTCGCAAAACTTTTAATTGGTAGCTCAAGTATTCCTCTATCTCGGGACTTTGACGCAACAAGATTGTCAAAGTAAATAAACTAAGTATGTCTTATAATGACTTAAAATAATATCAATAAGTAAGGCAAGGCTTTGTTTTTAATCCATTCAAATAGGAGTTTAATGGTATTCAGAAGCCTAATTTTTGTATATTAATTATTTTTGTAAATTAATATACAAAAGCATGAGAGATGATGATGATAAATGTCGAGGCATAAGTTTAATTTCGTCCAAATGTCATAGCATGAGTAATCTCAGCTGCTATATGCAGCAGTGGGCAGGTCTAGTGACACCGCAACATATCATATCATTGACGAGTGTTTGTTGTGGTGACGGACGGGGACGGACGGTGACTGGTGGTTGTGTGCTGGTGACGGCGAGTGCGAGTGGATCAATTATTGTCGAATTGTTGGTGTCGGGGCGCGGCGTGGCGCGGATCGATGAGGCGCGCGGGGCCCTCTGCCGGCCGGGCGCGGCGCGGCGCCCGACTTTCGCCGAGCTATTTATAGCATTCAAGCCGGTGACCCATTTCGCTGCAGCGCCGGCGAGGAAGGTCACGGATTCAGCCGGCTCTGCTCTGCCGTCGCGGCGCCATTGTCTTTTCAACCGTGCTGCAGTGCTAATTAAAGTTGTTGACACTCCGCCGGCTCTTTCTGCCTTCATAATGCTCGCCTTGTCCTTTTTCCGAATAAATTGTAATGGAGATGCATATTAATGCATTTTAGTGCTTTAATTTTTTTATTATGGTATTATTTTTTGTGCACTTTTTGAATATCACAATTTTACATTTAAAAAAACTAATTGGGAATCCCTTAAGCATTTGCCTTCTCTCATTCTCTCTTGTTTATTACAATTAATTTTAATGTTATGACATTGAAAAATACTATTATAAAAAATAACTGTACTTGTTCCATCCAAGAAGTAAGTTCGCAATAACCAAGAGCATATACATCTATCCGAAGCTATTAGGTTATTGGCTAATTGTTATTCAGCATTCGTATTGTTGAGGCAGTGGATTTCCAGTGGAGTGGGGACTTGACGGGACGGGACAGAGGACGGGACGGACATGTCACGTCGCGGCACGTGTTAGCACGTGCACCTGCTTAGCGGCTTAATGCGAACACGCCTCGTCGCCAACACTCACGGATAATGGACGGACTTTTTAAGCTGCGCGCAAAAGATAACATTGACCATCATTAACATAAACCGCACCATGTTTAAAATAAAATTATTAACCCTGTTAAAAGGGGGATGTAAAAATATCTTTCCGGTTATAATATTTTCGTCAATGTTTTCATATATTATGAAGTTTAATTTTACAAAGACTAGGCATAGGACCGAAACGACCAATCAATAGATCCTAAACATTATTTTTATTGATTTCCATTGGAGTAAAACAAAAATTGATTGATAGCGTCCTAAACAATATATTAACTAAGTTTTTGATTACTATTGCGATAGAAAGATTATTAAATGAAATGGATCGATATCGATTATTAGATGTGGCGTTGACTTCGCCGTAACTACTTAAGAACACATCTATCTTACCTTGAAACTCTTTCCTAGCGGTGCTGACAGATGTGACGATGTTCGCCACATGCCCCAGTACAGTGGCAAAGAGGAGTAACCCGAACAGAAGCTGCGCGATTACAAACACGTACTCGCCTTTACTCCGCGGCCGCGGTAGATCTCCTGAATAAACAATACTTACATTAGAAGACATTAAACAAACGATAGTTAAAAAAACTGTTTAAAATCTTAAACCAACTGACTACACATATTGTACAGTCATCAAAATTGTTCAAATTAAGGTAACTGAAAGCCCCAATGGAATATATACGGATAGCCGATACCTACATACATACATACCCGTTACAACAATGCTACCTAATATAACGAATATTTTAAATAATTGCAATACATTGTAATACAAATTATTGTACAAATTAAGGTTGTAGATACTAACTAAATATGTACATCGTAACAAAGCATTTTTGTTTTCACATTTCACATTGTTATAAAATAAACATTGACAAAGAGAACACTTGAATAAAATATCAATCAATATATATACACACCTTTCTATACATTCAAAATACATTAGAACAAAAATATCAGATAATAGCGGAATATTTAATGGAAACGTTTAAAATTTTAACAACTTGAATTTTAAACACCCTGTAATTTAAGCAGCAGGTAAATTATGCGAAGCGGCAATGGCGCAGGGCTCTGTGGAATTTATTTCGAAACGATACAATTCAAATATTTAACTTAAAATGGAATCAAGTCGTAAATTGCATTAATAATACATGAATATTAAATAACTGTTGAAAACTGAATTAAATCCAGTATTTATTGTAAATATCTTTTGTAATATCATTATAATACTATTGTTAATGCACTTTGATATAAAATATATTAAATATTTTCCAGAATTATTCCATGAAGCTACAATACTCTGAAGTCTAAAACAGTCACAAATTTGTTATGGGTTAAAATGTAAGTATCTATAATAACAAAAATAATTCACAGTTTTGTAAACACATTATACACACAGCTTATATCTTAACTACCAAATCTTACAGCTAATAAACAGTTTCGTTATCATATAAAATCACAACAAAGTCAATCCACGTATAAAACCCTTTAGCAAAACATAACGAAGTACAAATTGTACTAAGCAATATAATTAAAAGTGCGAAAACGGAACGGCGAACAGCTAATTAAAATTTTTAAAACGTCAATTCAGCTTTAACGAGGGGCTTTTCAAATTCACAAACGAAACGACCTATAAAAAGATAGCTCGGAATGAAAAAGATTGTTTTGCCTCGCATCCCCTTGAAACTCGTAAAGCTATCGAGATAGAGAACACAGATGTGAATTCACGTAACACGGGTGACCTTTAATGTCCATGACCGATGACATTTACGAACTTACCCTGGATATTGACCCCATTAACTTATATTACACAATGACCATTCAACTTTTATTAGCGAACAACTGTTCAAAAACTATGCCACACACGGATATTAAAACTACCCACACAATATTATCAATTAGTTACATAATCATTAGTTGACAAAATCTTGAAACGCTAATAATGAACAATTTAAAAATTTCACTTATTTTAAACCAACTTTTAAAAAAAATTATGTATTATATAAATATTACAATATTAACAAAATTTATGCACAACTTTATATGTGAAATGAAAATACTTGGTGTATTTTAAACACTTGCAGAAAGTTTGTTGTGGCTGAAATTTAGTATGCAAAAGCTCGCAAAGCGTGGTCGTCCAATAGGCTAAACGATTAGGAAGTCCAAATAGCGCGGCCGGACGGTTTGATGTTGGTCCGCTTTTAATGCATTTCCCGGACATTTCCGGGCTTCTGGAAGCACTCTAAGAAGTTACTCTTACTCTAGCTGCAACGTTATTTAGCAAGATATTTATACACGTAACAGTTTGCTAGTGATTTGTGAGTCTCATCCCTTAAGTCTGATTTGTGGCAGTTACATGCATGATAAGAAAAATATATTAAGCTACTTTTTGAAAAAAAAAAATAACAATCAGATTTTAATTAATTATTACAATAGATGTTTGGAACAGAGATATTAATAAAGTCTTTAACACGATAAAAAAAATAATATTTAAATTGTGACGCAAAGGGAAATAAGAATCTAATTAAGATTTCTCAAGACGATTGTTTATAAGAGTACTAAATTATATCTAAAAATACACCTCAATTTTAATTATAACTTATTCGCTGGTCAAGAATAAGAAAAATAAGAAATCATGTTAATAATATTCGGTCTCAGAAGAAAAAATGGTGTATAACGAAAACAGAATGAATATTTTCCATTTAACTCTAAATATACTAAGCAGTCAAATCTACATGTTGCTGTGAACGTAACATTTGTATAACAACTATATTAGCCTCCATCTCGTTATCTTTGACTAGCAGTTGCTCGCGACTTCGCCCGCGTGAAATTAAAAAATAATAAAAAATATAGCCTATGTTACTCACTGATAACGTGGCTTTCTAATGGTGAAAGAATTTTTGAAATCGGCCCAGTAGTTTTTGAGTTATTTCAATACATACAAGAATACAAATCTTTCCTCTTTATAATATTAGTACAGAAGTATAGATAAAAGAGAGATATAGCATATCTATACAAGTTTCATAACCGAACTACCACAGACGATGCGAGGTGTCAATTTACTGGAGCGTAACATTATAATTGCAGTGCGAGATAAAAGCCCGTTGAAGCGATAAACAAATAATATGCAAGTCCTTATCCCGCAACAGCGCGCAGTTTGTTTCTCCCACTCTCACACCGGCAACGTACGAGATAATATTAATATCGAGGGAAATACAGATCACGCTTCCCTTATTACGTCTGCATGAATGATATGCCTACAATTTACCTTCTAACATCTACCATTTGCTATCAATTTTTCAAGTAAATGTACATGACAGAGTACTGATGTAGTATAATTCGGATATTAACGTGTATAGATGTCGTATTTTTTCTGTAATTGTCAGTAATTTCAAACTAATCATGAACTGGTTTAATGAAATATGTTGGCGATACAATTAGCCTTTTTGTTATATTTTTACTTTTTATAGTTTTTTAAAATTAGAATTTAATTTATTTTATTTTTTATTCTTTTTATAAACATTTTTGTCAGTCAATAAATACTCATAACGGTTGTTAGGTCGTTTTGTTAATACTTTTCCCTTTTGTACATAATTTTCATTTTAAGTTTTTAGTTTAATTAAATTTCCCTTGATTTCTCCGCGCGCTCCTCCTTCCCGTTTTTTCGTCAGTTTCAAAATATAAGGTAAAGTTTCAAATATCTAGAACAACATCAAAATTGTCCTAAAAATAGACATTTTCTTCAAAATTACTGCAAAATAATGAAATACAATATTTTATTACAATACAAAGTTGTAAACTAATACAAAAAAACCGTTTACTGGAGTTAGTTTCATACAAAATTATTAATGTGAAACTTTACCATGTAGGTTGTATTAATGGAAGCTCATGAAGGTATATTTTAAACATAACTCATTTCGTGGAATCAGGGATATTAGATGTGGGGGCTCAAAGCTCGCACAATAGGAAGAAAGCGGTCGTCGGAAGACAGATCGCCACTCAAACGATGATGGCGGCGGGGTCGACAAACACACATCCATTCTCGCTACGACGCATTTTAATACTGAATATATCAACCCTGATGTACGCTTAAGCACTTACTTAAATAAGGAAACAATAGAACAAAAAGTTTTGTATGTCGATTAATACATTTTTACTAGCTTTCGCCCACGACTCCATTCGCGTGGTATTAAAAAAAATAGGTTGATGTTCCTATAGTATAAGTTTAGTGATGTCGAAAAAGTATCGTTTTTGACTTGAGTATTAATAATGCGAATATGGTTCAAATCATTTTGTCATTCATTTCATAAGCAATTTAATATGCGCCAGAGAGAGTATGCCGTTAAGGGTTATAGAGGGTGTTACATTTGGCAAGCTTGATGTCTGAAACGATCGCGGTTAAGAGCGTGGTAACACCTTTTTATCATACCCATAAAGGGCATTATCCGCCGTTAGCATTACGTGAGTCACTTACATATAACCAAATAAACTGAATAATGTTCCAATTTGTTTATGAAAATATATAAATAAATATTATAACAAAAATAATATAACCGACATCCAAGTAAAATTACTATAAGCCACAATAACATTCTTATCTACCAAATATTCATTAGGAAATGAGAATACAATGTTGTCTTTTATCCGGGATAAAATTCGTAAGGGAATACCTTTATTGTACGTGGATCCCAAGAAAATGAAATTATCATTACACAAAGAAATAAATTGTATTGTCTCGAGATCGCAGTACACAGGAAGTCGATCAATCTCGGTCCTCCTATAGCCTCGGTATTACGAAATAATACCGCAATGGGAAAATTTAAAAAGATATATCTCCCGATGCAGAGCTGGCGGTTTGCTACTCTAGATTTATATTGAGCCACCAATCCCTTTCAAAATTATATTCCTTATTGAATTGAAAATAACAAAGCTAATTTTAATAACCTGTTTGTTTCAACGACGTTTTATATGGGAATAACTTTACAAAATAACATACAAATATATCAAAGTATAAAATATTCAATATATTTTGGCGAATTAATTGAAACGTTAATATTTAACAACTGAAATTGCGCATAATTAATCATTTGTAATTAATTTTCCTGGATTATAATCATTAATTTTTAAACAAATTTAAAAATAACCAACCGAATTGTTCGTAATTCTACCATTGGCTTTTTAATCTCATCACACGAACAGATTCCTTTTTCCTTTCATATGTGTACTCCATTGCGTTTCCTTTCATCCCTCGGCACAGCATATTGAACTAATTGTACTCCCTTTCCTTAACACCAACAAAGCCACTGCTCGATCGATCGTCTTTTTTCTTATACTAAGCGTTACCTTTTCCTTTTCAAGTTTATGGTTTCCGTAGAAAGGAGTAAACATGCATTCGCCAGCATTACTAGACTGATAATACTTAATACTAGCTGTAGCTCGCGACTCTCTCCGCGAATAATAACAAATAGCCTCTGTTACTCACAGATAAATTTCCTTTCGAACTGTGAAAGAATTTTTAAAATCAGCCCAGCAGTTTTTGAGTTATTCCAATTAAAAAAAATACAAATCTTTCCTCTTTATAATATTAGTATTATAAGTTTATAACTATCTTTACGTAATATTGATGCACTATAGTGTTTTAAATTACTCGTACTTTATTATCATTTGTCAATTTTATACAAACAAATCAATTAAGCGAAATCACTTTAACTTTCAAGTGTTCGCACTAACTCAAGATTTAGACTATATCTTTAATTAAAACTCAGTGCGCGGTGTAATGTAAGCGTTTAAATATCCATTAAGGTGAAGTAATACGAGAGGCAGTAAAGCAACAGTGTTTGCGCTAAAGTTTCACTTAGCGCCAGTAATTCCTTGAAACTCCACGTTCATGTCAAGCAAACTTTACTTACGTACCTATCTACATTATTGTAAGCATTTACAGCACGTAATCTATACTATTATATTATATATTATCTATCTATATCTATACTATTATAATAAAGCGTAAACACACACTTCTTTGTTGCCTAAGATGTCAGCAATTACAGCATATTTTTGAATAATTATTTTTTTAATAAAAAAGCCCTACACTTACGTCACGCTTTAGGCTATATATTTTCTCGCCATTAAACTTAGGGGGGTAGATATTTTGGATAAAAACCCTAATGTGGGAAAGAGACCATAAGTTGCTGCCAACATCAAGAAAGCAAGATTGCTAAGGTTTGTCATGTCATGTCATTTTGACATTTGCTATTGATAATTTGACAAATGTAAACAATAAAATAAAATTGTCATAATTTCATGCGGATGAAGCCGCACGAGAACAGCTAGTGTAATTTATACAAGTCAAGTAAACACTCATAAATTTAAAAAAGAAACAAAACAGTCATATTATTACCGAATAAAGGTTTGTTTATCGGAAAACCATAATCTAATATTCACCCCATAGCATACAAAAGTTAACACATAAATTTGAAATAGCAAACAAAATTAAAACCATTCCAAATATTTACATTACATTATAAAAGCTCAATGTTGTATCGGACGTGCGCTAAGCACTTTATTTGTACTGTATTAACAATATAAATAAGCGGTATCTTTCCTGCAATTATCTACCCTATTTACGGGCGGAAAATGTCGACCTCCGGGCGCTCCCGCCCGCGTACGGAGCGCCACTCACGCAGTTTATTATTAATTCTGCTAATCATTGTAAGCCAGCAACTTTACCTGCGATCTAATTAACGATGGTAATATCTTGGTAGTCGACTCACGTTGCTCTTTGTCGTATTTACTGCCTCGGAATCACAATTTACTACTTACTTAACTTACTTTTACGTTGGTTTACGGCACTTTTATTTATTAACAGTCGCTACCATCTTTTTTAATCCTACTTTAGTTATTTATAGAATTGTTTTACCGCATTTTTATCTTACTTTCGCCCGTGACTCCGTCCGCGTGGAATTAAAAAAACAAAAGTGAGCAGCCTATATGTTCTTCCAGACTCATCTACGTCTATGCCAAATTTCGTAGAGACCCATTAAGCCGTTTAGGCTACAAACATCCATACATCCATCTAAACTTTCGCATTTATAATATTAGTATGATAGTAAGAAGTAAGATTGTGTGGACATGAATAATCACAGTCATAAGGAGTGCTTATTTTGTGTGTTCACACGAGATGCACGAGGATTAAAAAGAATAGAAAACAAAAGAGTGATAAAAAAGTTAAAAATCGCAAGATATATTTTTTTCTATCTCAAGAATCAACTCATAAAAGTCTAGACAAGTCAAGATCTACACCGAGAAACTTGATAGGGCCTTTCGATAAACAAGGGATATTATAGCTACTTGACAGCGATAAAACTCGTTCCAAGCATTTCTACTAACATTTTACGCTCTTTTAAATTTCATTTGCATAATGAGAGATTGTAAAATGTCTTGCTCCATCACAGGTTGAAAGATTAGATTTCCCAATGTTTACATTTATTATTCTGTGAAGTGAAAGAGACATTTACTCGCAATTTCAATAATTTTCTCAAAATTTTTGCAACATGTATACCAGATTAGTTTTGGCACGTCCATAACAAAAGAACTTTTTTCCCCACGTGCCAACACAACCGTGTTTGCATTTCTCATAACGAATTTAACCTAAACAGGTTAAACGTGAGATCCTTAACCATTTTGGGTCAAAATTTACATAAATCATTAAATGTAATTAACGAAACGTTGTCTCATGACGTCGTTTATCGCGAATTTTGATGAATATGTTACATTACAGTGTGGCGCAATCTGTGCTATCTACCTTAACAGCGGAGCTCGCTAACGACAGTTCCTCAACGAAATAATGGCAATTTCCACGAGCACACAATTTTCAGGTCGAATGAAAAGCGCACGATGTATGGATTACAATTTCGTAGCGCTTCTTCTAATCATTAACATGATGAGTTTTATTCATACACGTATTCAAAAGCTTCTAATTATTCATACTTGTTCAGCGATTATGTTTTAAATCCGATAAAAAAGACATTTTTAATCTGCCGTAAAAACCAGTTCGTACATTTTGTTCACTAAATTATTTAGAGAATAAAATAAATTAACTCAGTAAAATGTTATGTAAAGACAGTTAGATACATTAAATAAAATTTCATTTATAAACACAAGAGGCCGTTTTATAAACACTTTTTTTGGTTACCTTTTCTTTTTACTAGCGTAAAAATACATCTATTAGATTTAAAATTAAGTATAGCTCGTATGTAGACCTCGAAATACACGTTAGCAATCATACAAATACAGACGTAGATTTCTCTGCGGAATTCACCGTAGAGGTATATTGCGATACATTTAAAGTTAACTTGTTGCTTTGTAACTAACAATAATTTAATACATTTCACAATTTGTTTAAACATACATAATAAAAGAGATAAAATTAATTGAAAACGATACGTAATTTAGCTCATACATTGTAGTCACCTGTATTCTAAAACAGGCACGTCGAAAGGTAAATTCCGGGTCCCTGCATTGTGGAAGGGTTCACATTGTTAGGGATAAAACCAACATTTGCCTATATTACAACACGCATGTTTGAAGTAACCCAGAATTTATAATAAGCCAACATATTTTCACTGGCGACACGGTTAATATGAATACAGAATAAAATGTGTCAACTTACCTATTGTGGTGAGCGCCAACGTACACCAGTAATAACTCTGAAGGTATTGTTTCACCACATCCGCCGTTTCAGTGTCATGATACACCCAGTTTTTACTACCGAACCCATTGTTTTTATATATTATATGGTACAAGCACCCGTTCCAATGGAATATCACTAATAAATAATGAATTAAACTGGTCGATCTAAATAGATTAGGATAGTTCGTGTGTCGCTCCGTGCGGTCCATGAACGCCCAGAAGCGGTATATCTTGACGAGCCGGAACGACCGCAGGATGGAGTTGAACCCGATGGACAGGTAGAGGAAGTCCAGCGGCAACAGGCACAAGCAGTCGATGTAGAACGTCGTAGAGTTCATATAATGCGTCCGCAACTTGGCCGCGTCCGTCTGCAGCACGCCGTCTTCTAAATAGCCCGTGCGGAAATGAAACAGAATGTCCGCCAAATAAAGAAAATCCGAAAAATAATCCAAACAGAACCACACTATCAACGTTTCACCTGAAACAAAAGAAAAACATGTTCAAGCGTCTTGAACTCAAAACACGAGTAAAAACAACAATTTGTTCATTTCGGACAAGCAAATTAAAAGTTTCCCGCACACCTTTAACAATTTATGGTTTAATAAAATGTTTTTCTTCACTATCTCAAGGGCAATGACTCATTTGGAATGAGAGTTTAAAAAGTATCCTCACAGAATACGTGTTCACGGAAATCTGAGGCTTAAATAAATGTTAAAACAATTGAAAGCTCAAGGATGAAACATCGAAGCGTATCTTTCGAAGTATTACTTTGTCTTCGGCTCCAGACATTTAACTCGGAAAAGCTATTTAGGTAAGTAATTTAATTCTCAGCGGAACGAGTTGAGAACTATGCGCAGTGTGCGCTAGCTCGTTGCATCCCGATCGCTGCCACTAATCTTGGTTGCTATTTTAAGTAAAGCCGCCTTTTGTATAAGAATGGGACTTAAAATTCATCTTAATATCTACTTTAACTTTCCTTTGATATTACGTAGTTTCGAGAAGTGATAGTTAATCGTATCAAAACCTTATAAATTAATTAAAATATTTAGACCAGTATTTAGTGATACGTACCATTGATTTCTTGAAAGGCGAACCTGTAGACTATGACCCAGAGGTTGTAGAGGAAGGCGAGGGAGACCACCATGGACCAGTAGTAACAGAGGCGGCCCGCGGGGTCGAACACGAAGGACCAATGTGGTCCGGCGCGTAGCCGCCCGCTCGCGTACGTCGACCGCCTCCGCAGGCCCCCTCTGCTCCCGCTGCACAGAGTAGCAAAAACAACATACTTATACACAAACAATACCAGTACTCCAAACTTTTCGTATGCATTGAATTTAATCTACAGTAGTTTTGTTAATCTGCTTTCTGACTCACAGTGCGCTCTATAACGAACTTACTTGTGCCAGTTTACACAGACAACTTTTAAATAGACGCTGTTTATGCGCTAAACATATTATTTAATGCGAGAAAGTTTTAAATGATAAATCGGGCAAAACTATAAAATGACTCTTTAATATTTTAAATTTAGCATTTTTTTCCGTTGTTACAAAATTATTTATACTTTATACATTAAAATAACAAGTAACGTATATAGCGTATGAGTATTGTGAAGCAGTGAAAATAATGTGCTTGAAATAACGAAACATAGAAAATCATTCATTAATTTTCCTATCGTTTCTTTACTGAAGAGACAGCAAAACAATCGAAGCTCTTGCTGTAAATATTAACTTACTAAATTGTTTCTTAACAGACATTTAGCTCTAGGCGCTATTATTTTAAATTAACTCGTTTTCAATCAGCTAGATACTAATGAAATCATTTACTTAATTAGATTCGAATGAGCAAGTATATTTTTCTTTTCAAAGTCTGATTGGGCCCGCACGCATGATGGAGCGGGCCGCTTCATTTGTTATTATATCTGTACACATTTCCATGAGATATCGGGCAATCAATTTGGCCGGGACGTGACTGCCGGAGAGGGAGGTTCGTGAACCAAATAACGAGCATTGTCTAAGCAACAACATACTTGTCATATAAGTGAATATGTTTTCTGAACAAGTTCGCATGAACGCTATAAATGTATCTTTTCTTATCTCTGTTTGTTGCAGCTACGTAATAACCTTATCTGTATGTTTGTTAGATATGTCTTATGAAGAAAATTTTTGGATTTTCATGTACTAAGATATTTTTTTATTAAAGTATATCATGTTTAATAAGGTAACGAAAAACGATAATCTCAATTAAGATTATAACTGAAATGAAAGCAATGTTTTTCAAATTGAATTTTATTTAATGAAATGTTTAAATTGAACACGGACTGAATGAATTCGCGGCGGCCGGTCGATAATAAATTAAGCCTTAAACAGTTAACCGTCTAAATTATCGAAACCGTATTAAACACCTGCTCGAACCGCAAGCCTCTCGGGTTTGTGTATCCAATTAATCTGGCGGAAACTCTGCGGAAGGAGGCCGCCGCCCGCCGCTACGCAGCGCCACTTCCGCCAGAATCATTCATTATCTAAGACAAGTGCATTTCAATAGCTTCAAGATCTGCTTTCTGTGACAAAACATTCTTACTTGTTATATCTGTGATAGTAAATATTTAATTATCACGATTTTTTTATAATTGGTTGAAACAGCTAAAGTTATTTCGTTATTGATTTCTAATTGAAGCGTAAAACATTTCTCAGTACCACCGTGATAAAGTCACGACTTAAGTTAGCATCTTAAGCCGTCTACTTTCAAAGCAAATGAATTGCTAGAGCTAAAGAGTTTAATATTTAAATAACTTAAAGCTTCATCCCAAAAGGATACCGATCAGTAAGCCGTCATTGTCGGATCTGGAGCTGCGAAATTTCCACGAATCCGAAGTATTCCGGTATACTTTGTACGAAATAAAATCCACAAGTAATCAGAAAGAGCTGGCTATTATCGATGCGCAATTCGACGCGGCTCAACCATTCTTAATACTGCACAATTTGCCACTTTGATCTTCTTGCCGCGGAAGTACGGGATATTGTAATCGAAATACGAATGATAGAAATGTCTGTATTTCTTTAAATATAAGTTTAATTTGACATAATTTAAATAATGAAATGTTACATTATTGAACATTTTTTAAATTAATATCTATGTTTGATTAATTTCCTTTTCAAAAGTATTTTTATATAGCAGTTTATTATTAAATCATAAGTACAACCGTAAATAATTGCTATAACCAAAGTTAAATTAATCTCTTGTAATATAAATGTTAACAGAGAACTTTAACAGAAATAACGATATAAAACGCTACGTATTTATATCTCTGTTCGCGTTTGACCGGAAACATCCACTGAACTGTATTGTGGCTATCCTTTACAAATTAACGCCAATTTTCAAACAAACACTTTGGAATTCTGCGATGTTAATCCAATATAACGCTCAATAATTGAAGTGAAAACTTTGTAAATAATGTATTAATAGTCTAATTATAGTTTATTTTTGATAGATAATGTTTATATGTAGATACAAAATATTAAAACCTAGTAGTTATAGGCCTCTTCACCCTGAGATCTAGACTAGTTCTAGACAAATACCATTAATGGACCTTTTTGACATATTTTCATACATATCGTTTACATTTTTCGATTTTCTAGGCGGAGGTATGCATCCCCTGGTATATCTAGCGGCACCCATGCTAATACTTATATTGGCAAGTCGTTAAAATTAAAAAAAATATGGTTGGCTGTTCCTTAAGAAATACATGTTAAAATGTATATGTACTTTATAACGACTGGCTTTTTATCCGACTTAATCTCGAAGCTTAACCTTTGATGCTAACGATGAATCAGATTTTTTAGAAAAGATCCAATCAAACTAACGAAGCCCCTAATGGTAACTATCTTCGTTACTTAAATCCAACATTACACAAATTGCCAATGTGCTGGAGGGGAAAGTCTTATTTGAAAAATTCGGTTCCGATTCAAACGAGGAAAATGTGAATGCTCATTACAAATTTTATGGACTCAGTCATTTTATATGCTAATATCAACAATGGGGAAGTTCGGAGAGTATTTGCATTTCAACGTAAAAATAGAATAAAAATAATTGCCAATTATTTCTGTTTAGGATTTTGGTATGCGATATACCATTAATCTATACTAATATTATAAAGAGGAAAGATTAGTATTTTTGTATGTATTTGTTTCTCGCAAAAACTACTGGGACGATTTTAAAAAATCCTTCACCATTAACCATTAAAAAGCTAGTAACATATAATTGGATATATCTACTACCCTTGAGGATAGCTAGAGAATACATAATTTTATAATAATAATAAATAAAGTTTTTGGTTCTTTGAAACATATTTTTTAAAGGGTAATTTTATTTATATTAATTGCTAATAACACTCACCACTACAAAGGCAAAGGATTCATGTTCAGAAGTATTATTAGATTTCTCCTTTTTGTGATACCATTTCGATACATCAAAATAATTGAAAAGGATAGTGTCAGGTAAAAAAAAGTAATTTTATTTTCACGTAGGTGTATCAAGTGTGGACAGTCGAACTGATAACGTGACGAGGGTTCGACATTCTATAACGTTATTGTACTGTTAATCGAAAAACTTGTATAGAAATTTATTTCAAAATCTAAATATAAACGATATACATTGTGAAGCGACATTTACAGTAGATTTTCACTGCGGAATCACCTATACAAAAATTATAATCACTTTCATCCTTTTGAAAAATACACAGATTATATTTATCAGCAATAGAAACCCACCGTTAGATATCGCATTGCTTTTGCCGGACATGTATTATGATTTTATTAATGAACGATAAAATGAACAATCCAAAAAGTAAATCATTAAAAACCAGAAAACGCACTCAAAAGTAAAAACGAAAAGTCATTGAGGGTGACGTCACGAACTTTTCGGCGAAGCAAAGCCATTCGTTATTGTAAAATCTCGGTGACACAATATGAATATTTGGTACATTAGTGCGCAATCCATTATGCGGTGGCAATTAATAAAAACCGTTGACACCAAAATTCCACCCTTCATATATTATTCAGAATGCATTAACGAGTAATATTCGTTTGATTTGTTCATTAGCAATTAATGAATCCATTATAGGTTATTTCCAAAAACATGTAAGACTTTAATATCTATTTAAAAGCAATGTTATATGTAGGTATTTATTTAGAGGAAATTTTTAAGCTTCACTATTCTAATGACTGAAGGAGTTACTGATTTAAAATCGTATATCAAAGTATCTAACATTTGTACAAATTACTTTTTGCTATGAAAACTTTCGTTAACTCTGGACAGACGTTTTAAAATCAAGTCTATTAATATTTTATTTCAATCATAAACATTATAATAATTTCGATTTATATTATAATATCCATTAATTTCATATTAATTGCAATGTATGTACATATTTACATTGCAAATAAAGTCATTATTTGAATGTAACGACCATCGACAATTAGCGATGTAAAACGAATCCGCAGCCGTTGGTTACATAATAAATATCGTTTAATCGCTATAATTAAACATTAAGCGCGAACATTTTAAAAGTCTTCCTTTACTTATCTGTTAACGTATTGCATTGAAATTCAAAATTGTAATTGTTATTAAACTTTAAGCCTTAACTTGGCACATAGCCTAGTCTTTAAATAAGTCTAGACTACATTTTGCGGTGCACACTGTGCTGTGTTTTGGCATATCTCGAATGCTGATGCAATTGTTTTAATTTTAGAATAGTACCGTGAGCGATAGATAAATATTAATAGCTAAAAATAGTATTATGATGCGACAAGTTTTCCGGTAGTACCTAAACCGGTAAGTGTGTGCTATCGCCGTTAGTTCTGTAATATGATGATGAAAACTAAGGTATAGAAAATGACATGAAAACATGAGAAAATAGTTTTGTGACACTTTTTTGACATTGACGTTAGGGCTAGTGGGTTATCATAATTTAGTTTGACTTATGCCCACCGGGCCAGAAAACTTTGTCGCTCTATATGTTGGTTGTTTGATCGTTGTCACATGTCACACCTGTCGGTCCCGTTGCAGTGCGGTGCGGAGGCGAGGTGATTGTGCGAGTGATGCGGCGCGGGCGTTGCGGGCGCGCGCGGCGTGTGCGGCGTGCTGCGCCACCCGCTCAGCAGGGGCGCCTCGCCGCTCGCGCCCAACAGTTTTAATCTGTTACAATTTTACACTTCATTACATAACATACACTACATAAAAAGTTAAACCTTGGACAGTCACAGACATTATAAGAAGGGTTGACAAATTACATTTAACATCAGAAAGAATCATGCACCATTAAGTTACATTTTAAAAACAACCGAAGATCAAAATTTGTGTGTATATTTCTAATGTTCACACCAATACGTGAACATCGTAACAAAAAGTGTGAAAAACATTTTAACCGCGCTGCAAACATCCGCGTTCACTGATAAAAGAGCGAAATCCTAAAAAAAGAAATAATAGTTGGAAGTCCAATCGGTTCGGCTCACGGGGTTTCGCTTTTCGCATTGCTACGGAAATCTGAAATCTAAAAGAACCTCCCGCTGAGCTTTCGTACCGTAAAATGAGATATAAACCGCTCAAAAATGTGATAGCTTCTATTGGGGCGACGTCGATACGCTTTCTGCCGCGAAGCGACGACGTCTTAGCGGTATCCAACCGAAATGATGGATTTGAAGGGTGATACGAGCTATAAAGATCTTTGGTAATTTCAAGAGCGCTTACAGGTTTTATGAGCATTATAGTAACACAATATTCAACGTATGTTTTTTTATTTGTGATTTGAACTGATTGACCATAGTTTTATTACATTTAACTCGAACTTACACTTCTTAAAATTAACATAAGCTTCTATCATTTTCATTTATAAGAAAATGGATCTTGGAGAGCATTAAAATAAACTATTACGAAATACTTGGCGAGAATAACAGGACAAAAAAACGAAACATCTTATTTGTCAATTAAACATTCTATTTCCACGTTTTTGTTCTCACTTAACCATTTACTAATCAATAAAAAAAATTATCAAGTAGCGAATCAAGCCGTTAGTATAAGAGGGTAAATTCATCAAGTCAACACTTATGATTAAGGCGTCACTCGAGTTGAGGGCTCACTTCGCAAACAAGAGACAGACCCTCGAACTACTTCACCGCTGCCTTAATGGAGACACCGCACGTTTAAACATGCCACCTTAAGAAAATTGATACCTTCCGAAAAGAATTCTCCCACAAAAGGCAAGGAAGGAGCCCTTTACACGCTATATAAATATTATAGGCGAAGCGAATAAAGGTAAACGATATTTTAGACCTTTAAAGGTTACTGAAAATATATTTTATATGTTCTTAAACAATTTCATAAAAAAAGGTCTAACGTGAATCAACACAGCCTTTTCGTCGTTTGTTATAGAAAGGTTTTAAATTAAATTTATTAGCCACTGAGTCAGTTTGTCAAAGAGGGTAAAACTAATACGAGTACGATCTGGAGAATTCTGTTTATATGATCATTATATTGATTAAACAAAACTAACCGACAAACTAAAATCTACAATATAAATTGAGCTATCTATTTAAACATTTTATTATTCTTCACATTTTATAATACTTTTCTTGATAAGTTCAGGTTGGTAATATAGCATGATTAAAATTGTATTTGCTTGAAGCGCAATTCTGCTAACTATTTCAAAGTAAATTTTCCTCGCAAATGCATTTGAAAGAAAACACAACGCCAGCAAATATTTTTAATCTTGCGCTTTAAAACGCTTTTAATGTTCGCTCTATAGATTCTCAGGTCCGTTTCACATCAAGACTTTTTTATATTTTAATCATAATAATCTTTTGTGATTATTAATTCCCTGTGTGATTGCCCTCGTCTCTTTTATGTTTTCTCCGCTCCGTCTGGGACGTAGTAAAAGATTATTAAAAGATATTCTTAGAACAACCGTAATGACCTGTGCCATTGCCTCCCAACTCTACCCTCCCTTCTGTTAGCGCCCTATTTAAACACACTAGTATGTATAGTTAATGATTAAAAAAACTATAATTGCCAGTACTAATATAAAGTTGGATAAAACTACTTAATTATCCTAAAACGATATTAACAATAGAGTAAAAGTGCTAAGTCTTATTGTCAATGAGTCTGGATAAATGGGTTCATAACCCAGTGAGGCCGAAAGTGTTATAACCGCGATATATCTTTTTTATCGCCGCCCCCACTTGACAGATTTCAGTGTGGCGACAATGCGCTGCGAAGTTCTGCCAACATTTTGCTTCTGTTCAAACGCAAACGATACCGTTCAGTGTCGACTCGCCCCGCTTCGCCTTCACTTTAATATGTAAAAATCATAGTGACGTGAACGTATTAGATAGAACACCGGTGATTGTTTGTTATAACTGAATTTCATAAATGTAAATACTACCTATGAAACATTTTATATGAGAAAAACTGGGGGCATTCCTTCTCCTTTCCCTGTCAGATTTAATAAAAATACATCGAGAATAATTTAAGTTTTCCTTGTTTATAAACATAAAATATTACAATAAAAATTAAACATCACTTTCCAGATATTTAAGCATATTAATAATATTTGAATAGTTTAGATTTTACCAATACGTTACCAATATGCTAAGTACTCAGTATTGATATCATTTAAGGCATGTGTGCCATCAAATTACGTTTACTCAAGATAAGAAAATCGACATTAGTGTGTACAGGGGCTAACATATTCAGGATAAAAGGCAAAGCTAAGACAAGGTATAAAGAGGGTCCGGGAGGGATAGTGGCCGTAGATTAATGCGTCCCTCTTGACATTTAAGGTCCGACACTCACTTCTTAAGTACACCAGGAATTTGATATAGGTGCGTCTTAAAGTACGTAACGACATTACGTTCTAAAATGATTATCTATGATTAATCTGTGATAAGAAGTTTGGTCTAGTTTTATGGTTTTAAATTTTTTGAACGAAGTATTTTAAACGACTTCAACAAAGATCGTAGTCTTTTTTCAGGATAAAATAACAAATAGGATTTAGAAATTTTATGTAGAATTTGTAATGGTTTTTATTTGCTTTTTTAACACAATCATGCTAGACGGCGTGCAGACAATCGGATTTTAAATTTTAAGGGATTAATTAAGAGATCTTGCAATGTTAAAGGTAAAATCCATGCAAGTCTGGTTAGATCAACACCATTGGATACAAATGAATCCATTTTTATGTACCTGAGATCACGTTGCCAATATCCGTCGAACTCGTCCTCTCTTGAAAATTTAAATAAAAATAATTATAAGTTACTGTTTTTTTATATAAATGCGAACGTGTGATTTCAGTTTATTCAATTCCTGGTAAATATTTACTAATTTACTACATTGAAATTCAATTCTATTATATTAATATGTCATAACGCATTCTGCACCTGAAGCAACTATTTCTGTTTAATTCATAGCGAACTGCATTCCAGTAACACCTGGCGAGTTTCAAAATGTAGGTATTCCGTGTAACTATTAATATTTGCGAGTTTCATGTAAATGGAAATAGAAGTACTAACGTACGTAACGTCGCTAAGCTTCCTAAGTACTAGGAATTTACAGAATTTAATATACCTTTATTAAAGTTACAGGACTGGAAATTTTGTCATGCTACGAGAATGTATCTGCGCTGTTCTAACTTACACTTTAATTAAACTGTACTTAACTGGTTTTGCTTTAGTGAGCACTAGTTCGGATAAGTTGTATCAATTTAGTATACATTTATGAAGGATTTTTTTACATGAGTAAAGAAATATATTAATTTGTAGGTTACAATAAATTAGTTTCTTACTAATGAAGTAAACCTCCTAGTTTATTATGCCAAAGCTTTAAGATTCAAAACTTTTGCGATGCAGCATATTTTTTTAAGTCAAACAATACATTAATAAGCATACAATATTGTAAAGTTAAGTAAGGGGAAATTACTCGGACAGCTTCAAGCTAGCATCGAACTGCCAGGAGCATTTCTTAGCGGGGATAATGCTGCAGCTATCTATTGCTTGTAGTTTTTTGTATACATCGGTCTTAAAGAGATATTTTATGTACAAACCTAGCTTTGTGCGAGCGTCTGGAGCGCGAGGAGAGGTCGAGCTCGCTGGCGGCGGAGCACGCTGCGCCGGCCTGCAGCGAGCCGCGCGACCCGCCCAGCCGCCGCGAACTCAGTCGGCACGTCATCATTTCTACACACACAAACACACATCAATCAATAACCAGAGATTATCAACATTAGTTATAGAGTGGACAAAAACAAATATTTCACTAACATTCAGTAGCGTAAACATTAGTAAAACAAACTATACATTTGTCATGATGATTCAAAGTAATTTACAATAATATTTAAGATGGCTCGCGACTTCGTCCCGCGTTACATTAAGAAAAGTAGTAAAAATAGTGCCTGTGTTACTCAGTAATAACATAGCTTTTTAATGGTGCAAGATTTTTTTAAATCGGTCCAGTAGGTTTTGAGTTATTTGAATACATACAAAAATACAAATCTTTCCTCTTTATAATATTAGTATAGATATAGATATAGATTTATTGGCATAAATTTAACACAAAAGAAATTAAGATAACAAAATCTTTCATTCAACACAAAAAGGCATAGCATTATAATATGCACGACAAAGGAGATTCAATAAAAAGGAAAATAATGAAGACAATAAAGGTGAGCCATCTTTCGAAACGGACAAAATGAATAATCGGATGAAGTCTATTGTTACGGGTCCGCCTTTTTATAAGCCGTCGACTAAAATTTAGGTCTCTATGGAGCTCAGTCCCCTAAAGTTCCGATCTAAATTACCAGCCTGAAAGGTATTCCTAGCAGACCGCTTTGGCTTGCGCAAGTACTAGAGAAAAAGTTAAAACATATTTAAACGCTTTGAGAGCGGCAAATATGATATTTATAAATTTAGCTCTGGTAATATTTTACGTGATGGGACATGGTGTTCGAGAGTAGCGTCAGTAGTGCAGTAGATTTGTAATATTAATTTATAATAAACTTATCGTCAGTTTATAACTTATTTACTGTTAAATGTGCACGTTTGCCTCTAGCGTATCATTAATTTAATAAGGATACAGCAATTATAGATAGTACAGTAATTTAGTACACGCAAATATTAGATAACCTAGATAAAGGTCTAAATGTGCAAGCAACAATTATTTATTGGACAGGCGGGGTCGGTAAACTGAGCTCTGACGTCACGGGCGCATCTGACGTCACGAACGTATCTGTATGTAAATAGGCTCGTACGTGGATTGTTTCATTCGCAGCAGGCAGTGGTTTTGCTAAAATTTAACGTCATGTTTCGTCGCAGTGCGGAAAGCAAGAATTTTGTTTATCCAATAGTAATGTAGGCAATGCCTAAGCTATCACGCAAAATTGTTATTGAATAAAGAAACAACCTTGATAGTTGCAAAACAATTGATAATTAACAATAGTGACTTATATAAATAAATAAAGTATTATTTCTTTATTAAAAACCGCAAATGGTAAATGTAGTTTCTTTATTGTCAAAACTCCGCTTCAATAAACAACTCAGACCAACGAAAAATTGCAGTTTGTGAATCTAATCGATGTATTAAGTACGCCTTGGGACTTCCTTCTTGACCAAAACTTCTTCAATCACCGTTTCGAAATGTCTGAATAACTCATTATATCATTATCTATTTGAAATATTTGCCAAGAGACAATAGTAAATAGAGAGTAATTACAAAAACATTAAATATGAACTATTAAAAAAATTAAGTAAATGAAGAAAAGTAAAATAAATTCATCAAAAGTCAAACGATGGCACGCCTCAAGATAATGTCAAGCAGGTACAATACCCGTCTTATTGCGTATAAAGAACGAATATTGTTTCTGTCGCCGTCTCCAAGGAAAATTTATGTGTGACGAGATAGAAATATCTCGTTCACGGATGTCTGACAAAGATTGCACGCCAATACAAAGACAAAAGCCTCGAGAAGCGATAGAGGAGTGTTCATCCATTGACAAGGATATTATTTTGATTTCTACGAATCTTCTTCACAATATATTTCAATATACATTTAACTAACGAATAATATAAATATTATGATCCGCGTAAGCTAGCTAAGCTTACATCAAAAGGTAAAGCTCAAATATAAACACAAGATTGTGCCAGAAACAAATGACGTACACCTAGGGAATTTAAAAGAGGGAGTCGCATAGTAAATAATGGCGCGAAATTATTGTTAATTTTTGAACGATTAAAGTTACTGGCAAATAATATTTTTGAGTACTGGCTGAATGTGCATTGTGCATGTTAGATGTCAAGGCGACGATCGAATGATTGATCACAGTTGTCATTAAATGGTGGAATGACGCACTTTGTTAACGATAAAGTCAATTGGTTAATCTTTGTAAATGTTTGCAATCGGATTAGATCGTGTTGTGCAGTTTCATTTAAGATTGTTGATCTAATGTTACGCGATTGATTTTTTCATTATCTCCGACATACGCACGCCCACAATGTAGGAAGGTTACCGTGTATATGATCTGCCTTCGGAACTAATTCTGCAAACGTTCGTCACTCCGACATACATCTATTTTTGCTGGTGTAAAGCTGTAATTTGCGATCAAGTATATGGATGCGCTTTCCGAACACCTGATAAAAGTGTATGGTTTTTCCGCAGTTTGAGTATTCATTTTAACCGCTAGAGGTCGAGACGTGTACAATTAATGACAAATTGTAGTTAAATAGGGAGAAGTATGTAGTTGTTGCGTGGCTTGCAGACGCGGCCCTGGTCGGTAGAGCCGCACTGCGACGCAACTTATCATTCATAAATGTACTATTATCCAGAACCCAGTACTATTCCAGTGCAACTTGCCATACCATCATTTGTATTTGTTTAGGAAAAATATTTTAACAATAAATTACAAACTTAATAACAATAACTTTAATGTTGTTAAGATTTCAATGGATACCTATATGAAGAACTCCTTTATATGCATAGTAGATTACAATAAATTTTCTGTTAATTATATCGAACTTTTTTTTATGTATAACAAACAGTTCGTTAACTTGAGAACTAAATCCAACAATCTATCGGCAATTTCAAAGTTCAAATACACATTTTACTTACAAAGGAGAATTCCATTAAGAGTCAATTTGAACTTATTTGAGAAGCTCGTGTGCGTCACTTATCTCGAGTGAGAGCAAGGAGGCCGGCTTTGCTGAGAAAAACTTAATTACCCGCCCTCAGACTTCCTATTTCTAAAGTACAAAACGTGATACGAACTTTGAATATTCCCTGTATTCAAAATTAATTTCTATCGTCCCGCACTTCCTACTAACTGGAATGTTTTAACAACTGTCAAAATCAGATCTGTTTCCAAAATACTACGCAGATATTTATATCCTTCCAATAACCTTTCAGATGTCAAAACCAGAAAATCAAATTAATTCCAATGTTTATTATTTATGTACTATCGCAATTTTCACAAATAACGTAAACAGAAATACAAAAAAAATAATATTCTTCAATTTGACGCCTTTAAGATATCAAAAATTAATATACAAAAGCTAGACTATAAAAGTAAAACGTTTTTAAAAACCTTGTTACGATCACTCCATTCAATACGAAGTCATCGCAATACCGTTTAGTTTACTCGAATAAAATAAAACATCCGTAAAAATCCAGAGAACTATAGCCGGCGAAGCAAAAGTTCGAGTTTCCTTTGTGACCGATGATGTGTAAGCGAGCACGGTCCGCAAACAGGGCTGTCAAATCTGTCCGGACAGCAACATGGCGGCGGCTGCTGGCGTGGGGGGAGGAGGCGTCACTGCGGCCAGTCAGTCAATTTTGCTTAAACAATGCAGCTTGCACTATTTACTTTGGTAATAGCTTGCATTCAATTTGGTTTGCATTAATAGTGTGAAACCACTTTCTGATAATTAATAAATTAGAACATAGCATTTTTAATTAATTTGTTTTAAAATTATACAGCATTTTTGAATTTAGCGGACTTACTAGAATAGTTACCATACCAAGGCCCACCTCTTTAGCTGTTAATTATAGTTTATATATCTTGTTACATTTATCTCCCAACATCAAAAGATTACGAAGGGCTAAACAAAAACAAAACTTTCATTTTGTTAGTGGCAACCCTATAAACCAGCAAGTAACGCGAAACGTTTTGCTTTCGCATTGTAATTAATTCCTTAATATTGTTTCTTCCCATAGATTCTTTCTTTTTAATTAATTGTTTACTTTAAAAAATTCATTCTCGTTTATATATTTTTGTAACGTATTTTTTATGTTCGATTGATTACGTCTTTCACACGAAAAGGTATTTTTCAAAGAAATGTCTATTTCAAAAACAGGATTTAAAGTTTGTGTTTGTAAGCGATCAGCGAGGCCGGATTGGCCACTCCCGTCACGTCCCGCGCCTAATAAGCTCAGGTGGAACGTGAATAGCAATTGATAACTCCATCCACCTAGAATCGCGGTAAAAACGACGAAAACCGTGTTATATTTTTAGTAGCCCTCATTTTATTAAATTCTAGTTGTTGCTCACGACTTTTTCCGCGTGAAATTAAAAAGCAATAAAAGCTTACATATGTTACTCACAGATAAATTACCTTTCGAATAGTAAAATATTTTTTAAAATCGGCCCAGTAAATTTTGAATATACAAAAATACAAATCAATCTTGACTTTAAAATTTGAATTATTTTGTTATGTTTATAACATGACATCGATCTTAACAACGATAAAATAAACTTTAAGGTAAAATTTTATTTTTAATAAACATATTTCAAGTTGAAGGATTTGCTGTATTTCATAAAATCGGTTTTACAAAGCAAAGATAAAAAGGTATTTGTATTATGACAAGTTTAACTTTGATCAGGGAACGTTTTAATAACATTCCGACCGAACGTTGGGGAAAAGGACGATCAAAGGAATCTCTATTCTTTTCCTGAATAGGTTTCCTCGGACCTTCGATATGCGATGCATTAGAGATAACTATTTCTTTTTTAGATAATCCTCGTCTACTACATTTGTAAATCTCCATTTTTGGTTATTTTATGTATGTAGAAACAATAGTTCTCCTAATATATTTTTGTAACGTATTTTTTATGTTCGATTGATTACGTCTTTCACACGAATAGGTATTTTTTAAAGAAATGTCTATTTCAAAAACAGGATTTAAAGTTTGTGTTTGTAAGCGATCAGCGAGGCCGGATTGGCCACTCCCGTCACGTCCCGCGCCTAATAAGCTCAGGTGGAACGTGAATAGCAATTGATAACTCCATCCACCTAGAATCGCGGTAAAAACGACCAAAACCCGGTTATATTTTTAGTAGCCCTCCTTTTATTAAATTCTAGCTATTGCTCACGACATCGTCTGCGTGAAATTAAAAAGCAATAAAAGCTTATGTTACTCACAGATAAATTACCTTTCGAATAGTATGAAAATTTTTAAAATCGGCCCAGTAAATTTTGAATATACAAAAATACAAATCAATCTTGACTTTAAAATTTGAATTATTTTATTATGTTTATAACATGACATCGATCTTAACAACGATAAAATAAACTTTAAGGTAAAATTTTATTTTTAATAAACATATTTCAAGTTGAAGGATTTGCTGTATTTCATAAAATCGGTTTTACAAAGCAAAGATAAAAAGGTATTTGTATTATGACAAGTTTAACTTTGATCAGGGAACGTTTTAATAACATTCCGACCGAACGTTGGGGAAAAGGACGATCAAAGGAATCTCTATTCTTTTCCTGAATAGGTTTCCTCGGACCTTCGATATGCGATGCATTAGAGATAACTATTTCTTTTTTAGATAATCCTCGTCTACTACATTTGTAAATCTCCTTTTTTGGTTATTTTATGTATGTAGAAACAATAGTTCTCCTAATATATTTTGTTATAACGCTGATTATTAACAATTTTTAAGTAAAGGAAATTTAATAGCACTTTTGATATAGCAGTCATAAAAATAATAGACCTGTCATCAATTTACCTTGCGCCTTCCAGTGTATAAGACAATTTACGAAATTGCATTGTCACGATCCATTGTTGTTTCGGGTAGTTAAAGTACTTCTATCGACCGATTCATTATTACGAGCTTTGTACCGTAAGATGGCAACAATTTAATTAGTTCCATTAATTCATTGGACGGAGCGGACGACGACGCGCGCGGCGAGCTCATACCAATTAATTGTCAAGTATCATCTAAGAATACTTCAAGAAGAAAGATCTTATTATAGCACCCTTATAATGAAGAATAGGGTTCACTGATTTGATTTGGTAATTTAGAAATAATTAAAGCTGTTAAGGGTATGGCCACGTGCTTGAATTTTTGTACATTTAGATTAATGTTTTATTATTACTTAGGAGTTTTAGGGAGTTAGACAAGCACAAAAGTTCTTGCAGAAGTAAAAAAGATGTCAAAGAAATTGTTGTAAAATGAAACATAAAAATTACAAATGTTATTATATAAAACATCGATACATTTTTAACATGAGAAACAAGGAAGTCGTTAAAAAAGGTGATATTAATTCCCTGATGGATATCCGAAAGTTGAAAAATTAAAACTCATCGCGGGAAGAAAGATGACGAGCTAATCAAATTTCTCGCAAGTTCGAGAAAGTTCGCGGCAAGTTCTCAGATTCAATTAGTAGATAGGCGGCGGCGCGCCTTGGGCCTCGCTACCTTCTCGCTGGCGACGACTGTACACAAACACTGCAACCAACTGCCGCAAACATTTCAATTTTCTGTTTTCAGTTTGTATTTCACTTTAGTTATGTTAACCAGTATTGTGCTTCGCTAAATTTTAAATATAAAGCCAACGGTAGAAAATAATTAACTAACTTCATTTTCGTACATGTCCTGTGTCCAACAGTGGGCAGAGAAAGGCTCATGATGATGATGATTTTCGTACATGTCCTGTGTCCAACAGTGGGCAGAGAAAGGCTCATGATGATGATGATGATTTTCGTACATGTCCTGTGTCCAACAGTGGGCAGAGAAAGGCTGATGATGATGATGATTTTCGTACATGTCCTGTGTCCAACAGTGGGCAGAGAAAGGCTCATGATGATGATGATGATTTTCGTACATGTCTGTGTCCAACAGTGGGCAGAGAAAGGCTGATGATGATGATGATGATTTTCGTACATGTCTGTGTCCAACAGTGGGCAGAGAAAGGCTCATGATGATGATGATGATTTTCGTACATGTCCTGTGTCAACAGTGGGCAGAGAAAGGCTGATGATGATGATGATTTTCGTACATGTCCTGTGTCCAACAGTGGGCAGAGAAAGGCTCATGATGATGATGATTTTCGTACATGTCCTGTGTCCAACAGTGGGCAGAGAAAGGCTGATGATGATGATGATTTTCGTACATGTCTGTGTCCAACAGTGGCAGAGAAAGGCTCATGATGATGATTTTCGTACATGTCCTGTGTCCAACAGTGGGCAGAGAAAGGCTGATGATGATGATGATTTTCGTACATGTCCTGTGTCCAACAGTGGGCAGAGAAAGGCTCATGATGATGATGATTTTCGTACATTTTGAAATCAAAGGTATGCTAATTCGGAGTTAGTTAATTTAACATAACTAGCAATTTACTAGTACTTTACTGCACAAAAATAATTGGCCAGCGGAGGTCTGCAGTTAAAAATATCCCAGCAAAATTATACAAGAGCAGCGGTTTATAATTACATTAGCCGAGCACTCTCGAACCTGAATTAGATTTTGGGAAAACGAATTTGCACAGCGCCATCGCCACAAGCAAATACATTAATTTCAAAACGGCTCGCACATTCTGACGGATTGTTTTCAGTTCAGTTTCGTTGTTTTGCAATTTGTTTTTAATCCTCAGTTAATCCGTTCGCTCTGCTATTTAAATAGATAGATTTATGTTTGCAAAAATTGTTTTTCCGCGAAAGGCTTTGTTTACATTTAAGTAAAAGTTTCACTCGTGGCTCTATTTGTTCTGTTTTATAAAATAAGCTTGAATCTTAATTAAATTCATGGCTTTTAATTATCTTTTAATTGCATAATTTATCAAGTATCGAAATGGATATAACCTTTCTTTTATCAAGTGAAACAAATGGGATTTTAAGTAAAGAAAATATTCGTATATTTATAGGTATTTTTTACATTTAATATACACCAAAAATATACCAGAAGTGAGCGAAAGTAATAAACCGTGAATAAGAAATCTGCTCTATAAATTATTAAGCAATGCTTGAAAAGGAACACGAAATCTTATGAGATTTCTTTGGTAATGGAATAAGAAATGACCGGTAATAAAGTCGATTGTGACTTTTGAGGCTTTGGTTGTGAGGATCGTCATATAAATGAAGTCGAACTTGATTGAGACTAGTAGTATTAAAGTTTAGGTTTAACTATGTTTTCATATTACCCCATAAAAAAAATTCTCGATTCAAAAATTGACTAGCAAACTATGACATTAAGCATATTCAATTCAATTTTGTTTTCAGTCAGTATTTCAAGCATCCAATTACATTTTTTTTCTTTTTTTACCTTAGGTAATGTCGAAATGTCTTTACGTTTTTGACTAGCACAGAGTGACACACCGGGACGGACAAAAATATTTAATCAGCGAATGTAACTCTGCACCTTATTCATGTGGTTGCAGCATCACTCCCTTGATACGAATATTTTAAAGCATTGTAATAAAAATGAGACCGTAAAACGCTGTTTCATTTAATTAAATTAAAACAATTTCACGTGCACTTTTGTGTATATGTTTTAAAACCCGTTTTTAAATTTCACTTGCAATTTAAACAACAATAAAGAAGTTAGTTGAGTTGTGAGTGTTAGCAGCCAATAAAAAACAACCAGTTAATACCAAAACGGTAGCGTAAAATCGAAACGTAACGGTTATTAAAAATTCCCTTAGAATTGGAAGAGGAAAATGTTTTCCCATACTGAAGTACGAACTACAAAAACAAATAGGAGAACATAAAAGCGTGGTAGTCGGTGTATAACAGTTACACCTGTTACGCGGCGTCATATTTCATGAGCTACGTCGTACGAATCGAATGTGCTACGAATGAATTCCTAGAAAATTTTTCATTTTATCGAATTTTATAAAAGTGAAATATACCACACCAAGCTCTTATCGATATGAACGTATATCAAGAGCATACTTTAAAATTGTAAATTTAATTTAACTTGCACGATGAAATTCAATTTCAACTTTATTTTGTATTCTACTATTGAGGTGTGCTACGAAGGCAAACATTGACTATGGCGAATAAAATAAGAAATTCCAAAGAAATAAAAAGTAACACTTCTTACTTCAGATAAATTCTACTCATTAACCTTAAAAGTATGCATTAGTTAAAAATAAATACAAATACAATACTCTGTTTTACTTTACTCTGCTACTTAGTATTAACACGCTAATTGTCTACGCGAGCTACGACGGTGCTACGAGGACTACGACATTATTTAGATTAAGTAAAATTTATTATTTTATGGCATTTTTTAACACAAATACACGGAATTAAAAGACATTGAATAAAATAGCAGATTTGTAATCTCATACACCTTTTCTTTGACATATTGTTGGTACGTATTGTTTGCGACAATATCCAATTCGATCCGTTTTCTTTCCTTCTGTCAGTCACACGTTAAGGGTTTGAAATTAACTACTTGTTAATTACTTAATTATCTAATACATTAGTTTTGTTTGTAATGTTATAATCATTTTCCAAGTCCTTTATCGGTTTGTTTCTTTAATACCATCGTAGTTTATTTTGATTCATGTTTTTTTCAATCTCTGTAGCAAGCGCAGTGAACCGTTACCTCAGTGCAGCTCAATCGCAACTCCAAAGATAAATAAAACCCTCCTTCATCCGTAGAAATAAATATCTCGGTATTGAACATTTTCTGCGCCGTCTGGATGTCAAAAGCTTTATACTGTTGTTCATTTACAATTCACAAATGCTATATTTTATTTTGCGTTTTTTTGTAAATACTTGTATATTGTAGAAAGGTGAATGCAAAAAAATGTAAGATAACATGATATAGTTGATCTTTACTTGTACCTATCCGTAGAAAAGTAAAATTGGGTTTAAAACTTATAAACATCAATATAACAAAGTAAAAATATAGAAAATACCATTTATTTAATTTTAAACCATAAATCGCAAGATACTGTCCGTCGCTAGGTTCGAAAAGAGATTCTATATTTCAGATCCGGCAATAAATTCTGTAGGATTACTTCTGTAAAGAACTGGCAGAGGGCGATGTTTGAGTATCTAACTTAAAGAAAATTCTCTCACATAAACATTTTCCAACATTTCCTGATGCGAATTTAACATTCATATCAAGTTCTAAATATAATCATCAAAGTACATTTTGATAATATTTTATGCTGTAAGAAGTTTAACCAATATTACTTACGGAATTAACATTTAATGTCGACAACTCCTCAAAATCAAGGAGTTTAGAAATGAACATTCTTTCTATTCTACTTGTACCATATTCTAAAAGGGAAAGATGTTGAATATCCCGTTAATTTTGTTCAAATACTATTAAAATGATTGAAGTACAGTTATGAATGCGGCGTAACATCAATCAATAGGCATTACTCGGCTGCCAAACACAGCATTAACAGCAACTACTAATTAAATTGGAAACGACGGCCAACGTACATAATCCGTTATAGATGCAAATCATTTTAACTTCCCAATTGATTTTGATAGCATCGATTCCAACCCTACATAGGTTGTTTGTATATTAAATGTATTCGGATACAGATTCGTGATATGTGTGTATGGGATTAAAGGACACTACTGTCCAATTGAAATTTTGATATACATATGTACGTATAGATTGCACATTTGATAAGCTAGTGTAACTCGTGTTACATAGTTATATTCCAAATAATACAACATATAGAATATTAATATTAAAACATTATTGCAATAAGAGTCGAGTTGAGAATTCGATCGTAACGTCTGCACTAGACAATGTTAAATATAGTTTAAAAATCATTATTGCTTTACAATGCACCAAGTTTGTACCATAACAACCAAATATTAGTAATTGTTAGACGATAAACTACGTTTCAATAGAATCGCGCATTGAGACATTGAAGGATTTGGTCACGTAGTCACACGTGGCGTCTATCCGTGATGGCATTATGCTGATGCCGTCTGATATGAGAGCCACGTCCGCGATCCGCCCCCAGCCGCCAGCCCGCAGCCACAAGCATACGCCCGTATTCAACACCACTCATCTCTTTATCGTATTGGAAAACAAATAAATCGATGTACCGTTTGCTTTAAACATTTCAAGCGAACTCACTCACAATACATTTGTTCGTTGAATACTAAATCGAATCGAAAGGACGGTATTGTGTTCTTAGGTAAATCTTTATTCCTTTTTTAGATTCCAGGGACCCTCTTCAAATGAACTCAAGGATGGGTTCCGGAGGAGAGGGAGGTTAATGAGTCAACCAAATAACCCTATCCACCTTCCAGAAGGCAGAGTATCTTTAAAATGTATATTGCTTTATACAATTTATAAAAAAAAATTGCGTATACGTATTAGTGTACGGGTCACATTAACAAGAGCATTACGAGCATTATTACGTGTTCTAGATGACTCCTATCAAAATAACATCGCTAACTTTTTGCAATTAATCCCTCGGCGATGAAACAAACAACCACATTCGTTCGAACAATGGAACTCAGTTTTATTAAAAACTAAAAAAAAACTGTACTTACAATTTGTAGTTGTGTACACTTGTCATCAAAAGACTGCGGTGTCGTGCCGTAATTACTGACATAATAGCATTCGCGTAAAGCAATTACATTTAAATGATTTATATTAACATTGAGAGATGACAAAGAATAGTGGTTTTTGTTCAATATGAAATTGATAATTATTTACTTTGAGCATTAAATTCTTTTAACTCACCTGACAAAAGAAAAAGTAAAATTTATGGAGAGAGCAAAATCATACTGAAGAATAACGTAGGTTTTACCGGTCGATATCATTTAGAATTTCCGATCACTTTTAACGTTGCCACCAGAATGAAGGTAAATGTATAATTACAAAATATACGCTCATGCTTTGAATAAAAACTGATTACCAAAGTACAAAGGTTAAACGTAAACATTTATATTTTCCAACATTCCTTTGAATCGGTAATGGAAAGGGAAACGAAAATCTTTGCTGAATAACGCTTTTCAAATGTAACACAGGATCTGAAAATAAATTAATCAAGAGCCAGGCAACTCACGTAGCGTAGATTTACGAGTAACCTCGCCTCCCCCCTCCCCCTTGCCTAACCCCTCCCGCCCCCCACACAACACAACTCATCAATTTCCTCAGGACATACGACTTGGAATCCTGTTAATTAAACTATGCCGCCAAATTAAACCTACGCAATTAAGGGCACCTCGCATGACTGGTCTTGACAAAAGTATTCGTATTAATGCCGTTTTGTTCCACGGATCATGTTCTGCGAAAACAAAATTAATCTCATTTCCTTTTCCGCAGCTTTTTCGTTATAAATCGAAATTGTTTCCGAACTTCAGAAATAATTTACATTCATGCAACGTTTTGTAAATTTTAATTAATAGAGAAATTTGAAAATGCACTTTATTTAACAAGTACATGTTCACTTTAGTTACTATTAAATAACTATAAAAATGGCAGTTAGTTTAGAATGTCTTGTTGAGGTTGTCAGTGTGACATACCTATGAGACTGTGCCGGCTGGCGCCGAGGCTGGGCGCGGGCGGCGAGCCGGTGGGCCGCAGAGCGCCCAGCGCGCCGCCGCCTGCGCCGCCAGCGCCGCCGCCCAGGGGCCCGTCCTCCAGCGCGCCTGCAACAAATTATACTCGTTAGGATCATCTTTACAAAGAAATAATTTACTCATTTATCAATAACACACTTCATCTTGGTCAGATATTCAACTCTGCAATATTGTATGTCATACAAAGAAAATAACTTTTTAATGTTCTAGTATTTGGATATTCGGAGAAATTCTAAACAAGTTGATGCTAATCAATACAAGACAAATGTGTACAAACATTAATGCACAGACAATGCCAAACGGTATGATAACTAACAGGTCCTCATGATGTTCAATAACAGGCGATAAGGGTTGGCGATAGAGCGTCGATGGCGATGTGTGTCTATGAGACGCGAGGGACTCATACACTCGCTTTATGTTCTGTAATGCGAACGCACCTTCGATACTAACAAACATGATCTTGGAGTCGAATGCTCACATATAAAAATTTATTAGTTAATGTTAACCGCAATATTTTTTAACACACAAAATTTATTGATCTTGTTTCTAAGTTCACGATCATCGACTTTTCAAGCTATAAATGGCGCTTTATATATAAAATATCTATAAAGATATTCTGAACGTACATATATGTAATTTAATAATGCTTTAGTAAGATCAAGATAAATTAATTTATTTTTTTAGACACCTTTTACCCAAAAAAATAGATACTCAACATATTAAACTCTATATTCTATACTAATATTATAAAGAGGAAAGATTTGTATTTTTGTATGTATTCGATTCACGTAAAAACTACTGTTCCGGTTTTAAAAATTCTTTCACCATTAGAAAGGTAATTTATCTGTTAGTAACATAGGCTTTAATTAATTATTATAAATTAATTTCTCGCGGACGAAGTCGCGGGCAACAGCTAGTATTTAATATAAAACTCGCAGCTGCACATAAAAGGGTAACACATTGTTAATAATGTGTGTATTATACACATTATCAGCGGTTTATATGAAAAAGTCCAGTCCTTAGTTTTTACGGACCATGTTAAACGAATTTATTGCTGTAATTTCTCCACTTTACTGTACATACATTTCGAATGTAGGTTGGGGAAAAATATGAACATTTTTTGTTAGTGTTTGGGCAACAAATGGTATGATATGTGATTTAACATCAAGTAATATTAAGGTCGACCTGTGGTGTACGATAACAGTACGGTAGTATAATTTTATTTTGTGGCATTTACTTTTTATTAAAGTTGCAAACACCTAACTTGACAACATAAAAACTCAAAATAACAATACGTAGAGTGAGACATAATTTCAACGTTACATAATAAAATTGTACTGCATTAGGTACATCACCTACCATTATACGGCGATAAAAACATATTCAACAAGCAAAATAATTCGTTATTTATTTAACTATCTAAATGTACTTCAAACCACTTCAAAACCACTCGTAATAATTAATAAGAAGATCGTGTATCTGTTTAAATGTTTACGTAAAGAATTATTAATTTTAATTAACAAGAAACACTTTAATATAACTATGTACAAAACTTTATTATATTATGACAATTATAATAAATCCAGTTGAGTTCATACAATGAAATTTATTTTCGTAAACGATGCAACGTGCAAAAAGTCTTAACAGTTTGCAAACGCTGAGCACAATAGGCATAAAATGCTGAAGGCAAACAGCGTTACGTGTTACTACTGTTATGTGCTTCTGCTGTGTTCACACATTTTATGCAAATTGTACTCATAACTCGAAATTCGTACATTTTTTTCATAAAAAAATATTAAAACCTCGTATAATATTATACATTTTATTATTAAAACAATATTTACTATATACAACACGTTACAAAATTCAATAAAACTGTAAACTATTGCAATAAAATCGCATTAGTGCTGCATAAAATGTTCCGGAAACAGTGCAAAGGTAAGCTTCAAGAGTCGTTACAAACAGTACATCTCTATCCGCGGGATTGCGAGCTCCGGCATAATGTCGTTAAACAAATTTATGACTTAATAGTTAACGTTGAAAGTGGATCGTCGAATGCTCCACTTCCGATTATTTTGTCGTCTCTATAATGTCTTCTGATCGATTTCGGATATAGCGACATTTTCCGCCGCTGACGATGAACGTCACAGCGCGTCGGATGCGCAGGATAAATAGCTGCGCTGTGCAAATTTATACTCAATCATTTACGTCATCTAAAGCTTAATGTCTTCAACATGAAGTGTAAAAAAATAATACTTACTTTTTCACCTATTTTAATAATAGGGAAGAGAATGACATCTACCCTTTTTAAAACGCACCACTTGTAACATAGCCCTGCATTGTATTAGATTCTGTTCTTTCAAAAATACTATACTGTCACCTCAAGAAAACTCGACAAAAGAGCGTATTTCATTACTCGTAAAAAGCTGGGCAAACAACTATAATTCGTCTCGAACAAACGCTACAAATGTCCTCTTTCCGTGATAAATTAGGGACGAAATACAAATTACGTAACGCACAATAACTGAACCGGTTACGACTGGTCCGCAAATGAGTGTCCACCGGCCGAGATGAATATACATAGTTTGCAGTTTAGTAACGTAACTTAAGCCTTTATTGCAAATTTACTGTCCGGCCAGTCGAGTCCAAGTTTATTATTGAGTTACAGCAAACATTCACGTCGCCTCACTTCAAATTTACTGGCCAATTAATATCGCAGACTTTGAATTTACAATTGTCGTTATAACTATAACAAATCCTCTTCTAAATTGGGAAACCAGTAACTACTGAAGTTCTGCAAATTAGTGGACGTCGGGTCTGTTCCTATTGCAATCTATGGATAACAATTATTTTGTGCTAATCCGTTGTTTGTTTCGAAGACATGTTTATAAAAACATTTATTAAAATTCTCTAAATTTAGACACAAACAGATAATAAATATCTAACAATACAATTTTTAGACACTGTTACTTACTAGATACTATATTTTCACTAGATTTCGCCCGTGACTACGTCCCCGTGGAATTAAAAAAAAGTAAATAGCATGTGTTTTCTTACAGACTGTGCTCTACATTTGAGCCAAATTTCATCGAGATCCGTCTAACAAACATCCATCCATCTAAATTTTAGCATTTATAATATTAAAAAAAGAAAGATTAATTAACAAAATGCAAATGCAAATGGAACTTCAACCGTAACTATTACTATTATTGAAGACAAAGAAAAAAATTAATAAATAACAAAAGAACGCAAAACTAAATACGAGTCGATTAGTGAATACAAAAGTTAAATCTTCTGTTTTCGAATCTGGAGAGCTGCCAAAGACATTTAAAAGAAATAAGTTAATACATAACGCTATTAAACAGTCACTACCAACGTTGCAGGAAATATTTGAGCAATAGTTTCAATTTGTGAAGTCATTACATCGCGGCGAAGTCGATCTCGTTTCAGTATTTATTGAATATCTAAAATTAAGTTGAACGTTGGCGCATTCGTAGCGGACGTCAATCATATCCGGCCCGTCGTGGGGCCCTTGATTAAAATATAAATTACGAAATCGCATTCCATCAACTAGCGATACTGGAGCGCAAACATTTGATCAAATGATTGACCCGTTTCTTTACTCGCTACTAACTCTGTAATACATCTCTGTCTGGTTGTGGACGTTGGTACATTTTTCGTGCATGTGTCGTCCCGCTGTAGCTAGCAAAAGAATTTTAAGGTCTCTCTTGCATTTTTAACACGTTATTTTTCAACGGTGTCACTGCTGATACTCTGGATTCCGTGTTACTTTAAAATGTAAAACGTAATACGAAAGGAGACTCAAAGTATTTTTAATAATGCATATATTTTTAAATCTCATGTATTTGACTTTGTATGAATTTTATACAAGTTGCCTTATTCATATGTTATGAAGAGTTAATTTAGTTTTTCCAAGTATGTCATATAATTTTTCATAAAATAAATATTATTTCAAATTTGCCAAAGATAAACGAATAGATGTCAGTGAAGTTCGAATCATTAGAGTGAGTTGAAATCTGTAATGAATTTTGGCGGCTTGTCACTGTTATTTTCTCATTCATAAGCCATTCTCTATGAAAACACAGACATAAACAAATGTTTAGCTACTGTTGTTTCAGAGATTGAAATCAGAGTTAATGTTTGTTCTTCATTAATAAATAAAACAAGGCTACAGACTGACGAAAACGAAATTTCTATTTTTTTAATTTGTTTTATAAGGTCTAAATTAGAGCTCAGTTTGGATGAAATTGCAGCGCAAATTCTTCTTTTATTTACGTCAGTGAATATCGCACGCTGCTTGTTTATCGTTTGGTACAATATTAAATGCTCACTTGGTCTATCCTTTATTTCTTGTTCACGACATGACTGGATATGACTTTTATTAAAAATCAAGAATTTGAAGAATCTTTAAACAGCTAAGACTGTAACGTATTAACTATTAGATAGAAAAAAAAATCCTTAAAAAATATCGGCTTATTTATATTTTTACTGTCAAATTGGTAAACCTTTTATACTGATCGAAAGGCAAACATTCAATGACCCTGAAACATATTTTTAGGGTAAATAAATGTGTCGATAGCGAAAATATACCACAGTAAGTGGGTTTAACTCGAAATGACAAATACGAGGGACACGAAAACTGCTCCAACCAACTGCCAAATATCGTAAAATAAACTACTCACTCTAATAAAAAAACGGAAAGTCTGCTTTATAGTCTAAGATAAAATGTCACGAAATTAAAAAAGTACGCTTTTTCCTTTAGTAGATCGTTGTTGGCAATATACTTTACGTCTAAACTAAGCCAAGTCTATCAGGAAGCAAATAAGCAATTCGTTCGTGCTTGCAGGTAACAAATGAAGTTAAATTTAAGTGAGCATAAAAGCACCCCGAAAGTTTATTTCTTTTTCTTTACTTTTTATGTTCGTTTTCGTTCAGACATCTTTTCAGGGGGACTTTAACTGAGAAAGAAAAATTCGGAAACAACCACCACAGCAAACTTTGAAATTTAATCACATCTTTTTGAAGTTTAATTATTTACGAATCAACTTTTGCGCTTTTGATGGCCTTGCCTTGTGTTTCAACTTTCAAGCTTGTTACTTCTCGTTATTTATAAGGTAATGTCGTTTGTGCATTAAAAGAGAACGAATCTTTGAATTCTATGTTCTGGTCACAATTTGGGTGTCAAGATAATGTATGCAACAAAATAACTTAGTTATCTTTAGACATTAATTTTTTATAATAATAATCTTTAGTCAATCAATTTCTAATAATCATTGTCATTCAAACTAAATTGCTCAAAGTATCTCTCATGTAATATCCAACCATTGTCAATCTGTCCCACGTACCCGGGCAGGTTTCCACTGAACCTTAGCAAAGTGAAGCGAAGGCGTGAAAACTTTTATAGACGTGTTCGACTATTGACGTTTTCACACGTTTTATATTGGAACGTTATGGAACTGACAAATTCAGAACGGAACTATAACAACCTAAACGCGAGTGGTTTTAATGCATTGCCTGTTAGTAATAAATAAATTGCAACTTTATGCTTCATATTTTATTGATAGTTAACAAATTTCAAGGCGTTTTGTAATTGCGTCAAAGAAGACTGGCAAATCAGTGAACGCGATAAGCACAAATTTACTTTAATAGTAATTTAATGGCAAATTACGCTATAATACAATTATTCCTATACTATACACGTACGTACATAAGACGAGCTAAAAAAACGTATGAAAGATATCAAAGTTCACTTACATTACCTTTCTAAAATAAACTTGGCACGTAGGTGAAACGCATAATCTAGAAAGGTCTATATCCATTTTACGATTGGGGGAGTACTCTGAATGGCGAGAGTCGTAAACATGTGTAGTTTACGAGGTCTGCCCTCTAATATACGTTACCTCGCGACTCGCGGTCGCGTTCGCTTCTCTGTAAGGTGCATTCATAACATAACTCCCTTCTTTATGTTACCTTGACAACAAAGAATCACGGATACTTTTTCAAAGTGAATGTACTTCCTCCCAGCTATATTTAGTTTACAGCACAAGAAATTTGAAGTAGTAGAACGTTGCTGGAACTATAAATAAACCTATGAACTTGTTATTAATAGCAAATATCAAAGTATCAAACAACGAATCAAAGTAAAACTCTATGCCAAGACTGAAAAACTAAATAAACCAGATATTAATTTCAAGTTCTACTAATTTGTCAAAATTGTTAATGTTTTATACAATTTACACAAAATTATTGTAAGTTAAATGATTGTAGTAGTCTTGTTATGAGTTTGATTAAAAAAAAAATATTACATTTTTGACCACCCTTTAGACTAAATAAATAAATTTCACTTATATCATTACGTTATACTAAAGGTCAATTTTATAAGTAAGTGTGCATTTAAATTCTATTGTTTTTATTACAAGAGAAAAAAATGTAAACCAAAGAAGGGAGCTTAATAGCCATTTCTTGTACTACTGACCAGTTACCCGCTGCTGCAACATTGAAACCTTTCAACGAAGCTACAGACTAATATTTAATCGCTCATTTATGGCATAGAATACAAAACACTTCATATTAAAGTATATTGTTAAAGATGTCTGTTGCTGGGTTGCTGAAGTTTTTATTTTTTCCATTGTAACCTATAGGGCTTCATTAAGTTGCATGATTCAATGGAGTAAATCTCAAGTTACGTAGTTCGGAAACGCATTTCATTAAGTTATCGAACCAAAAACACTAATGAATGGTTAAATGTAGCTGGGAAACCAGCGAGTTGTTATCCAAATATTTGTTTGCGTATCCTAGTTTCAATTAAATATCGTAAATTAAAACTAAACGTCTTTGAAAAGTAGTTATACGAGCCTATTAAGTAACTAAAAGTAGGAGCAGTCAAGAGTTGGCGTTGGATACGCAGCGTAAATAATAAAAATTAGTTATTTAAGCGGTCTATCGGATTCAAGGCAACTTTGTCAAGTCTCGGGAGGCGAGGCAAGCGCGTAAACTTTTTGTAAAATACCTCTCCGTTTAGAGCTGCGCTTTCACAGCTGGTCATCGAGGGAGCTTTCGAAACTTTTGAGGGAAGGCTTTACGAGCGTGTCGAGCACCTCGCTAATTAGGCCGGAGGTCATTTCATCACGAATATTAATAAACACGCAGCATAATGCTGAAATGTCAGAGCGGTCGTTAAAGATGCTCTATATTTACTTTAAATTAAAAATAAAGTGTAACAACCGGGTCATTTTAATAGTCTCTTCAACATTTTTTTCCTTACAATTATTAAGTAAAAAATTCCACAGCATGAGATAAGTATAATTATTTTTTTTATACTTTATTTCACTTCAGACATCTTTTAAATAGCGAACGGGGTCTACAAACAGAATCGATAACAAAGGGAGAATTCAATTTTTATCAAAATATTAACTCACGAATCCAATAATTCTTAAGTAAACTTCGCGTATCCTTACCAAAAACGAACGTAATGCGAAAACTTTTTTGAATTGATTATCAAGAAGCGAAACGATTTTATTGTATTAGTCAAAGTTATGTGCTTGATAAAGCTCCGAGGAGTGGAAGCTCGGCTAAGTTTTGTAGATATAATTCTATATCTTCGACTCTTATAACCAAGTTTCGGAATTAGAACAATCAATCGCGCGTCAAGAACATCGATCCTACTCGATCTGGTCGAAATATTCTTCAATCACTTACTTTGATTGAAAATCCCATCTTGTAAGAAATCCTTCTGTAACATTTCCAAATTACTTAAACTTCAGATTTTTTAAAGTGGAAAACTAATCATCAATGAGACTTCATTAATACCTTGTTTTTGAAAAAAAAACAAATGACTGCTAAAATGTAGATAATGAAGTTTTTCGTTACTGTGATTAGTGTTATCTTGTTATCAAGGATGGTTATCCATCCATCTATGAAATGGTTTAAAAAAGAGAAAGTATTTCAGTATAAAATATTTGATATTTCATTAATTAAATTCAATTGTTAATAAAGTGAGAGAAGGAAAGTTAAAGGTCGAATGGCTTCAGACCTTTCGTTTGAACAATTCGCGTAACTCTTAACGACTAAAAATAAACGAATAAGTGTCAATTACAAAGATTAAAACGGTTCTCATGTAACACCGTGCCACTCGGTGCCACTCGGTGCCACTCGTAATCGTGTCTAATTAACATATCTCTCCTAATGATGAGCTTCATTTGCTAGCATTATTTTAAATGTTACGTGTTAGGACGAGAACTTGACAACTTTAATATCTCTAATATTGTACACAGAGTAATTAAATTAATATCAATTATTTTATCCATTTACAGTTCAAAATCTATCTTTAACCTCTTTTTAGTGTTTATCCAGGTTTTGCTGTAAAACAATAATAAATCTACTTTTCTTAAAAAAATAATATGGGTGTTTATAAGTCTGCATAAAATTAAAAAAGCATTAGATCGAAATTTGTAAATTATGCCTAATATACAATAAATAGTAACACTAAGCTATTAAGTATATATTTGTAACGTACTTAATTTAATTAAGTTAAATCATAGCCAACATTATGCAAAACATATTTAAATTGTACAGAAAAGCGGCGCGGTATTTCACCAAGACGTCATTGAAAACGAGACAAAGTTAAATGTAATTCATCTTCTCCAGACGTTTAAAGAACTAACTCGAGGGACAAATAAACTTACGAAGCTTTCCGATGGATCGAACTGAATAAAAAAGGCCAAGGAACTTTAGCAGAGAGCTTTCCTTTGTGTTGCTCGTTCAATAAAGGCAAAGCACACTTTCATTCTATAAACGATTTGTTACTTTTGTTGTTCGATTCTATTTCCGTTCTGTAATAAAGTATGTTTATTATGTAGAATCAGTATTGTGTAACAGCCGGCCGTGCGACTGCCAACTGACGACTGGAGTTTCAGGCTTTGTCATCACATTTGTTGTAGTATACAACCAAGACATTCGATACCTAATGTAGAACGATTGCTAAGCGCTCCATTAAATTAAATAAAAAGATAAATCTAAAATCAAGATCACCATTTTCAATTCAGACCTCTATTAACCTGGTCCGATGATGTCCGACTTACTTCAGATAACAAAATGGCGGTCACAGTCGTTCCATCGTGGTTTTCAAGGACAAATAAATTCAAAACGGTTACCACCTTTGATCTTTCACACGCCTTCTAGTACGAATTCTACAAAAGTAATGAAAAGAAAACAATGTACCCGTGTACGTGGCGGTCGTTGTGCGTTCGGTTAGGTCGGGGCGGGCCGGCGCGCCGCCGCCCGCATGCTATCAGCTGGCGCGCGCGCCCATCGCGCTGATGCCCCGGCCCTCCGCTCACCGAACACCACCTGCACACATAACACACGCTCAACAATCAACATATAGTTCTGTTGATATATAATATGTATTCATATCTAAGAACAATTTATCAACTACCTGATATGCCTCGCCTTTAGGCAAAAATTTATATTAGCATAATTTTAAATAATTGCTCCACCTCACTTAATTCGACTAAAGTTCTCTCACTTGGAGTACTTTAGCTATAAAAATAAATCCAAGTGGAATGTTTGCGAACGATTTCCCCTCACAACAGACTTTACGAATTTCATTTAGTTATACCAAACTTATTAATACTAACTCAATTAGGGTATGTACCTTTGTAACCCTTTAACCCATCTCCGTTTACATGAGAAGTGGTACATGACCCTGTGGATTTATTTTAAACTTATATACTTAATTTACATAGGCAAGAATAGCGGGGAAACTCTCGTCCCGTGCAAGTGTACTAGATCTAAATCGGTACAAACCGAGCCGAAGGCCGATCGATACACATTTATTATTACTCTCACACATTTACCTATTTATTATTTTCTATTTATAGCGATATCTTGAGGGACAAAGAGAAGTAGATTTTTTGTATCTATAGTTCTATTTTATAGCATTTGTGCAAGCCATCAAAATTTACAAGAACCGGCTAGCAATGTATGTTGACATAACAAGAGTCACAAATCTACACAATGCAGTACTTTTTGTAGGAAAAGCGCTCAAAATTTTGCAACATGTCCGTGGCGTGTTCGCCGCGACTGCGACACTGGCCGCTTATTCCCGCTTTGTTGCCGTGACGCATTCGTTCATTCCGAAAATGTTTCCCTTGTTCAGTCTGTCAATATAAGTGAAGAATTTCACACACATGTCACGTTACCTTTTTGAGATTTATGAAATTCAAGGTACGAGTTTTGTTACGTTTGAAAGCCAAATAATACATTTGCAAGTTTTTAAGTTCAAAACATAAGAATGGTATTGTTCTTATATGTAATGAATGATGTCCTTTTTGCTGTTTTGTATTACATGAATTAGAGTGATTTTCCAGATTAAAGTAGAGCAGTTATTTTAGGTAGTTCGTCCAAAGTGATTCAAAATAAAAAACCTGTTTCCATGAGACAGTTGTGGCGGGCGCGAATGCTTCCGGCCGCGGCAACGGTGCTCTTGTTTTATTTTTTGGAGTGTTTTTCATCAAAACTTTCAAATGTTGCAGTGTCACATTACTCTTCTTGTTATATGTTTCTATTGCACTCGTAGTATGCTTATATAAATTAAGAAGAAAAAACTAAAACATCTGAGTAGTTGTAGAACATAACTAAAAATATAATTTTACGCAGAATAGGTTTACGTATTTACGTTTTCCTTCACCGTCACAATGTGGGATAGATGTTTTTAAGAAATCTGAAAATCGAACACAATTTTACATGGCGGGTATCGAACCTGGACGTACCGGGTCAAGCGCTTAACAACTGCATCTCCAATGCTTCGTAAGTTGTATTGTACGAGTATACATGGATTTTGTTAAATTGCATTCGTATATGACAATCAATTTATTATTAAGTAATATACTGCGAAATTTAATATATCATATTCAAAAGCGTAACCGCACTGAATCTCATCAAAAATGGGCAAATGAGTCTCCGTTAACGGCGCTCGTACGCTCATGATCCCTATATTCCATTTATATAACAGGCTTATAGCAGCGCCGTAAGCACACCTCGCCCCCCCCCCTACCCCGGGGGTAGCGACCCCGCACTACCGCCACCTCGCCGCTCGCCTAAAAGCTTTTCTACAATCCACTAAACTATCTGCAGTTTCACCTCGGCCACTTCATGCGTGCATTTTCATGCAGATGTTTAAAGCGAAATTTATTATCCCATAAATACAACGGAATAAACATTAAATACGATCCGCTAGAAAAAGCACCGAATTGCAGTCGAGTTTTGAATCAGTGTTCGTATAATCAACAATTTATTCGTCTAGACTCCAGACGACAAGACCTTGAGCGGTCTTGGAACCTATTCCTTTTAAGATTTTTTATTGTTTTATGTATAATCATGAAATATCATTTTTCTCAAAAATTTTGTTTTTCAAATCTTTAAATGCTATTAAATGGGAATTAAAATGATATTATCAATTAAGAAACAATTGCATTAAAAATTAAAACAGAGCTCATTCGAACAAAGTTCATTAAAATTCATAATTTAGAATTCCAGTGAAATTAATAATTATATTATAGTATTGTGTTTAATAATACATGTATTATTTTTTGGTAAATTAACGGTTGGCATGGAAACTCAGTTATGTCTTTAACAAAGATCACTTGATATTCTACAAGGCATCCTCCACAGAAACCCAAAAATGTTCGCCATACTTATAAGTTACAAAAAACCATTAAGAAAACATTAATTTCTTTTTTAACTATCGCAATCATAAATTATAAAGTTTATTTTATGAAGTGAATTTTTAAGCGAACAACCTCATAACGGGATTTCGTATGGTAAAGTCGTGGCACAATAACTGCAGTATTTGGCTCGCCTCTCGCACATATACTAACTCCTTGTCCTTTTTTTGTCCTCATTACAACCTTTGTTCGACATTTTTTACCATTTCTTTTCTCATAGTAAATTACTTTGAGAAATTAAATTTGTTCTTTAAGAATATATGCAAGTGATATTGTAGAAGTAATGAATATTCAATTTTACTTACGATGATTTAAATATATTAATAGTTTTATCGCTTCCTAGATATTGTTACATGAAGATAAAATTTTAAAAAAAATCTTCGTAGAGACTGGCTACGAGAAACTTGGCTTAGATTAACAGTCATATAAAATTAAAAGTCAGTCTGTTTTTAACCAATTCATAATCATTACAGATTTTTGTTGGAAAATTTTGAACGCTATGTAAATAAGAAACTTCATATTAGCACAGCATTGTGAGGTGTAAATTGACAACAAACACAGTCTGCTAGAAAGGTTGTTGCCTAAGCTTTTATAATTGAATCAATGTCAGGAACACAATTTTAAAGTTCAGTAATTCTATTTCAACATAAATGTAAATGGAACTCTGTTAAAAATGTAAGTAATTAAATCTACAACACTTACACTTAAACATGTAACTTATTAAATAGTTCATACTAAAATATATTTGCCATGCAAATGTAGTTACACGAACAATAAGACATAGATTAGAAAATGCCTAACACTAACAAATGCCGATCGTCAATGCTGAAGAAAAATATGTTACTACAAAAAATGGTGAACTTATGAAACGTTAGTTGTAACTAACCTCACAAGTTTTAACATTGCATAACAAATAATGAAATACACAAATAGTTTGATATTGGATATTACCAAAAAGTTCTAATTTAACCGAAGTCGATTTTGATTTACTTCTTAAACTGATATATTGAATGCGTTGGTAACACTACATATCCATAATTCCTAACTGACAAAAATAGTAAAGAATCTTCATCACTTTTTGTTTCTCTTGCTCTCATTTAAGTGTCACCGACATAAATTTATGTCAATTACTTGTATCAATAAAACGTTCATAAAGGCCATAAAACACAAAACTTCATTGTCTAGCCCTCATAACATTAAATCGACGCCACCTGTTACTTTGCCGATAAGTAGGTACCTTAACATTCGACAGCTTTCACGTATATACTTTAATAACATATCTTACCACAAAAAAGTACAATTCTAGGATACTAGTTTCTCTTCCTATTGTTTTTGCAAATAAAATTAGGTATCGTTCAAACTTGATAACGGGCACACGTGCACGTCTCTGTTCTGGCCAGGGATGGGGTTAAAACACACAGACAACGGACATACGACGAGCCATTGATTGCATATTTCCCAGATCACTCCCACATGTATGAAACTAAAAATCATGAACCGATAACACACTAACAATTTTTAGGAATACACAACGCACCGACTTACACATGGGTTCACGGTCGCGGCTCCTTTACATCGCGCCACAATCGCCGGCCCGGGAATCGTTTCACAGAGCTACGACCAAAGGAGCACGTGCACTGCGCGTTCGGTCGGCACGAGCCGGCGCGTTGGTCGGTCTGACGCGTCACCGTGGCGGCCGGGGCTCGCGCGAGGCCGAGGGCGTGTTCGCACGGTGTTCGCGGGCCGGGTGTCGCACGACGCGAGCGATGCGGTGTGGACGAGCGCTTGCACGGGCCGGCGCCGACACACGACAGCCCCCGTCGCAATGACGAAACGGCCGGGCACGCGCGCGCGCCCTGCGCTGCGGCCCCCCGAGCCCCGACCCCGCGCCCCGACCCCCGCATGCCCGCAAGCCTCCCGAGCGCCGGCGAGCCGGGGGTGAACAAACCCGCCACGCTTTTCCTTCTAACAGTGATGAGGTTAAAAAGGATTTTAGACTTTCACACAGCATTTCACGGTTCGATCGTCTGCTACGTCGAACGTTTTCGAAACCCAGGCCACGCGGACGTTCTGCGGATGACAGCTTCGACTGGAAGTGCCGCAGAATAAAATAAGATTGAAACGGAACGTCATGTTATTGTTTGCGGAACAAAAGACTGATGCTACTCGTTGTACTACTACTCTCTTCTAATCTACTCCTTAAAATTTGCGGTGATTGAAATGTTAGTCTAAATAACTATTATGCCTTTGTACTGAAGTCGTCATGCTAGTTTTAATAAATTGTATGATTTATTTTTTATAAAATAGACGTAGCGAAATAATGGCCTTTAAACAATTAATATTCTTTATCTATATCTATACTAATATTATAAAGAGGAAAACTTTGTATTTTTGTATTTTTGTATTTTTGTATGTATTGAAATAACTCAAAAACTACTGGACCGATTTTAAAAATTCTTTCACCATCAGAAAGGTAATTTATCTGTGAGTAACATAGGCTATATTTTATTATTACTAATGTTTAGGAACTATTAATAAACAGAGTGTTTCTGGACGCCGGCGTTAAAAATTCACTAAACTTTAACATTTCTCGGCTTACGCTGCCTAAACCGTTAGAGGTATATAAAAATGATGTCTGAAAGAATTGTAGATCTCAAAAAGTTCTACAGAAAAGTCCGCGATAGCATATATCTATCTTTAACGGTTTTCTTACAATAAACACTTTTTGTTTACAAAATGAATTAAAAACCTCGCGCTATTTGCAGCGTTCTTTTATTGGTTTCAATATTAATCCTTATCCAAATAAATGCGTTTGTTATCAGGAGAATTTAATGTAGAATAAAATTGTTCTTTACAGTATTTAAATTGGACTAATAGTTTAGAAGATATCGCGAACACAAACAATAAGGGTAACCGAAAAATCAGCTTTCAAGCTACCGGACATAGAAATTTGGAATCTTGCATCGGTAGATTTCTGTTATTACGTAGATTACTACTAAGTTAATACTTTTGGTAATAGGTTGAAAAAAGGGCGAACGTAATAGGTTATATTTGTAATTTCACGCGGGCGAAGTCGCGAGCAACGGCTCGTGTACTATAAAATTGTTCGACGCTGATCGAAAACGATTAAAATGGTGCAAATTGATATCCCTGGGAAAGCGGCAGATGACGCGAACCGAGCAAAAACACCTCCGCTACATAACCATCCAATTTATATAGAACCTTCATTTTAACTGAACTACTGTATGTACACTTTGTTATACTGAATACACTTTTGATGCAATACGGTATTAACCGAGGCGAAGTTCAAAGATTATTATAGAGAAATTCTTGTTCATTTTTGGTTGTATGTTTTCCAAAACGTGTTGCCTTTTTAAACTCTACTTCTCAACTTTATAAGGTAACATAAAGCAATACAATAAGGACCTACCACTTTTCTAAAATATTTTTAGCATCACAAAAATTAAATCAAACATTCCGTGTAATTTTTCAAAACAAATTACCGAAAAAAAATCTGCTTTAAATACTGTAATCTTGTTACGAAGGCTCAAAATAGGCAAAGTACGTGTTTTAAATTGAAAAGAGAAATTGAAGTATTTTCTACTTTTATGAAACGCGCAGCAAACAAAACGGGATTGGCTGAAGTGACAACTTAAGCTTTGAAGAGGCTTATTTAATTCTACATGAGAGCTGTGCCATTTAGTATACGCTCACGTTTTATAGATTTATATAAAAGATATGATCTGATGATCATCATTTACTGTGAAAGTTTATTTATAATTTTTTTTAATAATACAATAATTAAATACAATTTTAGAACTAAGAAGCAAAATGATTCTCTTATACACATTCTACAGACATAGTTCTTTCCACATTCATTACGTTTTTATACTGTGACATATTAAATTCTTATGACATAAATAGTAAGACATACTGGAGAGGATCAGAATGTCAGGCGATTCTATTTTAAAATGAAAAATGTTAACGGCGTTGGATGTATGCGTCAACTACGGCTCAGGTGGATACACTGGCATGAAGATCGATTACTTTGCACCCAACTTCACATAAATAACGTTGCGCTTTCATATCAAATACCTTTGTTAATATTTGAAATAAAGCATTGCTATTAAATTTAACATTTGATACATATAGAGACAAATAAATTTCAGTATTAAAACATCATGTCTACAAATGAACAATGCATTGTAAAGCCAGACATTTGTCAATATTTACAAGAGACAAATATAAGAGATAAAAAATTCAGGTTAATTTAAAAACCTTAAAAAACAAGAGATTTATATAAAACTACGATTTATTCAGTTTTCGCGTATCAAGGTAAAAGTTCATATGAAATCATTAAAACTATTTAATCAGCCAATTCTATTTGAAAATAGTAATGTGGCATAGAGAGACTCATAGTATTACTACGTCGTAGCTCTGCTACATTGAAGCATGCTACAACGTAGCTGTTCGGCGAAAATGTATTTAAGACGAGATAAATTTTGGAGCGTCTGTTGTAACTGTACTGCGGTTTTCAAAATACAATATTTGAAACTGAAGCTTTAGGCAGCTTTTACATTAGCATTTACATATTTACTATCTGACGTTGATTTTGTGTATTAATTCAAGAGTTATTGGAAAGATATTTTGACACTTTTTAACTTTTTCCATTAACTTTCGTTAAGTGTTTATTAAAAATAAAGTTTATAAATAATCCTTTATTTCCACACACTGAAGTTCTCGTTTACTACACCGGAAGTTTTGGTAAGTTTTTAGTACCTATTCAATCAAGTCGCCTCTACCTTCTTTATGGCATACTTCGGCAAACTATCGTAAAATTTTATTGTTTTTACACCCCAGGAATAAGTGAAATATTTCCAATTTTAATTTAATTTCCTCGTCACAGCACACGTCGAGAATGGACAGTATTTAATTAGTTTACACATACGTTCTTGTTGTTAAAACAAGATAATTCAAATAAAATGATTTTACTATTCAAGAAATTGTTCGTTTAATATCTACATTTTTTTACCTGTCTTATAAGCGATATTTCTACCTTCAAATTAATATTTCCCAAAAGGCAACCAAACGAGAGTCACAATGTATAAAATGTATAAAAAAGATCCCTTCGTCGTCAATCTCCGGTTTGAGAACACTCTCCTGGTTGCCTCAGCCAGCATCGGTATTCTCGGCGTTGACATATCGAGTGACGTTCAGTTTCGCGGTCATTTGGAAGACAAGGCCAAGCTGGCCTCTAAAAAACTGGGTGTGCTCAATAGGGCGAAGCAGTACTTCCAGCCGGGCCACCGCCTTCAACTTTACAAGGCGCAAGTTCGGCCCCATATGGAGTACTGCTCGCACCTCTGGGCGGGAGCACCCCAATGCCAGCTTCTTCCATTTGACCGCATACAACGGAGAGCGACTCGAATCGTCAACGACCGAGCTCTTACCGATCGGCTAGATCCTCTGGCCTTGCGGAGGGACGTCAGTTCCCTCTGCATTTTTTACCGTATTTACCACGGGGAGTGTTCCGAGGAGCTGTTTGGAACGATTCCTGCCGCCGAGTTTCGTCATCGGACGACACGACAGACCGCCAGGTACCATCCTCACCATGTCGATGGCTGGCATTCCACAACCGTGCGGTTTTCGCGGAACTTTCTGCCCCGCACAGCCGCGTTGTGGAACGGTCTGTCCTCGGCGGTATTTCCAAACCAATACGACTTAGGGTCCTTCAAGAAGCGAGCCTACAATTTCCTCAAAGGCCGGCAACGCATCTGTAGTTCCTCTGGTGTTGCGGATGTCCATGGGCGTCGTTGACCACCTCGGTGTTCTCGCCGCTCGTTTGCCCCTTATTTTATAAAAAAAAAAAAAAATGTAATAAATCCGTGTCGCAAATTCAAGAGAGACATCAAAGTCTACGCTTTGATCCTATGAAAGCTCTCGTCGTGCCTATCAAAATATACACGAGTGCTTCAATTAATATTTAATTACACTAAATTGAGATTAATAATAAAAAATATAATATTAAAATCTTACGATTTTTTTTAGTATGATTATCATCAGCTTTTATCTAGCCATTGTTCAATTATTAGTAAGATAGGACAATGAAATTATTAAATTTATTTATCACAAATGAACTAATTTAAATTAATATTTCAATGTTTTAAAGCGAAATGTCTGAACTAAGAGCTTGATAACAAATGAACGTGATACAAAGTGAAGCCATTACTAATTGCAGCTTTCGTAAGGTCAGTTCCTCGCGGATGCATTTGTGGCAAGATGTAAGTAATTGTGGAGAGAATAGCAAAGAAACCAGTATTTCTACTGAAAATAAGTGAATAGAATGTTTAATTTATTTTTCTTAATAACACATTATAAGTAAATGTATTAGCTTGAACCAGCAAGCTTTATACATCTACTTATCTAACATATTTTTTATGTAAAAAATCAATGTTCGTATGGCTTAAGGAAATTTTAAGTAACTATTCTCAACTCTATTCTACTTCTTCACGTTTTGAAAGAGCGCAAGCCAACATTGGTGCGTTTATTTTTATTCAATTCAAAGTTCCAGACCGACGTAGTTCCGCAGAAGCCTACAATGTGCAAAGTTGGCATTAGTCTGTTCTGTAACAGTCGTTTTTATTTTAAGAAGTTTAAAATAGCCACAGACGAACTTAGACTTTACTTTTGAACTTATTGAACATGATTTTGCGACAGAAATAAGCATCTTGCTGGCGGTTAGATAAATATAAATATAAGCGTGTTTTGTTTAAACTAAAAAATCTTAACATGTACAAAGGTACTCGATTGGTACACGCTTTTATAACTTTTACAAAAATGTATAATATAATTACTGTTTCATTTGAATTCGTAATGAAATCTTAAAATATATAAAATATCCATATTTCCGTCGAGTTTCGTGCGATCAGAATTTTTTTGCACTGGCGCAAAGAGAAAATCCGAGCGTTTATTAAATACCGGGCGGGGGGAGGTCCCACTCAGGGCCCATTAAAGTCACTCGTGTTGACATTATGCATCGAATTTTTGCAAAGCGAGTTCCGCCGTTCTTGTAAAATTCAGCAACTATGTTGTAACCTTTTACTGCAGTAAAACGTGCTTTAAATAAGAACCAATTCATTTAACGCTTTGTATTTAAAGTAACAAAAACTATAACTAAATAACCGTTTATAACTAAAAATAACATCAGGTAGACTGCAATCGACTGTTAAATTACAATCGTAGTTCACATCATTTGCCTTATATTCAACAGACATTTCAAAGGCGTCACAACCTTCAGTTAGTTTGTCAAAGAAATAACTCGTATTCACTTTAGATAAACGTTTTGATATATCAATAGACTTTGTCCTTCTAGGACTACTTTTGGGAGTCGAACAATTGTTTTGTATGAAATTTCTTTGCGCAGTTTTCTTATGTATTGCTTTATTCTTCTCAAAAATAAGTTTTACAAGGTTATTGTTGACAGATGCCGTCTTTATTTCAGATCCTCTTGTGACTATTTGGTCAACTATATCTGATAAGTTACTGATATCTACTTCCTCGGCACTTGAGTTAAAAAAGCTTAGATTCTTCATAGTTTCCATTTTACGAGATAAATTTAATAGATTGCTCATAGGATCATCTGATTTGCTTGATTTGTCACATTTTTGAATACTTAAATGTAATTTAAAGTAAAAAAAAACTATAACTAAATAACAGTTTATAACTAAAAATAACATTATTTTAAATAGAAATCGAATAGAAAAATAGTCTAGTACGTACGCATATTTCGACTCAAGGTCCCATGGATGTATGAGTAGCCATTTTGCCACAAAAAGAAGTACGTGAGTCTTGTATTTGCTTTCTGTAACACGCTCACTTACTGCATACATTCTCACCAGGTTAATTGTAAACGCAGTGTTCTAAAGAACTTAAGCTCGTTGTGCTTTTTCGCTGTAATACACGTTATTTACATGGCGAAGGAACGCTATTTGTTTATAGAGACTACAAGAAAACAAAGTACCGCCACATTAATGTCCAATAACAAAGGCAAAAATGACAGTCACCTTTTTCAATTATACCCCCAAATAAACCCTACACTAGAGATAATTTTAGATTTAGATACAATGGTTAAAACTTCATCCATTTTACCGCAATGGAGAACTAATAATTCTAAAACTAACTGGAACATGTTACGTACCACCGAGCAATGTTTCCAGCAATGCATTTTTTCATTGTACTAGTATCCTTTTTAGCTCTCAGTATATTCCTACAGGCACGCTAACTTTTTTCATTAGATTGTGAAATTCTAGAGTTGAGTATTTGCCCACATATGAGCTTCAGTTTGTTAAACTTGCAACTGTCCTTCTAGTTTATTTCGTATATTCAAAATTCTCTATGGTATTACAAAATTTTATCTTTTTATGGATAGTTTTAATTTTAATCATTGATTCATCTTATTTGCCATCATTTTACTGTTACATGTAACTTGTTTTTTTCTATGTGAAGTACAGCCGAAAAACACTTGAACCTACTCTACAAATATATTTACCGGAAGGAAATAATAAGAAAACAACTATAATGCATGTCAGTTACAAAACAATATATGTAAATAAAAAATAAACAACCTACCTGCTTTAACAAACAAGTCTTTATTTCATAAGGAGTTATGGTAAAGGATCAATCTTGTTCGTATACGACTCGTAAAAATTATTAGGATCATTTTCTGCCTACCCGCCATTTGTATTTTGACTATCACGTAGAACTTCTTTGTTGGAAATTGAATAAAAAACAATAAATATTTTGTACATTTTTTTTTAAATTCATTCAAAATAATACTTAATTCAAAAGTTATTCTAATTCAAAGTATTGCATTAATTTTACAAAATAACATCAGGTAGACTGCAATCGACTGTTAAATTACAATCGTAGTTCACATCATTTGCCTTATATTCAACAGACATTTCAAAGGCGTCACAACCTTCAGTTAGCTTGTCAAAGAAATAACTCGTATTCACTTTAGATAAACGTTTTGATATATCAATAGACTTTGTCCTTCTAGGACTACTTTTGGGAGTCGAACAATTGTTTTGTATGAAATTTCTTTGCGCAGTTTTCTTATGTATTGCTTTATTCTTCTCAAAAATAAGTTTTACAAGGTTATTGTTGACAGATGCCGTCTTTATTTCAGATCCTCTTGTGACTATTTGGTCAACTATATCTGATAAGTTACTGATATCTACTTCCTCGGCACTTGAGTTAAAAAAGCTTAGATTCTTCATAGTTTTCATTTTACGAGATAAATTGAATAGATTGCTCATAGGATCATCTGATTTGCTTGATTTGTCACATTTTTGAATACTTAAATGTATTTTACTTGTACTGCATTTCCTTTTTTTACTTTTATAATAACTATCAATGTGTTTTGTTTTAACATTATTTTTTAATTTCCTTTTCAATTTGGCAACTGAAATGCTCACTTGGGCTTTACTTGTATCACCGGTCGCATCTAAACTTAATCTCTTTAGAGAATTGTTAACAACTTCTAATTCATCAACTTTCTTCTTTCTATTATATTTTCTCTTTGGTTTATCTGGATCTTGATTTTCTTTGTCTTTCTTCTGTCTAGTTTTCTTCACTTTTACTGGCTTTTTGATTGATTCCTCATATGTTTCTACTAAATCTGGATAATATTTACGCATTAAGTCTTGTCTTTCTATTGAAGTCCATACTTTTATTGGATCTTCGTCATCTGTAAAATAATGGAAAGAAATTACTGATTCAACTTATCGTATAACGTGATCATCATCACTTTAATACATATACAAACTTACTAACCGCCAAACTGATCATCTGGAATGAGACCTTCAAACTCCCCATTTATATCATCCCATACTACTTCGTAACTAGGTACACCTGTTACAAACAAAACGAAAATAGAAACAATATATATCATACTGTCACAGAATAATTTCTTATTCAAATTACCTTTAGGATTTCTCTTTTTCTTAATTTCTTTCGGTTTAATTTTTCTACAAATTACATTATCTTGGAAATGCCGTTTTGTAAGAATTGGTAAGAATTTCTCCACACAATATCTTTCAGACCAGTCTAACTTAGTACACATTAATTTCTGAAAGTAAAAAAGAATCATTCATACCATAGAAGTGGTTTTCAATAGACTTGTAGATTTATTACGTAAAAGGAACATTTTAGCTAAATAGAATTAAAGAGCAGTTTAAGATGTGACAGAGAATTCTAAGTAAGGAAGCTTCTTAGGTATAGGAAGAATGATGAATTTACAAACCACAAATTGTATCAAACTAGGCACAGGTGTAGATAAGTCGTTAAGATCGATGTGTTCATTGCTTGCATTTAAAAACTCTTTCATAACTTTTGGTTCTGGAAATGGCATACCACATGAAAGGGCTCTAGTACGTAAAGATAGTTCTCGCTTCACCTCTGCTACCTTAGCCCTGAAATATATACATGGTGGTCATTGAAATGAACGCATTCTTTGAATTCACTGAAGATAAAATTTACAAGTCTAGGTAAAAATTACCGTAACGGCAGTCGTAAACGCTAAGGGAGCGCCTTAGTGTTGATTTAGTATGATAAATCTACAGGAAGCGATTGTCTAAGTTACCACTCAATTATTCAGAATTATCATCAACCTGTCCCAACGGAGGGTCGGCACAATATGTACTGCTCTCCCATACATCTCTATCAGCTGTCATATCTGAATTCACTCCCTTCAGCTCATCCACTTTCACACGATCCATCCATACTTCTTAATACTTTCCGCGTCTTAATACTTTCTTACTAAATTATTCACAACACAGCAGTTATTTCAAACTTTAGTTAACACCACCACAATAGTTGAATTAAAAATATGAAATATATCTAACTTGTGTCCCTTATCGTCACATCCGCGACCAGTAGCGCAGACGGGGCAGCCGTTCTTTGCGTGCGAGCGACCCGCGTGTCCGCAGCGGTCGCAACGACCTGGCAGCGACGACCAGCGGGCACGCTCCTCAAACTCCTTGGTGTCACTAACCCATGATATCAACCTAAATGAGATAATTACTTAAAGATAAATAACACTCTGCAGTGGTAGAGCCCGCTTTAACATCTTCGAATAAATGGGTCGGCTCGCCCGGTGAAATACCACGACCACACAGAAGACAGGCGTGAAGTGGGAGCGACTCCGCGTTTCGTCTGATGAGTGTGGTGTCGGAGACTCAACTTTAGTTCCTTTTATTCCCGCCCTTTTTTATAAGAAAAGGATGGGAAGGGAACGTGGACTTGACGCTGGAGACGCATAGGAAGGAGAAATGTCCTCTTTATGTGCGTTTTGTCCTCCTATAAAAAACGACGTATTGCACACATGAGGGATCTTTAAGTTCCTATTTTTTATTTCCTCTTGATTTCTAGTACTTAACCTTTAAATTCCCCTCAAAATGGCGTAGAGGTTCTATAGAATTGTGAAAAGTTTTTGCAGCTCTTGTCAGTATGTTTTTAAATTGACAAACTTACAAAATTATATACATTTTATGATTAACAATGCAAATAGATGTTTCAATACCTATGTATAATTTTATCATCAGGTACAGTATGTAACAAGGACACCACAGTGTTTATGGAAGACCCACAAGCACCAACACCATAATCACAGCCACATAATAAAGCTAAGGCTACCATTTTCTTGCGACCGAAACCTGGAAAAAAAGTTTCTTTGCAACATACAAACCAAAGAGACAGACACAAAATATGAAAAACTTGAAGGAAATAAAGGGATTATCAATTATATTACATCACAATATAGAAATATGTGGTTTAAAATGTATCTTTAGAAACAAGAGTTCTGTTCAATATCAGTTTAAAGGTTGATATAAACATAGTTTTGTCACTGATTGTAACTAAATGGATATACCAATGCTTTTAAACATAACATCAGCATCATAGCAGTCAACAGAGCCCTGCATTGCACCTCCTCCCGCTGAGTTGGATACACTAAAGTTTCTGTAAACACGACGAGCACCGTAAGCGAAGCAGTCAGAATCTTGAGACACTACTGCATGTACAACCTGAGAAAAAAGTGAAATAATTGCTTATTTCATATTAAAAAAAATAGAATACATTTTCCAATTAAAAAGATTTTTATCTTTATCTACACTAAAGTTTGCCTTTAGTGACCTTTAAACCACTGAGTGTGGCAGTTAGTAAGTGAAATAAAAAATAAATAAAACACAAACCCCTTGAGCATTTAATTGTGCACAAGTAGCCTCCGCTTCACCACTTCCTTTTATACACTTCACTCCCATACTTCTCAAAAGGGACTCGCACTGAAACATATAAAATAATGTAACAAAATTATAAAGTTCCCTTTATCTACTGCATACAGTAATTACAACACACCTCTTTCAAGACCCCTCTAAACCTACGTCTGGCTACATCAGGCTTGTCACTTGTTTTACTTGATTGAGACGGAGCTCCTCGGAACTGTAGCGCATTTCGAGCAGCCATCACATCTCTTTTAAGTTCAGGAGCATCTCCTTCTAGTACAAATATTGGTTTGATATCAGCTAAAAGAAGATATACGGTTCTAAAAAACAAATTTCTGAAACAAATTATGGTTATGGTGTTATAAGAAATAATAAGAAGAAATATTAATTGTATAAAACATTTAGCATGTACCTTAGATACAGTTTTGGTTGTATATAGTAGTCAGTAACATTTTGACTATCGCAGACCCATCCCGATAAATCAACTGCAACGGTTTCACCCTGGATCTATTAAAATAAGATATGAAATGGTTTAACAAATAATATATACACAAGTTTTAAATATAATAGCAATCTTACTTCGTGTAAGGATTTTTTTTCGCAATATGGGGCAAAAACGGTCCACAAGCCTTTAATACCCATTCTTCATTATTTTACGATTTCTCGATGTCCTTCACTATCCGTAAATACAAGATACAATTGATATGAGTTTGTAAGATTTGAATTGTTTTTGTTTGTTAAATTGTTTCATTTGAATTTGAAATAAAGTTTTTAACCGTGACAGCATGAAATAAGATCAAGATCTTTTAAATGTTCAGCCAGGCACAGCAGGTACATTTCAAAGCATCATCTAAACTTCATCATTAAAAAAGAACCACAGATTTGTGGTTCACAAGAATTAGAGAATGAGAGTGATTAGAATTAAAAATACATACAAGGCATTAAATGAACCATTGTTACAATTTACCCACTACCCAAACAAAGAAAAAAGATTCATTTTATAGAATTCTATGCGTGAATTTAAAAAGTTTTTTCTGTGGTGGCAAGACTTTGACAACAGTTGACATTAGATTTGATTTATTTTGGCATTTGACATTACAACCACACCAAAAAGTAAACATGATAATCGCGCGGTTACGAACTACGGAGTAACGATTCAGGTCAAAACTCTGAATTAAAACAGGTTTGTTTTGTTCAACTACTTCACCGCTCGCCTTGATTGGACTTGATAGTCTTATTATGTGTTTAAATTATGCATACAAGCTGTCATTCGAGAATTCGTTAATGATAAGGAAGCGCGATAACTTATGACGACATTCTTTACTCTAAATTAATTGGACAAAGATACGAGTATTCGTTATTGCGCTTATAATTTTATCAGAGTTATATTTAATCAGTTGCCATTTGCGTTTTTTAAGATAAACTCGCGTGTATTTTGTGTGTGTGAATAGGCATACATTTTATGTATAGTGTACTAATAATACTAAGTGAATATAACAGAGAATCATGTACAAATTAAGACATTTATTTAAAATTCGGTGAGCGAATGATATTTTTTTTCATTGGATACAAGAAAATATATAAAATTATGTGTGGTATTGCATATGATAGATTTACATGTTTTTCTTTACAGTAATTCATTGACAACTCAACATGGGTTGAGATATAATCATGCTGGGGTCAAAAATGACCTTCAGCTGAGGAATCTAGATAAAGTGTTGATAGCCAACCGAGGTGAAATAGCATGTAGGGTGATGAGAACAGCAAAAAAGTTGGGAATCAGAACTGTGGCTGTTTACTCTGATGCTGATAAAGATGCGATGCATGTGGAAATGGTATTTAAAGTATTTTATAATATTCATAACATTAACTTTTACTACACTTTGATACTGTACTTCAATTTGTAATTTTTCTAAAGTAGGTAAATGGCATAATCTTATTGAATTTTTTTTTACATTTAGTGGTGACAACCATAATTCACATAGTGCTTTTAAATTTTATTTCTTACATCACATAATCACACTTAAGATTTATTGGATAGATAAAAGATAATTTTCGTTTTTAAATTTCTTACATTGTCATTATTGTGTAATGTATGCTAAAATAAAAACATTAAAATATTCAGGCAGATGAGGCTTATCACATTGGGCCCGCACCATCTGCACAAAGTTATCTTAATGCAAATAAGATATTGGAAGTTGCCAAAAAGTCAAACAGCCAAGCCATACATCCTGGATATGGATTTCTTTCCGAGAATGTAGAATTTTGTGAGAAATGCGCCAATGAAGGTGTTATATTTATTGGGCCACCTCCCTCTGCTATTAGGGATATGGGAATAAAAAGGTAAGGTCTACATTTAATACTTGTTTTAATAAATGGAAACATATCATTCTTTACTAGTTTAGTTCTTCCTACATAAACTACTAACATAAGCCACAACTCTGAGATTTTTTGTTTTCTATTTTATAAATTACTTCTATAAACACTAACTTCTGTGGAAATTAGAAAGTAACATTACATAGAAGAAAATCCTTATATTCTTTTTTTGCTATTTTGTTTGATCTTACAAAATAATCTTTTCAAACATATGAACTTCAATAACTCGCCAAACAAGTTCACTTTCATGTAAAACAAATCAAATTACCATACAATACTATACAATGTCATTGCACCATCTAACATATTTGATATACCTACATTCATTAAATACTCCTATGAAAAGGAATATTCTCCCAATAACTGATTCTAACAAAACTTTCAGTACTTCAAAAGCTATAATGTCGAGTGCAGGAGTACCAATAGTTAAAGGCTATCATGGAGAAGATCAAAGTATTGAAAGGCTGAAGGCAGAAGCAAACAAGATTGGATTTCCTTTAATGATCAAAGCGGTTCGCGGTGGAGGAGGCAAGGTAATGAAATATAAAGGTTTCTAATTGAATGTTTTTTAATTAAGCAGGATAGGATAAATTTTATACGGAGACATTACTAAACCATTATTATTACACTAGCTGTTTCTCGCGACTTCGCTCGCGTGATAAAAAATAATACAAAGTTCAGCCTATGTTACTCACTGATAAATTACCATTTTAATAGTGAAGGAATTTTTGAAAACGGCCTAGTAGTTTTTGCGTGAATCAAATATTTACAAAAATACAAAATTTACCTCTTTATAATGTTAGTATAGATTACTTATTCTTCACATATATTCCTATGTTTAATGTGCTATCTAATATAAATGTTTAATCCGTTGAAATTAAATTTAATATAGCATCTATATTTTTCTTTTTCAGGGTATGAGAATTGCGATGACTGAAGATGAATTTTTGTCACAACTGGAATCAGCTAAGAGAGAATCGTTGAAGTCCTTTGGTGATGAGAGCATGCTGTTAGAACAGTACATTACGGATCCCAGACATGTTGAAGTTCAGGTAATAATTTTAATGTAATTTGAAATGCTGTTAAGTAAAAGAAGTTATATATTGTTGTCCATTAAGAGTAACGATTTGTTTTTGTCATACAGTATCAAAGATGAATTACTCAATACATTCATATATGTTAATTATCTTTTAGTTTTGCTTTTTGTAATTTTCTTTAACAGGTATTCGCAGATATGTACGGCAATGCGGTACATTTATTTGAAAGAGACTGCTCAGTACAAAGGCGTCATCAAAAAATTATTGAAGAGGCACCCGCAGTATGTATGCATTTTTAATTTATTTTTTCATTTGAATTGCGACGTGTAGTTTAGGTAAAGTTTAGCTATATAACTTTTAAAGATATTTATTACTCATAACTTAAGCGTGTCTACTTTTTAATAGTAGTAGATGTCAAATGAATAATCGGTGAAACACTAAAATTGGCGTCCGGCACTTTTTCTGCTTGTATGTGTTTATCATGAATGTTCCTGGGAATTCCACCCCTATAATGTAAGTGTTAAAGGCTAAATTGGTGTAGCCCGGTCTATCGGAGGCAACGCGCGGCGCGCTGGGCGCGGCGGCGGTGCGCGCGGCGCAGGCGGTGGGCTACGTGGGCGCGGGCACGGTGGAGTTCATCCTGCACCGGGAGACGCACGACTTCCACTTCATGGAGATGAACACGCGCCTCCAAGTCGAACATCCCATCACTGAAATGGTTACAGGTAAATATAATAGCTGTTAGCTCAAACAAATCCTAACAAATTAATCTTAATATTTCAGTAATATTATGTATGGGAAAGTTTAGCTTTTATTTTTGGCATAGCAGTAGAGGATAGTCTGGAATATATAGGCTACTTGCTTTTGTTGTTTTTTATTAATTTCACGCGGACGTAGTCTTGGGCGAAAGCTATTATTTTAGAGTTGTCTTAAGCGCCGTCAAAGAAGGACAGCGCCATATTTGTTATCATATTTAAAAATCGTTTTACAATATTTAGAACTAAATAACTTGTCTTCTATCTTTGATTTAAATAAAATATGGCATGAAATACCCTCGAACTGAACATTCATTCGGGTATAAAACTACAAGAGTACAATATGAACGTTTCCCAGGCACGGATCTAGTGGAGTGGCAGTTGCGCGTGGCGGCGGGCGAGCCGCTGCCGCTGCAGCAAGAGCAGATAGTGCGGCGCGGCTGGGCCGTGGAGTGCAGGATATACGCGGAGGAGCCCGCCGCCGGCTTCCTGCCGCGCCCCGGCACGCTGCACAGGCTCACGCAGCCCACACCTGAAGACTTCGTACGGGTAAGGAATTAAATTACAAATGCACAGTTGAGGACATTAATTTCCTACCCAATACGAAGGAGAAATATTATTTTTCTGTGCGTCTTCAGTCGATTACCTGACAATCCATCTGTAATCGTGGATATGGACGGCGGTCGCTTCGCTATTTCGGCGAATTAAGGTGGCCACGTCCTCGTTTGCCAACTTATGATAAAAATGATGCTTACGATAGGACGAAAATTTGTTACTCTACATATTGTTCTTATGTTTTTAAATGTTTTATGTATGTTTTATGTACTTATAGGTGGAGACAGGAGTGCGCGAAGGGCAAGAGGTGTCAATTCATTACGACCCGATGATAGCGAAGCTGGTCGTGTGGGGCAAGGACCGAAACCAGGCCCTAGCCAAAACTAGAAGGAAACTCTCCGAGTATCAAGTATGTTTGAAAAATCTGGTATTTTCAAATTTATTTTATTTAAAACTACCTTTTGTTCGGGACTGCGTCCGTGTGGTATTATAAAAAAAATAACTAAGAAATATAGCCTATGTATGTATAATTAAGTAATGTAGCTTTCTAATCTTATCTTACCAATATTATAAATGCGAAAGTTTAGATGGATGGATATTTTTAGAGTTTGTTGCTTAAACTGCTGAATGTATCTCAATTAAATATGGCATAGATGTAGAGGTCAGTCTGGAAGAACACATGGGCTACTTAGTTTTGTTTCTTTTCATTCCACGCAGAGTCGCGAGTGAAAGCTAGTGAGAAAATAATTCTAGAAATCGGTCAAGTAATTTTTAAGTTTTTTTTAATCCAAACTACGTACTACTACTACGTACTACGTAATAGCATGGTTTTTTATTGATTTTATAATCTTATTCCACTAGGTAGCAGGTTTGGAGACTAACGTGAACTTCCTGCTCCGTCTGAGCGGCGCGAGCGCGTTCGTGTCGGGCGACGTGCACACCGCCTTCATACCGCAGCACGAACACGAGCTGTTCGCGAACACCGGCGCTCGCGCGGCGCTCTCCGAACACACGGCCATACAGGCCGCGCTGGGATATGTAAGTATATATTCTAGAATTTCAAATTAATTATTACATTTACTTTATTGGAAAAAAATAAGAATATTTTAAGCTATAAATCTAGGAAATGTCAATATATTTGTGTATTTGGATGGAACCTAATTCACTCAACTTTTAAAAATTATCGTAATTAATAAAGGACTGAGGAAGACCGAAGAAAGTATGGATGGATTATCTGAAAGGGGATATGCTTAAGAAGGGTGTGAATTCAGATATGACAGCTGATAGAGATGTATGGAAGAACAGCACATACTCTGCCGACCCTCTATAGGGACAAGGTTAAGCTGATGGAAAGTAAAGGACAATGACCTATTGTTACAATATGTTTATTATATTTATAGTTTAATTAGTTTATTTAGTTTAATAGATAATATGTTTTCAGTTAATACAATCTCGGTTGTCATCGACTGCTAACGACACGTGGAAAGGCATCTCCGTGTCATCCAGCGCTTGGAGACCGAACTATCAGCTGCGGAAGACAGTTAATTTTAAATTCAATGAAAAAGGTAAAGTTCATACTATTCATATATGGTTTTTTTATTAGCGTCGGCTGATAAAGATTGCACAAAATTTAAGGAATTTTAATCACATGGGTTCAAAAATATACGATTTATTAATTTCCAATAAACTTTAGTTATCGATACTAATTTTACGAAGAAGAAAGATTTGAATTTTTGTAAGTAAAGAAATAACTCAAAAACTAGGCCGATTTCGAAATATAGGCTACGTTTTTTTTAATTACAGGTAGACGAAATCGCAAGCAACAGCTAGTAAAAATATAGCCTATGTTATTCCGTGATAATCTTTCTAATGACGAAAGAATTGTATTAAAGAAATAATCCAATTCAACATAAACCAACAATCAAAAAGGCAACAATAAATTTTCTAAACTAGACAATTGCATAGAATATGTGCCTTCAAGAGTAGGCTGAATCGGTATTTATTGAGCTAGCGCGCTCTATCGTTCGGCCGCGTCTTCACTTAGCTTAGGTGGAGTCGTGGTCAAGCGCTGGTTTATTTACGTTAAAAAAAAATATATATATAATTAAAAAATATACTATAATATCTCGTTTACAGATATCAAAGTGAATGTAGAATATGAAAGCACACCGAACACGTACAGAGTGCAGGTGGGCGAGGGCGAGTGGCGGCGCGCGGCGGCCGAGCTGGTCTCCTCCGACCTCGGGCTGCGGCTGCTCACCAAGATGGACGACAAGACCAGCAATGTTGGCTTCCTCACATACGACCAGGAAGTCCATGTTTACGATGAGGTTAGTATTACTCTAATAAAAAATTCTTGCAACCAGGTTTATAACACAACATAACATAAGTGTTGAGTTGAAAAAGCGTTATCTTCAGTAGTAATATGTATTTTAAGCAATTTTAAATTTTAAACTATAGATGGTATGCTAATAATAACTAATACAATGTACTCAAATTAGACTAAATTATATAGGCTATTACTACTAACTTTGAATTGTTTTAAATAAGTGAAAGTTAAAAAAATATAATCAAAGGACTAAATAAAATATATTTAAACTAGTACAACTAAACTTAGAAAAATAAACTTTAATAAATTGTTTATAATAATAACATTAATAATCGGTTTTGTGTATACTTGTTTTCTATTTTTCTATGTAATTGTGTGATTATATTAGCTTATATACTTCTATAAATAAATAAGTAAAATGAAATAAAGCATTATATGTACTCTTCTCTAACATAAATCATATTGAATGTTCCAGACTGGTCAAACAGTAGTACATATACCCCGGGCCAAGTACCAGTCTGCGGGCGGCGAGGCGGCGGCCGGCGCGCTCAGCGCCGCCTCGCCCACGCCCGGCGTGCTGGAGAGGGTGCTCGTTAATAAAGGAGATAAGGTAAAAACTACACTTTGATTATAAACACAACATTTAAAAAGTCAATTTTCATATAAATCTGTACTCTCCCCTCCCACCCTTAAAAAGGACATCTTTTAGAATTTTACCCTCGAAATCAAGAAAAGATCTGAGATTTAGGGCCTGTCCCACCAAATTGTATTGTCTAATACAATCCAACGTGTAAATTATGTGATGGAAATATCGGATTTTGTTCCCTTATCTGACGGTGACGTCATTTTTAAGCTATCTGAGCCTCTATCAGCCAGTGGTGGGACAGGTCCTTAAAGTGATTAATACTTTTAACTCCTTTGTTTATGATATGTTTTTATTGTAATAAAGTATAAAAAAAGTTTTGGCTAATTTGGCGTCATGTGCATATTGCCTATTACTTTTAAATAATGTTTATAGCTTTTGATTTTGCTCGTCAAAAACAGAACTGTTATTGTGCCTATTCAGGTACTGAATTTAGCACTTTCTGATAAATTCTAGTCAATTAAGTAAAAATAATAGTACAGTCAAATAAATCTCTTTAAAATTAAATTAGACTTATTATCGGAAATATAAAAGCAACGCGGTACAATTTTGATTTCAGATCGTTAAAGTAATTGTTTCATAAGTTGGTAATTGGGGCAGGTTTAATTGGCGAGATTGCCATCAAGTAATTAATGTCGGTGCTAATGTGTCTTGTCGATCACCGCTAAATGTTACTGTAATTAGTAATTGACTCTCCTTTCACCTGACGAGAATTTAAGGCAAATGTTTACTAAACTAAAAAAATGAACCGGATCTTGTAACAATAGTTTATTAACTTTCAATTATTATTTTTTATTATATGTAAGTTCTCGTCTTCTTGTAATGCAGACAGGGCCGGCGTTAGGGTCGGACAAAAAAGGGCGGCAAAGCGAATTTTCACATAATCTCTCATCCTGTCAAAAATGGTTATTTAGGGGCGTCGTGCAATACCGTCCTAGGCAGTAGTAGCGCTATCCGGTACTAAATGAGACTTTCCATTAAATGCAACAATTAAATATTTGCTGGCGTTTATTTATCCAATTCGTATTGTCCAGAGATTCAAAAAAATATATAGAGTAGGCATAGTTGACAGTTCTGATATAGTACCTTTCAGAGAAAGTACAGGTGAAAAATGTTTGTTTACTATGCCTAGTCTATATATTTCCCTAATGTCTTTAATATTGTCATATTTTCAAGTAAAATTCATTATAACTTAATATTCTCGTAGGTAGTGAAAGGCCAGCCGCTGTTCGTGGTGATAGCAATGAAGATGGAATACGTAGTGCGGTCTCCTCGGGACGGCGTGGTGGCCTCCCTCGCGGCTGTGAAGCAAGGCGACGCTGTCGGCAAGGGGGCTCAAATTGTTGTACTCGAAAACGAAAGCTAAATGCTTATAAAGGTCATCGCTCAGTTACCACGTCTCGTTAGGATGATATTTGTTCGTTGATAAATCGCAAACAATATATTGTCTTGCTGATACAATAAAACATAATTGTTTGAGATATAAGTTCTATGTACAAACGTGTAAATTAAGTTTAAGTGACAACTTGTAAGACAGTAAGTTTAATCTCATTTTAATATCACCCTGTGAATCGTATTGTGCTGGAAAATGTAGTAATTTTATGTTTTAGTATATTTTTATACTAAATGCACCTTTATATGGGTCATAGTTCAATTTTTTCAATTTAATTGTATATATTATTTAAATGTATAAACCAAGATAAATCCTGGCTAGGGGGCGCTTCAATCGACTTTTGTACACAACTTTCAAATGTGAGCAAAGAAATTAGTTCCATATTTTTCCGCAATATGGCGTGGGTTTTTATTTTTTTTATTTCTTGTCAGGTCACAAGTATTTTTATTACTTCTGTCAATTGTACTTAACATATAAAATATTGTTGAACCTCGTATCTTGCGTCTAAGCAATAATTTAAGGGATTAAATAAATTGTATGTTTTTATACAAATTCGTTCGACTCTTCATTTTGTGAATGTCTTAGTATCCTGTACCTTTCACTCGAATTTAATATGATAATTAAATTACATAATGTACATTGTATTGAGAAAGTTACATTATTATGCGATTAATATTTTCATCAATTTGTATATCGGGGGCGTAGCTCAGATGGTAGAGCGCTCGCTTAGCATGCGAGAGGTACCGGGATCGATACCCGGCGCCTCCAACCAATATTTTTGTTTAAAAATATGTTTGGCTCATTTTTTAAAGGGAGTGTTGAAACACAAGAGGAAATCAAAAGTTTTTATTGATTTCTATGTTAGTTTAAATAATAATAATTTAAAAGTATATTGATTAAAATTTTCCCATGAGTAAAATAGGCTATATGTTTATTATATTTGTTTGGTAAAATATATATTTTTAAAAATAAATATAAACATTATCTAAGAAATGATATAATACATAGTAAATGTCACGTCATTTGTATATCACCTGAACTATCGCGGTCTGTAATATCAGTTGTGGTTAAAACTAGATATGGTTACAGTAACAAATTTACATTTTTAAAATTAGAGACCAATTTAATAGATGTTCAATTAATATTTTTGCCTTAAGTATTTCATAATATTGTCTTTTAAACCTCTTTACACGATTATGCGATATATTAGTAATATTTCACATAAGTTTGACATACTAATATGTACATCTAGTAGATACGACGGTTTATTTTCTATTAGAATATAGGAATAATATTAAAACGTTAAATTAATGATTTTAATACCTACTACTTAAGATATAAATTATCATATCGTAAACTTTATCATTTAAAAGTGACTTTGAAAGCTATGACCGAAGTATCGTTTATACACGAGAAATATTATCATATAATTAAAAAATAATATATTAGTAAACGAAGAATTATTTTGGAATGTCTGTCAATCTATACTAATATAATAAAGAGGAAAGATTTGTATTTTTATATTTATGTATGTATTGAAATAACTCAAAAACTACTGGGCCGATTTTAAGAATTCTTTCACAGTTAGAAAGCTATGTTTTCACTGAGTAACATAGGCTATTTTTTTTATTATCTTTCGATTACACGCGGGCGAAGTCGCGAGCAACAGCTAGTCTAGAATAATTTACTCAAGGCTAGAAATACCTTTAACAAATTTATAATTTCTATCTTTGTATAAAAAGCACTATGAATGTGTAAATTAAAAAAAAGAGTTAATATTTGCTCTCAGTGGTAGCAACAATATTATTTGTAGTTTATTCAGTTAGTAGTAATGCGACTTTTTAATGATATGCATACTCATATCGATAATGAAGCCATTGTGTGGTATGTCTTTGTGACGTCATTGGGACAACATGTTAAGGCATCTCAGTACATCGTTTTCCTTTTGTATAACAAAATGTTATTGAACTCGATGTAACATGCAAAATAGTATCGTAACTTGGAGTAATAGCTGAAGTAAATAATTCATTATGTAATCGAATTGTTTTATCAATCGTAAAAATTGTTTGAGATAAATATCAAGAGGTTGATAAATCTTTCCGATCTTAATGTTGCTATGTCGAAATAACTTTTAACAAAATCTTATTTCCGCAATAAACTGAATTTATTATAGGTTGAATCTGTTAAACTGATAGATATTACACTTGGTGATTTCCAAGGTCCAATTTAAATACCCAAGTATTCTGTACACACGAGAGTTCATTGACACACAGATCTACAGTAAAATAACATTTTTACAATCCCATTACGTCATGTTGATTAATTGTTGTTTTAAATTTTTAACCTGTGGACGTTAGCCAAATTCTATTCTTAACCAAGTGATGTGACAAAAGAAAAACGAAGAAAACATTTTGCGTAGTAGCTAAAACATTTCGGTAAAACTAGTTGGTACCCCCGGTCATCCGCTTGGAAGATGCATTTTACAATTAACTAATCATTATTTGCAGGGCCGGTTTTTTGTTGCAGCATTAACGGCACCCTGGCCGAGATGCCTTGCAATATTTTGCCGCTTGTACAAGCGGCGCCCTGGGCGGTCGCCCTTTTCTTTTGTCGCTAGTAAAAAGCATTAACGCTTCTCTTGGTAACGAGGGTATGTGGGACTCGCCGGCCAAAAGTTGTTAGTACATTTAAATATATGTTGAGGGTAGATAATAAATATAAAAGATAGTCTGAATCTGAAGCTTGTCGTTTTATTACGTGTTCCCGTCCCTCGACATGGCGCAGTCGCTAGGATTACAAGATATAGTTATCTTACTTATATAAGTATGAATTGGTTAAAATACATTTTAAATTAAAAAATAAAGTGTTAAAAGCCAAGAAGTGAAATATTAGAACATTGTTGTGTTAATCGTGAAGATGGAAGCCCTCCTGCTGCCGCTGCCATTTTATTTTAATAATCGAAATAACGTATCGTTGCGAAATTTATATAAAGACTGGGAAACATGGAAAAATTCGTTTACTATTTACTATGAATCATGTAAGTAATTTCACATCTTGTTGGAGAAGAGTGTCGAAGTATTCAAACAATTTAATCAATCGTATACACAATTAAAAATGTTGATACAAATGTTTAACAAATGTAAAAAAGATAAATATAACGGTATTGAGGCATCAATTTTTTACTCGACGTCAAAAGGACGGCGAACCAATACAGTACGCATATGAATTGATGAAATGGCGCTAAATTTGAATTTGAAGGTATGTGTGACGAGTTTGTAAGGTACAGAATGTTATATGGCATAAGGGAAAATACAATGAGAGAATGTCTGCATCGGGAGCCCGAATTAACTTTACAAAAAAGTTGTGTATTTATGTAATCTTGCGGATACATCGAAAGTGCAGGCTAGAAACATAATTTATTACTTCTTTTCTTCGATATAACATATGTACCATTGTTATGGGTTATCGTACAACTCAGGAAAAACCATTGACAGAAGGCGGTAAGTCCGTGAGCAGTTCCGGTGTCTCCAGATTTGGTAGCGGACAAACCCAACAACAAGGCTCTTGGACATTCTTTAATTTATCTGTATTTGCTTATATGTGCAATAAGATTGTAGGGATAAATAGAAAAACAGCTGAAGGTTTGTGCATTTAATGTTTATACATAGTTATAATTTAATAACAAAAAATATTAGTTACTTATGCTTAAGTTTACTGTTTTAATAAGCAATGAAAACTTACAACATATTCAATTTATGATTAGTATAGCATATAGATTTACGGAGCAAAATAACTAAATTAAGAGAAGCAAACCGGTTGCACGACAGGCATATGTGGTTACTGGTTGAACATGCGTTAAATGCCTAACTATCAAGTTACAAGTTTCTATTACACCGATAACACTTGACTTCCTTTACCTGTTTTAAGTAATTCAATTGGTACGGAAGACTACCAACATTATACTTCTCACATTCTACTTTTAAAATGTTTAATCCATCTTTTAATAAAAAAAAGTATAATAAAAATAACCACCAAGGACTCTACCCGAAGGGTCGGCACGCAACGTAAAACTCTCCCATATGTTCTCAGACATCTTTAACACACCTTCACACGCACAATCTTTTCGTACCAAAATTAGAAATACGAGAGGGTGAAGGGTTAAATGACGACGTTGAGGGTAAAACGAGTTGTGAGGTAGTCATTCTTCCCGAGTCAACAGCCCTTGAGTTAAAAATGCTTATTGGATAACACCGAAAGCAATATTTATAACTAGGTTAATGTCTTAAAATTCAGGGAAGCAAGTATTAGGTAAATACAAAAAGTTTTAAATCATCCTCTTCCTCCTCATCGTACTCCAGTAGGGTCGGCGCAACAGGTTTTTAACATAACTCTATCATACATCATCTCAGTCATCACTCCCTTCTTGATCATGTCACCTTTCAGGCAATCCATCCATCTCTTTCTAAAATTTTAAATAAGAACAATTTAAATGAAAATTTCAAAATAGCATTTAAAACTCGCAATTTAAAAATAATCCTTGCAAAATTTACCCGCGGGTGCTGAGTATCAAACAATTCACATTTATTATAACTGGAAGGCTTCGTTACCTGCGGAGGCTCGTCCGCCCCTCGCTATACTGGTTTGTTGACGTTTTTTGTTAACATTCCAACAACAGCTGATCGGTACAACAAACCAGCCCATATGTTCATCTCCACGACGCCCCATTGGCTCCCCACAACCCCTATTTACGTAGTGCATTAAACTTGACTCACCGTGCGCTGAGATTCTGAGACCTTTCGAAAATGTACTATCCAAATTATAAAATATCTACTAATTAAATTAGAAAATTCTTTTATCTTCCATTTCTTCTATACAATCACTAAAGCAGAATTAAGTTAATGTTTTTTTTTATGATTTGTTTCATTTTCATTCATTTGGCCCGACTTAAACGCAAAATATTTATTTCTATTTGGTCCGGCTTGATTTTATTATTTCTAATGTTTAAATATTATGACAAGGAAATAACATTTAATTGTGCAGGAATCGAAAATTCAAAATCAAGGAAACGAATTCTTGATTAAATCACTTCAAAAATATAAAACAACTCTCATTTATGTTCACAATAATTTGGTCGTTAAACTAATCACCTCATTAATTAATATTGAAAAGACTGGTTGCAATTAATTCTAGTAATTTGTGTTTTTTTGGTAACCTTTAAATGATCAGCTTACTTTAACATTCCATTCTCTGGTATTCATTATATTACGTTAAAACATTATGACTTATTACAGATGTTTATAATTGTGAATTACCTTGAAAAGTTGCACTAAACAAAAATACGAGATAGTGATTTTTTTTTTCAAAATTCGCAATTTGCAAGATGCCACTGAATTTACACAGAAAAATTGGTTCCTAACATTATTTAAACTTTATGATTAGCAAGTTGAAGTTCTTTTGCGAGTTAGACAAGAATCATCATTGCACAGTGCCTACCCAGAGCCAAAGTTCTTAACAGATACCTAGTTCTCTTTTTGTCAGGCCTTATACTTGGAGAAAAGAAAAAAAACAGACGAAACCAACAAGGGCACAGGTAACTTTTTAAAATTGCAGTCGGTGCGAGTCCAAAGATCTTGGTTGGATATCCTTGTATGAAAAGGGTTAATAAAATAAATTAAAACATAACATAACAAGCATAATGGCTGCCATTTTGTCAACGTGTAAATAAAAAACTAAAAAACGATTGCGTCCAAAGAACAAGGAGTGAAACGTGCCTTGAATATTTTTATTGCCGTTATAGAACGTGATTGTTTCATGGACGTGATCTTTCTTATAAATATCGATATTTTGAAATGTAAACAGAGAAGAAACGACCTCAAGTTATGAAAGTTTTTATTGCCTTATCAGTACTACAAATACTATCGCATTGAACTATACAGAATTAACATGTCTAAGTAATATCTCTTTGATAATTTTTTAAACCTTACTATTATTTTTGTTGCTGTGTTAAAAACTATTTTAATTTCCGAGAGCTTAACTGGAAAACATGCCAAAAGCACAGAAAATTTTAATTTAATAACTTTCGCTTTATGCATTTATGTAACAAGTTCTACGCTTATTTTACCAGATAAGAGCTAACAAATGCAAGTATGTATGTCTAAGTAATCCTTAGAGTACTTCTATTAACTAATGAATTATAAATATGAAATCCTGTTCAAATCAGCTTGTTTCCAGTTAGGCTTACAATGTAACTCATTTAAAAAAATATTTTTATTATCACTATCGGAATGTTTCAATTGCATGTACGTGCTTATTTTATATTTAATACGTGCATTTATATTAGAAATCGGCCAATATGTAAAGCTAATGAAATATGTACTGTATATAACATTGTAATAGGCTTACACGCTTAGATTTGTTTATCTTTGTCACGATTTTTACAATATTGTATTGCATTATAGTATACATTCTGTGTTGCATTGGTTAATACCAAGGTAACAATATGTTGCTAAGATTTTAAGTGCCTGTCCCACCAAATTGTAAATTGTCTGATAACAATCGAATGTGTAAAATACGTGATGGAAATATCGGATTTTGTTCTATTATCTGACAGTGACGTCATTTTTAAGCTATCAGGCAGGCCCTAAATTTACTAGCGTAACAATGGTAGAGTTCAGCCTTGTCCTTGCACAATTTTGGTTAAAAAAGTTAGGCAAGGAACTCATGGTGGCTACCTAAACTAGCTTTGAAATTAAATCAATAATTTTCAACACTAGTGTAGTTGCTAAGCAAAGTCTTACTTTAAATTGTTAACAAATCAAGTTGTTAAAATACAATTAACAATGTGTTGCAACTTTAAATCGCAGTTGCACTTATTGCCTTTTCGTGATTTTATTAAAATTATATTAATAATGTTAGTTATAATGTTAGAAATGTTAGTTAACAACTTTAATGTCGTCGTAAGGGTTTCGTGTGTTATGATAAAACATTTTGTACTTTTGAAAGGTCTTTTCTCTTCGACTTTTAATTTAAAGGTCATTTAAAGAGTTGCTACGCAATCTTGCTTTGTACATTATTTGATTCTTCAATCATAACTATGTTGTAATAACTATGAAGATGAACTTCGGTTAATTTTATTATTTATCTGCAACAGGTGCAGTTTCAAAGTTGAACGTAAATTGTATAAGTTTTGAGCACAATTTGTAATTGTTAATTTAATCGAAAATTTCGTAGAGCCAAGTTGTAGGCAAACGCTTGTCGTAGCACGAACCCAAGGTGTTGTGTGAGCGTATAGTTTTTTATATAGTTTTTCCTACGTATTATATGGTCGGATAGTATGTTTACAGATGAGGAGTCATCAGAATATTTTAATTCAGACATCAGTGAAGTTGTGTTTCAGTCTTCAATAAAGTTACAAACAAATGGAATAAAAGTGTAGTATCTATGATTATCGTGAATATCTGGCCGTTTTGTGTCATCTTTGTTGGACAGAAAATAGGACTCATGTACATTTATGCTTGAAATTTGTGATACTTTTGATTATTATTGAATTAGACATGTTTTCACGGAATTAGAAGAATTGGAAATTTTCAATCGTTCGACCTAATTATTCAATAGGTATGTGCGTAAGTGTAACGAGGTCACGTTAATAGTGTTGCATAAGTGGGGTGCATCTGCTTGACATTTGAATCGACCCCGAATCCGAATAGAAACTGTGTCATGAATTAGCCGGCGACCGGCGACCGGCGAGCGAGCACCGGCCGGCCGGCGGCATCGGGCGGCGAGAGCAGCGATGCGTTGTGCAACGCCTTCAGCGCCGCGCCGCGTCAGCACTCCGATCCACCTCCACTTTGCGTTCCACGTGCGAGCCGGCGCGCCCCGATGCCGGCCGTGAGCGCCCTCACCACTCTCCGCTGGCCCTCGCGCCGACCTGGCCCGAACTGCCGTGCCGCTCCGTCGGCCGGCGAGCACCGCTCCCTCTCGCACTCCCACCGGCCGCCGATCTCATCCACTCCCTCGAAACAGCTGAGTATCAAAACAAAGAAACGAGACGGACGGTCGGCGCTCCTGCTCGCCGGCCGGCCGGTGTCGCGACTCGCGCCGCACGCACGCCAGTTCTCGTCTGAACCGTGTCTATTGAGGTCGTTCGCTGCGAGCTAGCGCGTAAAGTTTGCAGTCGCGAAAGGATTTCCCTTTGTCCCGATCTTCGAGGACTTCGCCTTCGTATTATGTTTCCGCGCGAGAGTCGCGATCAGCCTCGGCCCACTGAAGAGCCGAACCTCATCCGGCGTACGGAGTCGCGTAGGAATTCTAGCGATTTTCCAAAATTCTGTGACGGATACCCCACGAAACGCGTTCGCCGGGCGATTTGAAATATTTGTGTGAACTCGTGAAAGATATCGGTGTGGACGAGAGGACCCCTATCAGTGCGTACAGTGAAGTCGCGCCGAGCCAACAGGACCGGCAGCGCCATGTCGACCGGCAAGCGACTCGCGAAGCGCTCCATCATCGGGACGCGCGTCGCCGCGCTCGCTGAGGATGGACTGTACTACTCGGGTATGATACAGGCGGTGAAGACGCCGGCGCCGTTTCCGGAGAACAACAACTGCATAAACTTGACGCCGAACACTCGGTACACTGTGCGCTTCGACGGCGGGAAGATGAGCCGCGAGTACCGCGATGCTGAGCTGATCGGGCCCGGCTTCCGCGGGCTGGTGGGCGTGCGCCTGCAGCCCGGCCAGCGCGTCTTCCTCACACACAACGGCCGCGAGGTTCGCGCCGACGTCCTCCGCCACGACTACCAGACCGATGAGCTGCGCGTCCAGGTCCACTCACCCACAGCTGAGGTCAGTACAAATATTACTGTTTATTATATTAAAATTAAAATAATAGCAAATTTTAACTTATGTCTAATAATAACTTAATGTGAATAAGTTCTTAATGTCTTGATTAAACGCAACTTTTGAAAAACTTATCATGTGGTATCAGTCGATATGGTGATTAACTGTCATTGGCACCGATGTTGACATTGGACAAACTTTGCATGAAGACAAAGGCTGGTCGTGCGGGGTGAGCTGGCGACCCGGCTCCGCGCACGTGCAGCACGACGCGCGGCCGCACGCGGCGCGCTGTGCGTTGCGCGACTATCGCACGATACCTTATCGCCCTTTGTTATTTGATTGTTCTAAGCGTATTCAAGCAAAATGTTTGTAATATAAATTGCCAAGAGATTCACATCCTATCTATCACGTGGGTACGATATGATTTCTTATTTCCCGTTTTATGGCGTCAATCTTGTAAGTTAGGTTTATCCCATACTGCATTACAACAAGGAAGAAGACCGGATCAAAGAGCGTTCGTCGCTGGGTAAATAACATGTTTTGTTTATGTGGATTACGTAAGCGCCGGCGAAGCACACTTGTTTACCGGCATACAGCTAACCGCAGTGTCACGACAACTATGCACGACGTCACCGATACACGAGTTTTTTCGAATTAACACCGTGTCGCACGTGAACGTTTATCGACTGTTTGGCGTCATTCATAAACTAAGTATTCGATTAGATAGTTTAATATTAAAATACGATTACATTGCCACCAATAACCAAAGGCCAACACTTGTAAAATTTATTTAAAAACACCCCCACAGATGTTAACATTGGAGGATGAAGTGTTGATGTTTATTCTCACGGTTTTCTCACAGTCTTTGTTTCTACGTACGTGAAAAATTGAGCAAAGGCCAAGCCTACGTGTAGGGAAAGAGTCGCACGCGCATCGTCCTCCATGGCCGTCACCCGTCGCTCGCCGGCCGTGCCTCGTACGTGAGTAGATACGTGCGCTTGAAATTCGGTCACGCCGACACCGTTACCACAAACAACTGTACATAATTGGATTAAGATTTTCCCCTGCGCTTACGCATTACTTGGAATACTTTACACAGACATAATTCTTTGTCATGTTGTTTTATTCCATAAAATGAATGTAATCGTATAAGTCATTAAATTAATTAAGTAATTATCAAAAGTCTGTACTGTTACGGTGAAAATTATTTTAGGCGACTCTACATACCGGATTTCAGTTTTTTTAAGTTACATTCACAACGGTGTTAGTAAGCTCTTAGTTCCGGTCGCCGTGTTACCGGTTACAACAAGGTCGATTAGGGCAACTTACTGAGGTTAATTTTAATCATTAGTCGTCCGGGTATTATTTTGTAGGAAACGCAAATGTTAGTTTCATTTAGGAGATTTGTAATATCAATTAAAATCTTTATTAAAACTATTTAGGACATCTTTTAAGATACTGAAAGCGGTTGACTTCATTCACACCTTTATATTAGGATCTGTAAATTAGGTTAAGCAGTTTTAATTAATGTTACCGTTACCTTTCTTAATACGTAAGAAAGACTCAAATTCCGACATTTTACAAACAGAAATCTCAAACCGAAATAGAAACAACTATCGTCATCGTTTAAAACTATTTTTAAAATCTTACGTTAAAACATTATTGTTTTACAAAAGCCGGCCGGCGCGGCGGCGCGGCGGCGCGCGACCACAACCTTATCACGCCAAATAATACAATACAAATTACTGTTTTAGTGATAATAGATAAATGTCATTAGAAATCGATCATAAGACTTCGAGCCCCTTCGCCATATCACCCGGCACTTTCGATTATGTGATAACATTCCGCTTGACCGTGACATGGTTTAAAAAAATTATAATAAAAATGAAAATTTAACGTTATCTGATTTAAACTAACGAGCTCTAGGTCGTTCAAATACGCTTGTTTTACGATGATAAAGAAACTATTCACTATCACTATGTTAGAGATAAAGTATTATATCAAATCGAAAGAATGTCTTCTGATTTATGAAAAAAAAAACTTAAAACTATTAAATTGTTAGGTCATATGTTTTATATTGCATGGTAACCTGTACTATGTTCTTAGGCAGTTATAACTAGTTTAAAATATTTGTAGGCTATCCCTGATGAAACGTTCAGTAGCATTGCATTCGATTCGGAAGTCGGCCTCGCGTGCGTAGGCATCACACACTGTGATCCGTGACGTCACGACGAGGCCCGCGTTCACACGGTGACGCCAACACGATCTTTCATTCACGGCCGAATTGCAACTCCGTTGATACAAACTCGAAATATCATGTAATAATTATCACATATTCGACCCACAAATATTTAGTTACTAAATTAAGATATTTAAATATAATCGTATTTTGTTTACTATCCTGGCATACGTATTTCTGTTTAAAAGAATCGTAAAGGTCAATGCGCACATTGTTTACATTAATAGCGCTTGTGTCAGATAACCGGCGACACAGATAGGCAATAGTTTACGTCACAGCCCGCCGCGGCGCTAGTCGCGCGCCTCTCGTCGCTTGCAGCAAAACAACTTAATAAGATAACATAATATCACTGTTTACATCCCGACAAACTGCGCATTATTGTTCCTGTTGTAAAGTGTTTTCATAATTATTGCATATAGATCATACTGCGCAGCGATTTTAATTTTCCTTTATTGCACAGAAAAAGCTCAATGTCACCAATTATGAAATCTTTGCGTCCAGGAAAAATACGGTGGTAAAATATGTACCATGTTTCTACCAAAACGATAAATAACATTATGATTGGGGTCAAGCATTAAGAAAAGAAAAAGTTTCACAAATGTAGAGATCATAAACATAAAATGTTTTTCAAGCTCAAAGCAGTAATCATGGCGTATAGTCGGTAAATGTAATTGCATATAGGAAATTACGTCGGCCCCGGCCTTTTTGCGAGAAAATAATTATCAGTGGTGACGCGGTATTCCCCGGCGAGTGAGGCGAGCGGCGTCACACGTAATTGCACTGTGCTACTCGACGAGTGACGGCAAAGCACTCGCTACGCGGAATCGCCTCAATCGAAACTGATTGGCCACGCCTGACTCACACCGGCCGAACTCGCTCTACGTTCTTTTTACGACCAAAACAAAGTTTATAGCCTACGTTAGATCAGCACACTATTAAAATACAACCAGCTTCCACTATTACGTATTTTGAATCGGCTTTTTTATTCGACAATATAATAATTATAACTACCTATATACTGCAAGTTCCTTACTTGCGCTTTGTTTAACATTCTGTATGTCTCTGTAGCTATAAGAGTTTATGTGGTACCTACAGTGTGTTTACTTCGCATGAATAGATCGTCGACCATATATCAAGACGTTATCAAACACCTGAGTAAATTATTATATTTCTAAGCTGAGATTTATACGCATAGCTTTTGTAGCTTTCTCCTAACATACGAAATTGAAGAGATTTTAAGCTATTTCCTTTTGACAACTGCTTAATTTGACTTATTGTATAGAATAAATTCACCTTCTAACATTTTCACAGTTAAAATTCACTATCAAAACGCAATAAAAATACGTATCTATCAGTTAATTCAAAGCAAAAACCTAATTACTACGTTGCTTTCATCATTAAATTGAGGACTAAAAGCGACTTGCGTTCATTATAGCCAGATAATGTGTCAGGGCGGAGAGATATAAAAATAAATAAAGAACTCTGCGGCTGCGCGCTCGAGAAATAAGGACGCCGGCCGGTCCGGAACAGTGTAACGGTATATATTACAAAATCGCCTCAAGAATTATTTTCACGTGCGCGGCGCGGCGGGACCGTTAGCTCACGGAGCCCATCAGCGAAGCTCACCGCCACACCGGCTCACCGTCGCCGTCGCCTCGCCGCGCTAAGTAGAACAACCGCTAATGTCCAGATTGCCTCGCTTCCCAGAAACATTGCCGGCAGAAGCAGTCAATATCTTACACTGATGACATGCATCGAGGCAGCTCCATTATGCCAATACCAGTTTAATTTAAATCTCCTAATTGCATTTTGAATTAAAAATTGTCGAATTAAAACAAAGTATGATAGTGTTAATTTCAAAAAGAGAGAATAATATAATTAATTTTGCAATACAAAGATACAAAATATTTAATTGACATTTAAAGACGACACTTTGAATTAATGGAGCAGTTATAAAAAAAAATGTTTGAGTGAAATAATTCTAATAGTTTAACGACTTTATACTTAAATTTATTTTAGTTTAATTATGTAATCGAGATGTTTAAATTGGTAAAATTGAATCATATGTAATATCTTAATTTGTCTATTTTTCAGACAATTCTTACAATTGTCATACTTCGTTATTTGTACTTAGGGGATTACTGAGAACTGGACGCATTACACATTATTGTAATTTAACGTAGTCAAAGAACCTATTGCTCGACGTTCGAAGTAGGCTATTTACGTTACGTAAACGTTGTGATTTCCCTGCATTTGCAACCGCGCCTTTCGTTCGCTGAGGTCGCAAGCGCGGGCGCGGCGCGGCGCGGACACGGCGCGGGCACGACGCGAGTGTGAAAGTGGCCCGCTACGCGGCCATATACCGTTTCAGATTCACTCACTCACTTTTACACAATATATTGTTCCGACCTTTACAACCTGACTTTGTTTTAGACATAACAAAGCTTAGCAGTCGCAAAGAATTTGAAATATTGAGTTAGAGTTATTACGTAATTGAAATATACGTTTCATGGCCACTGAGCTTCGGCCAGTCTTGCGTCAAGCAACTATTTCCTAAGATTATAAAAAGAAATATAATAAATTTCTACATTTCTAACTTAATTTTTAAAACTTACTGTCACCTACTTGTATTCAAGGTCGTTGTCTTCGAAATGTAATAAATCTACCGTGTGCTCAGAGCACGAAGTGTCGTGAACAATTGTAACTGATAATTGTATTTTCTGTAATGAATATCGCATTTGTTACTTGACGGCGAAAGTATTTATGATTTAAAAGCGAATGTATGCGTTTTTTCCACTCCACTTACTTCGTATGGCTCTCTCTTATTACATCTCTATTAGAATCTCTCAAAAATCATTGAATTGTAACGAGGATTGAAAAACAGTAAACATAAGTGAAATTGTTGTTTTTTATAATTGTAAAATCCGCGTAGTGTAAGTGTATCAACTTTAAATGACATCGATGCCATGGACGTTAAAGCTCATTGGAATGTAATTTACAAGTTTCCCCTTCGATAATTTCAAGTCGTACGTGAGGTTTTTGTCGATTCGAACGTAAACGGAACCAGCGGCCGGCGCGGCGGCTGGCGGCCGGTCAGACGAACCATGGGAAGAGAAATCGCTTGTTTACACTTAATACCTCCGTGTGCGCGTGTTGCCACGTTATAATTACCCACCTTAAGACAGTTCCGAGAGATCAATTGTTTACTTTTTTTAGTATCTCACTTTTAGTTCTAAATCGTTTCCGATTCCAACATGAGTTCATAATCATATCATTATAAGTCTTCATTACAATATACTAATGAACGAGCGAATAGTTTTCATTCACTTTACGGCCCTGGCACATACTAAGAGATAGTAACAGTTTGCTAGGCACATAATGTAATATGTTAATCATAAATACAGTCAAGCAATGTCAATGCTAGTTGCGCGCTACTCATAAACACATCGTCGCCGGCAGGTCAACGAATAACGGTTCTATTCGCCATGCGTGTGTTATGTTCGCGCAGTGAACAGGTTCCCTATATCCGTTATCAGAGGGAGCGGGAGGGGCGCGGGCGCGGCGGGACAGTCCGTTTTTGGGTCAGGCTGGGTCGCGACGCCTGCGTGTTCGCCACCTCGCTGCCCGACCTCTCGATCGTATTTAACGCTATTTCGATATCCAAGAATAGAGAGGCGACCGCGCTCGTTGGCATCCCAAGGTGAAACGCTCACTTTTCTAAGCGTCGCACGTAAACGATGAGATTATGGCATCGACTCGAATCGCGTGTCGAAACAACGGCCACGTCCTTGCGCAGATTTCTCGTTTAATTGCGTAACGCACTATGCGAGATTTGATGAAAGTCGAGAGCGGCACGGCGGGCGGCGTGGCGCGACGCCCCCACCGCTGCAGGGCGGCAAACGCTTCCCGTGACGTCATAGCTATGTCGCGCTCACAAGCGGCGACGCGACGCTCCCGCCAGCGATCCGTGACGTCGATTCTGAATTGCCATTCCTCTACATTATGACGTCATTTCGATCGGTTCTCGGCGTTCGGCATCGAAGCGTCAACGGAGCCTAACAACCGTGATAAATAAATCGTTCGCGGCCCAGTCTTGCATCACCATCGACTTCGCTGCGCAACGATCACTTCCTTACAGCGACAGCCGCCGACCTACATACACTAATTATTTTATTGTACCACGAAATATATAACGGTATTTAGTGAATTAGGTTTTATTTTAGTTATGTTAAAAATAATTATGATTATCTTTGGGCCATTTCACCACTTCTCGTCAGGTGGGATCGTGGTCAAGCGCTGGTTTATTCATCGTAAAAATCATAGGTATGTTCGATGCGTGTTGTATCGTATGCAATCGATTTGCAAAAAGTTTAATAGGGCGAACTGGGGCCGCACCGAGGATCGCGACCCGGTCGCTCTGTGTCAGCGCCAAGTAGGCCTGTACAATATCTACTGATCTAGTTCTAGAGACCTACATCCTAAGTTCATTACCTAACGCAGTTTATAAAGCAAGGTACTTTAATTTAGTAAATAGGAAGGTAGGTACCTGTGCTACAAAGACCGTGATGCCCGGCTGAGTCGTTGTTTAATTTAGCAATACGAGATCATGCTTTTTCTCCGTAACTGACTAATGAACTGCTTCCAAGGAGAACGGTGGCGATAAAAACGCCTGCTGCATTTTGTCTTGCACATAATGTGGGTCAGGGATTTTTGGGGCAAGGTTGACTACAAGTGGTGCGGTGCGGCGGCGGGCGGAGTGGCGAGCGCTTGCGAGCTCGCGTGCTCGCCCCGCCGCCATTGCATCCGCTTTGCAACCGGCGCTCGTATTCACAAATCTCGCAAGGCCGTGCCGTTCGACGGCTCAGCCTAACCGTACACATCCGATTAGAATCGCAAATCCGCTGATTGAGAACAAACTGATTCTGCTAACCTGAACGTGACTTGACCATTATAAATAATTCACACTTCGCCATTTTGATGCCGTTCAATGTTAGAACCGTTCGCTGGTTTTTTATCACCTACGTATTAATATTTGTTTTCATTTCCTTCATCTCCTATTGTGATTTGTGTATATAAATAATTTGTTACTTTAAATTTAAACCACTAAATACATATAAAACGTAGAAAACAAATTTAACGAATTAAGCTACCCTTAAATAGAATTGATGGCGTATCACAAACCTTGACCTTGATAATGAAAAAAATTTTTTTTTTTTAAATTACAATAATTGAATGTAATTAGTAATAAGATTTCAATAACTTTTTACTTATAATTGTAAAGTATCCACGATATTGCCCATTTTCAGGGTTTCATTCATCAATCGTAGATTACTACAAATCATTTTTTTTAAATAATCCTGACAAGTTCTTAGTAAAAATTATGTGCAAAATGTTTTCTTAGGAAACACGTATAAGAAGTTTTAGTTACGTGTAGGTAAGCGAGGTCGGCTCACAGAATAGGCATAGTTAATATGTCGATAGTTTGCGTGGTGGGGTCCTAGTGCACAGCTATTGACCTATTTGCTGTTACCAATGCACGAACGCCCATTGCCAGCCGAATTGCTTATGCATGCGTATCTTTGTAACTCCCATTGCTGCATCGTAAGTGAGTCAACTGCATCAACCTGGATTATTTTAATGTTTACAAATACTAGATATCAGACCTCGGACTCGCTTAGGTTTTTTCCATTTGTAGCTTAATTACAAAGTAGTTTATTTTTGTCATGGAAGTCAGATGTTGCAGACAAAAGTCGCTCGAAGTTATGTTATCGGTCGAGCTCTGATATCAAGTACATTGTTTTCAATATAAAGGCAATGAATTTTAAGTGCATCGTCCTTGCATCAAATAAATACTTAGTGAGATTATGATCTTGCATCACAAATAATTCTGTACTAATAAATACTTACCTGATAGGAGGGCAATGTTTTCGCGGATCTATTTGTGTACTTGCCTGAACGATTTTAAACAGTAGTGTAGTAGGCATTCAATTACAATTTATTGGTTTTTCAATTACCTATTGCTTGTGTACCTCGGTCTCTTTTGCAATTGCTACAAAGATTGTCCTTGTCTTCATTTAGTGGATTCCCGCAACCTTGACCAGATTATTGCTTCTTGTGGGAGGCCAACCTACGCTGTGTTTACGTGCAATTGTTAATTTCAAAACTACACGTACTACCTGGGCGTATCCTTTTGAATGTCATTGATATTTCGCTGCTGGTTGGCTTCTTTGTAGATTCTAATATACTGCGACGCACAATCTAGAAATCGCTTTTGCATCGACGTTTCACACGTCTGATGTCGGTACATATGTACGATCGTCCAAACGTACTAAAATACTAAGATTTCCTCATATAACAGTGGTTATTTAAGAATTTTATGCCACAAAGAACATAATGATATAAAGCTATAACAAAATCTTAATATACGTGGAAATTGTCATAAAAATGTGCACTCTTTGTTCATTATATCGGAACAAAGAGTTTATTTTGAAGACGCATTTAATTTATAACTTTTTGCTTGTAACTTTTAAATCGAAATAAAGTTCAGAAAAAACTTCGCTCTTCGTTGTATTGCGTTTGAATATTTCTTTTAGTTTACATATTTTATTTTCCGGGTAAAAAAAGTTAATACAAACTACATACAGGAAATCTTCCTTTAATTTGTAATTGTCAGACTTATGACCTTTGAGTTAGTAATTATATAACATGTTTTAGAAAAGTTTATAAAAAGACAATCAGAGTATTAAAAAATTCATTCGCGATTAGTATGTTATCGTAAATTCAAGTTCCAAACAATTTATTTAGGTAACTTACGTACTCCTCAAGTTTAAGTTTGATTTAAAATATCCGTATTGCAAAACGATCTTGTTCTATAAATCAAAAATGATGGCAATGACATTGTCCCACAATAATGCAACAAGAACTCATGCGACATTAAACTAGTCGTTACATAATTAGTTGCAACTTAAGGTTAGTGTTGTAATGCATTGAATTACAAGTAATTCACTTATATCGGTCTAATGGTATAATAACTGCGTAGTATTTGTCGATTATCGTGTCAAAGTCATTCGGCAACTTTCACTGGCGTGGCGGCCAAGTTTCGCCAGCGAGTGGTGCGGTTGTGCAACAGTTGTCACTTTTTACATAACAACTTGTCGACGGACGTTGTAGAATCCGTAAGGAACTAAAGACCGTACAAAATTTATAGATAACTATCTCTTAGTAGGTACTCTTTATAAAAACCACAATTTATTTAATTTAATATGAAAACCAGCATTAAATTAATAGTGTAATCCATGATTATACATTATATATTATACATTATATACTTCTATACTAATATTATAAAGAGGAAAGATTTGGATTTTTGGAGTTTTGTATGTATTGAAATAACTCAAAAACTACTCGACCGATTTCAAAAATTCTTTTACCATTAAAAAGCTACGTTATCAGTGAGTAACATAGACTATTTTTAAATTTTATATCAACAGCTAGTAATAAATAAACTACCCATCCGTTTGCTTTGAGAAAATACCTATGATAATATACGCAATTTGTTGACAAGTTATAAAACTAGTGATAGGGGCGGGCATACGCGATTTCTTCATTAACACCTTTATCTCGCGACCCTGTATCGTTGTCAATATTATCTTCCGCACTACGCAGCGCACAAGGTCGTGCATATTTATTAGCAATCTGCAAGAACACGTAATGGCCTTTAAAGACATAGGTATGCATAATGTTTACTCATTAGAAACACTTTCATTGTTCCGGCGGCGAGCGAGGCACCGCCACCGGCTCCGTGCACCGAATCGCGTAAAAGTGAAAGTAGCCATGATGTGATCGCGCACGTTCACTCGCCGACGAAACCCATGAGCGCCCCGGAGACGATTGGTGCCGTTTCTAAAGCCTCCATTACTGGCCATACAGAGATTTGTGATTACACGTATTACATTGACATCAAAGCTCGTGAAGAGTTCCGGAACAATCTCTTAGAACCGAGAATGCAACTACGGTTTTCCGAATTTTGACATGAGATTTTTTTCGGCACATCTAATATGTACAATTTATAACACCAATGATAGTCACACAGAAAAAGAAACGGTATAATATAGTTTTAACGGCTTTTGCTCTGGATCTCTTTATATCATTCTTTATATAGTTTCCAATCACGTTACCTAATCCGAGTTGAATTGAGTTCTTTATTGACCGAGTTAGATCTACTTTTATAGATCACAGATTGCTTTTATGTTAAAAGTAATTGAGGTATATCGACAATCAAAACGATCTCAAATCGGTACGAATTATCATTTAGCTCTGGTCCGCTGTGCTCGAAACTAGGTCGTCCGTTCGCACAGAGACCATGTTTGACAGAATATTGCAGTGTTGCCAGCTTCATGCCGTGTCTCGAAAGTCAAATATTTCTTAACACTCGTGTCAGTAATTTGAATCAATTTTAATATAGGAAATGTAAGGAATTTCAAATTCTAACAATTAAGAATAATGTAATTCTTTGTAGACTAAATGAATAGTTGATATAATTATTAATTAAGACTGTGAATTACTTAATCTTTAAGTGTGTGTTGTTTAAACTCGACCTTATTTTTTTTTCACGCTCGACTGGGGTCAAGGGAAACTATAAATTAGAATCAAGACCGTAGCCCGTTGTAGTTGGCCTGTGGTGACGTATCATGAGTGAAACGTCGTAAGCCATTTATGGTATGCGCGCTCGGCTATATTATGTCAATCACGCAATCACTGGCGTAGAAGGAAGCCCGAGACGAAAACGCAGCCAATGTCACCCGCGCGAGGCCTATTGCATGCTGCACATGGCAACCGCGACCGTAATGGCGATTGTCATTGTTAATAACTGTCGTTTCATTAGTTGAACAGTTATATGCACTCGTTAAATAATGTAGTTTATGGCTGTTTTAAGTTTATATGAAAGTATGTAGCTGTAAAAAATATATTTACAAGGCCCTTGGCTTACAAATATAAATGTTATACTTATCATATTTCAAAGGCATATAAATAGATTTTAATAGTTTCAAAAATTCAAGCGTTTAAGAATAGATGAAGGCCTAGATAGGGTGAGTAGGGCAGCAGTGCACGGAGCGAAGTTTGTGACACGGAACGCATCTCGGCCCAGTTGCAGCGCTAGGTCATGACGTCACATGCACGGACCGCGCGAAGGTCGCCCATATCGATCTCACACACCCGCTCGCGGCGCGCCGGCCGGCCGGCTTGCATAACCTCACATGACGCATTTACAATACACTAATTGCATAATCATAGTTGCAACTACTAAATACATACGCACTTTAACTCGTTTCTTGTATTTGAGATTTCATCTTCCGCTTACGTAAATACACTATTTTATTATTAGTATGCTCTTTTATCATTTTTACTTAAGAATAGCATCATAAAAGGTAAAGCATATCCACGAGATTAGATGAATGGATGTGTAGGAACCTAATAGAAAACCATATTCCTTTTGGTTACGGTCGCGGCTTCCTTATTTAGGACGACAGAAATGTATAAAATGCATATATATTTATGTATATATTTTATTTTTAGACTCCAATCGAACTGAAGAAGAGACTGGAGGAAATAAGACTGCTGGAGTCGCGCAAGTCGGCGCGGCTGGCGGACGTCGACACGGACTTCGCGCGGCTGGCCGACATGGCTGGCGACCGCCGCCGCGCCTCCGCCAACATCGAAGTGCCTACACACCACATGCAGGGGTAAAGTCAATTATAACACAAACACTTTCAAACTCTATATCGGCTTGCAAATGAAGAAACTTCAGCAATTTAAGTTTCAACGCCAAAATCATTGCATTTCGAAAGGTGGAATATATGTCCACTTCATTGAATATAAATATAGTAATGTTTGAGATAAGATGATTTTAAAGCCGATCTAACTACGAAGTAATCTTTTATCTCTCTTCGTTCTTATTCATACATATATACCCATTTCAGCCTTTGTTTACAACCAAAGAGTTAATATGATTATGATTTCGCTTCATTATTTAATAAGAGTTAAGATCCAGGTGATCACATTCGAATGAACAATACAGCAACATTACAATGAAACACAAACGTTTTGATAGTACCAAATATAGGTCGTGTGGTGTGGCCCTAGCGTGCATCGGTCGTGTGGAGCCAGGCGCGGGCGAGCGTTGCGAAATCAGCGGCGAACGTTAGAAACTGGATGGAAGTGTTGCCGCGGAGTACGGGCGTGTCCTTGTCACACTTGCCTACATTCAGCGCCCGCCGCGCCCCGCGCCCCGCACCCCACACCCCGCACCGCCCGCGGCCCCACAGGCCCCCGACACACACTCACAATGCAATGCAACGCCACAACGATTAGAAAATTCCAATACGTATTTGATCCAATCTTTTATGTAATATTTTTTCTCGTAAATGTTTCTCAAATATATTAAGTAATTACATCTACTGATTCAGTAATATTGAAAAGTTTAGTTTTCGTTAAATTTATTGTTTGCTCTGATATTACATTGTAACCGGCACAAACGGCATTGGCTTTAGCTAGCGACGTGCCGCTTCGGGCCGTCGCAGTCGCCGTCGCCTCTGAGGTTTCACTTTTCATCGTGACGCTGGTGAGAGGTGAGACCTCTACCTCTCAGTCCGAATTTCGCAACCGTTGTCGAAACAAATGTACGCCCCCTGCTCACACCATTCATCGATAAAATCATTTATACACATAATCGTCTCCAACAGAACGAGATTTAATAGTCTCCAACTGTAAAAATTAATCACATCAATACAACTTTGTTGTTATAGAGTTAACACACGGAAGAATAAATAAAAGATCATTATAATATATGTTTATTAAGTCGATCAATGTTGTAACTAGCTTGCAATAAACCTGTTCCTACAAGGCATTGAGAATGCAAGATACCTATTAGCCGCTTTGGGGCGAAACCTATTGCTGAAGGCGAATAATTTCGAAATACTATCTATTCTATTATAGTATAATACATTCTTTTAATCCTAAGGCACTACTTTCGACGCAATTCAAAAGAATTCGTGATTGGAGAGAATTTCGCAATCGCGGCGCCGAGCTTCGGTAAAGTGAAAGCTCACAAAGAAGTCTTTTAGTTTTTTTCTTAACACTGTCGACTTAATAAAGATGAAATAACGATAAATTGAATGTACAAGGTATCATTATCTGTAGAGTTCTATGGCTATTGTTAGTTCAACATTATTAAAACGGAAATTGCATATACGTAATATACATTAACAAAAAAAAACAGGTATTGTAATTAGGTCAGGAGCACCGTACTCAAGTTCATTTTCAAAGAATTTAGACTAATTTCTCATTTAATATTTTCTGTTTTTAAACTTTAATAAAAGGGCTTAGCTGCCCATCGAAAATATTCTCATTTAACAATATACGATGACGTTGGCCCGCTTAAAACACGAATCAACGAAATTCAAAGATGGCGTCGCATTTGCCTGGTACTTGGCGCGGCCGCCATGACACACTGACCTACTTTAAAAATGGAACGACACACTAGAAAAGTGCCGCATACAACGATGTCTGAGAATACCGTATCAAAAATACAAATTATATCATGTCATCTTGTTACAATATTAGGTGTAAAGAATAGTTGGTAAATTCTTAAATGATGGAAATTAATTCAATCATTGTTTCAAATCTGGCATGCTGCTAGCTGCGACGTCCTCGCTCAGGTAGCTCAGTGGGCCAGTAGGGCGGCAATACAGCCCGCATTTTGATGTCGCAACACTGCAACTCACTAACTGTTTATCGGTTCTTCATTCTCTGATAGAATCCTAAAGGGACTAATATATTGTAATATTATTGATAATATACAACTCAATAAATTGATTCGGACAAGTTGGGCTTAAACAGAGTGTCGTATATGGAATAGACATTTCAGTGTCATGGGCAGAGAGTACGTGGACTTATTGAGGACAGAAAATTAATAGCGCATTCCTGAGCTACTTCTATTCATATGTGATTAAACATTCATGTTGTTGTTTAACTTTGTTATAGTTTGATGTGAAGGTGAGTTACATTAAATATTTCACGTGCGTTTGCGCAACTACGTATACAATGAGAATGCGGGGCAACGGTAGTTGGGTGGGGGCACTTTCTCGTCAAGTACACGTTTGCTTTCGTCGGTGGTGCGACAGCAAAAGGCCCGTTATCTCATTTGGCAGGTGCCGGTATGCCGGCTTCGTTTAGAGAAAGTGTTACAAAAATGAGCGTCTTTAATGTTATGCAAAGGTGCCGTAGTGAATTACGTCGCTATAATAAACTACAAGTATACGATGCATTCATTTTTATACAGAAATAATAAATTAGTTTTATATGGTTTGGTCATTAGCTAGTTATTACTCACCCGGATTTTCAGCGATGTTGACTTTCAATCGACCTACCGACAGGTTATTCCACCGATCAAAGGAACAAAAACGTGTCGGTTCAAATTGGCGTATTACGTTGTTATACTTTGTGTTAAGACAACCATTTATCAATTGTCGTTTTTTTTCTTTACTTTAAAATTTAACATTAATTTTCGTGTAAAATATTTTCAAATTAAACCATTGTATTTTTAACATTTTGTATAATCGTTTTAGTCTATTATATACATATATATAGTTTTTTTTTATTGGAAATAAATTCTTTTTTATGTGCTTTACTTATTTGTGTAATATAGGTGGTGCATAAAATGTTACAAGAAATGCATAATAATAATATAGGCCATAAAGTTGCCAATATAGACCGATTATTATGAGCCGCATGTATGTATAGTCGCGGTGTCATTGAGCTGTGACAAGTACTAATTCTCTAGCACTGAAATGCCGCAGGAAGGTCACGTCGTTTTGTCCGGACGTCATTTATATTTGTATCCTTCAACACAATGTCATTTTTCAACTGAATTCAACCTTGACTTTCCCACTTGTATTTCAAACCTGGTCTATTTTTAGTTCGAATTGAAAATTCACCCATTTAAAGATTGCCTTTATACCAACTCGTTCTGTCTATTTGTAAAAATGTATATAATGAACGTATATATGCTATTGAATTGTCTTAAAATTGGAATTTGTATGCAAAACAATGACACTGAGTTATGATAAAAAGATGACACATGTCAGGTCATACGCATACGTCATTGCTTTAAATGAATCGTCGATTGTAAGTGGGCTTTACGTCCACAGATTTTGCATTCTTCCTCAATTTAATTGTTTCCGTTAACAAAACACTTTGCAAATTTCAGGTTCAAGGTTTTATATGTGTCCAACTTTGTCCTCAATTTCATTCCTGATTTACAATACAATAATGATAATTATCAACGGAGTATTTTTAATAAAACCAATTAAAATACACTGGCCACATAAAAAAATCACCACTCACCATATAATAAACATCTAAAAGAATTGAACATAATGTTGCACGTGTTCTGTAATTGTTTTAAAAATGATACTTAAATGTCGTGTTTAAAATATTATTTAATTTTGTCAACATGGCATAACTTAAATATAAACAAAAAGTAATATGAAACTATATATTTAGTGTTTATAACACGATTTCATGATGTTTCTTTATTTTTTACACGCTTGTGCATATCATTTTTATAATAATTTCGTATCTATTAACATTAAAATAGCCATTTGATGTTAACAAATCAGAAGGTGATAAATTAAAAATTATTGCATACTTCAAATTCACCATTTTAGATATTGAAGTAAAACATAATAAAAGGCTTTTTTTTTAAAAGTCAGTAGCAAAAAAGAGCAAAAATGGCACAGTGTTATTGACCACAAATTAACAATAAGAAGATGCTAATTAGTGTTAAAGACAGCACAATATTGTAGCGCGCAAAGTTATATTGGCAAATTGACGTGGCAACGGCGAGCGGTAAAAAGGCGCGAAGTCTCGATGACCTCAGCGCTGCGGCGCGGTGCGGCGAAGGCGAGCGGCCGCTTTAGCCCAATCGCACCTTTTTGTACAGCGCCATGTAAAAAATACATCCCGACCTACATCAACCGAAACTCAAATGTGTCTACGAATTGCTGAAACATTACATTGCATCACAATTAACTCATGCATGTTATTTATATTAACAATATAACGGCAACTTTTTCAATATAATCAGAATAACAATTACTTTATTTATAAATTACTATCCCTATTTTATTCAAGTTATTTTTATAATTTTTTATTGTCGTTTTTAATGTGACTGTAAGCGATATGTTTAGTGATTGATTTTTGAGACAGCGCATGTCACCTTGAGGCGAAATTTGTGTATTCGGTTTGTTCCACCTTGACCTCCTGGACGACTTCCCAGTAAGAGGTATAAAAACATGAATCGAATCCAAAAACATACAAATATACGTAGCGCAACTAATTGAACAAAGAAATGTACGGATCATTCACTCGCAGATGAATGCGTCAACGGACGTAAACGAAGAATATTTATCGCCGACAGTTCTAAACAATGTAGTCGTCGGTATTTGAACGGCAACTAGATGCAAGGTCGTTCTCAATGTTACGCCGTACTACGGACTTCGTGAGCGTGCGATGTTCGCCAGCTGAAATAATGTATCACGAATTTATTATTGATAGCGGACATTCTTTCCTACGCCCAGATCTGTTACGTGGCAATGAATCCGACCGACGACGAGGAGAAAATCGCCAAGAATGTACACATCCGAGAATATCCATCCACACTAATACGTAACGTAATTCTATATTACGTCAGCATATTAAAATAAAGTAACCCTACTTAAACTCGTCATCTGCAATAGATGATGTAGTTAAACTAACTGTACTAGCTAGTAATATTTCGGAATTCTTGTTTGTAACATTTATGTTTGTACAGCGTAATATGTAAAACAATTCTACAAAAGACAATGCACTGTGCAGACGCAGATAATAAAATGTTTGTCAGTGGCACACGTCACACTGCACAAAAGGTAGATAAACTCCGATAGTTGATTAACCTTGTACTACCTTTCTGTTTGAGTGAAGTTCGGCGCTATACTATAGTGATGGTAATGACCTGCAATCATGTGTTCCAGGTCTAAGATCGAGCCCGCGTGCTCTGAGGTCGCCGCCGCTCGTACCGCGCGGGGTGAACACACCTTGTCTCTGGGTTTCGTTCGACGATCGCTATAGGTCTCTTTTTTATCTACAACGACGCAATAATACTCGTTTACCTTTATAAAAACGTTCGTATTAAACACTTTTGTTTTTAAACTGGTTTGACTACTTCGCCGGTAAAGGGAAATTCAACTGCCGATACAAAGTTCAGACAACTTTAATAAATAAAATAAAAAGAACCTATCAACACGACAAGGCCTATAGAAAACGCCTACCAATACCGAACCAATTCAAATTAACATTTTTAGTTATTTAATGACATTGATAATGGTTAAATAGATAAGTTTGTAGCGGATCGAAGGCAGTAGATCGCCCGCCCTAACCCGGAGCCCGGGCGAGTCAACGAACGACCGTTGACGCGGCGGCCTTTGCCACCGAGGACGTCTACGATTAACCTCTCGGTCCTTCACACAGCCTTACCAAAATTGTTCTTCTACTCATTTACATGTGCCAATAATATTTTTACTTAAACGTATTATTAATATTGATATATTAATGTTACATGCGTAAAACAAGATTGTATAATACACAGATTTTAATTTGGTAAGACTAGCAAACGTTCCGCTGTATCTTTCGTCTCCGTGACAACTTGCCCTTTGATTACATTCTGTGAACTTCATCCTGTTTCTGTCTAATGCTGTAACAAAGGTAAGTTGTAAATGTTGCCAATCAAATGAGACGTTTAATTTCTCAACGTTGCCTTCTCGTGTTACATAGAGCGTTTAGATGGATTCGTTTCTAAATATAGTCATCTCATATTCAATTACAATGTGACACAGTTTTCTATTTCTTGCTCCCCTAATCAGCTTGTTGGCCCAAATAGAATCTTAGATGACACTGTTTCTATATTAAATAGTCTTTAAACTAAAAAGTAATCTTAAAGTATGACTAATGTTGGAACATAATTGAAATGTGATCTTTATTTTGTTAAAAGTCCACGAAATATTAGCAGTAGCCAAGAGTAAAATATTCTTTCGAGTAGTGACCCAATTATTATATCTTATAATATCCATGAAGAAAAATCGCGGTGTTTCACGTTTGTGACAGTGTTGCCCTCGTCACGAAATCTATTTGCATACTACACAAGAGTTCGCTGCTCGCTTTTCAATAGGCCTGCGTCACATTTGAATAACGTAATACGTTTAAATAAACGAAATAACGTACGTTGTATTTAAAATTACCTACGTAGATTTGATACCGATATTTCTGCTAATGTTAATACTTTAGAATTAAAGAATGTTTATATAACCTTAAACATTTTTTAAAATCTTGGTCGTAAATGGTTATCGTATTACATACATGAATATATTACATCAAATACATTAAAACATTGTGTGTGATTTAAAAAGCATTGAAAATTAACATAAAATAACAGTCGAATTTAAAGTTACGACTTCCTTAAGGACGATCCTGACCTGTGGGTTAAAACCACAAAGACTGAATCCATATGTTAGTTGTAAGCAAGAAAATGATAATAGGAGTTAATTTATTTATCATAAAGTTTTAATAAAGGTAAAAAAGGCTCGGTTGTAAATCTTATTATCCGAAACTGAAGTTAGTTGAACGGCCTCAGGGTCGCAGGACGAGTCGACCGCCGCTCGGTCAGACGCCTGGGGATCACGAACCGATCTTACACAATTCATACCTGTTTCTACAGAGCTTCTGCACTTATCTTGCTTGTGTAATGCCTGTTCATTGTCCTTATTATTAGAAAATCAAATCGCATACAATTTCATAATTCTATAATACGCGATAATTGGTCAATATGTTAGTCGATACCTGAATTAAAAAGTATGTAACTGAATAATAACAAACGATGAATTCAGTAATGTCTCATGATTTGATAATGAAAGAGTACGGTGAGAACATAGGAAGTGGCTGAGAGGTGTAACGTAATTTCACAGATAAGATTTTTACATCAATTAATTGCTATCCCAAATAAATGCTAAATCACGAAAAACAATTGCAGTTTTTTAGCGTGAAATAAATTACATATGTGATCAAATTATTTTACTATTCTATAAAAACTTTTTGTTTAATTTGTATTTTTCTTTGCATACAGGTCTCGTAAACGCGGCCCGAGCAGTTCTTGCGACCAGGGCTACGGTGAGCGTGACGACCAGATGAACGAGTGCAACGCGGCGCTTGTTCTCATGTCCCTCAGCTGCTCACCCAATTCACCACGACCTAGTAAGTTAACAACATACCCCTTGGTACAGATCATCAGACAACTATGGTATCGGTTTCTAGAAAGCGATCGTGTTAGATTATTATAAATTAGCATATTCTGTAGTGTGTATTTAAGAAAAAAATCGAATACTGAAAGCTGTAAGTCATAATTTTGTACACCTACAAGTTAAATTACCCACTTCAAGGCGTCTTAAAAAACTCAAGTGTATTTAATGCTTTAAACGATATGATTATCTGTACTTAGCCACGCATCAGCACGCAATACGCAACACGACATGAGATACGTATGTATATAAAGTTGGTGTTACATAAATACGGACGGTCGCTGTCAGTCGTATGAGAGATGCTACGCTGGGAACGGACACAGTTACACAATAACACCTAGAATAACATTCAATTCTAAAGATAATTAGCAAGATTTTACATTACACATTTATAGTAATTGTATTTAGAAAATTAGTGTACATGTTTTAATAGTAAGAGACTGTGGTGAATGGTTAGGTTTTTGTGTAAAATCTACGAAACGTTGATAACGTCTAGACAGCAGTCTAGACAGCGTCTAGACAGGTATTCGGTGTAACTTCGCTCTCTTATTATGAGCTCCGACAAAATGCGATCCAATTTGGGTACAGCAGCGCTGTCGAATCACGATGGTATGTAGCCTTCATTGTTATACAATTTACTTCAACAGTTGCATACGAAGACACTCTAACATTCTTTTTGTTACGCAAAACCATCATGACCTTAACTACTAAGTCGGCCACAAGATTAACCGTATCACGAAAAAGAATTACTTCTTTATTTTTATAAGCAAGAGTATATCTATTTTTAAATTGCGTTAACAAATAAATGTTTAAAAAATTAGTACGATTAAATATAATATAGATGGATAGATTCATAATTATTTTATGGACATTATCTTTAATAGAATATGCAGCTATAAATCATTGCACAATAGCCACCACGCCTCTAACAACGTCACTAATCGTAAAACTTTATTATTCATCTTCGCCGGCAGAGCGTGCGCGGGCGCATGCTACATGTCGAGAAAATAGCTGTTCTTCGGAGTGAAAGTGGCCGGCCATAGATCCGTTTTACAATTCATTTGTGCATTCACATTGCATTAGGAACGCTTCAAATTTTGGGGAGTTAATTACAGACAACAATAGTTTATAACAATTTATAGACTACGAGAATAGTAGCTGTTCTATACATAACTTTAAACTAATTTTTATAAGATTAATTTTATTTAATTCAATACGGTACTACTGTAATTATATAATTAAAAGCAATTAAATCTTTAAAAGGCGCGTACTTCTACGAAAAAATAAATAAATCAGTGCCCTAGATATTATTTTAAGCGATAAATAATTAAAGCTCTAAATTTAGAGTTATAAGGTACGAGAAAAGCTTGAAATAAGAGCTACGAAGACTACAATTATATAAAAAGCTAAATAAAAGCAAGACAAGGATTTGTAATTGGAGGGGTTGAGACTTAAATTCGCGGTTCTTGAGTTTGGCTGCTACGAAAGTTTGATTTGTAGCATGTTGGATTACAAGTCTTAATTATTTGCAATTCCCTGCAATTTATCCTCTCCTTGATTTCTTTACAAATGTTTTCGGGACGGAAGACCCTTAGTCCTTTTTTGTGTTTCGTACAATGAGTCACTGCCCCTGACAAATCAGATTATTTGTTCAAGTGTTTCATAGTAGAAGGTTACAAACGAGGAAATGGCTATCTAATAATACTCTAATATAAATATTAATTAAATACGCTAAAGCAGAGTGACCGCTGCCAATAATCATCTGCAATAAGTTAAAATGTTAATATTTTTGGTTCAGGTGCGTGGGGCGGGCGATCATCAGTGTCTCCAGGTGCCAGCAGCAGTTCAGGGTCATCGTGGCGCAGCGGAACCCCCTCCCCGCCGCCAGTCTCCTCCTCCTTTAGCGATGAAGGAATCGCCATGGACTATGAGGAGCTGCATCCCCGTAAGAAAAGAGTAAGTCATATTTATATCATTAATTTTAGGAAATATACTATAGGCAGTGTCAAATGTAATTTGTTAAAATCGTCGCAAATTATTAACAAAAAATATAGACAAAATGGACAAGGTACAAACTACTTTTATAGATTTTATTTGCACTCTTTATATTAAAAGTATGTAAATAAAAAACTTTTTTTTTATAATATAAGGTGGCAAACGAGCAAGCGGCCACCTGAATCCACCGAAATGGAAAGCGACCGCTGCCCATAAGCATCCGCAATTGCAGATGCGTTGCCTACCCTTAATTGACTTAGGATACGATTCCTGTTCTTAAGGAAGAAGACAATAGTGTAGGTCGTGCATGTAAATTATATTAACCTTTAAAAGTATCGCTAACTGAAATATAAATTTGGCCATGGTTTGCAAATTTAATAGAACGGTAGCGAAGTGAACTGACTGTTGCTAATTTGTCTAACAAGATTGAAGAATCTTATGCCTGCATTTTAGGAAATTAAATATTGAACGGTCATTTTAAAGACTGAAGTGAATAGAGAACAAAATAATATGGTACTTGTCTTTTATTACGCAACGAAAACTTAGGTCGTGAGTTCTTACTTACGATACCTAATCATTTGTTGAACGTCTGAACAACAAACACTTGGTACCGAAGGCCGTTCTTGTTGTAATCTGCTTACTTTGCAGATTAAGCAACACTTCTCTACATTGCTTCAGCTATCAGGGCACAGTAGAAACTTTTAAACAATTGTATTCTTTAATGATTTCGCGAGCATTTTATAGTCTGTCTTCACAAATATTACATAGGCGTGTCCATACACCGTGTACGTACCAGAAGCGGCTCCAATTAGACCGTAACATGATTCGTGCTCGCTTTCAGATTATAGAGTTTCTGTAAAATGAGCGTTAAAATGAATTATTTATAACCGGTGTAACTATACTATGTAGCCTACCGTCTTACGAAGCATCGTAAGTATAGGAATACTTATCATGTTAATTAATATCGGATCGATTTATTTTAATATCAGTTTTAGTAGATTCTATTATACTTTATATTCTGCAATGTCAAATCTTTGTCCTCAAGCTTTTTTATGTCTTTTGCTCAAATTGTAGTCCAACTATTTCTGTTTTGCCGTTTGCACAACAAAGATTAAAAAGTTATTTTCGCATTCATGTTCTATTTATTTATACTTTATTAAACATTAAGCGAAAACAATGATAAGTAATGTTATTTGAACCACAACTCGTAAGTTGAAGGTTTGTATGATTAATGTAATTGTTTACTACACATGCATCAATCGTATCTTATTAGTCCAGCTTCATACCTCTCGTGTACAATCAGAAATGCTTCACAATGATTAATAGATTGAGTCAGAGCCCGGCTGCACCATTGTGCACCATCTGACATTTTGCAAATCCTGTTGTGTCACGTCTCTAAGTATCTCTATTCTATAGTTGTTGAGTTACGTTGCGGCGAGCTGGGCCGCCACTTTCACCACTAACCACCTGTTCTCGCTCGCTGAAGGCCATTATATCACTAGATACCAATGTATTGCAATTCCTGTTCCTTGTTTCGCAAACATAGCTAGATATTGATGCGATTTATGAATACGTTTATGTCGTTGCAATTTACATTTTGTTTATTCAATTAGGATAACTTCGCGATATTTATCGTTTGCGAAATTAATTTCTGAAAAGTGCTTTACAAGAAAAGTTATAAGTAAAATCCCTTGGTGGAGCTTTAGTTGCAAACAATGAAACTTTGTCATCACAACCTAGCCAGACTTAGGGCTGCCACATACATTTTAACAAAACTTTGTCACTCATTCTGTATACAGAAGCAATCTTGACCAGATTGTCAGTCCACCTCCGTCTTATGAGAACTCTACCTACGATTCTTAGAATATTTATAAAACAATTGAATAGCAAACATCTACTTCTTTAATCAGAGAAATAACATAGCTAGCGAGTAGTGATTGCTTATAATTTCCAAGGGGAAAATGTATTATTGATTTACTAACACGTGTACCAGTAGGCAGTAGCTCAGTGTGTCGCGCAATGTCAAGGCGCACTACGCACGCCGCGTTCGCTCTTATGCAATTCTATTGTACAATTATTCTTATTAATTTTCTATATGAGTTCACAACCAGTTTATATTGCTCTATGTATGACAGATGCAATACACAATCCATAAACCGGTCTTATCATTGACATTAAACAAGAGTGGCAACTGCTAACGTTTTCCGTTAGAACTGATAAAGGTTTAAACTGAATCATATTTGAGATTAACATAAATGTTATCTATATTTGCTATTCATTTACCTTATGTACAGTTATTTTCTCTTGTTATACTTTTAGTCTTTGTTTTTAATACAATAGTAGCTGTTACTAAACCACTTTATGTTTTCATAAACGAAATAACTTTCCGTTGGCTAAATATAAACACAGAAGTTGTTTGAAATGTTCGCCATGACGATGACGTCTGATAATTTTCTTGTGTTGGTGTTGTAGATAGGTACTTTTCGTATTGTGAACGTAACTGTGCGGTTTGCGCTCGACACGTGAAACAATAAAATCGTAATGTGTGTAACCTTGGCGGAATGAAGTCACATCTCAAATAAGTTTTTGTTCAACAAGAACAAAAGATTTAAAAAAAATAACAAACGCAAAATCTTTGTTAATAAAGTCGATGTAATAATTTGAATCTAGGTCAAAAGGCTATAGGCGGTTACAAATCGTTGTTTTTAACAGTGAACCTCTATGTTCATTTGTTACGTTGTAGTAAATTTCACACTGTTTCTTTGTGTAGGTTTGAACAAAACCGTGTGTAGATCGTGCCGCGTGTTGCTGTGGGTTGCAACACGGGGACGATTTGTATTCACGGTCAATAGAACAATAAATTATTATAGCCGCACTAACGTTGTTTGCTTACCATTGCGCGCTGTTTCTTGTTTGAACAAAGATTTTTCTATTTATTTTAACGATATATACTTGTCTTTGATTAACTACTTCTTTTGCAGTAAACCTTATATAAAACAAAAGTAATAAAAGAAAAAAGTTAAACATAATATAGTTTTCTTCTCGTATCAAACATTGTAAATTATAATTAGTAAGGAAATGTATTATGAAAGGTTAAATTGTTGAATTTAATGCTTTGCATGTCATTTAAAAGTTTTATTGCAAAATCTTGTGTGAATTACAAAATGTTGAAGCATTTTTACATAATATATGTTTATTTACAATTCTTAAATATTATAATGAAATAGGAAATCCGTATTTTCAAAACTAAACAAAAAATTAACTTGAAAACCTCCATAATTTTACTAATTACATTATTAACGAAGCATTTGCATACTTGAGTTGTAAACAAAACATAGGAGTTAAAGCCTGTGCAAAGATATTTAGTAATTGCGCTGAAGCTATAAATAAATATATTTGTCACTGTCGAGCCCTATGTGGTTACACTCAACAGTAGCGTTTGAGATTTACTGTAGGGTTGTCATAAACACCATTAAGAAACTGATGGCAGGTTTCTCAGTTACTTTTAACCATTCGTTAGTGTTTTTGATTCGATTGCATCATGAAATACGTTTCCGAACTACGTAACTTGAGTTTTATTCCGTTGAAACTTGGACAACCTAACACTAATGATTCACTAGCTAATGATAAAATAAATGGAAAGTTCAGAATCCCAGCATTAGTGAAACAAATGATTTGTTTTTCTTTATCTGACAATAATTTCACAAGATTGATTTAAAAAAATGTAGAATGAAAACTGACTTGTGATATAGAAAATCAGAAATCCGAACAAAACATGATTTGAAGGAACATTAAATATGTGTAGTGAGGAAGCAACGAATTTGAAACTCGATATCACGAAATGTTGATTAAAAATTTTATGACTAACTGTTTTCGAACTTTATTACTTTCACTTATTACGGAATTCTTTTGCCCACGTTATTTGCTATAACGGCATTACAGTGACAATTAAGTGACTTACAAGAGAAAAGTATAACTAATAAACTAACGTTCACAATATTTCTACTTTATCGCCACGCAATGTCAGGGTTATTTTTAACAGGTCTCATTATTTCTTTTAACTCACAATCTCGGTCATCATATAGTACTAAGGGGTTTCCCTAATGTAGATTTTGTATTAGACATTTGTCCTAAAGGTGAAAATAACCATTACCCAATTAACCAGTAAGAATCACCTGAAAAACAGTGATTAATATTAGGTAATAATGTGATGGGTAGCCCTAGACATGTATCGGGCGCGGTGGTAGCGAGCATTGGCGTAGTATTGGCACAGAAGACGTCCCGTGCCCACGCCGCACCGCGCTAACCTTGCGGCAGTTGGCGGCCGGTTCAGCGTGGGCGTGGGCGGACCAGCCTCGTGTCACTCTTACCCACTGCGCTTACGTAATAATAAACAAACTGTACCACTTCACTGTCAGCAGCTACCGTTTGTTACATTATCGTAGTCGTGCTACGACCATTTTGTTTAACTAGTTTGTAGACCGTTTTTACTTATGTTAGAATTGGAACTTACGGGATATACTGAAATAACCCACATGAAAAAAGTAAATTGTGACCTCAATTAATTGACATTCTTGATGATACACATATAGCTCTTTTTTCAGTGATCGAATCTAATTAACTGGTTACTTTAACGTATAACGCTCACACTATAAACTCAGCAGATGTTGGTTTGTCAACAATGATACTAAACATTTAACATAAACATATGTGATATAATTTCTCTTACCAAATTCGTGGCACACGCGGGCGACATATGCCCGTTCATTAATTTAAAAAGACTACAAATACGTTTGTTTACTACGCTACGGCCTCATTTCAAGCTGTTTAAACACGACTATGACGCACACACGTTATTTGGTCAGAATTTCTATAGTGATCAACTTACAACTATGAATGATAATTTAAAGCCGTATTTCATGTAGTACAAGAAGATAATCGCAGATAGCAGTTTTCGTAGGCTTGCAAAAATCCGTTTGTATCTAAAAGGAAGTAAAGATTGTGTGGATGTTAGATATTTATCGTTTATTGATTGATCGTACATTTCCTTTCCATTTTAATATAGTTGGAATGGGTACGTTTTTTTTTTTACAATCCAAGCATTTGGTTTTCAGGCATTAGTGGGCATATCAGTTCCCACACAGAATAACACAAACCTATAACGTCTCTGTTCGAAAAAAGGTTCATACAGAAATTAATTCGATTACAGCTGAAGCCTTAATAATTTAACTTTATATAATTATTAGTCGATTTAGAGCTTAAATGAAATGTGATGATTGCATCGTGTAACCGCCTCCGCAAATGGCCGCTGCCGCTGACTAGTGTTTCTAAAACTAATAATAGTGCAGCTCGACATAAGGTGACATATCCCAGACGCGGCGACGCCAACTTCCATTGTCATATGAACGTTGCCAACACACCATTATCACACATGACATTTGAAAATCAATGTTCTAATAATCCACTTAGAAGAATTCGTATTGTGAAATAAATGCGAATAAAAGGTGAAAAGGGCAATGACTTTAGCAACATCCTTGTGAATTATGATCGTATCAGGTGTTTCGTGCGGTTGCCATGTAAAGCTCCTGTTGTAACCGGACACAATATTACAGGTAACGGCATTCCAGTTCACTTCTCTGCGGTCATAACGCCAACATCCGTGGGCGATTATCCGCAGGGTACAGGCCATTACACCCTTAGTCTGCAACAAGGTCATTGTGCATCTTTTCTTATAGAGTTGCGCACCGATGTTACTTCAATACCAATTGCAGTTTCGGCTGTAGCTGTAGATGATTTTACTTTACTAAATTCGATTACATTTTATTTAATAGTAATTATAAAGTAAGTAAAAGTAATCATGTAATCTGTGAAATTATGTTCTGTAGAACTATTTACATAAAGAAATCTTTCACTGCCTTTCAGTTCGATAGCCGATTTTAACAAAGACCATCAAATCGCTAAGGTATCGTGGTTAGACCTTGACCCTGGCAGTAAACAAAGACAATGGCTCGATTAGGACAAATAAATTAAACACAATAGATTTCAATACTAATCGACCGTGTCGAGTCTTTCTCACTTCTTCCGCATTCACGGCAACCAATTACGGATGTTGACAACAATAGAAAACATACCACAAATATGGATATCGTCTATATTCAATCCAAAGGACATACCTTAAAACGAGTTGGCAAAACGAGATTATAAGAAATCGTGATTGACTAATTATAACGGCTACTAACAAGCAAACTTTACTAAAATTGGATATTAGAATACTACTCTTAATCCTCTCCTTTATCTGCCTTTCTTCTCTCTCCATTCTTTTCTTAACAGAAATTGACAACCCGTCTTTAACATTTGTGTCAGATGTGAAAAATGTTTTTTCACAATTTATCGATACAAAGTAAAGATATTCATAACTCTCTTTAAATTGAATATTTATTTAAACCTGCTGTTTAAAATCTGTAAGGTCGTCGTACTAGTGAAATGTGTTTTAATGTGTAAGGATACATAGGTATGGAGCGGGTGTCTAGCCAGTGTCGATGGGTTCGGTCGGTGGCTCCTCGGAGTATCGGGCCGGGGTCGGCGACCTGGCCACATGTGATCCAACCACAGAACCTGTTCCTCTGCACTACTTACGGCAGACCGTTGTCCATCGTCATCGATGTACACAGATTATAAACTATAGCTGTATCTATTATCAACTTTGCAAACGTCATCTAAAACATTTTAAAAAATTGCTTTGATATAACTGTAAAGAATGTACATTGTTCATTTGTTATGTGGCAGACGTTAATTGTCATAAAAAAAAATAATGGCGAACTCTGATTTTTTCAAAAAATACGAAAGCCTTTTTGTTTTTCATTAATAGGATTTTTATGTAAAACCATTTTCAATATTAAAAAAGTAAAAACCACTGCTTAGAAACTATAATTTGATTGTATGAAATTAAATTAAACATATCGTCTGTGACATGTTTAATTCAATTTATAGTAGTTACGATTTTTTTAAATAGTGCTCATGCTTCGCATACCAAACATCGACCTTCATCTCTTGGCGTCAATGGATTAATCAATTATTCAGTTAACGAATTTAGAATACTAATTATAAATTAATTATTGCTTAGATTTTTACTGATGTAATATTTAATTTCAAGCCTTTAGTTAAACGCGTGTATGAAATGCATTATACTAGCTACTAATGTAAATGTCACCGCGGTATGTTTATTGCCATTGTATAATCTATGTTTCCAGTTAGTTTCCACTATCGAAACAGCAGTATAAAAACATCGTTATCTCAGTTTATTCAAGGAGAATGAGCGGGATAGCAATTGTTCGATTGTTTTGCCAGTAGCAAGGAACGGTATTAATGTACATATGTATTAATTGTGTTGCCGAGTGTATCGGAGTGACGCCAGCTGGCAGACCTTGAGGCCGAGCGAGGCCTTGCAAGCTTTCTGCATGCAACGCTCATACTATATGTTTTAGAATAAAAACTTCCATATATATTTAATGAGATTCAAACAATAATTAACACGAGCAACCTTTATTTAATGGAAATGGTAATAGAGTACCGCATTATAGTTTCCAAGGTGTTATTTGCTAAACGTTGTTTTTATAGAGGAATTTTAACACATCATCTACATTTTACAGTTTATTATTTTCGTTTTTACTTTAAATCTAATGTTAAATAATTGTGTGATTAAATAGATATTTAAATATACACGCGTTCAAAGATATCGCGAGGCCTTTATCTATGCATTTTATAATCAGCGATGAAAATGTAATAATAGCATTGTAGTGGTGTACGTTCGTAGCGTGCACGCGCTCGGCCCCGCCCCCCGCTGACGTCGCCCCCGCCCCCTCGCGGCAATGCTCGTTGCATCACGGCGCACGCGCACGCGCAACCCGAACATGTTGTATAACCCCACTTCATTTGCTTAGCTATTTCTAGTATCAATTTGTTCACCTGAGATCATTATATGGAAATAGAAATAATAACTTCTTTCAACCAAGTAAAATTTTCATACAAAAATTCAAGGCAAACGGTTATTATTTACTTTTAGACAAAAAATATTGTAATGATTTAAAAGAAAAAACAATACAGAGAAATGGAAATTGTGGTGACATTTGAATTTACATAAAGTAACTAAAAGATAGCTATGAAAAGATAAAAGACAGGTAGCCTCATTTAATTTAACATTTTATATCTCAAATTGACAGGTTATATGCGGCGAGATAATATCGAAGGTGAAAATCGGTACAGTGTAAATATCACCGTATAATAGTCAACACAACCTTAACTTTTAAAATCACAACCTTGCGGTATCGCGTCGCCTTGCTGCGAACATAAGGAAATGTCACGCCGGCCGCGTCGCACAGGCGCGGTGCAGTGTTGATAAGGACACCGGGTAAGATTGGCGCGAGGCGTCGCTTTCGCATCGCCGGGAAATTGTGCACGAGCCTCGCTATCGCCCGTGTACGCAGCACGTGTAACCTCGCTTTCGTAACGAATCGACCTCGCAAATCAATGAAACAATATGCGGAAAGCTGCACTTAAGTTTCTCTAAAGAACGAACTCGCTCCGATACCTCTCTCGGCCGGCGCCATTGATCGATACGGAAGCTGTTTGTAATGAGGTCAATGTAAATGAAACATTCGATAGTTTAATGCATCGCATATGTGCACCTGAATACATCGTTAATGTAGTTTTTTTTCTTTCAAGTTGTAGAAGCCATGAACGTTTACAAAAAAAAAAATAGGAAAGGACAGATTAAAAAAATACAGTAGCTTATGATTGGCGTGTACAAGCATTGATAATTCAGTCAATGCAATGTAGATCTAACGATATCATTAGGCGCCTGTTATATTAACAATAATTTAGAGTGTCAATATTCAATCGTCCGAACAATGGCGCAGTTGATAAGATATTTCAATAATAATGCTGATTGTTTCACTGTATCCCTTGATAATAACCTGAACATTTATTATCTCAACACAAGTACAATAATACAAGTATCACAACGGCAACATATCTATCGCAGATGAACCTAATTATTGCGCACATCAAGTAAATATGTATGTATACTGTTTTCACAATTCTGCCAAGCCGACCCTGGTAAAAAGAGGTTCCAAAGACCTTTTTCCTACTGGCCTGAGTATAACCGACTTTCCTAATATTGACATTCTAATCTGTAGAACTTTTTTCAAAATGAATAGAACAAAACAGTAGGTATTCTAGTACCACGAACTCAACGTCAGATTAAAGAACCTTGTAACTTTCCACGGACAGGGCAGTTGGAGCGAGGCGATTATTTGTTGTTTGTAAAAAGGCATCGAGGCCACGGTGTCACAAGGTCCAAGGCGAGCTGAACATCGTCGTAGTGTACTGAGGTTTCGCAAACCGTAGCTTATCGCGGCCGTTGATAAACACGCCAATTGTTATCTGGAGGCGGCGGGCGATTTCCGCGTTGCTCACGGCTCACGGCCCACTGTATAATTACTCATACATCATAGATTTGCTAATGACACGCTTCCTTATTAAAAAATGCGTGAAAAAAAAATGATCTTGTAACTTTCTATATCAATGTAACAACGTACTGATAAGCTAGCGATAGGAATATTAAATCCTATAAGTATTTCATTTTCATTGCATGCATTAGAGGCCAAAAGCTCTTTGCTTATCTTTATCATCTACATTAGTTTATACTTGAATTCCCATATGCTAGTTATAGTGTTCAACATCTAGTTGGATCTGATATGATCGCTGTAATACTGTATCTTAAACATTATCACAAACTAGATATACAACCGCAAGTAGCCCACGTAGGTGTGTAGATAACAAGTCTATTTTGCTCAATTTGGCACGTGACTGAAAACGCCTTCTAACTTCTAATACGGCCCAAGTACATAACGTACATTACGGCTAGCGACATCTAATTCCGCACAATGATATTCCGAATCACAATCTTTCAACTTTTCTTTTCATGACTTACGACATTATTTACGTCAGCCATTGCAATCTTAAGCGTGACCAAAGACAGAATTTCCCTTCGTGCTTCAAAAACACGAGAATCACGTCAGTCAGCCTTCAATTAGACCTTCTCAAAATATTTGTAAGTAACTAGCTTGCGATTACATAATGCGTCGTGTCGTTTTCACTAAAAATTACCACTAATTTGTATACATCACCGGCAGCCTTGCGCCTGACCTTATACACTATACGGATTGTGTTTTTTTTTGTTTGTCGGCAACAGTTTCGTCACGAGATTAGAATCCGTTATCGTGGTGTCGTTCTCGAAGCTGTTTTGTCTCTAAGACGCCGGCTCAAGGTTCACGCACCGGCTCCGTGGCAGTATTTCAACACGGGCGAATAAAGGCTCGGCCTTCGCGGTCTATATTTAAAACGCGGAAGCTATGCGGCACTAGAAGCGCGCAGATCGCTCGCTCGGTAAACAGTTAGAAGTGTGGAAGGCGAGCTGCGGGCTGCGAGCGACCAACAACGCCCTACACGTTACCCGCGCATGATACTCGCCACTTTATTACGCATTTCATACGTTATATTGTACTATGACCTCGTTTCGCTGCGACGAATTCGTACCATTTAACACATGTTAGAACATTATCGCATTGAACTAGAAAACGTCTATGACCCCATTAGCAAATGACAGTGACATTATCTATACAACATGGTTAATCGTTTCCAATTTTTAATCACAAAATCTAAATGAACAACATCATCAATTATTTGTCATATTAAAAAGGCATGTTTTAGAAATCCACAAAAGCAATTTTTTGAGAGACCTTTATCGAAGTCAAATTATATAGCTCCGAATAACCTTATTCGTCAAGTTGTGTGACCGCCACAAACGATATATAAATATGCATGAAAACAAGAATTGGATAAAGTTTCCGTAGTATATCACTTGTTGTAGTAAAGAAAACATTATCTTTTGTATATTGCGTCAATGAAGACTTATCTATGATCGTTACATAAGGTACATTTTGTGATTAATCATGCTGCAAAAACAAGAAGCATAATATAGCCTCTTTATATATGCTAAACATAAACCGCGATAACATATTGCGTTGTAAATCTGCTCAAAGTGTATCGAATCTTTATATCATAGGTACGCTGGCAACTAACATACAAATTTAAGAAATAATTAACAACATTAACCGGTTGACAAATGACAGTGAACTATAGTTTGCAAAGGAATGCTGTGTAACAAAGGAAGATTACAGTATCGATGTGGAGCGCAGAAGTGGGGCACACACACTTGACGCGGCCACATACAATGAACTCGTCTTTTATCTGCAATTAATGGTGTTTAATTGGCATTTAATCAGTTTTGAATGTTATTTTGTACTAGTAGAGATGTAAACGTTGTCGATCAGTAAGCGAAATAAAACTCTACTATCAAAATCATTATACATTAGAGCGTAACGTGTAGACTACTTGAAGTTTCAATTATAACTCCCGCTCTATGATTATTGATCGAATGGGTAACCGCGCTGTTTATAATTATAAATAGTTATATGGCTTATTCGAGTGTCCACTCTGTGGGATCGCGTTGTGCAATAGCAAAATAGGTTACGTCTATACAATCGACCTAGTTGCAGCGATTATGTTGACTGTCAAGCCCTTTGTGTTTGCGCACATACCAATAAGACTTACATATGTGTAAACTGTAATGGTATCACAAGAAGATTTTATAAAAGTACACGTTATCTAATGTGAAGACGAATAATAATGATTTTGTTTAAAAACAAGTGATAGTTTAAATTTGTTTTGTTATTGATTACCTAAGTTTTAAGTCATTTATTAGGTCGACAAACAAAACAAATACTCCAAAATATGTTAAGCAGGGAGTCCGAGCCGTTGCAAGTGCGGGTGCCGTGCCGGTGCCGGGGCGATGGCGACGGCGTCACATAGGTTCGCGCGAACTTCAGTTTTGTTGTCGTTCCGTCTCGCTCTCCGGGTCATCGGCCGACACACCGCACGACTCCCTCGTTCTATTAACCCTGTGCGTATCGCCACTCGCCACTCTGATACCTACATCATTATCGTACTCTTGCTAAAATATCGCCGACGTGAACGTTTTCACCGATTGGTGCGTAATAAATTGCTCAATTTCGCGTGTGACCGTAACGAATTCTCCTACGCAAAATCCTCGCGACCTTGGTGCGGTCAAAAGCCCACAACGACAGGCATCGACCGGCCAACGGGCACAGCAGCTGTGGTTACGGTCGCCGCGGGTGTGTGACCACGTCGCCCGATTACTTCTACCGCAATGCACAATTATAACAAAGGAAGTGTCACGGATTGCGTGCCACACGAAATTATATGTGGGTGGCGGCGATAAATAGCAAAATTGAAGACATTTTCGTTGTATAATTTTCCTCTTACAAATGCTATCAAGCGCTTGTTCGTGTTATTTTAACATACATTTTAATAACAAAAGCGTGTAAATTATTATGTTAAATATGTGTATCATTTATAGCGTAAGTGAAGCGGTTTGTATTCGTAGCGTGCATGTCTCGCGGCATTGTAGTGTAGCTGTAGCATAGAGGTGGAGACGATGCGTTTTTTTAAACGACATCGGCGGGGCGGGGCATTGACACCGTGGCCGGGGCACTGCCCGTTCTTGACAGTTCAAATGTTTACACTTTACATCTCGATAGGCCTACTGCTTACTTCACTCCGAACTTAATTGCTACGCTGTACAGCACGGTATGGACGTTACTGATAACTGAGGGGCGTTTATGGCAAGGGATTTACCTTAAACGCATCGATGACGTAATCGATGTTATTTATTACTGTACTGTGTGGGTTTTGGCATGACTCAATCGAATTATAATTACGCTTAACAAAACACCATAATTTCGTTGAAATTAGTATACCTGGGATAGCCCGGACATATTTAGTTAAATGTAGGATTATCTTACCCAAATTCTGTTGTTACAATTCTTAAGAAAAGAAGACGACCTGTTATGTGGGAATAACTTTTAATACGAAAAACCGCGATCCCTCATAATGTAAAAATGTATATAAAAGCAGTGGGGAATATCGGTGGCGGGAACAATGCCGGCGGCGGTGGCGCGGACGGCGGCGGTGAGTTCATCAGACGCCATAATGAGTGCTCCCGCGGGTTCAACAAACTCCCTATTTTACAAGTAAAATAAACTTTATGCGTTGTCAAATCTTTACACGCCGAATTCTTCGGACACAATGCGCTCAATAAATTTCGGTCGTTTTGAATGTGCGCCAAATGCGATCACCATCGCGCGGCGCAACGGGACTGTGCTAATAATGTTATTAGCCGACAACGATACCTTTATTCGCCGACTGGCTACTGTGTCGTAATGGCTGAGTACTGAAATAAAGTATCGTTTCCTTTAATCCGCTTAAGTTTTAATCGAATCGAAGACGATTGTTGTCGATATAAGAGAAACAAAACGTCTCGAGGGTTAAGAGAGGTCGAGTTATATACGTCGATTTGAAGAAAAAGTGAAATTGTAACAAGTCAGAACCAGTCGAGGTCGGTGACCGAGCGGGGTTGGAGGAGGGGTTCGCTGCGATCGGCGACCGGCCTGCGCCCGGCCCGCGCCCGCCTGCGCCCGCCTGCGCCCGCGCCACCGCCACTGATTCATCATTAATGCTGCCACCTTAACCGGCCCGACCGACGCGACTACCGCCGACCGCCGCGCCGGCCGCCAGCGTCCCTGCGCTGTCCTGCCTGACTCACCTCACATCACTCTTTTGTTCCACTAAAATGTCCTCTCTCACTATTTTGATGACGCGCATATTTGAAATGTTAACGATACAATCTCGTATGATTCACCGTTCCAGAGACAAACGCTACGAGTAATTAGAATTTCAGGACAGTTGTATTTACTTGCTTTTGGCAAATTACACAATGAAATGTTTGACTTAATATCTTTGTTCCCTTTTAAACTATATCTTAAATACATACATAGGTTGGAATACAGGCTCTACAAGAAGTAGTTAATGCGGGCAAAACATTATTTCTGGTAAAATGATTAAGATTTCAGCAACAACAACAGCAAGTTTAACAATTAAGTCGCCGTGGACATAATGCGAGCAGTACCGTCTGAACACTTGCGTGAGCCACGTCGCGAGTTGCGAGTTGTGTTTCACGTACAAGGAAAGTGCAATATTACTTTCAATATAAACAAATTACTTTCACCGTAAAATGAACTCAAAACATTTAAATAAGTTTTACCTACACGCGACACGCGACACGCGTACAATAATACTTATAGGTAAATCCGGAAAGTTGACAAAGTTAAACTTAAATCATTAATCAAAATATTTTTTTATTATTAGTCTAAGTACTGGACGTAGCTGTTTAGGGGCTTCGTCTTAAATTTGTACACTCTTGAAGACACAAAGTACTATACTGATATATTAGTTCGTTTGTAGTATTGTATCATACATGGGACTACAGTTGCCTTAAAATTTTACCTTTAGTTATATGGTAATTATGAATCAATGTTTGACCATACAGAACCTTTTTTATGAAAGATCCGATCGCATCATATAATAGTATATGGTAGGTAATTTCTGAGAACGGGATGAGGCGAACGAACGCATCGAAAGTTTCTTGCCGTCGGCCATTTTTCATACACACATACACAAGCGTGCCAGTTGTATGTGTATGTAACGGCGCAGGTTGTTTGGAAGACGTCGAGTAGCGAGCTGGCGAGGGTGTATGAACCGCGCAGTAATAGGGGAGGATTTAGTTCAACGTGTTTTTGTCCATCTTTCATATTGTAATCAGTTGGTATTCGATATGTATCACTGATGTTGATATGTAATTTACTATTGATAGGAATACTAAAGTAAATATTTTCCCAGTCGTTTTTAAAAGTGAATTCAGCTACAACCTTCATTCATGTCTAGGAAAAGTTTATTACCTTGGTATATCGTAATCATTTTTCAGAAAGTTCGTCAACCTGATAATGATTATTCTGACTCCTTTAGATACCTTTATAAGGCTGTATGGGACAATGGACGAATTAATTTAGATTCGAAATCTATCCTGTCGATGTGAATGAATTCAGCGATGCGAAATAGTTTATTGTTTAATTTGTATTTTATTTAGACGTACCTACGATACGGTTTGTTTTCACGGAAATGGAATGTTCTTTGTTAGGTTTGTTATATTATTGAAGAATTCGTGCACTGAGTGGTTTGTTTGTAAACATCGCGGCTCGTTGACAAAGTGTGTTTAGAGGGGCCGCCGCCAACCGCCCGTGTGCTCCACGTGATTAATAACAATACCTTTTCAAACTGGATAGTTAAAAATAAAAAAAATTAAACATTATTTTCCAACATCTGTATACCCATGCGGTTTATTTGAAAAAGTCAATCCAGAATTATTACAATGATTTTGCTCGCTTCTGATTCTTTTAATTGCGTTATTATTTATCTTCCTAACATTTATAGTTTAAAAACAATGTTCAACTTCCCGCACACTACGCAACAAGTTCTCGCCGGCTCTTGGGACCTCAGCTAGAGCGAGATGACATCAAAACATCCCAACTACCAGCATAACGTGAAGTAAACAAGAGAAGGTCACGTGGACGAAACGAACATATATGTTCTTATATGCGGAAAAGAGACGCGATGAAAACAAATCAATAAGTCATCTCGGACCTACGCCGGCGAGCGAGACGGCATAATAACAAACCGGCATTTTACATGCCGGTTTGCGTTACTTATACCAACATCATTCGAATAGGAACCTTATTCCATTGAAATACATGTCTTTAATCTACCAGTTTTTTTGTTATTACGATCTCTATGTAAGTGATGGAATATCCCGTTTACTGCACCGATTAGTGATTTGTGTTATCTGAATAATAACAAATGTTACTAATAGGTGCAATAGTGCATCTGACACTATAATCATTATGGCTTATTATTACTTCAATCTGAACCCTAACAACAAAGACAAAAAGGTAAAATAAGTACATCCCTCTACTACATGTGCATTCAAATTGTACTAGAGGACTAAAATTAACTCTATATCAGACATCTAAAGCTTTTTACAAGTGAAATTATTTGATTAATTAGTTTTCATTAAATATTATTATATATATCTTTCATTTTCCCGATGGGAAAAGTCCTGGTAAGAGTGTTGGATACGCCTAATTAACAACATTTCCTGGATGTCCTTTATTCGGCTTTGCAACTACAGATATAATTGCAATTTATAAATGATAGAGTCAGATTCTAATCTCTAGGACTGCGCATGTAACTAATGTATGTAAATAGCAATGTTTTTTAGCACTTGCCAACTGCATCATACGGTAAATTGTCATTGAATGCGCAGAGGCGACTGCAGTATTATCACGTCTATTCAGTGCCACCCACACATGCAAGCGTGCCGGCACGTGTAACGTGTACATACAGCACACAGCTGCAACAGGTTATAATAGACCCGAGCGGAGAAGCGCTAGGAAATCAGCTTCGTAACAAAGCAGTAGGTATTTATGTTGCTCGAATTAATGCATAAGACTGCATCTCTATTACAATCATGTTACGTAATAGAACTAAAGTTTGCAAAAAATAAAAACGAATTTACTTAGATTTGATATTACGTTATCTATTTCTATCAACAATATTTATGTAGAGCGATTAATTTTCTGTCTGCTATTTAGTTTAAAAACAATGTTCAACTTCCCGCACACTACGCAACAAGTTCTCGCCGGCTCTTGGGACCTCAGCTAGAGCGAGATGACATCAAAACATCCCAACTACCAGCATAACGTGAAGTAAACAAGAGAAGGTCACGTGGACGAAACGAACATATATGTTCTTATATGCGGAAAAGAGACGCGATGAAAACAAATCAATAAGTCATCTCGGACCTACGCCGGCGAGCGAGACGGCATAATAACAAACCGGCATTTTACATGCCGGTTTGCGTTACTTATACCAACATCATTCGAATAGGAACCTTATTCCATTGAAATACATGTCTTTAATCTACCAGTTTTTTTGTTATTACGATCTCTATGTAAGTGATGGAATATCCCGTTTACTGCACCGATTAGTGATTTGTGTTATCTGAATAATAACAAATGTTACTAATAGGTGCAATAGTGCATCTGACACTATAATCATTATGGCTTATTATTACTTCAATCTGAACCCTAACAACAAAGACAAAAAGGTAAAATAAGTACATCCCTCTACTACATGTGCATTCAAATTGTACTAGAGGACTAAAATTAACTCTATATCAGACATCTAAAGCTTTTTACAAGTGAAATTATTTGATTAATTAGTTTTCATTAAATATTATTATATATATCTTTCATTTTCCCGATGGGAAAAGTCCTGGTAAGAGTGTTGGATACGCCTAATTAACAACATTTCCTGGATGTCCTTTATTCGGCTTTGCAACTACAGATATAATTGCAATTTATAAATGATAGAGTCAGATTCTAATCTCTAGGACTGCGCATGTAACTAATGTATGTAAATAGCAATGTTTTTTAGCACTTGCCAACTGCATCATACGGTAAATTGTCATTGAATGCGCAGAGGCGACTGCAGTATTATCACGTCTATTCAGTGCCACCCACACATGCAAGCGTGCCGGCACGTGTAACGTGTACATACAGCACACATCTGCAACAGGTTATAATAGACCCGAGCGGAGAAGCGCTAGGAAATCAGCTTCGTAACAAAGCAGTAGGTATTTATGTTGCTCGAATTAATGCATAAGACTGCATCTCTATTACAATCATGTTACGTAATAGAACTAAAGTTTGCAAAAAATAAAAACGAATTTACTTAGATTTGATATTACGTTATCTATTTCTATCAACAAGATTTATGTAGAGCGATTAATTTTCTGTCTGCAATATGGTTTAAATGAAGTCAGTTTATTAATTAAAACTCGACGATGTCCATGACGACAACAATAGCCCGTCCTCGACTAAGATATAGCAATAGTGCAACCTTAGCCGACCACCCTTGGCCGTGGTGCTGCGACCTAGATGCTTCCCCCTTATACAACCCTCTAGCCTCGGCCCGCCCCCGCTTCCCACCCGCCGCGACCTGACCTAGTTACAAAATGCACTTGATTTAGCCGCAGTTTCCAAGCGGGGAACGATCGCCTTCCGCGCGCGCAACCCAATTCGCGTCCCTGACACAGCGGTGACGTATCTGCCCTATTTTATCTATCACCCACTTTACCTACCAGCACTTAGTAAATATCCGACTGTATGATAATTTATCAAACATATTATAGGGAATATCATTCGATATACCTACTGTTCTTGTATTGTGAATTGAATAGTGCCTATACTTCTTAAATTGTTTGCTTTTTAGAATCTAATAAAAAACGTGTCAAAATCGGTTTAAAAAGTACTACAAATCATCAGCTCATAAAACGCAGTGGCATGGATTACAATTAAATTATAACTAACTTAGAAGTATCTCGAAGTCTCTTGTATTTTATAACGAGATAGCGTAATATGTGATAATAGTGGCGGATTACACACAATCCATCCAACTTATCTGACCCGGTAGGTGTGACCTGCCATGTCAGAAAGTACCACAAGATCGTTCGTTGTCGTAATTTAGCTGTCTTGCAGTCTTGTAGAAGTAAGCGCGACAGCACTACGTCTCACGGGGCAAGATAAGTTTGTCGGACTATAAATATAATATGTGCAATGCACACATACGCGCGGGCGTGGCAACTAGCAACACTGCACGGTGCACACGAGCGCAAGCCGAGGGCGCGTTACAGCGGCAACACCACGCCAAGGCCGCGACCTAGAGCTGCTTCCGCCATCGCTGACATTACCTATTTCAGTATTAATTTTATACCTTAATGTCATTAATTTAATGTAAACGTATATTCACACACGTGTTATATACAAAGTTAATGGTTAATTACCATAGAAACGACACTAACTCACACACACTTTACTGTATAACTCATGTAACTAAGGTACAAGAGATAATTTTTTACCAGCTTGTCCGTTTTTTAGATTCTATAAAACAACTGCAAGTTAGAATAAAAACATTAACACATACTTACCTAGTAACAAAAATGTTATTACAAACAATATCGGTGCAAAACCGTAGCATAGTCACGTCTAATAAATTTTATTATGGTCATTGTATTATCGCTAAAATACCTATAATATGAATATAAAGAATAGTGACTTTAATGTCGTGTGATTTATATTTTTTTATTTGTTTTGTTCTAGATAAACAGTGTCGTGTTCGAATGCACCTGGCGAGGCTGCGGGCACACCACCAATAGTTGTTCAGCAATAGAAGCGCACATCAGGAATACGCATTTGGGGTGCGTTACAACAATTTTAAATATGCATTGTTTTTTTACCACGTAGTACCGATAGTACCTCGAAGTTTCTTCTCAAAATTGAAATAGCAAAGGCTATTCTGTTGTTTTATAGCAGTTTTCTACTTAACTTTTTAGAAGTTAAAATAAACATATGGAAAACAATTAAGTGATGTTAGCGAAGTAGCGAAGGTCAGCCCTTAGTGACCCGGAAGCAAGGCTTCGCGCCAAGGTTCGCAGCTCCACTTTGCACGAGTGCCGCGGTCGCAACGCACAAGGTCGCTGCGACCCGCCACCCGCCCCCCGTCCTCCGCCCCCCGCCACCAGACCAATACTTATATAACACTCTCACTGGTCGCTGTTGGATCTTTACACTTCAATATAACTATTTTCATCCGCTAAACACGAGAGACTAATTATTTAGTATGATATTCCTAGAATTAGAGAACAAGGGGAATGTTTCTGATACTTACATATACCATACGACAATCCTAAATAATACATCCAGTAAAGTCTAAATTATCTCAATGGTGTAACTGCATCTCTATGTTAAGTTATAATATTGATGATAGGAAATGATTTCAATGTCTCTTGTTTCAGGCCAAAGAAACAGGGCGAGAGCGACCACGAAGAGGAGTTCTACTATACAGAGCGCGAGGTGTTGGCGCCGCCGCCGCCGCCCACGCTGTCCCACCGCGACATGTGCCGCCCGCCGCACGAAGACCCCGACTACCAGCGTCAGCTCGTCGGCTCCTACAGGTACACACCTCTACTCTACATCACTATGATACATTACAAATACATACGTTGATTCTTTGCAATGCTAACAATTGTATACGTTCTAGGCAAGGACTCCTTTCAACGATGCACAATGGCTCCGCAAGGCCTATAAGTATTCCAGTAAGCCATGCATGGTCATCATCACATTCACCGGTATGTTTGTATTTCTTTGTATATTATGATTTTCATACTCACTTTGAGGCTGTACTAACAGAGGTTCAATATTACAGAAGCACATGAGACTGTCGGGCATGACCGGCTCGCCCGGCAGCCCGGGCCGGCGGCCGCGCTCCGACAACAAGAAGTGCCGAAAGGTGTACGGCATGGACCAGCGCGACCTCTGGTGCACGCAGTGCAAGTGGAAAAAGGCGTGTACGCGTTTCAATGAATAACGCGCGCGCCTTCCGCACGCACACGCGCGCCCTCTCGCATCACAAATGACATTTGAGAAGTTTGTTGTTCTCGAACTGTTAACATGAACCGCGTAAACGATTTCGTGAGTGTTTGTGTCGTAATTAAGCTTAAATGAAGATATTATTAAAATGTTTTTATTACATGTAAGGATATACGGAGTATATACTATATATTGTTTATTAATAATAGGGGAGACATATTTTTTTTCTCTTTCGATGTGACTCGTATTTGACTGCATTATGGACATTGCCCACGTATTTTTGTAGAGGTGGTCACAGTTGCTTTACTCGAGAGGCCGAACTCCGGCGATATCGACTGAAGACTGTGAACATTAGATGTAAGCTAATAGACTTAAGTTCTGACTGACCAAACAGTGTGAAAACTATTGTTTTCTTCGGATGCGCTATATCAAATTTATTTGCATCAATTTGTCCGAACGAAGAAAATGGAAATGTTATATTTTTAATCGATACCTACCACAGATACGATGTGCGAGCAAACAATATCAGACCTATGAAAAACACATAACTATACTGCACTCTAGACTCTTAAAACTATATTTTTGATACCAACACATAATTTCTATTTTATGAATTTCTCTTATTAGCATCAACAGATTTCAATGCAAATATTTTCACACATGATTAAGAAAATATATGAAGTGATGGAGATTAACATAACCAGAAACTATTCATATATTGATATAGGCAATAGAATGCAAAGATAATTAATTTTATATGCAATAGGATATTTAAATGAACTGTTACCAGAACTTATTTTTACTAATATTAGGTGCCTTAATAAGGAAAAGCAATGCAATATTTTTCTTTAAAACATAACAATGAGGCTTAATATAGAAGAGAAGTATTGAATGTCGTTATTATGAGAGTAATAATAGAATTCCGTCCACTTGATGGGGTGTGCGGTCACGTCGAGTGCATGCTGAAACTATTTGGTATGAACAATGTTTTCACACTGTTGATAATCCGAGCGTTCAATTGGATGTATCTCGTCCAGTCGGTTGCAATACAGTGATATTTTATCACATCATGTTACATAATGTACTGACTGAATTATTAGATAATAATGAAGTTTATTGTGTATTTAACACAATGAAAATTGAACTTAGCCAGTAAGTATCTCAAATTCGACTAAAAGACTTCAAAGTTTAGACTTAAATTTTTATGAACATATCTGTACTGTATACAAGGAAGGTCCTTTATGAACAAGGAGAGAATACTCAACTTCGCTCACGACGCGCATTTATGTAGCGACGCCATCGCCATCTGTCAAATGCGCTATATTTGTTGACCACAAGCACCGACGGATTGCAAACGTTCTCAACGACGAAGCAAACAGCGCCCAAGACGGAACTATACGGATGTTATTGAATTTGATACGTACGTGCAACAAACGAACTCTATCTTTGATGCACTGGTACAGAGACAAGCGAACGGTATCCAGTAACAGATTATAAAATCAGATCGTGACACGTGTCTCATAGGACATAAATATAAACGTGTCACGAATATAAAAACCTTGCAGCTTTGGCTCTCGAATATCATTGGGTTTCCAAATGCCTTAAGACGTTAGTATGTGATACCGAGGTGTAAGGAGTCGGAGAGCGGAAACAAATCCAGCGAGCGAGTGCTGCGCCTCCGAGCTGCAATATTATTCGTTAAGTATAAAGTATATTGTGTACATACATATTTATAATCAAAGTTATATATTATACATGTATTTTGAAATGAAAGCAATGTTTGGATGTGTACATATAAGAATTTTGTTAAAATATTATTGTTAAATAATGTGATCATTAATATCGAAATTGTTTTATACGAGGTCGAGATACATTTTAATATAGAGTATATAATAATATATAAGGAGTTTTAGTCCTGTTTAGTTGTAAGTGGTAGTTTAGGCGCTGACAAGTGCGGCGTATCTTGTCAACCGTAGTTACCAAGCATCGGCGTTGTAATATACATAACATGTTGTGTTTACAGGTAATCGTAGTAATAGGCATTCGTCTCCGATCACATAGGAATCTACCACGCTGTCGCGAAAGCGAACAGGAACCTAGGCCAACCCACATTTTGATATGAACCTGGCATGGAATCGATTTTTTGTTCCAGCGGACTCTGTGTTCCATTTTCGTTTTTACATTCATTTCGGTTCCTGTTAATTTTTGCGTCTTTGTACTAAAGGCTTTACATACGGCCTTAAGGGTTCACGTAAATCGGAATGTGCCAATCTAAAAAACTGATCCAAAAATGTTAAATCGCCCCAGACATATGTCGTTGCGTCTTCTTTATATCTATACTCGGTGCTCTGCAAACAATGTTCACGCACATACAGATACATATTTATATCGACGTGCCTATATTTTTCTATTTATACACGTGCATTCATCTATACATAGCCATAAATCATAATATAAGTAATTTCCAAGAAACAACCGTAAAGATTCAATTTTTAAAATGTCATGTTTGATGTAAGTGTTTTGCAGCTATTGGATAAATGAAATATTAGGAAACATAAAGTACTCTTAAATACCTCCTCACATTATCACTCACTGCTGTGAAATGTAGATCTCACTGTTTTAAAATATGCTAGATCTGATTAAAATAAGCGCAGCTCGGCGCAATGCCACAGAGATGGTAATGTTCATAGCGAGAAAATAACTTACATGCAACATTAAAAAAATAACGACCAAAAGAAAAATAGACAAGATATAAAAATAAGTAGTAAAATTTTCTTGCCAAATCATTGTAAAAAAAAAACAAAATCAAACGGTACTTACAAAGTAAAATAACTTCCACGCGGCCTCCAAATGTAGACGTTATTTTATATGTTATGCAACGTACCTGCGACAAGCTACCAAATACATTGAGTTTATTTATATTGCAATAATGGTTGTGATAAAACATCATAATGTTGTAAATTTTAGCAAATTTATCTATAATTTTGTTTATATCAACGAATTTCAACGCTAAACGCCATCGTCAAATAGCTTGAACTTTTAAATGTTTTATAACAACCCAGCTAGCAATTTAACAACTGCCATATCATAAGGATCTAGGATATAAAGGGGTTTAGATTGTATGTAATGTGTGATAGTTGTTAATGATATTTTAAGTTCAAGTCATAATGTAGTATTTATTAATTTTAAGTACATACAATTACATTGGTAACGTTTTCCAAGAGAGGCCCATACGCGAACGTAACGATATCTAATAACGGATCATGTGAATTTCTACTCTATTTTGCCTTTAATCATATCTTAATTCGAATAATTTTAAATCGAATGAATTTTATATTTAAAATTATTATTTTGGCTATTCTTTAGAAAACAATTTAAGTAAGGTAAAGATAATTAATTAATCAAATATGATTTTGTTTTGGTTTGAAAAATACATAGTGTTCTATTTCAATATTGATTTGAAAATGCATGAATCTGGATTCATTTTTTCAATAACTGACAAATAAATATTATAGTATCACCGAAAATTCTTAACTGATATCAATCGCCACATTCTTCGTGGCTTAGTTTTAAATAGACATTTTTAATTCCGGTAACTGATTTTATTTGTCTATGGTTTAAAACAAACATTTTTTTACCAATTTTCGGATACATTGCCATGCTTGGTTTTTGTTTAATACCGATCTCATTTTATAAATGAAGCTATTAGATTTATTATCGTATGTTAAAGAATATCATCTTTTCTTTATAAATCTTTTTAATATTTCATATAAGATTCTATTTTTATTATTTTAGATAAAGACAATTTTATTTTTTACTTAGTAGTTAGTGTTATTACCGTATTAATTTAACTAGCCAAATTTTTGCTCAATATTGTATACACAACACCAAAGTCATTACCTATAGTAAAATTATTTTAACTTATCAGTACAAAAAGCATAATAAGGCATCATTGGATTTGTTCTGTCCGTACACCAAGTACTTGCCTTTTATAAACGCTGCAAAAAATATATTTAATGTATTTCTTTCTCTCTTAGTTTTTGCAAACTTTTAGAAAATCATTTCCATACGTTCACAGGTTTAACCGATATTATAGTATAGGGTTACAGTTATATTATTTTACAAGAGGCCTCGTACTTTTTTTTTCTAATGTGAATGATTAAAAATTATTTGATCTTTTTCTATTAAACGATAATTATTTCAAGTCTGTCCAATAAAATACATGCACTTCCAATTGGAATTTCTAGAAATGTATAATTCGCTCATATAATTAAAAATATAATTTCAGTATTCATTTATCATTTGAAAAAAAAACAAGTGCTCGACTGCAATCCCACCTGATGTTAAGTGGCAAAGTGATCGAAATTATGATATCCAAAATGATTCAGATTACGTGCTCACTTATGTTGAAGAAATGAGCTACCTAGATGATGTGTATTTACACATTTGAGACGTGAAAAAAAAAGAATAACAGTGATGTCACATTAAAGCATTCAGGCTGCTCTAGCCACGTGCTGGAGCGACCTGTACGCTAGTCGTGCTCTAAGTCTTCAAAGTTTTATTTTTGATATTAACTCGAGCATATGTTGCTATCTTAATTGAGTGTATTTGATTTATTTATTGTAAGGAATATGTATAGTTTGTAATTAATACACACGCCTAATTATTAAATCGTTCATTGAAATTATTTTAAGACGTTTAGTCTTTTTTGTACTTAGAAGCATATCCTAGAATTATTTAGTGTGTATTATTTTTTTATTGAGCATATAAGTATGGATTGAAATACTGTTACTGCCTGACGGACCTTGATACAATAATTTAGCAACACAACTTTCTGAGCTACTCTTCATCAATAACACACTTTCGGCCATTAATGATATTGTACAACTGTAAACGAGATAATAATTACAGGAGACGTTCTTACTATGTATATAATCCACCTGTGCCTATTTCTTTTTCGTTTAATTTGATAGTGTAACTCATTTCTAAGAATTATACGACTATATGTAAATATGTAAATTGTGATATGAATAGATTATGTACATGCAAAATCTTAACATTTAAAACTATTTATATATACATATAACTTATACTATGCTAAACATCTTGTAGCCCTATGAGAATGTTTATGAACATATTTTCTATTCTATCTTTAAAGTTAATGGAGTAAGAGTTCTGTAACATAACTCAATAGTATATTTACGGATTCGGTAATTGTGTTAATTTGATATATCTTTGTCGTATAAAATAATATTTTTCATAAATATGTTTTGAAATTACAGATCTTTAGCCCATAGATGTCTTTATTAATATTTTCGCCTTTTAAAAAAGACGAAAATCGACTCTCCCTTAGACGTGGAAATTGTAAACCAACTACATCTATAGGTTATATATCTATGTTTGAAACTATGTTTCTGTACAAAAAGTAGTTATACACTTATTTCTTAACTATGCTGAAAAGCACATCATTATTATAATTACAATTGTTAATTTTCTTACATAATTGTTTTATATAGTACATTGTTTAGACATCAAAACAACTCCTATTTTTAAGATATTTTTATTTCCGTTTCAATGACTACGTAGTATGTACATTTATGTGGGCAATCAACTTCTATGAAAATATGTCTCCTGTTAATAAGTACGAACACCTAACATAATAAGTGCTTAGTTATCAATTCGGCTCTGAGGCGACTATAATTATAATTTGTAACTCAGAACAAAGTAAATGTGCCGAAAGTAAGGCTTTGGAAATAATCATTTTCTTCCGTATGGTACATTAGGGTATAATTTGCAATAATATTATATTTAGATATATGTACAAATAAAAAATATCTATTATATTTTGGATAATTTGGTCTCGGTCCGACAATGTTATTTGCGTTTTAAAATTGTTATCGGAGGACAAGTAGACGCATTGTTAAATTAATTTATTTGGCTTATTGTTTTGTAATTACCAAAAGTATTTCCAGGTCATTGTTACGTCTGTCTTGTCCGTGCTAAAATCTATTATTTTTGAACTGGTGTATGGCGGTGAATAGACTCTGTAACTCAAACATAAATCAAAGCTAACTGAAATCTTAGACCGCTCTATTTTTTATACATTCATCGATTGAATAGTTACCAGTAGTTATAAGTGGCGCAACTTTTAGTTATATTTAGAAAAATCGTTTGAATGTTATTATTTGCTCGAAAATATAGGCATATTCCATGTTGTCAATATCACAGCAGTTTTTAGCGAAACTGTCAGCAGAAGTACAGATATTGTTTACTTTTTCATCCTTTTACATTTTATAATTGAAACATTTTCATGTATTTTGCATCACAATGTTCGTTTTTGTAATTTAATAAAAATCATAATAAAGCAGAGTAACAAATATAATCGAGAGCTGGCAGTTAATCTACTGTGATATTAATAATTTTATTTATTATTCTTCTAGATTATTTATAATTTAATAATGAATGAAATACGACCTTGTGTTATATTTAACTGAGATCGTATTAGCTGTAGAAAGTGTTTGTGACGGTCCAGGATGTGTTCCACAATAAATAATTTACATGATACAAATGTTACAATTTTGATTATTAGGATATATTTTCGTTAATGGTTCAATTAAATTTGTATTGTATTTAGTATTGAATTTAAATTGTACAAGATTGCAACGATTAACACACGCAGTAAAGCGATATCATTACATAAATATATGCAGTTGTGTTATATTGGAGTACGATCTAAGCTCTCTAACAGTTGTAAGCCATGATTGTGGTGTATTGCATTTCAAAGCTACGGAACTCGACTGTAAAGAATATTCCTATACGTATGAACCTATTTACTATCTCTTCTTTAAAAACAAATGTTAAACAGTTTATTAAACTATTTGTGTAAAGACATGTTATTTTTATTACTTTATGAAGACTGTAACGTCTGAATTATACCTCAATAAGTTTTAAATGAATTTATGTCTTAAAAATATATATTGCGATTATTGGAAATTAATGTGGCATTATTTTCCCAATCCTACAAAAGTATCCATTGTTTGATAATTGAAGTCCGTTCCGTTGTTTAATACAAGTATTACCACCATCTTTCATCGCAAGAAGTAAAGAATCGTGTACCAAGCTTATTGAAATGTTCAAGTGTTTCCGAAATCACAAAACTAATGTATGGACAAACCTAGACTTTATAATTTATTACAGATTATGGACATACATATATTTACAAATATATAGTTTAGATTTTATCATTTTTGTTTTAATAATACTTCCATATTTTGATCCACATGTACCTTACACTACATTAGCACATAAAAAGATAACAACGACAACATTTAATTTTTGGCAATCCTGAGGTTTTATAAACCACTGATCCATTGGCGCACAAAACCGATGGTTTCCTCAATAGGCAACGCGCGGGTTCGATTACCCGCGAGTGCGAAAATGGAAATTCTTAAAAAAAAGCAGCAGCGGTACAAATCTTCTGATTCGCTATAATCGAATGCGTAGACAAAGTGTAAAAGTTATGCGAAGAGTAAATATGCATTATGTTGGGACTTTTACAGTTTAGTTCATTTATCCAAAATATCAAAGCAGACTTCCTTAGACGATGATATATTTATAATTGATACCGACTTTGTTATAAAAATTGGTCTTATTTACGTTCAGAATATTACAGCAACGGTCACTCTGATAGATATTGGCAAAAAAAACTAAATTTTCCAGATTTAGGCTGATAAGTTTTGTTAAACTATTGTAAAGAAAACTGTAAGTTTTTTCTACTCGATCTACCAAGTTTCAGCAATATGGGTAAGTAGAGGAAAACATATTACAAAATTGGGAATAAGATGGCAATACAGCATTGAAATTACCAGGATGTAGATTATAGAGCTATAGATTTTTTCTCTGTTCTTATATGACAATTTACACTATCTGTGCAATGCAGATGTCAGATGATTAATTTATTTGTTTGCAAAAATCGAAAATGAATACTGTTTTTGTTGCGTGAATTTCAATCTTGTGTATTTAATCGGGTCATTAGCTTTTTCATATCTAGTAGTGAGCTGAACTTAATCAACAAATAAACTACAAAGGCAACTGGCGTAGAATTTGGTGAAGGTGCAAAAATGGGAGCCGTTTTAGGTCTTTGTTCTGCTGCACAGGTAAAACGAATACGAATTAATCTAATTAACTTTATTTAACTAATTTAAAAACGTCACTCAGTAGAAGTTATAAAGTCTACTTATACTTACATAGGTTGAAAAATTTACCTCAAATTTAAAACGAAGTTATCTATTCTTTCATTATATGATTTTTATTATTGATCAACTGTAATAAAACGACATATTAATTAAGCGTGTGTTAACGATGTTTTTGTTTAGATGGCATGTTGCTGCACCAGCGCAGCCTGTTCATTATGTTGTTCAGCTTGTCCATCATGCACCAACTCCACGTCTTCGCGACTCATGTATACCGTCATGTTACTATTAATGATGATTGTAGCCTGCATTACTCTTGCACCGGGATTACATGACCAGTTAAAAAAGGTAGGAACTATTCTGATCTTTTAAAAATAAGAATTGAATTAAATTGTTTAAATATAATTTTAACATGGGGGTTCGAATCCCGCCATTCGACTATTGTCGTGAACCATATCCTAGCACAAGCCTAGAGCATTATTAAATTAAATCTACTAATACTTTTATTATTAAAAAAAATTGGATCTGTTTTGATTAAGATTTAAAATTCTTATACTTTTCAGGTACCATTTTGTGAAAATTCAACAGGAATTGTTCCGGGCAACTTTAAAGTAGATTGTGACCAAGCTGTTGGCTATTTAGCAGTATACAGGTTTAATAATACATTCATAATCACATATTTAACTCTATATATGTGTATATTTTTTATTTATTTCAAGTGTTTGTTTCCAGAATTTGTTTTGCAACATGTCTCTTCTTTGTACTAATGGCGCTCATTATGATTGGTGTAAAATCATCCAAAGATCCAAGAGCTGGAATACAGAATGGGTATGATTTTAAATACAAAATTATATTTCCTTCTATTTACATAATTATATTTATTGTGGATTTTTTACAGATTTTGGGGTATTAAATATTTGTTGGTAATTGGTGGAGTTATTGGAGCATTCTTTATTCCGGAAGGGCAGTTTGCTTCAACCTGGATGGTGTTTGGCATGATTGGAGGCTTCTTTTTCATCATCATACAGCTTATTTTGATCATTGACTTTGCACACTCTTGGGCTGAGAGATGGGTCTGTAAGTATAGGACAATATATTGTTATTTTTATTTAAACAGTTATTGTTAAAATGTATAAGTCAAAATAAATAGTTCCACTCCAATCTTGAATACCAACTCATCCTTCAAGTTCTCTTAAATATGTAAAATGTAGAGAGTAATAATAGATATTACTTGTAAAGTCTTCAAGTATTCAACTGACACTTATGTACATATCATTGTATAAATATGATTCATACATATAAGTTTCAAAGATAAAATTTATTGCTTCTTTATATCCCATTTATTTCTTATCATATTTAAGTATTGTATGAACAATAACTTATGTAAATATACAAAATGATCAACAAAAAGCCCATTTTAAACAACTGCCAAAAATGTATATGGTTTTATTTATCATTAATTTACTACTTTCAGCAAACTATGAGGAGTCGCAGTCACGTACCTGGTACGTAGCTCTGCTGCTATCCATGCTGACATGCTTCACACTTGCATTGACTGGCATTGTGTTGCTCTATATATATTACACAAAGGTAAGCTTAAAGATAATTTTCATCAGAAAATTGAGTTGTGGTTAAAACATTTAATTTATCATGAATCTTATTCATTTTTAAAAGTCCACCTAGGAAAAATACCTCAACAGTATCACATTTATTTGATACTAGCTGTTCCCGTGCGGCTTTATCCGCAAGAAATTATAAAAAAACTATTCTATTGTTTACATTTGTCAAATTCTCAATTGCAAATCTCAAATTTACCGTTACCATAACAACCTTGCTTCCTTAATGTTGGCAGTTTGTAGTTTATGGTCCCTTTCCCACATGAAGAGAATTTCCAATTTTATTATACCTTAAGTTTAATAGCGTGAAAATATATAGCCTAAAGCTTGTAAGTGTAGGACTATTTATTAAAGAAGGAATTATTCAAAAATGTGCTGTGATTGCTGTCATCCTACGACACGAAGTAGTGTGGGCTTACCTTACGCTTCATTATATTAGTATAGATTTAATGTATTTATTTCAGCCGAGCGGTTGTGATCTATCAAAGTTCTTCATATCATTCAACTTGATACTTGTGGTGATAGCGAGTGCGATATCAATCCTGCCATCGGTGCAGGAGTATCAGCCGCACTCCGGTCTCTTGCAGTCCTCCGTAGTTTCCCTCTATGTCATGTACCTCACCTGGTCTGCACTCTCCAACTCTCCAGCTGAATGTAATGCCTCTGTCTCTGAGAATAAGCAGGTAATATTACAACTTACTGCCACTTTTAAGAGTTGTTTCATGGTTATTTAATGAGTCTTTTTAAAATGTAATCTACACTGAAGGGTATTCCTCAACTACCGATTTGATTTTTTTTTTCTTTTCAATTAGAATTCCTTTATTTTTATTTAATTAAAAGTTATATTTACTTAAGTATGCTGTTATATGTACTGTATGTGTATTTATAAATTAAATTATATATTTAATATTGCATAACATGGGAATACACAGGGAGAAACATATTGGGTATGTATTATTTAGTTTATTACTTTCTATCTATTAGCACTATTTTTGAACATCAGCAAATGTTATATTCCTTCTATAATATTTATTTATCCCATATTTACATACAATTAGTTATCATTATTAAAGTATTTATCATCTTTATATAATAAATTCAATGTAGTACATTTTGTACTGCTGTACTGTTTGTATTGTCTTTTAAAATATTAAATCTATACCACTATCCATTTGTCACATGTTTTTTGTTTAAATCATTTCTCGCATTTCATAATTTTTAATACCATTTAAATAATTTTTTCAGAATTCGTTTGACAATCAATCGATCATCGGCCTGGTGATCTGGGTGTGCAGCGTGCTGTACTCCAGCATCCGCACCGCCTCCAACTCCTCCAAGATCACCATGTCGGAGCACATCCTGGCCAAGGACGGCAACGCAGGTGAATATATCATTTCTTACTTTGATATTACAGGTTTATCAACACTTTACTTATTATTACAATTTATTTATTAGTTAAGTGAACAAAAAATACATCTAATTAAAATTTATTTTATAATTAACTCCGTCTAAAAATATATAAAGCAACTGTCGGTTTAAATATTTGGAACAGTTTGTATTTCTACAAACGGGTTAGGTTTCGAATCCGTCTATTTTTATCACTTATTGTACTGCATGAATTGTTTAGCATGCAATAAAAATATTATTATAATATCTATTCGCGTGAAACTCAAGGAAAGCATAACGGTAATGAAAATTTTGGTAATGTTTTTTTTTTTTTTATTATTTATTTTAATTTAGTTTTGATGTTTACTATAATACTAATGTATTGTGCATTCCTTGCGAACGTAACGCGCGCGGCGCCGCGGGGCAAGGGCATGGAGGGCTCATTGCTAACGAAGGTAAATCTCAGCTCAAATGCTTAATATAAACTATATTCTATTTTATTATTCTTCTCTACACTTTTCCTTCTTGCTTTTGGTAATGGGTTTGTATTAAATGTGTCTTTTTTGTCAAGTAGAACTATAGCTAAAAATAACATCGCAGTTAACACCATCAGCGCCTTCACAAGTTTCAGTTTTCATATAAATCGTAGTGGCATTGAATGTGTTAACAAAAATACTAACAGTTCCATAATTATTACCATGGTCGTATGTAAATTCAATATACTCATTTGCTATTATTAATGCTTTACACATCATCAGATGTTCATTAAAATTGTACAAAAATGTAGTATCTAATGCGGTTGTCCGTGTACGCTCGCTGAGCGCAGGCTATGGTTCCGTAGAGGGCGACGGCGGGGAGGCGGCGCGCGGCGCGGGGGACGCGGACGCCAAGGTGGTGGACAACGAGGGTGACGGCGTCGCCTACTCCTGGACCTTCTTCCACATCGTGTTCGCGCTCGCCACACTGTACGTCATGATGACCCTCACCAACTGGTTCAAGTAAGTCTTCACATCAAATTTACTTCTTAGAACCGTCGTACAGACAGTTATATCATTTTTTTACAACTCCCCAATTTTACACGCTAAGCGACTTACGCAATACAAAGTCATACAGGTTCCTAAATCTAGTTGTAACTATTAACTTGTGAAATAATAATACTTGGAGCTAATATTTGTGTTTAATTAGTCCTAGCTCTCAGCTGTCCAAGGAGAATGTCGCATCCATGTGGATCAAGATCACCTCCTCGTGGCTCTGCGTCGGGCTGTACGTGTGGACGCTCGTCGCGCCCGCCGTCTTCCCCGACAGGGACTTCAACTAAACATCTTTAAATTATAAATGTTATTTCTAATGTTAAGATTATTTGTGTCATGTTAACGCATTCTTGGCAATTAAAATTGCTATATTTCTAGATCTCAATATTAATTAACAAATATTATTCTTCATTACTTAACTATTATCCGCTTTTCAAGTTTTCGTAGTCTTAGATTTCTCTTGCACTGTTTAATGTCTATTAGAGCTTTAAAAGAATGCTATGTCAATTTAGAATCTATTTTGAACACTCAAATATATTATCTAACCAAACTCTGAATATTTGTTTTATTCCTGCTTACATTACATCAGAAAATACAGTATTACAATTAATTTAAACTTGTTTTTATCTGGGATTTTAGATCAAATAAAACAAATTCTTTTTGTACATGTTTATGATAATTTTTTACTTACTGTTAATTACACTTTAATCATATTTATATCTTTCTTAACTTCGTATTTTACAAGTTTTGCATAACCTTTTAACAACTTCCTCCAATAGCATTTAACATCTTTCACAGTTAAATTGTCCCAAATCTGTTGAAAGCCTCGATCGGCGATTTCTTTAGCTAAAGAATCGTTTTGTTGAAAATATTCTATATATTTAATGATTTCGTCTTGATTGGCCTTAGGACTAATGGGTACATAATGGACCCAGGGTTTTAAAGAAGGGTAAAAAAATTCAAGCCAATCATTCCCCACATGAAATACCAGTGATTTACAAAGAAATAAATGTTTAAATCTGAAACTAGCTGCCACTCCTCTGTAGTTGAAGAGATATTTGTATTTGCAGTGTTCTTCAAATGAGACCTCAGAAGCGGGTGATGCATACAAAGTGTCCTGAAAGTGTGAATAATATCAAGTCTATAAAAAAATATGTATTAACCATTTAACATTGAGGTAAAAGTAAGTTTATTAGCATGAGTGGTACAGATGATTAGGAAAATATTTATACAAATAGATGTATGTTTTATTATTGTTCAATACACACCGCATCTGATTTCCAAGCCTGATTCTTGGTATACTGAGCATCCACAAGCTCTGGTCTTGAACGGGATAACAATATCAATGCATCTCTTTCCTCATTTGTTCTAGATCCTCTGAAGAATGCCTGATTTTTTTTCTCGCTCCATGGCATTCTGATAAAAATATCAAACTAAGTCATGTATTATATTCGATTAATTATTTACAAAATTCAGAGTGTTTAAATGAAATATTGTTTACTTCTCTGTTGCTGCTGAAATTGACAGTCTGTGTTTATCCCAACGTCCTATACCTGTAGGATACAATGATATAGCCGGTCCACCTTCCCAGAAACTCCATGCTGGATACATAATGTCATAGTAATCCTTAGTCTAAAAGTAATACAACATGCGTTTTTACATCATTTCACTAATAATCTAACACTTGTAAAGATTATTTTAACTGAAAAAACGTAACCTTACTAAAAGACAATACAGGTGCTCTCTGATGTCCCCAGGCTCGGTTAACTTGTGGCCAGTCCCTTGTATTTATGGCTAGTTCCATGTTAGGTAACTTGGGTGCCAAAGCCACTAGGTAATGCTCCACACCAGCACACCGTGCTGGAAAATGACAATCCTTCTGTCTGTATACTTGTCCATCTATAATCTACAAAAAAAAAACTTTATAATGATGGATTGTAACATAAGATTGTTCATGATTACATGAGACTGAAGGCAGAACAAAAACATACAGTTTAATGAAACTTAATCTATGAAAAACTAGATCTTATAACATATAATTTTTGAAACAAACCTGATATTTAGTACCCCTTGTAACAGCAATATCAAATTGTTCCTTACTTATTCCATCCTTAAATGCCAATAGATCCTGATTTATAACATCTTCATGACATTTACAATTGGAACTTTCACATGGTTTATACTTGTTAATTGCTTGTTCTATATTTTTATTTATAATTTTGGTCCATTCATTTATCTCTGTAACACAGTTTAATTTAATTTATGATATTGTCACAGTGTTCAAAATAATTATGACTTGAATTGCCTTTTAGCTATTTACTAGAACATGAGTTTTTTGTAAAAACCTTTGGAATTAACTACTTTAATGTAAAACTAACTTTATTTGAATTAAAATGTAAACATACCTTGATTATATCTGTTTTTATTTTGTACGCAATCCGATTCTGATTGGCAATGTTCCGAGGCATCAAAGGAATGTAAATTTATGGCTAAATACAAGAGAATAAGAACAATTATATTTTTCATTTTATAATGTACATGAAATTTAAGTGTTTTTTACATATATATGAAATATGAAAACTAATCTAACTGTAATAAAAATAAAGCAAAAAGTTCGTTATCCTTATGAACTCAAACGTCATTGCGATCAAATTGACGTTTTGACTTTTGACAGTGACAGTTCTCTTGTCGAAGTTTGTCGACGGCAAAGAGTAGATATCGATAATTTTCGAATCGATTTTCCTTTTCTCCCAATTAAAAATGACAATAATGAACTTTGAAGGTTGGATGTTCGATTTTCAAATTCAAAAGTTTTTACAGAAAATTAAGAGCACTTAAACGATTTTTCTGTTTTCTCAATCATTCTTTACGAAATTCTAAACGAAAGATCCTTTCTCTCAAACCTTCACAAGCAATTCTTAAAGAATTTGCATTAAAAAAAAAAGTGTCCCCCACACATTACGGAGGTAGGAACTGAAATATTAATAATGCCTCTTAATACATTGCGAAATGAAACAACTTCTTTGATAGAACAATTCAAATTGTTAATTCTATTCAGAAAACCAAGTTTAGCAAGAATAAAAGTACAACGCACCGGTTACTTATGTTATCATAAATTAAGCATATTTTTATAATTTTCACGTTCTCATTTTAGGATGGAGGAATATAAAAGAAAGAAAAAAACACATGGATTTGAGACATATTTTATTAAAATACAATTTGATTTGTATATAAGTATAAATTCCTAAGGCATTTTCAATCACGTAGTGTATCATGCTCATTATAAACCTTTCATACTGGTACTATCTTTAAATAAGTTTGCTTCCACTATAGTCTAAAATTATTGCAATAACTTAGACAGTCTTCTTACGCCACCCACTTGAAGAGAGTTGAGGAGAGTGGATGGTTGTTGCGACACTGACACGGGCAAGATGTTTCAAACTGAAGTTTTAATTTTTTAAATAATATAACTACACGTACGTGGAAGCAACAAACATAACAAATAGGACTTTACCAAATTAATTTCAGCAATTTGTAAATTCCGAATAACTATCAATTTGCCAAAATTGATTTGAAGTCCGAATTTGAGGTTAAAACCTATACTAACATTGATTTACTTAAACAAATTAAAAATGCATAATGTATTTCAATAGAAAAAATATTAGCAAAATCTTAAGTACTATAAAAATGCTAAATCGGAAGAGTATAAAATTGTTTTATATATCTTCATGTATATGTTCAATATAGATCCTCATTTCACTGGTTTACTTACGAGTATATCAATATTACTTTTATATAGCTATAATTCATTAAAAATTTGTGACTAAATCATGAACAATTGAATTTTAATGTTTACAATTAACATAATTGTCTACTTGGATAGCTTATGTTCAAGTTGGTCTGCGATGGCTTGCAGGAAGTCCTCGGTGTGGAGGTACATGCCCTCCTTGGTGTTGGCGAGGCCGTGGATGCAGATAACCAAGTCCTTCGTCATTTTACCGCTGTCGATGCATTCGACACAAGCCTAAAGTTAAGTACAATATTAATAAAACACCCTCAATTTTGTAAACCATTAAAAATATTCTGAACCAAATTTCAATGTGCTATTACAAATAAAATAACAAAAAGGTTACCTTTTAAGAGGTTACGTTTACGTCTTGTTTTGGAAACAAAACCCTTATAAAATGTACAGGAGATCTAGAAAAAGTATCTTTTTAAAATATTTTTTCTTAGTTATCTTTCTAAAATGTTTTTTTTTTGTTAAAATCTCAGCATATTATTAGATCTGTATTCCTTACCCAATTGCATATCTGCAATGCTTATATAACGCAAATTAATATCTTAATTATGATAATATAGTTGATATGTAGGGTAATGACGATCAATCATATGGGGCGGCCCAGTTACACTTGATAACTCAGTGCACTTGCATTGAATTATCTACATTCACGTTATTCCAAGTTTTGCTATCAGAATAAATGAAAAAAATCCTTCAATGCGTCATTATTTACACAGATACGATGTACTTAAGATAAAATAATACAGGTGTTGTGACTTTATTTAAAACACCGCAGATAAATATTATGACTTTGGTTTAAAAGCTACCTTTACTAAAATAAAAATGTCAAAAACTAGTAAACTTAAGAGTAACTTGTCTTGGGTAAAATTATCGATAGAAAGATTTCCCCCAAGACAGAATTCAAATGTTACCGTTGTATCCATTTTACTATTTCTGTTTAGTCTTTCCAGAACCTACTAATGTACTTGTATCATTAAGAGTCATTATGACGTCACTAAGGCAGTCTCTTATTGTAAATCAGTATGAGAAATAGGTAATCATCGATGGTTTAAGTAACTCATAAAAGTGAGTGTGGCAGTGTGTGAGTGTGTGTGAGTGTGGGGGGGGTTACCTCCTCCAGAGCGAGTGCGAAGCGGGCCAGGTCCGGCGTGTCGTCGAGCTTGGCGCGGTGCAGCAGGCCGCGCGTCCAGGCGTAGATGGAGGCGACGGGGTTGGTGGAGGTGGGCTTGCCCTGCTGGTGCTGGCGGTAGTGGCGCGTCACCGTGCCGTGCGCCGCCTCCGACTCCACCGTGCGCCCGTCAGGACACATCAGCACTGACGTCATCATGCCCAGGGAACCGTAACCCTGACAAACATACCACATTGTATAGAAAGCTACACACTTTTACAACTTTAGTCGTAAATGTATTTCAATAAGGCAATATCATGAACAAGAGTATTTGTAATTTTAATTTTTGCACCCACTCATTTTGGAATCACAAAATCACCGGTTGAAGCGAAATTGTGACTTTACTGTTTTAAATGTGGTGTTATGAGGAGGCAAGAATAGCATTTGACAAGGAGAACTTTAGTTATAAGTGTTAAGGTACACCAGTAGAGGTAGGACTAGAAAGAGAAAGAGATGGATTGCGTGAAATGTGACATAATCAAAAAGGCTGTCTGAGATGTCAGAAGATAGATTAAACCGGAGAAAGATAACTTAATACGCCAATGCCGAAGTACCAAAAAGACGGGGAGATGTTGGTGATGCTATTAGATGTAAATAAATCGTGGGTTTGAGAAAAAACCACCTTACCAAAGATATCACACCAGAAAATATAGTTAACATCTAATGTTCAAAAGACAAATGAGTACCTGTGCGACAACATCTGACTGCACGTCACCGTCGTAGTTCTTGCAGGCCCACACGAAGCCACCGGAGCTCTTGATGGCCTGCGCCACCATGTCGTCTATCAGCCGGTGCTCGTACCAGATCTTCGCCTCCTCGAACTGCTTCTTGTATGTGCTATATACGTAATAACCACATTTAAATTTGTACTACTATTTGTAAAGATATAAGGATATCAAACAGTTACCTCTCATAAATTTCTTGGAAGATATCCTTGAAGCGACCATCGTATTGCTTGAGAATAGTGTTTTTTGTGGAAAGGTACAGCGGCCATTTCTTTTGTAACGCTACCTGTCAATGTTAACAACAAAACTAAGGTTAACAGGGTAAGTACCTGTGTACTTTTAGGTTATTCCCAGGTTATAAAGTAGATAAATGTCGATAAAAGCAGATATTTTTTTTAAAGACTTATCTACTTTAGCTATAACTTAACTATAACTTAGCTATAACTATAGCTGCAGCATATAATAAAACCGAAACATAGCTTACGATTGCTGAAGAGGTATGTGTAAAATTTTATTTTCGTATCACTGTGTAACAAAACCTCGAAGTGGATTCTGTCATGATTGATTAGTTTTAGTCTAGTGTAGTGTTATATAGTTACTTACTTGAAAACTAGAGTGTGCGAAGGATTGTATGGATTCATCTGTGTTGTACATTCCCTGAGCCACTCCCGGCGATTTGAAGTCGAATAACAAACGTCTCTCCGTCGTGCCGTCCGCTTTTGTGTACACTAGCTCTACCTGTTTATTTATTAATCTTTAAATACAAATTAAATTGAACAAAAATACATATTGAAATTAATAAAACGAAAACTAGAATTTTAGCTGTCTTACTTACTAATACCTATAACATGAATTTAAAACATAATTTAAACTATTTCGAATAAAATTATCAATCTATGTACAACTCAAAACTTTATCTGACGTTAATGAACTGTGATACAGTCTGTATCTTAAGTGTAGAATAGTAAGTATAATAGTAAGTGTGTAACCTTGCCGGGCTGTGATACAACAAAGTCCTGAGCCTTGTACTGGTCGCCGTGCGCGTGCCTGCCGATGACGATGGCCTGCGTCCAGCCGGGCACCACGCGCGGGATGCTCTTGCACAGGATGGGCTCGCGGAACACCGTGCCGCCCAGGATGTTACGGATCGTACCGTTAGGGCTCAACCACATCTTTTTTAACTTAAACTCTGGCAAAATATTACAAATTGTCAGGAACGATACCACAGTTTTTTCTTTATTTAATTAAGAGTAGGAATACCAGATCAGTAACCTGTAAGGTTTTAAATCTAGAAATGGTTAAAGACACTGCAAAAAGGCAGCTTTCCTTTATTAATCCGTTCTCTACCTAGAAACGGCTCTTTAGCTATCTTATATTCTTAAAATGTTAAGTCACCTTCAACTCTCTGTTCGTCGGGAGTAATGGTGGCGCATTTGATGCCGACATTGTGCTTGAGAATGGCGTGCGCCGCGTCTATGGTCACCTGGTCGTCGGTGGCGTCTCTGTGCGGTAAGCCCAAGTCGTAGTACAAGCTATCCAACTACAAAGGAAATGTAAATATATGTGTAGTAGAATTCAAATGTCTTAAGAACAAAGTAAGTGGCCAAAGACTAAATGAGTATATAAAATTATAACTAGTAGGTTTTATTTATATTCCCACTCGTCATATTCTGGACTAAACCTGAGCTGGTTGAACCTGAAAAGTAATTGTACATCGCATCTTATACTTAACTTATGAAATTGGAACTATGATGAAGTCAGTACTAATATAGTGTTCAATTTAGTATTCTAGGGTCCGATAACCCGAGCAAGTGTTTACTGTTAGCCGAGCGCGATTAAAACCAGTTGGCACCGGCGCGCCGTGCTCCCTTTTGATAAATACGAACTCACGTACAGAAAGAGGACGAAATACCATCCGATCAGGTTTTGAACAGGTTTATTTTAATCCCAAGTGCAGTAAAAGTGAAAAAAAACCCCGTGTTATCGACCTCAACCATCAAGAGAGATTTTGAGACGTTAATTTACTATAGATGTATCGAACATTTATAATATTGCTTTACTGTTTATAGCAATAGTCGTATTGAATAAAATTGGATTTAAAAAAAATAAAAAGGAACTCTCTGATCGTACGAATATTTTTTCCAATTCAATTCAATCTTGCCATGCATTAAGTTTTAAATTCATTACGTGGTACTGCGAAGATTTAAATTTACAGTCAATTCAAATAATCGTTTGTTATTCCATTTTAAAATTACAATGAATATGCGAAATAACCTTAAGAGGCAAAGAGCACTTTTTTCGTTAAACAAGAATCGCATGTTATTTTTGGATATGCCTATGATAATTAAGATAACTCATAAATACAACATCCTGGTAGCTTTTATAAACTAAAGTGTTATCGTCTATCTACAATCATAGTACATTGGATACAGAGAAGAACTCAATTACAACATGCACCTAACGAGTGACCTTTGATAATTTACGTTCATTAATTGATCTTCAAATCGAGATGAATATCCATTTCTCTCAAACTTTAATAATAATATTTTCCTCAATACAATTTATTTTTATACAGCTAAGATTTTTTTGTAATTTATGTACAACTGGAATTTAATTTAGCATCATCTTTTCATAAGCTGGATAATACCGGAAAATAGAATGTCAACTCACGATAAAGCTTATCAAGTGTGACTTATCGTCGTGTTAATAAAAACTTCGAATCATAGCAGACTCAAAAGAACCGATGACAATTTAAAAAGTTGTAGACGATATGTTACAATTTTAATTATCATACAGATTTCTACAGAAGCAAATATATAATAAAGCGTACTTTCGTAGTATGTACATATTTACAAATCGATAAGATACTGCAGCGTTCCAATATTAACGTTGATCCAAACAAAGCTGTGATAAACTTAAGACCACTGCGCCAAGAAAATTCTACATAATATTTAAATATAATTTAATGTTAACATTATGTTAGCTTACAATACTAGCAATTACCTATAAGATTGCACATTTATAACAGAATACATAAAACATACTTTGGCATAAAATCTTAGTTAGATATTTAATTTAAAAAAAAATATATTTATGACCAATTCAATTTAATGAAACTTCTATATCGACACATAATTTGTCTACTTTCTGAGATAAATGAAATCAACTTTAAAAATGGTAAGTTGTAATAATACATGGCAGGTGCTGTATTTAACCATTAATTTTCAGTTGAATAAGGAAAACAACTTTCAACTATTAACAAGTTTTCTCCTGAGTTGGTGACACAAATTATACGAGGCCTTATATGGACTTTTTCACAATAAAGGTAATCGCAACATACGAGCTTAAAATGAATATACGTATATCATTTAAATATGCAGACATAATATATCGCGACTATATTATAACTAACTAGTTTCCCAAAAACTGGTTTTTAAGTATACATTCAATATGCCATGAAATTCTTCTAATTGGAAACATTTTAGCATCAACCATTAAAGACATCATGTTTTATCAATGTTATCAAATTTTATCGTAAGCTATACCGAATTTTTACCACACATAAGCATTTTTAAAGATGAAAAACATACATTGTTACCTGATTAGATAATTGTTTGATTGCTAATTGTTAACACTGTTATATAAGCAGAGGAAAATACGTCAATGTACTACAAACTATGTACAATGTTTTTTACATGAAGACTTTCCCTAACAGTCTTCTACGTAAAATGTTGTTTTAATTACGATAAAAATATTTTTCATTTTCTTCTGCTGTAATTACGAGTCTCACACAGTAAGCCGAATAAAAATAAAGTTAACGGCGAAACAAACAGGTCGTTAACCTAAGGATACGTGACGTGCCTATCCATGACATTTTTATGTTAAAAATAACATGTATTTAATAACAAATACAATCTAAGTTTACTCTAGAGATATGTTTATCCCGGAAACTAAGAATTATTTTTAATTCCCGAAACGCGGGAAAAGTGAAATATCACGTACTTACTATTTGTACGTAACGATATGGACTCTATGGTAATAATTTATGTACTTCAAAGTATATCTACCGACGATAAAAATCATTTTATTCAAAATGCATCGAGTATTATTAAAATGTTGGTAGCCAGTAGATAAATTGATCGAATAACATTTGTTAAATAACTTTTAAATTGCCATATCTATAATTTTGTCTCTTACCGAGTGGATATAAACAACTATGTTTTCACATTCTCTTGTATATATTTTTATAATATGGACAAAAGATACTTCTATTAATATTTTAATTTCTGTAATTCTCAATATATGTGCAATAGAAATATTATGTACCTAAAATAATGGCAGAACTATGTGTAACCACAGAGATAAGACAAAAAATTATTTTTATACATTCATAAATATAAAATTATCTTGACTTATACCAGCAATGATAATAAGTGTTGCATATTATGAACAATGTAGTCATCGTTGATACACAAACTACATCTGGCTGGTAAATGACTAAAGTCACAATGATAGGAGTTTAAAAACAATGTTTTATTTGGATCATTGTGTTATAATTGAAATTAATTATCATTCAGCTTTGAAATTTTGAAGTATTAAAAAAAACTCAACACACACTCATAACCGAGGGAGCAAAGACCACAGACTTCTTATTCAGGCAGTCCAGACTCAATTCACTTGATACTTCCACTTTCATACAACTTAACACTATGTTAACAACTATGAATGTTCTATGTATCATTTGGATTATAGAGACAAATTATTATTTTTACAAAGTATTAAATGAATATTTATAAAAACCATTTACCTTAACATATGGAAAGATAAGTTTCTCCTTAATTTTTTCCCATATAATTCTGGTCATCTCGTCTCCATCCATTTCCACAACTGGCTTTGAAGCCACAACACGCTTTGCAGTTCCATCTAAAAGTATAATTAATACATTTTTAATTATCTTTTAATGTTCAATATTGTAAATTAATTTGTTTTTAACCCATCATTGTTGCGTTAAGTAAATTAAGACTGAATTAAAAACAATACAGTTTTGTTATAAAACACATACTTAGACACCTGTAAAAAAACAGAGGAAAGAGTTATTTGTTTAAGAACAAAATAAAAGTTCTATCTATCTATTGGAGCATAAACATGTACCATGTTGGTATTTAAAAGCCTCGGAATAACATGACATTTAGCCATTCAGTTTTTACTGACTAATTTTGACTTTTATGGTAGACAAGAAAAGCATTAACATACTTTTCCTAAACTCATTAACTCCCTAAATGTGACTTCAACTCAAAATAAATTATTAAGACTTTCCAAATTAATTCTATTCTGTTTTCACAGTTTTTTAATTTGTACAAAGTTCCATGTGTTACCCAATGAAAAGAATAACTAGCAATACCCTTTACATTCTGTTGTTTAATTGAAAACAATTGGCAATCATCATTCATTAACATCTATACTCTTTCCCACCACCAGAAACAAAAATAGAATCTTAGTATAAATGATGATGCCTGAAAGTATTATACAAATAAATAATTGTTATACATTATAATTATTAATTAATTAATATTTTATAATTCCCCTGAATGACAGATTTGATTATATAAGCAGACCAAAAGATTATGAATGTGTATTTTAATAAATTTACTGTTTCTTTCAACTAGTAGTTCTATAACTTTTCTATAAACTTGTGTAGTTTTATAACTTTACCATAAGTTTTAACTGGTACTGTAGACCAATATTTGGAATTTTAACCCACACATTGTGATAAAAGAAATAATTAATTTTTAATTAATATTATACTCACAATTTCGAACCAAAGTACTGTGTTCTGTAAGGCACTGTAGAAGCCGGCTTGCATTTTTGCTGACCATATTTTACTTCACAAATGTACTACCCACTGACAACAACTGCAACAAGAGAAAGAGACAAAATGCAACAGACAGACAAATAAAGGTTGGATAACACCTACGTGTCAAAAACTGGTAAATATTAAAGTGATTTGTATATTAATGTTATAAGTTGGCATAAAGGGTTTGCTAGTTAAATTACTTGAAACAAACGTTTCTTATACGAGTAAATCTTTTTTGTTAACTTGGGAGGTAAGTAATTCTATAAATTGGCAATGGTGTAATAAATACTGTTACATTTAAAATGACTGTAAATCTCGGCGCTAACCTTACAAATGATTGTGTTTTGCGCTATTTGCCCCAAGTAGAATAGTTTGATACCGGCACCGGGCTCACGTATACGTGTACACAAAACGTTGTTGGAGCGGATAACGCGATGCGACGCTATTTATTCTGTGGCAAGCAATGCGATTGAATGAGGCCGGCCGGCTCCCTGGCGCTTGCGCTCGCGATCGCAACGTACTGTAGTTGTGTCAAGTAAAAATATTCGTTGGTCGTTCGTTGATTTCGTTCTGTACTGCTGGACGCTGTACATCTGTGCGAACGCCTGTCTGTCGCAACAAACGAGACTGTACCACGCGATATTATATTGTCAAAAGAAAATATATTGGTTAAGTTTCAAATTTAGTATTTTAACCGACTCTACGGATGATATTTTCGAAAAGAACTGGTTGAAAGGTAAGATTAATTACAAGTATTTTTTTTACTTAAGCATGCTGGCAAATTAACTTTTATCAGTTTAAACTTTAATTTGTGGTATATTATTACAATGATTTAATTTATCTAGAATTGTTAATTGAAGAACAATTAAAAAATTTTTTTTTATTAAGATAACATACCTAACGAAACAAAGATAATGTATGCATTTGTAAAACTTGCTATCTTACGTGTCCACGCAAACAGAACAATTTGGATCGATATTGAATTTTTGATAACTAGGTATTTACTATTAGGTATCGACTACCTACTACCTAAACTCTTCTATACATATTCATTTCGTTATCATTATAACTATGACTTGCCCATTCGAAGCTTTTTTATTTCATATCTTTATTGTACGAAAAGTTAATGCTTATAATGAAAAGCTTTTATGCCTAATGTTAGCGGTTATGTTTAGCCTCGGGTGGGGCATTTTGAAACAGCTGCATCTATTTGTGTATCTGTAACAATTTTTTTATTACACCCATATGTGATAACGCGAAACAAGGTCACAACTTAATTATGTACATAAGAGAAAAGTAAATTATGGACATGTTAAGTATAGTAACATTGTACTACTTTAAAAAACTTTTAGATAATAAATCTAAATCGTTTTTTATTTTACTGATTTAAATACCTATATCAATGACAAGTCGTCATACAAATAAGTATACATATTTTTAAAATCTACCTATCAATCTATCCCTCTGTTGGCCACAAATATTAATTAAAATCGTCACACTTGAATTATACAAATACTTCGTACATATCTACTTATCTGGCCGAAAATGAAACTGACGACAATCAATACACATGTGTAACTGCACTTGTGGCCACGACTATGCCGGTATTAAATATTACGTAATGTTTACTGTTATGTAAATATTTGTTAATATCCTAATATGTACCTGTTCATAATAAATTCGTACATACGGCCATGCGTTGATAAAACTGAACTACTGTAAATTGTTTCAAGGGTATGTTACTGCAAAATCCTGGACTCTGATGAATCCTAAAAATACCAATTAGATATGGTGACCTACACTTCGAAAACGTTACGTCTTTTTCGAGCATTCACAGGATGAATCATAATATAATATTTCGAACTAACCAAAAGCCTGTTACGGTGTCTTCGCCTAAACAATTTGACCAATTATCCTGGGATAACATACATGTGTATTTTATATTTTTCGGTGTGAGACTACGATTTCGTGTTTTGTTGACTAATGTTATCACGTAACCTTGATATGCGTAGGCTTTCCGCAAATACATATATATGCACATGGCTATAGAAACATATCAAAATAGACAAAAATAATATAGGTAAATTCAAGAATTAAAAAGGTTTATTTACAACTAGCTTTTGCCCGCGACTCCGTCCGCGTGGAATTAAAAAAAAACAAAACTGAGTAGCCTATGTGTTCTTCCAGACTATCCTCTACGTCTATGCCAAATTTCATCGTAATCCGTTCAGCAGTTTAGGCTACAAACTCAAACAAACATCCAGCCATCCATCCATCCATCTAAACTTTCGCATTTATAATATTAGTATGAAGTATGATAGTATGATACTAATTTTACAGTATAAAAACAAAAAATGTGCGGTTGTGTAAGAGTGCTCAGTATTCGCAAGCCACTACCCCGATCTTGGCACCGAAGGCTATTCAGCTCATCTTCAACACCACCACCTCCCCAAGGTGTGCCCTACACCAAATTAACTGTTGGAGTACCGAAGGAATTATGGCAAGACGAGAGAAGGTATGTTACTCAAACTACACGTATTAATGTGTAAATTAGTATAAAGTTTTTATGATACATTTTAATCGTTCTCAGGGTTGCCGTAGTGCCAGCAGTAGTGAGTAAATTAGTAAAGAAAGGTTTTAGCGTAAACATAGAGGAAAATGCGGGACTCTTAGCAAATTTTCCTAACAAGGCGTATGAAGAGGCTGGTGCCAAAATAACTAGTTTAAAGGATACATATCGGTCTAGTTGGTATTATTTTCATAACAATTATAAACAGTTATTATCTTTACCACCGCGGAAAACCTTTAATATATTCCATATTTTTTTTAGATATAATTCTCAAGGTCCGTCCATTTATCGAAAATGAAGTACCAAATGTAAACGATGGAAGTTCGGTTATTTCTTTCTTGTATCCAGCTCAAAATCAGGAATTAGTCAAAAAGTTAGCAGCGAAAAAAGTAAATGCATTCGGTAAGTTTTAATATGCAGTACGTTATTTTCCCTTCTGGCCAGTATTTTGATGTTGCGTATTTTTTAGCTATGGACTGCGTTCCCCGAATCAGCCGCGCGCAAGCGTTTGACGCGCTTAGCTCTATGGCCAACGTAGCCGGATATCGTGCTGTCATTGAAGCCGCCGCCCACTTCCCGCGATTTTTCTCAGGTACCTACAGAAAAAATCTACCCTTTTTTGTCACTCTATTACCTGATTTCGGTTGGGTATCGTTGCTTTTTTTGCTTTAGGCCTGACTTTTTTTGTGATGTGATGATTTATTGTACGCGCAGATTCTTTGTAAAACCAAAAACGGTTTCTAGCATTGCGGTAGTATTTCTAAAAGAACGTAGAACATGTGACGCATCGATAACCTCATAAATGCAATTAAAAGTAAAGTGTGTAGTTTGAGGTAAAGTTGTGATGTCCAGGTCAGATGACGGCGGCGGGGCGCGTGCCGCCGTGCCGCGTGCTGGTGGTGGGCGGCGGCGTGGCGGGGCTGGCGGCGGCGGCGCAGGCGCGCTGCATGGGCGCCGCCGTGCGCGCCTTCGACACGCGCCCAGCCGTGCGCGAGCAGATCGAGAGTCTCGGTGCACAGTTCATCACAATGGATATGACGGTATGCATTTCCCGTTTAGATGGCACCGACTCAACTCGCTATTTCATCCGCCGAGAAGTGTTGATACATTCCAGTTCGATATCTAAACAAAGGTTTTACGGGTAATCCCCTAATCGACGTGACGTAACTGTAAATAAATACATAATGTCGGAAAGTAACTTCTATCATCAGATTTTGCAAAACACTTGCAGAAATAATGCTGACCATGACCTATTTTATGTTTGAGAGTTAAATAAAAATCGACAGCTAGACTTTTAACCTACTTTTAGGTACCGAAAATAGAAAAGTAATTAGAACCAAAAAGTATGCTATGAAGTGAAGAGAAACATAAACAATACCCTTGAAACTTATATTGTTGTTTGAAATTGTTACCCTAATCAAAAGCAATTGAATGTGATTACTGTCAATGAAATTGATTGTCTTCTCTAATAGGAAAATATTTATCTTCAAAATATTAAAAAACTAGGTAATTGTTTATTAGATATGTTTCTTATCTACCGCCACATCAAAATAATTAGTTTATATAACTGATGATTCAAATGATAATTTTTATTGACGTAATTTCTAAAACAAACACAATATTTGCTTGCTTATCATGTAATTTACTTTTCAGAGGTGGTGTGCACCCTAATCCTTGTGGTTGGGGTGCAGCGTCCACCTGGCCTTGGCTGCTAGCGCCATTGGTAAATGTCCTAGATCTCACCTCTATGTAGACATAGACGTAGCGTTGTCATGTATCTTTGTATGCCCTATTTGTTTACAGCTATTTCCTTTAGAAATTTGCGAGTGTTTAGTAATTGTTGTTGTCTATAACAAAATAGTCCTATAGTTAACGTCGTTACATCGTATCATCCTCGTCACGTTATATTTATTCATATAATACGTTGTTTCATACTGTATAACCAATGTAAATTGATTACATTGTGATATAAATGTTTTTATTTTATGGCAGAAAGAACAAAGCCTATGTTTATTTTTAGTCTTACCTTGACATAAACAATTATGAGCATAGACAATAACTAAAGTGACATATTATGTTTTTATTTTTATTCTATGAATTTGTAGATCTGAATTTGAAGGGTACAAACACAAAACAAATTCAAATAACCTTATTCAGATTTATAGAACTCTGATATTTGAAAGTAATACCTGATGTTAAATACAGGAAGAAGGATCAGGAGAGGGAGGGTACGCAAAAGAAATGAGCGATGCGTTTTTACAAGCAGAACGAGCTCTACTTGGAAAAGAAGCGAGAACATCTGATGTGGTCATTAGCACTGCTCTTATACCAGGCAAACCTGCGCCGATTCTTATTCTTGAGGTTAGTTATTAAATAAAACGTTTAATTTAAAAGTTAACCTATTTCTGACACCATGCTCTAAAATCTGTTCATATTAACATATACAATGTTTCAAGACATCAAATGATTTGTTCTAAATATTGAGCTTTCTCTCTGTTAAATTGTGTAGGATGCAGTACGGGATATGGCGCCAGGCAGTGTGATCGTAGACTTGGCTGCGGAGATGGGCGGCAATATAGAGACCACCAAGAAAGGGGAGATCACCAAAGTGCATGGTGTCACACACATTGGCCTCACAGATCTGCCAAGCCGGATGCCAGCCCATGCCTCCACACTTTATGCTAACAATATCTCTGGCTTCCTCTTTAGTGTTGGTGAGTTACATTATAGGTTATTAATTGCTTATATGTCACATTTAACTTTTCTTTTTAAATTAAAAGATATACTGATTCATGTAAACTGACTTTTAGGTAACAATGACCATTTCTTCATTGATTTGGAGGATGAGGTAACCCGAGGAGCAATAGTGTTGAAAGCGGGAGAATTGCTCTGGCCGGCGCCCCCACCGCGCAGCATGGCAACACCCACCACTACTACAAAAGCAACTGCAGCTGCAAAAGCGGAGCCTCCCAATCCATTCAATGAAACACTGAAAGACACATTCCTTTATTCCACAGGTAATTTCTTAATCTTATTATCTACTCAAAGAACTAAATTTCAATATGTATTTACAATTAATCTTACTATTACAAATGTGATAGTTTAAATGGATGGATGGATATATTTTTGTTGTAGTTTGTATCCTAAACTTCTTTTTTTTTAATTCCACGCGGACGGATTCGCGGGCGAAAGCTAGTTAAATATTGATACGCAAATCACTGTTTTGTAAGTATTTAACTATTTGTAGTTTTGCAGGCTTAGCCAGCTTGATTGGACTTGGCATAGCATCACCAAATCCAGCATTCACTACAATGACAACTACCCTAGCACTGTCAGGTAATAATTACATTTTTGTTTATATACAATATCTATTTGTTGGTTCTTAATTATATTTCAGTAGAAATATTAGTAACAAAATTTAATCTGTGTTCAGCAGCTTTACACATCTGCGGCATATTCTTAATATTTGTTTCCAAAGCATGATAGTCCTATGTTAAATACCTTCATTGGACTATCAAATGTGTTTTCATTTGTTTTAACATTATCGCAAATACTCCAACTTCATAATATTAGAGTAAATAACGCAGGTGTGGTGGGATACCACACGGTGTGGGGCGTGGTGCCGGCTCTGCACTCGCCGCTGATGTCGGTCACCAACGCGGTGTCGGGCATCACGGCGGTGGGCGGCCTGCTGCTCATGGGCGGCGGGTACGTGCCTGAGACCCCCGTGCAGGTATTACATTACAGCTTTATGAAGACAACTGTCAATTAGAAGCAAACTGCGTTTTGTGTTGAGTGTGCCGGAGACCTAATTTTCCCTTTCATCTACATTTTTCTTATAAGGAAACGATGGAGATGATAGGAGGATGAGCAAATTTGTTGAGTTCAAGTGGTGGAGTTTGACACGTTATTACAAAAAAATAACAGCTAGTTAGCTGAGATCAGATGTTCAATGACTTCGCGTGTGGCCCCGTTGAAGCGAAGGGAAATATGTTTTGTTCAAAATTGCCAGCTATCATACATTTATAGTGCTTTGTAAATTATTTTCAATTTGTTATTTAAGTCTGTATATCATTTATATTGTACAGTTAAAGGATGTTATTTTTATCAGATAATGTTATAAATACATTTAACTTCTTAAAGGAAAAAGATAAAATAAATCATGTCACATGACATTCCATGTAAATGTTGTTTATCACTTTTATCATAATAAATTCAGTGTAATGCAGTATTAATACTAAATTGGATTAAAATATGTATAAACTCAAAATATTTATAATATTATAAAAACAAACATTACATTATAAATCATGGTGTTCGGTAAACTCGTGAGATGTATCATTTCCACTATAAATTCATGTTGTCAATATAATTTTATATACACTATTTTACTTTTTAATTAATACAATGACTAACTAACTTTCTTGACAACTAGTTCTTCAATAATTTAAACTAATTATTCCAGTGGCTGGCCAGCACGGCTGCACTCATCTCCTTCGTCAATGTATTTGGTGGATTCCTTGTCACCCAGCGCATGCTTGACATGTTCAAAAGGTATTGATATACTTTAAAATAGGATAACTACATGAATTAAAAAACAGATAGATGTCATTTTAAGCCTGGAAATCTATGACGATTTTAAAGTCCCTATTTTATTTTTAGACCTGGAGACCCACCAGAATATGGATATTTGTATGGAATCCCAGCTGCTGCTTTACTCGGAGGATATATTACCACTGCAATGCAGGTATACAATCAGCTGCTTTTTTCAAGCATACTAACGGACGAATCCTGAAACGAAATTTACCAATCGTAAACGCCGCTTACAATTTGATAGACGTCATTTCAATAGAATTTAGAGAAAATAGCTTTTTCATTTAAGTCATTGTTACATATTTAAATGTCGTTTCAGTATTCGACTGTAAATATATTTAACTACATAAGTGAATGATTTATATCTTTCACAAATAATTAAAAATTATTTGTATCCCAGGGTTACCCAGAAGTGCACCAGATGGCGTACTTGGCGTCTTCGCTGTGCTGCGTGGGCGCGCTCGCAGGTCTCAGCTCGCAGACCACTGCTAGGAAAGGAAACTATCTTGGAATGGTTTGTTTTGTTTATTTCATTGATATAGGAATATGTCTACTATTATTGCAATCGATGATTAGAAAAGGCATCCATAAATGTTGACAGCTACAAGACTCGACCCAAGAAGACCCGCTCATTGTAATCTTGATGACTTTAGTTTCAATCTATTGATCATTGTAAAGGCAGTGAGACATTATTGACTATAAAAACATGAATCCTACATAATACAGTAATAACCGGTAATTTTATTATTTAATTTTCTTCTTAGTATTAATTTTCTTAATTTTAATATGTAGTATTCATGTTTCAGTCTATAATTATGACTATATTTTCTCAACTTAAATTTTAAAGTCCAAATTTATGTTATCTAGTCGTAATTATACATTTAAAAACTAACGAGGCAACTTGGGTTACAGCTAGTCACAATTTTGATGATTCTTTAGTAATATGAGATTGTAATAATGATAAAATATTACTATGATAGTAATATTAGACAAATAGTATTAAGATATGTGTGTTGTAGATCGGCGTGGCGGGCGGTATCGCGGCCACGCTGGGCGCAATGACGCCCAACGCGGAGGTGCTCGCGCAGATGATAGGTGTCGCTGGTATCGGCGGTCTGCTAGGAACTGTCATCGCTAAGAAGATCGAGATTACAGACCTGCCACAACTGGTGGCTGGTTTCCACAGGTAATTAACAATAATTTGTTGTTAGTTAATAGAGGGGCCAACCTGTCTATCGATCGCAACTGTTACTCCAGTGTCAAGGAGGCAAGGCAAAAAATATAAATACATACAGCCTTATAAATAAACGCGGTATAAATTTAAACTTAGTAATAAACTGAGTATAAGAAAATATTACATAAAATATAAATATTAAAAATTGTATATTGAACTAAAATGTATCATCTGAGATTTCAAGAAATATGTAATTGCTAGATCTCACAGAGTGTTTCGTCAGTGAACAATAGATTTTGGGTCTAATTAAGTTGGCCAACCCTGGTCGTATAACCGCACAACGGTATAACCTTTTCTCATTGAATGTTTGTTTAACTATATAAAATTGTATTAAATATTAAATTAGTTTGGTGGGCATGGCGGCGGTGTTGACGTGTGTGGCCACGTACATGCACGACTTCCCCGCTATGGCGCTGGACCCTACAGCCGTCACGCTCAAGACATCGCTCTTCCTCGGTACATACATTGGAGGCATTACTTTCACGTGAGTACATTATATAATATCATAGACTAACTGTTGCTCGCGACTACGTCTGCTTGAAATAAAAAAATAATAAAAAATATAGCTTATGTTCTTATAAAATACCTTTCTAATGGTGATGTTATTTTATTTCAATACATACAAAAATACAAACCTTTCCTCTTTATAATATTAGGATAGAAAACTAAATATGTAATTAATGATTATATAAATAATTTTATTATTTGTTATTTAAAAACAAAACAGCAACGAGTATTTAAATAACTTAAAATACTAATGTGAGTAATGTATTGCAGCGGTTCCCTGGTGGCGTACGGCAAGCTGCAGGGGTCGCTGTCGTCTGCGCCGCTGCTGCTGCCGGGGCGGCACGCGCTCAACGCTGGCTTGCTGGCGGGCTCGCTGGGCTGCGGCGGCGCGCTCATCGCGCTGCCCGACGCGCCCGGCCTGCCGCTGCTCTCCGCCGCCGCGCTGCTCAGCGGCATACAGGGACTCACGCTCACGGCTGCTATCGGAGGTTATAACGACTAGACATTTAGGGCCTGTCCCACAAAATTGTAAATTGTCTGATAACAATCCAACGTGTGAAATATGTGATGGAAATATTGGATTTTGTTTCCTTATCTGACAGTGACGTCATTTTTAAGATATCTAAGCCTCTATCAACCAGTGGCGGGAGAGGCCCTAAATATTTTATTTATTAGTAACTGCTCACCTCATGTTGTAGGTACAGACTGATTTCAGACCAGATTTAAACGGTTCTTTTAACGTTAAATTAGTGAATGTATGACATGGTGGGTCGTGATTTCTCAATATTGATCTCAGTTTTAACAACTCAACTAAATTGTATTAGTATTATGACATTTTTGTTAAAATGTAGTACAAAACGTGAAACATACAATCTCAGTCGTATTAAACAAAGCTGTTCCACTTATTAAAAGTTATTAGTTTTTACATACTTAATTTGATAGTTTTAGAGTAAAATTATGTTCAATTTATTATTTTTCGTTTATAATATTACTGTCAAAATGTGTGGTTGAGAGTAAGGTATCGTGTGTACGTAGGCGCGGACATGCCGGTGGTGATCACGGTGCTGAACAGCTACTCCGGGTGGGCGCTGTGTGCGGAGGGCTTCATGCTCAACAACTCGCTCATGACTATCGTGGGCGCGCTCATCGGCAGCTCCGGCGCCATCCTCTCATACATCATGTGCAAGGTAAGTCACAACACTCACTTATTATACTCCACATGCCTATCAATACATTTAAGATAGAAAGCGACAAAAATATGTTACCATGGGCTGACTTCTAATTTCTTTCTACTTATGACAGATAGATAAAGATGTATATAAATGTGAATGGAACATCCTTTTTTATAAATAAATGGACGTCCACGTAAAATAGAAAATACCTATGTTACTCGGCGATAACGTAGTTTAAAAAAAAAGGATTTTTAAAATTGGCCCAGTAGTTTTTGAGTTATTTCAATACATGCAAAAATACAAATCTTTCCTCTTTATAATATTAGTATAGGTTATTCAGTTAAGTCCGTTTATCTATCTGGTTAATCGTCATCAATGTTTATCTAAAAAAAATCTTTGTATATGTATTTTAAGGAATAATTTGTTTAGGCAATGAACCGTTCACTACCAAACGTGATCCTGGGCGGGTACGGCGTGACGACGGGCGGGTCCGCGCGCCCCGCCGGCGCCACGCACACGGAGCTCAACGTGGACTCTGTCGCAGATCTCATACACCGCGCATCATCCATTATAATCACACCTGGTTTGTTTACTAATTTCTATTCATATCGCACCTTTTGTTTCATAAAAAGAATTAAATCACAATTTATGTCTTTCTCTCTCATCTCAAATCTCCTGTGTAAACATGCCAAACTTCAATTTCCCTAAAAACATACATTTTGAGTCAATTCTTTTTATGAATAAAGGTGCGATATATTCATAAAAGCTATTAATAATTCAATTGAATACTTAGTTCTTTAGTCTGCCTATTGTTTATAACGATACACTCTTGCAGGCTATGGTCTGTGCGTCGCTAAAGCTCAATACCCGATCGCTGAGCTTGTCGACATGCTGAAGAGCGCTGGCAAGAAGGTGCGCTTCGCCATACATCCAGTTGCAGGTAAATTTATATAATTAATCCATAACTACAAAAAATATGTCTTATCGGATATAGTGACCACAGTGACTTGATCTTATAACAACTTATAACGAATTAATTGTTTTGCAGGTCGTATGCCCGGACAACTGAACGTGTTGCTCGCAGAAGCCGGCGTGCCGTACGACGATGTGTTCGAAATGGAAGAAATTAACGATGAATTCCCAGAGACAGACCTTGTCCTTGTTATTGGTACGTAATGTTTATTATAACGAAGGGATTCCATGTCTGTCTGTCTGTCTATAAAGACATGTTTCGGCAATGGAATGGAATGAAAGACATATCTAAAGGCATTTAAAAGGTAAAACATTTTTTACTTTTCATTTTAGGTGCTAACGATACAGTTAATAGTGCGGCTGAAGATGATCCCGAATCACCTATCGCTGGTATGCCAGTTCTCAAAGTATGGAAAGCAGATCAGGTAAATTATCACCAATCTTTTCACATTGGACACATCGTCTTTCTCTTTTTCTCTTTCGTACATACTCTATGTTTTGTTTCAGGTTGTCGTTATGAAGAGATCTATGGGAGTCGGTTACGCCGCAGTCGACAATCCCATATTCTACAACCCCAACACGGCCATGTTGCTCGGCGATGCAAAGAAGACTTGCGACGCTTTACTCGAACGCGTTAAACATCTGGCACAGTAAAGTTTACTAAAACTATAAAAAGAAAGCTAGGTTTTTTTAAAATAAAATCGTCTATCAAATGGCATAGTAGTTATGAGAATAGATGGGGAATCAAAATATTTTTTTATAAATCTAGGTGGGTATTATTTTTTATAAAAGAATTGGAGTATATGTATATCTTTAATAGTTATTGAATAATTAACAATTGAAGTGGCATGCAATATTTTACTATGGACTGTTGTTAAAAATGTAATGTAAGGTCAACAATTTATATTAAAGTTAAATAGCTATTTGAATATGTGAGATTTAGGAGATTATAATTTGTGTAATTTTAACGCACAAACTTAAATAAGGGTAAATAAATCCTAGTTGCATGAAGGACATCTCAAATCATTACTCCAAGTGTTAGTAAATATTGTTGAGGTGAAGAGAGGAAAAAGTCACTTAAAAAAAATTAGCCCTTTTTTATATGGGCTTAGGTTTGCATAGTTTCAAATAGACTTTATAACACTACCGACTGAAATTGTAGATTGTAAACGAATTTATCAAATATCTTTATAAAGTTATTCAATTTGTTTTGCGCTTTTTTCATATATAAACATGCAATTTTTATTTGAATCTTATGAATTGCTAAGTTTTTGAAGTTACCTAACCAAAATAATTAAGTGAATTATAAAAAAAAAATTAGTGACGAAAAAAATATCGAAAAAAAAACTTTTCTAACTGTATAATATTTAGGTACTATATTTTAATAACTGACTAAATATTCAATGAGCATATAACTAGTGTCATATCGCAAGTAATAATTTAGATGTATTATATTTTAAATTACAATTACGAATGGATTAAGTACATATTATTGGAATAAGTCATGGAATGCTCTACATATAATATTTTTTTATGAAAATGTGCTTATTTTGAATTATTTAGACACAATAGATTTAGAAATGATTTTGTGAAATTATTGTTAAACTATATACATTGTTTTTTTAATAACTAGAGATTATAAACAAATCATTCCATAATAAATAATTGTACACGAATATTATATATGAATTATAAATAGTTCAATTGCTAGAAAAATATTTTTACTGTCATTTTATAGACATTGTTAAGATTTAATTAATGAATTTTAAACGCATTTTATTCAAACATATTATAAAATATTTCTTTAGTCATTTATGGTGTTTTGTATTATAGAATCATGTTTAAAAGATATTCAAAATAAATAAGAAAAAATAATTACAATTGTATTAGTTTTATTTGTTTACTACTTTGCGTTTATACCATTTCATTCAAAGCAAGCCAATGGCCTATATATCACACCCGACCCGACTTTTATTTTATCTGCAATGCATGGGCCAAGCATGGGCGTCTCCAGCTGATTGGGGATTTGGGTCTCTTAGGGGTTGTAGGCACCTTAATACTTTGATTTAATTTATTTTTCCAGTTTCCAGAGCGGCTCTAGGCAAGCTACGATATTTAAAAACCAAATGTCAATGCATAAGCATATTTATCAAGTTAAAATTCATGAAATAAAATGGATACAAGTGTACAATTATCAGTTCACAATTTGAAAACTTGGTGGCATTTTAAGTTACCAGTTACCACTCTTTGTAAATGCTGCAACTGGCAATGTCCAATTTCGCTCTGTCACTGTCAAAAGTCAAGCCATACTTGTCAAAACTTGCATAGAAATAACAAAAAAGAATAACGCGAATAACTATTGATTTACTCAATACTTCTAACAGTGAAATTATGTCAATAATGGTATCAGGAGACCGCTTTACATAATTATCACAAAAGAAGTTTAAGCTTCTACGCGTATCAAATTGGCTCAGGACTTACCGCTAACGTCAGGATCTAAATTGACAGACATTCGGTAATTCTGTTTGAGTTAGTTTTGTAGTGTTCGTACTAAAGTAGTTCTACTGTTTTTAGTTTATAATTTGCCGTACGCCGTTCGCCTTGTGTCCTTTACAATGGTATGTTATATGTTCATTTATGTAAACATATTACACAGTTGTGACCATTATCTTGACCTACTATGCTTTTATGGAAAATCTATAAATAAAAGTGACTCAGGCCTTAACCTTACCATTACAATTTTTTATCAATTATCCTAACAACTCTTCCAAAAGAAAGTTCTGACTTCCTCAAGTTTCTATAATTGTAATTTTTTTAATTTCTAGTTTTTTTTTAATTTCTAGTTTTTTTTTAATTTTTTCCTTTTTTTTAGTTATTAATCTATTATTTGTATATTGTAGGCGAATAATAATAATATGGCAGCAACAAGCAAATTTGCGCTGCCAGTAAGCAGTGAAGATAACATGGATGTCCTGGGCATGATCTACAGATTCTGTAAAAAGGTAAGTGGAATATATTTATTTGTAGAAGAAATATCTGAATAATAAATGGTAAGATTTATTTTTACATGTCAATACAGCTAATTTAAATTGAATGAATAGTTTCTTTTTTTATTAAATGTAAATTTGGGTGTGATAGTTAATATTGAAATGTATCCTTTTAAGAATTTTTATAACAAAAAATTAAGCGACTAACTATGAACTCTGATAACAAGTGTGAGTCAAAAATGACCTTCAAGTAGCCACTAAAATATCTGACTCATTACGATAGTATGCAACCTTCAACTCATACTAGTGGTTAGTAAACAATTTTTTTAACATAACATTAAGAATATGTGTTATAATTCCAATATTGATTGTATCCAAACATATTAATTGTGTTTGTAATACCTTTTTTGTTTAACAAGTGTCTTGTTTATTTAGCTTACTTATTACTTTATTTAGAAACATTTGTAACTAATAATGATGTTCATTTGATAAATGACAATTCACAAATATTATTATTTAATCCACAAGACGCATTTGTTCTGGGTTATCTCTGAAAGGGCTGGGCCGATTTCGACCGGACTTCCACTAAAGGGTAGCTGACGTAGACGGGCATATTATAGGCTACGTTTTTTATCTTAATATCGCGTGGACGAAGTCGCGGGCAACAGCTAGTATAATATATATTTGATGCAATATGTGTATTTGGTTATTCAATATAATGTGTCTGTAAATTGCCACCTACATGAATGCATTCAATTAGACTAGGTATTTTTATCTATGTGGCTTTAAGGAAGTCAATCTAATATGAATAAATGAGCAGACACCGCAATAAAGCACATTCTGCATGAGGATGTTTTTTTATAAAATGTAATTTTACATTACATTTATACATCTATCTTCTCAATTGTGTTTTATTACATTAATATATTATATTTCCTTTATAGTAGTACTGTTTCTTTCATCATATGTTATTCCAAAACATATTCCAGAAAATGATGTGAATAACTGTAATTTAAAAATAATTAATTATTATTTGTTTATGGAAAATTATTTCTTATAAGAATTCAATCTTAGACATTTGTAAGAGCTAAGGCTTTGCTATTAAGACATGATTCATAAAAGGCTCCAGACAATACCATTAACTACAGTGCCAGTGGCTTTTGCCAACCTGTTCTAAAAATAACTATGACACCAATATGATAATGGAAGTTTTAATATGCCACATTCAATTGTGTGACCACACTTACGGAAAGTGTTTATCTGTTCATACGGAAACTAATACATGTTATAATGTGTATTTGGTGATTTAATTTAGTAACCAAAATAAAAATAATAAATACAAAAGTAAAATAAAAATCACAGATCCTGGGACTTTTAGATTATTACCTTTTTCCCGCGATTTCGTCGGCCATTAGCGCTAATCTATTTATGAATAAAATTGATTACCATATGAACATCATATGGTAATCAATTTTTTTTAATTTTCTAATATTCCTTTAAACCAGAAAACGATTGGTAAAGTAATGAGAAACGACACATATCAACGTCTAAAGATAATGTATGTAAACAGAGTGCTTTACAGAATTATCTAAATTAGCATTGTATTGTCATGACTGTGTCACTTGTCTTCTCGTCATCATCTGTAACTAAATGAAGTGAAAATACTGATTACAAAATATAATTCTCCATTTCAGTAAAAATAAAATATGCCTAAGAAAATAGATCAAACCTTCATCACACAACTATCACAGCTAAACATCAGATTCATTAGGAATTTTCTGTAATTGCAAAAGCATTAACTATCTTATACCAATACAATAAGATTCAATTAAGATTACGCTTATATTATAATTTAGTAATTAACCATTATTCCAGGTGTCGATAGTCGGTGCTGTATATTTGGTGGGTTATATGCAATGGAGCGTGGCTTGGCTCATCGGACCCGTCGTATTGTCCGTCATACGAGATCAATGGCGAAGAGAGAACGAGTACCGCCGCAACCTGGCCAAGGCCGCTGCCTCCTCCTCCGAAAAAGATATCGTTTTGGCGAGACTCGACGACCTTCCAGCCTGGGTGAGCTATATAAATACATAACAAAAATAATATTTCTACAGCAAATTTACCATACTCTTTTTAAAATTGGCACGAGTTGATTCTTAATTAGGTGTTTAGACTTGCTTTATGGCGATAAATGGTTTGGCTAAGTGCTTTATAGCGATAGATGATTATTGAATAATATCGCTTACAGCCTTTTATCGTTAGGCGAGGCCTTGCGTCACCCTGATTACGTCACGTTATATGTTATATCAACCCTATTTGTTACTTTTGTTTCATTAAAACAGGTCAATAATATAAGTGTGTGTAACGTTTTAATTCGCGAAATCATTTTTCTAAGACAATAAAGATTTGTTTTATTTTCAGGTTTTCTTTCCTGATATCGAGCGAGCGGAATGGTTAAACAGGGTAACTATTTTACTAACTTTTTTTATATAAATTCAGCAATTTATTATAGAAAAATTGTTTTACAGATACTGCTACAAGTTTGGCCGAATGTGAATCACTATGCCAGAAGTATACTGAAGGAGTCGATCGAGCCGGCGGTTGCCGAGAGCCTGGCTAATTATAAACTCAATGGGTTCAGATTCGAACGTATGATTCTCGGCACAATTGTAAGTCAAATGAAGGACATTAAATTTACATTAAAAAGTCGTACAGACCCAACTTCTTTTGGAATCTGCCAAAAGCTACCTCCGGTCTTTGTCTGATGGCTAGACCATGGTTTAAGTAAATTTTACGTGCAATTTAATATTTGTTACTAGCTTTCGCCCGCGACTCCGTCCGCGTGTAATTTAAAAAAAAACAAAATTAAGTAGCCTATGTGTTCTTCCAGACTATCCTCTATATCTATGCCAAATTTCATCGAAATCTGTTTAGCCGTTTAGGCTACAAACTCTAACAAACATCCATCCATCTAAACTTTGGCATTTATAATATTAGTATGATAATTAATTTAAGGCCCCTCGAGTTGGCGGTGTGAAAGTATATGACAAGAATCTCTCGAGAAATGAAATTATCATGGACATTGATCTATTGTGAGTATAAGTATATTGTATCATCATTTACATAAAAACAATATATCTTGAAGTACACACGCAAACAAATTATTGTTTAATAGAAAGGCCCAAACATTACTTATAAACTTTTAATTATAATTCCGTGATTTAGTGAAACCCACGAAATATATATTACCTACCTATAAATTACCATAATGTATGGGTTCAACCATTTAATTTTCGTAACGTAGATAAAACTTCTTTCAACACTGTGAAAGCATTGATAAGCCCACCACCACTTACGTCACTTGAATGTGTTGACTTATCATTTCTCTTCATAAATTTGTAATTCAATTTCTAGTTGATAGTATAAAAAATGTAAATTTTGTAACACTTCTAAATATATGTATAATGTAAAGTTTTATCTTTGTATGTATACCTAATATTAGTATTTCTTATTTCCAGCTACGCCGGCGACTGCGACATATCTTTCGTCCTACAACGTATTCGTGGAGGAATAAAGGATCTACAGGTTTGATATTTAATTTTGAATTATTGATACAGTTTTCTAGCATTTGTATTCTGTGATTTGGATTTTAAAAGTATTTCTTCTATTATACATTCTCTTATAGATCAAAATAGAAAGTGTTAAACCCCCAAAACACAACAGACTTTTTTATTGACAGATCCATGGCATGGTGCGTGTTGTGATGAAGCCTCTGATCACCAAGATGCCGCTGGTGGGGGGCCTCCAAGTATTCTTCCTCAACAACCCCTCTATTGACTTCAACTTGGTTGGCGCTGCCGATATATTGGACATGCCTGGTTTTAGGTGAGTTTTATTTAAATTAAAATTATCCTATCTTTGTAATTTAAAATCACTAATTAATTGTAAACAATGTTAAACACGTCTTTTTACAACATGTTTTTTGGATATAAATGTTTTTTAATGTAATGATATATTTGTCAGTGACATCTTGCGTCGTTGTATCGTGGAACAAGTATCGAAGATCATGGTGTTGCCTAACAAGCTGCCTATTAAACTGAGTGACGAAATACCTACTGTGGACCTGCGCATGCCTGAACCTGAGGTAAACACCGAGTTATTAATTACTCATACACATTAAAAAATAATCTTGTATATATAATTAACTAGCTAAAAACTAGCTAAATCTAAAAAGCTGGGTGTGCTCAATAGGGCGAAGCAGTACTTCCAGCCGGGCCACCGCCTTCAACTATACAAGGCGCAAGTTCGGCCCCATATGGAATACTGCTCGCACCTCTGGGCGGGAGCACCCCAATACCAGCTTCTTCCATTTGACCGCATACAACGGAGAGCGACTCGAATCGTCAACGACCGAGCCCTTACCGATCGGCTAGATCCTCTGGCCTTGCGGAGGGACGTCAGTTCCCTCTGCATTTTTTTACCGTATTTACCACGGGGAGTGTTCCGAGGAGCTGTTTGGAACGATCCCTGCCGCCGAGTTTCGTCATCGGACGACACGACAGACCGCCAGGTACCATCCTCACCATGTCGATGGCTGGCATTCCACAACCGTGCGGTTTTCGCGGAACTTTCTGCCCCGCACAGCCGCGTTGTGGAACGGTCTGTCCTCGGCGGCATTTCCAAACCAATACGACTTAGGGTCCTTCAAGAAGCGAGCCTACAATTTTCTCAAAGGCCGGCAACGCATCTGTAGTTCCTCTGGTGTTGCAGATGTCCATGGGCGTCGTTGACCACCTCGGTGTTCTCCCCGCTCGTTTGCCCCCCTCTCTTATAAAAAAAAAAAAAAAAACTAGATTTCGCCCGCGACTCCGTCTGGATGGATATAAAAAAAAAAGTAAATAGCCTATGTGTTCCTTCAGACTATCCTCTACATTTATGCCAAATTTCATCAATATCCGTTCAGCAGTTTAGGCTACAAGCTCTAACAAACATCCATCCATCTAAACTTTCGCATTTATAATATTAGTAAGATTTATCTTTTTTTTTAGGGTGTACTTCGTATTCATCTCGTCCAAGCTCAAAACTTAATGAAAAAAGATGTTTCTATGTTAGGTAAGTGAATCTCAAATTATCCTTTGATTCATTTGTATCTCAAAGTAAAAATTTTCGTTTTGTATTTATCTCATATCATATGTTTGTTCTATATCCAGGAAAGGGTAAGTCTGATCCTTACGCGATAATAACCGTTGGAGCGCAGCAATGGAAGACCAAACACATAGACAACGACGTCAACCCTCACTGGGACTTCTGGTGCGAGGTAAGTGTTCCATAGACAATTGTACATTTTTTATATCTCGCACTGGTTAAGGATATTGCACTTTTTTGCTCAGATAACTTTAAAATTGAAACTTTTTCAACTATTATAATTGGTGTCTTTTTTAATGAAAGCATTTAATAAATGATTTGCACTTTTCTAAGATGCGTTGGTTTTTGCTATTATTTTGATTAAATCAATATTTTATTCTTCTAAAAGGTATTCGTAATTTTAATATCAAACGTGCGAGAAATTAACGCATTTTTTTTATTTTATTATATGTTCTGCACACTAAAAAATAAAGTGGCATTTTGCTTGCTTTTATATTTAAATGGCAAATTTGTGACTAATTGAATTCGTATGTAAATAATGTTATTTCTAATTTTTATATACGTTTAATGGCATGTAACAAATTTAAGTTAATTTTACCAATTTTTATTACTTTTTAATTAAACTTGATTGTGTAAAGTTCAATTGACATTTTAACATTTAATTATACTTCCACTATCATTGCATGTCACTAAAACTATATCAATATCTAATATGGAATGTTTACGTAACTAATTGATGTTCAAAAATTATTCTCATTAATTCATTTGAGTTCAGATGAACGAATGTTTTGTATTCTATACCAACTCCAGTAACTCTACCAAAACCAGAAAGCCTGGTAACACTAAATTTTTATTTTGTATTTCTGCATATGTTATTTTTTTCATGAGATTTGACGAATACAGACGGTTGCGTAAAATCAATTTACGAATATAAACTTAGGTCGAAAAATGTAGAGCAACAAAAGTTTTACTGCAAATTTTTATCACAAAAAAGGTGATTATAGCCCTATTTGAATGGTTGCAATGTTTATAGCTCATGCAAGATTTAACAAAAATCAAAACTTTTTTTATATTCTAGTAACATAGCTTGATTATATTAATGCTTTGGGTATTTAATTATACGTTCCTTCGACGCTGCATCCTTCTTCTCTATCTCTAGCGTTCCATTCTATTGTCTGTGCAGACATTTCGAACGAATAAAACATAATTGGCAATAAGTTAGTGTGAATTTGATTTTGTTTTCCTCTACTCATATGTTTGCGTCGGACTTGTGCGTTCGGCGTAAAGGCGCGTATTATGCAATCGCTGGGTCAAGCGTTGGAAATAGAAGTGTTCGACAAAGACGAAGGCAACGACGATGACAAGCTCGGCAGGTGAGTGAGGCGCGACAGCCCGGGTGACGGCCGCACTGGTGACAGGCACACGCTTCAGTAAACGTGGACGATTACGACTGATTATATCGATTATTTAATCATGTTGAAAATCGATTATCGATATAAAATCGATTTTGTAGATGGTGACCGGATTCGAGCATAAAGTGCATGATTACATCATAAACACATCTGATTGGGTTTGCGAATTGGACAAATCTTCACTGTCTTTCCAAATTTTTTTTTTACGTAACTCATCAATAATCGTCTACATTTACGCTTGGGGCATGACAAGTATAGAAGCTTGCAACTAGCAGTAGATTAAATAGTATAGTTTATTATTTGCTTCTTTTGTCTTAGGAAGTCCAAGAAATTTAAAAAAAAAACATTTTTTGTAAGTTTCTTAGACTTCTTTCAATCACGCTCATTATAAGATAATATACATATTTGAGAGAACATGGAATTTAATTACCACTTTTTCAGCTAAGATTAAGTAATATTGAATAATTTCGATTAATTAAAAAATTTCACTGTCCTCTCATTGTTATCGACATTGCTTGCACAACGTATGCTTTTATTGTTATAATCCGAAACCTTTTTTAAAATTCAACTTTATTTGTAAGTATAAAGATATTTTTTACAAACTAGGTCAAACTACTTTTGTAATAATCTATTAACTTTTGAACGTCATATTTCAAAATTTAATTTAAATGTTTTTTGTTTGGCCAGATCCTTATAATGATAGTAGTTTCGGTAATACATATATTTACATTACAATTTGGTAAATTAGATATCCTTTTAGTAGCAGGGTCTAGACAGTGATATAGACGTAGAAAGATGTTCTTAATAATGTTGTGTAATTTGTCCTAAGGCGATAATAAGCTCGCGGAAGAGCCAGGTGCTGCAGTGCGAGCTGTGGGACTGGGACCCGGGGATGGGCATACAGAACGATGATTATCTAGGCAGGTCCGTTGCGATGACGTCACTATGACCCACACCAATTCCCCGATTTCATGTGTTTTTCTTTTGCGTTTATGTCACATGGTTTTTTATATCATCCTAACAGTTTTTATAGACTTGTATTAAATTTATTATTAATTTATTTAGAGTTTCTTTTTAATTTTTAGGTGATATAAAGATTCATTTCCACTGGGCCATTTTTTATTTGTGTAAATTTTTTTGGTGTTGCTAATGTGTGGTTTTTTTGTTTCCCTGATTGTAGGTGTTAGCAATTCCCAATATAGGATAATAATGAAGTATCGGTAACATTAAATATACGATTTAGGTTTATCGCTACTAATTACTAACTGTTGAGAGTAAATATTAAAAAAAATATAGTAACACTGATTGTATGGAGTGAATTGTGACAGTCAATGCTGCAAAGCAGCGCTACCAGCGTCACCGTCAGGCTTTTCGACTGGGACCGCGCGGGGAGAGACGAACGCCTGGGCAGGTCTGTCGTCTAACAGATTGTGTACGCACGAACAGTAGCGTATCATCTTGCTAGAGTACCGACGACAACAGATACAGGGTGGTCAAGTTGTAAATGAAATATCGAAGCATTTAAATCGAAAAACTAATATGTATAAAGATTTTTGCAATTTAAATGAAGATATAGACAACCTGGCAACCCGATGTACTACATACTAAATTCATACATGAAAGTGAACGAAATATAACACGTTTACCACAGCACCAGGCACCAATGCTTGCCATTGACTGTCACCAAATCGTAACGTCTCTGTAGTCCCTAAAATAATTAACAAGACATTATACTTGTCTTTATCTAATGTAAATTGTATGAAATAGACATCGTTACTTACACTACTGTTACTAACGCTGTATTCACTAATTACAAATTTTGCTTATGTTTTATTTTTGTACTAAAAGTTTTTATAGTATTTACATTTATCTTATTTTAAGCGAATTTCGAAATAGAAATTTAACATTTAACTTTAAAATTTAGTACTTTTGTTTCGTACTGTTTTACTTTTAGCAGTTTCTGTTTCGAATTTTCACTAATGATGGTTTTTCAAATTAACCTCTGATCTAATGTTTCATATTTTTTATTTGTTTGCTGTTTTAATCTTAATGTTCTGTGTTTAAATTTTACTTTTTCTTCGCATCCAAATAACTTCAAATTCTCTTTCAGCAGAAAATGTTCATATGAAGCTTTACTTACAGTGCTAATAATAGCTTTGCTTAGGTTTTAATTAATATTACTAACATTACGTGTTAAATGTGTTATCTAATAAATAACATTATACTAATAAATGTTATGAGTATTGTTAAAAAAATGTTATAAAGTTGATTTATTAAAAATAAAATGTTAAATCACGTGAACTTACAGATGTTCCTTGGACATTTCTCAAGTGGTGCGCGCCGGTCGATTGGATACGGTAAGACGCCATGAGTTTTCATTGTCAAATTACATGTATCTAAACATATTACCTTTAACAGTAACTAAAGTACCTGTACTGACATTTTAGTGAGTTCTTTATGTATATTTCAGTGGCAAACTCTGCAGCAAGCAAAACATGGGAAGGTGTACCTTCGTCTCTCATGGCATAGACTATCTACAGACTTAACCGACCTTAGTCACGTGAGTAAAAGTTTGAAATAAATGTATGAATTTAGTTATCAATTTATAATGTTATTTATTGTGTCTTTCAGGCTATAACAGAGACGCAACTAGTGAAGACAGGCGAACTCAGTTCAGCTGTGTTATCCGTCTATATTGATTCTTGTAAGAAACTGCCGGTAAGATAATCGATATTTCGATGTATTCTATATGTGCGAATATGTCTTACGATTTATATTTTTGTCGTAGAACGCACGAACAGTTTCTCGGCCCGACCCGTACCTCACGGTGACTGTGGGCAAGAAGACGGAGAACACTGCGGTACAGATGCGCACAGACGATCCTGTCTACGAGATAGGATATTCCTTCCTCGTACAGAACCCAGAAATTGATCTATTGGAAATTAAAGTAAGAATTATTCATTCATTTTAATGAAAACTTCAGTTTCTAGGTTAATCCTCATTACTTCAATAATCGATTTACTGCCTTATTTGTGTAACGTAGTTTGAGTTTTTTTTTTATGTAGGACTATTTTTACAATCTGACTTGTGAACGTAGGCATTGGATCAAAAAACTGGCAGCATCCTGGGACAACTGACGTACAGCATTCGAGCCCTGCTGAAGGAGAAAGACCTGTGCATGTTGACGCAGCCGATCACGCTGCAGAAATCAGGACCCGAGTCCAAAATTATCCTCGCTCTACAGTTGAAGGTAGTTCACATCATATATCTATTTTATCTATATCTATCTACACTTCTAACTAATATGATAAAGAGTAAACACACTCTACTTCGTGACGTAGAATGTCAGCAATTATAGCAATATTTTTGAATAATTCTTTGATAAAAAGTCCTACACTTATGACATGCTTTAAGCTATATTTTCACGCTATTATACTTAGGGTGTAAATAAATAGGAAAAAACTTTCATGTGGGAAAGGGACCACAAACTACAAACATCAAGGAAGCAAGGTTGCCATGGTAACGGTAATTGTTATACAATATCAAAGGTCTTCGTTGTCATTTGTGCATTTGAATATTGACAACGACAATTCTAAATTTTACAAATGTAAACAATAAAGTAAAGTTTTTATAATTTTATGCGGATGAAGCCGCACCGGCACAGCAAGTAAAACTAATTAACCTTTTTAAAAATGTGTTTTGCATTGTAGATATTAAAAGAGGCAATAAAGGAGGAGGAGGTAGATGCCGAGTCGGTATCGGATGTCCCCGTGGTGCCGGAGCCCGTGGCGCAGTCGCCGGCCCCGCCCACCGCGCCGCCCGCAGCCCCGCCCGCAGCCCCGCCCGCAGCCCCGCCCGCCGCGCAGCCCGCCACGCCCCCGCCCACACCCGCCGTCATGGACTCCACAGACGCCGCGCAACCACGTAACATACGCACCTCACACACATCCACAGATAATTAATACTTAAACAGCCGATTAATATATAACGACACTGTGACTTACTATATCTTAGCATTCTTGATGGTACCTGTGGACTATTGTTCCCTATATGTGTAGTATTTGCACGTTTAATATGGTGCTCAATAATATTTATGTTATCTGCAGCTCTAACATTAAACGCGGAGCTGAAAAAATTAGAGGAAAACTTGCAAGACAATGCTTCAGACAAGTCTATACCAGTGGAACAGATAGAGAGAGCTGTTGGTATGTGTCAATTTATAAACATAAATTGTATATATCTGTGCATTTTCAATACATCCTACATTTATTTAGATGTCCCACAAGAGGAAATGCCGCCTGGCAGAGATTCGCCGAAACTTGTTCATCGTACATCGTCTATAACTACGTAAGTTGAACTCATAGAAACACTACTTTATTGGTGTGAACCGTGAAAGGTTATAAATGTGTAATGAAACATGTCAGGTCTGCGGGCGAGGCGGGGCTGGGCCGCATCCTGCTCTCGCTGCGCTACAGTATGCAGCATCAGACGCTTTACGTTGTTGTACATAAGATTATGTAAGTAACACTTATTGCACACTAGCTTTCATCTGCGTGGAATTAAAAAAAAAAACAAAAGCATAGGCCTATGTGTCCTTCCAGACTATCCTTTACATCTATCCCAAATTTCATCAAGTTCCGTTCAGCAGTTTAGGCTACAAACTCCAACAAACATCTATCCATCCATCCATGTAAACTTTCGCATTTATAATACTAGTGAAATAAATAGAGTTATTATATGATTAGTTAGAAATTGTATAAATGTTAGTTTCTTTACAGTATGTAAGTGAAGTAATGAATGATATGTTCCTTATTCTGATTTAAATATCCTCCACAGGAACATACCCCTCAAGGACCCGACCAATGTGCCGGATCCTTATGTCAAGTTGTACTTGTTGCCGGGACGCTCCAAGGACTCTAAGCGTAAGACTGCGGTGAGTTATCGCGTCTTTCCACTTACACTCATAAATGTTATAAAAACATATGAAAGATTTAAATGATGAAATAAAAAATATGGAAAATAGGTAGTGGTTAATTTTTCAGGAATATTTAACATATCTGTAAATATGGACAAAATTCACAGTAAGACTGAATATTTATTTAATTGTTCATTGTGGTATGGTGTGGTGGTAGGTGGTGAAGGACAACTGCATGCCGGAGTACGACGAGCAGTTCGAGTGGGTGATCTCGCACGCGGAGCTGCACTCGCGCCAGATCGAGGTGACGGTGGCCACGCACAAGGGATTCCTCGGTGGGAGCCCTATTATTGGACAGGTATGAATTCTCACCACGAGATCCCTCCAAATGATTGACAACAGTGATACGGAAACACTAAGAATACTTACATTTGTCAAATTATTTAGTATACGGTTTTGTTTGACGCTTTTTTGTCAAATGTGTATGGTGAACTGTATCAAAGATGTTAGGTCGTTTACCAGATGATCTTTTACACAAAACAATTACGAATGAAGTTAATATCTTTTAAAAACGGGAATACTCCAAATTTTTAGTTGCTATTTCATAATTAATGCAGATATATGGTGCGTAAGCTGATTACATTTTTTTTTAATTCTAAGATAATGTCTATTAATTACTTTTGCAGGTGATTGTACATCTCAACCAGTACGATTTCCGTGAAGCGAAAACTTTGTGGTTCGACCTCATGCCTGAATTACCCGGTGTTTAAAAGCTTTATTGTATTGCACTGTTAATGCCTTATGTTTAGTGCAAGCTATTGATGCTTTTAGACGATAGGATAAGCTAATGTATCAGTTACAATGCTTTTATTTTTAAACTTATTTAAAGTTTACATATACAGTTCCATCCATTAATTTAATTTATAATGAAAAGCTAAATGAATTGCACAATAATCTGGTAATCTCAATTATATTTACACATCGTTTTACGATTTTTCTAACTGAAAAATACGAAATAATTAATAGCTTTTAGATGTGCTTGTAATTTATTTTTAGAGTGACAAGGAAAGTTTTTGTATGCAAATTATAAATAATGTTTATCGCTGTGAAGATAACAAAATGTTGTATTGTGTATGCAAAGTGTCCTTTTTTACTGTGTTCAATACAAATCTCAAGGCTTAATTATTGTTTCAATAGACATATAATCTATACTTTTGTTGATGTTTTTACACATTTATATAATATTCAAATATATTACATGTTATTGTTTAGATTATGTACTTAAAGTTTAAATTACATGTTTAAAATTTATAGAATATGTAGACGTAGACAAATTGTAATATTTGTTTCAAATAAACTCACATCTCAACACATTTGTGAATCTCTATAATTACAATATACTTTAGTACATATTGTTATTTTTACATTACTTGCAAATATACAATGTTTGTAATGAAAATTTATATACATTTTGTATAACCTAATAAACTATTAAAAGTAAACATTTAGTTCAATATCGAACATAGGTTTTTTACAAATGCAGCGCTTATTTTGTTGATGTGGCCGAGCGGTCTTATGATGAATAACATATTTATAGTGTTGATAAATTAATTTATATTGTAATGTTATTGCATTTAAAACTTTAATTTTATAAGTTAATGTAATCACTTTATATTGTATGCTTTTATAAATCAATAAACTTTGAAAAAGTTCGAATTGTTTAATTTAATACTAACCTAGAAATAAATTTTATATCTATATGGTCATAGAATACATAGGTTAATTTTTAATCATGCTAAAGTTTAGTTATAATTTTGTCCACTTGATGCTGAATATTGATCTATTTTCAAGTAATATTGAGTGTACAGACTTGTTTAACTGCCACATGGCTCCAACACATCTAAAAAAATTGGACACATCAGTGAATAAAATACAATGGTTTACATAAAAAAAATATTTATTCACACTTCATTACAATCTGAATGAACATATTCTTGAATTACAGTCTTTCAAAACAGTGGCTTGTTTCATGTAAATATAAATTTCAACGATCTAATGTGTTAGGAGTTATCTTTTGTCCAATAATTTTACCATAGCCACCTCTGCCGCCATCATAGTCTGTTCTGTATTCATCTCGCACCTACAAATAAAGGAAATAAACATTGAGGTAATATCTGCTCGGACATACTGCAAGACACAAATATGGCATCTAGTCATGCAACACAGTGTCTACTCTAATTAAACTCTATACATGATAAGAATAATTCCTGACTTCTTAAAGTATCAGGTCAAAAGACAATAAAATCCAGGACATCATTATCAATTGATTTTATCAAATCTTAGAATGAAATATATGTAATTACATAGCCAGAAACATACACAGAATACTAATGTCAACATGATATAAATGTATTTGGAAGAAAAACTTAGCTGATAAACCAACAAATGAACAAAAGTAAATTAAACAGATGAATAACCAACAAAAAGTAAAAATGTAAACTTAAGTTACCTGTCCACCAGTTTTTCCACGGCCATACTGTCTCCCTTCAATAAAACCAGCGTCCCAGTCACATCTTATAATTCTGTCATCTAATCTTGTTCCATTGATGTATCTACAACAGATTTCTACATAAAATCCTGTGAATTTATGTTATCTCTTATGTGAATTATCTTGATATTCATCTTACCTCATACAATTTTCTGCATCTTCTCTAGCATAATACTCAACAAAACAAAATCCACAAGGTGTTTTCTTGTACTTATCTAAACCCATAATTACTCTTCTCAGTTCTCCACAACGCATAAATAATTCATAAATTTGTTCTTCCGTCGTATAAAACGAAAGATTTCCAATGTATAATGTTGACGATGCACGTAGTAACTTTTCTTGTTCATTTCGGGAGCCCTATGGACCAAAATAGATATAGCTTCCAAAAACTGTTAATGTAAAATCTGTGATGAAAATGAAATCAGATTATACCTTAAAATGTTGATCTCGATAGGAACTTATCTCTATTGCAGAATTCATAGTGTCATAACTTCGTTTCATGGTGAATCTACGAATTTACTAATCCAGGAAAAGTATCAAATAAGGTTTAATAAGAAAGCAATAATTTTTGTATAGTATATAACGTATACACAGAGTAACTTTTATAGAAACAACAATTTGAATAATATCACAATAATATGTTGACCCCAATGCAAAAAAGGCTTTTTAGCTTCAGGAATTACGATTGTCCACAAATCCACAGCAGAATTGACAACTGACAGTGACAGTGCAGTTGTCAGATGCCATTTTTCTATTGTTTAATTACTTTTGACATAAGCAACAAGAAACTTTCTGCCAAATAGATATTAAGTGATTTTTTTCCTCTAGTCCATTCCGATAACGCTTTTTTGCTAGGTAAGGCTTGTTATTATATTTGTAGAAGTACGTTTTGTGCCCGATTGGATATTGAAGACTATGTTTCCATTTTTAATGATACTAAATTTTACTAAAGTTCTACTTTTATTACATGTGATTCATCATCATGCCCCATACTATAGTAACCTATAAATTCTTAATTTCTTTGTCACTTGGACTACTTCCAGACTTCTTCTAATATACTTATTTCGTATCTTATCCATTCAAGATTTTAATCAATATGAAAGTAAAAGAGATGACTGTGATGACGGCTTATAGAGTTATTTGGAGGATGAAATCCGGTGCGCCGACACTATAGGAGTAGGATAAGGTAGGGAAGATAATGATGAAAGTAAAAGAGATCAACATTTAGTACTCAAGGAAATTAAAGGAAACAAAAATAAATGTTTAATTTAATATTATCTATTTATAAGAAAATAATTTACATAGGAAAGTATAAGTACTTAACAGAAGAAAAAAGTACCTAAAATTATTACTGCTCTAAATCGTGGTCGTGTAACCATCAATACATCATATATGTTTAATCTATTTATTTACATTTGTGCAATCCTTATATTACTTACAACAAACATTTGAAATAAACAGTATTTTTTTTAAATAGAATGTGTGGATTGCATTGTCCAATTCATTTAGTTGAAACATTCTATGAAGTACGGTTCATAGAAAAAAAATCATTGTATCTTTTTCCCCACATGCTTGTTTAATAAATCAATACTGCAAGATCGACTTTATGTACGGCTAGGATGAAATTCGTATGCACTAATCAAAGATATTGGCAGGTGCGTTTGTGGACTGGTTTTTTGGTCAGGGCAGCGCGGACTCCTTCCTCGAACACCTCGTGCATGTTGACTCGTTCTAGCGCGGAGCACTCGACAAGTTGAGCAGCTCTGTAAAAATACCAATTACCGTTATTTAATTTTTGAGCAACTGAAATAAATAAATCCTCAGAAGAACAAGCTGTGGGTAATGTATCGTCTGTTGCTTTCTTCGTTTTCATACCACTACATCATTTTGAATGAAAGTAAACTCATTAGGCGATTCGGTGGTACCGAAAGTGTTAAATCATTCTTATATCGTTATCTATAATATAAATAATAAGTAAGCATTAAATTAGCTACTTTTATTCAAAATGTTTTGTAAACTATTGTTGTTTGTAGTCCTTTCACATTCTGCCATTATCAGCTTGCGATAATACGACACGATAAGAGACTGCCGACGCCCCGCGGCAGCGCCGATGTATCGCCCTTGCCTCGCCTCGCTTTTCGTTTATACCATGAACTTGTGCACTTATTTCAAATTGTAGAGAATAGAGAAGAGCTGTTGCATGGCGGGATTACCTTGCTTAGCGAATATCCATGATAACATGACAGTCTACGTTACTTTTCATAAACGACTACATTTCATACAAACGTTGACTTTCCTTTTGCTCTTAAGCTCACTATGCAACCCCACTGAGGGACTCTAACTAGTCTGTTTTCCGGTAGTTATACAAAAAAGTAATCAGTTATTTTTAAGTCAATGTATTTTGTCTTTTGACTTACCGTATTTTCCTCTTTAATTTCTTCCCCTCTTGCGTTGTAATAACCGCTTTGCCTGATGACCTCAAGTCTATTTTCGTTGCTGAAAAACAACGGTAAATATGTTATGTAAACACAAGGAAAAATATAACAAACTGTGTATTAGAGTAACTTAATATAAGTAAACATAACATGGGTTTTCATTCATATACAATAAATAATACATAAGATTATCTAGATTAGCACTATGTTTTAAGACACAAATGTGACATAAATCAAGTCTGTTTTATTACGTGTATCGAGCCTGCACAAATTCAAATAAATAATTTGTTGTTCACTCTTTTTTAATCAATAATACTTTCGATTAAACGACTCTTTTGTGCACAAACAATGGAAAAGTTGCATTATTGTAATATCCGCACTTAAAGCATAATTAAATACTGTAAACACGCTGCCAATCCCCAGAAGTGTATATGGAGAAAATAGAAGGAAGCAATTAGATAAAAATGCTAAGAAACGAAAATTGCCTTTTGCTCTACGAGTGCAGTACATACATTTTTCAGTTACCATTATTTAATTTAAAACGCACTTTATAAGATGATATAACCCATTGTCATTCCCCTCATTCCCATAACCCTCGCTTCTATGCTGCATTTATTCTGAGCCGGTTTGGCCATTTAAGGTAATGATTCCGAACAATTAGGGACCAGTTAAACGTGATCGCCTATAAAAATCCGATAGAATTAGTCTTGGTGAGTATCGAGAGATATTTTAATATGGAAGCTTGCTCGATCAGCTCTGATCTATTTTTAACATCGGCTGTAATGCAGATCTACAAGGCACAGTGTTATTCCATTAAAAAAAGTTTTCTCATACACAACTTTACGAAACATTGTCTATGACTGATGTTTATACAAATTCTGAATTTGAAATTAATCACGGCAAATGTTAAGTACCACTCGATCCTGATCGTAATTAAAAATGTTAAGTTCGTTTGAATATCATACAAAAGGGCGATACAACGTCATGGTTTACTATTAAATTAGCAAGCGTAATTAAATGACGTCAAAGTGACACATTTAGTGCGCGAACAATACACCTCGCGGTAACTAGCAGTTTACTAATCAAGGCTAACAGGAAACGAAACCTAAGTACCTTTAAACAGTAGTATAACACAACCAGACTCGTCTCACACATCAATATTTAACGCATGCATCGCGTGCATTCAATAATAATAGTTTGATTTGCCAATTTGATTCCAAAACATGCTTAAATATTTTCTGTAGTATTGGCAAAATAGACACGTGCGTGGTTTCAATACCGTTAAAAACTTCAATTCTTTCTTACGGCTATAAAGTGGGGACATGCCACCTTCGAGCACCAGAAAATAATGTAATGGAGTAACATCGCGTAAATTTAGTTTTAAACTAATTATTTTAATGTAAGTATTTAGATTAAGTTATTTATGTATTCAGCACAGTACTGCTAATCACTAATCAATCAATGTTAACTTTGCCATTATGTCGATTGGATAAGTAAATTCGAGTAAATCGAAACGGTTTACACAAGACAATAGTTTTTAAATATTTCTAATAATGAAATCCCTAACGGATATCTACAACAATGTCTATGTTCTGTTTCCGGAATAAGGAGATAATAAATTCGGATAAGTCGGTTTTGTCGTTACTGTTTTTTTTTTACATTGTTGGGAGTCCGTCGCGTTATCAAATAACCTTTATTATAATTTCGTTTACATTAATTTCATCACACACCGAAACCAGAAAGTGGATCAAATTTAACTTGCTTGATTTGATTACAGACAGACAATGCGACAGGTGAAATTAAATAAAAACTTTTAAAAGGTGAAATAACTATTTAAAGGCAATCTACCAAAAAGGACACAACAAATTGCAGATGTTTGAGGTTTTAAATTTTCATTTTAGTACTTTTGGTGTTTCATACTGTAACAAAGACATACGCTTTTTATTGGAATTTGGAGCATTACGTCAATATAAATTTGATGACTTTGTTCCCTTAAAGCCATTATAAATTTCTGGGTTTAACGACCAGCGAACGAGTTTCATTAAGTTGAAACTGTAAACAAATAAAAGACGCATTAAAACGGAAGGCGGAGAGAAGTTGTGTGCGAAAATAAACATTTCTACAGTCATTACAATTAGGTCCTTCCTCATTAACACACATTGGACTAATGTTTACAAATTACACAGTTCAACAATTACTTATTTGTCGGTCAGCTACATAGATTATTAAATTTACTACACCTATGACTATTTCAACAAAGATGTTCTTACCTACTAAAACTACGGGCACAGAGGCACTGAAATGCTTCAGTTCCGGATACCACTTGTGAATGACATTTTCATATGAAGACCTGCTTCCCACCGAATAGCACACGAGGAAACAGTCTGTCTGTAATTAACAAATAAACATTACATATACATACAGCATAATTTAAAAGCATTTTAATTAAAATGAAAATAAATATTAGGTACGGTACGAGATCGTACACATACGTTTCTTATTTAAAATTTAAATTAACATAACTATAGGTTATAGGTCAAGGTAAAGACAGAACAAGGTTGATGACATAAGATATTATGTAATCAAACACGTTATAAACAAACTTATATGTACTTACATTACTGTATGACAATGGCCTCAGTCTCTCATAGTCTTCCTGACCCGCTGTGTCCCAGAGCGCCATCTCCACCTCCACATTGTCCACGGTGATGTGACCCACGTAGTTATCAAACCTGAATCAATTGTTTTTAATTATTTCCAGTGATGTTAGCAAAATCATTTGATAATAAAACATTTAACTGTTGTAAACTGTTGGTTTATGTATAAGTAGCTTTCGCCCGCGACTCCGTCCGCGTGGAATTAAAAAAAAAACAAAAGTGAGTAGCCTATGTGTTCTTCCAGACTATCCTCTACGTCTATACCAAATTTCATTGAAATCCGTTCAGCCGTTTAGGCTACAAACTCTAACAAACATCCATCCATCCATCCATCCATCTAAAATTTCGCATTTATAATATTAATAATTAATAATATTAGTAAGAAGTAAGATTAAAAACAAAAATTAAAAACAAAAATTGGTTCTGTATTTGTATATCTGGAAACAAATAAAGTATTATTACGCTATGAGTGTGCTTATAAGTTAACCAGTGTCGTATAAGTGTTGCAAGTTCATAACTATTTGAGACATCGAATAATTGGCTACAGAGATGGATAGCGAGGAAGTCCGTTGTAGGCGGAGGTTTCTTAAGGAGGAAACGACGCATGCACAATACAACAATGCCGCGAGCCGCGACGCACATTTGACTTTATAAATATTGCACCTTTGTAATGACTCCGAGGACAATATTGATAGGGAAACTCAGACAGTTAAATGACTATTCAATTGTTGTAACTTCATGTTTATATTTGTAAAATACATAATTATAAAGTAAAATCCACTGTTCGTCCTTAGTTATTTCGTGACAAACAGCCCTTAAACGATTAACTCGACTTTCGATAAATATGATAAAAATATAGTTACGTATTATTGTATTTATCAGTACATTATATCTCGATATGATATTGCAAGAAACTTTGTGCAGTTGTTATTTTTTCAACTCAAAACATATACGAGAAATCAAACAATCGCAATTTTGTTGTTGCAGTAACATTGAGATCAATTTCAATTTTCTCACGTGAACGCGATCGGAACTCCGATGAGGTATGACTATGTGAAACATTGACGTAAAAGCATCTGCGGCTCAGCGGCTAATTGTCTAGCACACGATCCCATAGTCGGCAGCACTAGTCCTAGACCACTTACATAAATGTCTGTTTTCGAAGAAATTGTTTTATAACGATTTGTTTATTGGTCAACGTTTTAGATCTTCTTTTACGAGTAATTAAGACAATTTTAATATTATAGTGCTGACATATGAATATATTAAATCTGAACAACAATTAACAGGTCAATAACTTTGAAACGTTTGTGGTTTGAAGCTGGGCGTAATTTACTATAATTCATGATTAATTTAAACTTAAATATTAGTTGCATACATTGAATTCTTTAGTCATTGCTGACTCATGTTACCTACAGCTTGTTAAATACATGAGGAGCGAAGTATTACGATGACGAAAACATAAAAAAAATTACTCATCGTTGCTGACAACATACATACATATTTACAATCAAATAATTTTAATAAATTCATGTAGTCTTATGAATTAAAATTAAGGTAAATTGAAAATAAAATTAAGACGTTTTGAAAGCCTCTGATATTTTGTTGACGAAATAAAATTAATTTTTATTGGCGTGGTTACACTTTCTGCCGGCACAGCTTCCGCTCTTATCTCAACGTAATGTGTTGTATAAACACTGCGTCATTTTTTTTACAATAAAACATTAACAGTAATCTGTAAGACTACAATACGAATATTAAAATGAAAAGTTTCCTTACAGATTAGGTTGTAATTTTTCGTTCTCTGTGGTCTATATAACTTATTTTTCCTCTTTAAATGTTACAATTTCATGTAATTTTACGACCTACGCGTAATGCTTAGCTTATTTGTTACACGGTGAGTTCTAGGTTCGATTGCCGTCCAAAACTTAATAAACACTGACAGTGTTATTTGTAAAAGTGGAAATGCTTAAAAGATCTAGTAAAAAGGGAATAGAACTGATCTCATTCCTAAATTAATTTGGTATATTTTTTTTATTCTGACATTTATCAATGAAAATTATACTGGTAATTTTTATAATCAAGTTTGTAGGTACGGTCTAATAAATACATTAGGTATGGTATCAGCTGCTAACGCGCTAATTTAGTTAGGACCGTCACCGCTCAGCAGCCGACCCATTGACCTCAGTAGCCGCACCTGCGAGTTAAGTCCGAACTAAACGATCGTGTACTTACACCGTGGGCACGTACTCCTCGGGGAATTCATTTCTGGTGTACACATAGAGCAGGCAAGTCTTTCCGACCATACCGTCGCCGACCACTGTTATCTTTAGCCTCTTCGTCGTTCCCATGTTACTATCCACCACATAGAACAAACGACGGCGCACAGTTCACAATAATAAATATAATAATGTCTATTGTAACACCCCGATTTAGCTACTGCCAACTCATATCGAATTTTAACGATACGCTCACAGGTAAGACGAATTGGTCCTTGAGGATTCTTATCACTCAGTGATGTAATGATCTTATCACACACTAAGATACAGTTGTGATAACGCGGCAATTTTAATTGGAAACGGACGCGTGCGCATGCGCACACTCGCGAGCCTGAATGAGGACTGATGACAACAAATATATTATAGTCGAGTGGGAGTGATTCAATTGCGGTTGGGCAAAGCGCGGCGACGTCTGCCGCTATTACTAACGCGCCACCGCTACCATTGTCGCATCGCATTAGGACGCGTACAAGTACCCACTATGAGACAGGCCACGTTCAATAATTAATTCTGTACGCGTCTTTCCACCAAATCTCTTTACAAATCAGTTTACAATTTTTATTTGGGCTGGAGGAGCATATTATTACTGCATTGTCTTATAACAAAAGTGGTTTCATAGCTCAGTAGCTGATATTTGTCACGAGAAATTCAATTTTTTTATTTTTATAAACTGTCCTACCTCATATTATTTTTCTGTTACTGAAATTAGTCTGTTTAAGCAAAATACTGCACTTAAACTTTACAGAAAAAATGTACTTAAACTACGATAAATAAAATAAAAACGTATAGATGAATTGGGAAGTTGTTTAAAAAGATAAGAGTGATAAGCTTTTTTGAGTTACAAATTATTTATTGATAATATCACAATCAAGTGCTTTTTATAGTTAACAGGTACATTATTTAACTAGTAGTTTTAATAATATTTAATAGTGCCAAATAATAATAATACTGACAATGTAAGTAAATATTATTATGTGTTCCGTTCGACGTCCGAAGTCCATTTTATGAGAGTACATCGTTCCATTCCTTCCGGTGCGGTCCCATTTCCCGTTACGTGACGCCTCCACCAATCACATCGCCGACATCAGCGCCTCTAGCGGACTAATCTGGGAGGTCATGAGCGCGGCACCAAGCCACCATCTTGTCATTGTTGCGTCGTTTTTTCAAACCGAACAGTCGTCCCTAGGTTTTTTTAAACTAGTGATTAATTTTTATAAAAGTTATATAAAAATATCTTCTTTTTTTAAAAAAAAAAAAAAAAAAGAAGCCCGTTACGTGAAAATTTAAGATTCTACAAGAAGATTTCAACGGTCGTGAGTGTAACAAAGTTCACATATTGTGTTGAAATAGCTCATCAGCCGACGGTTGAACCCTCTAGCTGGCGCAGCCTCTTAGGGTACTCAACTCAGCAACTTTCATCCCCCCACGGGGAAAGTTGCCCTGCCGATCGCTGCAGAACGAATAAATATAAAGGAAAAAGTTCTGACTGAGCCACGAGATGTGACTGCGGCTCCAGAGCCCGTCGCTACTCAAGTATCAACGATGTGAACTGCACCTTCAGCGCCGCCATCGCGATGCTGAAGGTCACGGAGTAAAGGTTGGGAAAAAATTTATCTTGATATCTGTGTCGCTTTACAGCCATTTGTCGTTGTTACGCATCACGAAACACTAGGTCATTAACTCACTTAAAATACGTTAATAATAGGTACTTCATTTTTATATCGAGTACGTTTGAAACTTACATTTGGTGTTTACTGAAGCGTATTGAAACAATCGAGCAATCTTTATGTCGTGTCAGGCTCTGAACGAATCGCCGAATTCGAAAACAACTACCTTTTAAAAGTTTTCTAACTTTTAAAAATGTACTTTATTTCCGCCTTATCAGGAAATTCCTATAATCTACAAAGGTCCGTCCGTAAACGAATAACGAATGTTCGAATCGAAACTGAATGAATAAAATCGTCTACTCGACATTTAACAAAAAAAAAAAAAAAAAAAAAAACATTTTCTATGTGCCATGTAATTTTTAAATTTTGGTTAAATGATTGAACTACGCTATTTGACAAATCTTAGTGTTGGCGACGAAAATGATATGCCTACGATCTACGATCTGTTACACGTGCCGTCCTTGAAGGCACCTCGCGGCTCGTATAACCTCGGATCGCCGCGGCCGCACTGTCGTCACGCGCCGCCAAAGGGCGGCATCCTTTGATGTTCCTTTGGCAGCGCGCTGCGAAGGCCGCGGTGTCTTTGATTTAGAATGATTTTAAACTCGTATAATAGAAATTAAATATATTTTTGTCCAGTCTATTGAGAACATTAAAGGTGTTAGTATATCCGAGAACTTTTGTTTTACATACAGTCCACTGCACTTAGCATAATATAATGGTAAAACCGGTACGGTATACAAAGCTGTAGCTACGGTAAGAGGATTAGGACATCTGTAATTTATATACTACAGTTAAATTGTGTTGTACTGGATCTTTCGGCCGTGGTAACAATAACGCGCCCTCCAAGACTTATGACACGTTCTTTTGAATATAGTATTTGATACCTATATCTTACTACGTGGGTACTTGCTGCTCACATTTTCACATTGTTCCATCTCTATTGATTGTTCCTTTGACATAGAAGCTCGGCAATATTATAAACAAAGTACAGTCCAATTATCTACCCTCGCTATTAAGCTATTCCTACAACGCTCATGTTACGTTGCATTTTCGCCGAATATCGAACGCGATCAGTTTGGACAAGTGGTGGAGGAGTGGCTCCCAGGTTCATACTGCTTACTGCTTATAAGATTTTTAAGATTCTACCACGCCCTAATCGGCCCTTATATAACAATAAGACTGACTGACTCACAGACTTATGCTGGGTGTCTGAATTTTCCACCTATTCTGTCATTACGTAGCGATTCCCTGATGTCAATTTCACCTATGTTTTAACACAGCAGAAGTCGGGTTGCGTGGGTCGCAAACGCATTTCATGAATTTGTGTAACCAAAAACACTAACGAATGGTTGCACGTAGCGGGGAAACTGGCCATTAAATGAGCTATCGCCTCTACAATTACCAAGACCCTCTAATAATTATTTTTCAAAAAAAAAAAAAAAAAATCCAAATCATACAACGTATGAAACACGAAACATTTCCAAATTGTGTTGAATTAACCAAAAGGTTAAAAAGGGAGGAGGGGGCAGTGGTATTAAACTAACTCTAGGTTATCTGTGGGTGGCTGTCTGGTGCAAGCTCACCAACAACACGCTAAATTTAATAACCGCCAAATACAATTGTTATTAATTTATTCGCCTCGTTGTTCATCCCTTTCCGCTAGAGTACAATCATATCAACTCTAGCTTTGAACAAATTTGCTTCAACAAAAGAATTTCATAAAAAAGTAATAAAATAAAAGTTAAATTTTATAAGTACCCGCTGTTACTCGTACACTCGGTAACAAATGGCAACAGACAAATGCGAACCTTAACAACTGAACACTACGGTTGTCAATTCGTACACGAATAACAACTTTTAATTTTATTCCAAATCACAAATAGCCTGTGGTACTACAAATTGGGGTTCGTTAACACAAACATACTCGATACCCACACATTTATTGCCGCCTATCGAAGCTCACGGTTTCTATGGCGTATTCTGAGTCACGTAATATGCACGCTCCACTGATCTTTTGCAAATATATACACAACTGCAATGGCCTATATCGCTGCATCACTGTTGTATATTGCATTGTAACACGTTTACCGTATATTGATCAATATGTTTGATCGTCGTTATTGCTAAGCCATTGCCATTGCCATTGCCATGCATCCTAGCAAATGACGTGTCTCTAAAGCAACACCGTGACCGTACGTATGAGTCAATTTTCATAGTCGCCTGGTTTCGGAACCACGATTTACACCACGTAAAATATACTTCATGATTGAAGCAGAGTTTATGAAACGCATACGCATCGCCATAAAACGCCGCCGCACTACTAGATCCTTAGTTTATCTGCAAACAAGACTCGTCACCTTTGACAGTCATAGATAAATAATATTTAACTTCACATAAAATAACGATTGCGTAAACAAGGCAAGACTCCTGAAAGTTTACCTGGGACAAGGTAGCTTGTGTGTGCCTGTGAATTTAGCTTAACAGCTGGCAATTGAGTCCTTAAGCTGGACCTACCACTTAGGATATTCAATTCCGCGACTTCATCACCCAACGGGGAAGTTGCACTGCCAATCGCTGAGAAAGCATAGAAAACCTGTATTGCTCCCTCAAACTAGGACAATACGTTATTTGATGTTTAAGACACCCTCTTACTGCTCCTTCAAACTGGGACAGTAGGGTTGTGGGGTTTGATAAAGACAGCGTAGTTCTAACAAGAGCGAATGTCCCCTAAATCTGTTCTGATCCTTCAAACTGGGACAGTATACTACGTACTAGTACCTCAGAAATCAACAAAACTACTTGCACGGGCCAACGGCCTATAAGTTCGTATTGCTCTTAGACAAGGACAGTATAATTGCTGAGCCCTCAGTATTGACATAGTATCTTCTGCTACCGGCGAAGAACCTAGACCCTCGTACGCCTCCTTCAAACTCCGACAGTACTTCACGGAACCCGGTCTCTCACACACCAGACCATTGAAGTTCCACACGTGAAGGTTCAACAACAGCAAAGCAAACCTACTGTTTAAACAACATTTTAGTACCGTCGACTTATTATACTGTAACAAATACTGTCTCGACTCTTGAAATACAATTTGAAATATGACCTCCTAAGGGAAAATTGAGGTCTATTGTTGGCATTTATAAGTACCGCACATTAACATGCGTAATAGTGTCGAAAAAAAAAAAAAAAAAAACTTGTTTACAGTTGCATTCTTCCAGGTGGAACCCTTTCAGGCATCCGAAAACAAAACTATCTTCTACAGACTGCCCCCTGGGCTCAAGCTTAGCACCACGCTGACGAAGGGCCATTACACTGACTTCTGTAAACAAGCGCGTTTAAATCGGAAGGATGCAAATCCTAATCTGACATCCATTTATAGAGATCAGGTCCCTAACAGAAGGGCCAAGACGCGGAATCTAAGATTGGTCATTTATTCTGTCATCATCATCATCACCAGCTCACTGTAAGTCCCCACCGAGGGGCTCTGAGCCTACCCTAAGTAAGGGTGACTTTTTTAAATCATCTCTGTTTATACAAAGTCTCTTACATTAATCTCTTCACATTTAGTAATTTCACTACCTTCAAGAAGACTGTCTGGTTTACAATTAAGGTGAAAGTCATTTTCTGATCATATCTATATCAGTTCTTCGTTTCTATATACTGGCCACCTTGCAACTCCTCGTCCACCGGACTTGACCATAATTATCTTGTGCAACTCATATATGAATAGACTGTCTACAAGGGGGATGCTGGATGCAAGTCGATCGACCTTTAAACTTTGCAAAAACCATATTTTCCCCCCTTTCCCTCTTTGTCTTGCTTAGACTTACGTAACTAGCAGTTCTCTTCAATTTTACTTGTTGCAAAATTACACAGTGCTAACAAAGGCATAACGGCAACTCGATGTCACGAAAAGGCTACACATACATGCTCTTCATAGCATAGCGCTGAGCTAAACGAGAGCAATAATCATTATATTGCAATATATATCATAGATTGTTTTCAAAGTACTTGTCCCAAGTCATTTTCATCTCCAGGGTATGATAAGTGATCATTACACTATCATACTATTCTTTAACAGAAATTTAAAAGTTTTATCACATTGTTGCATTCTTACTGCACAAGCCACCAGAAGATAACAAACAGATCTCTCATAAAATGGACTTCGGACGTCGAACGGAACACATAATAACGAAATTTTACCTGTTAATAAATTTATATTATGTTTCCTGAGACGTCCGAAGTCCAGATAAGGGCTTTCTGGGGCTATCCCACCAAATACTTCGGTTTTATGAGTCGAACAATGACAAGATGGTGGCTTGGTGCCGCGCTCGTGACCTCCCAGATTAATCCGCTAGAGGCGCTGATGTCGGCGATGTGATTGGTGGAGGCGTCACGTAACGGGAAATGGGACCGCACCGGAAGGAATGGAACGATGTACTCTCATAAAATGGACTTCGGACGTCTCAGGAAACATAATATAAATTTTATTAACAGGTAAAATTTCGTTATTAATAACAATCAACAAAAATGATTTCAATTGCAAATAACTTCTATTGCAGTAATGATAGTAGGTTAACCAAAGTAATTGAGTAGTTTTAATAATTAATAGTTGTTAAGAATTTTTAGATATTAAGTATTGGTTTTATTTTGTCCTTCCAGTGTTATGAAGACCTTCCAGCAATAATTCTTCTTTCAAAGCCAGTACTTCATGTAATAATTCCTGATTATTTGCTTGAAGCTTAGCTATAACTTTTCTTTGGTTTCTTTCCCGTTCCTTTATTTGTATAATTGTGGTATCACAAACTTCGGAACATGGGGTGTAGGATTCTGTAATTTGGTTATGTTTTATACACTTATAAAAATTTACAAGAGTAAGATTATAGTATTGAATTTACCTGATTTATTCCTCAATTTGTCTGTTAGCTTGTTATTTTCCAATTGTAATTTTGATATTTTAGTTTGTAAAGACCTTTCGGTTGTCTCTTTTTGTTTTGTAACTTGTAAAAGTTTTGCATTTGTGTCCAGATACTTTTTATATATTTCACTAGACTGGTCAGTCAACCTCTGTGCAGATGCAACACAGGCTTTAGATTCATTTTTCTCCAGTTTTATTTTATCTTTTAATCTATTAACTATACTCTGTAATTGGAAATGAAAAATCTTATATCATAGAACAAATGCAATCTAGCACTAGACATGTAAGAGATAATAGTTTTGTTGCCAATAGAACTGTCTTCATATAATATATTTTCAAAGATGCCTGTGAAAAAACAAAATCATCCTTGTTTTCCAAGATATTTTGTTTAACGAAAAAATGGGTACCTATCACTGTTTCGGCAGTAGATTCAAAGTAAGTATTTTTGATAAACCAGGGTAGTTTAAAAATACATTAAAGTCTCAAATCTGTTTACTTATAATTTTATACTTACGTTAAGTTGACTGTTATTACTTTCCAGAATGTGATTACGCTCCTCCAGTCTTTCTGTCTTCTCTGCCACATTTTTATAGTTTCGTAATAAAATCCAAACAGAGTTTATAAGTTTAACCAAAGCTTCTGTGGTTAAGGTATCGTTTTCAACATCTATATGCGGATTGAATGTGTAGTTGATGTTCAGAAGTCCAAATTCCTTTAATGAAATTGTATTAATAATTTTTCGAATTCCTAAAACCTCAACATTAATGTACAAACAGTTTTTACCTCGTATATTCCTATTAAACATTCTTTAAAATTTTTAACTGTACATGGCTCATATAAGGTCGCTTTTTTAAATTTATAATTTTCTAGAAGTTCTTTTACTTCTTCGTCCAAGCTTTCAAATTCACTTAACGAAGCCATTTTATGATGCGTATGTAACTTAACTACACAAAACAAATGAAATACTAAAGTTAAAGTACACGCAACAAATCACAAACATTCACATGTCTTTGTTTATAAAATAAAATCAACGGAAAACAGAACCAAAGAGTAAAGAGTATACAAAACAGAACATTAACACAGGTTGTGTTGCCAGAATAAGAGATGAAAAGCATGACATTAATTCCATGAATTAATAAGATACAGTTATCTACTTTTACAAAAATATAGCTTTTTGTTGTTGTATATTGGCCAATTCTTGAGAAAATGCAATAAGACAAAAGGGTGCATGATGTTGAGACTAGTGTTACCATTACAGTATTGAAACTAAAATAAAAAAAAAAAACATTCAAATCTCTTCCTCTAATCCATCGTACGTCACATCGTCAAACTGTAGGAATGGACATCAGTTCAGCTATCCTATACTTGCTAGAAGCAACTGATTATAAACTAGACAGTTATAAAATAAAGACAAGAGTATATTAAAAAGAATTTTATTACAGGATTGAATAACATACATATAGTCTCATTAACAATACAAACATTTGATTCACAGTTAAAAAAAATATTAGTCTTTAGTGTGCATACTGACAGGCATTAGTTTTTATGAGATTGTTCATTATTCGAGTTAATTGGTCCGAACACATACGAAGCCCAACCACGGTGCACATATACTCGTAGTTGATGTCTCCGTAAAAGCATCTTGTCACTTCTTTGTGGGACGTCTCATGAGTTTGCTCTGTATCAAACATAGTCATAATCAATCATATTGGGATGCCATCAGATAGTTCATAGAACACAATATTGAATTGAATAACATAACATTCTTACAGAAAAAATAGACAATGTAATCATTTATATTATTTAATTAATAATTAATTCACCTTTGCCAAATTAAGTCCAATCTCGCTGAGCCGTTTGTGCTGGTACGTGAGTGGCTCGTGCAGCTTGGCGTCACCTCGTTTGTAGAAATCGCTGTAGTCGAGTCGGAACGCCAACGTTTGTAGAGATATTTCTGCATGCAACGCCAACTTCAGTATCAAAGTCGTCACATGACCCCTGAAAATAAATAAGATCCAATACAGTATAAGAATTTCCACTTCATAATGAAATACAGAAAATTTTAAGTTTGTTTTTTACATTTTTCTTTTTTTGACATTTTTTGACTTACCTGTATGTCCTAGCCCAAACATTTAAATCAGCTTTTCTGTTCGCCAGGAACTGGAGAAATATTTTTCTTTTTTCTTTATCTTGAACCTCATCCGCAGCAGTAAATGCATAATCCCCTAAAAATGAATTTAACTTGAAGTTTTTGTAGTAAGAAAATAAGTTTTTGTAAAGCCTGAAATCTTTGATCCATATACTCAATTAGTAAGCGCCAATAGCCTAATTGTTTGGGGTACGGACTACCGATCTTGCGGTCGAGAGTTCGAATCCCGCCAATCGACTATTGTCGTAAACCATATCCTAGCACAAGCCTAGAGCTTAGTTGGATTGGTTAAAGGAAATATTAGTAAATTAACAGAAATCTACTAAAATTTTTTATAAAAAAAAAAAATTACAAGTCGTCTAGATTATATGCTTATGACCGTGACGATACATTATATATTTGCACTGACCTCTGGCGAGTTTCTCCGCTTTGAGCTGTTCGATGGCGTCGCGGCGGTCGAGCTCTGCGCGGATACCGGTGTGCAGCGTCGTCTCGAAGCTGCGCAGCGCCAGCGTCTCATTCAACACATTGCCTAGGTATGACTGCAGCTCCTTTTGTATTTTAATAAAATTACTTATCAAAGGTGGCAGTGATACAAGAAAAACCGTTATTTTATGCTCATTCAACTTCTGGAATAACATTTCAACTAATCTGTTATTGTAATGTGCAGTACCTGTGTGGTGTGGTGTATCATGGCGTGTATGGAGTGTCTTTCGAGTGCGTTGTGGTGCAGGCGCAGCAGCGAGTCCAGGTGGTGTCCGCTGGCGGCGGCGGCGAGCAGCTCCGCCCATGCGGGCTCCGCGCCCACGCAGCTCGCCTCCTGCAGCGCGCCACACAGCCGCAGCGCCTCCGCGCGCAGGCACGACACGCGACGCATCAGACCCCACACCTCTGCACTCAACATATACAACACACGTCATCACACAACATCTTCGCACGAATGTGCCGGCTCGTCTGGTGTACTACCACGACCACACAGAAGTCAGACGTGAAGTTGAAGCAATTCCGCCTTTCGTCTGATGAGTGTGCATGTCGGAAGCTCCTCCTTATGACGGTGCAGTGTGTGCAGTGTGTGCAGTGTGTGCAGTGTGTGCAGTGTGCGCAGTGGGCTGCAGCACGTACCGGGCATGTACTTGAGCCGCTTGTGCAGTATGATGTGGTCGCGCCAGGCGCGGTGCAGCGCGTGCTCGATGCGCTTGACGCGCCACAGCTGCGCGAACAGCGCCCGGTAGCGCGCCGCGCACGTCGCCGGGAACAGCGTGCCCAGCGGACCGTCCACCCGGTACTGCAGCGCGAACACGTCCCACCCGCTGTCCTCGCGACCGTCGCCTTACAAAATTAACACACAAACATATTCAAAACAACTAGCGATATTACTTGCAATGCAATATACGAAGCATTATGCTTTAAATGAACATACAATTCGGATACAAGTTGACGTGTAGGCGGGAGAGGACGTGCGCAGGCTCGAACTGTGCGTTGGTGGCGCGCACGGCCGCCTCCAGCGTGCACGTCAGGTTGTGCACGTACAGCGAGCTCGCCGGCTTGTTCAGCTCCTCTCTGAGACATAACGCGACCAAATTGTTGCAAACAAAGCTTAATACGTACATCAAAATTCGCCGGAAGGATCAATGAGGGGACGATATGGATCTTGATTTAGTTATATTTGTAACGAGATAACTGACTGAAGTAGTGTCATGAGATGGTGTACGAAGTCGCCCTGCGCCAGCAGGAGGTAGCGGCGGTGCGCGGCGAGGTGGTCCAGCAGGTGGTGGTGCGAGATGAGCGCGCTGAGCAGCCGCTGCGAGGCCGCCGCGTGCGCCGCCGCCACGCCCGCGCGCAGCCCCTCCGCCTCCCACCACGCGCGCCCACATTCCCTCTCCGCACCCTCCATGCCGATACCTAACAAGTCATTTACAATTACACCTAAACAGACTTAAATAAATGACGAATTACTTTTTATAAATGATTTTTTTTTCATTGTTTTTTTTTTTAATTGTACGATGGCGAGAAAACAAGCGACAAACTAAACTCGCTTAAAAATAACAATAATTTCGTTATCAAGCAAAATGTAATGAGTATCTAATACCGTTGTGTGGAGTAAGCAGCGCTTGCAGATGGTGTGCGTGGTCGCTGGGCCCCAGCTCGTCGGCGCACGCCTCGCGCATGAACACCACGCTCTTGCCCGTCGCCAGGATCTGCGCCGCCTGCTCGCGCAACATGAACGACGGCACCATCCACTCCCTGCACTCCACAAACACTCACTTGTAATAAACACCTCACAAACACAAACACATTCAATGTAAACCATCAAAAACATCCAGTATTAGGAAAATATGATCCAAGTGCAATATTAGTTACCTTACTCTATATTTATCGTGCCACATCCTGTCTATCGGCACGCCGTTCCTGCTCTCGATAAAGAATTCGTTAAAATTGTCTTCTATTTCGCCTAAAATATAATAACATAACAATATTAAGATATTATATCACAATAACCGTAAACACATACTATAAAATACAATAATATATACCGTGAAGTAGCCACCGTGTCAGCATGAGTAGCAGTGGATATGTCAGCGCAGTTAGAAGACGTCGCGCAAGAGTCGCCACACGCTCGTCTCCGTGACCAACGAACCGATGAATACAGGATGCTAATTCACCACCTTAAATATACAAAATTAAGCTTAGGAAAGTAAATACACCCTGTGATTTCACATATAAATTATTTTCATAGGATGTTAGCTGTTTATCCAACTTGAGGGACTACAACTAATGTAAACATACATAATACAAAAAATTATTAATGATTTCATAATTATTAATAAATACATTATATCTAACATATAATTGATCCTTATTTTAACTTACCTTTCTTGTGATGAGCAGTATGAACCATGTTGGCTAACCAGGTGAGCCGATGCAGTGGCTCTTGTGCCCACACGCACACACGACGTAATGTACCTCCACCTCCTTCGCCTTCGCAAACCTATTTGCATTAATAACATCACTGTATCTATAGGGGAAACCAAACATTTTGATGGCTCAGAACATAGCAAGATTATAAAAGCAGGGGCAAGCCACTCTTGGCCTTCAGTCATCAATAAGTTTATGGCGTAGATGACAATATTTTACAAGCAACTTTTGGGAAAAAATATATGTTTAACCTGCGATTGTAACAAAGCAATGCTACGATAGTATTCAGTAAGTTCATCTCGTACAGCCGAAACTAATCCTTCACCCATTAAACCTGAAAAGAAACATGTCTATTCAACAAATGCAAATATAAAAGCAAACTTCAACTTTTAAATAATGAATTGTAATAATTACCCTGTGGCATCAATCCAGAAGATGGGTCAATAAATTCTTTAAGACGGTCATGAAGAAATCCTAACTGGGCTATACGAGAATACATCATTTGTAATGGACGTGAAACTCCGAGGGCACTGCGTGTCCGAACGCCTGTTGCTGCCAACACAGCGTCTCGTACACAGGCACGCTCGCTTGGTTGTGCTATATAAAAACATTTGTTAATATACTTAGTACACTTATTGCTCAAATCATTAATCTTGAAAAAATTGCATTGAATTAACCTCTCTGCCTACCCAACTTTTGTACATTGAAGGGAGGCAAAGTATCTGCAACTCATTACCTTGTAACAGTTACCTATTGGTCATTTCTTGTATATCCTTAATGTTTTACCTTAATTTTATCATTACAATAACTATATAAATTTGGGTACTGACAGGCCTTGTAACTTTGGTTGGTACCCACATTTAAAAAACTTTAGCTTTAGATGTAAATACTAAAAAGTTTTCAGACTATGGTATACTAATTTATTACCATTAGTTTGTAAAACTATTGCGGCATTACTGTAGTCTTCAGGAAGACTTTGGCTTGATCCTTGTTTTAAAACATTACTGCTCCAACTGACTGATCCAATTGTACTTTTACTATTGCTTGATCCAGAACAGATATTCTGAAAGATTAATAAACAAGTTGTAATGATTCTTTTGAACAAAAATATTGAGTATATCTAAGAATAAAACTATTGACTACATGGACTACAAACAATAATAAATTTTGTAGGTATAATTGGGTAGAAAACTCCAATAAGTACACAAAACAAATTCAAAGGATTAAAAATACTTACAGCTATAGTAAGATTAGGCACAGGAAACAGTTGTTGAGTAGATTCATTTTGATGAGTAGTGTCAGAGAGGGACATTAGGAGTGACAAAATTGATACTCTCTGCTTTAAAATTAACTGAAAAGTAATTTAAAATCAACAAAATTATCTAGCAGTTTTTGACTTATATTAATTGAAATAAATGTGATAATTTTCCATTATGCTTACAGAGTTTTTTAGTTTTGCATAAGACTCAGTAAATTTATCTGCATCTTGTGCAGAGATGCTTGCTAGACGATTGTATATTTTTTGACACAACAACCTCTCATCTTGAACTGGTCTTCCTTTCCCATTAGTTGAGGTCAAATACGATAGTGCTAATTCATAAGCGGCATCTGTAACATGTTTTTTTCAATATTAAAAACAAATTATATACAAATTATATAGTACACAATTTAATGAAAATATACTAAGCTTCTTTTATATACGAAGTCTCTAAAATAATCATTTATAATATTCATAAACATAAATAAACTTGCACCAAAAAAGTGAAAATTCAAGCTAATTTCAAAAACATTTGAAAAAAGAAACAAACCTGGTGCGGATGACAATTCTTCGCACAATTGTCTAAGAAGAATTGTTAAATTACTTGAAATTGATTCCATTGTTGATATTTATAAATCTATTCATTGCCTTAGAAACATTTGTACATTTAATTTAATCAATGAAACAAACACTACACCAACCAATTGTCGATTTTAAAATTTAAACCAATTTAAACCATTTAATATTTATGAAAGATTGAAATGAAACGATAAATATCAAAGAGTATGCCACAAGTGTCACAAGTCACAATATCGAATACGAATAGTGACATTGTCAGGAGGGCGCCTCCGAGCATTTAGGGTTACCAGCAAGGTATTCTTTTCAAATTAAAGGGAAATTCTTTCCTTTTAAATACAAAAACGCAAATTGTTAAAGGAAGTACCTTACAATGTAACTAGGGAATGCTCTTGACTTCGTTTGTCGGAGAGAAGACTTTATAGCTATATAAATGAAATAGAATTGTATGGCCATACTAGAAAAATAGAAACCCTTGCGACCGTTGCGTCAGTGTCGAATGCCGAAAACCATATAAGCAAAAAAGCTATTGGTGCTATGGAAACGTATTTTTAATGATTTTTTTTTTGCTGTAACAAGAAATTAGTTCTGTATTGGTTCCGTAGGTTTCCCGCAAAATGGCGAGGTGTTCTATTCTAATGGACTTCCTATAAAATACATATTATCATCTATCTACTCTTTGTCTCTTCGGAGAGAAACTATGTCTGTGTTTTTATTGGATCTGTGGTTTTGAGTTTATCTGTAATTTCTTGTATTTCTGTATTTCTAAGCATTTCTGTGAATTTCCGCAATATTGTAATGCTTCGTAATTATTTAGATTTATCATGAAACGTGATATAAATTGATTAAAACGGAGTTAGTAACATAATATAGAGTGTTATATGTAAGGGAAATTATAAAAATGAGTTTTTCAATCGACGAAGTGAATTTTATTGTCTACCGTTATTTACAAGAATCAGGTCTGTTTGGTCATAAATACTAGCTTAGACGCCACCATCAAGTCTTATTACATATTAGTTATAAGTTTCTTTGCAACAAACAATCGTTTCATAATTTAACTTACAGGTTTTCACCATTCTGCATATACATTTGGCATCGAGTCTCATATTTCTCAAAGTAATATCAATGGTGCCCTCGTGCCACCGGCAGCTTTGCTTAACATTTTGCAGAAAGGTTTATTATATACAGAAGCAGAAATAACTATAGGAGAAAATGGTAAATTTGCTGACCAATGGTATGGGAATGGTAAACAATCGCTTTGAGTTAATCAGCTTTTAATAGTTATGTTATAATCTCAGGCACTGAAACGAGGCTTACGGAAAGCTTAAGTTTAATCGATGCAGTTACACCTGATGCAGTTGCTAATCGGCAAAACGCTCACAATGCTCAAAAGCAAGCCATTAAAGAACCAAGTTCAGGTGGGGAACAGAATGGCGTCGATGTATGTATCAAAACGGACACGGTAATAATCTTTTTTAATTTTTGGTATTATTAAGGTAAAAATTAGCTTTAAGCATCAATAAATGAAATTGACAATACCTTTAAATTTATATTTAAAAAATCTTGGTATTGATTGATATCATTTATTGCTCTAATATTAATTTGTAAGTCTTCAACATAATTTACATATATATATTGATACACATACACATAGATTGTTCTACATGGTTATGGGAGTCTCCTCAATGCAAAAGGAAGTAGAAGAAAATATTATCGCTATGTTTTATCCTCCATTAATATGTTTATAATCCACATATAATAGTAATAATGTTTGAATTTATCTATTATGTTTGTAATATTGTTTGGTGATCTAATTTAATGGAAATTATTAATAATACTTACATATTTACTGGCTGACAATGTCTTATAAATTGTTTAGATAGATTTGTTATAATTTATCATTTCTAATTAATTTTACTGCACATCTCCATAATTTTTAAAGTTTTAAATATTCATTAAACCAAGTCAAGAAAAGATAATAGCACTTAAGAACTCAATTTTTTTTTAAATATTTATTTTAGACAACAACAACATGTACCACTGCCCCAATCCCTACTGGGATACCAACGCCAACTGCTGTCCCTGAGACTATGGATGTTGATCAATCAATAGAAATTCCAGCCAGTAAGGCAACTGTACTGAGTGGTCATGAATCTGAAGTATTTATTTGTGCATGGAATCCTAGTACAGATTTATTAGCAAGTGGCTCTGGTGACAGTACAGCAAGGTATTTTAATTTTGTTTAATTCAATTTCAATTTAATTTAATTTAAGTATGTCATTTTGAAATAACAAACATTGCAATTTTAATGAAAATAAAGTCAAATCTATAGTTAAATATTATTAGTCACTCATTTGATGTATAAACATCTCTTTACCTTTGATTATCCCTTTATGCACTTTTCCCACATTAATTTAACAATATGTTCATGCAAATTCAGTTGTATCAAAATTCACTATGATAAATGACATTGTTTGAATGTTAAATTATAACTTCTAGGATATGGGACATGTCAGATAATCCCACTACAACACCAAATCAACTGGTATTAAGACATTGTATTCAAAAAGGAGGTACAGAGGTACCCAGCAATAAGGATGTTACATCATTAGATTGGAATGTAAGTGGGATAGTGATTACAAAATGTCAATATTTATTGATGTTTGTCTTGTATATACTTTGTTCAATGTTATTTAATTAAAATAAATTTTATATTTGTTATACATCTAATGAACTGTCAAAATTGATTTCAGTGTGATGGAAACCTATTGGCAACTGGATCATATGATGGCTATGCTAGAATTTGGGCTACTGATGGTACCTTAGCCTCAACTCTAGGACAGCACAAAGGGCCAATATTTGCTTTAAAATGGAACAAAAGAGGAAACTACATTTTGAGTGCAGGGGTATAATACTACATGAATTAAAATTAAAATATACTGTAAAAGAAAATGTTAATCAAGTCGTTTAATTTGTTATTTCCAGGTTGATAAGACTACAATAATTTGGGATGCAGCATCGGGTCAATGCACACAACAATTTTCCTTTCATTCAGCACCTGCCCTTGATGTAGACTGGCAGACAAACAATTCTTTTGCATCTTGTTCCACTGATCAATGTATTCATGTGTGCAGATTGCATGCAGATAAACCAATCAAGAGTTTTCAAGGTCACACTGTAAGTAATGTCTACACACTGCTACTAATTCAATGTTACAATTTTAACATCAATTTTTCATTAAATATATCACAATAATCTTTAGTTTTTGTTTTCGATAGTATGTGTGTATATAAATATTAAAACATCATTTAGAATCAAGAATTAATTATGTAATTTCATCTCTAGCAATGACAAAATATTGATAACTGGAAATCATTATTTTACATATATTTATTTATTACAGAATGAGGTGAATGCCATTAAATGGGATCCACAAGGGCAGTTGCTTGCATCATGTTCAGATGACAAAACCTTAAAGATTTGGTCCATGAAGCAGGATACCTGTGTTCATGATTTGGAAGCGCATTCAAAAGAAATTTACACAATAAAATGGTCTCCAACGGGACCGGGCACACAAAACCCTAATATGAATTTAATCCTTGCAAGCGCATCTTTCGATTCTACTGTTCGCCTATGGGATGTTGATAGAGGGGTGTGCATACATACACTAACCAAGCACACAGAGCCTGTTTATAGTGTCGCTTTCTCACCCGATGGAAAATTCCTAGCAAGTGGTTCATTTGATAAATGTGTACATATATGGTCAACACAAACCGGCAGCCTGGTCCACTCTTACAAAGGAACCGGAGGTATATTTGAAGTTTGCTGGAATTCACGAGGCACCAAAGTTGGTGCTAGTGCTAGTGACGGAAATGTATTTGTGTTAGACTTGCGGAAGCTATAACAGATGCAGAATGATGTAAACTATTAAAGGTTACAGAAAACCCTTAATACTTTACACCATTAATCCAACGAAAAGAATATGTCTGAAATAAAATACATCGATATCCAAGGTGTATTAGATTGCAGCAATAACATTATTAAAGACACTGACTTGTTAGTTCTATGTGTTGTTTATGATAAGGACATTTTATAAAACTATTATAATACTTGTAATGATTAAGTATATTATATTCATTAGATTGTGGATGTGGATTTAAACATTTAATATTAATGTTGTGAGTTATATAGAGATAAATGCTCTAGGTGTCGATTTTAAATTAACTTTAAAATAATAATAATCAGCCACTCTGTTTTATGATAATGACATACGACAAAATCATATAGATTTTAGAACTTAATTTTTATATCTTATATGTGACAATAACAACAATATTTAATCATTTACATGTCATTTTATTACATTTAAATAAATCATCAAATCAAGTTGCTAATCTTGATTTTGGGTTCTGTTTAATTTGATTAACTTAAATTTAAACAGAACTTGAATAAAGGAGTTCTAGATCTTTCATCAGCCTTTATCTGCCCAATGTAAATATCCTTGCATTAACAAATATTTTGTTTTAGAAAAAATGCTCTAAAAATGTATGTATTAAAATAACTATCTTGGATGGTTTTCAGAAAACTATTTTACTGTTAGTTTAATTAAAAAGTTGTTTATGCTAATTTTATGGTATGCAGGTATATAAATTATAACATGTATTCATATGTAGTTTTATTAAAACTTTACAACTTCCTCAGATACATGATTTTTGTTTTCTATTAAATCTGAAATTACTTTTATTTAAGAAAAATTATTGTAATCTATTAATGTTTATAAAAGGCAGCAAATTGTAGGACTAGTTGTTTCTTAACATTTTTTGCAAATTCTTGGAGAATGGTTGCTGCTGCTATCAGTTGGTTAAATTGTTTTGAAGTACTGTGGTGAGGAGTGAGACTTGTGATTTTAAATGATTACAATGAAAAATATTTTTTATACTATACAAATATACTAATAAAGGCAATATACCTTGAAAATTTGTAAAATAATTTCATAAAACAAAAATCATTAATCAATAGTTTATGTCATAGGTCGCTTATATGCTAACAAATTTTCAGAATCATAGAGTTTGTGTAGCTTTTCATGCAAAAACTTAAAAAAGAACAGCAAATTATCATACTGGCCAGAGTAAGGCACACAATAAGAGTCATTATTGTGTGGTCTATGTATTGGATATTGCAAAGTGAGATGAGATGTATATGTTTCACTGCGACCCCATGCACATAAATGTAATTCTAATAGTAACTGATGTAGGGCTTCAATTGTTGAAAGATACCAACGAGGACTACCTTTCTGATAGCGCCAAAATTGTGATGGTCTCTTCTTGAGGACTATCTTTGGTAGTTTTTGTAATCTTTCATCTGAATATATACCACGACTTTGATTCCATGTACTGTCTATTAAAATAACACGATCAACTGGCCATTGGTTTGTATGGTATATATCTAAAACTTCTACATCTTCCAAAGTTTTTGTCATCAAAGTACCTACATTATACCCTTGAGGTAATTGTGAAAGTAGTTTTTGAGAATATGTCTCTGTAGGTTGTTTTCCTGAAAATAGACTGGAAACAGAAACAGCTTCTGCGCCAGGATATAGTAAAACTGTTCTACCATTTTTGATGTCGTATTCAGGTATTTCTGGGTAAGTATAAACACGAACTTGATCAGGCGCTAAAACGGCTGCGTGTGCAGCGGTACTTTTTCCATCAATTTCTCTGCGATGTTTAATGATATCAATTTTAATAGGTAACTGAAAAATTTGTATTAAATAGAAATAAAAATAGGGAAGAAATAACAAGTACGTATAGATATTAAACAGTATTCTTACAGCACAGGTAGGGATACGACTGACTAGTTGCGAAACTGGAACAAAACAAGTGTAGCAAAAGTACATTCGCGACTTTCCACAGTTAGAACAAGCACTTCTACTTTCTATATTGTCAAGAATTTCTGTATTTGCGATAACAAGACCATGAAACGGATCTCCTTCCCGTTTTCTAGCTTCTGGACTCTTAGGATTCATAGTTTAATGACGAACTACTACACTTATTTATAAGTGCTACTATTTACAAATTCTCAAATAACCTAAAAAAATAATTCTTATCTTTTACAACTATTTACTGTAGCCACAAGCAAGTGCTAACAACTAATTAAGTACGATCAGGACGTAAAATGTAAAGAAATACAAATTATAGTTTAACTTATAATGAAACTTCAACAAGTAAAAAGTTTAAATAGGCCACTGATCTCTATTCTCCACAGATAGATATGTGCGCTGGGCAGGTTTCAGTATCAGTATTATTATTTATTTATGGCAAGTTGCATTGAACGCGCCTTTTAATATTATTGATTTTGATAGTTAAGTCCAAAGAACTCTACACCGCAACCATCAGTGCGAAAATGGCTTAAATTAAATGGACAAAATACCACAGTTTATAGCTTATCCAACTGTCCATTTATAGTGATCAGTGGTTTCAATCCTAAATCTTCTGTCTTTCGGTTGAGTTGAGATGCCAAATAGAGATGATGTTGCGATCTGTAAAAATCTAATTTTAATATTTATAACATAAATAACGTTTTTCAAAATAAGGTGTTAGTATGTAGGTGACTGTTTAATAAATTATTATTGTATTTAAAAGTTTATATTGTGTTTTTTACAATGAAGAAATAGTTTCAGTGCATTGTAGTTATTTTATTACCTAAAAAATGTAGTCTGTGGCTGTATCCAATTCTATCTTTCATCAATATATTTTTCATCATCTATTTTCGTTCGTACGTCAAAAAGTGTCTTGCATTGTATTTTTAATTTCAATTCCTTTTTCGTAAATTAATCGTTTGATGAAGGTAAAAAACACATTTTCTTTATGTGTGTAATATTTTCGTGCTTTCTATAATATTTCTACACTTATTCAAATTTGTTTTGAATATCTGCCTTGTTTAGAAGTATGACGCCATTTTGTCGCGCCGGCTGATCTGAAATATATTTTGAATTTATATTTTTTCCCCTTTGAAAATACATGGATAACGGTGTATTTAATCGAATATTTTTAAATTATCCGATTTGTGCTGTGAAGAATTTAAAAGTGATCGCTTTGGTACTCTACATCTTCTCTCCAAAATTATCGATTGTGTTTTCTTCCCAACATTTGTATCTCATTTTCGATAAATGTAATAATATTGTGCATACATATGGGATTACAAAATATTTAGATGAATATAATTAGTGATGATGAGCAGTCAAATCACGTTTTTGCGCAGTGTACATTTATAAGAATCGATTCATAATAAATTTAATGTCACAAATAACTTTATTACTCAACAATTCTTTGTAATTTTTAAGAAATTCAACAATAAAATATTACAATTCGATAATTAGTACAAACTCAAACTGAATCATTTTACGTTATTGGAACAATAGAAATATTGTAGTTGAGTATTAATACATTGTTATATGCAAGTTTTTGGGAAATATAAAACTAACTGTGAATAATCTTCTAGAAGCGGCAATGAATAGAGACATGAAAAAATAATGACAATTTCAATGAAAGAACAAGAGCAAATGCCCGGGGAGGTAAGAGTTTTATATGCATTCTGATAAAACAATGTATAAATGTGATTAAACGTTGGACCTTATTATGTTAATATAGATGGCATTCCCCGAGGCCGACCTTAAAGCGCTAGAAGAAAAAATAACACATCCTCGATGGATTGTACCAGTTTTGCCCGAACAAGAATTAGAATCACTTGTTCTAGCTGCCACTGAGTTAGCTGTAAATGGTATGTCTTTAAGTAGTTGATTTAATATATAAAACATTAATAACTACTTGTTAATACCTATATAATGGAAAATGTATTACAAAATGTTCAATATTTTCTAGTTACTCAATATATAATAGTTTTAAATATATTTTCCAGGTGAAGATGTGAATAATCCTTACTGTCAGAGATTTTACAATGATGCTCTCACATTAGCCTTTACTAAGATCTTAACTGATGATGCGGTGGCTTCTTGGAAAAGTAACATACAGCAGTGCATCAGAGCAAATTGTGAGAAACTAGTGAAGCTATGTGCCATGAAATTGGATGATCCAAGATTTTTACATTTATTATCTATGGCCTTCAATCCAAACAACAAGTAAATTTTTATTATCATAAATATAATAAAGTATGCTTGTTGTTAAAAGTAATTAATTAAATGATGTTTGCTTCTTTCCACACAGATTTCACACATTTAATGTGTCTCGGACCTGCGAAGGTTTGACAGTCACAACCACTTGCAATATGGGCCAAGGCTCTGGTCAGGAACCAGAAATTTTTGCAAGATCACAAGATCACCGATCACCTCGAGGATGGCTGGTCCATCTCATTAATGTGTAAGTTATTTAAATATATAAGGTTACTAAATATGAATTATTGTTTGGTGTACATTGTTTTAAAGGGAGGAAGTTCACATACATGAAGAAATGTTAAAAACCTAATATTTTATGTGAAAAGGTGTTGTCCATGGTCTTAATGTTAGTCAAGGATTGGTCTTGTGAAAAACAAGAATTGTACTGTAACACATTATTATTTATAGCTTTGGTCAAGCTGGTGGTTTCGAGAAACTACGAGAAAGATTTGATTCTGTAATAGGCTATCAAAAGTCTGAATTAACAATGTCTGTAAATTATGATGAAAAAATTATAACAGAAACACAAGAATATGAAGAAAACAATAAAGTAGATGTTACAGAAACTTTGCCATTAACTTCAGAAATAACAGAGGTAAATCTTTATGACCATTTGGCAATTTATGACCATTTGACATGTTTTACTGATATTTTTTTTTTGTAGAGTACAATATCTTCTAAGAGTGAACCATTTTCATCACTGGAACAGTCAATGAGTGTGGAGACTCGAGTGGCTGGTGTGTGGCAACTGCTGCGACCTTTCAGTCTGTGTCATGACTTATTGACACCACATACTGTTACTGTTTATCTATTACCTATCATTGTAAGTCTTTAGTATTTTTTACTTGCAACAAATCATAGCACTGATTAATTGTCTTTAACGTTTTAACTTGTGTATTTGTATTTATTAGGAGTATATACCAACAATGTTGGAAAGTCTTACTGATGATGAACTGAAAAGGGAGAGCAGAGCCTCTGAAAGTAAAACAGATAGTGTCTCCTGTCTGATTAAAACTTGTAAATGTCTGCTGGTGAAAATACCACAACATCACAGCCTGCTGAAATGTAAGTTTTCTTGTAAAAATAATACTTTCTTACAAAACTTAAGAGTTTTGTTATGTTTGCAAGATGTTAATGTGTCCTCTGTACATTGTGTAACAATTATGTTTATGATCTTTCATGAATTGTAATAAAATATTGTTATCATTATTGTATAATTTTTGAAAATGAAAAAAATGAGGTGTGACTTTCCGCATATCATCTCCCGTCTTTATCCTGCTCCCGTAGGGTTGGCATACTGGGTTTTTGTTCTCCATGTTAATCTATCTTCCGTCATCTCAGTCATCACTCCATTCTTAATCATGTCACCTTCCACTCAATTCATCAATCTTTCCCTATGCCTGCCTTTCCTTTTAACCTTCTGCTTTTTCATTGATTCCAATCATATTCTCTATTTTACCTCATAATCAATACCGTCGTACGGACTGAAAGTCGGAACCGACTGGAATGGAAACGCTATTTAAGGCTAAGGGAATAAAACTGATTAAGACAATGGCGTTATATTAGTTTTAATAATGCTTATTAATAGGTGATGGAAAACTTCAAGAGTGAGAAGAAAGTGAAGGTACATTCTCGGTCTTGTTGCACACCCTGTAGCTGCTTAGGGGCGCAGTCTTGTGTCCACCCCTGTGCTGCTACACAGTATGTAACTGTGGCCACTCATCATCACTGCTCCGTCATCGACTATGATTTTATGTGAAATTTTTACTTGTGGCTGTTGGTTTAACTTGTCTATAATTAGAACATTAAAAATATATTTCATAGATATTTTTTTTGTAATTATGTTAATAGAATAAAATAATCATGTTTCCATTTCAGCTTTGGAAATGTTCAGGCTGAAAATGATATTGAGATTACTTCAAATGTCATCATTTAATGGAAAGATGTCAGCACTGAATGAAATCAATCAACTTATAAGTACAATATCACAACAACCAAAACCAGAATGGCTTACACCAATAGTTATCACTGTAAGATATATTTTTAAAATAATTATCAAGAAGTTATTTTTAATTAATTGATTTAAAATATAATAATGCATTATGTTGCAGAATTGGATTCGAGAAAACAAAGTTGTAAACATAGTTTTACGTGATTCACTCCATCAGCCTCAGTATGTGGAGAGGTTAGAAAAAATGTTAAGATTCTTGATAAAAGAAAATGCTTTAACAAATGATGACTTGGATGCAATATGGAGAGCTCAGTTGGGCAAACATGAAGCTATTGTAAAGAACCTACATGATCTTCTAGCTAAACTAGCGTGGGACTTTACTCCCGATCAATTGGACCACCTTTTTGACTGTTTCAAGGCTAGTATCAATTTGTTGTTCGGCTTTTAAGTAAAGTAACAATGCAATCAAAACAATATTATACAATCCTAATAAATTTGGGCTTTAACATTATGTACTACTAGCTTTCGCCCGCGACTTCGTCTGCGTGGATTTAAAAAAATCAAAAGTGAGTAGCCTATGTGTCCTTCCAGACTATCTACATCTATACCAAATTTCATCGAAATCCGTTAAGACGTTTAGGCTACGAACTCTAACAAACATCCATCACAAGTATGCTTATGTACAATTCTACTGCCACTTATATTTTAGTTGGCTTATATCTGTGATTTTCCTTATTTGAATAATATTTGAGTGAACTCAAGTAATAATAAGGCTTGTGATCCAACAACTTGGTTATTTATTGAATATCTTTTAATGACAATTTATATCCAGGCGAGTTGGGCTACATCAAGTAAGAAACAAAGTGAAAAGCTTTTAGAAGTCATAAGAAGACTAGCAGAAGATGATAAGGATGGTGTCATGGCTAACAAGGTATTGTATAGAAAAAAAACACATTTCATTGCTTTATTGGTATATGTGTAATCAAAACAATTTATTCTTATAGGTATTAGTACTATTTTGGAACCTAGCTCATTCAGATGAAGTTTGCACCGAGATAATGGATGTGGCATTGGTTAATCTCAACAAGATATTGGATTATAGCTGTAGTCAGGACAGGGATGCGCAGAAAACCATTTGGCTCGACAAGTAAGAGTACATTATTACTTAATTTTTCCCTTTGTAATAGACTTTTTATTATTTAAATTGGTAAATTGTGACTTATTTTAGATGCGTGGGAGAGTTAAAGAACAATGAGAAGTGGGTTTTGCCTGCGTTGAAAATGATGCGTGAGATATGCTGCCTGTACGAGTCGGGCGGCGGCGCGGGCGTGCGGCCGCACGTGACGCGCCAGGAGCTCATAGACCGCCTGCAGACGCAGCACTCTCTCGTTATACTCGTCGCAAACTCCCTCACCCATTACTTAGATGGCGTGCGCAAGAAATTTCGAGGTTAGTTCATTTAATTTTTAAAATAATAAATAAGTCATATGATCTTGGATGTTTGTGACATTTGTTTCATCAACTTTTAGAGGAGGGATCCATCGACTGGGATAATTGGCTTCCCGACGGCAGGTATCCTCATGCGGCACAAGTTAATGAACGACTGGGCTTTCTTAGATTTTTACTTAAAGATGGGCAGCTTTGGCTATGTGCTGAGCAGGTATAACAACTAACAAGCTGCTTTTTTACATCGTATATGTAAGAATCGTTTTACATCAAGACTGAATTTCAGGCCAAGCAAATATGGGCATGCCTCGCAGAAAAGCCTGCGCATCTCGGAGATCGGGAGGCATGTTTTAGATGGTTCAGTAAGCTGATGGGAGAAGAGCCTGATCTAGATCCGAATATAAATTTACAATTTTTTAGAAGGAATGTGATGACCTTGCCTCCCAACTTATTAACTCATTCGGGTATAAAATGTTTCGAAAGGTGAGTTGGTCGTATTTATAACTGAAAATAATGCTTAATTTCGGGATTTCTAACTTTGTGTTTTCGTTTACAGATTTTTTAAAATCGTCAATTCCAAAGAAGGAAAAATTAAAATTAAGCGACGTAGTTTTTTAATTAATGACGCTGATCTCATAGGCTTAGATTATTTATGGAGGGTAAGCGTCGCATGTTTGAATATTTTGTTTGAATTTGTTCCGTTATGTATGTATATAATTGGTACAATGTAACATTGCAGGTGATAACGGAGTGCGAGGACGAGATAGCGCACCGCGGCATCGAGCTGCTGCGCGAGGTGTGCACGTACGCGGGCCCGCAGCTGTCGCCGGCGCACCACCACGAGACCTTCCTCACGCAGTGCTGCGCCCGCACACAGCGCCTGCAGAAGGAGATGGACTCGCAACAAGGTATTCATCATTGTTCACATTACAATGGCACGAAAGCGTGGTATATACCTCAGGCTGTAATAGCTATGTGTCAGATAGCGGTGGTTAACCAAGTAAAGTTTAATAAATGAAACATCCATTGTCCATGAATGGAGGTAATAAACTTAGCATATAAAGATTAGCATTTTTTTCCATACCCTCTATGAAGAGGAATAAATAAAGGCAATGTAATATTAAAATTGTTTTTTTTTTTCAGATGTTACTGTTTGTACAAAAATGTGTAGAGTACTTCGTGCCATACAAGAATATATAAACGAATGTGATAGAAGATTTTCCGCCGATCGACAAATAATCCCGATCTATAGATCGGGTAGAGCTCGCCAGTGCACTATTATAATCAGATTCAATTTTCAAACTGGTCAAAGACAACTTGACGACGTTGAGTTGCTTTCTCATTGTAATGAAACACTATACACTTTGAGGTCTGTAGTACAAAGAAGGTAATTACATTGGTATTGGAAGGTATTGTATGGTTTTGGGTTCAGAGTCAATATATTGTTATAAATGTTTTCCATTTTTTTTCAGGGTAAAATCTTCTACAGATAGTAATATAAAAGACATGTATGTTAATAAAATAGAATTGTATGTAAATGGTGAGATATTAGATTCATCTCATGACAGAAAAACCCTATCGCAAATTCCACTAAGAGACAAGACAGTGATTGTGGCCAAGGTATGTGCTTGAATCAGCTCATCTACTTGTTATATGTTTCAAAAATTGTATCCAATAATTCGTTAATGTCGCAAGGTGTATGATGGGCCAGTGTGCGGTAGTGGTGGATGCGGTTCTTCGAATGAATCGAGCAGCGATTCCAGTACATCATCACCATCCTCAACGCCTACTCCGGAACACGCGCTGCCTGGCGTGGTATGTTCATACTCACTATCCTAAATACCTGTGCAGTTAGTAGATGCATGGTATTTCTGTACTTGTACTTGATTATAATTACGAATGTACATAGTAACTAATTAATTTTTCAGTTGTTCGCACAAGGATCCTGGTACCTGCCATTCATATTAGACTTAGAACATATTGGTATCACTAAAAAACATGCACAATTGACAGAAGCTGCACATCTTCTCTCCCAAATATGCCCTGCGCACAAGCAAACTGTATGTATTAACATAATTTGGCTATGTGAATGCCTTAACTTCACATTCATTTACATTAATGTTAATTAACTTTTAGATTGAGAAACTTACAGAAGCCCTCCTTTGCCGGGATGATTCCAAGTTAAGGGACATGTTGTATGGACCAGCTCCCCCCACAGTAGCTTATAATATACAGGTATGTGTAATTTCAAACATATAAAATTATGTTATTCTGAAATTATTATGTTAATCTTTTTTTTAAGGTTCTTCATAGTATGGTGTTACCATCGACAGAGTCTAGACTGGAACGCAGTCGCAGTTTTCAGTTAGCCTGTGTGAAGAAGGCGCCGTTATTGGTGCTCAGTTTATCTGATAAAGATTTCCTACATGGTGCTGCTTCTCATACTAGAAGGTATGCCTTGATTTATTTTTTTACGTAATGAAATATTTAATATTTCTGTAAGATTATAAAATGTTGTTCTTTGTTTCAGGGTTGGCTACTTAGCATTAGTGAGACTAGTTAAGTTGGTTCTCTATACATTGGGTCACCTTTTTGAAATGATAGATCCTGATGGGTCAGAACTTGCAACAGACAACAGTTTCAGGTATTAATGAATAAGATAATAATAAAACGTAAATAAACCCACATTGTATTCAAACTAATGATATATTTCTGTTACAGAATGGATGTTACTATTTTGCGGGAATTTCTTCAGACAGTATCAAATCATAATTGTGAATTGATTGTAAAAGCTGTAGCTGAAAAACTGTCAAAAATGTTGGGACAACAGGTAATTTGAATAATAAAGCAATATTATCTTTACATCATTATTTGTTTTTTAATTTTTAAGTTTGCATAGCTTGTCAAGTCCCTTGGATGGATGGATGATTGGATGTTTCCATGTGCAGCTTTAAAGTTTTTAAAATAATAAGAGTTGTTAATAACTTTTGTCTTTAAGTTTAAATTATCATGCTAGGCTATTGTGAAATAAAATTTTTGTAATTTACAAAATCAGCTAAATTACAAATATATATGTTTGTTTAATTCAGTACAAACGTCAGGTGGTATCAAACCGCGAGGAAGGCGACTCAGTGACGGCGCTGGTGTGGTGGCGCTCGCCCACCAGCGCCACCGTGCGCGCGCTCTACTCGCTCGCCTACTGCGTCGCGCAGCCCATCGACGTCATCGGCGCGGTGCACTCAGACGACGTCACTTGTGAGTTCATACATCTATACTAATATTATAAAGAGGAAAACTTTGTATTTTTGTATTTTTGTATTTTTGTATTTTTGTATGTATTGAAATAACTCAAAAACTACTGGGCCGATTTGAAAAATTCTTTCACCATCAGAAAGGTAATTTATCTGTGAGTAACATAGGCTATATTTTATTATTACTAATGTTTAGGAGCTATTAATAAACAGCGTGTTTCTGGACGCCGGCGTCAAAAATTCACTAAACTTTAACTTTTCTTGGCTTACGCTGCCTAACCGTTAGAGGTATATAAAAATAATGTATGAAAGAATTGTAGATCTCAAAAAGTTCTACAGAAAAGTCCGCGATAGCATATATCTATCTTTAACGGTTTTCTTACAATAACCACTTTTTTGTTTACAAAATGAATTAAAAACCTTACGCTATTTGCAGCGTTCTTTTATTGGTTTCAATATTAATCCTTATCCAAATAAATGCGTTTGTTATCAGGAGAATTTAATGTAGAATAAAATTGTTCTTTACAGTATTTAAATTGGACTAATAGTTTAGAAGATATCGCGAACACAAACAATAAGGGTAACCGAAAAATCAGCTTTCAAGCTACCGGACTTAGAAATTTGGAATCTTGCATCGGTAGATTTCTGTTATTACGTAGATTACTACTAAGTTAATACTTTTGGTAATAGGTTGAAAAAAGGGCGAACGTAATAGGTTATATTTGTAATTTCACGCGGGCGAAGTCGCGAGCAACAGCTCGTTATTCATATGTACCAACAACGCTGTTTACATCATCAGTCTTAATTTTTGTTTTCTGTTTGTACAATACCAAACTTTATTTGCAGTGGTTCGTGAGTGCATGGAGGTGGTGAATATTTCCATGGCGATCGGAGGAGGGAACCTGGATATTTTGCTAGATCAGGCTTGGTGGCAAGACAGTGTTCTGTACCTCATGATAGATTGCCCTAGTGCACAGGTATTTAACCTTTTTAATCAAAGTGAATGCAAAGATTATCGATTGAATTATCTGACGGCGAGAATACGCAGGTGCGCGTGTCAGTCGCGGAGCAGCTGCTGGCGATGTGCGCGTGGGGCGGCGGGGGCGGCGCGCGCGGCGCGCTGGGCGTGCTGAGCGCGGGCGGGGCGTGCGGCGCGCGGCTGCAGCGCCACGCGCGGCACGCGCAGCAGTTCCTGCAGCTCATGTGCCGCCTCGTCGCACTGGCCGGACCCACCTCGCACACACGAGAAGATCTCACCCATGAGGTAACTATTGCTTTGTTTTATTTTAATATTTCTTACTTTCTTAAAACTCACTATGTTCCTGATATAATATTATATTATTTTACAATGTATGTCTATCAAGATATCTTTTAACTTAATTTATTTTTTATCCAAAGAAGCTAATGCTAAAATGGCTTTCAGGTCAATTGGCTGCGCATGATACGTGCTAATCCGGAACTGCTCGACGACACTCTTTTAGAAGGACATCTTAATTTAACCAAAGAGCTGTTCAACCATGTTCCAGCCCAAGTGAAATTCCAGTATGGAGCTCACCCCGATCATCCAGATGCTGGACTTATAAAGGTTTATTTCCAATTCATATATGGAGACATATTACAGCATAAATTTTTTCAATCATCTGTTCCTCTAAATTCTCTGCTAAAAGTTAAAAAATCTTAAACCTACGTTTAAAACTGAAAGTGTCGTCATGTAGGCTTATAGCATTGAAATGTAATAAAATAAAGTGTACAATTGTAGGAGATGATGACGGAATTCCTGTGGCCGTACTCGTGGGCGTGGTGCCAGATGGGGGACGCGGAGGGGGAGGGCGACGGCGAGGGCCCGCGCGAGCCCGCGCCGCCGCTGTGCCGCACGCCGGGCGCCGCCACCGCCGCCGCCGACCTACTGCTCGCGCTCGTGCACGGCTGCGTGCCCAACATGGCCGCTGTCGCACAACTACTCGAAATGATGTTTTATTGCGGTACTTATCTTACATCACAACCTCTTCATGTTATCTTTTTTGCTATATGTAATTTACTCTACTAGAAATTACAAAATAAGCCGCTCTTCCTTAGTTCACGATCTATAAATATAAAAGGAGAATATATCTCCATTTGCCCCAACATTATTTGTAATTTAAGTGCAAACATTAATGGTACTGAACACAATACTTTTGTTATGGTTCTGAAAATGTAAATAGGTATAAAATTTATGAAGATGCCACGACATTGCCTCCTTTAGGATATAAAAAAAATCTTACCATGTTTAAGGCATGAAAGTTTTTTGTAACATTTTAGACAGGAACATACCACTGTCCGAGTGGGAGTACACGCCGTGCGTGGGTCCGCGGCCGCCGGCCGGGCTGGTGGGGCTGAAGAACGCGGGCGCCACCTGCTACATGAACTCCGTGCTGCAGCAGCTGTACTGCGTGCGCGCCGTGCGGGACCAGCTCCTCACCGTACAAGGTCTCTGCCCTGCACATTCTTACCCTACCCTGTCACATAGTGTCCTTCGAAGAGTTGTTTGCGACATACAAATTGGCTCCTTTTATTGTGCCACATGTTTTCGTTCCATGTCCGTTAGTACAATCCAAAAATTAATAACAAAATAGTTTGATAAAAATTATTTAAATTGACAGGTGCTGCTACAGATCCTAATGAAGATTTTTCTGGAGAGTTACAACATCACAGTTTGATGGAGAGTAATATTGAGGTGTGATTCATTCTTTTTTAGTAACTTCTTTGTTTTAATGTGGCTACAGAGTACTAACTTAAGTGTTTACTATTGCTTTGTTGCAGAATTCTGGTGATTACAACATTATAATTTTAAAACAAGTACAAGCTATATTTGCACATTTGAAATACAGCAAATTGCAGTTTTACGTACCCAGAGGTCTCTGGGCGCACTTCAAGTACGTTAATCATTTTCTCATTTTTCTTTTTCTACTGTTTAAATGAAATATACAGATTAATTTGGTCTACAGACTTCAAGGCGAGCCGGTTAACTTACGCGAGCAACAAGACGCGGTTGAATTCTTTATGTCCCTTGTGGAATCACTCGACGAAGCTTTGAAAACGTTAGGACATGAACAACTTATGGCTAAAACTATGGGAGGTACTTATTCTGATCAGAAAATTTGCAAAGGCTGCCCACACAGGTATATAACTCCTTTACTTGTTAATAACTTTTAAAATATCATGCTTTCAGAAATTCAAATAACAATTGACAGTATGTTAGTATAGCAAAGTATAGCAGTTATGAAAATTACCTTTTTTTTTCAGATATTGCAAAGAGGAACCGTTTAGCGTTGTTTCTCTGGACATCAGAAATATGTCCCGCTTACAAGAATCCCTTGAAGCTTACGTTCGCGGGGAATTACTAGAAGGTGCCGATGCCTATTATTGTGATAAATGTAGTAAAAAGGTAGGGAATATGTTTGTAAAGTACATTTCTTAATATTTTGGTACAAAATATTATCATAAATGTATGTTTTATGAACAGGTGGTAACAGTGAAGAGGCTGTGTCTTAACAAGCTGCCCCCAGTGTTAGTTATTCAACTCAAGAGGTTTGAATACGATTTTGAGAAAGTGTGCGCAATCAAATTCAACGACTATTTCGAGTTTCCGAGAGAACTGGATGTCGAGCCATATACAGGTTCGTAATGTATCTACTTAACAACAAAATCAAACAGAAAACTGTACCGTTCTATTTGATTTTGTTAAAAAAGTCGCTTCAATTTTCATGTTTTCATTTTGTGTGAAGGTCAAAACGTCAGTGTTTGCGACTTGGTAGCAATAGTGTAATGAGCGGGTAGAATAGTGTATAGTGTTAATACTGAAGTTTTATAATAATTGTAACGTTTGTGTTAGCGTGGGGTCTGGCGCGGGCGGAGAGGGACGCGTCGCTGTGGGACGGCAGCGAGGAGCAGACGCCGGAGACGCACTACCAGCTCAGCGGCATCGTGGTGCACTCGGGACAGGCCTCTGGCGGACATTACTACTCATATGTCCTACTACGGTACGTTATATGCACTCTTGAAAAAATGTTATGTTCTATGTTTGCTATTCTTGCTTTAATGAAAAATGTTGATTTTCAATTTTTCGACTTTACAGGCTTCTTAATGGAAGATGCGAATTAGGTCGCTTAGTTACAAAAATAAAATTATTTCTTAAATAAACATTATTATCAGTAATTGTAAGTGATGTGTGTTGCTTGTGGTGCAGGGACAACGGCAGCGACGGCGGCCGCTGGGTGAAGATGGACGATGGCGACGTGTCCGAGTGCAGCATGCACGACGACGAGGAGATGAAGTCGCAGTGCTTCGGCGGCGAGTACATGAGCGAAGTAAATAACCGCCGCCTGTTCTTACACACTGTTTTGTTGTATTTTGTACTACCTTCAATTTCCTTTACGTCCATTACACATTAAACTAATGCCCCACGTAGTTGACCAACAATATCTATCTACTTAAATGTAAGGTCTAAAATACTAAACCATTTAAAATTTTAGACTACGCTCAAGGAATTCGCTCGCTTCAAAGACTTTTTGAAGCAAGTCTTACGATGGTTTATAGAGGATATTGAAAGTATTAATCTTACAGTTTATTTTATTATTTTAGGTGTTCGATTCGACAGTGAAACGGGTGTCCTACAAGAGACAAAAGAGATGGTGGAATGCTTACATGTTGTTCTACACCAGGAAGGACACCATTGAAACGCCCACTCTAGAACAAACGATGAAAAGCATGACGCTCAAGTGAGTATACTTCTTATTTTTTTGATTTAAATTGATTAAAGGTACTTACAATTAATATAATCTTATAGAGAAACTGCACTTCCGAAACCGATTTGGCAATCAGTGCGTCGCAGTAACATCGCGTTCTGTCACAATCAAGATCAGTTCAGTCTGGAACATTTCAATTTTATGAAAAAGCTGTGCTGCATGCGTCTGCAAGTGCTGCCCGGCTCACAAAGTGCTATATGGGTAAGTTCATATGAGGATTCATATTTTAAAACAAACAACTTCATTGTACTTTTGTGTGAGATGAAAATAAATATGCAATTATATAATAAGAAATATTTCGTAAAAGGGTCAAGAACATGAAGAGATGTCAATGTTGGCTGTGCAGTTGGCTACGAAATTCTTGTTCCAAGTCGGATTTCATACAAAGAAAACCTTGCGGGGTCCAGCTTCTGATTGGTATAGATTGATTTTCTATTGTTGTATGTGAGCTATTTAGAAATCTTTAATGTACTATTGACTTTGTGTTTTTAGGCATGACATTATGTGCCAGCACTTGAGATGTTCCCAAACTGTCCGTACATGGTTCGCTGGGGATCTCTTCAAACATCCGCACAGGTAGTTTTTATTTTATAAATACTGTAGATGTTTTATATACTTTACTGATGTTACATATTACAATGACATTTTTAGGTTATGCGATTATCTGCTGGCCTGTCCCACTGTCGAAGTACGTATGGTATTCATGAAGATTATTGTATTTCTGGCGCATTTCGGAATTCAAGATCCTCCAGGTAAATTATAAATACAGCATAATGTTTCAATTATTTACTATGCCAGACTTTAATTCTGAGTAGCCGAAGTCTCGCACAAAACTAGTAAATGATATAGACATGAATATTCTTTTTGCATAGTTCGTATAGTTTAAAATGTTTGTTGTTTGTGTGTGCAGTGGGCGGCGGGTGGGGGTCGTGGACGACGCCGGACGAGGCGGGCTCGCTGTCGGAGCAGGTGCTGTGCGCGGTGCGGTCGCTGGCGGCGCCGCAGCACGTGGACCCGCACCAGCACCGCCATCTGCCGCTGCTCTTTAACCTCTTCCACGCGTACGCCGCGCTCGGATACAACGAGAAACAACAGCTCCTGCGCGTGAGTGCCTAATGACTTCTCTACTCTATCGGTGTATTTTTTACGTAGATTGTTTTATAAAATTCACAATCTTTATTGCAGTTAAAAATACTAGATATCGTGTTAACGCTGTGCATGGATGACAATGCTGCTACGGTCGGAAAGTATCAATACCCCGAATCGGCGAAAGTACATCAGGTAAGTCGATTTAAGAAGACGAAAGATTAAAAGTCTGAACTCCAAACAAATTAAGTCTTTTTTTAAGTCTTCAAATTTTATCGTAATCGATTCACATATCTTTTTTGTTATAACATTTCTATATTCGCAGCTTGCATTCATTTATTTGTGGCACAATGAAAGTGTGTGTGAGTGCAGGTGGTGTGTCTGCTGACGCGGTGCTGCGAGGTGAGCGCGCATTGCCAGTCGCTGAACGCGGGCGAGGAGCCGCTGCCCAACCCGTACGCGGAGCCGCTGCCCGCGCACCAAGCCCACGCCGTGCGACCCCCGATCTCGCCTGTCGTCGCGGAACTGCTCTACAACAGGACCGGGTCTATACCTTATTTATGTTATATAGAAAAAGCGGCAATACCAGAACATGTTCTATTGTTTGTGTTTTGAATTTGGCATCATTTATAATTGAATTATAATATATGCAGGTCGTACATGAAGAAGCTGACTGAGGAGTGTTGCGGGTGCGAGGAGGGTGTGCGCCTGCTGCAGTTCCTGTGCTGGGAGAACGCGGGGTGGTCGCGCGTCGCGCTCGCCGAGCTGCTGTGGCAGATGGCGTACGCCTACTGCCACGAGCTGCGCCGCCACACCGAAGCCCTCTCCGCCTTGCTGCTCATGGAGGACAGCTGGCAACAGATCCGCATACAGAATGCAGTTAAGGTAAACGATTAATGTCTGCGCCTGCTGCAGTGATCATTAGCTGCGATAAAGTCGATTTTTTTCCTCTAAAGGACACAGAATGTTTGTCAAAAGTGATTAATTTCTTAACTGTCGTATGTAGGGTATTTCTGAGGAGCGTCCGGGTCTGCTGGAGACGGCAATGCGCGCGCGCGGGCACTACCAGAAGCGCGCGTACGCCTGCCTGAAGCTGGTGGTGAGCGTGATGTGCCGCGTGCCCACCGCCGTGCGCGCGCTGCAGGGACACACGGAGACGCGCCGCCGCTGGCGGCAGCTGCTCGCCTGGCTGCAGGACGAGCTCGATCGCGTATGTTATCCCCTCTTCCCCACACCCCACCTTCATCAACACAATCTTTCATGCATTGTTGTATTGTTTCTGCAACAGCTTTTTTAAAACTTGTAAGGTTTTTAAATGTTCTGTGTTCAGGTTTTTATTATTATATTTTTTCTAGTTCGGACCAGGCGGTTACGGTTCTTACGGCACGTGGTCACCGCCCGGAACTTCTAACGAAACATCCAGCGGCTACTTCCTAGAGCGGAGTAACTCGGCGCGAAAAACGCTTGAAAAGTAACCTCAATACGACTATTTCTATCCTTGTATCCGATGATAATATACCGACATAGTAGTAAATCAATGTATTGATCAACAGAGCTTATCAGCTGTGTCCGGAGGAGGAGGACGATGAGGAAGAAAGTCGTGAAACAGCCGAGGGCTCGGGTTCTGGAGATGCCGGCGAAGGCAGCGGCGACGAGGACGATGCGGCTGAGGAGGAGGGGCCGGGGCGGCGGCTGCAGCTGGCGCCCCCCGCACTCGCGGCCGCCCCCGGCCCCGCCCCCGCCCCGGCGCCCGCCCCGGCGCCCGCCCCCGCCCCCGGCAGCCCCGCGCCGCGCGACCCTCTGGCCGGGCTGTGAGCGCCGCGGCCCCGCCTGCGCACCGTGCCTCTAGTCTGCCTCTACGTAATTATTTATTTTATCGCTACCCATTGTTTACAAAACGCCGGGTTTTTCCTAACGTCGCTTGCGTCGACCGCCGACCAGCACACACGAACGTCGTAGACACGCGCCACGTTACAACACATATAATTCACGGTAAATTAATAATACCTGGACCCTGTTTTCAATATTTCCAAAGTTTCCAAACTTTGTAATTAAAGTGAATATACATTTATACATTTAAGTACAGTTCTATTGTAAGCTGTAGAACATTTTACGTGTCGTAGGAGTGTGCGCTTGTGTCGTTTGTGAGGCTAGGCGGCTGCGTCGGATTTACGCTTAGCCGTAGTTTTGTTCTGTGATGTTAACGATATATGTAAAGTTAATTTACGAGGGCATTTATGAATTAAGTATTATGTTAAAGAGTTTTTACCTTTGTCGCCCTTTATGTGTACGCACGCGGCCGACGGCAGCCGGCGCGCGCTCGGGCTCGCAAGGAGGCCGGCGATTACCTTTATTTTATTATTTATGTAACTTAATGTTCCGCTTTAAAAGTACCATAGTATTTATTTTTTTCTAATTAAGATTTATTCATAACCTTATACCCAGTAAGAGAAATTTATTTTCTATTTACGCATAGCATATTAAAGTTTAATTGTATGTAAGGAAGTGTAACAAAGTGTGCAACTCGACTAATACCGTGTGTTGATTGTGACCGCGACATTATACTGCTGCTAAAACTGCACCACATTCATGTTACATGTCTTACTAAATGTCACAAAACTTTTTATATACCAATTTATTATTTGTTAGATAAAAATATGTTTTATTAAAAAGTAATTTAAATTCGGAATATTTAAACTTAAAACTCAACTATCGATGTGAAATTAGTAACCAAAAAGTTACTACAAACGCGAGTTCTAGTATTTTACAGGTAGTATTTAAAATAACATTTATAATATAATCTCCAGCTTTCGTTGTCTGCGTTTTAATCCGTAGTTTATATTTAATATTTAATAATTAATGATTGTAATCATACGAATATTGTCTAAAATGTAAACTCAAAGTTTTATGTAATTAAAAAGGTTATCTTATTGGAACCCCTAACACATTACATACTATACCACACATAAATTACGTAATAGAATGTTCAATGATTTGTGATTATGCTCGCATTTACGTAACGTGAAGACGCCCGGTATATACATTAATATAATATTATACATAACTAAATCATCGAGTCTACAATTTTGAACATTGTAACATATTACGTTCATTTTATATACTTTACAACTGTTCCTTTATCGATTTAAAACTAAGAATAAAATAAGTCTGTTATTGATTTGTGTAAATTCTTTTTTTTATAACTTAAAAGGTAGATCTCATAACATCACAGCGTACCTAGCTCAGGTCGGTAGACCTCGTTTCGATTTTTATCTACGTTTTTTTATTTGTTTTTCGTAAATTTGACTGAATTTTGTATCAAATAATTACAGAATAGGTTTGCACTTAAATTTTGAAAAAGAATGTTCTACATTCGAAGTGTATAAATAATATTAATAAATAGTTTTTCATATAACACAAATAAGAAATAAGTAACTATTTGGTTCACAATAGAATTATAATACAATTTTTATATAGGACAAGTTGCACGTGATTTCTTTAAAAGCAATTATGCATTTTTACAATAAAAACCGGTTTGGTATTGTAGTTACATATTACTCACAGGTCAGAGCATTATTTTGGCCTAATACGAATTAAGCTTAATAGTGTTCTATCGATAACGGCTAGATTGTAATTGATGACTAAAAAGTAGTAATGTAGGTATTTCTTCCTAGTCTATCTCGAAATGTTGCCACTACATCAATGTTCTGCTTTGTAATATATGTTATTTATTTTTATATTTCTTTACGGTTGTATATTTTCTTTTCATTTAGTGATTAAATTTTGTTTTTCTTTAGTCTCCCAGGTGAAAATGTTGCGATCATTTCAATACACAACTTAATTTGTTGTAATTAAAGTTAGTACTATTTATAAAACATTGGAGTATTGTAATTGTAAATTAAAAATAATATATTCTTTAATACACTTTGGTCTTAAAAATATTCGGTTCGGCTATCACATTAGGTCTAGATATAGAACTTGGATACTTGTCTACTCAAACCACCGCAACACTTGTATGTAGAGAGATCACATTGGTGTTATGCATACAACATACATTTTTAATTGATACTGGTCTGATAGACCTAGTGCCTTATTTTGATTTTCTTTGCTCAATTTGCTGGCTCTTTTTTTATCTACATATTTCATAGCCAACGAAAAGAAATGGCTATGAAAAAGCATATTGCGCAATTATAAACTATCTTTTCTTTCACTAAGGCAAAATTTTACATATAAGTTTGATGGATTGATATACCTCGATGTGCTTGTAGCTCGCAGAAAATTTGTATAGTTGATTTTTAATAATTTTGGAAGCGTGGTGCATTAGCCATTGTTTGTTATTAACTTATTACCAAAGATGGGTTGGTAGGTCGAAGGAAATTTGGCGGACCTTTTTCTTCATAGCTTAATGAATAAAATGTTTTGTATCTTTTATAAAATGCAAAGTTAACGAAGTGTTTTTGTTATTAATAATTAAAATGTGATTGACTTTATAGAGTTAGATAGGTGAGATAGAAATGGTGTTTTGTCGAACTACAAACTGCCAAACAGTCAGATTCTGCATGAAATTTACGAGTTCCATGACTGTAAATATCATTACAACTTTAACGAGTCATTTAAATGTAAATTGATAGACGAGTCGACCTCATTGCAAACTTATAGCAAACATCAGTTATCGTACACCAGACACAATATAATTAAGGCAAACATATTGAAAAACATATTTGGTAAATTGTCAAAAACCATTAAAGTTGCATAGTGTTTGTGAAGATCCACCGCATACATATAAGCCTAAACGATTTTAAATTTATTATTGATAATTGTTGTAAGACCAGTTGCGTTTTATATAATATTTCTATGGCAAATATGTAACTAATGGCATTTTTGACATTATTGAATGCTCTAAAATCTGCATTCTAATGTAATAATAAAATCAAGAAATAAATTTACAAAAACGTGTTTTATTGTTTATCTCTTCATAGCGAAATGGTTTTTAGTCATTGCTTTAATGCATTCAGACCTTGTGTATAATAAAATTAGGCGATCATGTCATATAGCACTTGGTAGATCTCATAGCCGTAAAGCACTACACAAGTCTAAAACATGCAATATAATGCGCGTTCGCAAAAGTCGCAAAACATTTAGAGTAATGTTGGAAAACGTCTAATTGCTTTAGTTTTTCACACGATAGTTCTAGAAATAAGAACTTCGTACCATTGAACAACCATAAAGGGGTAAAAGGTTACAAGATCTTATTTGGATGTGCCCAGTGCTCAATAATTATAATTTATAATAGTCAAGGAGAGATACAAAGTGAAAACATTTAAACCAGTAGGCTTATGCATACCAGTAACAGAAGATGTCTAGTATTATTGCAAAACAGCCAATATTCTTCGTTGTTTTGGTAATTTTCACGTGAATTTATTTTCATAAAAGAACGAAGTTTTTAATTGCGTAACCACCAATTCGGCAGACTGAATGCAAAACAATGGTTATCCAAAAACAATATTATAACCTGTGTGACCTGAGCGTATGTATTGATAAATCATTAACAAGGCTTGTTATCAGGAATACGTAATGTTTATAGTCATTCTCTTACATTCGTTGAGTGACGATCATTGTTCTTGGTAAATAATATGGAGAAATATATAAGTATAAAAGAATTAGAGGAAGCCGCTGCTTCTGTGTTACCGAAAGCTGCACGGGATTATTACAAGAGCGGGGCAACGGACGAACATACCTTGCAAGAAAATAAACGCGCTTTTCAAAGGTAAGTTTCATATAAAAAATAATTGTACAAGTAACTTATGGGCTTGGCCAAGGGAGCTTACTTAAGGGAGATGAAGCTGCCCTCCCTCTAGACTATTTAACAATCGTTATAAAAACTGCTTTGAACAAGACCAAATTAATGGTAGCAAGGGTGGATCCCTTAGATTTAGCCGAGATCATCGGCTGACGACGTCCTTGAAGTAACTTATTTAAAAGTAGTATGAAATATATACGAAAGCGTTGTATTAACTTACTATTCATAACTTATGTATTATTTAAAACAGATTGCGAATTCGTCCAAAATGTCTAGTGGGATTGACTGATTGTAATCTACGAACAACAGTATTGGGAAACGAAGTCTCAATGCCGGTGGGTATATCGCCGACGGCTATGCAGAGGATGGCTCACCCTGATGGTGAAATAGCAAATGCCATAGGTAAAATACAAAAAAACTGGTAACTAAATGTAATATGTTTTGTACTTATGATTAAGACTTAAGACAAAACATGTTTATGATGAATTGCAGCCGCGGAAAAGGAAGGAGTAATCTTTACGTTGAGCACCCTTGCTACAAGTTCTATTGAAGAAGTTGCGAAAGCTGCTCCACGCGCTGTAAAATGGTTCCAGCTTTATATTTATAATGATAGGTTAGTACTTATGTGCTTTATATTTTTTAAGTCTTATAGTAATAAATAGTAAACTGGTAATCTATTTACTAAACAGTATGCGGCTCATTCGATTGGGATAGCAAGATGTTCGCACGAATTTCACGTGACTAGTTTATTTATAACCTAAAAATGGTCTTACAGGGAAGTTACAAGGAACTTGGTGTTAAGAGCCGAGAGGGCGGGTTTCAAGGCAATAGCATTAACAGTCGACACTCCAGTTTTTGGCTTAAGAAGAGCTGACGTCCACAATAGGTTCAGTTTGCCACAGCATCTTAGGTATACGTTTACAATTTTCCTTTCAATACTAACAAATTTAGTACTTATTGGTTATTAATTTTTATTTGTTCCTTCTATGTAAAATGAAATTAAAAAGAAAATAGTCACGACGGCCACCTGCTAGTGAATTTCAAAAACACAAAGCATTATTTCGTTCTAGGCTTTCAAATTTCGAGGGCTTCCTTTCAACAAAAATACACTCTTCGGGCGAAGGAAGTGGTTTAAATACATATATAAATAATCTTTTTGACAAGTCGTTGACATGGGATGAAATAAAATGGTTAAGAAGGTAAAACACGATGAGAATCTAAAGTTTTACATTATAAAGACCATGGTCTTAACGTACACTGTTTTTAGCATAACCAATTTACCAATAATTGCGAAGGGAATTCTTCGAGGAGATGATGCGGTGAAAGCTGTCAACGCCGGATGCTCTGCCATATTAGTTTCAAATCATGGCGCTAGGCAGTTGGATGGAGTTCCCGCATCGGTATGTAACTTTCGGAAAAAATAAATAAAACCTCGTTCAATTGATTGAATTTATACCAATATTTCATTAAAGTGACTGTATGTTGTATGTTACAGATCGAAGCACTACCTGAAGTAGTCGAAGCCGTGAAGCACTACAACGTTGAAGTGTACATGGACGGCGGAGTGTCGACTGGAACGGATGTCTATAAAGCATTGACTCTTGGCGCCAAAGCGGTAAGTATTATTTAACCCATAAACTTTTTTTTTAATAAGTCAGTTAATTTTCGGCTATACTAAGCTTACAATTGATGTTGTTGGATAAATTATGTATTTCAAAAGACACTGACGTGGACATAACCTTTTTACAGGTGTTCGTGGGTCGGCCGGCTCTGTGGGGCCTGGCACTGGGCGGGCAGGCTGGAGTAGAACGTATGCTCAAAATATTTAGGACTGAACTCGAGTACACTTTCAATATCGCAGGTACACTTTAGAGTTTTAGTTGATCCAATCCACATGATTTATTTTATCGTTCGTCTAACATAGTATTAATAAAATATGAAAGTTTATTACATTTCGTTGTATTTATTACAGGCACATCGTCTGTCGCAGACATTACAAAAGACATGGTGGTACACGAGTCCGTCTACAGTAAACTATAAAAGCAAAAATAAAACTGTCATGAATACTTGAAAAAATGTGTATGTAAATGAAAAAATAGTTGTATAAACTGAAAACTTTATTTTGTGAAACAGACACACTCTAATTACACTATTTATTTGAGTGTTATAAACAAACTTTAAATTAGTTACAATTGCTTTGACTACAACGATTGTATTCAGTAATACTTGAAGCTGTCTTTTTTTCCTTTGCACGATAAAATTACTTTAGAATTAGTTTTCTATACAAATTATGGAGAACGAGAGGCGTCATGTAATTTTCATCCCGCCAAAAGTTTTTCGATATTTTCTGTAAATTAACAATTAAATCGGTTTCTATAATTACAATAACTACGTTGAATACGAACTAATTTCAAACAAAACGATTCCAGAATCTATTTTTGATATTGCAATAAGTACCTTAAAATTACATCCATACAGATTGATTCCCAATTTAAGCTTATTGACGGTTTCTTTTAAAAAGTCGTCATTTGAAAATTTTCTTTTAAGTGATAATGTGTCGTTGCAAGTGTTGCATTCGTATTGTACTTCTTCTATTAAATCGTTCCAGTGAGAGTTAGTGCTGTCCTGCTCTAACATGGCGTCTCTTTGCCTCATGTAGTTGGTGAAACTGTTCGGACATTGACTCTGTCTCTCTGAGTTTTTGTATTGACTTGTATTATCTTCTATTTTCTTAGATCTGAACACATTTGTAACACTTTTTATGATAGTTGTGCATGTCTCATTTATAACGTCTAATATTCTGCTCGCACCGAATCGCCTTTGAACACTTTCGTCTTTATTACTTTTTGCGTCAATTTTTAGTTTAGAATCAATGGAAAAGTTTTTATATTGTTTCTTATAAGTTTTATGTATAGGTCTTAGTGTGAAATTATTAGATCTAATCGTTCTAATTTGTTTAGGGGTCGAAGCGCATTTTGGCTTAAAATCTATAATACTTTTCTGCCTGTTTTCCTTCCTTTCCTTATTAGAACAACGACTTACATAATTATTTTTCACATTTGTCTTTTCCAAGAGTATGTTTTTATTAGAGGAAATAGTTTTATCAGAATAAATTTCTTCATCCTTGAAATAATTTAAATTAGTCGAACTTCTCAATGAATTATAATTTAATAGGAAAGAAAGTGAAGAAAAATCGTTTTTAGTTTCATCTCTAAATTTTTCTACACCAATAGAATCTTTCATATTCTCGATAAAATTATTGTTGTTTTTATCTGTTTTATTAGAAAGTAATGTTTGTGGTGTATTTTTTATATTACTATTTATATTTTGTTTTTGTTTGAAATTCAAGACTTCTTTTACAATATTTCTCAACAATACCGACGTGTCGTCCATTTCATCAGATTTCAAACTGTTAAAAACTGGCACATGCAGTGCGCTGTCCACTAGCACACGTGCATTTGTGGCTTCTTCATTTAACAAGCGCTTGTTATCTTTTACTTCTTTTATGTAATCTGAAACTTACATTAACTAACTAAAAATCATACATTTTTCCCTACAGTAATTTGTTTCGCGGTTCTTACCTTGATCTTTCAAATCTAATGTGTAAAAAATTATAGATACCCATTGACCAACCTGTGAAAAGAAAAGAATACATTCAAAAGTTGTATATTTACCATCATGGCCATTAAGCAATAATGGGAGAAGAGCCCGTTCTTTCTAAATCAAGTTTTTACTTTGTCTTTGATATTCCTCTAGACTGTTTACTATTTATATTGAATGCAAACTTACATGGGACATAGATCCATATAATTGTTTCAAATCTTGCAAATCGCTAATTATATCGGTATCTTTTAAAATGTTGTCTCTCGCGTCCGGGTTTGATACGACAGTGTTTAAGAGTTGCAAACAACGGTCGTATTTCAAAAATTCTCTAAAAAATAAAGTATATTCTGTTTTTTTTTTTTAGATTTATTTAAACCAATTTTTTGTGACCATTACTAGTTTAATACACACAAATATTTATATGCATACCTATTAAACATGCGCCAACCGCCACTCTTAAAGAACATTTGGGTGTTTCGTTCGTTGTTGTCCAGCAAAGTCTGCACAACTTGAAAAACGTGTTCGTTCCCCGGTCGACAGCGCCGCACGCACTACGTAATTACACAAAAAATGATTCATACTCGTAAGTAAAGAAAATAATTCTGACCAAAATACTAAATATAATGCATCCTTATTCTGTATACTGTCTATTTGAATAGAACAACAACTCTCCTATTATTTCGAAGTTGCAATTGTAAGTTGATGGACAGAAGCATATGTGTTAACACAGTGTTGCGTACTTACCACAGGAATAAGATGTGAGCAGTAGTTCTGATTGGATTCCAAACCGGAACAAGAATCGGCGAGGCATCGACAAAGTACTTGCCACGTATCCTGGTGCTTCAAACTTATAATTTTAATGTGTGTATTGACGAAATATTGACAAAAACAAAACAAAATGTTTATGTGAAAGTTTCGGCAATGCCAATGAGAACTTTCGGTAATGATTAGAGAATTGAATTGGTTTGTAAAGGAAGTGTTTGTAGTTACCAGTAAACCGTTAACGAAGAGGTTAGCCATGGCCATCAAGCAGCCGCTAGCTCTAATCATATTCTGTGCGTACAGAACCAGGGCGCGGCCCCGAGTGCGCGCGGTGACATCCTCCGTATGCAGAAGGCTCGCGAGGAAGTTCAAAGTTATATTGGACTTTTTTTGGTGACCCTTAGTAAGTATCTCACATACTTTATCATATAAGGAGTTACATTTTATTATTATTTCTCTGTCTGTGCCCTGGAATAGTAACTAAATACAAGAAGAGGAAGAGACACAATTATTTTATAAAAGATATGTCTATCAAATATTTTATAGCTGAAAATAAGAAAAAAATATTACATTCGACATCATATAAATTGTTAAAATGGACATCAATTTAATTTGTATCTGACTATCATTCGATAAGTGAATATGTTCTAATATTCGATAGATATCATTTTTTGTGACATGCTCCAAAGACGCAAGATCCTGTAAGAGGGATGTTACAGTAAGTATTTATCCAATTAATTTGAAATACCTTGTTAGGTACTCAACCGGTACTCACCGGCTGTACTGAAGAATTTGTATCTTTATTGAGACACTGTATTAGCATATTACAAAAAGTATTATCATGCGACATTACTAAGAATATTCAAAATGTAGTTAACGTATTTGTGAAAACATTATTTGGCGCAACTTTTGATTTATTTATCTCATACTTCACCTCAATTTCAAATTCAATACAATAAGTGTTTTTTAAATTATATCATGTAACTGTTTTATTAGTCGTAATGCCAAATAATATTAAAACTATTTTTAACGACGAATATACTGTATATAATATGTAATATTAATAATAATTTTGTTTCCCTATTAAAAAACACCGCCTTTCATATGTCTTCGGTAAGGTTTTTCACAATATTATCCTTTTAAATACCGCGCTGCAATAGCATTGGTATTTTATTTTTGATTATGGCTTTAATTTGATTTTCTTATAACTTGCTAATCTTTGACACTTTGCATTCCAGTTTATATGGTAATTTTGTGAACTAACAATGTCATCTCGAAAGCGTCTTATTTTGACCAATAAAGGAGCGGCAACTGAACAGGCGAATGTCGCCATTGTTATAATTTTGAAATTCCAGAAAAAATATCGCATGTGCTGATGAAATTTAATCATATGGCCCTAATAATCGCTAATAAAACACGAAGTTTTATTAGCAATTATTAGGGCCATGTACATGATGATTCTAACTTACGATTATTCGTTATCGTTAGTTGTGAACAGAAAAGTATAAAGACCACCTTGTCTTTGCTTGGATTATCCTACAGCTATATCAATTTATGAAGATATATAAATTTAAATAGTAAACAAGTACTTCGGGCAATGGGATCATAAGTTTCAAATAAGTAGCATATAGTTTGGTTCTGTTTTCAAAGTGGAGAATTTCGAAAGAAGGCGGGAATTTTTTGCTCACTGGTAACGCTTAAAACTAGCAGCCCCCCTCCCTCAAATGTCACAAAACTGATAAGATCCTTCAAGGTCTATACAAAGTACGGTTATTTACTAAAATTGTAAACAATTGTGCTAAAACTTGTTTTTCGATAATAATTTTATTAACTAATGATATACAAGTAAATTACAACCTTATCTGAACCATAAAAAAACAAATAACAGTCATGGACGTGGGCGAATTACTTTCGTTTAAGGTTATATTCCTTTATTTAATTATCTTAGATTTCTAACTTTAATTTAAAGTTATCTTAATTCAGAAAAATAAATATCACTTATAAAATTCTGTACAATTGTGCTTAAGGTTGTACAGATTTATAAAGTAAAAAATCAACAGTTGACAAAGTTTTCACAGTAGCATATATTTATTTTACAGCCAACTCCAACTCCAAAACGACCAAACGAGGAAGATAGTGATGGTTCCGAAGATGAAACATCTAAACCCTCTAAGACTCGACGTATGGCTTTGAGAAATCAAAGAACATCTCAAGTTAAAGGAAAATCATTGCCTAAAGAGCCTATGATTACTGATAAAGAAAGGGAAGATATTCTTAGATTTGTGGAGACTGAGACAACTGAGGTATTTATTGTGTAATATGATTTGGCTGTATACAGTTTGTAACATTTTTGTATAGTTCATGTAAAAGAATTTATTTTTAATACAAGATATTATAAAATGTTTGTTATATTATTCCTCTCTAAATGTATAACTTCTTTTAATTTCAGGGCGAAGTGCTTGATGACACCGCCGTTAAAAAATTGGTACTAAATTTCGAAAAGAAAGCTCTTAAAAACAGAGAAATGAGAATCAAGTTTCCCGATCAACCTGAAAAGTTTATGGAGAGTGAAATTGATTTACATGAAGCTTTGCAGGTGATTATAGAAATAAACAGTCTATTGTAGCTGGTGATGTTCTCTCATATTGGTAGCTTGGATAGAACTGACTTGCATACATGCATTTGCCACACACTATAGTTTTAAGAAATATTCTTGACAGTAATTTATTCTTAGTTGATAGTTTTAAAATGTTGTGCAGTAATTAACATTCTTATTGGAAAGGTAAATAATAAGTAACAAAAAAAAAACACCTTCATTACTTTGAAATGTATTTTAACCAAACAAGTACCTAATTAACTTAACAATAAAATGTACATGTCCTAAGGTTTTCTTTTTCATTTTCAGGACTTGAGTGCTGTTGCCACAGTCCCTGATGAATATCCTCTATTGGTAGAATTAAAATGCATTAATTCCCTTTTGGAATTGCTATCACACGATAACACAGATATCTCAACCAAAGTTGTAAATCTACTACAGGTGTGTCTGTTACTCTATTCTATTTTAATATTACCTAGAACATAACTGAATAATAATTAAGAGGTTATTTTATAATGAAATTGGAACAAATGTCTTTTTAGTTAAATGTATAAAAGGAACTTATGGAGAGGAAGGGTTTTTTGTAAACTAAAATGATTTTATTATTTAGTAAGGTAGGGTATCTATTAATTTATATGTTTAAAACATATGAGTTACACTTGAAATACAAAATGTTTACTTTTATAGGAATTGACAGATGTGGATATACTGCATGAAAGTGAAGAAGGTGCAGAGGAATTAATCAAAGCCTTGGCGGAGGCAGACGCTCCCGCCTTACTGCTGCACAACCTCGCCCGGCTTGATGAGCAGGTGCCAGATGAAAGAGATGCAGTTCACAACACTTTAGGTATGTTCACAGTAAATCTACTTGACGAGAAAAGATGATTATTTAGTTAATCAAAACTTTGTTACAGGTATTATAGAAAACATAACTGAATTCCGACCTGAATTGTGTCATGAAGTTGCAAAACAAGGATTCATACAGTGGATACTCAAAAGACTGAAAGTAATACAATATTACTAAAAATAAATTATTACTAATTAAATTTGATATTAATAGAAAATTTTTTTTCAGTTAAAAGTACCATTTGATGGAAATAAATTATATGCTACAGAAATTTTATCAATACTGCTCCAAAATACACCAGAAAACAGAAAATTGTTGGGAGAATTAGATGGAATTGATGTACTACTGCAGCAACTGGCGGTAATTTATAAATTCCAATCATCTGAATTACAATACTTTTTAATTACTTTAGTTTTAATTTTTATTATTTTAGTTTTATAAAAGACATGACCCGAGTGGTGCGGAGGAACAAGAAGCCATGGAGAACATGTTTGATGCGCTCTGTTGTGCACTAATGGAATCTACTAATAGAGATCGTTTCCTGCGCGGTGAGGGCTTGCAACTTATGAATCTTATGTTAAGGTAACATAACAAAGATAATGAAATTAATTTAGCAAGGAAACAATTGTCAACCTACATTAAAAAAAAAAATACTATTAACTAATTATAATTGTAGCATCTTAGTATTCTATTACCATACTTATTTTAGAGAAAAGAAAATGTCACGAAATGGTTCATTGAAAGTTCTGGACCATGCACTGGCTGGACCGGACGGGAAGGACAACTGCAATAAGTTTGTAGATATTTTAGGTTTAAGGACTGTATTCCCTTTATTTATGAAAACTCCAAAAAGGAAAAGATTGCTCACCGTTGATCAGCATGAAGGTAAAGTAATATTATAATAAATTGGCAACAATTCTATAATAATCAAAGTTATTTATGTATTTAAATTAATATTATTTACAGAACATGTAGTTTCTATAATAGCTTCCATGTTACGCAACTGTCAAGGCAGCCAAAGACAACGACTTTTGGCAAAGTTCACTGAAAATGATCTCGAAAAAGTTGATAGACTGCTTGAATTACATTTTAAGTATATGGACAAAGTAGACAGGACAGAAAAGGAAATGGAGGTATACATTTACATATTTTAATAATATAATACATTGATATGTACCTAAACTTTCCTATTTATCAATTAATCTCGAGTTTATTTCGACCATGTATTTTTTTTTTTTCTGCAGTTAAACAATGATGATAGTGACGACGATGCGCAGTATTTGAAGAGATTATCCGGTGGCCTCTTTACTTTGCAACTTATCGATAGAATTATTTTAGAAGTAAGTTAAATTTATCTAGACTTTACTATGTTTTATCTTGGACTGAGTCAAAGCAATACTTTAAAGAGTTGTTTTTCTTTTCTTTTTTAAGGTATGTACCGCTGGTCCTTCGACAATAAAGCAGCGCGTGCAACACGTGTTGTCGTTACGCGGCGGGTCTTTAAAGATTATACGGCACGTTATGAGAGGTACGTATCATGTTACAATACAAAACATAATATATAGTTTTTTACGAATAAAGGGTTAAGGTTTGTGTTATAAGAGGACTTTAAAATAGTCTGTTTTTGTGTCATTGCGCCTTTTTTTTTATAACTTTTAAGTTAATTCTTCTTTATTTGTTCATGTGGCATTCGTAATTCAGCTTAATGTTTATTACAGAATATGCGGGCAATCTCGGTGATGCCGGAAGTGAAGAATGGCGGCAGCAGGAACAGCAGCATATATTGCAATTAGTCGATAAATTCTAAAACTGAATTGTACCGATAAGTAAACCAACAAAAAATAAAACAATTATTTTTAACATGAAACCCTTTTATTTAATTTCAAAACTATTTACTAAAATAATAATTATTGGTAACAGAAGAAAATAATATAAAATAAAACGATTTTATTTCATAATATAAAAAAAAAACAAACTGGTTGAACCTTCTGTTCACAATCACAATTTTTATATAAAAATTCTTACATTTTGTGCCCACATGGAGATGATTTGTTCAAATCTAAATTTTCTATAAATCCGTAGAATTAACAAAATCACAATATTGCGGATATAAATGAAATTGACATATCTTCAACAAAATTGGGATGATAACGTATTATCATCAATCTTACATGTTTCTGGTATCGACAATCAGACGGCATTGAGGCCGAACAGTACAAGAATGTACACAAACAGTTATTACAATATATAACATCAATCAAAAAGTATTCTGTATTAAAGGCACACGTCAAAATAAATCCGTATAAGGTACGTCTCACGTACAGTCTTACAACTACAGTGCTAGGCTACACAGACAGATTAGCAAGTGACAAACAAACTATACACAAACATATAAAGAATTTAGTAACATTTAACACGCGAAGTGCCGTCGACTCGCCAGCGCGGCCAAACGCGTCCAGAAAACAATATGCGGCAAACGAGAAGAAATCGTAAAACCCGCAATATCACCCAACGTGTTAAATTTCCATACGCTCGTAATAAACAGTGGAATTTGATACTGATAATCAGGTGCACATTTGTAGACATCAAAACATACAAATTTTGGTATTTTCTCTTCTTGTTCTTTCACAACCCTTTTCCACTTGTCAATTTACTCATACTTCTATGGTTTTCTCTTATTTTATAGGAACTATTTGTGAATGTTTTGAATATTAATACTGCCGTAGTTTTTAAAACATCTCTCACTATTTCTTTTTCTCTTGCAATTCAATTAAATTATAACATTACAATTACACATTAAATATCTCTAACATCAATTCATACTATCTTAGTTTTATATAACAAAAAATAAGTAGTAAACATGTCGGAATGAAATTAGAAGAAATATAATTAAAATAGTGCGATACAATTATGTTTCTTTTCACACATTAAATTTGTAATAATAATTATATAATATTAATTTCAAGAACGTATTCTGCTACTATTGGGGCTTTCGAATTCCTAGACACAACAAATGGATTACCTAAATTGCTCGACTGCCTATACATTTCTTAAATCTTCTGTCTGTATTGTATGGTGACGAGAATTTGCTAATTTTTAAGAAATACGTAGAACTCAAATTAACTTTTTACGCTAAAAAAAGGTTACATTAAGTGTAAATTAAATAGTTACAATGGATTTATATGAAAATACTATTGGTATATTAGCGATTTAAATTAAATGAACTAGCCTAAGCCAGTCACGCTCACGCGCGCTCTCGACGTTTGACAAAAAGATGCAGTTTTACTACAAAGGAATTGAGAAACGTAAATCTTCCTTCATACCTACAGAATTGATAACATGACATTTTAGCAAAAAAAACTATTACGTTCGGCAAATAACTGTAACTTTTTATAACAATGTTACAAATTTTTTTATGAGTATTAATTTCAATAAAATAAATGTCTTTCGTTATTATCATTTCGCCGCGCGGCTCTAAATCGCAGGCGCCAAGTCAATGTCTTTTTTTGCAGTATAGTGTTAAAATGTTATATTATCAATTTATAAATATAGTTCCAAAGTAGCGCTTAGCTGAGTAAATTAAAAATGCTTTTGTGAAATAAATCATGAGACCAATACAGTACATTCAATCAAATGAAATTTAAAATGTGGTTTATTAAAATTTTACGCAAACTGACTTACGAAAAAAAATAAGGTGGTATTAAATGTATAAAAGTAATAAACAATCACAGTTATCAAATCGATTTGTAATAAATGGTTAATCTTTCTTAAGTTAAGATAAGTCCAAAATCCATCGTTCAATGATAGTCAGCAACGGGATTTTTATTTAGTGGTGTCTAAGTTCCATACTACATGAAAAATATGCTGTATGCAAGTGATCCTTCATATTAACGTTTTTTTCTGTAGATATATAACATTTACCGCTTCTAGCTGAATAACGGAACTACATATAATTGTCCTGTATAAACTATTAAAGGCAACAATAAATACTACGCGTGCACAATAACATGAGACCCATGTAGACGACATATGCCATTCAACGTTTAACTTCCTTTATTTATCAAGTTTTGTTTAACACGTAGTAAACGCAAATATTTCACGATGTAAATCAAAAGGAAGCCAGTACCTAACCCACAACTGACCACGGTGGCAAGATTGTACACTAACAGAATGAGTACTTGACATTTTCACATTCTGTCAAATCACGACCACGTTTGTCGTTCACCTTAGACAACTTTATTCAACCTTTTTTGTACACCTCACATAACCCTGTAGTGACGTCATCGGTCAGGCGTCATGTTATCGTGCACAAGTGTGATGTAACAAGTAGCGCTAGCGGCGCAGAGGGCGGCCCCGCAGCGCCGGCTAGGGGCAGTCCTTGCTCATCATTTTGCTGAACGCCTTGGGAATGTCCTCGTTGGTCTTGGAGACGTTGCTGGTGCCAAGCAGCGAGGGCGCCGGGATTTGGCCCGTCTGGATGCCGTGCGCTGTCTTCAGTAGATCGTAATTTATCTTCTCTGTCACCACAGAGTCTTTGCTGTAAGAATATACGTTTTATTAATATTTTGTAATAAATAAGAAACGATGAATTAAGACAAATAATAAATTAAAGCAATAGCATGCAGCAGTAAGACAGCGGTTAACAGCTCATGTACTTGTATTGCGGGTGCGAGGTGACGAACTGGCGCATCCAGGCGGCCATGGTGGCGATGTCGCCGTGCGCGCGGCGCTGGATCAGCTTGAGGTACTGCTGCACGGAGCAGTGCGTGTCCGCGTCCACGTCCATGCCCGACAGGTACGACTCTATCAGCGGGATCAGCCCGGGGAACACGCCCTCCTGATCACATTTACACATAAATTGTAATGTAATCAATAATAGTTACCAAAATTTGTAAAATGTGATTATTTATTGATCAGTTTTTAATTTCTTCCAGGATTTAGTAAACAAGAAATGTATGTTTAGATTTCTTGTGTTTTCAAACGGAAATGTTTTTCCGTATGATGATACCTTTCCATTAACGATTTCGTCAATGGACATCTCTGCGTACTGGTCGCTGGCGTCGGGCGCGTGCGGCGTGAGGCCGGGCGCCGCGGGCGCGCCCACGTCGCGCCGCCACCAGAACCGCTCCGACAGGCACGCGCCGCGCCGCTGCGCGCGCTGCATGTTCTCATCCACCTGCACCACAGTGCACTTAGACTACCTCTTTCACGACATTTAAAAAAACACTATATTATTAGTTGCACAAATAATTTGAGCGTACCTTGCTGATGGGCATGACGAAGTTGAGCCTATAGGAGAGTATGACGCGCGTGAGCAGCACCACGAAGCAGACGTAGGCGGCGTTCTCGAAGTCAGTGAGCTGCGCCTCGCACGGCCGGAACTCCACGCGCCATCCGATGGACGAGTTGGGCGGCGGGGGCTTGAACCGCATCGTCTGCCAGTTCGTCGACTGGATGTTCTGTATACACACAAATAAATCTTAATAGGTGCTCTATGTGACGAATTTTAGCACAATAAGTTATAGAACAGTGGCTCTGAATTTCTTTTCCATACTTCAAAATGATCGGTGTCATTCTTGTCGTCCTGGTTGACCTTCTCCGAGAAGAGTGAGACAGTATCGCGGATGAAGAGGTGGGCGACGTGCAGCGCCAGCGGGTGGTCGATGCCGCCCTCGCGCAGCCGCCGGTAGATCGCCGCGTCGTGCACTATCGGAATGTCATTGTATCTGAAACGTTACGCCACTTACTTTTTGTATGCCATTTTATTAAGATGTCATTGCTTATTCCAAACCTCTGCTACGGTGGTACCATGGTGTTCCAATTTGTTTCGTTCAAATACGAAATAATTTAATATCAAGAAAGTAGAGAAACCAGCCATCGCTCTAAACATACGTTAGTGGAATGAATTAAGTGAACTAACGTGTAATTTACAAAAACATTGAAATTAATTATAACTGATAAAAACCAGCGACCTATAAACATTTAATACGGTAAATAGTATCAAATTATAGAATAACTACTAGAGCTGTGTTTGCTATTATCACTTTATAGTTAAATATATCAACGCTACATTTGTATCACGTAAATCTTCCACCCATCTTCCGCGAGTGTAACTTCACGCTACTTAAACAAAGATAACATACGAACACGATTTCATTTGAACTGTAGTTTCTGATAAGTCACTCTGATAATATATGTTGTTTATTCATAGTAATTTGTTTCCTTTTAGTCACTCGACAAAAGTTGCGATGACGTCGTTTAATCATTACAAAAAACATTGGTTATTTATATCTTACAAAATGTTGAGCAAATTGTCAATGACTAAGGAGTTTTAAACGAATACGAGAACGGGTCACGGATTTCGTATTGAAATCTAGAGGCACAATTACGCGAACTACGTGGTTAAATCTATTAAAAAATATACAACACTTTGCTATAGATGTGATCTTACTATGGCTTTGCAATGTGTAATGTATACAAATCTGTACTTCTATATTAATAATATATATTATAAAGAGGAAAGATTTGTATTTTTGGATTTTCGTATGTATTCGATTCACGTAAAAACTACTGGGCCGATTCCAAAAATTCTTTCACCATTAGAAAGGCAATTTTAACATAAGCAACATTTTTTATTTCACGCGGGCGAAGTCGCGAGCAACACATAGTCCAATATAAATACAATTCATCCAATACAAATCACAGCATGTTTTTGTAAAACTTATTTTTTTAATAAAAAGTCCTACACTTCCACACGCTGTTCGCTATTTTATTTCCACGCTATTATATTTATGGGGTGTATAAATTGGAAAAAAACCTAGCGAGAAAAGGAGATTGCCATGACCTCTGTTTAAGCATTTGAATTTTGACATTTGCAATAGAAAGTTACACGGAATGTAAACAATAAAAAAAAGGTTTCTGAATATCGTGCGAGTGAAGCAGCTAGTGAAGTAGTTAGTTAGCTTATTAAAACAAAAATAAATTACGGAACAATTAAAAAATTGAAATTACAAAATTCTTACTTTTCATGATCCGGTGATAGATACGAATCGATGGAATCGTATCTGGACTTCTGTATGCGGAACATGTTGGTCTTGAGTGGTTCAATGCCGCGCTCCTCGCGCGTGCGGCAGTCCACGGAGGCCGAGATCACGTTCCAGCGACAGTCCACGTCCGTCAGGTAGCCGCGGTATATCGGCGATGCCGCGGACAGCGCGAGCTGACCATATCACAATATCAAACACTACCAAACTCAAAGTATAACAATCTTACTAATATTAAGTTTGGATGGATGGATGTTTGTTAGAGTTTTTAGCCTATACGGTTGGACGGATCGCAATGAAATTTGGCATAGATGTAGAGGATAGTCTGGAAGAACACATAGGTTACTTTTGCTTTTTATAATTCCACGCGAACGGAGTTACGGGCGAAAGCTAGTTCAAAGTTAAAGCAATATAATTACCATGATAGGACATAATGGTGCAAGCTGATCATACAATGTCCGTGCTTCGGTGATGCAGCAAGCCTGGAATGTGAGCTGCAGACAGCAGCAGCCCATGCCAAAGCCCATCGCGTCCATGTACACACAGTCCGGTTGGGCTATCCCCGGCTCCAGGACATGGGAATTGTCCACTGGTATTTGCGTATTTATATCCTTAAAAACTTTAAAGAAAAAATATTTGTTACAGATGACTTAATTTTACTCAGACTTGATTTTGTTTTTTTTTTCTACATTAAAACACACTGAATATACTTGGGTATACTACATTTAATATAGATTTTATTACATTTTTCTTCAACACCTTGAGTTGAGTCAGTTATATTTCAATAAAAAGTGTTCACTTTTTATTAGCTTAGGATTTTCACAGTAGCATAAAATATTGGGCATCATATAATATTTTGATTAAAAAATGGGTTGTATTAAGTTTTTATTCTAGAGAATGTTTACTTATTATATTGAACAATTAATACAAGAACAATGAGTGTCTATAGATGAGGCAATGATAGCCACATCTATAGTCTGTCATTGTTTTTGTTACCTAATATACGTTGAAATCAATGCTCAGGCTATAAACATTTTTAAAAACTCACTTGGTATGTTAATGGCTACTTTTTCCCCTCTCCGCTCTCTAATATTCGACGTTAATGTTTTAAAACGTGGATGTCCAGGGAAAATTGCTTCATCAGGGAAAAAATGTGATAGAGTAACTCCAGTCTTGGGATTGGGGTTAAATGGTGGACTTGTAAAGTTTGAGCAACCTAATCTGAAATAAAAATCATTACAGTTTTAATCAGCTCGAACTTAATGAACAATTTATGAAACAAGTGTATTTTTTATTTCGAACCTTGGAAAATTGGTGATACTCATTATCACTTCTCCATTATTCAGCAGTGTACTGGCTTCAGCTCTACGATATTGCATATTAGCTTCTACAATATTAAAGTGAGCTAATAAACCACCATAAGGTTTCCCCGGCGTGCCTTCAATCATGTAAGCTCCATATTCCGGACGCCATAATGATTTAACATCTAAAATTAGAATTTCATATAAATGTTTGTTTCTCAAATATGGTTAACACTTTAAATGCCATCAATTTTTTCATACTGTTCCGTTGAGGCCACGGGGTACACCGGTGACCAACAAGAAAATATCTGTTCAGGCCATGGGGGTCATGGATGACTGTGAGTAAGAATAATGTTTGAACTGCTTGATTTTATGGTGGATTTAAGCCAAAATTTATTGCTATGACACAATTTATTACTATAGTTCTATCAAATAAGAACAAAAAACAATGTTTTGAATTTTTGACAAAATATAAAATTTGATGTGGTTCATGCGCAAAGTTAAGTGCCGGCACATGGAGTCCCCTATGGCGTTTAATGTGTTAAGTGAGCAAAACCTATCTATAAATCATATCAAACAAAAGACAAATGAGTAATTGTTTGGGCAACAGGTAACATGAGATTTCCTCATTACTACTGAACTGGCAACAAATGACTTTTATTTATCTTTTGCCTATTACATAATATTTATCACCAGCAGTTATTCATCAAAGGCTACTTGACAATTTTACAGACAAAGATCAGTGGCTAAACATAAATGAATGATTAATGAATATTGAATATATTACATAGCAAAATGAAAGTCATTATAGTGCCTATTTGATTTCTTATCTAATAAGATTTAATTATAATTCATGGACTTTGAATGTTATGTTGAGGTGTACTCATGTATTCATATTAAACTTTTTATAGCAATGAATAAATCCTTATAAGAATGAATAGACAGATTTCTAGTTTTAAAAATAATTAAATTTTTCATATTATAAAATTTTTTTCAACTGATCTGTTAGAACATTATGACTGTGGCTCTTATAAGCAAAGTTAATTATTGAATTTAAAATTGTTATACTTGCATACATTAACTACAAACATTCCATCAGATAAAAATGATTACACAATATAATTTAGAATTTAGTAAGATTCAGACATTATGATTTTTATTAATTGTTTGTAAAATGTTCAATGGCAATAGTTTTGTTAGTAACAATAAAGTGATTTAGTAACATTTGTATATGCAATTTAACATTAAAACTTAATAGAACTTGTATAATAATTTAATGAATACTTGATAATAGTAAAGAAGTACTTAAAGAAAAAATTTAGAAATTGATTACTCTGTGGATCTGCATGCTCCTTTTCTTGCAGTTTTGGTAACAAATCATCAGCTCTCAAACTGACAGTGGCACGCTCATTTTCATCATCAAATTTTACTACTATGTATTCCACCTATAAATTTAATATTATTGTTAGTCTATACTGAAGGAAAAATACATAACAAGAACATTCATCATAGAGTACAACAAGCCTTTACGAAACTAACCTCATCTCCCCATTTTAAAACATCTCCAGTCCGTTCCCGTAGTTTACTGTATAAGTTAATAAATTGTTCTATTCCGTGTTGACGCACGTGTTCTGCCAACGCCTTTGTTTCTTCCCATGAAAGAGGGCTACCTTCAGACAGCAAACCCATATTTACAACTTGAATTCGTTGATAGCACGTCCTAGTTATGCGTAAACTTTTGATGTTACCAAAAACTAAATGTTTCCTTGGAAATACAGAAAAAATGTTCATCTACTATCACCAGTAAGAAAAATATTAAACTAATACGAATAATAAGGTAATGTCAGAAAAGGAAAATTGACAATAATTTTGATTTTATAAGTAAAAACTGCAAATCATTGATACACAACTTAAATACTGTTACCGAGGTTTTTCAACATACTTCGACACATAAACCCATTAATACTACTGAAGTGAAGATTATTGAGTTGAAGATTTTATGACAACAATCTACTGTCACAACAAATGTCACTTTGACATTAGTCGTAATGACAGCCTTATCAAATGTCAAAGAATAAGGTGAATCGTCTTTTTAGAAAAAAAAAAAGTAAAGCGCGGCTTTATTTTAATCTTTTCTCTTTTGACTTTGGCGTTCATGGCAACATTGAAATGAGAAAGTGACAGATTGATGACATTTTATTATTTTCATGAAAATGTTTTTAATGTTTTAGTTTTGGTTAGCTTAAAAATTTAATTTATAAATAAAAGAAAATGTTTTATTTAGTTTACCATTAAAGTTTATATTTTGTCAGAAGCTACTACAGCCATCATAATGGTACCAGTAGCAATAGAAGGTTGCACCCAGGGTGCTGAAGGCGGTGGGGCCCGCGGAGGTTCTATTTCACTGGCCCTTTTGATTGATTTTATCGTACAAAGAACTTACGATGAGCTTACAGTGTTGGCTGAATTGTAAGTAACAATTATACAAGTATATTTATGCTTCATCCAGCTTTATATTTTCCAAGATTTTTTATATTAACATTCAAATTATTTATTTAAGGTTGCCACGAAAAACCGACATAGAACGAAAAATAGAAATTTATAAATTTAGTGCTCGTACAAGACAACTGTTTGTACGGCTTCTTGCTCTAGTAAAATGGGCAAGCAGTGCAACCAAAGTGGATCGGTCAGCACATATTATGGCTTTTTTAGACAAACAAGCTCTACTGTTTGTTGAGACCGCTGATGTGTTAGCACGGGTGGCTCGTGAAACTCTAGTACATGCTAGGTAAGTTCCACTTTAGTTTATCTATGTATCCATACTCTGCATTTGTATACAAGTAGTATTCTAAAATCTTAATAAACTATTTTAATGTTTTAGGCTTCCAACATTTCATATGGCAGCAGCAGTGGAAGTGCTTACCTTAGGCACATATAGTCGACTTCCAGCTGTAATACGCGAGAGACTCGTGCCACCACCATCTTTAACTCCTGCTGAAAGACGCTCCACATTACGTGCTTTAGCTCATGTTGTCCGTCAACGTCTTACCACAGCCTCATTACCAACTGATGTTAGAAGTTTAAAGGTAAATTTACATCATAATTAAAATAAAACACCAAAATGTAACTATATGTATATCAAAATTATGATTTTTTTTCTTATAGGTAGAAAATGGTAGAGCAACATTTTCTGTAGGTCAAGAGTTTAGTGTCTCCCTGACAGTAATGGGTGATGCACCTAACTTGCCTTGGCGCTTACTGGATATTGCTATATTAATTCAAGATTATGAAACTGGAGGTAGGAACATAAATTGTCTCTAAAACAGAGAACTTTAACATTCTCATTTATTTCTGTACTTAGCTTTTTTCATATTCATTTGGTTATCAAATTTAATGGTATCAAAAATGTTTAAAAATCTGGATTTATTTCAGAGGGTAAACCATTGGTTCACACTTCGCAACTAGCTTGGTTGCGTGGGGTGGCACAGGCACGACTTGCTGCAGCCGGTTTGAGCGGCGCTCTCACTGCGTTACGCTATTTCTGTCGCTCTTTGTCCCTGGAATTACTCTATACACAGACGTTGCGACTTTGTCGTGACCGCCTGGCAAAACATTTGCAAGTTGACAAGTATATACCTGGCCAGAAGCTTCAAGTATCATATTGGAGGTATTGTCAGATAAAATATGATAATTGTAATTGTTTGAAAGGTAAAATTACATAAAACAAAGCATAGGAATATTCTATTTTCAAGTCATAAGCAATAAATTAGCACATAATATGTATGCAATGGATATTATAATATGTGAGCATATTGACATTCAAGTTGTATTCCAGGGAGCTGGGTTGCGAGCTGGGGTATCGTGTGATAATCGGTGCGGAGGGGGAGTCGCTGTGCGTGTGGCACGTGCCGGCGCTGGCGGGCGGCGAGCGCGTGGCGGCCGCGCTGACGCCGCACGCGCCCTCCATGGAGCGCCTGCTCGCACACACCGTACATGTGCGCTCGCGGCAGCGCCTCAACGACCTCAAAGTGCTGCTTAATGATTTAGGGGTGAGATATCTGACTTTTTATTGTAATATCCATATTCCAGTTATAACAACATAACACATTTAGTACTATTGATAAGATTCGGAAATAAAACTACTATATTTTATATTGTTCATTAAAATACATACATTACAGTGTAATAATTAAATTTGATTTAGAAATGTTTACAATACTCTCAAACTCTCGCATATATTCCCGTGTGAATGTGAGTCGTGGTATTGTGCAGGTGGAGTGCACAGTGAGCGGGTGGCCGTGCGTGCTGGCGTGCAGCGTGGTGTGGCCGTGCCTGCGCGCGGAGCAGCTGCTGGTGTCAGTGGGCGCGCACGGCGGGCGGCTGCGCGCGCGCGTGCCTGCCTACCCCGCCACGCCGCGCATGCCCGACCTCGCCGCCGCGCTCGCCGCCACCAACTTGCCTCTCGTTAAATTATTGCTAACACAACTCAGGTTTGTATTATCTAATCACCTTTTAATGACATCTCCCAAAGTGTTTAGATTAGGGTAATTTAAAAACTCTATTGCAGGTTTTGGCTAGTGGCCCGTCGATGTGAGAAAACATTGCAACACTTACCAGCCAGCGTGTGCGAACATCTGCCGTTCCTTCACGGACCGGACCATCCCTTGAACAAGCTGTCCACTGATCGCCTCTACGTCACTTTACATCGGCACACTGATTATCTATTGGTTTGTTCAACTTAATTATTCGAAGCTTACAAATATGTATACCACTTAATGAAATGTATTAGAAATATACAGTAACCCCTTATTTATTTAAGTAAAATCTCTTTTAGTATGGCAATCAAAAAGTTTATAATATCGGGTGTGGAAGCGCAGATTTCCATTTTTTTTATTTCTTCCTAATATGAATTCCTATAATTAGATAGTGGAAATGAAGGAGGTGGCGGCGGGCAGCACGGCCACGACCAGCAACTGCACCAACAGCGGGAGCGCCTGCTCCGTGGCGCTCGTCTTCCACCTCGCCGGCGCGCGACGCTGCACGCCGGACGAGTGCGAGGACGAGGTCAGTAATAATTATTCACGAAATGTTTTCATGTCTAGCAATATTCTCACTTATTAAACAGCAATATTTTTGTGGAGTATATCTTTAACAAATTTAATTCATATCCAGAGTGGTGCGACGAGCAGCGCCAACGTGTCGCTCGCCTCGCGCGCCTTCCTAAAGTTGCACTCCGTGGTGGAGCTCGACACGTTCACTCTCACGCACGGACCATTCACACCACTTGATACTCCCGGTAACTACTTATTAGCTTTACTATTGTGAAAATTATGTTTGAAATTATTCATATATGTAATGAGCTAAATGTAATTGTATATGCAGGCATGCAAGCGGGCAAGCGCAAGCTGGCGGGGGGCAACTGCCGCGCGGTGCGCGTGCGCCAGCCTGCATACTTCTTGCCCGAGCTCGCGCACGTCGTAGCCGCCGCAGACGAGCGCGTGCCATTCGTCAACCTCGCACAGGAGGTGTGTCTTACATTATATTATAGATATTACCTTGTAATATTCATTATGATACGTTATCAGCGTGTTATATTATATGAATGTTGTATAAGTTGGCGAGCCGCGGTGTGACGCACGGTGGCGTGATGGCGGAGTGGAGCGGCTCCGCACTGGGCATGCGCATCGTGTCGCTGCCGCGGCCGGAGGGGGCGAGCGAGCGCGCGGCGGAGGCGCTGCGCATGCGCCTGCTCGCCGCCACCATACGGCTCACCACTAAGAACCATGCGCGCGTCTGGACCGCGGAGATAGTCTTCCACGGATCCCCCGTCAGGACACCCAATCCCAAAGAACAAGGTCCGTAATTCACCCCATAATGCTATTTTTTTATTTTGTTACTACGAGATTTCAAATGTAACTTTTTTAAGGGTTATTAATACATACAAATACTTATTGTGTTAGGCGAGAGGCGATGTGTGTACCTGCAGTACGAGCTGGGCACGGACGCGGGCCGCACGGCGGACGCCTTCCTCGCGGACTGGGCCGCCATTGTGCACCTCCACACGCTGCTCTATGACTTCATGCTCAGGCCCGCACAAGGTACTTGCACATATCTATATATATTTATATTCAATCAATAACTAATTTAATCTAAATACAATTCTAGACGTTTTTCACCATTTAACATAAGCGTTCATAAATATTGTAAATTGTATTACATATAATTGAATTGACGTTTTGAACGTTGTTAGAGCGCGAGAGCCTGTGGCACGGGCTGTGCATCCGGTCGTACACGTACCGGTCGCTGGTGCTGGGGTTCGGCGTGGCGCAGCGCGCGACCTGCGTGCTGCAGTGGGCGGCCGGCGCGCACCGCTACAGCGTCGCCACGCCCGCGCACCAGCCCGCCGCCAACGCACACCATCTGCTGCACCACCACCTCGACAACTACATCAATTGGTAACCATTGTACTTCTGTTACTTTAATACACCTAACTATATCTGCTGAAATAAACAACCAAAGCAAACTTTTCCAGATTCATTTACAACTTTAATTATGAACAAGAGCATATGGTTCACGTTTTTATAATTAATGTCCATCTCCAAACATTCATTTTTTGATGTTGTAATAGTCTCAATAGAATAGATGGGTTTTAATAAAAAGTTTAATTTGTGTGTAAGGCACAAGGACCTAATGTCGTTCGGCGTGGTGCTGCGCGAGACGTACGCGCCGCTGCTGGCGCTGAGCCGGCTGCCCACGCTGCCGCAGCTCGGCCTGCACCACGTGCGCACGCAGATGCCCACGCCCACCTTCACGCTGCTCGCACACTCCTGGCGGAAGGTAAAAACTACATTCACTTTGAAGTGCAATTGAATTAAAGAGTGTACTATGGGGCACATCTTCCTTTTGATCATTGATTGCTATAATATATAAAATCTCGGACTAAATATTCACAATTATTCTACTAAATTTCCATTTCTATGTTTCATGAATGGTTTAGAAAGTATTCTCTTTATAGTTAAATTACTGTTCAGTTTCGAAATACGTAATCATTATGTTCACAGATACGTATAATCTACGCGGGCGCATACTCCCTGGAGGTGGGCATCCGCGGCGGCAACATGGTCACCATCAGAGACGGCTCATACTCCAAGTTCGACCGCGCCACTGTTGTCGATGAGTTTGCACCCGCTCTTGGCCTTAAGGTATTCGTAATTAATTAAAACAGTACTTACATAAACTAACCAATTACATTTTTTTTTCGTTTCATTTTTAAATTGGTTATTGAAGTATTAAATGGCTAAAAATTATTTGTTTGGACAGACTTTCTTGTCCAGATATGTAGATGACAACATCAGCGCAAGACTGTTGGCGGAGGAAGAGAATCCTCCCTCGCCCATGTCTCCGATGCCTCCAGGTACTAAATATTCTATATAGTGTTAAGAACAAAATAAAGTACCGTGCTATAGAAATGGCACAACTCTAGATTATCGGCATAAACGTCACGTCCCTAGCTGACAGCTGTCAATGTCACTAGAAGGATGGATATTGGCGCGCATCGGGAGTCACGACGAGAAGTGTTGCTCTGAGTTTAAAAGCTACAGTATCAATTAAATAAGTTGCCTAATAGTTTCAGAAGTGGTATAAGACCCATTTCACAAAGTGGTATTTATATGAGAATAGTTTTTATCACAGTTTCAATACTTTTATAGAATGTTGAGAACTTCAGATTTTTGATAAACTGGAAACTGAGCAGTTTACTTAAGTTGTTAATGGAAATCTACATATTTGGTGAGTTTGTTCCATGTTTTTGATTATCCATATATAATTTGAGTGATTTCAAAGAGTTTTCGAAACATTCAAATTTACGTGAAGTAAGTGGATAATCTTGGAAACGTAAAGTTGTGTTTATAAGAGTATTATTGTTAGCAAGCCAAAAGAATTATAAATTGAACTTCATCATTTTACAATTGAAACATTATAGCATTTATTTGATTGCTATTCTGTTTGACCTTGGGCAGCGACCCTAAGGGAGTGGTATAAGGGTGAGAGATGATGATTTAATTGCTATTCTGAGGTTGATTTTATAACTTAAATTGATGAAGAAAAAAATGGTTTGTGTAGAATTGATTTTAAACCAAGTTATAGTTTATGTTAAGACACAAAACTATTGTGGAAATATTGGTTTAATGTTTGTAACACACACTTTGATTTTATGTTTGTAATTTAAGAGTTGTGTGTGGAATGCTAAGATAAATTTAAGAGGCTGTAATGTAGGTTACAGTTACATGCTATATTGTGCTATGTTTTGAGAGAAATGTTTTAAATTAACAGTATTATTAAATGTACAGAATGGTCAATTATGGTGGAAAATCCATACAGTCAAAGGATGTGTGAGGTTGGTTGGAGCGGCTTTGTCATGGAGTTCAGCCCACAGACAGCAGTGGTGTTGAGGGATCGCTGGCTGAAAGATCTGGAAGCTGATGCATGTAAGGCTAGTGGTATACAAATGCACAGCGAAGCTAAATGGCTACATCCAAAGGATGGTATGGATACCAGGTATTATAGTTGATTGTTATTACTTTGATTTACACAAAAGCAGCTGGTTAGCTGAGGTATGTGTTAAATTGCTTGGAGACATTAATTAGTTTGGTTGGTTTATCAGCTGAAATAAATGTTGAAATAAAAAATACATATTTTGGTTCAGCAGTGGATGACCTAGGGCTGGCTGATGTTGATGATGTAAACAAGCAATTTAAATTGAATGGGTAAATAACCCAGTTTTTAATGAATGACATAAACTTTAATACTGTTTGGAAGTGTATGACATAGTATAATTAATCAAACAGAATTAGATGTCTGTGATTGTACTCAGATTTTATACATCAACAGGTTATGATTAAAACAGTAGTCATGTATTATGTAATATGTTAATGGAGGTATTATTAATTATAAAATGCTGCAGTAGTCTGCACAACCTTGGAATTAAGGAATGGAGGTTTAAACTTTATTTATGTTCTGTGAGTTAGAATAGGCTTAGGACTAACACTAGGCATCAAATTTAGTTTTTATTGCCAATGAATGTGTTGATTGGCTTGGAGACAAATAAATGGAAGTTGGAGTATTAGCTGCCGGTTGTCATTATATTAATTCATTATTAAAATATGTGACATTTATGAAACATCATTTGAGAGAATTGGAGGTACACACTCCCTAACATGTTTGATTGATATAAATGTGATGATCAGAATAACCCAAGCAAGATACTTAAGTATTTTATCTATGGCAAAGTTGGCCACAAGGTTGTGAAGTGACAGATAAGCAGTTAGTACATCCACTAGGGCCAAGTGAGCATATTATGGTGTGGTAGCAAGAGACAAGATTACAATTTGTAGTGCTGGACAGGAAAGTATGTGCAGAGAGTTATTTAGAATTGGGTGTTACCACCATCAAGAATGTTAATTTTATTTAATGCCTTAGGGGCTTGAGACATAAATGTTTTGCCAGAGTGTTAATTTGAATTGGGTGTTATCACCATCAAGAATGTTAATTTTATTTAATGCCTTAGGGGCTTGAGACATAAATGTTTTGTCAGAGAGTTATTTCAAATTGGGTGTTATCACCATCAAGAATGTTAATTTTATTTAATGCCTTAGGGGCTTGCGACATAAATGTTTTGCCAGAGTGTTAATTTGAATTGGGTGTTATCACCACCAAGAAATGTTATTTTTATGTAATGCCTTAGGGGCTAGTGCCATAAATGTTTTCTTAGAGAATGGTTTACAATTGGCTGTTACCACCACTAAGAAAGATTAACCTAATCTTTTGCCTACGGGGCCTATAAAAGCCTCCGGGCTTATGTTTTGCCTACGGGGCCTATAAAAGCCTACGGGCTTATGTTTTGCCTACGGGGCCTATAAAAGCCTACGGCTTATGTTTTGCCTGTGGGGCCTATAAAAGCCTACGGGCTTATGACTTGCCTGCGGGGCCTATAAAAGCCTACGGCTTATGTTTTGCCTGTGGGGCCTATAAAAGCTACGGGCTTATGATTTACTTGCGGGGCCTATAAAAGCCTACGGGCTTATGTTTTGCCTGTGGGGCCTATAAAAGCTCATGAGCTTATGTTTTGCCTGTGGGGCCTATAAAAGCCTCCGGGCTTATGTTATGCCTTCGGGCCTATCCACAGCCTTCGGGCTTATGTTATGCCTTCAGGGCCTATCCACAGCCTTCGGGCCTATGTTATGCCTTCGAGGCCTATCCACAGCCTTCGGGCCTATGTTATGCCTTCGAGGCCTATCCACAGCCTTCGGGCTTATGTTATGCCTTCGGGGCCTATCCACAGCCTTCGGGCCTATGTTGTGCCTTCGGGACCTATTCACAGCCTCCGGGCTTATGTTGAGCCTTCGAGCCTACAAACAGCCTCCGAGCTTATTTTGTGCCTTCGGAGCCTGTGAACAGCCTTCGGGCTCATGATTACTTTCGGGGTTATAATCTGCTTACAGGACTATACATTGTTTACGAGGCTCGCAATTGGTCGAGGTGCATCAGCACCTCGGGGCCGATGGAACGACGTATCGTGCGGCGATGTTGAGTACTCCTTCGAGGACGAAGGAAATGCAGGATGGCCGAACTGTTAAGAACAAAATAAAGTACCGTGCTATAGAAATGGCACAACTCTAGATTATCGGCATAAACGTCACGTCCCTAGCTGACAGCTGTCAATGTGACTAGAAGGATGGATATTGGCGCGCATGGGGAGTCACGACGAGAAGTGTTGCTCTGAGTTTAAAAGCTACAGTATCAATTAAATAAGTTGCCTAATAATAGGAAGCACTTTTGAAAGCTGGAAAACTTCGGTTTGTTAATAAATTATTCTGAAGTAAAGTTTTATTTTTATAGACTGTTATGAAGAAACATAGTACATATATAAATATTATTTTCAATAACAATTTGAAATTTGACAAATTATCAGATTTCATACGTACATAGTTTAAAACGTATTTGATTGGCCAGGTGGTCTCCGGTTCCCCGCGCCGCTGACGCCGCCGCAGCCGCACACGCCGCACTCGGCGCCCGTCACGCCGCATCCCGCCTCGCCCGCGCAGCACCAGGTACGAGCGATACTCTACTCAAAAATTGATCCATGCATTGATTACGTCCTTATAATATATACCTTTTAGAACTCTTTTCAAAACTCCTTTTTTTTAGATGGGCGGTGGTTCGTTCAACTTGACGTCTCCGCCGGGTGGCGGCACGGGCGGCTCCGGCGCGGGGGTGACCGCGTCGCCCGCGTCTCCGCTGGCGCCCTCGCCCCTCGCACCCGCCGCCTCCCCGCACCCGCCGCCCACCTCCCCCTACACCCCCTGGCTCGGCTCGCCCTCGCTGCCGCGCCCCTCGCCGGGCCACCATCCCTCGCCGCGGCACCATCTCGATCATAAAGGTCATTTTTTTATTTAATTAATCGTTGTTTTTGTTATGTATTTTGTAATGAACTTTGTTGGGATAAATGCTTAGTTTTTTCTCGACGTGAACATTTTATTTGCAGGGCCGCAAGTGAGTTCGTCGACGACGAGCGGTAACCGCGGAGCAGGCGCACGGGGCGGCGCGGGCGGCGCGGCGGCCCCGCTGACGGTGGCCAAGCTGGAGCTGCTGTGCACGCCCAGCGAGCCCCCGCCCGGCGCGCCGCCCGGCCCGCCGCTCGCACCGCTGCAGCGTTTCCTCGCCTGCGTCTACCTCAAGCGCACGCTGCCGCGCTTCATACAGCAAGAGGAGTTTGTCAGTTTACATGTCTTCTCCTTAAAATTACACAAATATTGTGGTTTAGGTAGATAGATAGATTAACTAGAATTGTATTGAATTGCCCAGTTATCGCTGGTGTGCATGGAGGCGACGAGCGTGACGTTCCGGTGCGAGAGCGCGGGGCTGTCGGCGCGCGTGGCGCTGCACCCGCAGCACATGCAGTCGCTGCACCTGCAGCTCTCCGTGCTGCCCGACCACAAGGACATACTCTCGCCCGATGACCTGCAGGTACCCTATTGTACTATCGAATAACATAGCTATACGTCTATATTGAATGATCTGACTTTTTGCTGGGGCAATGATTCATTGCGTTAAAATAGTTTTATTTTGTATCTCAAAGAATTCCATAACACACAAATAGATTTTTAATATTGCAATGTAGGTGATGGAGAAGTTCTTCGAGACGCGCGTGGCGATCCCGCCGTACCGGTCGAGCGCGCTGCACGGGTGGGCGCGGGCGTTCGGCGCGCCGCCGGTGGCGCTGCCCTCGCTGGCGGCGCTGATGCGCGCGGACCTGGCGCCCGCCGCGCTCGCCGCGCCCGCGCCCGCGCCGCCCATCTGGCAGCTGCAATGGGCGCTGCGCATCCCGCCCGCCGCGCCGCAGATCGTGCCCGCCGGACACCCAGCAGTACTAAACGCCAAAAACAAAATACTATTCTTTGTAAGTTTACATTTTAACAGGATTAATTACAAATTAGCACCAGTTTATTCATAACATAGGGAGAGTAATTCTTGTTGAATGTTTTTCAGATCTGCCTGACGCGCGGCGACACGCAGCTGGTGCTCCCGCTGGTGTACGACTCGCAGAACAACAGCACGCAGCTCGCCGACAAGCGCGACGCACAGCCGCACCTCCTCGCCGTCAACCTGCACCTCAAGCGGTAAGTTTGCCCTCAGCCCTCACTACGCCATGTATTATTCAACAGTCATGTTATTGACATAAATTATACCTTCGCTTGTTAACCCAATTTTTTATTGTCAGGCGTAACTTTTTTTTGTTTAAATGACCTTTATTTGAAAATAGTTTACATGTATTATTTTGTCTTATCATAACTTTGTGCGTGTTTTCCTTTTAATCTATCGAATCTCCTTTTAATTCATAATGCATTTAATATGTTATTAGGTTCAGCGAGTTCACTCAGGCGCACTCAGAGTGCACGCTGTGGCCGGCGGTGCGCGACCTGCTGACCAACTTCACGCTGCCGCAGGAGGCGCCGCCCGCCGCCGCGCAGCCGCCGCCGTAGCTGCGCCGCACTACACATGGCAATTATTTAAACCATTAGTTTGATATCTGCAATATGCGCGCTGTTCGATCTGTGAAGATGTACGTTGCTGAAACTGTTGCCGTAACGTGCCTGCAATGTGTTTCAAACAACACTGAGGTTGGACGGGTTATGAACTCAATAAACTCCTAAACATGTGTAGGTGTGACCGCTATTAATGCTGATTTTATGTAATTAGACACACAAATCACGTGAATGTGTAATAAATTATTATGTATAATCTATGTTCTATATCTATATAAAAAACAAGAAAAATGTATATACCGTGTAAATGTTCTTGTAATATGACAAAATGAAACGTCTGATATTTGTAGAATGCGTATTTTAGATGTAAAAAATATTCTACTACGGTCTGAGTTGTTAGTGGTTATTTAGACCCTTAGTGTAGACTTCTCATACTAAACCGGCACTAAGGCTCTGCCTCAGTAGCCATTAAACTGCTTTGAATATGGCAGTATATTGAATAAATTCAATTTAAATATAAGTTAAAAGTCTCGTTTTGAAGTGAAATGTCAAAGAAACATTTTATTTATTTCTTTTTACGTTTTTAAGTATCTTATAAACAAATGAATAACAAGTTTTAATTTACTGTATTGAAATAGGTTATTCTAATTTAAACTAAGTTCGATATGTGGATGCGGTATCGGTCTACAATAATTAAGTAAGAATACTTGATGTTGTTTTAATGTAGTTTTTGCAAACAACGATCGCGGATTTGCATATTGTACATATGTATCTCAAGATCATTTAATGTTTTGTTCAATTCATCTGTCTATATTCTATATCTATATCTATACACATAATAAAATGGACGCTTCTATTTGTAATACTAAAATAAAAATTCCAGATTTCGCAAAGATGATGTATATTGGGTTGCTGATAACAAAAATCGGATTTTAAAAAAATGTCTGTCTGTTTGTCCGCAAGCCGCGTTTGTTCCAAATAATCTCCAAAACGGCTGGGCCGATTTTGACGGTACTTTCTCTAGAAGGTGGTAGAAAGTAGATGCACGCGGGCTTTAGACGACCTTTTTTTCAAATCCCGCGCTAACGAAGTTTGCAGGCGACAGCTTCTTCTGTAATGTATTTGTATAATTGTGTTTAATAATAACAAAACAAAGCAATTTCATACAATACAAATGTTTTTTAAATTATAATTTAGTACGTGTAATTTACCACAGGCAAATCGTAAAAGCAATATCACAGTCCATTGTAAAGTTGTGTTATGCAATGTTTTTTTTCACAAACGATGTGTACAATAAATTAAGTGTAAAATAAACTAATTGAAACTTTTGTTTTCTTATATTATTTTTTAAAACTGCATGCTGTCCAGGTCGGGAGTGCGCTGTTAATTAAAGCTCCTAAACCGATGTCTCTTTACCACCTCATTTGCGAGTCTTCTGTATATTCAATGTAGAAAAAAAAGTGGACCTTTAATAGCCTGCATGGAGATCTTACAACCTGTATTTGACAATACGTAAATCTGCGGGATATTTTTTCCAAATGTCTAATTGATTGATTGAACGTTTACGTCATCAAAATCATAACAAACGATTTTGATATATTTCTGTTAAATTTTTAGCAACATGCTATTACATATACGAGCTACGTATTAACCAGGTATACTGATGTCGAATTTACCTCGAAATGCCGACTCTTTGGAAACAATCCTTCATTTTCAAAACAGAGATGTGGTAAGACTTAATGCAATAAAACGTACAACTTTATTTTACTCATAAACTATTTGTAGGCGTAAATAGACAAAAAAACTATGAAATTCGAAATGCCGTTAAAGCCGCACTTAATATTCACTGCTACGAACAAGAATGGAGAGTTGAAAAGGGATGGACAATATCCGTAGGAAGTAGAGGTAGATCCCGTAATATCAGTTGCACTTGTTGGCCAGCATGACCGTTGCAATACAATGCACAAAAGACACGCGTGAAGTAGAAGTAACCGGCGTTTTGTCTAATTACCGAAAGTGATGTACAAGGTCTATTTTGTGTGCATGAAATATGTAACCGTATCTATTTGTATACTAGTAACAATAATATGGTACAATAAAACAGCAAAGTCAATGGTCGGTGGTATGGTCGACCGCGCATATCCCGGGTATGGACAATGCGGCGGGCGGCGCGGCGCGGCGGCCAGCGCTGGGCCGGCGGCGGCTGCGTGTCGGCGCACTCACGCTGGGCGCCTGTCTCACCATGCACTGCCGCATCGCAGCCGCTGCGCTAGCCGGCGGATTCTGTATGTTCACAATTTTTTAACTTTGATCACACCCACAATCATTTCAGTTTTAACCAAATTGTCCATATTTCACGAAATGTGAAGCTTGAGTCTATTTCATACAAAATCCTATTTGTAAGACAGAAAAAAAATATACAAAAGTAAAAAATATAGGTTCGTGTTAGTTGTTTTCATGTTCTTCCTGATTCTGGCGGTGGCGCTGCTGGCCAACCCGCTGCGCCACTTCGAGGTGTACCTCGGCCAGTGGAGCATCAGCGGCCCCGGGCGAGCTTTTCGTATCATACCCATGTTGGATGGTAAACAGCATTACAATTATTTCTCTTTATCGGGTGTTGGATACTTTTATGATAAAACTTCTTTAGTTTTTTATTCTTTTTTGTCACCAATATAACGAGTATTGTTACATGCTTTATTTTTCTATTAACAGGGATTGGTATGGCGATATGCATAAATGCAATCGTGAGGGCGATCATTTGCTGCACCATAGCGGCCATTGCGGCGAAGTATGTTGTCCACGCCGCCAGCGACGACCGGCTGCCTTACACATATTGCAGGTACAAGTACCATAAGCAACTCTCAAGAACGTTTAGAATACGGTACATCAACATCTCGTTATACATCACCACTGAGGGGCTCGAAGCTAGGGGTGGCAAGGCCATAGTGAACCAAGCTGGCCCAGTGTGGGTTTATTCACTTCACATATTTATTTGAATTTCTTCGCCGATAAGTGCAGGTTGTATTGCGGCGTTTTCCTTCGCCGTAAGAACGTCGGGTAAATTATATACATACGGAATTAGAAAATCACATTGGTACATGGTGGGATTCAAACCCAGGGCCTATAGATTACAAGTCAAATGCTCAAACCTCGACTCGAAATAACGGAGAACGATTGAAAATCTTATCTTACAATATTTTTTACAGAGATTTTGAATTGAATCCATACGAACCTATTCTTAAAAATCGGAGAGTTTTGCATTATAAGGTACTTATAGTTTATTTTTTTGTTTAGTTACAAAATGAATGTCGACTGATTAAAAATCTATTTTAGATTAGACCTGAACCCGAATTTTCGACAGTCGGTTTTCATGAGCGAGCTTGGAGGAACTTTTCATACAGAAGGTATATAAAAATCTGTAATACTGAATATATCTGTAATGTGATAATAAATTATCACTTTATTTCAGTCAGAGGATAAGAAAAAGAAAAACAGTACCGATATTGACGTGCAAAGAAACCTACACCGAAGGCTATCCGGCCGTGTCCACCACACCGGCCTATAACTTCTTCTAGTGAGTACGATTTTGAACTCATTGCTTTGATCTAACATCAACGTTTTTAGTTTACATAGATTTTTCATATCACTGCAGCATAGAAGTTCTATCATGGAGACCTGATTATAGCTACGAGCAATTGAACACATTTCTTGCACCTTATATCATATTTTGTTGGCTTGTTCTTTGGATTGTGATGATTATTGAGCATTTCACATTTAAAAGAGTAAGTATTTTCGTAATAAATTTAAAAATGAGTTTGTTTTTCCTACTTTTATATTTTTTCTTGTTTAATACATTTAAATGCAGATGGTTTGGAACAACATGCGCATGTGGCTAATAGCAGTACCTTGGACTTGGGTCTTACTGTTAGTAGTACTGGCAGTCACAAAAACGGTTTTCGGAAACAAGCCTTTTCGCAAATATTTTCGGACTGGTGCTATGAAAACAATTGTTGTAAGATATAGATATTTATTTATGATGAGAGATATGATGATTGTACACATAAAAAAATATTATGTTTTCAGGTTATAATAGATGCTCTGGAATGTGCTCTTTACATACATTCTGCAAGTACTGGCACTGAACTTATACACGGAAAAGGACTGAATCATTATGGTATAATGTCCATCATTTTAGTTAAACACGTGATAACCTCCCAGTTTTTATCGCAAATATACATAACATATAAATATTATATCTATGTTTACAGCATCTGGACACATAGACACTCGGCTGAACAGAGAGAACGTGTGGCACTCGAGCCTGCTGTTGGTGCTGACGGGGCTGCACACGGGGGCGGCGGCTCTGTGCGCGTTCGATGACTGCTACCATACGAACGCACAGGTCTCCAACATGTATGACAGTGAGAACTCTAACTTGTAGCAGTTCATTCTTATAAATATATGAAAACTTTGCTTGCCTCCTTGATACTTACAATACTGGCAAATATATGTGAAGGATTATAATTTTTTAGGTACCCTGTGGATATTACCTTTGTATTCAAAATGCACTCTTGTCGGTAATTACACACATCTTTTGTAAGTATAGCTTAATTGAAAGCATATTTTATGTATTTTAATCGTCCTAACCTCTTCATAACCTAAAAAAATAATGTAACAGCACCTATAACGTATATGGGGGCCATCTTGCCGCTGTGAACTGTTTGTGCTGTTTTTTTAATGCAGAGCGATAAAGTTTATCTTGATAATTATTAGTAAATCATTATGTTCTTTGCTTACGTGTTTAATTGTTTTTGTAAAAAAATGTGTGCATGATTTTTTTTGTTTATTTTAGGGCAGCCTTAGTGTTCGGTGGTTTGATGTTTTCTTACATGACGGTGGCATTTGTATTGTTGAAGACGGCCCTTCACACGATCTTCGAATATAAAGTAAAATTAGTGTAAGCGTATAATTATTAGTATGTCATCACTTTGTTTAATTATAATCTCTATTTTAATACAATCTTAACTTGTAGATTCAAAGAGCAAACCGTGGTGGCATTCTTAATGTTATCGTGTATGGCACTTAGTTTGATCTTCGCAACTAATGTAAGTTTGTATTTCCCTATATACATTAGTTTAACACTGTTATTAGTATTAAACATTATAAAAATGTTTATTGAAATATTTTCGTAGTGCAATAACTTCTAAGTGATATGTTTGCAGGGTGGTCTCGGGTTGTTAGAGAGCGTAGATATGGTGATGTCAGATATTTCGACGGCGTACGTGTGCCTGCTGGAGCTGGCGGGGCTGCTGTACGTGTACCGCGGACAGGACTTCATCTCCGACATGAACGTCGCTACCGAGGAGAACGCCTGCTCAACAAGGATCGGCACGCAGTGGCAGATTATACCGATCATCACCCTGGTATAACATTCACCAATTACTAGCTAGTTAGCTAGGTGATTACGGAGTTCTTTTAAATCCATACATACATGCTCGCGTGTTACGGATACGTCTCTAATTACACGATAATTTATAGATGTGAAGGAAGCGTAAACACTTTTCATACATGTTGATCCAAAATCAGAATATTATTATTATTTTTGTGAATTATTATGTTAAAATTAAGTTGACGTTGGATTGTTGTCAGGTTGTGATAATACTGAAGTTGACGCAGCTGAAGCACAGCGAGCTGCCGCGGCGCGCGCTGTACGCGGCGCTGGTGCCGCTGGCGGCGGTGGTGCTGGCGGTGCCGCTGCGCGCCTGCTACAACGCCTGCGTCTTCGTACGCGTCACGCTGCAGCGAACTAAAACTGACAGTAAATAATAATATTGCCTAATAATGTTGTTAAATTAATAAAAAGTAAAGACAGAAAATTGAGTTTTAATGTCTTCAACTTTAAGTTCACTCGTCATATATTTTAAATTATGGTACTGAAGTAATACTAGCTTTTACCCGGGACTCCGCCGTCGTTAAATTAAATAAAAAACAAAATGTGGCCTAAGTGCTCTTCCAGACTATCATATCTATACCAAATTTCATCGAAATCCGTTCTGCGGTTTAGGCCATAGGTTTAACAAGTTATGTCATCAGTGAGTAACTTAGGCTATTTATTTTTTATTTCACGCGGACGAAGTCTCGAGCAACAGCTAGTTACTTTATAGAGTGAAAAGGGTTTTATTGCCAAGATAAAGTAAAACAGCATTGATTGTTGAAAATAATGTTTATTTCTTCAATCAATTAAAATATAAATATGAATCTTTGTACATTGCAAAACGATGCGTACATAAAATGAATACCGATATTCGAGGCGTTCGCTTGCGCATCGGCCGACTGGAGGACGACAATCATATGGAACAAACTCGCTACATAGTTTTAGTTTTATATGAACAGTCGAACTGTATTGAAAACTTACGCGTATAAACAAAACAGAACTGTACAGTTTAACTGAAAGTTAAAATTTTGCATACGATCGTTAATTTTATCTTTAGTTGGACTGTTCAATTAAAACTGAAGATGCGTAGCGAGTTTTAGAAGCTTTTAGTTGTATACTACAGAGGCAGGTGGCCGGCTGGTGGTCGGCTGTTGGCCACTCTCCGCTGCATCACTGGGCCAATGCATCTCGTCGTGAGGTTCACACAAAGCGACAAGGCAAATATAAGGAACGTTTAACGTGAACAGACGGATAATGTAGGTTAACAAATACGACACTATTCTACGTACGTTCGACCGAGGCTTATTTCATGATTAAATTAAAATATCACAATATGTACAAATTATAAAAACTATATCAATAATATCAATAACACTATGTGACACGACGCATGTTATGACAACTAATTAATGTTTACCCATGGTATTACACAAACCCAGAGACTGGCCACTGGTCTATTCGCAAAGTAGTGGAGATAATTATTCGAATTAACAATGAAACCGCGTACGCTAAAGCCGCCTTCTATTTACATGTAGCGTATAATCCAGCGTTTTAGATTCAACATTTTAAAACTACAATCTCACATTGATAAATCACTAAAATATAATCGAGGCCGTTTACCATTTCCATAATACTATCGAATAAATTAATCCATCTCATTTCAATACCCTTCCAGAGCAAGGCACATCGATACCTATAGCGTCCGTCTAGCCCGAACCGTCGTCGTGATTGCCACATCCCTGTTTATAAACTAGCACTGGTTTATGCGGTAAGAGGTGTGCGGTGTGCGGTGTGCGGTGTGCGGTGTGCGGCGCGCGGTCAGAAGCGGCGCAGCGCGGGCGCGCGCGCTCCGGCGGCCTTGCGCGTGGGCTGCACCGACAGCGGCGCCACCAGCACCTCGCCGCCGCCCTCCGCCCCGCTGCCCCCGCTCGTGCCCATCTCCTACATACAATACAACATATTAAAACATTGTAGGTGCACTATTAGATGTTACATTCGTAAGTTACTTTAGACTCACGAGCAATACATAATTAATCGTGATCTACTTTAGTATAATGAAAAATGACATAATGGCGCTTAGTAGACATTTTAGGTAATCTGAACTCATATTTTGCATATCACATTCTAAGGATTCTCATTTTCTTTTTTTGGTCCTAATTATAACCATGTGAAACACATATATTATGTTACCGTCATACATATTTTTAAAATAGTTAAAGCAATACCACTACCATGTTACTTCTCTCGTCTGGACTCTTCTAATCTTCTTTCCTCTGCGATGGATTCCAACTCTTACGCAGCTTGGTAGTCAATAAAAACACTTAAGGTCAACTCCAATGATTTTGAACAATTTCATTTAGTCGTTACAATATACTACTAATTTCAAGGGGTGTCAATATTTTTTTTTAACGGATGAATCGTTTAAGAAATTGTATGATTATTTATTTTAATTTCATATGTATTACATATGTGTACATGTATTACATTCATCAAAAGGGCTTATATTGTGACGACTTTGTTTTAATAAATTCATGAAATATTAATGCAAATATTAGTAAATAAAAAACGATTTATGTAATCGTGATTTAATGTAACTTACGTTGATATTGTTGCAACTGGCGAGCCTCATCTGCGCGAGCTGCGAGGCGGGCGTCAGGTTGGAGGTGGAGCCGAAGGGCGAGATCATGGAGGACATGGCGCGCTTCAACTTCGACGGCGTCTTGTTGAAGGACAGCGCGCGTCCCACCTGCACCGCACAGACCGCATTATACTACTATCTTATACTCTACCTTTACATGCTCTGTAACGTCTCATTACTCTGTGTATAATTAAATGGGATGTATTCAAAGCAAATATATTTGGCACATTAATTGTAATTAAATGTTTGCTTGGTCAAATAATTGTAACAATTTCCACCCAGTAAGTTCTCAAATAATAACAAAAAAATATGAATATACAATTTCTAGGTGTCCAACCACCGAAGCATACGAAAAGTATAGCTACCCATAGCACACATTAACAATCGGGGCTCCGTAAATAGCACAAGTAAAACATTGCACCCAGTCAGCATCAATAGCCACAAACTTTTAGCGGAGAACACAATACAAAACAAGTTTTACATAAATAAACATGCAGCCAACAATAACCCTGATCAATGTATAATGATCTTTATCACCTCTCCGTACCAGATCGGCGCGAAGTAACAAATAGCAATGATTATTTATGAACATTGGTACAATATTCAAATATTTGTTGTTCTACAACACAAGAGAAAAATTTTAACAAATCACATTAGGTATGGCACGCTCACAAACAATTACAATGAAGTTAATCACAAATGATTGGAAGCGAAGCGTTAGTTCCCGAGTCTCTCCTCTGCATAGCTGTCCCTTCTTGACGTTTATAAACTATTTATGATTTGTATGCAACTTGATGGCATGAATCTGCTGTTAAATGAATTTTCGAACGATGTGTGCGGTTTGTCGAATCAAGCAACAACCTATTACCATAATCACGCTGATTCCCGCGACCAACGAAAATAAACCCAACCAACATAACAACGTAAACTAAAGACCATAACTGTTGCGTTACGAAGAAGGCGTCATATTTTGAAGGTATATTGTGCAGATATGATGTCGGAATGTGAACGGCGGGAAGCAGCGTGTAACGTGTATGAATTAGTTTGAGGAGTGCTCGCTGCGCGTCAGACCTGTGCGAGTAAGTGAGCGCGCAATACCCATGTGTCTAGCAGCGCGGCGCCCGGCTCGGCGCGCAGCCAGCCGCCCAGCCCGGCCAGCGCCTCCAGCTGGAACACACCCCCACTCTGCACTACACTCGCCCAGCACTACATACCATAGCACACCCCGGCTACTCTCTACACCAGCTCCGCACTCTATGCATGTATACTCTTTGCTCGGTACTCGACCTTATCCGACCGACCGTAGCAGAGAGACGGGCACATTCTTTCACTCCACAGGCTTCTTGCCTTGTTTTGTTTCAATGAGTGACTTAAATACGTACAGTCCTTATTTATTGAGAATGTAAACCTGTTCATACAGCATATTAAATCTTAAACATATTTTTTCTTTTATGTACAATTATTATACTTTTTATAATATTAAGCATATGTTATTATTGGGTCTAATGCAGTTGTAACAACGATGCTTATTTGTATGTACATTATTTACAGCAACTAGAAAGACTTATGTATTACTACAGAAGTTATTATGTTAAAAGATCCGGTTCAGACCTGATGTAGGCTATTGTACATAAAGCTAACTAACGTTCAACCTCTTTGCTGTACTTACGGCTCTGGGAACGATTTTATCATAATGATATCTCCAATCTTCCATAGTCGTTGCATAAACAACCAAAATAATAATTTGGTTACGATATTTTTAATATTATACACGAAGATTAAAATCGTTCTTGGAGTTTTTTCTTACTTCCTTGATGAAACACATTTTTTTGATAAAATTAAATGAAGTGTTTAAGAAGCATGTACATTAAATGTAGATTTATCCAAATTTATGAACTGTAATGTAATATCGTAGTCATGCCTTAGTCACATTTAGACAATATTGATTGTAATTATTTAGCGTAAAACTTGCTCGTTTCTAGAAAAGCTCACACTTTTATATAACTTAAAAGTAAAAAATAATATGACTGCTATAATTGACCAATTTTATAATAGTAATTCGAAAAGTCTTCACTTTCCGTTGAAGCTAAGCTGGTTGCATAACAGTCATATACAAAACATGCTACATTAAAAAGTCTAAAATATGGAAAGACTAGATCCATCGCCCATCTAAGAATAGATTACTTGAACGTGAAAGATGTTTGTCTGTGTACCTTGATGCGCGTGCGCGCGGCGAACTTGGACACCCTGGAGAGCGTGCTGAGCGCGAGGTCGCTCGTGTCGATGTCGAGCTGGTGCGACTCCAGGCACGCCAGGAATTTGTCCTGCAATCGCAACAAATAACATTTTCTCATTATTGATAACATTTTAGGATATTAAAAAATCCACCTTGTTTACTAGGCTTAAGAAATTCGCAATATTAATAAAATAAATTATATTAGTCATAATAAATTATTGGCTTTCCTTTCCACGTTTTGGTAACAAACAATATCCATGCATTGAATCTCGTTACAGAAGTCTACATTAGGCATATTACTTCTAATTCTTCACAATCATAAAAATATTTAAATACAAATAAACACAGTTATTTTAAATCAAGATCAAAGATTGTATTTTATTATTTTTATTAAATTAACTACGATTTCATGTATGTTCACAGTTGTGGATCAAAGATAAAGTGGTTGTACTACATACGGCATCAGCTTTGCAGACGGTGTTGGCCATCTGCCTGCAGAGCTGTCGGAGGAAGTGCGACTTGTCCACCGTCTCGTCCGTGATCATGAATGAGTACAGCTTCTCTTTCAGCTCCTGATTACTCCGGCACATTAGCGCGAATACGTTGTGACAATCTGAAAATTCACTCCACTCCACATCAAATAGAACACACAAACGCTAAGGGACTATTTTAATGTTCATTAAATGAACACTGTAAATAATATAATGTAATAAACAGGTTCTACCTTCGGCTTCTCTAATATCGACGACGCGCTTGACTGTACTGAGAGGCATCAGCGATATATGTCTGTAGGGTTTACTTGAACCTATTCGCATCGTACCCATACCATTAGTGGGACTTTTACTGTTGAAAGCCTGAAAAAAAGTTATTTAAACGTTGAGTACAGTTGACATAAAAGTCGTAGATATCGTCAGATTGTAAACTCACTTTTGATCTTTTTTTGCACACTTCCATGGTGTCAGTGAATAAAAACAGTACAAGGTGGTCTCCCCTGCCAGAGAGCTCTTTGGACAGCTCGACGACCTCGCAGCGGGACACGAACGATCGATGCGACGACACGAGATGCGCCTGAAAATTATTTGAATATAATGTGACGAGCTGTTCCCATGCGGCTTCAACCACACGAAATTTATTTTATTGTTTACATTTGTGAAATTTTCATTTGCAAATGTCAAAATTCAAATGCACAAAATGACAACGAAGGCTTTGGCATTGGACAACGATTACCGTTACCATGGCAACTTTGCTTCCTTAATGTTTACAGCTTGTAGTTTTGGTCCCTTTCCAGCATGACTTTATTTTTTCAAATTACTCACTCCCTAATCTCAATAGAATGAAAATATATAGCCTAAACCGTGTCCTAGTATACGGTTTTTGATCAAGAAAATAATTATTTAAAAATAAACTGTGATTGCTGACATCCAACATTGCTAAGTAGTGTGTGTTTACGCTTTATTATATTAGTATAGATTAGTGTCCCAAGGTATATATACAATAGTTTTGGGTATTGTATATTGGGTAGCGTACCGGGCACTGGTCGATGTCGTTGTATATGTCGAACATCTGCAGCTGGCCCTCCGTCTTGCGCTTGTCCTCGTTGATGTGCGACATGACCTCGCGCAGCCCCGCCAGCGCCGACACCAGCGCCGCGTGATCCGGGTTGTTCTTGTGCGTGTGCTTCAATATATCTGTACAACGATCACATATACAATAACTACCCTTTACCCACGACTTTGTCCGCGCGCAATTTGAAAAAACTGAGATAGCCTGTGTTCTTCCAGACCATATATTCCATCTGTGTCAAATTTCCGTTAAGCCGTTTTGGAGATACGTAGTAACATACATTTAAACTTTCGGATTTGTAAAATTAATATGATTACATAAAGATTAAATTATTAAATTCTCGCGTAATCCTGCACTCAAGCGACAGAAATTAAAAATATTTTATTTTTACTGTGCCAGTTTGTACAATAAGAGGTAGTTATGCACTGTATACTGACCGTCTAACAATAAGCTTATACTAGGTAGCCGCTGCACCGGTCTGATCAGGAGCTCCTGCAGGCTCTGTCTGCCGCACTCCGGTCTCGTCTGGCATATTTTCAGGAATGCATGAAATCTAAAACCAAATAAGATTTTAAAATTAGATACGTAGTTTAAAAGAAATGCAGTTACGATTATGTTTCAGATAAAAATATGCATAAAACATCATAACAGTGACAGGGGTAGGCTTTATTAATAAGTAAGCTTTCGCCCGCGACTTCAGCGTGAAATTAAAAAAAAAAAAAAGTAGTCTATGTGTTTTTCCAGGATATCATCTACATCTTTGCCAAAATTGATCGAGATTCGTTCATTAGTTTAGGCTACAAACTATAACAACCATCCATCCATCTAAACTTTCTTATTTATAATATTAGTAAGATAGGTCACCTAGGGTTCTCACGATCGCACTGCTGCAGCATCTCTTTGGTGTTCTCGAAGAAGTTGACGAAGGGCGGGTAGGCCTTCACCATGTCGGGCGTGTAGCGCAGCACCAGCCGCCCGATGCTCACCTCCTCGCTCCAGTGCGCCTGCGCGTACCGCAGCTCCTCCAGCATGCGTCTGCGCGATACACAGCATTACATAGCGACGACACAATCACTATTGGAAACTTACGTTACTGAACAATACTTAAATAAATGGTTTCACCGATTGTTTTTATTTAGTGATTATTTTGCGTGTTAGATTAATAAATTTACTTACTGGTGCAATTCGTAAATAAGAGGTAAGTTTCCAAAAATAATTTTTAGTTCAGTGTTATTGAGCAAGGCTTGGTTCTTTCCATTACTGGTGTCCTCTTCTGTCATCTCCTCTAAGGGTTGTTTAAACAACTGAAAAAATACGAAATTAACATTTAGATAATCATCATATTACATGTAGACAAAAATATTAAAGTGAAGAAAAAAATTAAAGAAACATTTACATATTTGTTTTAACTTTTGGATGAACATAGAGATACAAAAATACAATAAAAGAACTTACAGTGACTATAGTATGCAGAATGCCGACATAGTTTGACTCCGTTTGTAATAACTCCATGAAAACTTGTTGCCTCGGGGACATTAGCTTTCGCACCACATTATCAGGTACTTCAGACTCTAGACAGACGAAGTGATTAAACAATGAAAAACCTTTACGTTTATGATATCACCAGAATACTAATCGAAATTACTAATAAAGTAATGGTAATAGCGTGTTATAGTTCACCTTCGAGGAGTTGTTTGCCGTCGGGCGAGGGCGTGCAGTCGAGCAGGTTGCCGGACAGGCTGAGCAGCACGGCGTCGCTGAAGGAGGAGCGCCGCTTGTGCAGCGCCGCCTCGCCGCCGCGCAGCTTGCGCTTGCGCAGCCGCTGCGCCTGCGAGGGCGTGCCCGCGCCCGCCTCCTCGCCGCCCGCGCCCGCCGCGCCGCACGCCGCGCCCACTGACGACCGCCGCGACACTTCTTCCAGATACTAGATACAGATGTGTGTTAATAATCACTATTATGTAATAACGAGACTTTTGTTATTCACATTTTATGTCTTTACTATACTTACGTCTTTAAATAGAAACTCTCTCTCGTCCTGCGCCTCTTCGTTTTGTACTGAAGCCCAAAACCATTCGGCTTTAACTATGTGCACTCGCGGCGAGCACTCGGGTGCCACGCCCGTATTGTGTACGTCTACAACCTGTGTATTTATAAGAAAAAAATTAATTATCCGAATTATTGAAATAAGAAAATTATCTCTCAAGTTCGTTTAATTTGAATAAATACAACGCTGTAATGTTCCGCATCCAATAATCCCATTCCTTTGTGCACATGTAAGCGCCTGCACAATCTGAATAAACTAAAGAGGACATGCATATAGCTTGCGTTTCGACAGAAATGTGTCTTTCATTATTGTTATCGTAACGATAGAGCGTAATGTCTATGGCATGACAAGTTTAGTCTAATTTAGTAGTACTGAATTAAATGGTGTTAGTACCGGCAGCGATAGTCCATGGCATTGCGATATGGCGCGGACGTCGCGGGTGGGGGGCGTCGAGGCGGGCTGCGGCTGGTCGCGGGCGGGCCGGAGCGCGGGGGAGGGGGCGCACGAGTGGGAGGGAGCGGAGAGGAGTGCGGCAGTGGGGGCGGGGGCGGGGATAGCGCTACACGACTGCGACACGCTCGTTTTCAGATCCGCGCCACCGCAAATAGAGTGGCGATGAGTCCGCAGCCACACTCGCTGAGGAGTTTTGAATATCACCGAGTCGTCGTAATCCTCGACGTCGGTTTCATATTTGCGCGGCGTCCGCATGTCCGTGCTGTCGATTGTGTCGACTTGCACCGGCGATATATCCAAGTTCATCACATCGAGCTCTCTCTTGGGCGTGGAAACATTTTTTAAATCCGATGGCAGGTGGCATGGATTCACTTCGACCGTGTTACGTTCTGCCCTTTTTTCATATTTCTTCTTCCTTTCGCTTCTGAAGGAAGCAGTAAATGATTTAACACTTCTCCGTAACTTTGAAGCGGACTTCACTGTCTTCGAGCTTCGTATGGATGCGAAAGAAATGTCAAAAAATCCCGATTGTTTACTTATATTTAGCGAACTAACAGAGGCGTTATCATCTTCTCTGATCGGAGAAGACGTCGATGCTACAAATTCACCCGCGGGATCGGTTGGCTTTAAACTATCAGGGCTAACTGGCTCCACTGTTATATCCCCCACGGTTTTTGATACGGACTCCTTTTTTGTTCTTTTAAAAATGGCAGGCCGATTCTTGAATTTGAAGGAGTCTTTAATTTTTAATCTTTTAATAGATTTCCAGTTACTTTCGTCACATTTGTCAGGTGAAATATTAGCATCGACCACGCTCACTTGAAAGTTGGATTCGGTTGAATTTCTACTTCTCTTTTTACCAGAGGATATTGTAGTAGTTGAATGTTGCAGTTCCTTGCTGATGGCGGACGCGGGCAAGAGAAACCCCGATTCGTCCTTGCAGTCCAGGTCACACAAGCTTTTAGTTAACGACGAATGAAGCGAACCCGCTTCTGTGAGACACTCCACTAGATTGAAAACGTTAATAGACTTATTTCTAAAAACTTCCCTTTTATCTTTGCTGCTTAATCTACTTCCGAGTAGGGCTTGCGCAGCGTATTTGTTTTCTTTGCCGCAAGTTTTGTATTGCCGTAACTCAACGCTCTCCGTTTGGCCAGTACTTTGGTTTCTATCGCTATTAGTGCACGAATCATCAATAAAAGACTTTCCGACATAGCTAACTCTCGAGTTATCTGTTTCATCTTTGCTTTGGTTTGGTTTAATACTGTTTCTTGCGCGCTCCAAGCGCTGTTCTCTTTCGTCTCGAGAACGATTATCAGTGGAATCAACATCGTGTTTGCTGGGACTGGTTCGGCGACCCGACAGCCGCGCTGATAATCTACGGTACAATGAAGTCTTGGGTGTGTTTTGGGAGCGATTAGGTGTGTTTCGTGAGGGTTTTGCGGAGGTTTCTGGAGTGATCGCAGGAGGTGATAGGATAAGCGAACGACCGAAAGTCTCCCCATTGGCCATTACCTGAAACATGTGTGAAACACACCACGCAATGATGTAATGAAGCCATTCCAGTACAAACATGCAGAACGATATTATTACTATCGTGAGAAAGGTAGTTAAACACGTAAAAGCATCTACCTAACATACATTAAAGTTGTGAACGTAATACATTTTTATTGCTTGTATTTTAGCGTCATGGATGAAATCATGAAAGGCTGAACAATCGCAAAGAATAAAGTTTCTATAAATAAAACAAGATAGTAACAGAAAGAAAAAGATTATAAATTGGTGCAAAATACGCTAAGAGAAACAAACGTGATTGAAGTATGAAAATGTGTAAACAACCAGTGTTCATTACTATGAAGATTTATGGTAGTCAGTACACAGAAGCGAAATACACACAAATATAAAATTAATACCGAAAAATCAAAGCGATGTCAGAGACGTGGAATGATAATATGGTGTGCTAACTGAAATGCGGCGAAACAAAAGTGGTGAATAGACAATGGGTCGACTTGCGCCGTGCGGAATAGGTCGTGACGAATTATATATACCGAGCCTGGGGAAGACTCGGCAATATATAAGGAAGGCCCATTCTAGTAAAGGAAAGAACTAATATCGAAAATAAAAAAATAATTTGGATGGAGATAATAATTACGGCTGTCAAATTATAAACGAGATGGCTATTACTTCATCCGGAAATAACTGAATAAACGTTACACGGCATACGGTCATGAAAATGTCGCTAAACGTTAAGCAATCACTAGACTATGAATACACCTTAAATATATAAAGGAAGTGACTACAGCATAATTTGAAATGTCTACAGAGTAACTAAACTAATATTTCTATTCCCAAGGATACTACTAGCATGCTACTTCTATTGAGCTAAAACTAATGAATGATGAATGTGCCATAGAGTTTAAAAACAAACTGTTACATAGGTAAATATTACGTGACAAAGATATTAGATCAATATCGGTTTGACGATTACTGACAACTGTTCTATTTCGTTATTACTCTAGGAATTGCATATGATCGATAGAATATATTTTACACTTGTATTTATGTCTCTTTTTAAATTGATTAGAAGCAATTTAATCGTATTAAAAAGTTCACAAGCCCCAAAATAATTAAAAGACATTAGCAATACCGTTTGAATTAACGGTCGGACCATAGAGCGAGCGGAAGCGACAACCTCACGCGCCGGCCGACTTGTGTACGTGCGCTCACGACGCGCTTGTAAACAAACTCTGTATTACTTTGATTTTACTACAATAAAACTTTAAAGTAGTTAAATGTCTAAAGTGTACGTATAGAACAATGAATAAATTATTTACTGATTATGTTTTCTATTGTTTATTCCTATTCCAATAGACATTTAATGAAAAGAAACATCGGCAGTTATTCAAAATATGATATCGTTATTTTTTTCTTTATTCATTTGCATTGAAAACAAAATAACAGTACGGAATTTTACGGTAAACGTTGGAACTAAACTAATTAGTCGGTATAATCAACAATAAGTTGATTCACTTCAAGTAAGGTTAATTTTAATTGAGATCGTTGCTACAAAAATACTTAATTTATATGGACAGCTCATTTAAGTTTGTAATTTTCATCGGATTTAAAATTATAACACTTGAACTGAGATTATTTCGTACTGTAAAAAGAAATAACGTTTGTATGCACATTTCAATCAGTGTGTTGTAATAGCAGCGTTTTCAACCCCATAGATAATATGTGTGGTACTCACGACGTGCGTGCACTCCGGGTCGTCGAGCGGGCAGGTGGCGCCGCCGTTGCTGGCGAGCACCTCCGCCATGTGCTGCGTCTCATCTTCGGGGAAGCCCACGAAGCACACCCGTGCACCAGCAAACACTTTTAACTTGTGTTCTTTCTGTAAAATACATAAAAAATACCACCTGCAATGAACAGATCGACGTATTAAGGGGGTGGCGGGAGGGTTATATTAACTGAGAACACAGTTCATCCATTCATAGCACTATATTATATTATTTCGGTCACATTTGCTATAAAATGATATAAAACTGCAACATTCTTATAATACGTTTGTTGTCATATTAACGATAATAAAAACCAAACCTTTCGAGATATCTACATCGCGATAACATAGTGTGTAGAAATCAATTGTAACCTACTTTTCTAAAAGACCAACATACGTAGGAAAAATTCAATGTCTACCTATATACGGTAAGGACCTTAGTTTTAAACGCATTAAGTTTACGTTTTAAAACGTGCATGAAATAATATATTAGAGACTATTCAATATTGCGTGATTTTCAAATGATTGTAATGAGCGCTTACAATGATCGTATCGTCTGTGGCGAGGCAGGCGGGGTCGTCGCGGCGCTCCCAGCAGGCGTCGACCCAGGAGCGCGCCAGCACTGGTAGGCCGAAACCCGTGGCGTAGCGGTACTTGTCGCCCGTCGCCGCCGCCGCAATCAGGTGTGTCACCTTGCTCGACATGTCCTTGCGGATCGACCCGCCCATGTAGTGGATCAGAGTTATCAGGTACGTCTGTGGAAAAATAGGGAGTTATCACATAATAATTACAGAAAGTAGATTAAAATGAGACTATTTGCTTGTTTTACTTTACTAGCTTTCGCCCACGTCTCAATCCGCGTTGAATTTAAAAAAAGTAAGTAGTCATGTGTTCTTCCAGACTATCCTCAACATCTATGCCAAATTTCATCGAGATTCGTTCTGCAGTTTAGGCTACAAACTCTAACAAACGTCCATCCAAATAAACTTTTCGCATTTATAATATTAGTAAGGTAAGGAATTAGCCCTTTTCCGTTTCAGCCGATCTGTTTATGTAACAACTGCCGCCAGCGAGTGGCGCTACCGCCGCTTCAAGTTGATTTGCATACCTCGTAAATCTCGTGCTAATCCAGATTTATTGTAACACGTGTTTTAATAGCGCTCAACTCATACATCAAAGTGGCGTTAATGCAATTGTTGACAATGACCAAAATTGTTACATGTGTTAAGTTATTTACAGATTTCGATTTTTGGGTCTGTAACCTAAATTTTTTCAAAAATAAAAACAAATCATTCTTAACCGTAAAACACCAATACAAATTAGGAGATCTACAGGTTTTTTGTCTGTATTCACTACATTACCGCTTAATTTCACTCAGCAAACATAAATTACTTGCTTGAAGTAGACTACGCGGCGATAAATTTCCATATTTGTGTTTACCTATGTACATATGTTATGTCCATTTCAAAGTATAACGATGGCAACGATTTAACAGAAAAAGTATTATTATACCAAATAAGTTATGCAAAATAAAGAAAACACGTTACTGAGAAACTGAAACAATAATAACACTATAATAACAAACATACGAAACAAATTTTACTCATGTGTTATTTACAAATGAGTCATTTCATACTTCCCGGCAACATTTGACAAACAGACAAAATTAGTTCCTCTAACACAAAATACTGTGAAATTACAGTTAATCGATTGATAATGATGGTTCTTGCTAACTAGAAATACGTTCTAGAGTATCGATCCCAAAAACGTTTTTAATGTCTTAAGCGAGTAGTTTGAGAGATAAGTCCAATAATTTATGTCTTTTAGATATAATATTTCAATAATGCCATTGACATAATGGTTCAATAATTCAGTGTTATAATTTTCAATACAAAACATGGTCTTTGGTAATAAAATGACCTTGATCGGACGAGAAATTGAACCGTTTCTAACTACATGCCCAGACACTGCACGCGTCAAGTGGGCCGGCTGATATTCAAGTGCGCTATTATTGCAAATGGAAGCAGGCCGGCTCGGCTTCACATTGTTATAAATATGTACGTTAAAAATTAACGATAACAATGTTTGAAGTGTATGTAAACAGATAAAAACATATTAAAGTAATTTATTCGTTTATTCAATTTTTAAATTTACTTTACGATTTTTTAAAACTGATAAACTCAGCAGAGCTATAGACAATATTGTTAATAACTACCGTAATACGTAGCTTGGTTTTGTGACTACTATATATTAAAATTAGCGAATTTTATATATTAAATTATAGTTGAATAAATGACGAAACAAAATGTAAAATTGTTAAAAAAACACTTACGAGTTCATCTTTTTTTCGGAATCCCGAAAAGCATATAACGGCTCCGCGCATCGCAAGCGAGTAGAGCGGGCGCGCATTGGCGGGCGGCGGCTCGTCGCGCTCCGCCAGCTGCAGCACCGCCGTCGGCCCCAGCACCCTAATGTAACATGCATTTGGTAAAAAAATACACTTTTATCATATAACAAACTGATAATAATAAAAGAGCACACACGCTTTTATATTTTATATGCAACTACTATTCGTACGGTTTGAACACAATCTAGTAGAATTTATATCATTCTCATTTTGATACAAATTCTTACAACAATTATTCATTAATGAATTGTTACAATTTCAAAATATTATAGACTGAAAAAATCGTACAAGTTATTATAATTTGAAAATCACGGTTTTGATCACTAGGAGGCAACATAATTGTGATATTGCACACTTGATTTGATAAACAATTACCGGAACTGACATTGTCGTTTCGTTGGGCAAGCTGTTTGTAACGGCAAAAAGTTACCTTCACTATTTGGGTCAAAGACGTTTTTTAAAAATGTGAAAATAATTATTTAAAACTAAAACATATCAATTAAAGAAAGAAAAGAAAGTAGTGAACGGATTTTTATAATACCAAACACATACGCAGCAATATGATTTAGGAGGTATTCTGCTCTAGTGGAATTGGTTTCAGTTTCAAGCTGAATACGACTGTCGAAAACGACAGAACATAATATCAATATGTCTTATTTATATAAATGTTCCTATTTATGACTCATGGTTTCAATGTATTGTTAAATTTCTATAACATGTTAACCGAAACAAATAACGTAATGTTTAAAATTACCTAAGACACTTTGGAGGACAATTTGGTTATTATAAACAAACAATTGAGACTGTTTATATTAGCTTTCTCCTTGTATAAGTTCCTTGAAAGTTACTAATGTATTATATTCGTAGTATGTATTTGTTTATTACCGGAAAGTGTCGAACATCGTTGTCCAAAATGAGCGCGGAGCTCGTATCGCTAGCTGTGAATAGCACTGGAGCCGGATCGTACTTGTTAGCAAACAGCAATGTACAGTCCAATTCGGTGGCGGTTTCCCACCTTTATGCGCGATTCACTCCTGGCCAGTAACGCTCAATAACTGAACTGGCAATCAACTGGCATCGTCTGAACACTAACTGGCGACAGTGAATCCATACAATCTATTCCCGGCCGGCGCAAATGTCCAACTGTATTGGCCAAGTGTGAACCGGGCATTAAGAAGCGACAATCGTTTAAATGCTTTGCGACAATGCTTTGTAAGGCAAATAAATATTGAAAAATAGCTATTCCACACTACATACTAGTCGTGGGTAGACTGCATGTACCGCAGTTGTTTTTCTATTGATCAAAACATCGATAGTTTTAAATGGGGAGTTGGGAGTTAAAGTTCGTTGCACGGTGCTGGAAAATTTTTGTCTAACTGGAAAACCTCTAATGAAGGCGACTGTACTTGTAGCAAAAAACTTTGAATGATCGTGCCGGCCGGTAGACTGGCACGTCGCGAGTGACGCGTGCTTCCTACCGACGATGGCGTGACGTCACAGGACACAACCACACACACACACTACATCCTTCTACGAATTTTATAAATGTGATTATTGTTAATTTTGTTATTTAAACACTTTGAAATTGATTTTTCTAATTCGTTAATAGCCACTTTATAAGGAACTTATAATAGCAACTACTGATCAGGAACTGGGTCAGTAAAACTTTACTCTACTATTTTAGGAACTCATGATGCTGAGTTGAGGAAAGAGTCACTATTTACATGTGCGATACTTTTACTTTATTAGGTTTTAGATATATAGACATAAACATGGACTCAAATCTCAAAAGATATCAATTTAATTACGAACGAAATGAGAACTGCAATATAGATCATGAATACTATTAGCCGACCGTCTGCGATGTTGTGATAACAAGAAATACAAACATTACTATGATCTCACACGTCTAATTAACGCATTTAATTATCACGTTTGACAATGTACAAAGATGCTGTTGCCTAAAGACTGTTTAATTCGTCATTGTTTTAAAGTCATTTTGATTTCGAAAAAAAAAAAACAGAATCGTATTCCATGCGCATTGTGTTACTATGCCTATCAAACTGACATGTACACAGTATTATGCTTAAATATTTGCAATTTGATTTCTTATCAGTTTTGATGGGAGCTATGCTTGTAGAATAACTTCCTTTTGTATGTGTGAAACCGTCTGTTTAGTCGTGTCGTCGAAGTGCGGCGTCTCCGTAGCCTATAAAATATCAAACAAGGTAATGTTTACATGTTATATTCTCGACGTCGATAATGGCCGACTATTCAACATCTTCAACAAATGAATGTAAAGCATTATCAGAACGTGGGAAAGCTCCAATGTAAGCTACGTTATTAAGATAATACCTCATGGTGTTAATCTTTAAACATTATCCCACATATTATTCATAACTGACGTTAAACAAGTAAGAACGTCACATTATTTATAATAATAGAAAGATCTGAGTAGATTTTAGATAATACGTGACTGTCACGTTGCAGGTCTCTGTATTTACTGATATTACAATTACAATGACGCGGTAACTGGAAACGTGGGATACAACCTGCTAAAGGACTGGGAGTGTTGCTTTTTTATTTTACAAAATACCTCGATGATTTAAACTTGGTATCAACAACAGTGGTAGAGCCTGCTTTAACATCTTCACACGAATGGGTCGGCTCGTCCGGCGCAATACCACGACAATACAGAAGACAGGCGTGAAGTGGGAGCAATTCCGCGTTTCGTCTGATGAGTGTGGTGACGGAGGCCCAACTTTAGTCCATTTTCCTTCCCACCCTTTTTCTCATAAGAATAGGATGGAAAGGGAACGTGGATTTGACGGTGGAGGAGACGCATAGGAAGAGGAAATATCTTTATGTGCGTCTCCTCCTCCGTCGATTAAGGGTAGGCAACGCATCCGCTATTGCGGATGTCCATGGGCAGCGGTCGCTTCGCCATTTTGGCGGTTTTAGGTGACCGATTGCTCGTTTGCCACCTTATAATATATAAAAAAAAACTTGGTATCAATGTAACACATCTTGGAATAATCACATACAATGAAACATATGTAAGATGTGTTTATAAAAATATGCTTAATTGGTATATTAGACACGGAATACATATTGAAAATGTAACGTTGATTCATGAGTCTTAAATCACTGGTTTCAAATCTGCTCGGAAATTACTTACTATCTAAAACTTGTTTTTAAATTTACAATACACTATTTTTTTCTCTCTTTGTAATTTAGCATTAGAATTGTATTGAAATTGTTTACATTACGATGTTTGATGAAACACAAATGTAATTAAAGAATTCAATAACGAATATTAAGAAGCCAAATAACTTTTCATTAATTCATACAAAGTAGAAACGTACCTGTTTCAATTTTAAAACGATTATGTTGACCAACTACAGGTCGCGTGCAATCGATGTGGATATGGTCGATTTTAAAAACACTAATCATATTGAACGAGAACTACTCTTGAGAAATACTAGTCCTTGGTTATAGACAGGTTAATTTTACGGTTTCCTATTAGCGACGTATTCTAATTCTGTTAACTTTAGCGGGTATTAAAAAGCACCATGTCGCTTTCAAACATGTGCTCGGTCGAATTGCCTAATGAAATAGTATATAACATCAAATAAATTGAGTATAATGTGCTTACGGAATGCATTTCGGTGGTGCTATATCCGGCGATCTTTGATCCGGACACAATATCGGTTCGTGCGGTGCTTCCTCCTCCTCCGGTGTCGGCGGTAACCGTGTGGGACCCATTGATAACACTTTACTTATAATCAGACACTAGTCCGGTGTCCATAACACTTGTTTAAGATACAAGTACTCCACATTTTATAAAAACGAATCAATAAATACATCACTAGCAAACCGCACACATATCGACAAACGCACGCACAATTTCCGATTTCGCTTCGTTAATTCGTATAGAGTAAATCAATCAAACGTGAGAGGAATCGACAAAAAGTAATTATATCGTGTATTCGTGTCGAGAACACAAAGGCGCAGGCGGCAAGCGCGTTATGCGTTTCACGTTAGATTGAAAAACAGTCGCGAGGAATGTAAGGCCGAAAATAGCGAGTAGCGTCGCGCGGCCGCAAGGGCGACCCTCGCGCTACGCTACCGCCCGCCGCCGCCGCCGCTCCGTCGCACCCGCCGCGCCGCGGCGCCCTCCCACACGCACTCGCACCTTTATTTACATCATTCCATGAAATACACTCACTGAATACACGACCTTTTTACGAATCAACGTTCTGCGTGTGTAAACAACCCCGGCTTACGTTCAGGGTAACATTTTCGATTATAATTCTTACAAAGGTTGCCTGAATGCTTAACGACAGGTAATTCCGTGAGAGAACGCTATAAAACTGTTCGATGTATAAGAAGCTAAAATGATAAAGATATAAACAAATATTTTGCTACCAATCAATAAACACAATCAGTCTATTAATGTGTAAGCACCGCAAAGATTTCATGAACGACGATAAATTATGATAATCATTGGGTATTGAGTTGTTGAGTAGTTTTAAATTGATTTACAGCAAATAAACATAGCGTCACGTTTTAAGTGTTTAAGTACCTACTCTACGTCAATATTCATTAGAGTTCAATATGCAGATTTTTTAAGCATATTCTATTAGGAAACATAAGCAATCTTGCTTCTTTGCTGCTATTGGCTTGTACTTTTTATTCCTTTCCCGCTTAAAAATGTTTCCAATTTAAGTAAGGCTTTCTATTAAAAACATATACCAAAATATGCTGTGATTTCTACATGACAAAGAAGTGTGCCATTACGCTTAATTATATTAAGTATAGAAATATAGATAGAAGTATAGATTGTTAGCTATAGCTTGTGTGCCTTTATAATTACTCGAGTTTCTACCTTTTGATATCTATGTGTATATCTACGTATTTCAGGGAAATAAGTGTTGCGAGTGTAACGTGTACACATACAGAGGTGTGCACTCTCAAGTAAGTTTATAGATGTCGTAAATCGGCCGTAAGCCGGGCATCGGCGAGCTTCGTCACTGTTAGCATTCCGCGGCGCGCTGCGACTCGAATTGTTCATACAATCGACTTCGTCGCGACTGACTCACGCCTCGTAAGCTCAATGCTAATAGACTATACAATAATTTGGATAAACATTACCATCCATTCGTAGGCGAGTTATTTTTATTTAATTTTCTAGTTAACAGATGTTATGTACGTTACTAAAAAAGAAAGTACTAAAGTTTAAGCTTTAAATACACAAAGATAGAGATGGAAGTAATAGTGGCAGTCACAAGATATTATGAACATCCTACTAAAATAATTATAAACATAAATAACGCTAGAATGTTTTAGAGGATCAAGTGTTAGTGTTGTACTAAATCTGCAGCGACACTGACCTATACTTGGCCCTATGCGCGGCATCGAACAGGTCTCCGTCAAAAGGTGTGGTTACAAGGTATGAGGGCGGCGCGGGCGGCGGCTGCGGCGACGGTAGCACGTCCGCGGCGCGCGCCGGTTCCACCGCGCCCAGCCGCTCGCACGCCGCCCGCACTCGCTCGCACTCCAGGCACGACTCGTTCACGTATATGAATGGACTCGACGAGCCTGCAACATTAGATTCTTGTTAATGTACTGCTCTAGTCACCTCAGGTAAACAGAAATAATCAGAGACAAGATTTAGATGAAAGTCCAGAAATACTCATTGTCAGTTCAGGTACTAAAGACAAATACGTAGAGATGAGACCTCTAATCGATATTCTTCTATCAAAATCCTACTTATATGTTTCTTAGATCCGTATTTGCTACCTAATACTTGTCGTCGTGTTAATAATTCGACCAAATTAATAAAATTTTAACAGTTTATATCGAAAAAATTAAACTTCCTGGACATTCGTACTAATAGCATAGTACAAAAACCCAATGACTAGTGTGGCATTGTTATGGTATTGTTATGGTAAGTAAATCACGCACAGGGATGCAGTCGCTGCAATCATAATTAATTATTCTAAGATTGCGTTCTTCGATATCATCGCTTTTTATACGTCAAATAGGGAAAATCCTACACGACGGACATGCCAAGGAAAATTTTACTTTTTTTACCAGTTGAAGCTAACTTCCTTAAAAAAATTTCAGAGCAAAATAATTTATAAAATCCATCTCATATCTAAGCAACATTTGGCCCTGTGTACCTCTGATGATTGTGTAGTTGAGGAAATAAATAATAAATATGTACCAGACACGAAGGTCAACAGTCTTAATAAATTTGTATTCAAAACCCAAGGAAGGCTATTGTGCGTTTCGCGATGAAGTCGACAGATGTAAACACGATTTAGCGTATTACGATTTACACCGAAAAGAACCAGACACCCCGTGTTAGGTACTTCCTTTGATTCATTCAGAAGAACTCACCATGATATCGAACATTGTAAACATAAATTATGAACAGTTATTTAAATATTCTTTGTTCATTTAATTACAATTTTGCGAAAATATTCATGATACGGAAGTTTAACTCAAAAGTGAAATTGTTAAGAAAATCCTGTCATCTAAATCACCGCACGTTATTATCAATATACCTTTTCCTGTTTAGAATAAGTTATTTATGTTTTAATGTTATTCACAGTTTACTTTAACAGGACAATGAATATTTTAAGCGATGATTGTGTGCAGCTCACAAGTTTAACAATGTAACACATTATAAAACAAACTATCATACTTTCTAACAGAATGTCCTTTATCAAATCAACACTTGATTAAACTTTGTCACGTAATATTAACACGTCCAGGTTTTATAATTAAAGATTGTAAAATCAAAAGTGTTTAACATATGATTTTTTAATTAAAATATATCTACAAAGAATAAAAATGTGTGCTAAACACCACAGACATAAAAAATGTGCTTAAGGTTAATGACAACTACCATTGTCTCCTTGCTCTAACCTCAGGCCGACCTTTGAAACTTCGTTTTACGTGCACCAAAACCAAGTTTAAGAATATTCCTTTAAAATGTTGCCGCTTAATGCCTAAAATAGGCTTATAGTACTGCAAATTTTGGCTGACATTACCCAATGGAGAACAAACTGAAAGACGTATTGATGTAGCATTATTTTTCAATTATTACGGATACAGATTTAGAATAAATGTAACGATGTGAAACGTTAATGTCTCTATTGGCAATATCCAAATATTTGGCATACAGTCAAATCCATTTTGGTGTAGAGAAACTATACACCTCGCTCAAAAGTATTGGAAATAAGGTTTTATAATATTCAAAATAACAAACAAGATATCGCAATACAAAAAATGTACGAGTTTACGATTTAGCTTATATTTTCAATGATTTTTTTTTTACAAATTGACTTCATTCGAATTGAGAAAAGGTCAAAAATACCTAAATAGAATTGCCATGTGTGTTAAGACTAATTTTATATGAAGTTTCCTAATGAAACAGTGCGACATCAAGGAGTGCACTGTGCATTACAAAAAATTATACATATCTGCGATGCAAAATTCGTCATGTATAGAAAACTAATATAATTTAAGACAAAGCTCAGCTTTTATTTGTTTTTGGATTATAAGCACCTGTAGTAATGTCGATAGATTATTTACAAGTCTGTATGATATACAATTGACTTTAAACGCATTTATTCCAAATAACATAACAGGTTTGGGGCAAGTAAGCTAAGTATATAGGTATGTTAGTGTGCACGTGGTACGTTTTCATTCAGGACGTTCTCTATCGCTAATAGTTCAGGGCCGTGTGTGCTGAGTCACGTTTGTGACACGCAGGGAACACCCGCCACTCTTGGCACCAGCGTGCACCTTCATTCATGTTCAAACAACAACATTGAATACATCGCCTACCGATGCATCTTTATATCCTCTCCACATAAATAAAAGAAAGCACAACGAGTGCATCATTTCTGCCAGGTCAGTAACTTGTAAACGATCAGGCCCTTGTTGTTGACATGTTTCGTGTTCTATTTCTATTCTATTTCTATTTCTTGTTTATGGCTCTCCCTCATCGGATTGGGCCAGTGTCAAGTGCTATGTTTCGTGTTTGTCAGTGTTTATCCGTATTGTCTTTAAATTTGTTTCTTTAGGTACCTATAGTATAAAAAGATTTATTTTACACAGCATTTCCTGTTGGGCACACAATATTTTGTTTGTATTTAACGTGTATTATACATTTGAATTAATAACAAATCACACTGACCATGCAGTTATACAACACACCGTAATTAATCTATAATCGTTCTAAATAAATGTTAGCCATTTTAATACGATTTAAAATAAACATATAAATTATTAAATTAAATGGATCAGTTAATTTTTAAAGTACTTTTAGACCTGTTCAATGTCATTTATTTACGTACAGACAGTTACGTAAATGAAAATATTTACAATTTATAGAATGTGAGCGTATGACAAAAAAAATGAGATGCCTTCAATTATAGCAATACGTTAAGTTTTTCAACATATGTGTGTAAATACCGGCAATAATTGTCGTCAAAACAAATGACTACATTTAAAGGCACCCAAGTTTTTCAAGGGTCGGCAGTGGGCAGGCGATGGTGGCGCACACACTTGACAAATGCATTCGCACTCACATCCTCCACCGAGGTATAATCGAAGTTGTTCTACCAACGCTAACATGGTTGGCGTGTGTGCTGCGAACCACGCATTACACCATCTGGAAAAGCTTTGTCTATCAAACTCTAAATAAATGATAATCTAATATCTAAGTCAAACAGTATAATATATTATGCTACATCATATACAATTAAATCTAGCTAACACTGTGGTATCGCTTGATTTGATGTGACTCTGAATCTTAATGACCTAAATAATGAATATCGATCTATGTTCAGTATAATTGACGTGAACTATGCGAATAACATGGTAGGTACCTACTCCAGTTTACATACAGTAAAGATACATAATAGGTGGTATATGTATAATAAGTATAAACATAGATTAACATATCAGTTTCTTTTAAATCATCTAAGCGTTTCCTTTTTATGACTACGATGTATTGTCAATCTGTAATTGGTTCTAAAGTTATTTGTGTTAAGCGACAATTCGCAACAGATAACCTTTAAAAATAAATATTTTAATATGATATGACCATACATATTATGTACTAGCTGTTGCCCGCGACTTCGTCCACGCAATATTAAGATAAAAAAGTAGCCTATAATATGCCCGTCTATGTCACTGCAAGGCCTGTCGAAATCGGCCCAGCCGTTTCGAAGATTACCCGGAACAAACGCGGCTTGCGGACAGACAGACTGACAGACAAAAAATTTTAAATGCGATTTTCGTTATCAGCAACGCAAATACATCATCTTTTCGAAATCTGGAATTTTCCTTTTGATATTACAGACACTCCAATTTTATTATATGTATAGAATAGATATAGATATAAATTATGAGAATTTACCAGCGTTAGGTGTTTTATACATTATTTAATGTCTATTTCGCAATTTTTCACACGTTTCAATTAAAAATTGTACGATTGGACATACTATAATACAAAGTAACTTAAAACTTCGTAAATCGTTTTGTCAATTCCTTTTTATTTGCTTCCTTTTGTATTTACTATTTAGGATGTTAATATTTAATATCTGTTTCACTTATAACAGGTTAGATACCGTAGGAGATGATATCGCGAGATCAAATAGGTCGCAGTAAACTACTCTAATCTTTCGCAATCACTTAACTAATGTACTGCTTATACCTTATTTCACCAAGTGACATAACTTTATACGTGCCTAATTCATTTAATACATGACTTGTATTACGAAATTGAAAGCTAATGTGAGTGACATTACAGTGAGAAAAGTTTTCCTCACCGCTGTTTCATTTTGACCATAAACTCGGAAAAAGTATGACAAAACATACGTATGGTTATCCGTAATAACATAACCTATACCTATACCTAAAATCAGTTAATTTTGTTTCAGAGGTTTTATTTCGTAACAATTGTTGAATGCATAAAATTCAGATAATCGATAGAAATAAAAACTTGTATTACGAAATTGAAACCCTAATGTGAGTGACATTACAGTGAGAAAAGTTTTCCTGACCGCTGTTCCATTTTGACCATAAACTCGGAAAAAGTATGACAAAACATACGTATGGTTATCCATACTAACATAACCTATACCTATACCTAAAATCAGTTAATTTCGTTTCAGAGGTTTTATTTCGTAACAAATGTTGAATGCATAAAATTCAGATAATCGATAGAAATAAAAACTGCCGTAAAACGTAAGAAACGTATACAAAAATACCAAAAGGATAAAAAAAAATACAATTCTTCTGCTTCTGGATGACACTAAGTCTAAAAAAATTACAATGTTTTTGATGATCTAATGAATGCTTTTATGAAGGCTTAATTTACTTTTAAGTGATAATGACCGCTATAAAAGAAGCATATGAAAACATAATGCAAGGACTAAAACATATGTAATTACCCCAGATCCTTACAAAGAGAGAGGCGTTAAATGCATATAAGTATTTTTATAACTCGTAAAAAGGAGTAACTTACGAATCTTGGTTATTTTAACGACACCAACTGCCTATGCACAGGGTGTCATTTTATTCATTACGTTTACAATAGTTCCCACACCTGTAGAACAGGACTCCCTGTGAATGGTAGGCTACCGTTACGCGTGACCTTGGAGACGGATAACAACCCGCCTTAACATTGATGAACTGCCAAAAATTAATCTAGATAAAGACGAACGGCTTGGCTTTCGGACATGTTAAAAATAGAAAAGCCCCTGGAGAAACATAACTTGTAAGCTTTTTCCATATTATTGTAATTCTTACAAAACATTGTTAAAAACATAACTGAATCAAGCTATTTTAACACTTGTTAAATTGACTTATTAGAAGCTAGCTGTTGCTCGCTACTTCATCCCCGTGAAATAAAAACAAAATAATGAAAAACATAGCCTTTTAATGTTTAAAAGATTTTTTTTAAATCCATATAACATTTTCATGTTCACAATAATATTGGTTATATTACGAAAATACATAGTTTCGTAGATTTACAGGAATAATGGGCATTGAAATAAAAACAAAATAATGAAAAACATAGCCTTTTAATGTTTAAAAGATTTTTTTTAAATCCATATAACATTTTCATGTTCACAATCATATTGGTTATATTACGAAAATACATATAATAGTTTCGTAGATTTACAGGAATAATGGGCATTGAAATAAAAACAAAATAATGAAAAACATAGCCTTTTAATGTTTAAAAGATTTTTTTTAAATCCATATAACATTTTCATGTTCACAATAATATTGGTTATATTACGAAAATACATAGTTTCGTAGATTTACAGGAATAATGGGCATTGAAATAAAATTTTACTTATAATAAACAAAATGAAACTTGTTAAAGTGGTTAATTTCTAATTATAGTACCACCAGGTATTTTTAAACTTGCGTTGGTTGTTGTTAAGTTATATGTTAACTTTTTCTTTAACTTCAGTAATGTTGTTAACTAAATAAAAAAAATTGCCAATTTTTCCTTAACTTGTGTATCATTTAGGAAACATTTTACCTATTGTTTACATTGATTTTGAATGAAGTTGAGACCCAACTGACAATTAAAATCATGAAAATGCATAGTTCCTTTTTTTACAACAGCCTTAATGTATTATAGTTTTACAATATGTGTCTAAATACAACAAATATTTGTTGTTGATTATTTAAAAAAAAAACAGTTAGGAAGAATATGAATAAAATCACACCCCACTCACTAATATCAGTTTAGCTGCTTTCACTATGGGTCAGGTCAACATATAGAAACATTATCTATCAATAACATATGTCAGAAGTAGCTGCATAATTTGTGCAATCTACCTGTATCAAAAGGCTGCAGTCCTTGAGACTTGACAAAGTGCCAAATATGTTTAGTCTTAAGCTTTTTCAAGTTATCTTTGCTACAAAATCAAGGGGTTTTATGAATGTGGAAGCCCAAGTTTAGATTTCAACATCAAATATATTGAAACATTGTTAAAAACATAACTGAATCAAGCTATTTTAACACTTGTTAAATTGACTTATTAGAAGCTAGCTGTTGCTCGCTACTTCGTCCCCGTGAAATAAAAACAAAATAATGAAAAACATAGCCTTTTAATGTTTAAAAAAACAAAATAATGAAAAACATAGCCTATGTTACTAGTAAGTGAGTAGAGTTTTCAGTGGAAAACATAGCCTTTCAATGTTTAAAAGATTTTTTTTAAATTGGCTCAGTAGTTTTTGAGTTATTTCAATACATACAAAAATACAAATCTTTCCTCTTTATTATATTATATAAGTACAGATGTGAAAGTTTAGATGGATAGATGGGCAGATCTTTGTTAGAAGGTGTCTCTGGAACGGCTCAACATATTCTGAAAGAACACTTAGGTTCTTTACTTTTGATTTTTTAAATTCTGTATGGAAGGTGTTGCGGGCAAAATCTAATGTTTAAATAAAAAAAATAATGAAAAACATAGCCTTTTAATGTTTAAAAAAAAATTTGTAAAATAAATTTTAATATATTTGCAGTTTTATTTATTTTTAGCACTTATATATAACAAATAAATACTGAAATAAGTGTGGGATAACTTGTGGAACAAATCAAAATTAGTATGTCTGAAGGACAATGACACATCTTGCTTGCATATTTGTGTTAAGGAGGTGATTTGCTGTGGTTTTTGACAATTTTGCTACAGTTGAAGATCTAGGGTGGTAGTCGGATATGTATACATATCAGTTTGGGATTTAGCAGACTAATCTGAGAGGAGTACATAAGAAAAATTAGTAATAGCTACTTTAATTGTCTTTATTAACACTAATTTTATTACCCCCACTAATATATTTTATATTGAGACCATACAGTAAAATACATGAATTTCTCCTTTCTATTTATGGCAATATACAATTTATGATTAAAAATTAATAAGCACCCAAAAACAGTTATCATCGTTTTGGTTCCTTGTCATAGTTGTTGTCCCCAAACAACCAAAACAATGCGTAGGTATAACTTAATTTCTCTAGCATAATAAATTGAAAAGAAAATAGTAGTAGTAAACAGATAATATTAACATGTGTCTGTTCAACAATATTCAAAGTATTTTTAAATATTTGTTCATATACAAATTACAAACCATCTTTCACTTAATTGTTGATTCAATTTTTTATTGCAATAAATTGTATGGCTAAATGGTAGTAGTAGTAGCAATATAGTACATAATTACTATTTTAACTTGTTAGGAGTCAAACACACAATATAGTATTAAATTGCATTAAATATTGCATTTTAATGGTTTATACTGTTTACTTACTGCTCCAATGTTTATGATTTTTACTTGGAGTTTAATTAGAAATAGATCTATAACATGAAATTCCTAATTTATTTAATAAAAGCCTAACCATGTTGATTTTTATACTACATAGAATGATACTGTTCAAATATCCCTTAATCAGAGCAATTTTTAGGAATACAATTGTTGACTTTATGCTTAGAGTTTTAATTTCATGATCCTGTTCACTAAGTTATTTCAAAGCCTTGTAAATTTTTAAAACGTAAAAGAAATTATGAAAAGTTACCATCGCTTTCTTGATTTTTGTCAGTTACAACAGTGCTTCCTGTTTGTGACATGCCCTTAGACAATTCGTCCATCTTGCGTGCCACTGCCACTGATTCGTTACATCAATCACACAACACAAATCACTATTTTATTTTAAATACCTTATGACACTCATTGAATCACTGCACTATATCAAAATTCAGTCTTTTGAAAATACAATCAGCCTTTTCCATTTTAAACCCATTCCTATAATTTCAATAACACAAGTAAACGAAGCGAGCAATCTAATCTCTAATCTATGAAGTATAGGCATAGACTATAGACATTTTGAACAGAGTAAAAACATGAGACAATAAACGAATCGTCGCGATGGCAGCGCAGCGATGCTGTGTTTCGGTTTTAAGCCAATTTGAATAGAATTAGGTAAATCGGTAGCATTTATGCGGCAATGCTGTAAAGTTAAAAGACAAGTAACGGAGAGAATATCTTAACCATAACAAGAAATTTTGGCCTTAATGGATTTGGTCTTTCTTCAAGAAATCGAAACATTGATTTGCTTTTTTGACAACTCGATTTATTAGTTAGTTAGCTAGTTTTGTCAACTAGTTAATCAAACATTTAATAAAGAAAGGCACAAAGACTCCTGTGTAAAACGTTGAATTCAATTAGTTGAATGAAAAATGTTCTGCGGTTGAAACTGGTTGAAACTTTGAAGGATGATCAACGGTTTTCATATATGTAGTTCGTTGAATCAACAACCCTATAATAGTTATGACATTGACATTTCTAGTGTGACTATATTTAGTGGTTTGCCGCGATCTCGGCAGAATTTTTTCAAACCGTCGATGTGTTAACTTCAAATCCTTGATGAATATTACGAATTTGGCTAAGGATTGTAAAAGCCATTTAATTATTTCATTTTAAACAACAAAGATAGCGAACAAAAAAGAATACATAAGCCTGTAACTTTTATTCTGTTTTTATTTTTTTAGGAGAATATTCAAATTAAATCTGGTAAGACTATTAATTTCCTATCATTTAGTATTTTTTTAAATGTTGGTGAATGTTTAATAATCGAAGCTTGTCTGAAAACACGTCTGCTGTCATTAATTTGATAAGATAAAATAATATGGAGATTATATTTGCATAGTGATAAAGTATGAAAATGGGATAAGTTATTAGCAAATAATCAACATTGCAATATTAAGAAACATTTTAATTCCATCCATAATGGAACATTTTGGCTTTTCTCACATATTATACGAGCCAGATAAATATAGTCCTGATACATTGGACTTATTAAAAGATGAAGAAGCAAGAGAATACTGGCTCAATACTTGCGAAAAACTCGTTGAGAAATATGTAAATTTTGCATTAACAAACAATGACGATCCTACAGTGGAAATAAGAGCTTTAAAGTTCAAAACATGTTACGTGGAGGCAATAAAGGAACTTCGGGTAAACCCTCTGTAAGTACCATTTTAGTTAAATTAATTTTTAATATACTAGATTTAAAATGTTAACATGTATAAACATATTTTTCCTTACTTTGTCCATAAACAATATTATTTTTGAGCATAAATATAAATTTATGTTATTTATTATGTGTAACATCTATCTGCTTTTGCATAACTGAAGTCTAATAGAATCTCTCAGAATGGAATTGATAAAATTAAAGGCAGTCTAAGATATTGAATTTCCTTATAATATTTACAAATTATTTATGAACTTATTATTTATGATTTTAGTGCTCATGGGCAATTGACCATAAGATTGCTTCTTGACATCAACGAAACATGCCTTCGTTCTCAGGGGTTCTTTGATTTATGGAAACAGCAAAAGAAATATGAAAATGACACTGCTCTTGCTGGACTCAGAGCGAGACTAAATGAAATTGATGCTTTACCAACTGAGAGACAAAGATGGACAGAGATTTGTCGGGGAGTTCTTGCTGGTAAACCAACATCTAAAGGCTGTTTTTATTTTAATTTTTAATATATGTAGTATAATACATAAAATGAATCTTATTTAAGGTAATATGTTTGACTGGGGTGCTCAAGCTGTTGCAGATATACTCGATTGTGGACTTTATGGTGCTTTGCAGAAGATTCAAAACAGGCCATGGTTATGTGATGGGTTAGATAAATGGCTTGAGAAATTAGAGGTAAAATGGACAATCATAATTAATACTCTGCATTTCCATGTCCTTTATAAAGCTGTAACTATGAATATTTTTACAGAAGACAGTGCACCATTGTGCAGCTGTATTTGTGGACAATAGTGGAGTTGATATAGTCTTAGGCATTTTGCCATTTATAAGAGGTTTATTACTTAGAGGCACCTCTGTTATACTCTGTGCAAATGAATGGCCAGCTCTCAATGATATTACCAATGTGGAATTGGAAGAAGTTCTGCGGCATGCTTCCCTCATTTGTCCTGTTTTATCATCTGCTATGGCTTCTGGAGATTTAGTTGTAAGATCCAGTGGACAGAGAGGGCCATGTCTTGATCTCAGAACTATTAGTGTAGGTGAGGTATTCAAAATATTATGAATTTGTTAAGGATTATAACATCAAAATGTATTTTATTTCTATAATTTTCCTCAAACATGTTGTGTCTGAATGTTCTATAACACACATTATATTAACTATATAAACAAGGAAATTGTAGTGAACCCTAAATAATTAATTTTTAATCAATATAAATAAGTGACTTTAAATTAGCAATTATTTTTTGTATAATTCATGTTGTATCACACAAAAATTTGTGATACAAAACAAAATAAACGTTCATCAGTTGTAAAGAAATTATTTTATTGTAATAACTCATATTATACTTTTTACGCAATAGCTTAAACATCTTCATGTTAATGATATTTTGCAGGTTTATGCGCTGAAATGAAAGTTCGAGGAGTAGACTTAATAATATTAGAAGGAATGGGACGAGCTCTTCACACAAACTTCAATGCTCGTCTTGCTGTAGACTCATTGAAGTTGGCTGTGGTGAAGAATGCATGGTTAGCACAGCGTCTCGGCGGACCGTTATTCTCAGTTATATTTATATATGAGGATAAACCGACTGCAACATAACATCAACAGATTTTAATGTCAACAAATTGAATTACCTACTTGTCTCTGTCCAACTGAATCTTTTAACTTGGTAATGTTTACCTTTGTCATAGTTTTTTATCAAACATAACGATCTGTACCAATGTGTTGATGGCATTTTGTGGAATATATTGAGTGTTACCCTGAAAATTTTGTGTATTTTTTTGTATCAAAATAGAAAGCTAGGGTTGGTGCCTAAAAATGCTTTAAAAAATGCGAAAAACTCCGTGTTTTTATAATAACACCAATATGATTCTGATTCTTGAGAATCCAGTACAATAGATGAAGCCATAAATGTATTGGTAATTTGTTTAAAAACATGGTGTGCTTACTCCGGAATTGGCTGCTGATAAAGGGCGTCGCCCTGTTGTAAACTAGGTTGCACTATCTTACAATCTTATCTGTGGTAAAAAATATACCTCACCACTATCACACTATCTGTTAATAATTACTATTTGTGTTGCTCTTACTTAAATAAAATGGTATACTACAACATAAACTGTAAATGAAGGAAAAGCTTCTTTTGTGACCTCAGAATATAATAACAAAAATCTATGTCCAGTGGTTTCAGAATACCTTGGAACAAACTTACATTTTTAAAGCAAATAATGAGCAAAAATAGAAAATTCTTAAATTTATGCCCTTACAAGAGCTAAATAAAATGTCTTTTAAATATCAATGCTATGGTTTATTTAAATAAAAAAATGACCTACAGGACATCACATCATACTGTTATGAATAATCTTTGCAATTAACAATTCATACAGATTTCATGAGATAAAGGGTAGTAGTGATTGGATACAAACTGATGCTTGTATGTTCACTGTACAATGAATCGCAGAAATGTACATAGGTTATAAAAAAGGCTACCTAAACACTAATAAATCATAACTTTTAAGGAATTATTTATAACATACCCCATTTGCTACACCATGTTAAGGACAGTTCTAAACTTCATGCCATATTTAGAATGGCTTAAACCAATGGTTTAAAAACGTCAACAATATTTCATTACGTATTTTGTCTTATGATACAATTAGGATCTGTTGAGCCAAGCAATCATTTTGAACAATATGTAAGCGATTCCGACAGCATAAGCTATTTTTTCCTTCTGTTGACGTTGCAACTGTTCTGCCTCCATGGACATCACACGTCGATTTAACTTCACAATCTGCCGCCGTAAATGCACTAGCTCCTCAGATATAGATAGGCCTTCGCCATTTCCCATTGGAGGTGTTGGATCTCTAAAAAAATATGTAAAATATTACAAACACAGTACAGATATTTTTACAATTTGTATATTTTATACCCAATGTCCTAATAAATGCTTTTGTGTTCCTGGGACCTAATTTTGCGCAAGCTTATATAAAGCTCAGAATAAAAAGTTTGCTACTAGCTGAAATGTTAGCGCCATAATATATAAATAAAAAATAGGGCAGTTTCAAAACTTGTATAAGGTACTATTTGACAGCTTCAATGTACCTTAAAACCAGGCGAGACTCAGTATTAATGGAGTCATTAAAGTTGTCACAACGAGGGGTAACGGCGCGCGCACCATCACCCTGAGAGCGTATCGTGCGCGCCTGTCGGGGCGGCGAAGTGCCTGCCTCGGCCGGGAAGTCATCAGCTGAGGGGAAGTAGTGCTGGTCAAGGGTTATCACACGTGGCGGAGTGTTTACCCGAATCATACCAGGGTCGGTTGGTAGCACAGCATTATCCAGTTGAATTTCCCTTGGGGGTGCCTTTGTACCTATTGAAGAAAATTGCTTTTGTTGTATTTTAACTTTAAACAAATTCAGGGAATTAATAATAATCCTCTATCTCAATAGAATAGAAACAAAAACTACTACATGTTGTATTAAAAAGTGTGTAACTATCTATATAATTTACCTATATGCTGATCCTGTCCAACAACAAGTATCCTTTCTGGTACTTTCATATCAAATTTTTCATTGGCATAATCCCATCCTCCCACTAACCCATTGGGTGTATTTTCATCATCAACTATATCACCTGTTGCCTAAAGAAAAAGGAAATTTACTATCAAACATTTTTATTTTCATTTCGTTTTCAATAAATAAAAAGATATTTTCATTCCATTTTTAAGGTGCAGGAGAGAGTGAGATTACGTTTTAGCGCCTCTTTAATCGATTTTTTTTATTTATGAAAATCTGCCTTGAATAAAATATTTTGGAAAAATTTATTTGTCAAAATTGGTAGGCACTTATAGTACTTTTGAGTTTCAAAATCTAGACAATGCCCATTGTTTTTCTTGTAACTTCTTTGTAACTTTTGACCATTGTTAATTTTAGAGACAAAAAAGAGAAAAGATGATTGATCTATTTACAAATTGTGGTTACTACAAGTATGGAACATTAATAATGTTATGCATTTGTAATGTTTTAATAAAATTTTGTTTTATAACAGAGGCGACCACTGTCTATATAAAATAATTTACCTTAATTCGTTGTGGCACAGTCATGTTATGGCTAATGAGCCGAGCATAAGCTTCTTCAGTTGTGAACTGCATCATTTGTACCTTGAAACGGTAAGTTATGTTTATCGATACCAGATGATTGCAAGTAAAAATTCTATATCAAAAAGTAACAGAAAATGGTAAATATGTTGAATTTTTGCAGGTATTAAGAAATTTACGTCACTTCTGACAAAATCTTATCTCATACAAGAACGAAGTTAAGATGTAAATGGAATTACAATGATTTAAACACCCCATACTCACAATGTTATGGGACGGTTATTTAAGTTTATTCCATTTGTATTTTTGTAATAAATTACTTAAATTGAATCTTTTGTCAAGCTAAAATTGACTGACAGAAAGAAATTAAATAGGTTTTCAAAGATTATGTAGATCACAGAATAAATACATGTTTAACATTTATGAACGTTAGTCTAAATGTCATTGCATTTTCGTTGGTCAAACTCAATCCCAAAAATAAAAATTGAGAAAAATCATTTATAAAAATATGATAATCAATGAAATATCTTGTTAATCATATACAAGCATATGTATTTACATAACAAATTGATGAAAAATACACATTTGCAAAAACATTTGGAGCAATGTGATTTCTAAATGCAGTATCATCGTAGCTCGATCCGTGTTCATCTGTCATTGGCGGTTTCGGTTTGTTCATTGTGATAGCATTATAATGGGTTTATTTTGTAACAAATTAATATTACGTTTAAATTAATCGATATAAATTTAAAAGTATGACTTGACATTTTAAAAAGACATCGTGCATGTAATAAAAAATATTCATATTCCTAAACTGATTTTAATTGGTAGTAAACAATGAAATCCACCGGCCTTATAATTTCTGTATTAGTAATTTTAGTCCACGTTCTTGTTTTTGTATCCACCGATACTGATCCACCAAAGCGAGATGAAAAGAGAGCAAAAGGAGTCACAACTTTTGTAACCGCTAAGTGGGAGTCAACTCCAATAGTCTTAGAACTTGCTGAATATCTTTCTGGCGAAAGTTCTGATCTGTTTTGGTCATTTGTCGACGGTGTTAACTCTTTAAAATCTCCCTTACAAGGATTAGGTAAGTAAATATCACTACCGAAAGTTATCAATATTGACAGAATAAGCATGTAATACAAATTTAAACATATTTCAGCAACTGACAAAGAAGTTTATGATGCATGTATTGGCATTGCGAGTACATTGCTAGCTCCGGCACAATTGAGAATGGCAAAATTGGCTCTGTCTATGCATTTGACCTCTCCAGCTGTTCGTATGTTTGATGAGATTGCCACCCAAAATGGTGCTAAAGATGTTCAATGTGAGGAATATGTACATATTGCATCAAGGAAAATTTGTGATACTGACACCTTACGTGATGTTCTTAAAGCATACAAGACCTATAATCCTGTAAGTTTAGTGTGCAAATATTTTCCTTATCAATTATGTAGCTGAAAGACCTTAGTTGGATTAGCAGATTCCGACCAATATCCATTACATTTACAAATAGATCATTTGTAAATGTAATGGATATTGACTGCAGTAACATTGAATATTTTTTCTATAGTAAAATGTTAACTTTTCATTTAAAACATTTATTTACAGGAGGATCATATCTTAGAGACATATTTGTTGGACCACTCTTATCCTAGTAGTGACAATAAAACTCTTACAGCTATATTATATGGGGAACTTGGAACTGTTGAATTTTCTAACAAGCATAAAATACTTGCTACATATGCAGATATGGGTGCAGTAAATTATGTTGTAAGATGGAATGTTAAGGTATGGTTTTCTAATAACATATTAGAAATTTATTTATCTTCCTACTTTTCCATCAAATTAATTGTAAATTTCTCACAGCCTAGAGGTGGACCTAAATTGCGTCTATCGGGCTATGGGGTGGAGTTACAACTGAAAAGCACAGAGTATAAAAGTCAGGATGATACAACACCAAAAGAGACTGACACTGGAGATGCTGCAGAGCCGTCTGTGGAAGAAGATGAAAATGATCCTCAGAATCAAATAGATGGTTTTAACTTTGGAAGGCTCAAGTAGGTTGACAGTGAGATGAAATCAATTTTTAGGTTTACTTATAAAATATTACCAGTTTGTAGTTGATTTGAGGAGTGTGGATTTTCTATTAACTGTAACATAAATGTGAAGTTAAAAATCATTGTTGCTTAAGTTATTTATGTTAGCCTAAGACTCATGTAATGGGATTAAAGCAACTTGTGTGTCAAGGGTGTCTTATGCAACATGATGTAAGAAACAATGTGTACTAATGTGTCCTGAAAATCCCTTTTTTTATATAAATTTGAAATTTTCTGGGGAAATTTGACATCTATTTCTTTCATATTATTTAATAGGAACTTATTCCCTGCCCTGCGCACACCATTGGAGCGGTTCCGACGTCACCTGTCGGAGTCCAGTGAGGAATTGGCTCCGCTCAAAGTGTGGCAGATGCAGGCGCTCAGCATGCAGGCTGCCGCCGCTGTCGTCGACGCCAATGACGCCGGCGGCGACGAGGCGCTCAAAGTGCTCACATCTATTGCACAGAACTTCCCAATGCAGGTAAGAACATGGACAACTTTAAATTAAAAAAAAAATGGTTAACTTAGATTTTTTTTAATAAGGTAAAATATTTACAGATGTTATTTATTGTTAATGTCGGCTCAACAGGTTTTCGTCTTCCAGTTTACCTTTTGTCATCTCAGTTGTTGCTTCCTTCTAGATCATGTCACCTTTCACACAATTCATCCATCTCATTCTATGCCTACCTCTATAGATGTGATATATATATAAAAAAGGTGTCCCTCTCACACTCATACCTAAAGTTCTTCTTATTTAACTATATTTAACTATATCTATTGTGAATGTAATTTGTTTTAGACAAAGTCCCTCATCCACGTGAATGTGCCTCGTTCATTCCGCGACGAGGTGCTGTACAACCAGGACGTGTGGGCGTCGTCTTTGGGACTGCGCGCCGCGGAGCCGCTGCTGCTGGTCTCTGGTGCCCAGTACGACGCCGAGGAGGTGGACGTGATGGCCCTCCTCGCCGCCCTCCGGGAGGACGTCGGACCAATGAATGCTTTACATGCACTCGGTTTGTTTGACTAAACAGAATTTTAAATGTTCATCATAGTAATATGCTTATTGTTTCATAGCTATTCTATGACATCTGAAATAACCCTGTGTGTCAGATATCTATATCTTATAATAAGTTCATTAGAATTATAAACACCCGAAGGCCAACATCTATGTTTTTAAAATATCATAATTGTGAGAACATGTTCTTATATGGATCATATTATACCAGGTTTACCGAAGAACCTTATCAATACACTAATGTCACTGGAGCTGGGCGAGGCCTACACGTGGGAGGAGTACGGGCTGGACATCCGCGACTCGGCCATCACGTGGCTCAATGACCTGGAAACAGACGACCGCTACCGACGCTGGCCCTCCTCTTTCATGGAACTCTTGAGACCCACATACCCCGGCATGCTCAGGAATCTAAGACGGAACATTTATAATTACGTATGTATTTTTGTAAAATGGCTTATTTTTGTCACTATGGTACAATCGGGGAATGTCTCTTTAAAAGATGCAGTTGAATGTTTTGTCTGTACGAAAAAACATCGGATTAATTGTTTTTATTATTCGGTCGTTTGTGCAACTCACTGCTACCTAGTTGATTATTTGTGAGACGAGGCAGAACTTTTCTCGTTGCAAGAAATAATGCAATTTATCTGTAAATGGAACACCTCGTATTTCCATGATAGTACATGTTGTAAGTTAGTGTGGTAACCCAGGTGATAGTGATCGACCCGACGTCGACGTTGTCGGGTCCGCCGCTGAAGCTGGGCGAGACGCTGCTGAAGCACGCGACGCCGGTGCGCGTCGGCCTCGTGCTGGCGCCCGGCAGCGACGCCGCGCTCTCCGCCGCCGTGCGCTCCGCATTTAACTACGTAGCGCAGGACAAAAACTCCAATAAAGAAGCATTTTATTTCCTTACACAGGTATGTCATCATAACAGGAAAAGTTAAATAATGTTTTATATGGGAATGGAATACAGAACTAATGCGATATAGGAAAAAATAAAAAGTTTTTTGGGGGTAAAAGAGATTTGGCTCCATGTGACTATGTTAATAAAAAAATCGTTTGATTTTTTTTTCAGTTGATTAGTTCGTGTGAGAATAATGATATGACATTAGAACATGTCAAAAACCAGCTACAGAAATACGCGAGCTCCGGTACCAATGTAGACGATATTATTTACGAGGACTCTGAGTTTAATTTCGGTCATCAGCTAGCCGAGGAATTCCTTTTCAAGATAACTAGCGACAAGTATCCCTTGGTAAGTACCATGTAAAATAGAATTAACTGCATTACTCAAAAAATATAGAAAGACACTGTAGACAGTACTCTGACTATAGACCATAGACCTCTCTGTAGACTATAGACCATATAGGATCTCGATGAAATTTAGACATATGTAGATCATAGTCTGGAAGAACGCATAGTTTATTTACTTAGTTTTTTTATTAAATCCAAATTACAATCGGGTAAATTAGTAATTAGTAATAAAAAAATTATAACTAGTATTGAATAATGACATTGTTAGGTGCTGATTAACGGCGTGCCGCTGTGGGACGACGGGTCGCCGGCGGCGGCGACGTCGTCTGTGGAGCTGCTGGAGGAGGCGCTGGTGAGCGCGCTGGCGCGGCACACGGCGCGGCTGCAGCGCGCGGTCTTCCGCTCCGAGCTGGCGGACACGGACGACGCCGTCGACCACCTCATGAAGCAGCCGCATATCATGCCAAGGTCGAAGAATATTTCATTGTTATGTTAACAATGGCATTTTTGCAATCCACAGTCCTTTATGTACCTTGTAGATCTATTGCAAAATATTTAAACATCTACACTGATATTATAAAAAGGAAAGATTTGTATTTTTGTATGTATTGAAATAACTCTAAAACTACTAGGCCGATTTAAAAAATTCTTACACTATTAAAAAGCTACGTTATCAGTGAGTAAGGTAGGCTATTTTTTTGTTATTTTTCAATTTCTCGCCGGTGAATTCGCAAGCAACAGCTAGTTTGAAATATCTTTATATTTGTAGACTAAATCGTCGGGTCCTGGCGTCAGAACCAACACAATATTTGGATCTATCCGGAGTGCCTTCTTCTCCCGAACTCTTCACAGAAGATAGACTACATCGCTTGATGCATTTGACAGGTATATGCAATGTTTTATGTATTTTAAAAATAAAATTTACACAGACCAGCAAAATAACGTTAAGTGATATAAGGCCATAAAGACACATGGTAATTTTTTTTATTTTTATTTTTTATTTTCTTTTAACAATACAAAACAATTTAATCTAGTTATATAATAAAAACGCTAAATAAACCTCAATGGTTTTTCACTAGCGTTTCAGTGGCTTGCGTACATAAATATTGTTTCAGTTTATGCATAATGTTTTTTTGTGTTATACATTTAGTAGTTAAGAAAGAAATAAAAAAATTACCATTACAATAATTAACTTTGTATCGTATTTCCCAGGTCGTGACGCTTTAGCCACCGCGCTACCGATCTTGAAATATTTCCTTAAAAGTGGTAAACCCGAGAAGATAACCCAAACAATTTGGGTAGTTGGAGATCTAAACGAGAAGGAATCTAGAGATCTGCTAAGAAATGCTATAAAATTCATGGTAATATTGAAAAAAGTGGATACATAGTTGCTATAGTTGATATTTTTTATGGTTCAATCTTAATATATTTGTAATTTAGAGAGAGAGTGGCGGCGTGCGCGTGGCGTTCATTCCGAACGTGGAGGGCGTGTCCGGAGAGCAGTCGCTGAACAAGGCGGTGTTGGCGGCGCTCGCCGCGCTGGAGCCCGCCAAGGCCACCAAGTACGTCACCGCGCTGCTGGAACAGGAGGGCTGTCATGAGCGACAGGATTGCGATATACTGGTATTTATTGAACTTTCTATATAGATTACATAGCTTGGTGTTCGACAGACTATTTCGTTGTAAATACTTATCAAATTGATCTTTTGTTACATGTGTTTCTGATAAATAATCTGTGCACAACGTCCAGCATAAATGGAATTTTGTAATAATATTTACCTGTAATTACTTGCATGTATCCAATATTTAATGTCTATTTTTTCCTTTACGTTTAAATTTATTCATTGTAAATAATCCATGCACACAAAAGACAGGCGTGAGTGATGTGGAAGAAATCCTGCGTTTCGTCTGATGAGTGTGTGTATCGGAGATACCTAATTTTAGTGCCCCTCCCTTTCCACCCCTTTCTTATATGGAATGGATGGGGTGGGGAAGTAATTGGACAGAAGAGACGCAAAGGACGGGGAAATATCCTCTTTCCATGCGTCCCATTCTCTGTCGATTAAAGTTAGACAACGCATCTGCACTGCGGATGACTATAGGCAGCGGTTGCTTCGCTATTACAGCGAAATTAGGTGACAGCTTGTTAGGTTGTCACCTTATGATTTAAATAAAAAAATGTTTGGTTACAGCCCGAACTGGTGCCAGTTCTGAACAAGCTGGAGTGGGTGCTGAAGGCGACGCGTGTGCTGTGCGCGCGCGGCATGCGGCTGCGTGCGGGCGCGCGCGCGCTCGTACACAACGCACGGGTCATCGGACCATTTGAGGATAAACTCGGCTTCTCTATGGACGACTTCTTGTTGTTGGACAGGTCGGATATCAAACAACACCTTTATTCAAAGATAGAACAGTAAATAAAATAAATAACACTAGAAGATATTAAGTATTCCTATGTCTTTTATTAAAAATATTTTTTTATTAACTTTTAGGTTCAGCAATCAAGTTTATGGCGAGAAAATTGCCGATTTGCTTCTTAAGAAAAAAACCACAGTTGAAAACGATGTTTATGATGAAAGTATTACAGGTACGAAGAATGTTTTGACATTTACTCTTTTTATAGGTGTTTATAGGATCAATGTGTTAGAAGTTCTACATCTATATTTTTTGTGATTTAGTGGATATCCCGGAGCTATCAGCGGACGAGTATCTGAAGGTGATATCGGTGCTGTCGTCGCGCAGCCCCAAGAGCCGCACGCCGCTGCCGCAGGGACTGCGCACGGACCACTCTCTCGTAGACCTGCCGCCGCAGCACGCTGATGAAGCGGCTATTGAAGTATGTAGAGTAGTTGGGCCCATTAAAAGATACAATATTTATTATTTACAGAACTTCACTAGCTACAATATCATTTATTAAAAAAATCTTGTCTCGTTTTTAATAGTGTATATGTTTGTAGATAGTAGCAGTGTTGGACCCGGCGTCGACGGCGGCGCAGCGCCTAGCGCCGCTGCTGCTGGTACTGCGGCGCGTCGTCAACTGCCGCCTCAAGCTCTTCCTCAACCCGCAGGATAAGAACTCCGACATGCCGCTAAAGAGGTGCACTTACAAAAATACAAGTCACAAACTGTTGGAATGAAACCGAATTGTGTAACCGAAAAATTCAAGGTCTAACATATATTTTCAATTTCAGCTTCTACCGCTACGTGCTGGAGCCGGAGCTGCAGTTCACGGAGGCGGGCGCGCTGAGCGGCGGCGCGCTGGCGAGGTTCTGGCGACTGCCGCAGGCGCCGCTGCTGTCGCTGGAGCTGCGCACGCCGCCCAACTGGCTGGTGGAGTGCGTGCGCTCCGTCTACGACCTCGACAACATACGACTTGCCGATGTAGACTCGCTCGTACACAGGTACTCATTTATTCCTTACCAGCTTTCGCCCGCTACTTCTTCCGCGTGGAATTAAACAAAAACAAAAGCCTATGTGTTCTTTCAGACTATGCTTTACATCTATAACAATTTTTATCGAGATCCTTTCAGCTGTTTAGGCTACAAACTCCAACAAACATCCATCTATCTAAACTTTCGCATTTATATTTATTCCTTATGAATGTAATAGATTTCAAAAAGTTCCCCAAAAATTCCTCATTTCAGTAGGTATGAATACTAATTTCTATGGCATGTTCGCAGTGAATTCGAACTGGAATACCTGCTACTGGAGGGTCACGCGTGGGACACGACGCTGGGCACGCCGCCGCGCGGCCTGCAGCTCATCCTGGGCAGCCGCGAGCAGCCCGAGCTCATGGACACCATCGTGATGGCCAACCTCGGCTACTTCCAGCTCAAGGCCAACCCCGGCGCATGGACGCTGCGTCTTAGACCTGGACGCTCTGAGGATATTTATGAAATTGTTGGGTAAGTCACTATGTACTTTCTACGATTTACATTTGATTTCTTTTTAATTTGAAGCTTTTCGTTAATTTTAATTATGTAAAGATTTTCTCATTTATACTTTTTATTTATATAAAGGCTAAACTATTGTTATGTGTTTTGAAAGTCATGAGAACACGGAGACGACGGCCGGTAACAACGACATCCAGGTGCTGCTGGGCTCGTTCCGCAGCCACGTGGTGAAGCTGCGCGTCAGCAAGCGCGCCGGCAGCCACCACCTCGACCTGCTCGCTGACAACGAGGACAACAACGCCGGCGGCATCTGGAACTCCATCGCCAGGTTACCACACAGTTCTACAAACCATTTTCCACACAGAATATGTATATTTTTATGTTCGTAAAGCGTTTGACCACGATCCCACCTGATGAAAGTGATGCGAAAATTGGCACGCGCTAGCTTCATGAATAGCTTACTCTAAATTGAACCTGTTTTTTGAGTAAAGTATTTGTATTATGAGCGCACAGTGCATTTAACTACCTTATGTATAATTATCTGACATATTTTGGATGTATCTTTTTCTTCTTATTATGGAATTAATTGTATAATATATAACAGTTCGTTCGGAGGCGGAGGCGGAGGCGGGGAGGAGGCGGAGGGCGCGGAGGAGACGATCAACGTGTTCTCAGTGGCGTCGGGGCACCTGTACGAGCGCTTCCTGCGCATCATGATGCTCTCCGTGCTGAAGCACACCAAGTCTCCAGTGAAGTTCTGGTTCCTCAAGAACTACCTCAGTCCATCACTTAAGGTAAGTTAAAGTCTACAACTAACCAAAAATCCCAATATTTAACACCTTAAAACAGCTGCTAAAATTTTAAATCTATACTAATATTATAAAGAGGAAACATTAGTATTTTTGTATGTATTGCAATAACTCAAAAACATCTGAGCCGATTTCAAAAAATCTTTCATCAATAAATAGCTACGTTATCGCTGAGTATAATTTTTATTTTCGCGCGGATTAAGACGCGAGCAACAGTTACGTACTATATTTTTGTTAATCAGAGTTTTAAATTGGAACATTTGTTTGTGTTGTCAGGACATATTGCCGTACATGGCGCAAGAGTACGGGTTCGAGTACGAGCTGGTGCAGTACCAGTGGCCGCGCTGGCTGCAGCGGCAGCGCGACCGCCAGCGCACCATCTGGGGCTACAAGATACTCTTCCTCGACGTGCTCTTCCCTCTCCACGTCAAAAAGATCATCTTCGTTGATGCTGACCAGGTAACAACATTTTATTTACCAACAGAAAAAAAAAACATTTTTTCTTTTTTTTTACAGTAAAACTCGGTAGCTTCAAGTACTAAATTATATTGATTTATGTAAACTCAAGGTAATTGATGTTTTAGATCGTAAGGGCAGACTTGAAGGAGTTGGTGGAATTAGATTTGGGCGGAGCGCCGTACGGGTACACGCCCTTCTGTGATAGCAGGAAAGAGATGGAAGGTTTTAGGTGAGTTCGATATTTTAGATGTACGATATGATATTCGACAGTTTATAAGTAAAAATGTATTTGTCAGGTTCTGGAAGCAGGGGTACTGGCGCAACCACCTGCAGGGGCGCAGCTACCACATCAGCGCGCTGTACGTGGTCGACCTGAAGCGGTTCCGGCGCATCGCGGCCGGCGACCGACTGCGCGGACAGTACCAGGCCCTCAGCCAGGACCCCAACAGTCTCTCCAACCTCGGTACACTAACGATATAAAACATCGAAATTATTATATGGATATAGCACTGATATTTAAATAAGGCATTAATATAAAATAATCTTTTGTTTTAGATCAAGATTTGCCGAATAATATGATCCACCAGGTGGCGATAAAGTCACTGCCGCAGGAGTGGCTCTGGTGCGAGACCTGGTGTGACGACAAGTCCAAAAAGCAAGCCAAGACTATTGATTTGGTGAGATTTATTATCTGTGGTCACTAGAGATATGAGAAACGTTAAGTTGACAGTGTATTGATTTTATTTAATGTGTGAACAGTGCAACAATCCGATGACGAAGGAGGCGAAGTTGTCGGCGGCGATGCGCATCGTGCCGGAGTGGCGCGAGTACGACGGCGAGGTGCGTGCGCTGCAGGCGCGCGTGCGCCGCGGACTGTACCAGCACACCGACACCGACCAGGAGCGACATCTGCACGACGCAGGTGACACTACACACATACAATTAAATCGATTACATTTAATTAAATCGTGATGTAATCGATACGAATATTTGTGTCCGCTATTATGCTCTAAAAGGGTTTTATGTTATTTATGTGTTCCTCTTTGAGTTGTGAATTAGTTCGTCTCACTCTGGCATTTGATTAAGATTTTTTCTTTTCTTTCAGGTAAAGAACACGAGCATACAGAGTTATGATGTAATAATCAAATTAGAACTTTTAGTTATTCCAATTTTTGTTGTAAGGTTGTAAGATTGTGTAAAAGATGTGTTACATGATGTGTATGATCACTGTGAGAATTTATTATAAGACTTTGAAGATTTTCTCTTTCCTTGTGTATGTTTTCTTGTTGTGATTATTTTGATGCCATTTCCATAAACAGTGTTGATATTTGTCGTGTAAGTTTAAGTGATGTGATTCCTAGCAACTAAGCGATACCATACTCTTTTCAATATAGCATGGTGCAAACGACAAAAGCAAAGGGTTCACTTTACTTTGTTCTTAATGTAAAATGTACTAAAATGTGAAAAATGTTTTGCTCTAATTTGTAATTTTATAGAAATTGCGAAATGCCCTCCGGCCCGTGCTTGTGTGAGCAGGAATTTATTAGTTTCTTTGAAAAATGTATTGTTATTGATGATATTGAATATGGTTTGAATTCTCACATAAAAAATATATTTCCAATAAAAATTTAGTTGTAAAACGTTCACTGAGTACACATATTTCGAATGATTTATATTTCACTTGTAATAGAAGCTGTGTTTTGCAAATAAAATACTTTTTTGTCAAACTAAGTTTTTTTATTCTCGTTTTCAATCCTACAATTCTACACAAAACTCACTATTTTACAATTTTAAACTTACAGAAATAATGTAATCTTAACAAAGTTAAAGAACACCGTAGTTTTAAATAAGTACCAACTTATGTACAAGTAGGAGTTGACTAAACTAATAACATTAAATACTGCTTCTATTTTTAACATCTACTCATTTACATAAATTAAAAACTCAAGCTTACATTATATACAGAAAGCAAGTCTTAGAGAAGATTGAAGTTTATTTAAGAGCTATGTCTACAGTCTAACTTCTACACACGTAACACATTATTGTCAAAATATATGTTTAGCCTACAGTCACAAGAATTGGCTTTCATCACGCTGTCACTAAAATTAAACAATATTATATAGCAAACATTAGATAGTGTAAGTACTGATGTCTTTGGTGGTAGAATTAACAGTCAATTACTTAAAAACTACGCCAAAACAAATTGTACCGCTGCTGCCTGGCTTACAACGAAATGACTAGTTAGTTGTGTTGTCATGTTTTCTTTGGTTGAAATATTGTACATAAAGTGGAATTCATCATGCAAGAATTTGCATAATGAATTATATAAAAGAACTGAAAAGTAAATTAAAGGTGAATGTATTGATTTAATGAAATTATGAAAGCAATCAGTTGAATTGATAAATTTGGAATGTTCTTGTTTTGTACAACAAATCCCCCCGTGCACTTCTTTAAAGAAGATGCTTATGGGAGAAAGGATATTGCCCTTTATGAAGGGCATATAGCAGTTGTAGTTCAGTTGCAGTAGTGTTCCTCGGTGGTGACGCGGCAGAGCTGGCAGTCGACGCGGCAGCACCAGTGGTAGCGGCAGCGGCAGCGCTCCAGCCGGCTGGAGCGCACAGCGCGCCGCCCGCGCCCGCAGCACAGCCGCGCGCACCCCCCCGCGCCGCTGCCCAGGCTCGCGTTACACTTTCTAAATACACAATATAACTCCTTAAAACGCAGCAAACACAAGATAAACTTCCAGCAGGGAAGTATCAAGATATTACAAAAAGTGCTCAAGTGGAACCATTGATTGACAAAAAAATACTATTAGTTTTAGTTAGTACGAGCCGTTGCTCGCGACTTCGCCCGCGTGAAATTACAAATATAACCTATTGCGTTCGCCCTTTTTTTCAACCTATTACCAAAAGTATTAACTTAGTAGTAATCTACGTAATAACAGAAATCTACCGATGCAAGATTCCAAATTTCTAAGTCCGGTAGCTTGTAAGCTGATTTTTCGGTTACCCTTATTGTTTGTGTTCGCGATATCTTCTAAACTATTAGTCCAATTTTAATACTGTAAATGACAATTTTATTCTACATTAAATTCTCCTGATAACAAACGCATTTATTTGGATAAGGATTAATATTGAAACCAATAAAAGAACGCTGCAAAGAGCATTGGATTTTTAATTCATTTTGTAAACACAAAAGTGGTTATTGTAAGAAAACCGTTAATATGCTATCGCGCACTTTTCTGTAGAACTTTTTAAGATCTACAATTCTTTCATACATCATTTTTATATATCTCTAACGGTTTAGGCAGCGTAAGCCGAGAAAAGTTAAAGTTTAGTGAGTTTTTAACGCCGGCGTCCAGAAACACGCTGTTTATTAATAGTTCCTGAACATTAGCAATAATTAAATATAGCCTATGTTACTCACAGATAAATTACCTTTCTGATGGTGAAAGAATTTTTAAAATCGGCGCAGTAGTTTTTGAGTTATTTCAATACATACAAAAATACAAAAATACAAAAATACAAAGTTTTCCTCTTTATAATATTAGTATAGATATAGATTTAAAAGTGTAAAATGAATGATTACCTGCCGTGTGTGCCGAGGGAGCCAGCGGCGGGCTCGGGCTCGCAGTAGTCGGGGCTGGGCGTGACGTAGCGCAGGCGGGGGCGGGGCCGCGCGCGGCGGCGGGCGTGCGCCTTGAGCGGGCCGGCGCGCGCCGCCTCGCCCGCCAGCGCCGCGGCCACGCGCGCCAGCGCCGGCAGCGCGCGCCAGCACGTGCGCACGGAGCACGACCCCGACACGCCGTGACACGTGCACTTCGTCCGCATGCCGCTCGACACCACCTGCAAACGAAGTACACCTTATTCCTATTCGACGTCTCATACCTTTTTACTTAAAGTCATATAAAGGTACGACCTCTATAGCTTATTGTTTAATATGTTTCATGAATTAAATAGCAATTTGCAGTTTAACTTAAAGCACTAATAACCTTTCTGCCGAAGCGCAAGTTGATGAGGTTAGCGGCGGCGATGAGCGGGCGCAGCGAGTCGAGCCTGGTGCGCAGGTCCACCTGCGGGTCGAAGCGCGGGTCGTCCGCCGCCATGCGGTACTCGATGTTGCGGTGCCGGGACCCTCTGTCTTCATACTCGTATCTATTTTTTTTAACGATTAATAAATGTTCGTTTTGAAACTAAACGAAAACGTTTTGTCTTAGCAGTGATTTGGATCTATGTCGCTTATTTTTTATTTAATATTAATATTGTAATTTTTTTGACATCTTTTATTTTTGTATCACCTCGATCTGAACCTTTTTCTCGTGGGCCTGCCACGTCGTGGGGACCTGGGCAGCCGCTTCCGTCCGCGACGGCCCTTGCGCGGCCTCTGCGTGGCGCTGAGGTTGGCGGGCGCGGGCGCGGGCTCGTCGTCCACCAGTATTACAACAGGCGGCGCTGTCATCGCCTCCGTCGTAGGCTTTTCCGTCGTCGTTGTTTCAACTTCGATTATATCTTCAATCCTTCCGTCTCTAACGTCGATTTCGTGGGCATCAAGGAATTGCTTAGCAAATCTAAAAATATTTCAAACATCATTCAAGCAACAGGTTACGTCTGCAAATGTTAGAAAAATGTATACGAAGTTGTGTGAAGCAGTAGTACCGTTCAGCCCACTGCAGGTTATCTCCGCAGCCGCCCCACTTGAAGCTTGCGTGCGGCTCGGGCGGGGCTGCGTGGCGCGGCGGGCGGGGCGGGGCGCGCGGGGGCGCGGCGCACGAGCACGCCGCCAGCGCGCCCGCGGCGCACGCTCGGGCCACCGTCCACGACAACGCTGCCGCAGATATCGCGTACACATAGGCCTGTTCACGGGTACCTAGAAAAATGTTTTTGGACATGGGTAACTCTCTTTATTTGACCAAAGACAACGTTTTAACATCATTTCTACACCTTATAAATAGGTAGATTTCTCCATTCTCCGTACTAGTACTCTTCTATTTCACTAAAAGTTGGTGTTGAAAATATTAAAGGCGTATAAAATAAAGTAGTAGGAGACACTTCCAATGTACACATATCTATCGGTATGACTAAATCAAAGACAATTATAAACTAACTAATCTAATTTTAGATTATTATACACTCTGACTCAAAGTGAAGGCAATGCGTAGACTGTCGCACCAATATCTTTTATTTTCATTGAACTTGCGCATTTGAAATAGACTACTTTGCTTACTTCTATTTTAAATCTTACTTCTTATTTTAACGGTGTACATTTATCGTACTTACTTTAAACGAAACGAACGAACCTTATAGATAACATGCCGTGTTCTAAACATTACTATGTATAGATCGCAATCCTTTACTTGTAATTACAAGCAATCTAGCGGCGAGATCTCGACAGTCGACAGGCACAGGCCGTAGCGAGCCCGCAGCGCAGCCTCGTCGCTCACACAATGCCGGTCAAGCTTATCGCGACCATCGCCGAGTAGAGCGTACCGCTTAAAGTTATCATTATGGCCCCTCGCCCGCCCCTGCCCTGCTTTGATTCATGCGTGTAATTAAATCTTTTGTCAGTCTCCAAGCAACCCTCCCGCTCGCAGCCAACGGAACCTTTGTATTTGATGCACGTAAGATAACAAGCGGACGGCGCTCCACGCTGATAGTAACTCGCTGATTGATACGTTTGCGATACAGCCGACATAGATTGAGATGCGGTCATCATGGGTTGGCGGATTTTGTCCCATGTTATCTTACTTTGAAAGGCTTTGTAGTTCAAAGCTGAGTTATAACGCAGGTTTTCGAGTATAACCAATAAACGAAAACAATGAAAGAAAGACACCGTCGGCCATTTCATCACATAAATAAGTATTAAATTAATAATCAATTACATAAGATATAAGCTATTTTTTTTACTTTTGTGAAACAAACAGAATTTTTAAGAATCAGTGAAACAAAACCCGTCAAAGAAATTCTGGTCGAAAAGAAAATTTAATTTTGTGTTCATTAGCGCGGAACTCCAGACGTACTTCGTTTAGATAAACTTTTAATTAAAATGTATCAAGCCCGAAGCACTCTGAAGATTCCTAACTGTTTGTTAGCAACAGACATTTCTTGTCAATTAATTTCCTTAAGTAAGCTCGCGGCTGGCTGCGAACAAAAGGTTTTGTCGTTGTAGCTAGCTTGTGGTCGACATCCGGCTGTCCACTGCTACTAGCAAGTTTCAATTGGTAGACTAACTGAATAATTAAATTATAAAAAAATATACCAACTTACTAGTTACCATAGTTCCAAGTACATATCTACAAGATATATCACATTAATTAGCCGGCGAAACAAGAGGAGTTCAGATTAATCGATGAAAAACAAAACTATGTTTTTAAATTGTCAATTCTTAATATCTTATTTGATAAAAATTGTATATCACCTGATGGCGATGTGAAAAGAATCTAAACTTATTTTAATCTCTCCTAGACTTCAATATTGAATGCCTTTCCATCGCATTGAATGCAGTTCATTTCTAAAGAGAAATAAAAATGCTTTTCTAGCAAGCGAGCTTTTAGTAGATATTATTTCGAAGTAAGGTTGCTCGTAAGCCTTTTATTGATAAGTCGAAACGATATGATTCAGGTAACTGCAATTTTATTCGTTTTATTATAACTTTTATAATTGCGTAATCAATTTAATGCAATTTTACTTTCTTAAACACGGATTAGTTTAAAAATTTAACCTTCACTTAAATTCTGGCAATTCACGAAACAGAATAAAGCACATATTTATTTTTGAACAGTAAACTACAATTGTACTGTTGAAAGGTTCGTGCAGATAAGTTAGTTTATTTGCGAGGTATACGCAAGTGGGGGACATGTCGCGATGCTCATGATATAAAGGCGGGCAAAGGAACTGCGAGCGGCGAGCGTTGCCAAGTAAAAGCTTCGTGCCAGATTCCTATTAGGAAATGATAGCGTGATTTATGATCACAATAGACTTGTGAAATTGTCACTGTACACAGGTTTATTCTTTGTTGGAAATGTTATTTTAGTTGTATTCTTGGAAGAGCTTTACTTGAAAAAAAATCAAGCTTCTACCAAGTTGTCGATTTTAAATTTAGTTGCTCTCAACACATACGAGTAGAATGTACTATCGTTTCTATTCTATTAATAGTCCATTCTATACATTATGTTAAAGTTTAATCAAGTTGTAATATGTATAGCTACATTTAATTAGGTCGTAATTCTTCATTAATGTTTTTAAGGTTTTTTAATTATATGACTACGATATCAAACAATGGCATTTTAGAGATTGTACAGTACATAGTTAAACAAAGGGCTTTCTTGAAATTAATTGCCCGAAAAGCGATAAATTAAACGGTATATGTATGTAAATAGTAGAGCTTGTCCGAGTCGAGTCCGGAACGGTCGTGCAAGCGGGGAGGTATACGGGCTCGTCACTGTCGACACTGCCCGCGAACGCACAAAAACTGTCCGGCGGGAACGCAAGGCGTGCCACCTCGTCGGCACTCGGGAGGTGGGCGTAAGGTAGGGATTTTAGGGTGGCATACGAAGTAGCTTAGACATTCTTTTTAGTAAAGTTATTATTTTTCTACCTTTTGAAATAGTTAACATTCCTTGGTACACATGGTAAATTCGGCACGACACTGATAGTATAGTTACTAACATTCTATATTAACACAGTTTTGGATAAGAGGGCAAACAAATATAATGAAGGTATGATTAGTGCTGTTTGAGAGGTCATGCTTACAATTAAAAAAACCTTAGAATAAGAAGATTTTCTGGTGCCTCGCAAGATCGTTGCATTCGTGACTATTCTATAAGTCTCAACTAAAATGATATTTTTCTTTCTCTTAATAGTTATGTATTATAGAAATTGGTAAATTTCGTGCTATGCTGCTTATCATTGTTTCTAAAAACTCGTATAACTTCTTGTCTGATTTATCTATTCCGGATGGTGCCTCGATGTTAATTAAAAAAACCTTAATGGAACTATAAATTTGGAGCCTCACAGGTTCAAGAATTTAATTAACTTTTGAAATTGTTAACACAAAGAATAATAATGAAATGTTTTTTTTTATAAGATATACTTAGAACCAACCTTTACTAACACTTTTTCTAATTCTATTGACACACACTGGTTGTGAGTTTAACCTTTTCATCTCAAGCGGATACTCAATAATGTTTGCAAATCTTTTTAGTCAATTCCCTAGATAACGTTGGTTTACAAACGTACCTGTGAGTAGATCCGGCGTAAACCTGGGCGCTAGCTCGATAGAGGAGCAGTTCCAGCGGTCGCCGGCGTGCGCGGCGAGGCAGGTGTTGCGGGCGAGGCGCGCGGCAGCAGCCACGTGCGGCATGGCGGCGGGCTGTCGTCGGCACACGCGCGCCTGCGCACCCCACAGCGCGCCGCCGCGTCGCGCACCGCCGCAATCGCTTTCCGTCCAGTTGCCGTCGCTCTCGTGCAGGGCCCTTAACATTCAAAATTATATGTTAATAGGAGACAATAGATCGAAAGTCTGTGATGATGTTTTTGTAATAAGATTAGATAAGAAGATTTAATATGAAACTAATGCTGATGATAATGAAGGTATAAAAAGATGTTCTCTTATACCCTGCAGATGATTTTAAGCAAAGCATTCCATTTATATAATTTAAATTTTAGTATGAATAGCTAAATGAATCCTCAGGAATACATAAAACACTAAAAATTCATTACCAAAAACTGCATACAGAGATGCATCTTACAATTCATCTTTCGACTGTATCATCATGGTCAATGTGATCGTGGTCAAACACTTGCTTAACAAACATAAAAAATAGCATTGAATGAGGTACAAACTTAAAATTGCGTTCCTAGTAAGCTAGCATATTTATTGCACATTACATATTTGCGTTCAAAGCAAATATTCAAGTTTGTGGCTTTTAATAAGAAGGAATGTCCATGTCTGAAAGGGTTTCAAGTCCACAAACAACATTAAATATTCATTTGCCAAATATTTACGCTGACTGCGGAGTTGGGATAAGCCTACAGGAATAGGGAATTATTTAAATAAATCATTTTCGAGATCAGAATCAGTTTGAAAAAAAAAATAATCTAAGTGATCATTAAAATCCTCAAAATCAGATTGAATAATTACTGTCCATCAAAGTTTTTAATGAGTATACAACTAAAACACTTAAGTACTAAGTAGCTGTAATAAAACGATACTTATAACAAAAAACTATTATTTAATCAGATCAAATAGGTACTATTTAAGACCAAACATTGTTTTGAAAAATATTTTCACTAAGTGTAATTAACTATTATTATTTCAGGTGTTTGCTATCTTTGTCAGTAGTAGAGGAGGCCTGTGAGGCTTGGTGCCTTTGGTCCGGCGGCGGCGGTCGCCGGCCGTGCTGGTAAGCCTCGCACATTTCGAACAAGTAATTAGGTAGGAAGTCGGCCGCCTCGCCCTCCCTGCGCCGCAGCAAACTGTACGCCTCGCGTAGCGTCGGCTTCGGTGTCAGCCGCATTTCGAGCTCTACGGCGGAAGGGAAGTGCGCGGCCAGAGAATAAATAATTTCCAAATCAGACGGCGGGGGAGTCAAATGCTTATAATTTGTAACTTTATGCAAGAAGTATTCAGACATGGCCATTCGCGACTTCCCCTCGTTGTATTTACCGAGTTTCATGTCGTAAAGAATCAGTTTCTGTCTCTCCGGGCCCCAATACTCTTGCTCGAAAGCCTCATAAAAATCTTCGACTTTCTTGAATTCGTTTCGGAAACAACGAGCCCATAATAATGGTATGCCATCGAGGCAAGATATTATGAAAGGCAGTTGTTTTTCTGCGGTGATGTTTATTTCTGCTATGTAATATTTGACGTTCTCCAAGAAGTCCATGGGATGGGTTTCGCCGCTGTCGTCGAAATGTGGACGTTTTTTAACCGACGCCAGGATCCAATCGTTAATATTCTCGCTGGATATTTGCAGCATGTTTTTGCTGCTGTTGCAGTTGCTCGCGCTCTCGTCGTCTATTTCCACTATTTTCGGGTGATCGTCTTTCCTCGCACTCGAAACTTTTTCTATATCTTCGTCCGCTTTACCAAGGTTTGGTAACGACACGTGACTTCGAAGTCGGGAAGACGGCATGTTTTGATATACATCCTCCTGGCTCTGTGAAAACCTAACACCGAAGCCCAAAGTCGTGGGTTTATAAATGGATCCGCTGTAAAATGGACTGTCAATCTTCTTTGCGTACTCGTCTTTAGTCTGCTCTTTAAAAGCGGAAGACGATATTTTGTCAACCATCTCTGATAGATTCGTCACTGACGTCTTGATTTGCCTTAAATCAACGAATAAACTCATCTTGATTCTTCTTACGTTAACAAATATTGTAGTTCCTCATCACTACAATAATTATGAACGTAATGAACTGTAAAAGTAAATATGATTTATCAATAAATTAAAGTTCTAACTCACTTCTAAAAATAATGCATGAAATGAAAACAGAATTTACAACCATATTTAATTGCATTATAGGCAAAGAGCTGGATATTTTTTAATCAATTTCAAATGAACAAAAAAATCGCATTTTGGATACGGAAAGGCAAAGAATGCTTACGTGCGGCGAGGGCGGGCAGCTAAATGGTACTACCCGCTTGCGTTGTAGCGGGGGATGCCGTGCCTGTACTCGATGCTTTTTACAAGCCGGCATTACTATAACTGGGTTACCCAAGACTGAATACTTAATTTCATTGACATTTTACATTACAGACACACGCAACCGATACATCACATTTATCATTAAAATCAATGCATTCAAATGAAACGAATAACACTAGTGTAGTAGTATAGTAATAAGCGAAAACATGAGACAATTTTTTCTACAGGATTTTACGTTTACTATACTATTTTTGTTTGTTATAACAAGGCGAACGAATGTAAGCGGATAAAGTTCGTTATCCGAAACGTAGCCCTCGTTATTGAGGCTGTAAGTACCTATACTATGCCTACTTTAGCAACGGCAGAACAGTTGATGAAATATCTCTATAAATCTGTGTTTTAATTGTAGACTTGACTTAAGTACCTTTGTATTTACTAAAATAGTTTTCATCAATTTAATGTTTCAAGAGCTTTTGTTTTATTCGCTATCTTCAATTAGTTAAGTTTTTTAAATAAATCTTTTCAGTCTTCACAGTTGTGTTCTGTTGGATATAATGCGGTTATTTTAAATTGCAAAGGCGTTGGGGTCGCAGATTATGCAGTTACTTGTATTAATAATTACGTTGCTTCGCATGGAAAACCGATATTCCTGTCTGAACGGCAGGGCAGGGGGAGAGCGCGCACGCGACGTCACCACGTCACGAGCGAGTGACGCGAACGCCTCTGTTGCATGCTCTACGCCGAGACTTTATAAGCGCACTAGAGTTTTCATTGTTTTATATCGACCTAGTTAATCGCTAACCGACTTCCGATACCTCCTATCACCTGAATAAACTTAAAACTCATCACAATATAAAAACATAACTAACTATACTTCGGTGTATACTACAAGTTGTCATCCTTAACATATGGAAATATACTAATAGTAACTTATAATATCTACTTATTCGAAATGCTAATCTCATACACCTAGTAAGTTGACCTGACATAGCGTTGCATTTTAACGCTGGATTTATTTAATTGAAATTAACGTTAGCGTTATGGCACAGTTTGTCGTGTCCCCGTCACCCTTTAGCGTATAGCAAGTCTGCAGCGGGTCGGAGTCACGGTGCTGCGGGCACAAAGCTTCCGTAGCCGTGTCTCCATTATGGATAATTCATGTGGAATGCAATTGTTCCGTGGCTGCGCCGAGCCCCGGGCCGATGTGCCGGGGACATTATCGTATTCGTCACGCCGCGCACGTGTACGTACAATGTAATAAAATAATTCCCGTATCGAATTTTACGCGCCTATCTCGATCTAGGAGACAAAGCGGCGCGCGGAGGGGCGTTCGGTTTCGCATTGTCATAACTGGTCGCGCTTCATAAAGGACCACCGAGCTTTCCGGCCGACCCGCTTTGAGTATGAATAAGGAGATAATTAAAAAAATAGGTTACCATTTTTATTATTGTTATTGAATAATTCACCGTGACATATTCTGATCGCATAAATGTGTCTATGTATTCTTTAATTCTATGGCAAAACATCTGGCCTTACTGTAATTTCTAGTAAAATGATCTACGACCGGCTCTACGAATGTCTACAAATAAGATTAATTCTAAGACATAATCTTGAATTAATTGGCATCTATTGCGTGGGTAGAAAAAAAATCATGTAAAGTAACATTTTTATAAAAACATTTTCAACGTCTCTACGTTGAAAAATCTCAGCACACTATGGAAAGCCAAATTAACTACACTAGCTAGCGCCATTATGGACGAAGTTTTCCGGCTTAGTGAACATGAATGTAGAGCCATGCAGATTTCATTGAAATATCAAAACTTTTCACTGCACTTGTACGGGAAAATGTTAATTTAGCAATGAAAAAAAAAATGTAGTCATGTAAGTATAAGAAAAATGAAGCTGAATCTAAAAAATATACAGTCTGAAGAGCTTTTAGCTAAAACAAACTAAACACTTAATTCCATGTTCTTTTAGTTTATTTATTTTTATCTTTTAGTCTATTAGTAAACTGCAGAACCAGAACAATGGATGGTATCCAAAATTTAAATATTATAAAGACAAACAAAACGCATTTGCAAAAACAATGGTCTGAGAGACAGCTGTCGCTGCATTGGATCGCTGATTCAACTTTAATGATGATTGAGCGGCGTATGATAGTGGTGGTGGTGGCGTAGCATGCGTGCAGCCTCGCCACCGTCCCCGCCCCCGCCCTCGCCACACTGCCACCACTCGCCGCACGGGGACTTCGTAAAGAATGCTTTTACGAATTTACTTAAGGAAAATTACCAACGTCCGTACTTAGAAAATCGTTAATTCACATCCTAAACTTGTACTTGAAACGATCATGATGTTATGATGATGCCAACATTTAATATGATTCAATGTCAGTATTCCTTTCATCTAATTATAACTTGAGACATGAAATTTCATTGTAAAACCTAATTTGTAACAATAAAATGAACTACCGTCTCGACGACTTAGATAAATCGCCCTTGTATTGAACAATTTGTTGAGTAATCCTTACATTTGTTTCAATTATTCCGACTTCCCACTCGGCGTGCCTTTACCTACATTCAAAACGAAATGGCTTTTCCCGGAGCGTGATTCGAATATTCATGGAAAATTATGCTTAGGTGGCAATAAAATTTATTAGTACGGTCACATACTGCGATAAGTTTACCTGTAAAATTAATTGTGTGCTGCCGCCGTGCTTTAATTACATTACACTTTGATAAGAGAACGTAACGCTATTGAATATCAAAAAGTTATGGTGCTATTAAGGAAACCACCTTAATAAGCACAACAGCACTACCTTAGGTGCTAAATTCAGAAGTTTTTTAAAAAAAGCATAAATATAACATATTTCGAATTGATAATTGGCTAAATTACATAAGGGTTTCTTACACAAGGCGTTGCTCATTAAAGTAAACAGTGGCGTAGATCGTGATTAATATTGGTCATTAAGTGAGCTCGTGTAAGTGGCTGTGTCGAATGGTTCATTATTACTGTATCATTGTTCGCTGCTCAATGGCGCAGAGAGAGTCGCAGTCGACCGCCGCTCCCACCCCTGCTTCTGATTGTAACAAATTGAGATTTCTTCGGATAATATATCTAATTGCCTTAGTCAGTATTAAGAAAAGCTGCACAGTAACATGGGGGTTAGAAGATGAATTGACTTTTTAATTTTGAATGCTTGTTAATATTTTATTTTAGTTTGTTGGTTTTTTAAAGACTACTCAACGGTTTTGTCTCATCTTACAATGATGCGATATACTTTATCGAGTTCCGAAAAGATAAAGCAAACGTTTTCATTGGAAGTATGTTAAGCCACTTTGATTTACGCCGCCGTAATATATTGCAAGATGCTAACAGCTGTATGTATCGCGTATTCTTATTTATATTCGAAGGAGGATTAGAAACGTCTGTGTTTCAGAGTTTGAAGTTACACACTTCTTTTTGTATAAACGATTGTTGAGAATATCGGTTGCTTATAAACATTTACAAATCATGCGAAGCTTCTTTATAAGTTGAAATCATCTCGCGAATGTATATAAGTGTGGAAAATCAGAATACCTTTGATATAACCTCAATAGTGCGGAACCATAAAAATTCGGCGAGCTTTAATATATGAATATTATATTGCGGCAACATACGCGCGGTCGACATTATTGTGGTGGAAGCCTAGCAAGTGGTGTCGGCACTCGGCAGGTAACCGCGCATTACCCTCAGGGGTGAAAGCTCCACTGACGACGTGCCCTATCTTTTTAAACGCCGCCTTACATTAGCATTTTGCTTTGCAAGAACATTTTATAAAATAAATCTAGGGAAGGGACTGTAATTGTACTATATTTTGGCTACATTGTTTATACTGTTGCGGTTACGTTAAGGTAAACTTTTCCTCAAATTAGCGTATTTACTTTTTGTGTGTTTTATCTCTTAAATTAAGCTTTTCCTTTACTACAGTATTTGATATTTGCGTTGGTTTTGAGATTTAGTGCAAGTCTGCAATTTCATTTATAGACAGGCTTTTACCTAAGATAGCAATAAAAAGGAATGTAAGTCCGTCGGGTCTTCAAAAGAATGGCGGCACTGCGCCTCAATACATTAGCCGCTCTCGCGCCAGCGGCAGCCGTCAGCCGTGGTCACGTTTAAAATTCTTTCTCAGCCGCTGGTTCAAAGAGTGTAGGACATAGGAGGTGCGTTATATTTGCATGCAGCATTCCTTTACAAATGTTGCTACTCACAGTCATACCGCCTTTGACCTTTAGAAATGCGCGTCCTTTAACTTAGATTATTCTACTTATACTGAAAAATGAAAAAAGCTTTAGCTGTGCTTGATTGATTGATAGAGTATCCACTCCGTATTAACTTTCCCGGGAGTCGTATGTTCCTAATCGTCATCACCAATATCTTTAAAATTTACTCAGTAACGATTAAATATGAACAGATTTATAAATGATTATGTAAAAGTAACAGTGTGTTGTGTTACAAATTTAAATATAGGATTCAAACAAAATGTAAAAAAGTCAATCATTGAAGACTAAATACAATTAGAAAAAAACATCCGTCGATACGGGCGGACAAGAAATCGGTGACTAAATGCGAGCTCGCGTGAGGATGTCGGTAATTTATGAATTTGTCAGGACAAAGTGAACGTCGCTGTCGGCGGCGTAAATAAAGGGCTCCGAGGCGCGGATAAATTTGTGTCAGATCAAATGAATCGAGCGAACGCGCCTTGTTGCACTTGTTGCCCGCGACACCCACTCCGTGGACAAACAGAAACGTATAACGCCAAAGAATGAATCCTCAGTAACATACATTAGCCGCAAGATTAATTACAATGCTTTCCCTAGGTCGATAAGTCAGTCGAACGAAACGATGAACTATTTATAGTAATCGATCGATGTGCTCTGATAACCGTGTTCCACACAATCTTAGCTTACATTTTTCAAATGATCGCGAATCCATTAATGGGGTAACCCTTTACCAGCCCTTTTTCATTCAAATTAAATCAACAGGGCGGCAATTTTAGGTTACTGAAATCTTTCGAATTCATACTTAACAAATGTAAAAAAATTAGGTATAAATGTTTTGTTTCTATTTTAAAACTTCTTTAATATAACTAACTTAAAATCTTGAGCTCATTTCAAAAATAACAAAACAAGCAGAAGTACGTATACCAAGATGCAACGTCACAATAAAACACAAATGCCCCTCGGGAAACTATAACGGAAACTGGAACAAAGAAATTGACGTTCTATTTCTTGTGCATACTAATTTTTGTTTTGTAGCATATATGGATATATTCTGTTCTGTATTTTAAGTGAAAATAATGCGCAATCATAAATCAATGACGATGTTGCAGACGAAAGGTATGGATGTACATTTTAATCACTTTAACTTAACATAACAACTTAACCTTAATTATTACAAATTATTTTATTTTAACATAAGTGGTACTTACTCTAAAAAGTATTGAAAAACTAGTTATAAGAGAAATTTTTCTCAATGTCATTTTATGAGAATAGAAAATATAAAATGTCGAGAACTGTGTGCCGAGCTGGAACGATAAAATAAATTCGTTAAAGTGGCTCGTATTTCACCTTCAGCCGCAAACGTAGAGCGTCGCAGTCGCGGTACCGAGCACGGATCTTGGAATTTAATAAAAATCACAATCGTAAAAACTACGACGATGGTCATATAAAAATACCTAAGAAAGCATTAAGAGCCGTCCCCTAATAATAGGTCCCGCCAGATGCACGGGACGGCCGACTGGAAAAGTCACTGTGGGAACTCGAGCGAGGGAAATTATTTTTTTCGGTCTGCCACACACGGCCCCGCCGCGCCGACTCGACACAACTTAGATCGCTGCTCTCAACAGAGAATAACACGACGACGCTTTACTTCAATCTTAGGAGACGGAAAATTCTTTATTATAAGAATATTACACGAAAAGAATGTCCCGGGGATATCCTTTCTTTTCATACAATAGAGTAAGCGTACGTTCGCACGGGCAGACTTTGTACGCCGCGGTAAAATTCAAGGTCAGCAGACTTTTTACGCCCACGCGATAGGTGTTCGTACGAGCGTAAAAAATCCACTCTTGAATCGTATCTCGTGTCAGTAAGACGTGTAAATTGTTTCTGTTAAATTACTAGCCCGAGCCGAAAACTGGCGACTGAATCCGAAGTCACGTAGTTAGAGAGCAAACTAAAAGTAGACAGTACATTTTCTTTAAAACTAACATTTGCTAATGTTTTTAAAAAATACAATGTTTTATTTTATTTTCACCCGAATATTGATAAAAATTGTTCTACTTGATACATATAATAAGTTTACATATTATGTATAGAAAATTTATTTATTAGATTTCTATTAATCAGTAGCGGCTCGTCGCTCGTGGGCGTGGGTCCTGGAACTAGTGCGCGATTTAAATTGTAGGAAATCAAACCAACTATTTTTCTTTTGATTTTACACAAAGACATTTAAGAAATATATAAGACTAGGCATGTTTTCATCGGTACTTTCTCTAGAAGGTACTATGTAAATCAGTTGTCAAATTTAATATGCCGCCTCGTAACCTTGTATTGACATCTGATAAAACATTTTACAAAATTATAAGCTCCATCTTTTATTGTAAAATAAACAGTATCACAAAATGAAATAACAAATAAATTAAATTACATATAAATATGATTTAGTGACACTTACTGGCAACTAATTTAAATATAGTTAATTATATTGAGACGTGGTTATGGGGATCTATCAATAGACAACGGTAATGAGATTATGTGAAAAATGTTTTAAGTGAAGTGTAAACTATGCCTACTCTATATATATTTTTTAATCTCTTTGATTTTAAAGTAATCATCCTTATTTAGACAAACTATAAGATAAAGTTTATTTTTATTTGCAAAGGTCAATTTAGGTACTTAATTTAGTTATGTATGTTAAAATACTAAAATCTTTGTCGAGTTAATTTCATGAAAGCGATGGTTCCAGTTGGATAAAACATGTTACGGCTAGGGGGTTGGTCGCTTAAATTTGAAACGAATATGTAATAAAACAACTGTTAGCAAAATTATTTCAAGTCACTGTATTTATTTTTTTAAAAACATATACAATTCGTGTTTTTATTTTAATAACATATGAAAAGTACACAAAATACACCGCAATGACGTCACGCTATCACCATGACATTCATTGGTTACGTAAGGAATATAAGGCAGAGTCCGTGATAAATCCAATAACAGTGAGAGAATTATTATCAGGGTCCAAAAACACACCAAGTTAATAGAAAAGAGGAAAATACGATCAGAAAATTTCTGACATTTTGGTTTCATTTACATTATTTATTTAATTAATTTTGACATGTGACATTATCATGTCAAAGCAGTAAAGAGTATGGTAGCTATTTATAGTTTGTCTAAATAAGATGGATTAGTTTGACAATTCATTTGAAATTTAGTAGGGATGGGTTGTGTAAAATCAGTCATGAATCTTATCGATTTTCGATTTTTATTCTTATAGAAGTTGAAATCGATAGATTAACTATTATAACTTAAGAATTAAAAAAATCACTGTTTTCTCAAAATAATAATGACCTGCAGAAGTATTACAAATAATGAGAGTAAATATATATTTATTACTACTACAGCCGTACGTAATCGAATTGGATTTCGCTATTATTATTGTCATCACTAAATTCAATACTATAATCAATACTAGAATTGTCCTTCGATAAATTTTATTTAAACTGAATATCGATAGTTCATAATTGTTCGCTATACATGTTTGTTTCGTCACTACGATACCTGTCTATTAAGTACGGTATTTCCCTTCATACAAATTTAATTCGATACTTCATATGCGTCAATTATCAAACTAATCTAATCTTATTTAGATAAACTATAATTGACCGGTTATAAAGTTCAGTCGCCCTCTCCACTCCACGAGATTGCGCCACTGTCTATAGGACATTTTTATTCAATAATATAGTTTGCCCCTGTCACTCCCCTGATATCATCCTTGTTAGTCTATAGTTTAATGATCGAAATATTAACGAAATTCGTAAAAGATAATTTTTATTGTAGCTGTGCATTATAAGTTCTGCTGCCACATATTTTTAAATAAAATCCTAACTCCTATACAACAATTACTGATTGTCATAGAACATCTGCCAAAGTTATAATAAGCTCATTTTTGTTAATTCGTATAAAATGAAAAGTATTATAAAAATCGTGTTTCGTATTGAATGTATTTATTGCGTTAATTACTAGGACTAGTCCGTGTATGTTATGGATAATCTCCGAAACTACTGCACCGGATGTAACAGGACTTTAAATGCAATGTTATAGGTAGCGTAGTCTTTATAACATGGTATATTCAATCCAATAACATAATTAGTAAATCTTATTGGTGATCATCTTTTGCCCCCCGCTATACTTAGAACTTTGGGATCTACAACCCACGACAGAGCTATGATAGTACAATATGTACACTTGTTAAAAGTTTGCGATCCCTAGCACTAGTTAATATGTTTTTCAAATGTAACTTATCAAGTATAACATATTATTGCTTTACTTTAAGAAAAAAATGTGGTTTAATTTCCTATAAGACATTACATACATTTTTTACATGTAAAGATATGTTACAAAACAGATCAATTTTTATAGCTAGTGATCGCAAACTTGTTTTGATCGGTGTAAACACAAAACAAACATGTTCGACAGCCAAACGCGGCGTATTTTTATTAAAATGGACCAATATAATTTATCGCGGCGTACCAAGATACGCCAAGTCGAAAAACGCCTCCGTATGAACGGCTTCATAGAGTCCCATACGTTCCATTTTGACACATTATTTATCGCCCAGCGTTTTCACGTCCGTGCGAACGGCTGACAGCGCGTTGAGCGTTAAAACAATTACACTAGGCTCCAAAAATATTTGTCCATCTACATTTTGACTACATTCCCAAAAAAAAATCATTTTATAAAGACAATTTATTATGTTTCCTAGTTTGTATGATGTTCATTTTTGAAGCTGCAATTTTGTTTTAATTTAGCTATTGTGAAATTAAAACAAGTAAAATATAGAATAACTACTAAAAATATTTCTACAGTAGTTATCTAATGTCATTTGACTAGAAAACACGCATTATATATAGTGCTTAAAGTCTACCGATATTTCTTCATTCTCAGATTTTTTTAAAATGTTTATTATTGGATGGTCTAAATAATTTTGGAAAGTAGTGTAGCGTAACGCGTGATTTCTCCTACGCTCGTGCGAACACTTGTATGAAGTTCCATATGTTGCATTTTATTTTTACGCTAACGCCCAATGCCCAAAATGGAACAGTGCGCGTAGAGAAATACGCCAAGTCGAAAAACGCCTCCGTATGAACGGCTTCATACAATCCCATACGTTGCATTTTGACACATTTCTACCGCCTAGCGTTTTCACGTCCGTGCGAACACTCGCTAAGGATCGCGTTTCATTTATCCTTACATAAAGAAATGTCATTCTGGACGTTAGACTGCGAACTACTTATGTGTAGTATTTGTATTTTGCTCACACAATACAAGTCTTATAAGAAAAATGTCAAAGATAAAAAGCTTATAGATAATATGGTCGTCATATATGTAACAATTACGTAATACTTACACAATGATAAAATGTTGTTGTAATGGTTGCAATTGAGAGTACACAACAATGAGCAAAGGGACCGCCAGGAAATACATTAGCACCACAAGTGTGGGGACCGATTCACTTTGATAGTAGAGCTGTTTAAATTATAGTTTATCAAAGACTACAATATTACTATTCAATATTATCGAATACAGTTATTAAAATATCAAAATTATAGAAATTACAATAAGCGTCTCAACAAAGAGATGAAAAAAACACTAACAACAGCTTATACGACAACTTTTATCTTTAGAACATTCTAGCTGTATTTTGACAAACAAGAAATGAGCGATTAACTAGAGCGAAAACTGTAAACGAACCGTACTACCGCACACTTTAATTCAGTGAGCGCTCGGTGAGGAATAAATCATGTGCCGTTTGCCATCCAATGTCATAACTCAAACTTTTTTAATATTCTTAACATACATATAAAAAGCTAAACAAAACCATTTTAATTACAAACTTACAATTGAATTATATGAACAAATTTATTTACAACTTGTACTGCATCTGTGGGTAGTTTTTGTAACTAATGAAACGAGCGACACTTATTAAAAAGTAACATTCATATTACATTTTACACGTATAAATAAACAAGAAACGCAGCAACACCACAGTACCAAACATTTTCTCGAAAAACTGTGTGCACTGTGCCATTGGTCCAATCAAATATTGGATGATCCCTCGACTTTCTGTTACTTCCATCCATGATTGATTTTCACGAAATCACTTTTTATTGCAGAAAACTAAGGGGAAATATAACTCCAATAACCTAATAACAAAGTAAAAAGAGTGTAGTAAAAATAACGTAAAAAAATATTCCGTTGCTGTTATTATGAGACAAACCGACTGCAATTTAATTACTTTTCCAAACACACCTATTTGCGCGAGAGTATCTATGGCCGTTCTGTGCAAATGGATGAATTAGGTAATAGCCTAGGGCGCTTGTACGTAGGGTGCGGAAAATACGGATAAAACGGGGTTTTGAAGGCCACAGATGCAACATCATTTAACACAAAATTGTATCATTAAACGGAACGTTTTTAGCTAATAATTTTCGATATAATTATTAGTTAGTTATTATTAAAAAGAAGAACATAACTAAACTGTTTTCTATCGTATCTGTACGACACAAATCATGCATTTCTTTTAACCGCAACTTTTCACATTCGTTAAATGAAATGCGTATCGTGGAAAAACTACAAAACGCTATAAAGTAACCAATTGGAAGTAATGATAAAATAATTAGTCCGCATATCTCGTTTGCCGGTACCAAAGCTCGTTTCTCGATATATTTCCGGGCGATCGCTGGGGCGAATAATTGCGGGATGCAGCGAACAACGCAACTCATTAGTGCAATGTTCAATTAGGGAGTGCCGATGGACGGGCATCGGGCGTCGCCCGTCGGGGACTACAGTTTGGCTATTCGCGCTAATTGGCTTCTTGTTTTAGATCATTCATTACTCATATTATTAAATCCAAAAATTCATCATTTATTTGACACAAACTGATCCCTATAGTATGGTCCATATTAAATTACTTCGACGAATATAATTTTCATCATATAACTTACATCTCCTACACTGTCTTGAAAAAAAATCAGAAGTATAAGGTTCTTTAAGCTCTCTTCGTGAAAAAATAATTTTCAAGAACACAACTTGAAACTAGACGGTTTTCGTACTCAAAAGAAGTTGTTTAAATTAGCATACGGCCGCACATTCTAAGGTACATGAGTTAATAGTTATCAGTTCTCTGGTCAAAAAATATGAAGAAAAAGGCAAGTGCATTCAAAAAGGATGTCGAAAGAAACAACTTTATCTATACTACATAACTCGATGCCGTCGACGCTGTCCTATAGATACTTTTTTATCGTGCTGTAAAATTGTAATAGTGGCGGCAGGTGGTGGCGTTCCGATTTACATAATCTTTTATTAATGTTTTGTAGACACTCCCTTCGCCTAATAGAGACTGGGTGTACTCTTAATAGAATTTTAAAACTACCAAATTACAAACGTTAGACTTCCTTTTAAAATAAAAATCGAAACATTTGTTTAATCGACTTCTATTTTAATCGATGCTTTAAAAACATTTTAAAGTGATTCATGCTCAAACTTCAGTCCTAAACAATTCAGATTCTTTCAGCGCGCAAGTTAATTGAGTTAAAATTGTTTTGCAACAAAGAACTTTAATTGCTTACTTGGGAGCTATAAAACTATTTCATTTTATTTTATGATGCGAACCGTTTTCCTTTTGGAATGTGCTATAGTAAATTGTTACAAGAGCCTCCAATTAAGAAATAAATTATGTAATCATACTAATATTATAAATGCGAAAGTTTAAATGGGTGGATGGATGTTTGTTAGAGTTTGTAGCCTAAACGGCTGAACGGATTTAGATGAAATTTGGTATAGATGTAGATAGTCTGGAAGAATACATAGGCTACTCACTTTTGTTTTTTTTTTAATTCCACGCGAACGGAGTCGCGGTGGAAAGCTTTCAATATATTTAAATATTAACCCAAACTTTATAATCTTTATTGAACTAAAAGTATTTAGAATAATATGTATGAAACAACTAGTATGTAATCGTACATGAACATTTATTTTGTCTAACTTTAGCGTGAAAATCTAGACTCAATAACCGGTACACTAATGTAGCAACTTCATCCACTACATTAGCTCTACTTTAGGTTAATAAATGGTAAGCTGATGTAGGCAGCTCAAAAGAATTGCTAGTAGTATTGAATGGCTTTTAAAGTTAAAAAAAGCGTACAAAGAATTTAAACGATTTTAAAAATTCTTTCATGTTTCAAATTAACATCCCTTCAAACCAGACACGTAGGGAAAACAAAAATAAAACATCTCAAACATTTGTAAATAATCATCGTCTTTGAAACTAAAATAGACCGATTCTTTGTGCGACTTTATAGACCATTATAACTATGGAACTTTATTGTTCGCTGCTTAAGAATACGATACGTTTTTCACGTGCAGATATTATGAAATGGTAGTTATTAAATGTTTATTTTATCGATCCGTCTGACGAAAGGAGTTACATCTTTTCTCATGATTTAAGAGATCTCATTAGTCGATCTTAGCTAGTGTCGAAGCTGACTATCTGGCAAGCAATAATTAAATCATCACTTTTAACTAACTATTGGGAGACCTTCTTATTGGTCAAATACATTTTTTTAATTTTTTCAGTAGTTTTAGAGTTTATAATTAATTAATTATTTAATAAGTAAGTTAATAATATAATCAAAACTAGAAAAACTATTAGAATATTTTATGTGAATTGTGTGCTTTTTTAATTAGAATATGTCTTAATTGTACAGATTACATTAGGTAAGCTTTCATTGGTTTCAAATAATTTCGATACTAGTAATTTTCAAGCTATTATAAATATTCCCATTTGGTTTTTCTTTTTTGCAAGTAACACTACTTAAATTAAAACGGAAGTAAAGTTTTAACTATTCTAGTGTTTATGTCAATTAAAAAAAACGATACTTACAACCATCGAATCGCCTCAGTTGATTTTGGTAAAAACACAAAGAATAAAACTAAAATTACGAAAAAACAACGCATCACAAAAAAATTTATTAATCACTGGTCGAAAATAGAATCACTATTTTAAAATTGAAAATATAATAAAAGTCAACAACAATAAAACAACATCGGGTGAGCGCGTAATTTTTGGCGGGAAAATATTGAGTTGCCAGAGAGTAACAGTCGCGTTGCGTGTCGATGAGGTATTGTCTGCGACAGACCACGACAGACTGGTGGGGAGCAGCGTCCGCGCGGTGCACGGCTGCTTGTGCCGCCGCCCGCCGCCGCTCGCCAGTGGTCAGGAAGACGCGCCGCCCGCCACGAACTCATCGTCAAAGATTATAAGTACTAAAAAACATTATTTAAAAACTATAACACCCGATCGGACAAAATATATGCTCCATTTGTATTAAATTTGAGTGTCCTTTTACATTTACCTATCATTACCACCGCCATGATTTCGCGTTTGCTTGAAATATAATGCGAGAAAAGGACAAACTATATTCTACATTTTAATTATGGATCTTATAAAATGTAATTTTTAACTGAAGAAAGCATCTAAGAGACTATGAAAGTGTAGCCATTTAAAAGCTGTAGTGTTGAATAAAGCTTGTATAATAGCGGGCGAGCGGGCGGGCGGGTACGCTCCCCACGCGCACGGCACAACCCACTTATCAATTCAGTCGAGTGGGCATTCGTTCATTGTGAAGCATTGTGGCTATTATGCGCGGATTCGGTGCCTATTTACCCGTTCACATGCCACTGGAGCAGCGCCCGGGAGCGCAATTAAACCCTTCAATTATTTTTGTGTTGCTACAATGATCTCCTTGTATCGACTCTACTTAGCACTTAACGTTTATCTAATTCATATTTAGAACTTTAGAGATCATTTTATTAACAGTGTATTTATTTGGTTATAGTATGTCGTAAGTAATCCATATTTATATTTAATAAGGTATTAGGCAGTTCGTAATTTTTTAAAGGTGATAAATAAGTTACGTATTTTACAAAAGACCGTTTATTGAAAATCATTAGATACAATTGTTCTTAAATCTAATAAAACAAAAAACTGTCAATTTCATCATTTGGTATTGTACCGATATTTAGTGTATCTTTACATCAGCTTAATTGACTTTTCTTTGAATTTTATCCTTTTACCGTGAAATTCCACTCCTGAAACTGTTTTTTAAAGAGAATGAGAGGGACAATATGTTTTAGTTTACAGTTAAATTCCTGTTAAACTAATGTCACATTGGTTATAAAAAACGCATATTAATTACTAAATATTATTTCGTACGTTTACTTAAAGTAAAAAAAGTCATTATATAAAGTGTGTTTGCTAATATGCGGAATTTTGAAGGAAAAAAAAGGTTTGTGTTAATGAATTATTTAACAATGATTTTCGTCAACGCTTAATCATTGAAATTTTGGATTTGATTTTTCTTGGTAAATTACACACGACATATTTTTACAAAGGAAAGATTTATTCCATGATTATGAACACCAAGGTCACATTACTTACACACATAGTATGTTATACAGAAAAATATATCTTTTATAGATTAACGAAACCATGAATTAAGCACATCTAAACTCATGTTTGTCACGTTACTACTACAGAAATGGAATAAACGATAGCAGCCCAAGTGGGCAAGGCCCGCTCTAGGCGAGGTGCGACAAGTCGTCGAGCTCTGGCGGCGGCTGCGGCGGCTGCCCCCCGCGCACGAACACCGGCTTCGTCATCACAGACACCGGGGCCTTCGGGGAAATTACACAATCCATATTAACTCTAAAAATATTTCACACCTACATCTGTTCCTGATAATTCTTCGAATATACCCTGATTATTTCCAGAGGCTCATTTTCTGGCCATTTATAAAATCAAGACATCAAAACAAAAAATAAGTTTTAAATGACGAAATAAATATTACTTCATACTGCCAACTATGTGGTTACGCTGCACGTACTTATTATGGTAATTCTTCTTGAAGACATAGCGGAGACATATGCTAAACAAGTTATGCTGCCGATACAAACTACAATAACGAAATGCGATAGATAGAGGCCACAAATATTTTTAAAGGCTTTATTTTACGATACCTGGCTGAGCGACGGCAGAGCGGAGGAGGCGGAGCCCTGCGGCGGCACGCCCACCACCACCAGCTTGGGTTGCGGCGTCCCGCCCCCCGCGCCGCCCCCGCCCCCGCCCCCGGCCCCGGGCCCGCCCGCGCCGCCCGGCGGACCGCTCGTCACCACCACCGACTGCGCAAACCATGCTCTATGCACTTCCACTCCACGTACAATACTAAACAGTACTAAACACGAAAGCTCCTTACAGTCATATCAGCACCGATCTTATAGTTTCATATAAACTTACATCAGGAAACTAATCGTCCAATGGACACCACGTTTCGACTAACCAACAAAATATCTGTTACTACTGCACAATTTTTAGAACATGCTATCAGTCATCTTTTTTAGAAAATAGCATACATTTAATTGCCTTAAGCCGATAGTCCTTAGCTTAATCATAATATGAAGTGATATGCGTTTTCTTATTCTCCCCAGTCTTAATTTTTTTGCGAAAAGTCTGGTTGTTTGTCTGTCTGTCGTGACGATATAATTAAAATATGCCCAGTTCTTACATTTCATGCCATCATTTGCATAGTAGGAAGCCAAATACATCGCTACACAAAGTAAATTCCTATGAATAATCGACTAAAAGCAAGCAAACATTACCTGGACGTTTTGACTGCGCACTATAGTCGGCTGAGAGGTGTGCATTATGTGGCCGCTACTCGACACCTGAGCCTGTAAATTCAATGAAAAAATTTAACACGAAAAGTGCATGTGTGATGCATAACTTTTGAAATGTACACGGCATAAATCGATTTATGTACCTGAGGAGTCTTCTGCTGCGAGACAATGACGAACTTCTGCGGGGGCGGAGTAGAGGGCGTCGTTATCACCACGCTACGCGTCACACTCTCTAAGGTGGTAATTATTTTTCAATCCCATAATTTTTATAACATACTTTGCACGTTTTAAATTTTGAAGCGTTTTATTAAATGTATGTTTATTTACCCGTAGGCTTGGGTGGCGCGGCGGAGGGCGCGGGCGAGGGCGCGGGCGCGGGCGGCGCGTGCGGCACGAGCGGCGGCGTGCACGACACCACGGCCACCGCGCCGCCGCCGCCGCCCGCCGCCGGCGTCGTGCGCAGCTTCATCACCATCTGCTGCAGGCTCGGGCCCAGGTACCCATAGTCACGTCTACACAAGTACACCACGGTTGTTTTTTTTAACTGTATCATTGTCATATTTAAAACATATGTAAAAGAAATGCCAAATGACCCTCGGCATTGTACACGGGAGTAGCTGCCCCATTAGACAATCAAATAATGTAAAATTGATATAAAAACTAGTTCGACTATGGCCATATTAATGGTACCCCTAGACCGAGCCTGGAACATTGTCTGGCGAAGTCCAGGAATGGCAACATTACTTGTAGTCGTCGGGCACGTCCGGCGGCTGGCGCAGCTGGCGCACGACTGGCGCGAGCACCTTGAGCAGCTGGTGCTTGAGGTTGCCGGCCGCCAGGCGGTCCGCGCCGCCGATGCCGCTCAGCGCGCCCTCCACGCGCTCGCCCAGCCAACGCACGCGCGGCAGAATAAACACCTATCGACATATTTTACCTCGAAACCCAAGCTAGTTTCATTCGACTAGATAAAGAGCAAACAATAAAATATTTTCTTGTTTAAATATTTTTAACAACACAAATCGCAAAATCCTATCGTCAAACATAAAAACCAGTGTAAAAACAAAGTACAGTGAGTTTTAACTATAATAAAAATATTGTAAATGCCAAATCTTTTTAAAAGTGTTGTCGAATTAATAATTGATGTATTAGAAAACTTCACAATGTGAAAGTAATAGATCAATATTTTTCGAATAATCAAACAAAGTAATTTAAAATATTCATCATGTTAAAGGGTACCGAGTAATTTACCTTGACAACTTCAGGTCCGAGCTCCGCCAATCCCTGTACTGCACCGTACAGGGATGCAAGAGGGGTCTTCTCCGACTCCTTCATGGTAGTGACCATTGAAGGACCATTCCCAGTTTCATTATTTGTTTGAGACGGACATTGTAATGCCTTGGCAAATAACCTGAAAACGCAGTATGTTTTTAATAAATAAAACTGTGGACAGATATTACAAATGTCACCACAAACGGATTTTAAAACATAAACAAAAATCTCTATATAATATTAACTCTCTTAATAAGTCTTAAAATTACCTTGTAACTCTTGTTTGTAGATTATTAGTAGAAGTATTAAATGTTTTGCATATTTGTGCCATAAGACGTGCTGCGAAATCCCGCAGCGCCCAGTGGTTATCCATTTCTGGTCGCAAGCATAGCTGTCGCGATACAATGCATGTCGATACTGAAGGAATTAGTTCATGTAACTGAAAAAAACATCAATTTTGTTAAAAAAACTAAATTTTGGTGCGGTCCAAGAACAGTTAATAACATTAATTTATTGAACATAAAAATAAAATACTTACATATTTTTCCAAGTAGAGGGATTGATTGTCTAGTAGTGCCTTAACCATCCTCATCAGGTATATAAGAAGTGCAAGATTATTTTGAACGACATTTACTTTAACTCCTTCTGAAATGAAAGTGCACATTCTCGGCAACATCTCATGTAGTCCCGGATCACATGCTAATGATTGTAACGCTTCCTGTTAAATATAGACATAAAATTAATATACATCACTAATATGTAATCGATATAAATATAAAAAAATACTAGCAATGTCCAAGCCTTAAACAACTTACAGCACGCCTGGCTTCATCACTTCCAACACAAGCTTCCGTAATTTCCTTGTAGTAAAGTTGTTGTTCAACACTTAATTCATGAGTTGCAAGTTGTTTTACATGTACAGATTCTGAAGCTTTCAAACGAGCTGCTTTACCGCACACCGGTTTTCCTGAATTATAAATATGAGTTTAATATTTAAAATATAAAATTAAATTATTGAAATACAAGTCTTTTCACACTTCCAATAGTGAAAATGATTTTTTTTTATCTCTTGAAGCAGATTTAAAAGATAAAGAATTTTAAATAATAATTTGAAATGTGATTAAACATTGTTAAGCAACATATACCTGCAGAGTCTTTGTTATTAGGCTTGCTTAATTTTGTAATGGGGTCAACAGATTCAAGCTTTTGTGCTTCTTTCGACAATGGAGGAGGATTTTCAGGTACCGCAGGCTGTACACCGTCAACACTTAACCAATGCGCTCTAACAGAAACATCTAATGGTATCTTTGGGGGTGGTGTTGACAGTATTTCTGATAAATCAATTTCCTTTTCTTCCACAAAGTAGAGTTCTCTGCCACCACCAGATGCAAAACGGAAAGGTAATGAATCAGGTTGTATGAAGCCATATTGACACTTAAACAATAAGAGAAAATTATCTAAATATGATCTGTATAAATTAAATAACACCATATTGTAAGCTAATCAGGAACATTAGTAAAATCTAATTGTTTTCCACATAAAGTAGTAATTGAGAATACAATTTATTGCCTAGTGTAGTTTTTGGAAAATATGTCAATATAAAAGTCTGTTAAAATCTTCCATTGTTATTTTGATTTCCATAAATCACACAACACAATAAACATCAGTTTGAAAATGCAATTTTAGGTTTAAAGGGCCTAAGTTGCGGAGGGAGTGAAGTTCACACTATGCAGGTGAACTTGATCCACCAAAGTGATTAGGATGCTCAATAACTTGCTTGAATTTAACAATACATGCATAAAGTTCTAAGATGTGCATTATCAAATAAGTAAACATTTCTACATAATTATTGATATATTACAACTTCACTTAAATGAATCTTATAAGTGAAAGTTGCACTGCCTATGGCATACTTCTACTTGCATATTATTGCAGAAGAATTGGCAAATGATTGTACACTTATTTATATTTATACTATCCTTCAGAATAGAAACTTTTTAGCACTAGCATTAAAATAAAAGAACTATGGCTCTGACAAGAGCCTAGTGTAGGAACCTGGCACTTGACCACTATTTTGTTATAACCAATAATGTAACAACTTTAATATGCAAATATTTAAATCTCTGTTTTTACAACATAATATAAAATAAAGCAGAACAGTTAAGTATCTGTTAAATATTCAGTAAGGTATCAAGTAACATTTCAGCATCTCTTCCACACATCTCTATTAGCTGTTATATTAAATTAATTCCCCTCTTATGCCCTTGATTTTAGCAACTCATAATTGTTATAAATCCATAATAACAAAAAAAAAGAAAGTAACCTCCATGTTTTTAACTTTGAGACCATTGTCTATATCTGTTATTGACAACTTCTGTCGTTTAGCATGATGCATGAACTTCATTGCATCTTGAACAATTATCTTAAGCCGAAATGAAACATCATCAGCCAGTTCTTTTGCAGCATCATCACCTAGATTTGCAATCCCAACATTTTCTGCAATAACTTTAATTGAGTCAACTGTTAGAGAGGACCCATAGGCTAGTTCAGAGTCACTCATTTTAAGAAATATTTTTATTTAAATCTGAAAAAAAAATAATTAAACAAAAATAAACTACAAAGTCGTAGTGGTGACATGTATTTACTGAAACATTACTTTACTAAATCTTACAGAGTAGACATAACAACTTAAATTACACAACTTATTTAAGTTACTTTGGTAAAGGTATAATTTTATAGTAGTAGTATTATAATATAAAATAATAAAAGAGAAAACAAGACCACTCTTAAATGGCAAAATGCTAACAAAACAAGATGAAAGAAACAGTTGACAGTTGTCATTGTCAGTGGATGTCAGTTGATATTCGCGGTTCATACTTGGCCAGTACAGTCGGCCAGTAGCCCTCAACATCTCAATAGGCATAGTGTGAACGCTAACTGACACAAGTCAACATATCATTATGATGACTGGCGAAGCTAGGACAAGCATTCTTTTTTATTAGACAGTCCAGCTATTCCACCGTTACTGCGTAGTGTGAACGGTCCGTCCTATCCCAATATAGTGCTGACGCAACAACTGAACAAGAACCACACGATGCTTATTTAATAGAATTTTATTTGGCCAGCAAGTCGGGAATCGCGTTCCATTTCGCGACACATTCCGTTTTCCAGTTTGTTGTTTTTTTCGTCATTTTTGCGATTTTAAATAAAATAATGTATTCTGTAAGACTGTAATGACTGCGCCAAAATTCAAAAAGGCTCTCTAATGCCGGATATATCCAAATCAGCTGGAAAAAAGTTATATTGATATAACGTTAACTGACGTAATTAGTGTTTGTTAAAAAAATTATTTCAACCGCTATCTGAAACTCATTGTCACTGTAGTGTAGTTGACGACTCAAATATTATATTGGACTGACGAATGTGGGCAAACAACGCCAATACAGTCCCTGCCATTCCTGGACTACTGACTAACTGTACTGGGCAAGTGTGAATCGCGCATTCTATTACTACTGTAATTAGTTGCCAGAAAAATAAAACAGAAAATACAGCGGCGGCGTCAACGTGGTTGTTCGACTGTCGCAAAAATCCTAATTTTTCTTCTTGAAAATATTTTTCATTTATTAAAAAATACCTAAAGCTACTGTTCTTTAAATAGTTTCCCTATTCCAAATACATATAAAGAAGGTTGAGAACGGCTAAAACTTGATGTCATTAAGTTAATGTGATGTGAAAGATCGAAAAACATGTACCATGGAAATATCAAAGCTGAAAACATATATTGAATTTCAATATTTAAGATACTTAGTTGTAATTTTTTACTAATCCCTTCACGTTATTTTTAGATTTTTAGTTCTTTTAATTCAATAGCGGAAAAAAAAAAATAAAAACTATACACGATTTTAGCAAAGGTTACAAAATAAAAATAACTAATTTATAAAATACACTGCTATTACAATTACAAATACCTATTTGAAATATCTTATAAAACATAACATTTTTACTTAAATCTGTTACGGAGTAATCGACATTCGATACCGATGCTGGCAATCTTTTATTTAGTAAAAGATTCATGCTGTAACAACTTCTCTAGAATAATGATGAAGGCAAAGTTTGTGACCGTTTGTAGATTTTGCATCCACACTATTAGTTTTCTTTGAGAATACAAATTCATATATTTAAACCGTGTCATAACTATTGCGCAAAAATGTATAGAAGTAAAAAGGACGTCGATAAACACGTGGAAACGTTAACATCAAAATTGTCACTAAAAGAGGTAAGTAGAAAATACACGTTTGTGGCTTATATCTTGGTTTAATTGAATTTACTATTATGTCTTTCTCTTCCAGTTTAATAGCCGTGCATATTCCATCGCTCGGTTATATTTCGATGTAGGGGACTATGCAAGTTGTGTAAAATACGTTGAACAATACCTTACATGCAAAGATAAAAATGCCGCCGCGCATAAACTACTTGGACAGGCGTTTCAAAAATCAGGACAAAAAGAAAAAGCTCTTGAGCAATACAAAATTTCACTTGATGTAGATCCAACACAAACAACTACCATCCTTGACAGTAAGTATTTTTCTATGATATATTGAGTATTTTTATTTTTTTGCATAATTAACTTTTTTTATATCTCAAAATTGGATTTCTAGTCTTGTTTTATTATTAATATTTAAATAATTATTTATAATCGATTTTTTATGCTCACTACGGAAAAGTACACAATATCTTGCTGTCTCATGGGGGGGTAAATTATATAGGTTATGTACCTTCATTTTGCTTAACTAAAAGTTCTTATTGGCAAGACTTTAGCTAAACAATGACAGAACATATAAGATATAAAGTTAATGGAAACACAAATATTAAAACCTCTATTCAAATTCTAGTGATGTTGTTTTGATTAATTTTTGATCTTTCTGTGGCTCTATAAGGGGCATATAATTTGTTTATTCTATTATTGCATTAAATCTATGTATGGACAGTTTTTGAATAGTTTAAAGAATGGGGTTCAAAAGGGAAACTAAATATTTCAATAGTTTGCATTTGCAGTTGCATATGTTGTGAGGTTTTGGTTTTAAGATTCATATTTGCTAGTGAATTTGAAGATACACTGTCAGTATCATTTTGTTATGGGAAACAGGTGTAGTGTGATAAAGACTTCTATAATTTTAAAATAAAACATTGTTATAATGAATAATGAAGGTTAATGAAATTGATTACATTTTTTTAAGAGACAGGTTTAAGGCTAACAAAAGTCACTTTATTTTAGTTTGCGAGTTGCTTGCTGATGATGAAGTTAACATTGATCCTGGACGTGCAAAATATTGGTGTGAGAAAGCAGAAGCTATTTTCCCAAGACATACAACAACTTTTCGACTTAGAGAAAAGCTTTTAAGTAAATTTAACCCTGATCCAGAAGCTTTAGTTAAATTACTAAAAGCAGAGCTTCTAGAAAGGCCAAAGGAAGCACTCCTTCATGCTCATTTGCTTAAACACTATTTGAATTCCAATCAAATTAAAGATGCATTTGTACACAGTTGCAATGTAGAATTTGACAACAACTTTTTTTCACTAAACAATGATTGGTATGAGATAATTTCCCAGGTTTTAAAAAATTACACTTTTGACTTGAAAGATTGGTTATACCAATTACTTTTGCTGACTGTTAAAGAGAGACTATGTCTCCTAAGTCTCACAGAAATACCCAGTGGTTCATCAAAAAGTTTGATTGAATGCAATGATTTACTTTTTCATTATGATCAAGCAATAGAAAATGTTGCTCGTGTTGGTGCACCCAGTGGACACTCCGAGTTTCACTCATATCTTTTGCAACATCACAAAGGTCAGCTGGCTTTCCATACTGCAACTTTCCTACTTAAAAAGGCAAAAAAAGATCTAATAAATTGGAGGGAAAGTACTAGATTAGCAGATCCCTTAATGCTAATAGCATGGCAAATAGTTCCAATGGATTCTAAGGTCAATTGGCTTCACCATGCTCCAGAGAAACAAAAAAAAGTAGTTCAACGATGGTACATAGAGGGTAGCTATAGATGTTCACAGTCTGGACATTATTTACTCTCAAATTGTCAGGATAAAAGTCAACTGTTTCTAGATCAAATATCACAATATTGTTCTGGCCCTGAATGGAAAGAAAAACTATACAAAAAACTTTACTCAATTAGTGAATATCAAGCAAAAATTAAGACATCTCACATTACATCCAATTCATTTCATATTCCTGCAATCAGGTTACCAAGAAGAAGTGAAGTTGAGGCTTATGATGACAATGCTCAAAGAGAATATCCAAACTCCTTACATCATATTGTTTGGATTTTAGTAAATTATAAAAATTTATCTGATTTTAAATGTACTCTTTTTGACATGTTAATGCCTACTGTTACAAATAGTGGACCAGAAGCCCTCAGCAAAATAGATGTCTATGCCTTTGCTTACTGTTCTGCATTATCAGCCAAACAAAAACATAATCAAAAATCATATGCTGCTGATGATAGACCACACACTGTACCAGCCAATATTACTGATTTACTTTGTAGTCTTACACAAATGAAATGGTGGGATTGTGCTTATAAATTCTGTCAAAATGAGCTAGGTACAGAGTTAACTGATATCCGTGCTACATTAAGTGCTGGTATTGAAGCAGTAAGGTGTATAGATAACCATGGCTTAGATCCAGAGCTTCTTTGCAGTCTTGGTCGGATTTTTAGTGAGCAAGCTAAGGTAATAACTGAAGAAGAAAGAAGCAATAAATTAGAAATGAGAGCATTTCTATATTATTCAGCAGCTATACCACTCTTGAACCAACTAAAAAACAATACTTTTGTTAAAGTACCTAAGAAGCGTATCTTTGACTATACACATTCAGACCTTGGATCTAAAGAACTTAACACATTAATTGAAGAATGTAAGCTTTATGTGGCTCTTATACATCTCAGGGATGGAGAGTTTGAAAAAGTGATTGATTTACTGGCCAATATAAAAACCCCCAAGGCCTTTTATTATCTTGGTGAAACATACAAAAGAATTGCTTTGGAAGAAATGTCCAACTCGAGAGAAGCTGGAGCTGACTCAAAGTGTATGTCATTATTAATGAAATCTAAACAGTTTGCTTATAATGCTTTGGATAAATTAAAGCAAACTGAAGCTTTCAAAAGTACCAACTTATATTCTGAAACACAAGATTTGATTGAAGACATAGAAGCTTGTATAAATAAAGTTGATCCAGACTATTCTACTCATGTTAACAACATAGAAGGGAAGTACTTATCCGACGAAAACATTTCTCTGATTACCAGTGAACAGTTTTCTATTAGACCTAACCATCATTTTCGCAACATCAGTTCTACACCTAAACATCAATCGCAAGCCAACATTACCAATTATCGGTCTGCAATAGACTCTCAATTATTAGAAAACAACAGGATAGATAATCAGTACTTAGAAAGAATTGAAACACATATAAGAAATTTGCAAAAAAGAGACTCAATGATTAATGAATTCATGGAACAAACGAAAGTATGGTTTAAAGAAAATAATACGATGGGAAACCAAATAATAAATACCATTCATTTGAATACAGAAAATACTACTGAACAATTTAAACTTCTTAAAATATCAATTGACCAAGTTAAAGGTCAAATAGATGAATGTAGAAACGAATGTAAAGATGTTGTAGAATTAAAGAAACAAGTAGCCGAGTTAAAGAAAGAAGTGTTTAAGTTGAAGAAAGGATCTTCTGATCCAGCGGTAAATGATAGTGACTTGTATAATATGGATGAAAACTATAGAACAACTGAGAGCACTTCAACATTTACGCCGCACATACCTTTTACACCATCTCAGGTTATACCACCCTTCACCCAACGTCTTGTACCTCCATTCCCAATGCCATCTAATCCATACCATATGTATGGGCAAAATTTGTACAGTTTATTCAATCAGTATTCTCAATTTACTCAACCACAGTCTGTGCCAGGAGCGCAATTATTTGACCCTACTAGGGGTTCGATGAACTACCCTAACGTATATCCAACACCAGATCAAATGTATCTTGATGCGCATCTTATCCCTCCTAATATGTCGTCTGCATCTACACTGTCGTCTGTGACAACGATACCTACAGTGTCGACAATACCTGTGTTCTCATCTACAATCGTAACAACTTCTGTTACCAAAGCTCCTTTGTCAACAACAGTTCCAACTTTAAAACCAACTAATACAGTTGATATTAAAGACCCGTCGCGGTCACTACCGGTGAATGTAGTTATAACCTCATCTGATCCCTTACCTACCAGTGCTGCTATTCCTGCGCCAGTATTAAGCGTAACTGTCCCACCCCAGCACATCAAGGGAAGTCCTCATAATTATCAGATACCAATGCCAACTACTTCTGAAAGTAGGGCTTTATCCCCATCAAAACTTGGTTTTACGCAAGGGACGAATAAACAAACTGTAACTGCAACTCCTTCTTCCTTTTGGAATCCATCTATATTTGCCGATACTCAATCTATCGGTCTGTTCAATAGCTCTTCACAAGAAAATTCCAACGTAGTCAGCGGAGTTCCATTTGACTCATCGCCCAATATTTCTCTTAACAAATCAAGAACATTATCAGAAAAAAGTAACACATCGGTAGAGAACTATGATCCTTGCCCGGACTTTAAACCAATCATACCTTTACCGGCTGAAGTAAAGGTGACAACCGGAGAAGAAGATGAAGTTGTAATATTCAGCGCAAGAGCCAAATTATTCAGATTTGTCGATAAACAATGGAAAGAAAGGGGTCTCGGTGAAATGAAATTATTGCAGCACAAAAAGACTGGCAAAGTCAGAGTACTAATGAGAAGAGAACAAATTCATAAAATCTGTGCGAATCACATAATTTTGCCAGAAATGGAAATTAAACAAATGATGAATGAGACGAAAGCTTACTTTTGGGTAGCAAACGATTTTGCCGAAGAGACTGTTATATTTGAAAAGTTCTGTATCAGATTCAAAACTGCTGAAATTGCGAAACAGTTTTACGACACATTTGAAAAGGCTCGACAAGAGGCTATAGCTTCTTCAATAAGCACCCCAAGTGTTAATCAAAAGCAACCTGAAATTTCACAGACTACGAAAGTCGATTTGGATCAAAATAAAACCGTTGTTGGCGGTTTCACGTTTTCGACTACACCATCTTTTAAAACTGTCAATAATGTGACTTCAAGTGATACACCTATAACCGCACAAACATCAAAAAGTAATATTTTTAGTACTTTGTCATTCAAATCCAACACCAGCACACAGTTTACTAACTTGTTTAATACTACAACAAAACAGCCTGATTCAGTTTCACAAAATCAGCAACATACAGAAAACACAAATAAATTGAATACTTCCGATACTGTTGAAGAATTTGAACCTGCAGTTGATTTCAAACCTGTAGTGCCTTTACCTGCTTTGGTCGATCAAAAAACTGGCGAAGAAGATGAAATTATTTTATTTGAACATCGTGCAAAATTATTACGTTATGATTCATCAACCAGAGAATGGAAAGAACGAGGTCTTGGAAATATTAAGTTACTGATGCACAAAGACAATACTCAGAAAATTCGTCTTTTAATGAGAAGAGAGCAAATTATGAAAGTATGTTGTAATCACGCTATTAGTAAAGAAATTACCTTCCAGAAAATGCCAAATATGGATAAAGCAGTAACATGGTGCGCCAAAGACTTCTCAGAGGGAGAATTAATCCCTGAAACTTTCTGTTTAAGATTTAAAACTGTTCAAATATGTGAAGATTTTCTAAGAGCTGTCATGTCAGCTCTTTCTAAAATTGATGATTCAAAATCATCTAAAGAGGTATCGAATACAGATAAACAAATTAATCAAAGCAATGGCGATAAAAGAAATCCTCCTCAAATTGATACGTCATCTACTTGGGGTGATAAGTTTAAACCTAAAGTTGGGAGTTGGGAATGTAAAACTTGTTATATCAACAATAAACCAGATGTAGCGCTATGTTGCGCTTGTAATACTCCAAAAGAACCCTCATCAAAAGCCGATACCAAACAAATTTCTAACAGTGGAAGTCAATACACTTTTGTAATGCCTAAGACAAATAATGCTATTTCTGGTTGGGGAGATAAATTTAAACCTAAGGAAGGTTCGTGGGAATGTGATATGTGTTTAGTAAGAAACAATAGCGATGTGACTGAATGTAGCGCGTGTAACAAACCCAGATATCAGGATTCAGTACCCAAAGAAAACAAATCAATAGAACAGAATGCTGCCATAAAAGAAAATAAATCAATATTTACAAACAATGTGTCGAGTCCTAAATTTACTTTTGGCATTTCTCATAATCTAAATGATAACACTGTAAAAAGTGAAACAAACTTGTTTAGCACGAATACCACTCAAAATTTTACCTTTGGCATTCCGAGTGTGATATCTTTTGGCGATCAAAAGACGAATACTAACGTTTTCGGTGCACCCAAATTGGTTGAGAAAGAGCAGCCTTTAAATTTTTCAATTAAAAGTGATGACTCTAAAGTTTTTTCTGCTCCAAAACAAAATGACACAAAAGGTTTTGGATTTACCTACAAACCACCGCAAAGTGAAGATAAATCTAAAGATACAGAGAAAAGTAAATTTGTGTCTATAGAGGAAGCAAAACTTCCCCCTAGTCCATTTAGTATTCTAAAAGAGGTAAGTTCTAAACTCAAGTTCATTTTGTTAATCGGGAAAAGAACAATTTTAATCACATTTAACAAATGTTTAACAATTTCAGGTTGACAATGTTAGTGAAGAAGAAAATGAGATTTTAATATTTGGACAAAGGGCCAACTTGTACAAGTTCATTTCGGGTAAATGGGAAAAATATGGCGTTGGCATAGTAAAAATATTAAAACCTAAGGAGAGCAATAAATTAAGGTAAGATATATTTGTCTTATTTATTTAATCATAACTAATTATTACCTATTCAATGCAAATCTCCATTTAATGAATTATTATTTATGTTAATTCATATTTTCAGAATAATAATGCGACAAGACCAAGATTCAAACATTTTCTTTAACTATAATCTAACGTCTGAAATTAAATGCTCAGCGAAAGATGAAAAAACTTGGCATTTAACTATTAACGATTGTAGCGAAGGGGAATCACGCGTCGAAAACTTTTGCCTCAAATTTCCAAGTGCCGAACATGCATTTAAATTCAAGATCGCTGTTGACATGCCTTGTGATTCCCAAGCCGAATGCAATAGTACTAAGAAGGAAAAGGAGACTGACGACGTTGTTTTCGTAAGTGAAATACTTGCCTCCAATGAAGACAAGCAAAGAGCTATAGAGCTTAAACTGCCTGAAAATTTTTACACTTACAAAAGTAAGCCCCCGTGTCAAGGATGTCGAGGTTGTAACGACGAAGATGTTACAAGTGAACCAACTTGTAGTTCTACAGCAACATCGTTATCTAACACTACTGTAGAAGCCTCGGAAATCAATATTTCCACTACTGTTGATGGTTCCAAACAAAGCCCAGAAAATCCGGCTTATGGGACTACAAGCATCTTTAATGAAACTGCCGATGTTTCTATTTTCCGCACTTCTTTAGCATTTGTATCGAACACTTTAAATGCAAGCAAAGCCACTAACAAAGACAACACATTAACTGAAAAATCTAGCTCTGGCTTGTCTGACCAGAACTTGACATTTGGAACTTCAAACATTTTTTCTGCTCAGCCTTCATCAGTTACGAAAAAATCTATTTTAGCTCCACCTAAGTTAGATACAGTGAAAAGTAATGTATCTATAGAAAATAAAAGTATAGAAGACGAAAACAAACCGATACAGACATCTACAGGTGTAACTGGTAACAAATCAATATTTGATTCATCAAGTAAAGAAATGCCAAAGAATTCTGAAATCAAATCCATCTTTGGAGATGATCAAAAGCCTATTAACCTCTTTAGTGGAATGGGTCAAGGAAGTATATTCGGCCCATCTGCTTTAAAAACTGATGCACCAAAATTGGGCCAGTTTAGTCCGTTCAGTACTCAGGGTCAAACATTTAGTAGTATTTTCGGGAAAGGGTCAAATGAAGCAGTGACCATTGGCTCCAAGCCTAAAGATAATATAAATCAAGCGACAGCTGTGACGGAACCGCAATTAAAAGTTAATGCTGCATCTAAAGATGACAAAGAAAATAAAGTGGTTGGAGCCTTAAAAGTTGATAATGAGCTGTCATTTGCCGCATTATCTTCAAATGCCTCTGGATTTAATATTCAACGTAAGATAGCTTTACATATTTTTATTTATACAATTTTTACATTTCACTATTATAATTAATTATTTATTTACAGAAAAAGCAGATTTCAAATGGGAAGGAGCTGGCCAGCAATTATTTACCGGTAAAGTAAATAAAGATAAGTCACAAGATAATGTTGAGGGCGAGGCAGAAGGAGCAGCGGCTGACGAGTACGATCCTCATTATGAGCCTATTGTTCCATTGCCAGCTAAAATTGTGGTAACTACTGGTGAAGAAGATGAGGTAAGCCGCCCCTGTTGTATAGAAAATTGGAACCTTTTCTACTTTATCCCGATAATTCTCATATATTTAAACAATAAATAAATAAATGTTATTTTAGGTGAAGCTGTTTGGTGAACGTTGTAAATTATTTAGATACGATGAAAAAGGTCGGGAATGGAAAGAGCGTGGCGTTGGTGAGATCAAAGTGCTATTTCATCCTAAACAAATGACTTATCGCCTTTTACTCAGACGAGAACAGGTAATTTAAAGTCGACTATGGTTTTACTAATTTACGTAACTTATTCATCCTTTTTTTTAAGTACTAATTTAGTATACATTTACCAGGTGCACAAATTGGTACTCAACATGTTGCTCTTCATGGACTTGCAATTGTTGCCTATGAAAAATTCAAACCGCGCGTGGACCTGGGCCGGGATGAACTACGGCGAGGAGAACGCCGCGGGCGAGCAGGAGATGTTGGCCGTGCGATTCAAAACACCCGTCGGCGCTACTAATTTTCATGACAAAGTTGTTGAATGTGTTAGGGTAAGTAGAACATAAATTGAGCCAATTAAATTAACATTCTTAACACTGTTTTCACTAAAAATGTTCATCCTCACAGTAATAAATATAGAAATTATACCTAATAGTTAACTGTCGTTTCAGTCATTACAAGCTGCAGCTGCGGAGGATATAAGAAAGGAAAAAGAAACCATTGAAGCAAAAGGAAATATTGCACCATTACAAGTGACCAGCGTCCCTCAGGCAGAGGTCGGGGAGAAATTGGTTGTGATGAGTACCCAAGAGGAAATAGATAGTCCTGCTACCATTGAAACCACCAAGCAACCTGTCATGGAAACTAAACAAGTGCATTTTGATGTGTCTGAAGAAGGTTATTGCGTGGAAGAGGATGAAGGAAATGACTACAGGGAAGAGGATGAGGATTATGAGAATTACGAACATGATGACTCTGATGAATACAATGAGGTAAGGAACTCAATATTAAAAGTAACCTTCGGTCTCCAGGAATTGGTTGTTTGTGTTGTAACAAGATTTTAATGTTCTTTTTATTATAGGAAGAAGAAGATGAAACAGGAATATATTTTTCATGTGAAGGTGAAGCAATAATAGAAAAAGGCAGCAACAAGGAGAGCTGCCCGCAGGCCAACATTCAAGTGCTGTTTGACCAGAACTTGTACTCGCCCAAGATCCTCGTGACTGATATGAACACAGGCGAAGTACTTGCAGACACACTCATATTTATTGATACTGAATTCCAGGTAAAAGAGTCATATTATTTTATTCCCCGTAGTTATCATTCCAAAATGACCGCAACGCGTATCGTTTATATAAATGATGGATTAACCAAAGATATAATTTTTTTCCCTAGCTTAATGGTGATTCGTGCACGTGGTCGGGTGTGGGCAATGATGTCAACAAGACTTACACAATCAATTTCCCGGACAACGAAACGGCTGTTTATTTCTACGATAGTTGCGAGGTAAGAAAACTACTGTAAAATAATACACATTTCTTGTCACAAACATTAACACAACACGATTTCGAAACATAGCTTTGAAAAAGTCGCAAACCAATGTAATTCTTCACTTCTTTGAGTATCTCGTATTTTTTAGTTATCTCCAAGTTATATAAACACAAAGTAATAAAACACTTTTATTTTCAGACCAGTAAAACTGCTACTTGCTCTTCAATGGACAATGAATCATAAAATGTCAGATATGTCCTAAGAAATAAAATTATAAACAAGCTACGCTAAGTAAATGATTGATAGTATTCTATTCTATTACTTTGTAAATAGTCAATGCTACAATAAATCCATTTGTAATCTTAATTTTAAATTATTAGATTTTTCTGGTGATTTGACGAATTATTTTTTATTAAATCAATGTTATTTTAACTTTAACGATACACTTATCTGTTGTAAAAAATAATACCTAAAGTTTTTGTAACTATATCAACATAATCTATAATTAAAAACAGTAAGTTAAATGAAAAGTTTCAGTTTTGAAGCATTTAAATTCAAACATATAGATGACTGAAGTATGATTTATAAAAAGTGAATGCTATCAATCTCAAAATTGACTTTTATTTAGACATAGCTGTAACAATGGACCGCGCGAGGGTGCTTGTGTGTGTACTTTATGGTGGTGTGAGTGACATGACTGTGGGCTTCCACTGTCTATGCGCATAAAAAAATATCATCCCGGCCATTATCTTTGGAAAAACAAAACAAAAACAACAATATATCGATGGCTCCTACGTACACTGTCGCAAGCCATAATTTTGATTGATTTAATGTTGTTTAAATTAACTTTATAACTACTCATTTCTGTGTACATTTGAAAGTAACATGTTGATTGATACATCGTAATTAATCCTATAAATGTTTAAAGTTCTGACTTGCATTTGTGTTTCGATCATACGATTGACGTAGGAGCCATCGATAGTTTAATAGAAGAGTTACAACAGTGGAATTTCACGGCGAGGATAGCACTCAATAGAATTCGCATTGATACTCGTCTTATAAGACCATACCACTCGCGCTATATATTACATTAATAAAAACTGTACCATTTTTTTACCATCTGGTCAGTAAACAGTATGTTTAAGTTAGATGTCGATGACATTTTTTTCTGCTGTATAATTATTTTGCTGTAGGTATTTAGTTATTAAGTTGAAAAGGCCCCTAACATTTCCAATTGGTGGTCATATAATTTCCCTAGTTTGTGTTTTTTAATTTTGTTTTTATTTGCGGTAATTATAAGTTATCATGTCATCAAGAGATCTGATCAATATAATCTATTGTTTTATAATAATATGTTGTTAATAATTGTAAAGTAAATTGCAAGATTTAATAAATATCGTGATTTTTGACCGACTTCCCAAAAGAAGGAGGTACTCAATTCGTCCATATGTTTTTTTTTTTTTTTTTTTTTATTTTTTTTTTTTTATTTTTTTTTTTTATGTGTGTTACGGCATAACTCCGCCCCTGGTAGACCGATTTTGAAAATTCTTTTTTTATCCGAGAGGTAGTGCTTGCAGGTGGGTCCCATTTTTTTGTTTGATTTTTGGAGTCAAAGACTACGGCGTAGTTAAATAGTTTAGCTCAAAATTGCGTGACGAAATTTGGTGTCTTTTTTGCTTTCTTGGCTTACGTAGCCTAAACTATAAGACCTACATAAAAATTATGTATGGAAGAATTGTAGCCCTTTAAATTTGCTAAATAAAAGTCAGCGATAGCATATATCTATCTCTTAAGGTTGTCGCACAATAACCACTTTTTTCTTTAAAATTTCGATCAAAATCTATACCCCACTTTCAACGCTATTACTCGTGTTCGGTATGAATCCTTATCAAAATAAATGTGTCCATCATCAAGAGAATTTAATGTAGATTATAAATACCCTTGGAACTGTGTAATTCCGATAAATAGTTTAGGAGATATCATAAATAGCAAATTACGAGTCGCAGAAAAAAATACCAACTTGTAACAAAGTTTGCTTTCTTGGCTTACGTAGCCTAAACTATAAGACCTACATAAAAATGATGTATGAAAGAATTGTAGGTCATTCAATTAGCTGAATTAAAGTCTGCGATAGCATATATCTATCTCTTAAGGTTGTCGCACAATAACCGTTTGTTTCGAGAAAACCGTCAAATAAGTGCAATCGACTTTATTTAAAACGCTTTTATTCTTATTTGGTATGAATCCTTATCCAAATAAATATGTTTTCACGATAGAGTATTATATGTAGATCGTAATTGCCTTTTACAGTATGTAATTCTGTGCAAGATTCTAGAAGTTATCAAAATATTAAAACTCACGGGCAACAACGGCGCGCGGCCGCACCGAATTATGAGTGAATGATCGCAACGATGTATTAGTTGTTTACTTAATTTCTTAGATAATCGATTTAGATAACTCATTATTTGTTTGAAAGCTAGTGATTATCATACTGCGATGTCTAGATTCACTAAAAATCGAGAAATAAATAAACTTTTTAATAAAAAACAAAACCGACTTCCAAACAAAATACACTAAAAACAAAATCTTCTCAAAAAAACAGTACACTAAAAAGTAACGAAATAATTACTTGAAAATAGTAAACCCCCCTTATTGTAGCTGTTATGTCTATATTGTACAATTATTATTACTTTGAAGTCGGTGTCAGTCATTACTAAAAACGTTACTATACTTTCAATTGTCAATTGTTATGGTAAAAATGTAGAAAACCTTACGTAGAAATATCACTGCATATACCTCGGCTGACACCGACATCAAAGTGATAATAATTGTACAATATAGACATAACAGCTACAATAAGGGGGGTTTACTATTTTCAAGTAATTATTTCGTTACTTTTTAGTGTACTGTTTTTTTGAGAAGATTTTGTTTTTAGTGTATTTTTAGTGATATTGATCAGGTCTTTTTGTAATCTAGGTCATGCACGCACTGCAGTAGTAGCGACATTGTAACCTTCATCTATCATTCATAAATATTTTCAGATTCAATTCAAAACTACGTGTATCTTGATAAAAAATATATGACGCATATTGCAATTCTAGACAATCTACTTAACATGACTGGTCGATCAAGTATATATTATATACTATTATATTATATACTTGTAGAAATACATAAAAGACATGTTTTTCATAAAATGCTAGTTATATATTAAAATCGCAGGCAGTTTCATTACAATATGTAGGTATTTTCATACAACTAGTATTATTTGTACTGTAATATCTTTCTTGATTCTATTTCATCTCTGCTTTTTTCTAGTGAAATCTGTACATCATAATATGTAATTTGTTAGAAGGTCATTTAAATTAATTCTCACAATGAATGAGAAAGGGATGATTGCTCGCTCGATATTTTTTATGAATCTGTTGTTGTTCTCTAATTTATGGAATATATTAAATTATTGACAGAAATAACGAGTATTTCCGTTTCTCATTTAATTTGTGCAACTTTGTGAACATTGAACAATTTTAATCAAGTAACAAATTAAATAATTAAGATGATTTGTAATTTTTATTTTCACACATTCCTTTTTTATTGCAAGAAGAAAATACACAAGTTTTCAGATCTTTACACGAATATGTTTCTGTTGGAAACATGGAGAAAATGGATGATCATAAATAATACCTAGACTAGATCAAGTTTACAGCTTCGCCTAAACGCCAGGTCGGACGCAGATCCAGGGTCGGTTTTAGCAAATTAAAAAAAAAACATCTTACACAGCCTAAATAAAAAAAACATTTTTCTATATCTGGTGACAACGACAATGTCAAAATAGTCAGATGTAGTGAAAAAAACAGCTGGAGCTTATGTTAATTATGAGCACTGTAATATTTAAGAGTTATTGCCTCGAATATAGTTTTTATTTTAGTGAGTTACGTTACTACTCACTGATTAAACAATTTGTTGTAAACTTCTTAAATCGGAATCATACTTGCAGGGATATTACTGCACGGGTTGTTATTGTCCGTATTAAATTGTGAGATGGATGCTCAGAGATCTCAAGTCGAAGTCAGGGCTGTATTCATTGATTGTGAGCCTAACGTAAGTTTATAGTGCACTTATAACACTGGATCAGTGCGATGCTTGTTTCAAGTTTGCACACCGTCTCTGGATGCGAAATACGGCGCAGGGTTGGGCGTGAAAGAGGGTCCTTTGAAAATTCTTATGGAAAGCCTTCGTACACGACTAGTTACTATACAATAAATGTTATGTGAATTTACGTTAAATACCCTGGCATCTATAAATTCGTTTAACATTAAAACAAATCACATTTATCTTTAATGCTTAAAATAACCTTATAACGACATTTTGTCTTAAAATGTTCGTTTCGTTATTCACAGAACAGAAAAGGTACATCTGACGACAGCGACAACGCCCGATTTCAACGCGAGGAACTTTTCAAACATAACAATTTACGTGAATGTAAAAAGAAATTGGCTCTTACTGTAAAAATGACAAGTGAACCTGGAGTTAGTTTTTAAGTTTAATATCGGTTATACATTTTCATTGGAACGAATTCATAAGAAATCTACCCATGGATATAATAAGTGATGACGTTAAAAATAAGCTTCCTAATTTGATACTCATTACTTTTTTAAATAGTGATATAAAGGTCAGTAAATGCTTAGTACATACGTGTGAATTTTAGACGAGTTCCGGCGATGAATATATACCAATAGAGCACGTATTCGATGGTTCAAAAAGAAAGCGCGTGCGTTTACTTGACCCCTTCGTATTGCGACTTCGTCGTGAGGCGCCGGTTCAGGCATACAAGATACATAGGATAGATGTAAGGGTTTTCATTGAATCCGTTTATGGAGTGCATTCTTTCATTAATTTAATTCAGAGAATACCAACTCGTCGTGGATAAAATTTAAAGGTATCGTGGTCTCCGATAGTGCTCGCCATGACTTGGTTTATAAACCTCACAAAGTAATATTTATTGATGCTACCACGTTCCACAAACTTTTCAGACTAAATGTGCTCAATAAAAAACCTCAAGGAAGGGAATAAACCTAATATATGCCTAAATTAAATGATTATTTCAGACTGTGAGCGGGATATTATCAAATGTAGATGATGAACACGCACTACGCAAAAAGAACAAAAACGTAAGTATTGATGCATTGCAGACGGTTGTAGCTACTTTCCCTGAGTTTTCAAGCGTGTTTGGATAGTTACTGTAAAGGACTTCGAAAGATTGAATGGGCGATAGATGGGCTTAGTGACTTCATAAAGTAAAAAGTCTTTTTCAGGTTCATTTGGCATTTAATGTGTATTACATCACAAAGTCGGTTTGTACATTAATAGATCTTCATTAACCCGTACATCATACATATTTTTACAGAGCCGACTACAGCACGACACTCAAACTGCAGCCCATAGATCAGATAGTTACAAGTATCAAACAGTGCACACGTTGGAGCGCAAAAAACGTGTCAATCCCTTTCTAAACATAACCATTGATGAGATGTCCACCATACCTCCGTATTTACAAGGTACTTCTTTGAAGTCTCAGAATACATTTGTCTCCTCATTGACAGGTTTAAATCACTTATATTTAAACCGTTAGCTAATTATACATGCAATAATGCTGAAAGTACACGTCTTCCTCTTCGTATAATAGTATTAAACTTCCTCCGAGCACACTTCAATTTTTATTTTGGGCTCGGTGTTTTCTTCAGTATCGCTTTGTTCAGTTGTCACATCGGTAGTGTCGTGGGTTGGGATGATGGTGGCGTCGCTGTGTTGTTCCGCGAGCGTTTCCTCCGCCTCGATGATGATAGCAAATATTTTTTTCTTCACTTGCGTTTGCATCCAGGGAGGCATCACTTTCGTACTCTTCAATATACAATTATAAAACGATTCTAGTGCATCTGAGTTTTGTGGAGTTTCATTAGTATTTTCTATGTGGCGTCGTTTCTTGGGACAAGCTGGCTTGATATCGTCTTCGGCATCTGTTGTGAAACATTGATCAGTCTTTTTTGTACTGCATCCGGGCTGTAAGTTTTCCATTTCTATGTTTTCAGTAATTCTGTATTTCATGTGTGGCTCGAGGAACTGCATTATCTTAGCGTACTTCCAAGTTGTTATATGTGCGGGGAGGAGCTTATTTTTGCCCAATTTTGCTCGCTTCAGTGCGTCTCTGTGGTTATCGCGAAGCTTTTTCCATTCAATTTTTGCAACTTGTACTAAAAATAAAATAAAAAATCATCATTAATAGGTACATTGAAAACGAATGTGTCTGTGTGTAAGAAGAATGAAGTGCTGAGCTGAAAAACAAACTATATTTACATATGTACAGAATGAGAGTGACAAGATGAAGGATTAAGAATAGAGTCAGGCAACTGCGCCAATTCAAGGCATGTCTTAGTTTCGCTTTAAAAAGTTAAGGTTAAATGAACTTGAACCGTTGAGCTGTGAACCAACAACTAAATTAGCTAAACGCAATGTTTTATAATTATACGAGCCGAAGACTTGCAGAAGGACCAATCATTCGCTAGTGGCTCGTTACTTGTTTACACACTGCCCGGTGACTCGCAACAATAAATACAAATACATAACTATACAGGTACAAATTGAGCTGAGCAGCGAGCCGGGTTACTGATTCATTTTATTCATGCGAACCGTGAGCTGATCTGCTAGTCATCAATTCTATTTGAGTTATCACTATACGAGTATGCGTTTGAGTTGCACATGTCGCAACCGCACCCTGCCCCGCGTTGCTACCTTCCGTCTATCCCTCGCTCCGCTCCGCATCAATGGCAGATAGCCTTAGACTACATAAATGTTTTTAAAAACGTCCCCGGTACGTTTTGCTTCTCATCCACACTTCGCGTTTTAAATCAAATAGATTTTTAAAAATAACACAGCTTGTAATTATTTTTAGGTTTAGCACAGCTTGATGTTGCGATTTTTACTACAATTCTTGGTAGTGCCACGGTATTGAATTATTTGTATTCTTAAAGAACACAAATTGTATTTGCACTATACGATTCAAAACATAATAAAAATAATATCATTGTGCATTCACTTACTGTTAGGAATTATAGATTCGTTGTTGAAATGTTTTACCACGCGCCGCCAAGCATTGTCCTTCACATTCATCTCTCTATACTCTGGATGCAATGGGTTCCACAGACATGGATGTTGGCGTACACCTTCTATGAAATTTTCCATAAATGAGATTATTAAATGTTTAATGATAAATACAATACGCTTTAAATTGATAACTCGCTTGGCGACACACTGCCGTGGGGTGACCGGCCTCGCATTGCCTCGCTACGCCTCGCGCGTGTTCGTTCCGTTCCCCCTCCGCCGCGCCGCGCCGGTCGGATTCCGTCCCCGCCCCTGTCCCCGTCCCCGGCACGCCATGTCAACACCGACGCGACCCACCGGTTTTTCTCGAAGAGCCCTGTGTAACGATATCTCAGTTACCGGTTTACCATAGATATTATACCTGTAGAGAGGTTAGTGTGTGTGCGTGACGCAAATGTATACCAGTGTAATGAAAATAATCCCAAATTAGGGAAAATGCAGTGAATGCAATTGAAAAGAAAATATTATAAAACATTTATTAAAATGGTAATTATTTATTACTCTATCAAATACAAATTAAATTAAAACCAAAACATTTTTAACAAACAAATGTTTAGTTATTCATATTGTTATAGGTACAATTTTTTAAAAATTACGACTTTTTAACTTTACTTTTTTAATTTACTGACTTTATTAAACTTGATTAAAAATTAAGAAAAATAAAATAAACAAAAGAATAGAGGATATATTCGGTTTACTTTTACGTTTATTTTGTATTGTAAAAACAACACTGGAGAAATTTACCGCAAAAAAGGCCTCCAAAAGACTTTTCTCACTTTCGAATCGACTCATTCGAATTAGGTTAGGAGTTGATTTAATATTCATAACTTTACTATTTATTTAGACTTTCCAAAGCTTTGGAAAAAATTGAATGCTCAAAATTTGTCTAGTTAGTTTAAATACATAAAAATTATAATACATTTTTGTTATTCAAGTATACCGTGTTTTTTTATTATAATCAATTTTCTAGGTCCTAATTTAGTTTGTCGAGGTGAATGTAAGAGTACACCAACTAAACAAGCAAAGCGTCAGAAGAAACCGCATGCTGCAGAGTATTTCGATGCGGACCAAATTTCGTATTGGAATATACATGATTATAATCAAATTCTTTTCCAAGATAGAGAAACACGTGATATTTTTAAAAAACGACGTCAACTCAGTATGAGAAAAAGAGGGGATCATGGATTTCCTTACAACGAGAAACAAGACGATAAATACGACATTCCAACATTAGACGATACAACATATGGTACCCTACAACAAGATAATTTTAATAAAAATTTAAACAATGAATTTTACGATCCGTACAAAATGGAATCAACGACATTTAATCAATTTTATTCAAAAGATGGTTTCGAAATAGAGGAAGAAACGACAACCGAATCAACAAACGACTCTCCGAAAGTAAAAAACGGAGAAAAGCAATATGCAGTTTATGAGATCGGTAATCCTGACTTGTGGTATACCGTTAACATTCAATTGTACGAAAAATTGAGTACACCAGAAGGAAAAACTGTTTGGAACGATATTACTAAGGAAGATGTAGCTAGGTATATTCTCCATATTCACATCTATACATATAATAAAATTAGAGTGTCTGTTTGTAATATCAAAAAAAAATTCCAGATTTCGGGAAGATGATGTATTTGCGTAGCTAATAACGAAAATCGCATTTAAAATTTTTTTGTCTGTCTGTCTGTCCGCAAGCCGCGTTTGTTCCGGGTTATCTCCGAAACGGCTGGGCCGATTTCGTCCGGTCTTTCTTTTTTTTTTAACATGTATAAACCAGCGCTTGACCACGATCCCACCTAAACCAAAGTGAAGAACGGGTGGACCGATTTGGACGGGACTTTGAAAGATAGCTGGTAGAAGGTAGATGCACGCGGGAATGTGATAGATTACTGTTTTTTTTAAAAAAGCCGCGCTAACGAAGTTTGCGGACGACAGCTCGTTTGTTATAGATTAGTTTCATATTCAGGGTTTGAGAAATGTTTACTGTGACAAATGACATTAAAGTAACATTTATTAAGTACTTCGTAAACTTTAGTGTGAGTACTCAACGCCCGGTGTGGAGCAACCAGGACATGAGTATCCAGTATCGACCTGCGGAGTGGCTCTCACACGAAGAGTTCGCGCTGCCCAAAACAAGCCTCTGTCTACTGATACCTATACGCGGCACTAACATAGCTAACTCGGAACATAAGTCAGATTCACTTATAGGTAAATTAAAAATATATAATTTTAATAGGAAAGACATATTCTACTTCATAAGTTTAAAACATCATTTGGGCAAACCAGTTTAGTAAAAAACGAAAGCTTACTTGCTTGAAAATTACCTTAGATAAATTTGGAGAATTCCTGGTGCTAGCAATAGATGACATCCTATTTGAAGATACAAAAAAGATGAAACAAAACTCATCAAACGTACCTATGAGTAACGCATCTCAAGAATTTAAGGTAAAATCATCACATTGTTAAGAAGTTTCAGGTAATACAAGAATATTGTTTATTTTAATAAATTAAAACAAACAGCAACCGTATAGCAACTTTTTAAATAAAATCGTTTGCGTGGAGTTACAAACTACTGATGTGTACGGCATATATCAATAAATGTTAGAGTCCTCGTCGTGTGGTTATCCGTGAGTCGAGGGCAGTGATGGGCGGCAACATGGAGAGCCTCATGTTCGCGTCGCGCGGCTCCGACCAGTACATGTTGATCCCGCACCGACGGCCGCATCATTCGCAAATAGACGTCGAGTCTCGCGCAGATGGGAACCAATTAATTCACGTTGGGTAATAGAATTATTTTTTTGGTATAGATTGTTGCTGTTTTTATAATAACTTAATAAAGCGATTGAACACAATCCTACATTACTTCTTCGGACGAAAACGATTTCCTCGATCTCACTAGCTAGATCTATTTACATGTTACAAATACATCTTCAGGACATTCCGTACGAAAGTAAGAATTTCGTAAGTGTGTTATTAAAATATCTTAACAATATATGAACAGATCTTCTGGACGCATTATGACAGCCGTGTCGGACAACACGCGGCGAACAAGAACAGCGTTTACTTTACAAGTTACTAATACTGGTCTTGCTGCCGCTCGCTTTAGGTATCTATCCTTGTGCTGAGTAGTGCTTTATTTAATACACTTAAATAAATATAACATGCTGTTATTGCCCAAGTACGTAAAGATTACGTATTGCTCCTTTCAACACATTTTCAACTCTGTATTAAGCTGCAATCATCGATTTTACTGGGAAATAAGATGAAATATTAGTAAACTTAGATTTAAAGTTATTGTTTTATATAGAGTAGCTGCGCGCGACTGTGGCCCCGGCGTGCTCGATCAGGTAGGCTACAAGGAGCCCGTCGCAAAGGCAGTGGTCATACCGCCCAAACACACCCAGCGCTTCTTGCTTGACCTGCCTTTCGAAATACCTGACGACTCCGCACATTGCTATGGTAATAAGAAAAAGCTTGATTAAACATTTTGACCTAATCGAGATAAAAAGTAATACGGTAGCTACAACAATTTAAATGTAAGCAGGGATGGTTCAAATTTAAAATCTTTAACTGATAATGAAAATGATAGCAGTAAAACTAAATTTAATTTACACAATTGCACTATTTAATATATTTGTTTCAGTAACACTGTTGAACGACGACGATGAGTCTGTAGCTGTGAGAGATGTTACAATCAAGAAGAACGACCGATGCTATTGCGTGTGGCATTGCAAATGCGTCTGTTTAAGTAAGCACATTAAGCTATTCCTGGCAATAGTTGTTGTTGGGAGTAATCTAACATTCTTTGGAGTAAGTATGAAAGAGATAACATTTCAGCAATGATATGGTTAATGTACGTAGGCGTGGATCCGAAGTTGATCTGCGAGGAGCTGGGCGAGGCGCAGCAGCTGGCGGCGGGGCTGAGCCCCGAGCTGCGGCCGCGGCTCGTGCGCTCGCTCTGCTACGCCGACAGCGCCACGCTCAACGTCTGCGTCCTCGTCACCGGCGTGCTCGCCGCCCTGCTCGTGCTCGGTACGCACATAATGTTACAGAGAATCTTATTATACGTGTGCAATGGTATTTGAAATTTACAGGAATAAGACATAGTTCATCAACGCGCTCGAACGCTAACGTAATCATATATACCTTTTTTTAATGTAAAACAGTAAATGTCATTGTACCCAGTTGTCAGAATAAATGTCCAAATTGTATATCAATAAAGCAATAACATCAAGAGTGTATAATGATGGTTTCTCAGGTCTAATTAAAGCACTCTTGGGTCTGTTTATACGATGTATTGCCGCGCTGTGGTTGGATCGTCTCGTAAAGATGCCGCGCCGACTCGAGCACTATTACGAGACCTCGCTACGATACCGCCGTGTCATTTATGACAACGAAGGCTGGCCGGTACATCCCGATACGAATAAACGTACCGTTCAGTACATCAGCAAGTAAGATAATTAAGCATAGAAATTCTTTTATCAGTGTAATGACAGGTATGAAAGCAAGTAAGGTGCTTACCATACTTTGTGGCATCTGTTTCAGGTGCATGGAATTCATATTGAATCTATTATTCTTCATTATAATACCGTGCGTTCTTGTGGGAGATGCTCTGCGCTACCTCATTTCGAAGTGTACTAATTCCGAAACCGCTCCCAAAACAAAGCCATCTGAAGTTAAAAAGTTATACAGCGGGCAAGATATTCAGGTATTTTGTGTAGACGTTCTGTTTCGTAATTCAGCAAGGAATTGCACTTAGTTAGGACAGTTAAATTAGTTAACTTATCGAAATTATGAATAACGTTAATATTTGTTCAAAACGTTTGAAGTAAAGTGCAATTCCTGGCTGTAGGAAGTGAGACACTCTGCGAGGGCTCACTACAAAAAGTTGCGCACATGGATGAGCTCGTACGCGGAGGAACTATCCGCCGACATCTGGCAGAAAGGTTTAAGCATTGAAGAATCGCCCGATCCCTTAACTGTAAGTGATTTATTAAGTCTCATTTTATGATAAAATTAAGAGAAGAAATGAATTATTTTATAATTAAAGTAAGTGTTTATTTTTTAATGTTCATAAAGTCATCATCATCAAGTTTGTCCTCATTTCAACAATTCTAAAGCATTGATTGTATAATGATGAAACTTTAGGACAATGCTCCGAGTTACTAGTTTACTCTGGTATACTTTTTGGTTCTGAGAACGTCAGACAGGTTTCCTGTGTCATAAAATATCTTCTTTTCTTAATATTAGTTGTGATACTGCCGCAGTATTACTATGACATAGACCCTACAGATTAAAGAACAAAAATTATGATGAATTAATGAACTGATTGAATCATAAGAATACTCAATGGAACTTTATCTTTCAAAAGCTAGAAAAAATATGTTAATTTTACAGATGCGGCCGCTACTCCGCGACGAATGTTGCCGCAGTCGTAGGTCGGAAGAATTGCTGTCGTCGTGCGCCGATTCCGAACAAGACGATACAGAATATGTTCTCATGCAGATGCAGAAGAGTCGGGAATCCCTTGCTGTAAGTTTAAATGCTATTATAATATAAACAATAACGCGAAAAACATACATTAATTAACTGTGCTAACTGCACAAAAAAAAAAACAAGTTTGTATGCGCTTTTAAACGAGTGTAAAAGAAAGTGACAATAGAAAACTTATTTATATCTCGAAATTATTTGTATGAATCTATTCAAATAGTTGTGAATTACTTTTAAAGTCAAGGCAGTTATTGTGCTGGATTTTTCCAGCAGAGGAGTCAAAGAAAACTTACAGAAGCATCGTCGAAAAGTCAATGGAAGGACGACATGATTCCTAGTACTAGTAAGCGATAATGATAAACAAGTGAAAAAGTGTTATTTAGAAGTAATGTTTTAAGTTTATTTAGAAACCTCTCATTTTTTATTTTACCTACATGCTTTACGGGGCCATTTAGTTTCGTTATAGACTAACTAAAAATGTTCTGCATCTATTTCACTTTTTTTTTAATAAAAATTATAGTTTACCTACATTGTTTTATTTTGGAAACTTATCTAAACACCTAGATAAATTAATTTGTTGTCTTTTTTTAAGTAAATGAGGTAAAGAAAGAGGACAACATGTTTTTGTTCCATGTGTTTCGGCGTTGGTAACTCACGGTTGCTAATCACAAAAAGTGCAGCAACAACACTCACGTCGTATATAACGAACGAATCACTTACATATATTATAGCCTGGACAATAATGATAAAATATTCGGAGGAAAAAAAGAAATACAGGTGGTTGTACAAATATAAACTAATTCTTCATACCATGTTTTAGAGAACTTGCTGTTTATTAGTATTTTCGGCCTAGAAATCTGTGATTTTCCGGTTTATTGCGCTACATCCGGAATCTGGAATATGAAAGTTTTATTTGGACTCGACAATGAATTTTTAATTACTCTTTGACGACGATTGTCAATGTCAAATGTGACTTAATATGTCACACACTCTTTGATCATATGATTGTTGACTTTGATGTTCGACTGCGATATTATTAATATCAATAAAATACGATAAATTGATTTTCAAATATTGTTATTTGATTACTTTTATAATAAACAAAAGTAGTATTTCAGCTCTGTCTACTAATAATCAATTTGTACGTAAAGAAACTACATTTTTTTGTGGTTTTTAATAAGAAATGAGTTATGCGTAGTTTACTTCGACCTCTTGCTATATTTAGGAAGGCCGTACAATCTAACAGAGCTGTTCAGTTGAAACATCCATTTACCACAGGTACAACGTCTTTATATATGTAGATTAGATGCAGTGAACACGTGCGCAACGCTAGTACAGCGGAAAACCTTGCACTGTGATATTGATGGATAAATGCCAAGAATCATAGTTTTAATAAGATTCACATTATTTTTTAATTTTAGCTTTAGTGTGGAGAGCTATGGAAGATAAAGAGTCACTGAAAAAACGGCTCACTCCGCTTCAATACCATGTTACTCAAGAAGCTGGAACTGAAAGACCTTTCACAGGTATGTAACATTAAAAAGTAATAATCAAAAATATTTACGACCTCTGTAATATGTCTTGCTGTGTGTAGATTTAATGATGCATGAATTATTTTAGGTTGTTTCAACAAATTTTATGAAGAAGGGATGTATGTGTGTGTAGTATGTAGGCAAGATCTGTTCAGCTCCAAGACTAAATATGACTCTGGATGTGGCTGGCCTGCATTCAATGATGTTCTTGCAAAGGAAAAAGTGACATTACACCAGGATACTAGTGCAGGTATATGACATATCTTGTATATATATTTACAAAAGTAATTTATTTTAACCAAATTACTAACATCTTGCGGGATACAGACATCACAGTAATATCTATCCACTATCTAATAAAAACATGTACTTGCATTATCTTATCAGTTGACCTTAAAACTTCTAAATATAAAGCAATAAGAACAATATAGTATTAAGATACAGTAGAGTGGACATTGTGATAGATTCAATTACAAGTTGACTAGTGAACTCAATCAAGTGGAATCAAATCCAATGTCATTTACTAGGTAAATCCTTTAGTATATAACATTCAATCTGGTTAGGCAGATAATAGACAGGTTTTAAGTTTAAACCCTACCTAAATTGAAAATCCTTTAAAAATACAAGTTTATATCATTGCATGAAATATCAGAGCTTTTCATACTGCTTTGACACATCATTTAATTTGTTATTTTTTTTTTGGCTTTTTTTATTTTGTTCAGTAAAAAAATTAATGTTACATTTCTATACCATGCTTATATTTTCTAAAGCAAGATAAATCATGTTTTTTTTATTATTAATTTTTTTCAAATGATCCAAACATATTTATCACTTCTATTTCTGTTATATTGAATACCATCTTGATTTTAAAAACAATCAAATACTAACAATAAACAATGACTATGAAATAATACAGTTGCTGTTTTATATTCATAACAAATACTAAATGCTTTTACTATACCAAATTATGTTTTAAGTTGTGGAACTGATGATTTTTAATTATTTTACTCCTGATTATTTATTGAGTTACTGCCTACTCCTATTTACTCGTATTTATGGAAGTAAAGTAGCATTGTACATTATTCAGAGAAGTGATTATATTAGTACACTTACATGTATAAAACTAACCAAATCTAAAGAGGCACTTGATATCAATTGAATTCAACACTAGTTTGACCTTTGTTACAACAATTATGCTAAACTGTAAATTGATAACTGAATTTTTAAGATTTGTACATAATTCCTATTTTTATTTATGGCACTAATAAATTTTATTGAACTTACTAAACATGGTGAAGGAAAATTTTGGACTTTGGTGCTAATGCATTTTTTTTATCTTTTTTGTCTGTCTTGCCCGTGTCCTTGACAAACCTGAATTACAATCCTGTCTACCACAAAACAAACGTAAGTCGGCAATTGTTTGGTAAACTAATTTATGTATTTTTATACTATCTATTATTTATGCTTATTGTTTTCTTTTAAATTTATATTATATCTACAATACATTCATATCACTCACATGTCATTTTGTAACTTCTTATCATATTGCTTTACACTTGAAAATTTATTTGGAATATCTTTGCATAAAATTTTCGTCTTTTATTGTGGTGGTCATACATAAATTGCGTATCATAACAATGTTGCACTGTGCATGTCTACTACACTGCATTACCATATTGTCACTTTAACAATTGTGGAATGTGCATGACATTAATTTGCAATTATCCCATTCCTCATTTTGCCCCGCCTTGTCCCGATCCATTCTGCTCCATCTGGATGGCTGCCGGGCCGCGCGGACGACGCCCGCCGCTGCGACAACATACTGCACTCCTCACTACACGAACAATGAAAATCATATGGGATAATGTTATTAATACATCACCACTGTTACTGTGATGTGTAAATAAACGGCTTATCGGTGAATGGACTCGGTATGTGGAATAAAAGTTGGAGCAAATATATTACTGGTTTTAACACGGCCAGGTTTGGTGCGAACTGAGGTGCGATGCTCCAAGTGCTCCGCTCACCTGGGTCATGTGTTCAATGATGGCCCGGCACCCACCAAGAAACGTTTTTGTATTAATTCCGCATCGTTGGACTTCATACCGGCTGAGGAGAGAAAGGACTAAAAGTAATAGAAAGCTATTTCATGATAAAAAAAAATTATCAAATTCCATGACCTCGCACTTTTCAGGGTTAGAATAAAAACTATATTTACATTATTTTTTTATCAACACTCAAGGGGAGTATATTTTTTGATGCGTAGTATTTAAAACTTTGCGATTTTACTGCTATGTATTATTGTAGATGTAAATACATACTTCAAATAGGATTAAAATAAATAAGATTAGATGGCATACATTCTGTATACATTTTTATTTATCTACATTACTCGGGAAGATTTTTAAGTAATAGAAAATAATGTGCAGAATACTTTTAAATACATTTGGTATTATTTTTCTTATATTATGTACTATTTATAGTATTTATTGAATTAGTATGTGACATCTAAATGTTACATCACTATTCAAAAGCATAACTAAATAGCAAAATAACTTGTTTCGAAATAAATGAACAAAAATCAAACATATCCGTATTTGATTAATTTTTATTTGTAAGTCGTTAACTAAGAATAAGTACAATGAACCATGTATCCAGTAGATTTTTTATCACCAACCGTAGGTCCTTTTTATAAGCTAAAATGTATGAAACAACAACAAAATATACTTGTTTATTTGGTATGTACTTATTAGTATGTAATATTTGATTTGTAAATATGAAAAGCGCGAGGTCTGAAATTTATAGGAGTTTAAAGGCCATAGTAAATTATTGGATAACATAAACTGTTAATATATTGTATGTTTGTTTTCTATTTTAAAAGGTAGTAAAACCTTAAAATTAATTAAATATAAAAATTTAATAACTTTTCTAAGGTCAGCAAGGACAATTTAACTAAAGTGTATTTCAGAATAATACAGTTCTTCCAAAACATCTTTGCAAAGTTTTTTTAATTGCACAACACTATAGCATATTGTGTTTGCGTCAGATTTATAAAGCAAGTTATTTTATAAAAATACTATCAACACTACTATACTACTATTTATATTTCGTTTCTTTAACTGCGTAATAACAAAATAAATATTTCGCTATGTGCCTTAACGTAGTTAAACACATATACCTCAACATAAAACATTTTAGTTACCAAATTAAGTCATTTTATTTAATAATAATTCTTACAATAATTTACCCATTATCTTTAATTTCAATTATTTATAGTTTGTTTTGCGTATCTATATATCATTTGAATTGTAATGTGGTAGTGAAATTATCGCAATAAATATTTTTACGAAAGTTGTTGTTTTTTTCTTTTATTAATCATGATGAACCAAAAAACTGGTAACTGGATAAAACGTCATAACGAATGAAAACATATAATAATGGTGAGTCTTTTTTATTATAGTATGGTTGTATTTTATATGCACAAGTTACTTAGACATGGCACTGGTGTTATACAACTCTCAAAATATATGAAAACCATTTAAATGTCTCATATTTCATTACATTTATAATACATTTCGAATTAGATTACATAATTACAGTTATTTTTTATCTTACCAAATGCATACTCCAAATTCATTTTCATGATCACAATATTGTTTGCCTTAAAATTTAGTCTGATTCTAAACGTTTTTATTCAAAATTCCCAACAAAATGTAACTACATATTTGCATATTTCTATGTTATTGCACATTTCAGCAGTGGTTGGTGCGGGCATGATTTATGTGCATTTTAATAATAGGCCACATTTGAATGTCAAACATAGTCTGTATTAGGCCTCAAGACGGCGAGTATTCGACAAATAATATACATATATAAATTATATTTTATTTAAAACGATATGCTAATAGCTCCAGATATATGTAAAAAGCAAACCTATAATAAAAACAAACAGTAACATTAATAATGATTCACCGTCACATTGCACCAACCGGGAACGAATGTAAGAACTCTATATAGCGTTAATTGGTCACTTTGTATTGTCAAAAAGTACTAATCACTGCTTTATTTGTATCTTTACAGTCTACAGCAAGTGACACTGATTTTCTTCGCTTTTGTTAACATAATTTCTCTCAAACATTCAAAACATGCTCTCTACTTCTCTCTCTTACTAGCTTAATAAAAAATAGCAAACATAAACAATTTCAAAGGAAATTTAATGGCGTCTTCTGGCACAACCTATAAACGAAAGCAGAGACGAGTACAATACACTAAAAGATATCCAGAGTACATTTTGCTTGCATTAATTGTTTGTATCCAACTCTAGCTACGGAGCTATTGTCTTATCATATAGAAGGTAAACAATGTCTCATATTCTATCTAAGTTTCGTAATTTACAATTGTTCATTTAAAAGCTTAATAATACTTTTGTGCCACAAAAGATGCCGACTTTTCTGATTTCAAATATAATCAATAAACTATATAAACTTAATACTAGGTAAATGCTTCAATTTGATGACTAACAATAAATGGATCCATCAAAATATTTTAGTTTATTAATACTTAAAGTAACAATGTCTTCAATTTAAAACAATACAATACGTAAACTTTGCTACTGTAAATATGTTCATGTCAAATATATTAAAATCGCAACCGTGCTAAAACTGTTATTTCCATATACAAATGTCATTAGGATAAAAAATACATAAGCAGTTTAAAAAATATAAATACAATGATAATGTATGTATAATTATACATAAAACTAGCGCATGTACCGACTATAATAAGCAATGTAAGCCAACAGATATTCTGCTTATAGGATCAAATCTCAGTCAAAATTAATTCATAATTTATATTGATATTCATTCACTCACTAGTTTTCATTGAAATACTTGATGCTATAACCCCTCTTAAAGCGGGACCTTAATATAACCATTATTCTTAAATAGGAAACACTTCGTAGCGTTATTATTTCCGAGTTATAAAACTGACAACTTTACCCTTTGAAACAACCGCATCTGAGGCGGGGCAATGCGGCGCCTCCCCCTCCTACACTCCGTGCGAGTGCATCAGCCTACTGCCGCCACAGTCTACCCGCTACCATCACAGTTAAGAGCTGATCCGGTTATATTACTAATACAGAACTACAGTACATCTACTATTTATACTTTACAACTTCTAAAAGTTAACTGCCAGTCTTCATTTGCAGATTATTTTGTTACATTCCAAATTCCATCCCTAATGCTACAGTATATCTACACCCTATATATCCCTCTCGATTCGTCTCGCAGTAGACTGATACCTCGCCGGGGCTAGCAAACTTTAATAAATAATGTTTCTACACAATACTACACAACTTTACAACTACTGGACTGCACATTTATTAACGTTTCTTTTGTAAAAATACGATCACTTATGTAACATATCGCAGCCACTTTACAAAACAAGGTTGTTTCAATAGCTTTGTAGCTTCACTGACAACATACTTTACCATAACACTGCATTATGTTTTGCTGAATGTTCGCAGCTTACATGTATAGTTTGGTTCATATGTCTGTACGTGTACGCACGTGTACAGCACGTATAGGCACTGGGGGCGCTAGTATCGCGCGGGCGCTGCGGGCGCCGGTGGCCTGCGCTAATGTCCTTTTGCAGCCTCTTTCGCGGCCATAATTAGAGGAGTTAGAGACGCCAACGGTCTCGCCATCTTTAAAAATGGATGCTGTAACGAAAATACTGTATTTAGTAACAGGTTCAAGTTTGTTTTAAGTTATATATTAGAACAAAGTGGTAAGTGGTTTTTCTTAGTTATTGGTAGTAGAAGTTACCTTGAGTAAATCTAACGCCGTCGCGCGCCTCTCAACATCGACTTCTAAACATTGGTCTAGGAAATCTTGGAACACAGTGCTGAGCTTCTCCTTGTCTTTGATATCGGGCTTGCCATTCGTCGCGATCAAATAAAGTGCGCGAAGTGGATTTTCGTTCAAGTATGGAGGTTCGCCTTCGATCATTTCAATTGCCATTATACCTAAAGACCATACATCCACCTGGAAAACATTTAAAAATCAGTCCGAGAATTCAAAAAGAATGATTAAGATTTTAGTGTACTACTGTTTCTTATGTTAACCTTAGGACCGTACTGCTTTCTTGTTACAACTTCGGGGGCCATCCAATATGGCGTCCCCACCATCGTCGTTCGTTTATTTTGCTCCGGCGATATTTGCGCACAGAATCCGAAGTCAGCTATAAAAGAATTACAGAACGTTAAGTTGAATTACATTGAGGTGCACTTTTTATATATAAAACAGTATATTTACTTAGTTTAACTTGTCCGTCCAAGCCGAGCAGTATGTTGTCGGACTTGATGTCGCGGTGTATGACATGGTTGGTGTGCAGGAAGTGCAGCGCCTGCAGTACCTCGCGGCACACGGCGGCGATCTGGCCCTCGTCCATGCACGTCTCCGTCACCACGTCCGTCAGGGACCCGCCCGCGAGGTACTCCATAACGACCCATAACTCCTGCAAATATAAAATTAACATTTTCAAATATCGAATGAGATTTACTATTTATACTCTGATTTAAAGTTAAATAGCTACAATATAACGCTTCTCTAACTTGGAGATGGCAACTTAATACAAAAAAAATACATTTATGTCTGAATTGACCTTTTGTTTTTTATAATATTATGAAATGATTTACCTCGTTGACGAGATAACTGTCTAGGTAATTGACGACGTTGTTGTGTTTGTTCTCCCGCATCACGAGGATCTCGTTGATGATGAGCTCTTTCTTGGGCTGCTGGCTGAGGTTCATCTGCTTGATGGCCACCTCCATGCCCGTCGACGTCTCTATGGCCGTGTACACCGTACCTGACGCACTGGAATTGCGTATCACTTATTTATCAAATGTTATTTGTTATTCAACAGATGTTGAACTGATACACTATGAAATATGGACACTATAATTAACAATATTTATAAACTTACCCCTGCCCGATTTTCTCCATTTTTGTATACTTCCTGTTTGGATCACCAACACTAACTATTGTCCTTAATTTTTCTAAAATTTCTTCATCAGTCATTTTTTTCTTTCTTTGCTGTTGACCAGTTGCTCGTCTGCAGATATATGATCTTCATAAATTATAATTTATCATTGTTATAAGCGTATGATTTACATTTTTTTCAATGTTAACTGCTGCTAATTAATAGTATATTTACCCCGTGTCGGTGTTAGTCTGTGCGCCGTTGGCGGGGGGCGCGATGGGGGCGTGCGGGGTGTGCTGCGGGTGCTGGGGGTGCGGCGGGTGCGGGGGGTGCGCGGGCGGCGTCTGCGGCGCGGCCGCCGGCGCCGGGTTCTTGTTGCGGTCTAGCGGCAGCGGGGACCCGCCCACATCCACTCGGCTGCATATCTGCTTACAATCAAATACAAAAGTTAAATAATCTAACATAAGCCCGCTATATATTTTAACTATCAGATAAATAAGTTGAAAATTCATCAGTGGCTACAAAACGACTTTCCCAAACAAAGTGATCCACACAAAATTAAATTGATTTCTTTTTCACTGTAAAAGATACTCAAGTCAAAATTGTTAGTAAGTGCTTACCGATTGAGTGGTTATGTTGGGATGTGAGATGTGCGGCGGCGAGGCGGGCGGGGCAACCGGCCTCGCCGGAGGTGCTTCCTCTTCCTCTATAGGTTTTGTGTACTGAAAATACAAAGTGTTCGATAAGTATAAATTCATACAAGTATAAGATCACAAAGATTTTTATAAAATTAGAGATTCTGTCTCTTCAAAAGTCTAAAATAATATGAACTGAGTAAAGGAACATGGAAAAACTTACAATACTTTTAGTGCGGTCAGGCCGCGACGGAGGCGGCGGCGGAGGCTCCGGGTGCTCCGTGTCCGTTGGAGTTGATGATGATGGACTACTTGACGACACTCGAGATACTGAAGAACCTACGCAATGTAATAAAAGATGAAAATAAAAACAAACAGGTGGAGATATTTAATGAAATAAATGAAAGGGAGAATTTTTAATGAAACTTTATAAAAAACTACAAATTAAAAAACCCAATTTCATTAAAAATGGACCAACATAATGTATTTTATTACCTGAATGGGTTGTATGCATCTGTGCGGAGGTCATGTATTTGGATGCTGGTGGTTGGGTCGCAGAGGCATCATACCACTTGAGGACATCAAGAACAGCTTGGGGATTGCTCTTCTGTTCTTGTTTACTAATATTAGAGGCCATTAGCAGCCTCGCCCAAGCCTCCGGCATGCCCTGTGCAATGGACAATACAGATATTTGTTTGAATATTATACCATATCAATGTTTTACTATTCTTTACATCCTATTTATAAATCATGAGGCGAGAAAATAACATGAAAATCTTACTGGAAATACAGAATTGATATTAAAGAAATGGCTGTTGCTAATTGTAATTCAAACATAAGATATATTAAACACAGCAAAAAATTTGAAACACTACATAACAATGATATGAATGATAAAAAGTAGAGAAAAGAACTATAATGCTTGATAACTAGCTAATACTGCTATATGTTTTTACTCATAACATAAAATGTAATACAGAAATATTTATAAGATATTTAAAAAACCTATAAAATATAATATGTCATATTTAATAAAAATAAAAATAACTTTATGGCTATTTTGATTCAATATTTTGTTAACTATAAATGATATAGCATTAAACAATATCTAAAAAGAGTACATAAGATAAAACTGCATAAACTTATAAATACATAAGCTATTACTTACTGTCAGAGGCAGCTTGAAACAAAAGCGGTAATACATGGAATTCGATAATATGTTCTTTTATAACAGAAATTAAACATTGTCATATAAATTTGTCAAATAAAACACTACCAATGCTTTTAATCTTATAGGAATATTTATATATCATCATACTATGAGTTTATTAAGTTGATAACAGGGTTCTAGAAAATGCATAACATGCATCAATAATTCTTACTATATTTAAACACTTTTAAATACACTATTCCAAAACATTCTAGAAGTTTAAGGTTCTAAATTATTTGACTCTATTTTGTTACAACTATTTTATATACCAATGGGTTTCAATTATGTTTAAAAAGCAAATATGCAATACAAATATAAGGCAAAAAGCTCGGTTCTAAACATAAGCTTTTAGATATCAAATTATAGTTTTATATCAAACTACCACATTGAAAAATATCAATCAATTTTCAATATTTAAATAAATTCTATTTCACAATTATAATTTATGTTTCTTTTCTTTGTAACAAAAAGTGTAAGATTTGAATGAGTATATCACATAGTATTTCTATCAACTGCTTTTGGATAATTTTTGCCACATCTATGAACTATATAAAAATATATAATATTTCACTTACTGTAAATTCTCCAGTAACTGCATCAAAACCCACATGAACTGTATGCTCAAAGTTGGTGGGATAGCTAATATTAGGTTTGTTATCATTGTGAGCTGTACTTTTAGAGCCTTTTATTTTAGCCTTTAGTGTTTTCTTTTTCCTATCACCACCATCATCAGGTTCTGTAAACATAATATAATCAATTATAATCAATATTTCAAGTTAATCTAAGATAATGATTCACACAACATTATGAACACAGGCCTGAATTCATGACCAGATTTTCTATAAGTTCCCATTGTGCAAAACAATGATAACATGTATAAGGCAAGTGACTCACTCAGAAAAAATGGTTTGGTACAGAATATAATTACATTACCTTTTGGCAGTGGCCTCATATCCACAGAAGCTACGGAGTCTCCGCGATCGGTGGCTCGGTTACTTGTTAATCGCACCGGAGGCGCTGGAGGTTTGTCTTCATCGCTCGACATTGTGCAAGCTAGTCCGAGTCCTATAAATGGTTATAATACGTTCCAATACACTACTGCAAAACATGTTGGTTATGACGCAGACATGCTATTTATTATTGTCTGTGTTGATATATGTCTTCGAATTTAAAGGAACGGGTTTCAACTAATTGTAACGAAGGGACACATTCATTTGTGGACAGTAGAGATCATAACATTACTCATGGACGCGCCCCGCAGTCAAATTAAAACAAAATTAAGTCGCTAGCACGATAACTTACTGATAATACACTTACTTGTAGAATTATGAAAAATAACAGCAATGTCAAAAGCAATAATTCAATCACATTTCCATATTGTAATGTATTCAAAACACTGAAATTATAGACCAGTGAAAAGAAAATTGGGAACTATTTCACACAAAAAACGACGACAGCATTTATGACTAGAGCCGCCATTTATAAATGTCGCAAAGCTATGTCATAGTCTGTGCCAACCGCTTATTTTTTTAATATAATTGGAAAATTAAACTGAAACAACTTATGTATTGGGAACACAATTTAATTTAAGAACGTTGTTGCTATTTTGATTATAAAATATACTTTTTATTTAACCTGAAAATGTGGAATAAATAACTTTTGGTCTGGCAGTTCGTCTAACTTCACTTTGGTCTTTGGCCACCTATTGAATATTGATTTTATTGTGACATTTGTGATTTGTGAGTTTGTAATTTGTGACGTTGAAAAGGAATTATTTTATTTATTAAGTTGACAGCTAAAATGCAAGTGGTATAGTCATCGCAACTTAATTTCGATATTGCTCAATATCTAAACAGAACAAACATGATTTACGGATGTAGTTTAATTTAAATCATCATCATCAAATCTTGTCTTGAAAATCACTTTTAAGATCAAGCATGGAGAGTGATAAAAAGGTAATAAAAAACTATGAACCGTCGTTTTGTATTTATATATGTATTTATTATCTAAATATTCCCACGAAGTTGGATCAGGCAAAACAACCCATATAAGCTTTCAATGCAATTCTTCACAGTTGAGTGTAGTAAGGTTTGGGATATTACTCTGGTACAGTGGCTTCCATGGGTGAAATTCCGCTTATAAAAACCTTGCAGTGTCTTATACTCAGCATCTTCAAAATCAATAAGCAAGGGCGTCGCCAAAGGGAGGTGGGGGAGGGCTGCTGCCCCACCCTAAAGAATAAAAAAATGTAAAGCAGACATATAAACTACATTGAACATATATATACTATGTATATATATACTACTCTAAAGCTGTTTTTAATTTAAAAAATTGTTGATAAGCATTCACTTTTGAATGATAACATTATTTTGATTTCTAACCCTCTATGATAATAAATGTGCTGTTAATTATTTGATATACTTAATAAAAAAATAGCACTAGCAGTATACCCCTCACATGTGAATTACTTAAATTATAAAATGTAAATTTGAATGCACTATTGTTACAAGATATATTAAATTTTAAATTTCAATTTGTAAAAGATAAATTACAAATTTCTTTATTGAAACTAAATATTGCAATAATTGTTGCTTAAGTCTACCTTAACTAACAAGACTATAGTGTATGCTGATACTGCTGTGTACTAAGGACTGGTGTTGAAAATGTTAGTAAAATAGTATTATGTCTTTCAGAATCCAGATGGCGTTAAAAAGAATCCTTTTGATGACTTATCAAAAGAAGAACTAATAACAAAATGTAAAGGATTACTTGCTATAGCTCAAAAAGCTAAGCAGGCAAAGTCTGGTAAAGTATTTATTGCACTGTTAGTGTTAAGATAGAATAAAGACAGTGGGATTCATAATCTCAAGGAATAATTCCAATAAAAGTCAATATCATACATCTTAGTATTGTAAAATTTTCAACTAAGTATATCTTTGAAGCACCAAGCGATAGCCGACTGGCGAATTCTCCTAATTTTATTCCATAGCTTTTAAAGGATTAATAAATGAATACTGTATAAACATAAGATATAACTACTCTACTACTCTTGTAGATATGTTTTGTTTGTTAATTATCAAGTGCACTTTATAGTTAATTTTGATTTTCAATTCATACTTCTGTTAAATAAATAAAATTATAATTTAGCCAAAACAAGCTAACATCTTTCAATATTTATAAGTAAAGAAAACTTACAATGATAGTAAAAAAAGTTATGTAATACCAAAACATGCTACGGATAATTTAAATCTTTTTGGTGGATTGAGCTGCGCAATGTGGAGGGTCCTTCTGCATCCTGTTATACCCCGCTTCAACTATAATTGTGTTCTGCTCAGCGACTTGTGTGTGTCTAAACTGCTATGACATTTGAAACATGTTAAACATTGAATCTTTGAATCTTCACATGTTTATAAGTGAAAACTGATCATATACCATTACAATGTTGTAAACCTCATTAAAATTTAAACTTGTTTTTGTTATTTCCAGAATTTCAAAATCAAACTGAAACCTACAAACAGCAGTTAGAAAAATGTGAAACTGAGAAGAACACCTATCTACAAAATAATAAGACACTGCAAGAACTTGTTGATTCTTTAACAGAACAAAAACTTAACTATATAACTGAGATAGATGGAGCACAGGCGAAAGTGAAGGCGCTGGGTGAAAAGTGCCATAGCTTTGAAGAAGATATCAACAGGCTTAAAGCAGATATAATTATAAAGGAGCAAAATATTGCTGACATTTCTCAAAAGTTGTCAAATTTTGATAGTGAAATTATATCGCTTAAAAGACAAAATAACCGTCTTGTGGAAGAAAATGAACAACTTATCACCCAGTTGTCTGATATGGAAGCAAGGATTGCTGAATTTAACAACATTGGTCTGCAACAGAGAGAACAACTTGAAATACTAGAACAAAAGTTTCAATCAGGTTAGATTTACTCAATTTAAATAAAAGTGTGTACTGTGTGGTGTTTTTTATCTATGCTTAAACTGTTTTAGAATTTGGCAGCTATGATATATTAAACTATATCAGGTATTGCATCTGTTTACATTTTGAAGTTTTTGTTCTTTCAGATGACTCTTCAGAGCTCCAAATTAAAGAGCTCAATGAAAAAATTAAAGAGCTGGAGCACAATATTGAAATTAAAGTCTCCAGTTATGAAGAAAAAGTTGTTCTGTTAGACAATAAGGCGAAAGAAATGACCATCCTTTATGAGTCTGAAAAAAATAAAAAGGAAAAAGTAAATGTTAAATTGCGAAGTTATAAAGATAAGATATTAAAATGTGCAGCTTGCATTAGTCAATTGCAGAATTCAAGATTTATTTTGTCTAAAACAGTAAAGGAATATTCTGAAAATGTTCCTAAATGGCAAGATGAAATAATTAAAGCGTCCAAAGTTCTTGATAAACAAATTAATGAACTAAATAATAAAAATGTATCCCTTAAGGATGAAATTCTGGATTTACGTAATCAGTTAATGGATGCAAAAAATAACTGTAATTTGGTAGACCATCAAAGATTAATGAATGAATTAAGTGACGAAAATAAGGGTTTGAAAAATAAATTGTGCGATTTGGAAAAACAAGTTTGTGAGTCAACAAAAACCAATTTGAAAAACAAAAAAAAGAACAACACCGTCAGTTTGAAGCAACACAAATCAGTAAAGTCACAGCTGGATGAAAGTGTGAAAGAAAATAAAGTATTACATGAAAAAGTAAATGATTTAACTAAAACAATAAACAAAGTGAATAAGGAAAATGCAGAACTTAAGGCAAATATTGAACAGCTTGAAGAGGGAAACTCAAGAATTGGTGAGTTTTTAGAAAGAGGTCTAAACAGTGGCACAATTGATATGTTAAAGTTGGAAATAAATAATCTGGAAACTGAAAGAAAAAATTTAATAAAAGAAAAAATAATTTCTACAGATGTTGTTGCTGTATTAGAAACTCAGAATAAAAACTATGTAATTGAGGTTGATTCAATGAAAGAAGATATAAGTAAAAAGGAATCTCAAATTGAAAAATTATCTCAAGAAATTTCAACCCTAAAAGAAAACAATAACAAAGCAAAAGATGCAGAAGTTAACCAAATAGAAAAAACAAAACTGATTTCTTTGCAAGACATGAACGATAAGTTAAAAAAAGAATATGAGGATTTGCTTGACTTAAATGGATTATTAAGAGAAGAAGTAGAGACTCTTAAATTATCTTTGGAGCAACCAAAAGATGATAGTGAGCATTTATCAGACCTAAATGTCTCCTTGCAAGCAGACATAGTTAAGCTAGAGACAAAGTTGTCTGCTTACAAACAAGAAAATGCGTCTCTTTTAACGGAAACGAAAGAATTACGTGCCAAAGTAATGGACTATGATAACATAGTTAGTGAATGTGAGGATTCAAAATCTAAATTACTCAGTTACAAAACAGAAAACACAGAATTATTAAATGAAATGAAAGAAATAAATGAGGTTCTCAAAGAACGCGGGGAAGCAATATCCAAATTGCAAAAGGCAGTTTCTGAAATGGAAAAACTTATTGAATCCTTGGAAAAAGATAGAGATGAGATGAAAGAGGAAAGAGAGGACTTAGTACGGAAAATTGAATCGTTAGAATGTGACTTAAAAACAGCAAATCAAGTTACAAGTCAAAACAGTGATGACATGAAAAAAATTACACTAGAAAAAGACAATGCATCTCAAATGCTACTTGATAAAGAGATCATCATTGCAAACTTGAAGGAAGATGTTGAAAGGTTGAAACAGCAGACATTTACCTCTGGTGAGATTTGTACATTTATTATCATTTAGTAAATTAAATTGCAACTACAAACGGCTGCTTAAAAGTACTTAAATACTTAAAAGTAGCTGTTTGTAGATGCAAGACCAGTTTGTAATAGATTGGACTTATTTCAGTTAACTTTCATTATCTTATAACATTATAATGCTTAGTACTTAAATACTTAAAAGTAGCTGTTTGTAGATGCAAGACCAGTTTGTAATAGATTGGACTTATTTCAGTTAACTTTCATTATCTTATAACATTATAAATTGCTTTATACTTATGTGTTATTCCTCTAGCATCGGAATTGCCCGGTGACGACATGTCGACATCCACAATCTCCAAAGCCGAGGAACATTCCAGAATGAAGGACTTGGACGAGACTTTTGAGGACAAGTAAATTGTCTCATTGTATTAGTACATGTCCTTTTTATTGTCATTGTATGTCATTAATAAGTATGATATTAATATCCAGGTATACGAAATTAAGGATGTTTGCACTTAAACTAAAGAGAAAATTGAAAGAAGTCACAGCTCAGTTACAAAATACGGAACAAGAAAATCTAAGACTCAAAAAAATGTTAGACGAAAGTGTTTGTGGGGATCAAAATAAAACGATTGCTACAAGCGATAGTGATGACGTAGATGGTGCAAGTAAAACTGTCGAAAAAACTACGGAAATTGTCGAATTGAATGCAAAGGTTAAATCTTTAAGTCACGCTTTGGACGTGTCTAAAATTTCGTTGGAAAAATTAAAAAGCTTTGAAGGTATGGTTTTCATTTAAAAATTAAAATCAAAGACGTTTATGTATATTCATTGCTTTTTCTTAAATTTAAGCGCAACTAGAGACTAAAGAGCAACAGATAAATGCAGAGAAAGAAGCACATAAAGCAACTAAAGAGCAGTTAGAAAAAGCTCTCCGAGATGTGAAGAAGAAGAATGTTCTGAGTCTTGAAATGGAAGACTATGAAAGATCTATGAAGGATCTTACTACCAAGATGGAAGAAAATAAGAAAAAAATTATTCAAGTGTGTTATAGTTCCATTGGATATTCTCTTATGCATTCATTTTTTTTAAAAAAACTACTACTATTCTGTTATTTCAGATGGAATCCACAATAGACACGCAAGAAGGGACTATTAATGCCATGAAGACGCAAATTAAATTATTGGAAGAACAAATTAAAACAGAAGAAACACAAAATAGATTATTAAGGGAAGAATTGCATCATGCCATTGAAGACGGAAAAGAAAAAGAAAACGTACTTAACTCTAAGAAAGATATAATATCAAAATTGATGCAAGACTTGGAAGATGAGAAAAGAAAAACTGAAGAATCTGAATTAGAAATAACTGCACTTTTAAGTGAAAAGGAGAAAATTATAATCAGTTTGGGAGAGGAAAAGACGGAATTGAATAACAAAATGAAAAGGCTGGAGTTCAAATGTGCCGATATAAATGAGAAGTTAAAGATTACCAATATAGAATTGGCTGATTTAAAAACCGAGTACACAAGCTATAAAGTAAGTTTACAATCGACGCAGTTGAGCCGATTTTATGTTTCAAAAGGGGATTTTTTTACACAGAATTGCTGATTAATGAACATGTGAATATTTGTAGGTGAGGGCTCAGGCTGTGCTGCGTCAGAACCAGACCGTGGACCACAGCCACGAGGAGCAGCTCAAGGAGGAGACCGCCGCGCTCCTCTCTCAGATAGAAACCCTCACTGCTAATTTCAACATTTTACAGTAAGTTAATTTAATTGTATTAATTTAAATATAACTTTTGTTGTTTATAATGACTTTTTCGATCTTTAATTATTATATTTTAGGTTAGAACGCAGAGATAGCGACAAAATACTATCAATGTGATATTGTACAATTTGAATATTATTAGGTACTACTACCATCTCGGTTACTTTAGTTCTGTGTTATTACAATTGAAATGAAGATGTATGTCAGAGCGCAGTACGCGGAGCAGCGCGCGGAGGCGGAGGCGGGGCGCAAGCGCGTGGCGGAGGCGGGCGCGGAGGCGGCGCGCGCGCACCAGCGCACCGCGCGCCTGCAGGCCGACCTCACGCGCCTCTCGCAGCAGCTCGAGTCCGAGAGAGCGCAGCACAGGATGCAGGTATGCTCGATTTATTAAATTCGCTTCCCACTTCGAATAGATTTACGACAATTGTTGTTTCTTTTTCTTTTCTTCGGAACTTCGTTAGAGCATTAAAATGACAGTGTCTTTATAAATGCAGATGGCAACTTTAACTCAGTGCTACAAAGTTCAGATCGGCGAGTTGGAGAATAATCTGCATAAAGAGGCAGACTCATTGCGAGCGCAGCTCGCGGCCGCCGAGAAACGCCTCCAGTCCGGCGTGCCCGACCGCGGTCCCGACAAGCCGTACATGCTGCCCCTGATTCCTAAAGACGAAAGCGATGGTGAAATGGACTTCAATGTCTCAATGATACCGAGGGAGGAAGGAGAGGTATTTTTTTCTGTTTTAATTGATTTTATTTAAATTTAACCGATTTGACGATAGTAATAGCAGTCGATAAAACGTAATCTTTTACATAAACGGCGACCGAATAACTTTTGTATTCTTATACAAAGTAAGTATGTAAAATATATATTTTGTTAACGCCGTAAAACCTTGGTGATTAGGGTTCAGAGTCCGCGTCGTCTCCGGTGTTGTCGAAGGCGTACTTCCCTGGCGGGGGCGGGGGCGGCGGCGGGGGCGGCGCGGAGGGCAGGCGCTCGCCAGTGCCGCTGGAGCGGCTGCTGGAGGAGGGCGTGCCCGACGACGACGCGCTCGACGTCTCCGCGCTCGCACTCTCCCCGGAACAGGAGATTGCCGAGCTGAGGCGTAAATTACAAGGACAAAAGCAAAGGTAACATGATTGAAAATTAACATCAAGTATGTTAATTTTCTTTTATTGCGATTTTAGTAGTTAATCTACACTAATATTATAAAGAGGAAAGATTTGAATTTTTATATGCATTGAAATAACTCAAAAACTACTGGGCCGACTTCAAAAACTCTTTAACCATTATAAAGCTATCAGTGAGTAACGTGGGCATTTTTATAATTTTTTTAATTTCACGCAGACGAAGTCGCGAGCAACAGCTAGTTTTTTATAAAAATAAATTCAATGTCAAACTATAAAATTGATGTACACTTGCAATGCAATTCTAACGATCATAGATTCGCATTTTAGTAACAACTTTTTTAACCTCTATAACAGTTAATATACGAAACAATATTCATAGAGGAGTTGAAAAATGTTGCCAAAACATTAAAGTTGAACATTATAGTCTTACATGTCGACCACACATGAGTGGGAAAATGAAAGTGGGTTATAAAATCCTTGAGAATGCTATGATTAGTGATGAGCAAGACATGAGAGTAGTGAGGTGCGCAGGGTGAAGCACGTGACGGTGCTGCTGGCGGAGTCTGAGCGCGAGTGCGCGCGCATGGCGCAGCTGAGCGAGCTGCTGAAGGGCGAGCTGCGCCGCGCGCGCGGGGACTCGGACCACGCGCACAACACTGAGTACATCAAGAACGTCACGTTCAAGGTACAACATTGTAGGACAACTCACCTGCTGTTTCATCAAACATTCTCTGTCTATGTCTTCTATACTTCTATACTAATATAATAAAGCGAAAACACACACAACTTTGTTATGTAGGGTTTTAGCAATCACAGTATATTTTTTGAATAATTCTTTTCTTTAATAAAAATACCTACACTTACGACACGCTTTAGGCTATATATTTTCACATCAAACTTAAGGTGATGATTGTGGGAAAGGGAAAAAAACTACAAGCTGACAACGTCAAAAAGGGTTGCTTGGCAAATTCAGGTGACCGCTTTCTCATTTGCCACTTTATGTTAAAATATATTTAATATCATAAAACATTGTATCTCATTGAATCTATAAACAAAGTTTATTTGCATAATATATTTGAAAATTGTTTATATTCCTAGTTCCTCACGTTACCTCCGGGTGACGAGCGCACTCGCCTGATCCCGGTGCTGCAGAAGATCCTGACCCTGACGCCGGAGGAGACACAGAAGATACAGGCGGTTGCTAAAGGTAATACAAATTGACTTTATATTGAAATGGCCGAAATTCATCATGTGCTTTAATTAACATATTCTGTGTTAAAGTACAATTAAATTAAAATATCTGCAGAATACTAATCTATACAGTTAATAAAAATGACTCTCTGTATATAATATTAATTTTTTTTTAAATATCACATGATGTAGTTACGTGACTTTTAACAAAAAAAAAATATTTTGTCTGTCTGTCCGCAAGTCCGTGTTTGTTTCGCGTAATCTCCGAAACGGTTAGATTATAAATGGACTTCTAATGTATGTGGGAGTAACATGGGATTGTCTAATTTTTTTTATATATATTTTTTTAATTCCACGCTGACGAAGTTGCGGGCAAGAGACAGTGAGTCATATTGCTTATGAGCATGCAATAAATTTCAAATAAATGTTGTGTTTGTGGAAACTGGAATACAAAAATTGTGTATGTTTTTAGGTCAAGATCCAAATACAAGTAAAGGCTGGGGAAGCTACCTGCCGTGGCCGGCGGCCAAATGAGAAGTTTTTTTACGTTACTTAGTGTTAGAAAGTTTGTTTTAATATCTGTGATTTGAATTTTTTGAGTTGAAGGAATTGTTTTAGATTACTATTATGTTGATAAAATTTCACTATTTTCTGACATTGATGGAGGAAATAATATTTATTTCTTTATTTATATTCACACTTGTTAGGGCACCTTCTAATATATTTATTTGTGCTTTATATAAAGTTGTAGTAGACATTCGCATAGCAGTTTAAATATTTGTAACCAAAACATTCCAAATATTATATTTAGTTTATTCAAGGATGTAGAATAAAAACTATAGTCGAAGTCAATGGAAATGAGAAGTTATTTTCACATTTCACTGGCAGATTAATCATTTATTATTGATATATTTTTGAAAGTTTTATTATATAAATTTATGATACGAACATGTCTTTTTTAATGTCTGTAATTACATCCATATAAAGAAAACATTTTTAGATAGGTATGTTATTATTTATTGTATTTCTCATTTCTACTGAATTCGAATATAGATATGTCTAACATTATAGCTCCTATATACATCTCTCATATATTTATAACTAAAGTTAACTATTTGGTTGCAAACAAGATTCTGTTGCTATTTACATCAAGTCTAATTTTTCCTTCGGTTTATATGTACTTAAAAAGTACGTAATGAAAATAAATTTTCGACAATTTTATGAATATAACCTATATTGATTTTGATTTAGCATCTATCTAGGATATTACGAGTATATCTACTTTCTATGTTACATGAGATAATAAAACATAATATAGAAACTAAAGGCCTGTTCCACCACTGGCTGATAGAGGCTCAGATAGCTTAAAAATGACGCCACTGTCAGATAAGGGAACAAAATCTGATATTTTCATCACATTTTACACATTGTATTGTTATCAGACAATTTACAATTTGGTGGGACAGGCCCTTAGTAGTCAAAAGACATTGAGACCTTTGAAGCAGTGTCGGTAAAGATGTCGTTAAAGCTATCATCATCAGAGGCACTACAGCCGCAGGTAGACCTGGGCCTAGTCCAGAAAATTTCCCCATATCAGTCTATTTTGGGCTATTTGAGTGTTAAAGCTATACATCTCAGTAATCCAATGAAAAGAGATAAATAAACAACCTTTTAGGGGTTCATTTTTTAATAAACTATACGTATACGTAGATGTAGAAACATTACTCGTGTAGATTGGATTTTCTTCTCATCTAATAATATTTATATTATTCAAAATAATAATCATGAATACAAAATTTTGACTTAATTGAAAATTAAGTTGTATGTGCCCATGTAATTATGAAAGTGGTCTAAATCAAAATTTTAATCTTACTTCTTACTAATATTATAAATGCGAAAGTTTAAATGGATGGATGGATGCTTTAGTTTGTAGCCTAAAAGGCTGAACGGTTCCGATGAAATTTGACATAAATGTAAATAGTCTGGAAGAACACATAGGCTACTTACTATTGTTTTTTTTTTAATTCCGCGCGGACGGAGTCGCGGGCGAAAGCTAGTTTCATAATAAATTCCATCAATCAAAACTAGAAAAACTAAGAATTTGAATATCGTATAGTTTGAATGTTTTTCTTTGCCATCAAAGGCAAATCATTTTCTCGACACACGAAATATTAAGATCACTTTCATAATTATGGACACTGCAGTGGCGAAATTTTGATGTAAATAGACATTTATCAACAATATGCTTTAATTATTTATTTGCTACTTACAATGTTTATGTTGAATGGAACTTAGTCTTTTTTTTTATACTTTGTCTTAGGACCTAGCCTATGTAACCCATGTAGAACTCATTATATTATAGTCATATATTCGCTATATAAAAACAACAACTTAAAATATTCTAGTTTTCGATATTCTTACTACGTATTTATTTATATGATTAGTTTGTAATAATTACGGCTGCCATAAGCTATACTACTATAGTTTGATGTGATATCAATCAGGTATTTATTTCTTAAATATTGGTAATTCCATCCTAATTTTGATAATTTTAAATTTACAAAAACATTTTAAATACTATTATTGGAGTATTCATCAATTCAAATAATTATAAGAATTATTAATTATAAATTACTATATTAATATCAATAAAGTCATGAATAATCGTAATTACTCGTTTCATTTATTTTTCTAGCTAATGAAGGAAGCAAAATATTGAAATTAATCTAATAACAACAGCAAATATTTGTAAAAATTACTCTACTTGTATTATATATACATATAATAAATTGGAGTGTCTGTTTGTAATATTAAAAGACAAATTCCAGATTTCGGGAAGTGATGTATTTGCGTTGCTGATAACGAAAATCGCATTTAAAATCTTTTTGTCTGTCTGTCCCAAAGAGTACTATAATATATATAGAAATTAATTAATTAATTGTCTGTCCGCAAGCCGCGCTTGTTCCGGGTAATTTCCGAAACGGCTGGACCGATTTCGACCGGACTTTCACTGAACGGTAGCTGATATAGACGGGCATATTATAGGCTACTTTTTTATCCTAATATTGCATGGACGAAGTCGCAGGCTAGTTTCCAATAAAACTTTATTTTCTGACGTCGAATTTTCCACAATTTAATTTGCAAAGCGTTGTGAAGAAGCGTTTGGTACCCAAAAACATTCCGCAACCTTTTGGTATCAACTATCAATGCTATATAAAGTAATGGCCAATAATATGATATTGCCGGCCATTTACATATAATAACCATTTCTGCGCAATGCAGCTGGAACTAAAATGCATGTTTAGAGGTCGATGGTCGATATGTCTGAAATGAATCGGAACTCAATACAGGCGAATAAATCGTCTTAAGTGCGTAACTTTATTCTTAGCTAGACATATTGGACCTTGCCAAAAGTAATCTTTAAGACAATCTTTAACTTGCCTTATCCTTATTCATCGATATATTTACGATAGTAAATAATGGTCATGTATTAAGTAACAATCTTAGTACGAAATACGAATAGTACGAATATTACTTTACTAATATTATAAATGCGAAAGTTTAGATGGATGGATGGATGTTTGTTAGAGTTTGTAGCCTAAACGGCTGAACGAATCGCGATGAAATTTAACATAAGCGTAGAGGATAATCTAGAAGAACACAAGGCTACTCACTTCTGTTTTTTTTTAATTCCACGCTGACGAAGTCGCGGGCGAAAGCTAGTTATAAAATAAAAATACAGGGGTTGCCAAAATGACGTTTTTGATTTTAGATTTTAGTACATTGCCACTATTGAAAATTAAACCATATGAAATATATAAACATTATTTTGTAATTAAATTAATTTCAACTTTATTAATTAGCACTAAAGAAATACCAAATAAATTGAAAACTTTTTTAGGTATATTTTAAAGACAAATTCAAATGAAAATACTACTGATATTTAAAAAAAATAACTTATCATTTACGCAACACTGGCTATAACAATGGATAACTAAAAAATATATCCGATACTTCCGAGTTTCCGTACTATATTATTTAACTCATAATATTGTGAAGATTTCTTCTTTCTCCTGCCTTAAATAATGGTTTTCTGAATTATTACAGTTGAAACAACCAAGATTTATAGTTTGAATTACTATTAAAATTAAAAAGCGCTGCAACTGATTTTATTGATTGCATTTCCCGGGGGAAGGGACTACGGCGCATGCTTGAAAATTTGTCGGAAAATTCGCGACAGCGGCTGCAAAGGTAAGTTATTGTTTTTTTTATTTCAATTGCCTATCTTTATTATATTAATAAGCATGAAATGATTTATCTTACTATATTTTGTTATATAATTGTTTATGTAGGTGGTATTTTTTATTTTCGGGGACTATTTTGTACCGGTAGCTAATCTCTAATTACGCAATTTGTTGATAAAATGTGTTAATCATTATTAATTTTAATACCCTTGTATAGTGCACCTAATTATATAAATTTAATAAAGTTAAATCAAGGGAAAATCGGGTCTTTTTCAAAGATATATAATGATTTCAATTCGCAGATATTTTGTGACCCATATGGTACAATATTTTATGTTATTTTGTATGAAATATAGAAGTTAATTAAAATAAAATAAGCTTTTAATCTTATTAACTAGTTCCTATACTGCTTCTAAATTCGAATTCAAGGCGATATACGGACATTGTCATCGTTGTGAAACAATGTGACTATAACTTTCAATATTTTCATATGTCAATGCATATATGTTGAAATCTATTTGCGGATAATTAAAGAAAGAATGCATTATAAATGTGATGGTGGCATTTGTTGTTGCCGGTGTCAGCCGCGTACGTAGACAGTGCACATAGCAAGCTTCTCGGTGCGAAAAGTCTAAATCTGAAACGTCTTCGCTATTGTGCATATATTTAATCGTTGACATCTGCTAAGTTTAGAATGAATGCACTCTCAGTAGGTAATGTGCAATTATTAGTCCTAGACATCTAGTAAATATCTCTTCGTAAATTAAAGATTTTTACCGTGAACTTTGTGTTAAAATAATGTTGTATGCGAAATGCATTCAACCCCGTGCAATGATAGAGCCTGAGTGGTAGCTATTATGACAAATTGTCTATATTTGGGTGGAAGCTGGCTGTATCGACGTTCCGGACGTCCTGCGCACGCCCGGGGCCGAGACAACTCGTCCCAGAATTCTGCTGCGATAGGCAGTCGTTCGTATTACCTACTCCGAGTGCATTGCTTTTAACTTACGATTTGCGGTGAGTTACATCAAGCGGTATATTGATTTTCTTGTAACAATTTTATGTTAATAATTTTTATAACTTTGCTTATGAATCGCTATTTGACGTTTTTAAATACAGGAGACCTTCGGATTCACCAAGTGACTTAATGGTCCATAATACTTTCGGTGGAATTATTTTCTAAACACAAATCTCGTAGCTGCATATTGTAACGGGTTAGTTATCGGGTGTGTAGAATGGATCGTTTCTTCCTTTCAATTTCAATCCGTTATTACGTTATAACTAGAGGGCCTAAGGCATCCATTAAGTATTACTTCAAAGTATATTTTAAATCTCTTCTTCTCTCTCTCTCTCTCTCTCTCTCTCTCACCATTCTTTAAATTACCTTTGAGCTAAACCTATCACATACAGGATATCAAAGTATTCTTCACGCTAAGTTAATTTTGTTTGTAGTTGAAATGATTGAATGACAAATTTTAAAGTAGTTCTATGAAAGCGGCACAGGAAATTATTGGCCTCGCCCCGCAGCCTGGCTCCCAAACGTAACTTATCGATTTTGATGCAAGCCCACGCCTTATATAATTTTTTCTAAGACATATTCTTACAGGTAAAGCTTGTTAGGTAATCATTTAGTTATACGCGATATTATAACTCTATTAGAGAGTATGAGGAAATCCTTTTTAAATCCAATGATGGATGGACAATAACCATCAAAAACACAACTGTACAATCATTTTATGTAATTTTTGTTTAATCAATATTGTGACTCACCATACTTTAACGCTTTTTTAGGCCGCACTTGAATATTAGACATTCGCGTGTTCCAGCAATAGGAAATTTATATAATTTCAGCTCTCATTTCACTTGATTTACAATGTTCAAATAAAAGCTATTATTCCTAAAAACCTCATCTCGGTTCTTACTTTACAAGGCGTCTAATTATCGTGGTATTGCTGTTCAACTAAAATAAATGAAATGATTTTGTCACCTTTGATAGAAATTCAGTTTATCTAATTTCTTTCTTTGAGACTAAAGGCCAATTATTCCTTTTATCTTCAACAGGTATCGTAACTCTTGTGACTGTACTATCAATCTGCTAAAATGGGTAAGGAGAAGACTCATATCAACATCGTCGTGATCGGGCACGTGGACTCCGGCAAGTCGACCACCACCGGCCACCTCATCTACAAGTGCGGCGGCATCGACAAGCGAACCATCGAGAAGTTCGAGAAGGAGGCCCAGGAAATGGGCAAGGGCTCCTTCAAGTACGCCTGGGTACGTACAATTTGAATAAAAGTTAAATATTGTCTATAAAGGATGAGGCAAAATGAAACCATCTGCGACTATTTTTTCAAATGTACATTTAATATTTCATTACAATATTAATTAAAAATATATGAATGACTATACTTAGTAGTTTACAATAATGGTACTTTTTTCATTAACTTTTTAACCTCAATATTCTTTTCCTACAAATGGAAGACAATTGGTCTATTTTCAAGTTGAATAGGCAACACAAGGCACCAAATTAAGACAATTATAATAAATTACATTACATATCTGATATACATTTTTGATTGACGTATAATTTAAATTCAATTTTAACAGAATAAGTGCATTTCCTTGTTGTTGCAATAAGACCAAAGCGCCTAACATTATTCGATTAAAAAGTTGGCGCAAGGCAAGCTCGCTACTGCAGCGTTGCAATATTCTTACGCTATTTTACTCGATACGAAATTGACTTTGGTATAGGAAATTTTAACTAAGATACATAAGACAGCTTTTTTATATGCAATCTAGTTTGCGTAGTATCAAAAATTTTATTTGCGATTACATGTAATACAACTTTATCCTGGGTTTACTTATATTATATCTTCTAGTAATGTTTATCCCCGAAGGTACTGGACAAGCTAAAAGCGGAGCGCGAGCGCGGTATCACCATCGACATTGCTCTGTGGAAGTTCGAGACGGCCAAGTACTACGTCACCATCATCGACGCTCCCGGACATAGGGACTTCATCAAGAACATGATTACCGGCACATCGCAGGTGAGCTATGCCTCAACGTCCACACCGATTCCATCAAATACATAGAACTTTAGCATAAATATAGGATTTCTTCAAAATGACTAAACTTCGTCAAAAATATTGGACATAACCGAAATGTATTGAACTTCATACAAAATACTGAACTATTTTATTAGAACTTATTGCTAAGGATTGTAAACTAAAGTGTTTTATTCCAGATCACTTTAATTTAAAACTACTTATGTTACATAACGGCACGCTAAGCTTAGTTACGCAGCATTCTTACACATAAATTGCAGGAGTATTTGCTATGACAAATTCATTTATTAACTTAATATTTGCGCAATTAAATAGTAGCATCTGAATTTATGATGATCTTATTTTTCTATTACAAAAATAACTAGATAAGTTTTAGTTTTTATGTATATGTTAAGTTTGGCAACATTATGATGTTAATTCCAGATGTTTTTGTAGTTTTCCCTAGTTAAGTGAACATTTTTAATGCATTGCGTTAACCTAGAAAGCAGTTTATATATGAAATTGAGAGCAAGCAAGCAAGCTCAAATTATTTCAAATAATTATTTAACGCAAGAAATTAAAACCGTTTTATTTTATTTTCGTCATAAGTATTTTCTTAAACCTTCTAAAATTCCATCTAAAGTGATTTATGAATTGTTTATGAAACATAAACAATTTACCGTGCTTTTTATGATGTTGGCTTTGTTGTAGTATAAGAAAAGACTGAGTAACAATGTAATGTGTGGTGCAGGCGGACTGCGCGGTGCTGATCGTGGCGGCGGGCACGGGCGAGTTCGAGGCGGGCATCAGCAAGAACGGGCAGACGCGCGAGCACGCGCTGCTCGCCTTCACGCTGGGCGTCAAGCAGCTCATCGTCGGCGTCAACAAGATGGACTCCACCGAGCCGCCCTACCACGAGGCGCGCTACGAGGAGATCAAGAAGGAAGTCTCCTCCTACATCAAGAAGATTGGTGAGCGACATGATTCATTTTCATATCAATAATTTATTTTTATTTTTTAATAATTATTTTTTGTGTTTAGGGTACAACCCAGCGACCGTGGCATTCGTACCGATCTCGGGCTGGCACGGCGACAACATGCTGGAGCCCTCCGATAAGATGCCCTGGTTCAAGGGGTGGACCATCGACCGCAAGGACGGCAAGGTCGAGGGCAAGTGCCTCATTGAGGTACGTCACCACATCCGGTTAAACATTTAAAAATGTTTTTTTAATTTACCAACTAACAAAACGATGGAAATGCATCCAGGCTCTGGACGCGATCCAGCCCCCCTCGCGGCCGACCGAGAAGCCGCTGCGGCTGCCGCTGCAGGACGTGTACAAGATCGGCGGCATCGGCACCGTGCCCGTCGGCCGCGTGGAGACCGGCATACTGAAGCCCGGTGAGCCTCCGCACAACACCGCACTTGATCATTGTCGGGTTATAAACATACCATGAAGTTGGCGCCCTCCTTGCCGTGCATGTGTAGATTGTGTAAAGGAATGCATGTTGTTTGTGCAGGTATGGTGGTGGTGTTCGCTCCGGCCGCCATCACCACTGAGGTGAAGTCTGTGGAGATGCACCACGAGGCGCTGCCCGAGGCCATGCCCGGAGACAACGTGGGCTTCAACGTCAAGGTATCTACATCATACAGTTCTTGTCGTCAAACCTTTTTAAAAATTATCTATTCATTACTTTCACTGTATGAATTTACTTTCAGAACGTGTCTGTGAAGGAGTTGCGCCGCGGATACGTCGCCGGAGACTCCAAGAACTCTCCGCCCAAGGGCGCTTCCGATTTTACGGCTCAGGTACACTTTGTCACCGAGATGTCTTTATGTTTAACAATGAACAGGTGACATCGAAGCTTACAATAATGCAATGCGGTAATGACAGGTGATCGTACTGAACCACCCGGGGCAGATCAGCAACGGGTACACGCCGGTGCTGGACTGCCACACGGCGCACATCGCCTGCAAGTTCGCAGAGATCAAGGAGAAGTGCGACCGCCGTACCGGTGCGTACTGCCTATACCACACTAGTGCCGCGTCACGCTCTATTTAGTGTACCTAGACTTCGTGGCGCTCTGTTTTGACACTCGTACATGTAAACGATGTTCGCAAACGCAGGTAAGACGACGGAGGTGGAGCCGAAGTCGATCAAGTCCGGGGACGCGGCGATCGTGACGCTGGTGCCGACCAAGGCGCTGTGCGTCGAGTCCTTCCAGGAGTTTCCGCCGCTCGGCCGCTTCGCCGTGCGCGACATGCGCCAGACCGTCGCCGTCGGCGTCATTAAGGTAGTCTCACAATGTCGAATGTCGAGTATTAACAATTCCTTCGGTTCGGCTACCAGTCACCGATCAGTCAATGCATTGATTAGATTTGTGAGTAACGCCGGTTTTCTTTCAGAGCGTGACGTTCAAGGAGGTGACCACTGGTAAAATCACCAAGGCCGCCGAGAAGGCGCAGAAGAAGAAATAACTATGGGGCACATCAATCATTGTGCTGCAGCCGGTAGCGACCGCCTGCACCGACGACACTGCGCCACGCCCCCCCGCCCCCGCCCCCGCCCCCTGCCCCGCAGCCGCTCCCCTTCCCCCTCCCGCTCCTGCTCCCGCTCCCGGCGCTGGCGCTGGCGCCGCGTGCGCGCGTCGTGCGGTCGCCCCGGCGCGCCGGCCGCCGCCGAGCCCCCACTATCGTTGTCGTGTCCCTATGTCAACAATCATAGCTTCTTCACTGGTGACATCACCTCCCCCCGTATTACGTGCATTTATCGTAGCGAGATGTGTTTAAAGTTAATTCGTTTTAGTTACGCTTATGTGTTAAGTTTATGTATTTGTGATTACTTTAGTCGTAAGTTACTCGCCAAGTTTGAGTTCCCGCACTTGAAAGCTCGTTACGTTTTGTTTTTTCATCGCAAAGAGTTTAGGAGGAAAGGCAACGGCGCGTTTGTTGGATTTTTAAACCGTTTCACTACGTCGTGCTCGCTCATTCGTTTCCTTGTCTAAAATTATTGTTCCTTTATAAACGTTCAGTTTGTTCAAGTATTTCTTTAACGTTTCATTTTTACTTGATCACTTTAAGTTTTGTACGTTAAATTTCATACTAACAATTTAATTTCAAAGATCTTAATGATACTTTAAGAGCGTTATTTTCTTACGGTAGAGGATATGTAGGGATTTAAGAGTAAAGCAAAACATCAGAGTGTATAAAATGAGGGGCGGTTTAGAACCGGCTCCCTTTAGTTGAATTAGCAGTACGATTTTTAAACGTTGAAAACGTTGGATAAAATTTTGTGAAGTACGAGTAAAGAATGTAGGCAACGTGATTTTTGTTCCTAACACGTTTCTTTGTGAAACTAAATTTATTTGGCGTTGGAATTTGATCTCAGTGTAAAGGTTTAAACATTCAATTGAAATAGGCCGTATTTAGGTGGTTTTATATTATATATTTCATAGGTATGAAGAAACTTGAAACTCATTTTAAGCTAAATGTATCTTTGTAATTTTTTCAATGATTTTGTAAAGACCTTATTCCTGATAAAACCAATAAAGAAGCTACTGGTAAAATATTTTGTTTTATGTTTACCTTTTTCCTTATTAAATTTACTTTTGATAAAGAATTTCCGTTTTTACGGAAAAGGGGCATTTAAATAGGTGTAAAATAGTATGTCCTAATATTCTCCAAAAATATCACGAAATCATTAAAGACTCCGCCATTAACGTCCGAGTCGGGATGTCATGTGGGGTTGTCAGTTCATGTGTCCGAATTTCAAAGAAAACTTGTACGCCAATCGCAATTTTTTTTGCATGAGTAAGGTTTTACACGTAGCAACAAATAATATTGCTTTAACATGTCGGTAATAAATTATTATTAATATTTAGAAGCATTTTGGAAGTAAATGTTTTTACTTCATTACATTACATTAATCGCCTATTTTTCTACAAACAACGAGGATTGATATCGGGCAACTCTAGGTCACTGTTAGAGAGGGACACAGGGGACACTTGTAGCCCTCTCACTCGGCTTCAATTTTATTTTGCGTGAAACAAGACTCTTACGCCCTTAGCATACGGTTTTATTTTATTTTTTTAACTGCAAAATGTACAGATAGAACTCATTCCTGTTGTACGTAGTACTTATTACTTCCATGGTACTTCATTAAAAATCAAATATTATAGAATAGACTTATTCCACGTTAATACCCTCAATATATTTGATCACCGCGGCTATAAATAGTTTTTAGAATATAAACACATTAAATTATCACGAACTCAAGAGTCAAAGAGCATATAAGTCAAAGAGCATATAAGTAAGAGTCGGGACTTAGAACAAAGAATGAATTCGGTCTGACACCTGCCAAACTCACTTCTCGTGGCAAAAAGTTACCAGGATAAAAATATTTAATTTCAATTTTTCCGACACAATGAAAAAACATGTGCACCAACCTAACAAAAATCATTAGTGAAGGGCTCTTATAATCGATACCTCGATATCGATATCGATATCGATTAAATGTGGGGTGATTGGGTGGCCCTTCTTAATACAATCTCATATTTCAAATAACTTTGCATTTAGGCTCAATGTAAAATTATTCGTAATGTAATTTTTCATTTACTGACATTGAACCTAAATTACCCAAAGGGAAGCAAATAAATAAAATAATCACCAAAATTACATTTATTTGTTTTATTTACAGGCATCGCCAAGTAATATTTTAAGTATAATGAAAGCAAAAAGAAATTTTTGTGAAATAATAATGTCTAGGGTAACTGTCAAATAATAATTTTGTATACCTGGCTTCATTCCTAATAGACACATTAGAATTTACGATAAAACCTTTTCCTTCCTTCAAAAATTTTTAGGTAACAATTTCTATTCATCCACCCAGATTCCGGTATTTTACATTTTTTTCCTTTTAATTATACGTTGACCTGTATTTATATTCAAAATTTCAAGTTTGTGGGACTGCTAAAAGTACCTTAGAATTATGTTTACACGTGCGTTTCTGTAAAATGTGAAGGATTCAATTAACGGTATATACATACATGTCTCATTTTTTTTTAAAGAGAGTGTAATTCGTTTTTGAAAATGTGAGGGATATTAATGTTTTATACAAGCATATCGACAGTGGAAACTCCCCATTACATTGAGAAACAAAAAATGTCGATAATAAATTACAATGACAACGGTAAACTAGATACATCACTAGCACAAAATAAATTTTTCAAATTTAACTTTATACAACTAATTAAAACTACCATGATAGCTTTACATTTACGTTTTTTAATAATTAAATTATTAATAAATGATTACCGGTTCTCATCCAATGGGAATTGCGCCGTAAAACCTCTTTTTTGTCCTATTTTATTAAAGGACCGTACACTACAAATTTCACATTTTATAAATCGTTTCATGATCGACATTGTATATAAAAAATTTAAAAAACTTAACAGTTAAACGAACTATTCACAAATTCGTCTAAAAATTATACATAATTAGTATTATATAATTAGTTTGTCCGTAAGATAGATTTTGACGGACTCTGACAAAGACCTTCAACTGAAATGACACTTGTGGTAGAAAAGGAACTCTTGACGATAGAGTGAGAAAGCACGCTCATAATGACAACTTGACAAAATTTAATGTCATGACATTAATTTTGTTAAGTTTGCCATCAAAAAGTCCGTTAAGCCATACAAAATATTTTTTGTTCGAAGTTTCGCTAGCCTGATATAAGTGTTTAAGAATTATACACCGCGATTGTAATATTATGAAATACTTTGACAACTCGACGACCATTAACAAAACAATAGCAACGAATATTTTCATAAAATTGTTGTGCCCAGTAGCCATTACTAGAAATTATTTCCGTATGTTTTTCGAATTATGGTGTGGATATCTATTTTTTTGGGCCGCCAATATTTTTATTGAACACCCTAGATTTTGCATTAAGATTCAACAGGAATTCAAGCCAATTAAAAAGTAGAATAACTGTGTTGTCAAAGTGACATCAAAATGACATTTTTTTTGACAGTTGACAGCAAAGCTCGAACCAAGAACTGTCAGACCGACGCACTCTGTCAAATTATATTTCTTTGAATGTAATGTATTGAGTGATTATAGACTGGTTTTGCCGCTGCCTATGCCGATATTTACGCTACTAGGCTGTATCTGCGATAACGAAACATGATGACGTGTGCATGGCCGTAAGTGAAAGTATCTTTATAAGTGGTAGGAGTAATTCGAAGGTCTTCGATATCAGTTACACGTTGTATTGCTCACAGTCCACAGTCGTTCGTGGTTTCGTGCACTCGAGTCAACGGTTTCGCTCTACTTCGTTAACGATGTGTGGAATATTCGCGTATATTAATCACCTTACTCCTAAAACGCGCCGAGAAATTTTGGAATTACTAGTCAATGGCCTTAAACGTTTGGAATACCGTGGTTATGATTCTGCGGGCGTCGCTGTTGATGCTGTCGATGAAAAAGATATAGCGGTTATTAAAAGAAGCGGGAAAGTAGCGGCACTCGAAGAATTACTTCAGGAGCGCAGTGTTGAATTGGGTGTAGATGAAAGTGTGGAATCTCATTGTGGCATTGCGCACACCCGTTGGGCCACTCACGGCGAGCCAAGTGCCATTAATTCTCATCCACAGCGATCCGGAGAAGACAATGCATTTGTTGTCATTCATAATGGAATTATTACTAACTACAAAGCTGTTAAAACCTTCCTTGAAAACAAGGGATACAGTTTTGAATCCCAGACTGACACGGAGGCGATTGCAAAATTAGTTCACCACATCTATAGTCAACATAAGGACTACAGCTTCCAGGAGTTAGTGGAACAGGTAATTCAACAACTTGAAGGTGCTTTTGCTTTGTGCTTTAAGTCACGATATTTCCCTAATGAGTGTGTTGCCACCAGGCGTGGTAGCCCCTTACTAGTTGGGATCAAGACACGTCGCCGGCTCTCAAGTGATCATGTTCCTATCATGTACACCAACAATAAAGCTACCAGAGGAGTAGTACCTTCTGTACCTCGTGTCAACAGCCATGCCCACTTTGAACCAGAGGAAGAGAGAGATGTGGAGTACTTCTTTGCATCAGATGCCTCAGCAGTCATTGAACACACAAATAAAGTGCTTTATTTTGAAGATGATGATGTCGCTCATATTAAAGATGGTGTTCTTAGTATCCACCGCATGTCCACAAGCAGCAATGATCCACATCAACGGGAAATTTTTACTCTAAAATTAGAGTTGCAACAAATTATGAAAGGAAATTATGAATATTTCATGCAAAAAGAAATTTTTGAACAATCTGAATCTATTGTGAATACTATGAGAGGACGTTTAAATTTTGCAGATGGAACTGTTACCCTTGGAGGTATTAAAGATTATGTCCCAGAGATAAAACGTTGCAGACGGCTTATGTTGATAGGATGCGGTACCAGTTACCACAGTGCGGTGGCTACTCGTCAGCTTTTAGAGGAATTGACCGAGCTCCCGGTCATGGTAGAGCTGGCCTCTGACTTCTTGGATAGAAACACTCCGGTCTTCAGAGATGATGTATGCTTCTTCATATCACAATCAGGAGAGACAGCCGATACCTTAATGGCTCTGCGGTACTGTAAACGTCATGGAGCTCTTATTGTTGGTATTACAAATACTGTCGGTAGTTCCATATGCCGTGAATCACATTGTGGTGTTCACATCAATGCCGGTCCTGAAATTGGTGTAGCCTCCACAAAGGCTTATACTTCACAATTTGTGTCACTTGTTATGTTTGCCCTAGTGATAAGTGAAGATCGTATTTCTTTGCAAAAGAGAAGAGCAGACATTATTGCTGGATTGCATGAATTAGACATAAAAATTAAACAGGTTTTAGCTTTAGATGACAAAGTGAAAGCATTAGCAGAGGATCTCTATCGCCAAAGGTCATTACTTATTATGGGTCGAGGATACAACTTTGCCACCTGTTTGGAGGGTGCTTTAAAAGTTAAAGAATTAACTTACATGCACAGTGAAGGCATCATGGCTGGTGAATTGAAACATGGACCTCTAGCTCTCATTGATGATTCCATGCCAGTTATGATGATAGTTATGCGTGATCCAGTTTACATTAAATGCATGAATGCCCTGCAGCAGGTTACAGCACGTCAAGGTCGTCCTATCGTCGTGTGCGAGGAGGGTGATAAAGAAACCATGGATCTTGCTTCACGGTACCTTGAAGTGCCAAAAACTGTAGATTGTTTGCAAGGTGTTCTTACTGTTATTCCTATGCAGTTGTTGGCTTATCACATAGCTGTGTTGCGCGGATGTAATGTTGATTGTCCAAGAAACCTTGCTAAGTCTGTTACTGTAGAGTAAACTTCAAAGTTATGAATTACATACAGGCGATCTCTTTTTTAGTATGTACATAACTTGTAACATTGATTTTCTTTAATTTCATATATTTACTTTAGTAATGCACTATAAATATTTACTTTAGTATAGCTTAGAAAATCTAAGAATGCATAAAATTTAACAATTTAAGTAAAAATTTAGAGTAAGCCACAAAATCCGTCATAGTTAAACATTCCATTGTTGTTATTTATACAACATTCCATGCTTAATGCAATCTATTATGTTTATTCATTCAAATATCAAGGTCAATTCACCATTCACTTAAACTAAGTTATGTAAATTCAAAACATTGATATTTGATTATTTTTTCTTTTGCTTCATTGTGTTAATTTTAAAACCTGTATTAATTGATTCTGTATAATTATTTAACACAGTGATGGTTTTTTATATTTTTTATTCATGACATAAGATATAATTACTACTTATTTTTATGACACAGAAATAGGTAAAAAACTTTGTAAATATGACTATAGGTATTTAGTTATACAATGTAAAGTAAATAAGTATTATTTACTGCCCTAGAATTAGAATATAATCGAAACATTTGTGTTACTATACTCATTTATCAAAATTATTTTGTAAAAACGTATTAGATTATATTGTAAATTTATCATTGAAACGGAAATTAAACTACGAAAAATAAAAAATCTGGCTATTAGAACTGCCTGTAAGTGGAAACAAGGAAATTTGCATGATAAAGTACTCAATGTACTACGTTATCTGTATGAGATTATTTTTATTGTTATCCACTACAGAAATTACAGTATGTCATGCATTTAAATTCAATTCTATTTTCCTTATGTTTTTGTTAAGTATATGAACTAACAATACCATTTTATGTAAGACACATATGTATAACGGTAGGACCAATATTGTACTCGTACCATTTTATTGTCTTTATATAACTTGCGCGATACAAGTGTACAAAATATACAGTTTTGCACGTAAAGATTGTATAACGGCATTTTACATTTATCTCCTAAGCGAGTCGCTAGTCATACAAAATTACTGCTTGGGTTTCTTCAGCATTATTTGGAAGCATTTCAACATGTTATCATTATATAACTATGTTCTTACATTTTTCACATATTATTGCCTAATTTTTGTACACACGGCTTACTATTGTTTATAGTGTAATGTTTAATGTGATAGTTATTTTGGTAAGTCAACAATGTTTTACGCACATCATTAAATGCAAAAGTAGATTCTTTAGTAATATAATATATTTTATTTTTATTTTTTGTTCCTTAAAATTTATTGATGATCTGTACAACAGATAACCTTCAAAAGTTATTATTATGATTAAAATTTTACATTTTAATTAGATCTTCATATTTTATAAATATATTCATATTTGAAACCTTGGTGTTTTTTTTTACTAATTAATATTTGGCCATAATAAAGCCGTATATACTAATCACTTGTCATCAGGTATATAAAATTTCAACACGTATAGAAAAACTAATAAATACGAGGTAATAATAACAGTAAAACTATTATACTAGTAATAAGTGTTCAAAGTAGAAGTGTATTGCATTTTAATTACGATATTGCAATTGTGATAAAACTAATTTAAAATAACAAATACCAATTAACAGCATTTATTACCTAAAAATGAAAGGCGAGCCCCCTAGCGGCCGTGAAGGTTATGTGACACAACGCTTTGAATTGCGTAAATCAATTTATGCATAACTATGTATGAACAAATTGGAAAGGTGTTAAATAGTATTCAAATAAAAGATATGTTACTGTCTTTAAACAATACATACGAAATAAACAAGGTGTCGCTAAAATATATTACCCCTACTCCTACACGTTACTATTATGCATTTTTCGGATTTTTTAAGCTAAAGTTAAAAAATGCGAAAAGCCATATATTAAGACAGGTAAGAGATCTCAATTTAAAAGTGATTATGAATAATAAGAATTGTTAACAATTTCCTAATGTCATAATTAAAACGATGTAGTTATTATCAAATTAGAAGTATTAGTTCAATAAAAGTATGAATCACAATTCGAAATTTCTGAAATCTATATATCGATGTTAAAATTACTGAAAACTGCGGCAATGTGTGAGTCGGAACATTGTTATGTTTTGAAAGAAAATAAACTTATTTCCTTAAAAATATTTAGTGCATAAGATAATATTTAAAATAAATACGTATTCGAATTTCTTTGATTTTTCTGTGAATAATCCAAATAATAAATATCTAATTACTAGAATCAATAATTCACAGATACATATAAATTAAATTATCTATTAGCATTTTTGTGTTCGATTGATAAAAAACATATATGTTTATTCTTTATCTTCGTTAAGTATTTTCCTACGTATTGTTTATCCTTTTTGGTTTTTCTTTAATATGGTTCTATTTACTATAATGCTAAAAGCTTGTATTGAACAATATTACAGATAAGATATTAATTCGTTCATTAAAAATGATTAAATGGTAATATCTATCATCAATTTCGACTAATTTTTGCAATACCTACTCGTAAAGAAGGAAAAAGGGCGGCAAAATTCCATAAACTGTTTTAGTTTACAGATAGTTAGTACAACAATAATCAACGTTTTAAATCCACTCGAATATGTAGACAAAGCGCCAATAGCCTAATGGTTTGGGGTACGGACTACCGATCTTGAGGTCGAGGGTTCGAATCCCGCCATTCGACTATTGTCGTAAACCATATCCTAGCACAAGCCTAGAGCTTAGTTGGAATGGTTCAAGGAAATATTAGTAAATTAACAAAAAATCTACTAACATTTTTATAAATAAAAAAAAAAAATAAAGGTCACTTGTTATTCGCTATGTTAAAATAATGTCGGAATTAAATAAAATATTGTATACAAACTTAGTTATCCATGTGTATCAGATTGACATTAGCTTACATAATGAATCTTTCATTGCAATTGAAAATTGAATTAAAAGGAAAACCTGTGCACAAGTTATTATAATAATATGGCAAGTTCTTGTAGTTATGAAGCCGGTGTAATTACAGATTGACTAATGTTGACCTAAATGTGACCTTCAACAATGCACTTTAGTGAGTGGCACATTCCTCGTAGTTCGTGGTGTGGTGTGGGGAACGCGGGCGCTCAAATAATAAGTTAATAAGGTAACGGTGTCCCAAGAAGCCTTGACGAATACTAATTAGCTATATTTGTATATTATTAATAGGTATAATTCTGTATACAAAAAAACATACATTTAGTTATGTCCTCTAGGTTTTTTTATTAATAGTACTTTTCCTTATTGTATGATTTAGTTTTGTAGTTTGGTTAGATTAGAATCTATCGATTTATTCAGCTTTACGGTGACATGCATATGCCTCATTTTCACTTATGACCTTAAAAAACTAGTTAGCAAATACAGGAACGACAGAACGATCGAATACATATTTATAAAATAGTTTTTCAAATGTTGGAAACTTAAAGGTCACATTAAGTTAGGTGGTTTGACAACTATCATATAGAATTTATTAAAATCGTTGAATTCTACTGCCTTATTTAACATATTACCCCTGCTAATATTACTGTTCGCACTAACGAAACATTAATAAAAATCCTATTGTGATGTTAGTTTTCCACCAATCATTGAATAACAAATCTCTAAAGAAATAAACTTGAGAACAACTTATATAAGATTAAATTTCAAAGTTATTTAAAAGTATAGAAATGAAGGAAGTTTATAATAAGATAGTGGAAACTCGCGGCTATACAAATACTGTTTACAGATTTCTTAATTGATTAAGACGAGCTTCCGTTCGTCTATGCTTCAGCAGCCGGCATCTGGTGGATTCCCAAAATATATAATAGCAGATTCTTGTCTATTAATAGATTACCTACACTTTTCTGTCAAGATAAAATCTAAAGTGCATATCCTTTTGAGAAGCTATTGAGTAATTGCTATCTATTTAAACATCAAACTTTTGATGCGTTAATTACTGCAGTTCCTACCATTTTCTAGTATTTTTTAAAAGCGTATCTCCCCGGTTGTTTCAAAAAGTGGTGGCCGCCAAAACAATTGGTCTTTTATGTTCTACTGTAAGAAAAGTCAAACGACATCACTTGAATCGACCGACTAACACTTTTACGTCTACGATACGTGACGGTAGATAAGCAAATCAAAGTGCGTACTTAACATAATCTTGTACATTGTAGCCGCATAAATATATTTAGATATTGTACCGGAATTATCAAGGGACATTACCTATTGTCGCATATACATTTTACAATAATTAGTGGGAGGAACTCCTTTTATACTTTTATATTTCTTTTATTTGGAATTAAGATGTAAATATTCATAAACTGAATTCCTAACCAAGAAATGTAAAATGTTTTTTTTTGTGCCAAAGAAAAAAACAACAGGCTTATAAGCTTCTACCCTGCAACATAGATTGCAATTGCAAAAATAATTGTAATTTTATCGTTACTGCGCAATATATCGTTAAAAATACACAACCATATTGATTATCTATTAATTTACATTTAGATCTTAATAAATCACCTAATTGAATAAAAGAAAAGGTAAAAATTGATAAGTTGCAACAAATGAATAACAAGTAACGGAGAATAATGTTTACAAATGATTAAAATCTTCGCAGGAATACGGCATCGCCATAATATCCTTTGGTGTCACCTATAATTATAGCAATTTCTTTTGATTAAACCTGTACTAGGAGACGAGTCGTCTCCCTGTCTGCGTCCTTGAAGCGTTTCTACGATTTATTTTGAACTGAAAGTGGAAATACAATAACATGTCTCTGACAATTGAAGTATTTACGTGTAGAGCCACTCGATCAATCTATACTAATATTATAAAGAGGAATGATTTGTATTTTTGTATTTTTGTATTTTTGTATGTATTGAAATAACTCAAAAACTACTGCGCCGATTTTAAAAATTCTTTCACCATCAGAAAGGTAATTTATCTGTGAGTAACATAGGCTATATTTTATTATTACTAATGTTCAGGAACTATTAATAAACAGCGTGTTTCTGGACGCCGGCGTTAAAAACTCACTAAACTTAAACTTTTCTCGGCTTACGCTGCCTAAACCGTTAGAGGTATATAAAAATGATGTATGAAAGAATTGTAGATCTTAAAAAGTTCTACAGAAAAGTGCGGGATAGCATATATCTATCTTTAACGGTTTTCTTACAATAACCACTTTTGTGTTTACAAAATGAATTAAAAATCCAACGCTATTTGCAGCGTTCTTTTATTGGTTTCAATATTAATCCTTATCCAAATAAATACGTTTGTTATCAGGAGAATTTAATGTAGAATAAAATTGTCATTTACAGTATTAAAATTGGACTAATAGTTTAGAAGATATCGCGAACACAAACAATAAGGGTAACCGAAAAATCAGCTTACAAGCTACCGGACTTAGAAATTTAGAATCTTGCATCGGTAGATTTCTGTTATTACGTAGATTACTACTAAGTTAATACTTTTGGTAATAGGTTGAAAAAAAGGGCGAACGTAATAGTATCTTATAATCTCCGATGATAAAGTTTCAAGATCAAAGCACTTCTGCCTCGCGGCGATCAGACGCCCCTTCGCCGATAAAAAAATAAATTTATATTGATTTTCGTAGATTAAGTATAATCTAATCTATTGCATTTCAGTATGGAACTGTTTTAAATTCTTAGTACGATGATGAATACGCATTAACATTGATGCAATTTTTTTTTATATCATTCTTCATGATCCGAGGGCGGGGCAGTGCCCCTGCAGTGGGAAGCACGGTATTTTGTTAGCAGGTGATTAGTAGTTATTAAATTATAATCATAAAGATTAACTGCTAAAATGGCATGTTTTAGCTTTGTACTTGGAGTTAAACAAAGAAACGATGAATAAATCTCGAATTCCTGAACAAAGACTATTTTAAACACATGAGCAATTCTTGTATCTAACATATTACCTGTCACCCGCGATTATCCTCGATTGCGAGTGTAGACACATAATCAACATGGAACATCCTACGCTTGCAGACACATTATGTATGGTACATTGACCTCATCTATATCTATACCTACTAAAATTATAAAGAGGAATGATTTGTATTTTTGTATGTATTGAAATAACTCAAAAACTACTTGGCCGATTCCAATTCTTTTACCGTTAAAAAGCTACGTTATCATTGAGTAACATAGGCTATATTTTTTTATTTCACGCGGGCGTAGTCGCGAGCAACAGCTAGTCGCTATATAATGTAATGTTTACTTCTACATAAATTTCTTAAACTTTGTCACAGTTATCATCCATGTAGCCAGTTCCCTATAGAATAAGATTACGACTGACACTTTTTGGGCTTTATTAAGTTTAGAAATAAGTTAATGCCTTTAAATTTTACTCGTACTTTTCATGGATAAAGTTAGATTGTTTTATAAAATTTACACGCTTAAAGATTGAAAGTAAAAAATAACCGATTTCAAATTGTCATATGACAACATTACGAAACAAGATCACATTGATATTGAAACTAAAAGGTTGTTTATTTCATAATGTCTGCTGTACTGAAAGTTTGTGTTATGTTGCTTAATATCTAAATTGCAATGTATTCGACTATATGCGTATAGAAATTATAGTACTGTCGAGAGGTGTCGGTTGGCGGGAACTGTGGGTGTGTGTCGGCCTGTGTTGCCGCCAACTGGGTCGTGTTGTGAAACAGAGAGAGGTGTCGGCAGTCAGAACGAACAGATGTATGCAACACGAACACAGACTAGCCCGCAGGCGGCGGCTGTCTCGTTGCTTTACCCACACAGATTTAGAGGTATGCTTTGTCCTTCAGCCTCTGATATTTATATTGTCTATCAGAGTTGTTTAAACTTTAAACATTTAAGGAACAGAATTTTTTCGTAGTCCATAAACAACGGTGTACAATGATTGTATGGAAAATTGAGAAAAAGAAGAGTGCTTTTCTTTCATTTTTTCATTCAGTTAAAAAAGAATAATTGACTTCATTTGTCGATAACTACTAGGGACTCCGGGGTCTTTTGATTGATTATGTGAACATGTACCCATCATCAGCATCATCATCTGCTTATCCTACTCCCGTAGGGTCGGCGCAGCAGGTTTTGGTCCTCCACATAACTCTATCATACGTCATCTCAGTCATCACTCCCTTTTTCGAACATGTACCCATCTTTTGGAAAAAGAAGTGAAGTAAGAAAGTTTACATTACACAAAATAGAGAACTTACGCCGACTCTACACGCCTTCGAAGAAAAAAATAAGAACAAGCGCAAATTATCATACACGTATTTGCAATTAAATTTCCGAACGCCTTTGTATCAGATTGGTGCGTACATTTTATTTAATTAAACAACTAACCTATCTAATTATAAGATAATTAAAACATTTTTATTAATTGCGTACATGTATATATGAAAAAAATATACGAGTATAAACACTTTATAATGTTAATTCACTTGTTTACTCAAAAATGTATTTACAAATGAGATCCTTAACTTTGCAAATACATATTTTTAGAATTTTTATCTGTAGTTTTTCAATCCGCGAAGACCTTAAAAGGCCGAAAAAAAAAACATTCATTTCTGGGAAATCAAAATGATTTTCAGGTCGATATCAAGGATCGAACATTGATTTCGGTCGAATATCTGTACAAAGTATTTCGTGCGTATGTTGTGAACACAAAGGTTTGCACCGGTCGGCGCGGTCAGTGGCCCAGGCAGAGGCACATTGCATGACTCTCGACGCCTTCAGAAAGCCACACCATAAATAACCTTCTAAAGTAACTATATGTTTTCCTTCAAACTTTGTCTTATGTTGATATCGACCACTTAACCACATGCTAATAAATTTACATAATCATTCTGCGGCACAATAAGTAAACAACAAACAATATTAACTAAATCCAGCGACTACATTATACCTACCAGCCAGGACTGATAAATAAGTTCTAAAAAAAACAATTTGTGTCGATATTAAAAGTAAGAGTGTCTATCTTACCTTCCGAGTAAATGACCTTAATACAGAATAGGTGGGACCTCTTTACAAGGATCATTCTGTGTGCTGAACACAAGCGATCGAACGTTAACTTATACAGGCCGGAAATTAAAAAAAAAACTGTTATCAATAATATAGATTTATTTGTTCTGACTGAAAGTAATAATCGACAGTAAGCAGGTAGTCAATTATTTCTGCCGCATTCCTCTCGTTTCCTAGCAGCGTGACCGTTTAAAAAAAAACTGCATCTAGCTCAATGTAATTTTAAACTCCAATTTCGAAAGCACGCAGTGGCACTGATATTTTATTTTATTTTGCGCCATCAAATTGCAAAGTACCCGTGCATGTTGGCATGTCAGTGTATTTGAAAGAGGATGACAGTATATTTTCAACGAGGAAAATCACTAAGACTATGGCCTGACCGGGAATATAAAAACCTTCGCCAAATTGCGGAAAAATATGTAACTATCTAATTTCTTTGCGTGCGTTGAAAACTGATGTAATGAAGAAGCCGATTGCAGCGCCCTCGGGCCAGGATTTTTATATTATTGGTTACGCTACACATGCATATAACTCAAAATCACTCATTAGTTCCTATGGCTTCGATCTTTATCGACCCGACATGATATTTCCATTAACTTACTTCTCGGTATTTGAGACTAGAAATAATCAAGTCGATACTTTGTAAATTATGTTTATTGTAAGGCAAAAAAATACTTTTACAGCAAATAAATCTATCCATATTCGATCAAAATAGCATCAAAAGGGCTTTTGTTTACAAGGCATGTTGTTGATGCACTTCGTAAAATAAATGTCGAGACGCTCACGTATGCCAGACAAGAACGCCTACTAAACAGCTTTCAAATGCGCTGTCTATCCTTGACATTTATTCAGAGAAAAGGTTGATGAATCCTTTGTTTAAGTTTGTTCTCAGATGTAGCAACAGGTCAAAAGACTTAACACTTTATAACACAAACAGATAGTTACTGCTTTCATTTAAATATTCATAGTTGAAAATGTAAAGCATAAGACACCTTACGCAAATATTACTTCCAATACCATTTATTCGTTACTATTCTACTCAGCTGGATCCTACTAGTTACTAATGAGAAAATAAAATATAGACTTTGTTTCTGATAAGTACTAAAAAACTATTTACCGCTTAAGCCAAAAATTGTTATTACATAACCTTCTTATACTGGGTCAATTTATTTAATAGAGCATCTAGTTTTTTCTACTTGAGTCACTCTGACTGAGTGATAGCACGTCCTCAAGTATCCAGCCAATGACTAACAACCAAAGATTTGAGTTTGGCGGCTTTGATTTGATAAATAGAAATGGATGTGCTGTGAACACAATTGTTACTTCCACTTCAAGAAGACGATAAAATAAATTCTTGGAATATTTTTTATAAACAGGCGCGTAACATTTTATCTTTTATTCTTCGATAATATAACATAGTCGGAAGACCGCAATCTGTTAAAATGATCAATCGATAAGATATTTATCTGATTATTTAATATTTTCTTCATAATAAGAAATATACAAATAATTTAACTTATAGTTAAAGCAGGCAAATAATATCTGTGGCAGTCTGGCGACTGCGGCGAAAATTCCACGGCGGTTGTACGATGACAGAATAACAAACAGTTTAGCGGGGCTCTGACTGAACTGTAACAGTACCGTCACAAATGGTCCAAAATTACCAACTTCCACTTTGACTAACTAGAAAGTGATGACACATTAACATGCATTATTCGAATCCAGTGTTACATCAGAATTGCACGTCCGGATTTGATAATCATCAAGACTACAAGATTATCCTCTCGAAGATTTTGTCAACGGTTTTTACTTATTTAAACTGTAAGTGGAGGCAGAAAGTAAAAAAGGAGAAAGGAGTAACAACGACTTAAAACTTATGTAAAGTGAAAAGAATTTATTGAAAGGAGCTATGAAAATGATCATCGCTATCGTAAAGGGTACCAAATATTAAAGAAAAAAGAATCTATAAAAAGTGATGAATAGGTGGAGACTATATAAAGATAAAAAACTGAAAAAACAAGTTACCGAGTATCACGTAACAACCATAAGTTATTGCATTATTACAATTTGTCTGCGTGCAATTCCCCTGCACAAAAAATATTGTCATCTCAGTTGTTTTCAAAGACAGTATTAGAGATGACTATGTTTTTGTAATAATACCATTTTGTACAGTTGTTTTAAAGTATTAACCCACGGGTAAATGTAATGTTATTTCCAAGCAAACTAACGGTATACATTATTTTGTGGTTACTCATCTTTCTCGTTAAATTCATTACATCATTTCCTTTAGCAGGTCTTGCTGAATTTGTTCACGTGAGATAAATAATACTCGTGTGGTTACTAACTACAGAAATATCTTTCACGCAAGATAAAATGCAAAGGGAAAAATAAATTTCTAAAACCACTTGTCGAAACTAGTCATTATAATAAAACTTTTCTAAACATCGAAGATATTTATGAAATAAACAGCTATGTCAATAAAAGGTCACACTCAATCTTAATTTAATGAAAAATTAATATAAAGTAACATCATTATTAAGTAAAGTTTTTCTGAGGTTCGTTTGTCTAAGTTAGGAGTATTTGGTTACCTAATATATCTTTCCCGGAAATGGTACCTTGAAAAGGACTTCTTTTTTTATTTCTTACTGGTTACTTTATTCAATAGAGTATTACCTAATAAAGAATAACCTAAAAGCCCAACAAATATAAAAATAAGAGATTGTGATCGTAAATAAGGATACATCAGTGTTCAGAATATATCGCGCTCGCCTTGTACCAGCTTCCTGTCAACTTGTGCTGCATAAGGCGCCACGAGTGAAGGGAGCGAGTGTACAGCCACAACCTTTGTTCGATACCCACAGAGAAATGTTGCGGAACTGGTCTATGACCTTCAGCAGGAAAAGCACACAACCTTGCTGCGTCTCGTTCTAAAAATCTTCCGTAAAATCACGTTAAAAAGTCACTAGTTTAACTTGTTTTAAATTATATCATCTGGGTTTGAATATGTATTTCTAATAAGACTGCTTGACAAGGAAAGGAGTTACGAGGTGTTATGAAAAATGAAAAAAGTTACAACAACGTAGTTATTACTCGTCAATTTAATGGTTCATGTGCAGTGGATTTTAATTTAGAATATTTGATCACAAGAAGGTGGGCTACTACCTTTCGCAGTATTAAAGGTTGCATTAGTTGTTGGTTAATCATCTAAAGTTCAAAGATTTTATTTGTCTGAAACATCCTGGCATTTCAAAGCTTAAATTATTAATAAAAAAATCATGTAGAGATTTTAATAGTAACTACTTCTCCTCCTCTAGCAATTAAATTACTCTAGAGTGGAAATTATCGGCCCATATTTGGATTTAAGGTTCAACACTGAACATTGAAAAGTAAAAGTCACTTTGAACAGGTTATCGATGTGTTAGTAGCGTTGAATCTTAATCATTGCCATAATAAGATATTGTCGACGTCAGTTATTAATTATTCCAATTATAGCCACAGTAAAATTAAATGTTCAAGTGTTAAGTAAATAAACAAATAATTTTTTTTACTACTGCGGTCCTAAGAGTAGAAATTGATCTTATCCTATTTAATACTAATTAAAGGCAATAAGTTATTAAAAGTTTTCTAAATTTGATACTGGCTGGCTGGCTGGCTGGCATAATTATTATCGCTCTAAAAGTAAAAAGGAAAATTAAGTTGGGATATTTTGGCCCACTTTAGGTCCTATATTTTAAGTTATATACTTAGTTAGTCAAATAAAACAGGTAAGAAAATTACAGGATTGTGAGGTAATTTGCGAGTCGCTTCACAACTCGTCGAACCGGTCCTCAGATTGCCGCCGCGATTGAAAGTTCATGTCATGACATTTTGGTGTCGACTCTGTAATACCAATATTTAATAATATTATTTTATTTTAAACATATAAGAGGAATAATGAAACTAGCTGGCCATATGAAATGTAAACCCACGTAATATAAAAAAAATATATAGAGAAAAATATAGTCTGATATTAAAAGCGTAGAATAGTACAAAGTAGCTAGCGCACTCATTTGCCAGACCTAGATGCGCCCCAAGAATACCTTATCAAAACTAGTTGTTTATTGATCACGCATTAGACATAAGTAAAATATAGATAGTCATCTCTACGGAAGAAAAGCTTATATAATATACTAGGAAGGCCTGGAATTGAATTAAAAATAAGCGATGTTCACACCTTTCAATATAACTGTTGATAAAGTATCTAAATACAGTGTTGTAAACATCTGTAGAGACAAAGAGACAAAAACAATGCTCTTAGCTCTGACTATGCGAGGGTTCACTATAGATTTAAAGCATTATGGTATTTTTTTTCTAGTTTAATTGAAATCGTAAAAGATGAAATTATAATAAGATTTATTTAGATACCATTTATTTAGAAACCAATACGACTTAGGGTCCTTCAAGAAGCGAGCCTATCATTTCCTCAAAGGCCGGCAACGCCGTAGTTCCTCTGGTGTTACGGATGTCCATGGGCGTCGTTGACCTCCTCGGTGATCTCGCAGCTCGTTTGCCCCCTTTTATTATAAAAAAAATTACATTTTTGTATTTCTATAATTGCCTCTCTATAATGGATAAATAAATGCAGTAGTCTTGTTCCGATACAATTAATAACGCTGTGTTGCGATATCAATAATGACAGCCAAGTTAATTGCTGATTAACTCATACATAACTTAGCATGATGAAACACTTTTAGATTGTAATCGTGGATTACGGAATTTCTAAATAGCTTAATTCAGTTGATTTTTACCATACGGCCAATAAAATCTTAGTAGAAGTCTGTACTTTTTAAAAATAGCAAGCAGGAAGCAAGAGGTCAATCTATGTGACGAGTATTGTTCCTATAGCCAACTAAGCTAAAACCATAGTCATTTAAATATCGAAATATTTAAGCGGTCCACGTCTAATTTAGTAAATGGTAAAAGTCAAAATTCAAGGTGAGCGAGTGACACGGCATCCGGTTCGTTGTTAATCTACCTGTGTTGTCTCGATTTTATTATTTACAAGCTTTCGCCCACGACTCCGTCCATATGGAATTGAAAAAAGAAAAGCGAGTAGCTTCTGTGTTCTTCCAGACAATGCTCTAGATCTGTGCCGAGAATTTCATGGCATCCTTTCAACAGTTTATGCTCCAAACTCCAAATTTTACTTTATTATTTTAATGTAATAAAAATAATGAAACCCTTAACCATTTAATTTTTACCCTGTAAAGTGTTTTCGTTACATTTTCGTTTATTTTAACTTAGAATATAAAATTGAAGTAGGTGCCTGGTTATTATTTAGTAGCAAATATATCAATGAAATTCTTTGACTATAGAAAGACGGACTAGGCAAAGAGCCTGCATTTAATTCCGGCAGTCATTACAGAATACTTTTTTTTAAATCGATTAAAAACGACGATTAAAAACTTTGACATATTAAAAACTGCAATATCACGACAACACTTTCTTCTGAGTTGTCGTGATATTGCACCATGCGAGCCGGCACATTCGTGCGAAGATGTTAAAGCGGGCCTTTCAATTATTTAGTTTGGTGGCACTAAACTAGTTTATAGAATTTACTGTTAAATAGTTAATAGCATAGAGAAATAATTACTCCGGAAGATGGTTTTAATAAAAAGGTAGTTCTTATTTAACTAGGAATACAAAGAAAGGCGCGCGCCTGGTGACAGATTTTGGTCCTGTCTTAAAAGTCATAGACAAACAAAATATAACTTCATTCTATAACTAGGCTAAGTAATTTAAAGTAAAAATGTTTGAAATATTTTGGTAAATATAAGGTTCCTAGTGAGAATTTTATATACATATTTTCTGATATTAAATTTAAAAAAATGGCTGGATATATAGACACGATCCTGCTACGTCAACGTTTCTACGTTGACGTTGGTCTTTGATTTTTTGGCGTGGTATTCGCCATCTTGTTGACGGTCCTTTAATAAGGCAGTGATAATAGTGGGAAAAGTAATATAATCCACAAAAAATGAATGTTAAAGGAGACACTTACAACGAAGATATATTTGATTACATTAAAGTAAGCGAAGATGAAGATGACATTAACGCTGTGGAAATTCCGTGCGAACATGACGGCACTCTTCTCCTTTCAACGCTTGTAGCGCAGTTCCCCGGAGCGTGTGGTCTTAAGTATCGACACCCTGAATCAAAGTCTATTAGAGGTATCAGACTAAACGATGGAAAACTGCATCCCCCAACAGAAACCGGATGGGGCAAAAACTTGTACATTTGTGTATTTCCCAAAGAAAATAAACGTAAGATGGATGATGTATCATCGGAAAATTCAGCAGCAAAAACCAAACGCTTAGAGAAAAAACTTACTTGTTCCGACTTGATTTGTCTCGGTTTACCGTGGAAGGCGACAGAAGAAACTATAAAACAATACTTTGAACAATTCGGTGAAGTAGTAATGGTTCAACTAAAAAAAGATAAGAATGGTTCTTTTAAAGGTTTCGGCTTTATACGTTTTGCCACGTACGCTTCACAAATGAGAGCTTTAGCACAAAGGCATAATATCGACGGCCGTTGGGTTGATGTGCGCATCCCTAACTCCAAAGAGGGTGTAGTCCCACAGATGCCATGTAAAGTCTTCGTGGGCCGGTGTACTGAAGATATGACAGCAGATGATTTAAGAGAATATTTTTCGAGCTTTGGAGAAGTTACTGATGTATTTGTACCACGTCCATTTAGGGCATTTGGCTTTGTAACATTCTTAGATCCAGAAGTTGCACAAAGCTTATGTGGCGAAGATCATGTTATTAAAGGTGCTTCAGTGTCAGTGTCAAGTGCAGCTCCCAAAATCAAAAACAAATCAAACCATAACTGGAAAGACGACTCATATGGACCAAACTGGGATGGAAACCGATCTGGCCCATCTGGCGGCCATAACAATGGAGGTAATAGTAACATAGATTCTCTTAACATGCAAAATCTGGGGATCAATCCTAATGGTGGAGGGCCACCTGCTAATTTTAATTTACCAATAAGTCTTGTTGCTGCCGCCCTTAATCAAGCGGGATGGGGTGGATTTTTAGGCGGTCCTGGTAATTCTGGACCTAACAACTGGCAAGGTGGGCCACCTCAAGGCAACTCGGGCAAACATTGGAATAACAACCAAAACTGGGGTCCTAACGGACCACCACAACCATGGAATCATGGTGGTCCAGGTTGGAATGGTAAAGGCAACTGGAACCAAGGCAACTGGTCAAATGGACATGGCAATTGGGGAGGTAACAGTGGGGGTGGCTCTGGCCAGTCTGGTTCGGGTAGTGGATGGAATAATAACAAGCCCCAAACGTGAGGTGAGACTTCCCTAAGGCATTATACCAGAGATGTTTGTATGATAAGATGTATTTTAAGTAATGTAAAGTGATATCCTTATCACATCTTCATATACATTTTTATTTTCATAATTAATAATATTGTCTGCATACAATAAGTGGATAAACAAAGTGTGTTATTTTGTGATGTATGATGAGGGACTTTAGATAAATAAAGATGTATGATAAATGAGATGGATGTTTTAATTCTGTGAATTTAACTTAAGGCATGGTAGTAGTGTGTAAGAAGTGCACTATATTTGAACACAAACCCAACAAGTTTGAAAGTAAGTTGTCTTTAACTAACTATATGTCGGGTACTGGGTGTGGAAGTTAACTTTTGTCAGTGAGTGTAGTCCAAATTGTAAATAGAAAAGGATGAGGAGATCCATGCTTTCTGAGTGAGTGAAGTGCAAGACGAGCCTGCTGCTTGCGTCCATCCGCTGAGAATGAAGAGGCCTGCCTTTGAGCCTGTACTGCTACTTCAAAGTGGTGAGTGTGAATTGGAATGATCAGTGATGTCTTTTAAGATTTTGTGCCTAAGCTTGTATCAGTAGTTCTACACTGATTGTAATTTCACATTTGTTACTTATATAACTTGGATTTTCCAAAAACTCTCAAAAGTTACTGTTATACTAGTTGAAGGTATGCAGCCTAGTATAGGAAGCTTATTTATATCTAAACATGAATAATGAATTACATTCCTTACTTATGTTTGATATCTTTGTGTTTATTTTTCAAAACTGTCTTAAAAAAATTGTATTGTTACTTGAATATTTATTTCAGGTTTGGTGAACTGTTTTAGGAAGAGGTGATCCGTAAATCATAAAATACTTGAATGCATTTTATGGTTATATGCACAGGTATGTCAGTTTCTATTTATCATTTCTTATCTAAAAGTAAACAGGATGTGTCCAAATTGCTGGGTTGTAATCTATAAGTTTGTTTTATTAAATAAGCTATTTACTCATATAAACTTTCCAGGCACCTTCCCTATCTGGAACCAAAACTGATTAACTTATAGATTTTATGTTCCAATAGGAATTTGAATTTTTGTAATGTTATGACTATCACTCATTGATAAGTCCAAAGATGGAGCAGTTAAAAAGGTTTTTTTTACAAATATTATTTGATAGCATATTACAATATATCTTTTTTTACAATATACATATAGATATTGTAAAAAAGGCTTACAAAAATTTGGGATTTGTCTTAAGAGCTTCTGCTTCTTTTAAGGACACATTCTCATTAAAGTTGTTATATTACGCTTATGTTCGCAGCACTTTAGAATATGCAAGCCCTATTTAGTCTCCTTATCCCACTGTATACAAAAAACAAATCGAGTGAATATAAAAAATCTTCATTAATCATGTCGATTACCAACTGCGTAAAAACTATACATCTTATAGGGAAACCTGCCATTGCAACGCTCTACTGACTCTTGAAGAAAGACGGATGTTACTTGACATGTGCCTATTGCATGACGTCATACACAGTAATGTCGATTCCAAAGAGCTAGCTAGCAAGGTCAAATACTGTACACCTAGACGCCGGACTCGTTATACCCCCATGTTGGCGACGTAAACGCTGTGCCTACTCGCTGTTACACGTGCCGCCCTTGGATGTACCTAGCGGCACGTGTAACCTCGGATGACCGCGGCCGCACTCTCTTCGCACGCCGCCGAAGGGCGGCATCCTTTGATATTCCTCTGGCAGCGCGCTGCGAAGGCCGCGGTGTCTTTGTATTAGAATTATTATAAATAGAAATTGTCGAATATATTTGTGTCCAGTCGATTGAGAGCAGTAAAGGCGTCAGTATCTCCGAAAAGAACTTTTATTTCTAACATACAGTCCACTACACCCCATTACTCCATGTCCCTATGCACAGCACCATCTACGCTGCCAACACCGATACGCGTCTCACGACCACTTATAATTTACACTTTAACAATATAGACATCTTTAACCTTTCGAAAAGAAACTTTAAGACAAAAATTCAAAAAGCCATTTTATCTACCAACTAATAATATATTATTTACTAGCTTTCGCTCGCGACTCCGTCCGCGTGGAAATAATTGCCTATGTGTTCTTCCAGACTATCATCTACGTCTATGCCAAGTTTTATCGAGATCCATTCAGACCCTACAGACCCTAACAAACATCCATGCATCCATCTAAGCTTTCGCATTTATAATATTAGTAAGATTTATATACTCCCTTAACGTGATGTGTGACTCTCTTTCTTTTGATTCATCATATTTTTCTTTATTATTGAATTATATACTTTTATAACTTTAAATAAAAACCTGTCATTGGCCTTACTATACATAATTACTAATGTTAAATGTTTTATATATGTACGCCGTTGGTGTTTTAAATAAATAAATCTTTTTGCTTAATTTTTTTATACAGCTTAACTAATTTACATTATTTTCAGATGGAGAAAAGTGATTCTTTTGAATTCAAGATAAAAAAAAAATAAACTGCTCATTAAATTGTAACTGAAGAATTACATTGCAAAAATAACACTGATGTTTCTTTGAATAAAATGTTTATTTACACAGATAATTGTTTTTTCTACAGAAAGATTAATCACAACTAAACTCGGTTGCCACAAGTTTGAAACAAAATAAGTATGATAAAATGGCAATTTGTAATACAACTTGTGGCATATCACAGCAAGCATTTATAAAAATAATCATTTGTCTTCTTTGAAAAAAATCATTTTAAATAATGTGAGACTGGAAATTAAAGATGTAATGCATGGCTCATTTTCAGAAGTAATTTAGTTATTGATTTTTTTTATGAGATATGAATTTGTGTGAGGAGTCAAAATTATCAATTGTTGACTATGTAGTGACATTACCATAAGGTCACCTTATCCTAATATGAGGCTCTAAAACTGAAAATGAGTTTGCATTGGGTCCAGTAAATTTCTCCAAGTCTGCCAACCTTATTGTACAAATTGTATTTAAAAAATATAGATAGAAATCTATTTGATTTTAAATGAATCTTTAAAAACCTTATCAACAACACCACAAGGGTCAGTTGGTATTATTCAGTTTTGAGAAATGAATACCATAATATTGCTTTTTATGGGGATATTTCTAAAAGGCCTGTTGACTGCATGTCCCTTAATCTATTTGCAGTAGTATTTTTTAATTGAAATGAAAAAAAAAATGGTTACATCCCAAAACACCTGCATACAATGTTTATACTAATACAAGGATTTTACATTTTGTGTTGTCAGGAATGATACCTGTTAGTAAACAATTACATTAAAACAGTTGCTATCTGAAACAGTATAGTCTCCGATAGCGTAATATTAATATAGACACAATTTAACTTCAAAATAGGTATTTTTACAAGTGGTTTACCGTGACAAGACGCACGCAATATGTCTATAATACTGAACTATTTTATGGTGGGTAAAAAGCTGCCAACTCATGCATCATTAAAATACCCAAATATACACTTAATTGGAAGATTGAATTGTAGTAAGATTAAGGGCCTGTTCCACCACTGGCTGATAGAGGCTCAGATAGCTTAAAAATGACATCACCGTCAGATAAGGTAACAAAATCCGACATTTCCATCACATTTTACATGTTGGATTGTTATTAGACAATTTACAATTTGGTGCGACAGGCCCTAATTGATGTAAAGTTTTAAACTAAAAATATACAATATTGTGATGCCATTATAACAATTCAAGTTGTTTATAATCCTATTTGTCCACTCAAAATCAAGACTATAATATGTAGTAATAAAGGCCTTACCTGACTTCAAATGCATAGTATCAAATAAGACTTCTCAATTGCTAAAGGAACTAGACTTGCAAAGGTATATTCGAATTTACACAAATATGAGCCATAGTTGTAGTAGCCTAACAAACTTTATAACAAATGCAATATCTTTTATATCAAAATATACACAAATCTATCGGTTCTATTCTGGAACTCTACGAATTTCTATCAATTTTACATCAGATATGATTCATAAGGTTTATACAGGATATAATTATATATATTTATTCTTAATGGACGGATCAACGGCTTTGTGGAGGTAGAGGACCTCAATAGCTATTGTTTAAGTGCATAGTATGTTTGCCCGATTTTCTACAGTTTTGAAGTTATTATATTGTTTGTAAAAAAAACGTATTTCCGGCTAAAATTAGCCCGGAATTTTTTTTTTCATTATTTTGGATTTACGGGCAAATTTTATTAGGAAATCCCATTTGAAAAACCGACTTTTCTACAAAAAATTAAATAACTTTAAAACTGTAGGAAATCGGGAAACATACTTTGCTCTCAAACGATAGCTATTGAGGTCCTCTAACTTCACAAAATCATTGATCCGTCCGTTATGAATCATCCTGTATACTTGGATCATGTATTCACTTTTTATGGTGCTGTTTGAGTATTTAATATTTAGAAAGAGAGATTGCTAAGCTTCCATCAAAAAAAGGTAATGTATATGTGGTGTATTGACCTACATGTAGTGTAATGACTATGAGTAGTCTATTGACTATGAGTAATGGTTGTCTCTGCCTGGTATTCCTGCAGTCAAGTGGAACGGTCGTGTACCACGATCACGGGCGTATCGTATTACCAAGCAAAGATACATGTATAAGGATGAAATACCACAGTATAAATTGTCAAATCAACAGTGAACATTAATTTAGTAACATCTGTGTTCGCTTATGAAATATGATACTCTTCCACATGAATGAGTACAGCATCTACATATAATTAAATATGCCTGCAAGCACATTATACAAAAGTGGATTTTCATATATGAGGATAAAGTCAATAGCAATTGATATGCTAAAATCCACTGTGAACACATTCTATTCATAAATTTATCATTAAACATTCGTTATTGCAAATAATTTGCTCTATAAAGCGTTCCTATCCTCCGAATATCTATAAACATTTTAAAATTAGTATAGTTTTTTTGGCGAAATTTACAAAATATGCATAATATCAACGGCAGGATTAATGATACACAGTTATAATTACTAATGAGATAATTGAGTTTTCAGGGCATGATACATTTATACTGCAGTCCTATAAAATGTATATTAAAACGATAGTAAAACTAAACCTTTAGTTTCTTGGCGGGGCGGAGGGCGTAGGCGAGGGTTAGCTGTCGCTTGGTGGCGGCGCGGCGCGGCTGCCGGCGGCCGTTCCATTCCGCCTCCATCTTCTGCGCCAGCTCAAAGTCGCTCTTCTCCTGTTCGATCAGTTTCTCGATCCTCAGCTGCTCCCGCAGTATATTCTTAACATCACAATTTTCCAACGGACTAGACAAGTTTTTTACAGCTAAATTTAATTTATTATTATTTATAGTTTCATTAACAAGAGGTGGGCTATCAATCTCACTTTTCGCGTTTGGTTTTTTTGAATAACTTCTCAAATAAACCTTTCTATCGGAAGACACCTTTCTATCCTTAAGTTTTTTCTTCGGCGTAACTTCATTTTCGTCCTTTGATATACTTCCCATGGACCGGGTGCGTCGTAAAGATTTCTCGGTGTTCAATTTTCTTATACCATCGACTTTCACTGCTTGCTGTTTTCTATTTGGGACATTTCTTTTAATAGTATTCAATTCATCTGGTGTGACACTAGGACTTACAATATTTTTTTTGTTTCGAGTCCTTCCTACACCTTTCTTGGGAGTTTCCTTCGAAGAAAAAAAACATTTAACACAAAATAAGATGTGAAAATGACAAAATAACTGTTAGCTTGTACAATACCTTCTTTACTCTTAAAATGCTAAGTGCAATAACAAAAGCAGAAGGTAGTTTCCGCTCTAAGGATAAATTTCTGACGCGGCACAGGCCTTCTAGATATTGATCTCGGGTTGGAGGATCTCCCTGCTTCAGAGGAGTATTTTCATGCTCTGCTCGCACACTGGGCACACGTAATGGGAAACTTTTATTAGGGCTGAAACTAGCAGAAAAGGCTTGGTCAAATTTTTATAAAACAAGTACTATTAATATTGTGAACTAAAACTTCTTAAAAATATCTGGTTAGATTTGAATTCAAGATTCTAATGTATGTATTACCTGGTGGGTGTTGATCCATCAATAGGTTTGAAGTAACATAATTCTTGCTGCATTGAATCAACACTGCCTGTTTCTAAATGTCTATTTTCCACATTATTTTTATGCTGCAATATTCCAGTATATGGCAGAGGAAGTGATACTAATAATGATTGTATCATACTTTTAGACTTTGTGGCATTTTTATTTTGCGGTGGGTCAGTATCTTTGCTACTACTAGAACTTTCAATGGGTTGTGTTGTCTGAAAATAAACATGAATAAATATCAAGTAAACTATTACAATTACAATTTATTATAAATTAAAAAATAGGAACTACAAATAAGGATATTTCATTAGTAGCATTAGTATGATACCTTTGTGGCATTATCACCATTCTCTTTATTCCAAACACCAACACCATTTTTATTTTTTTTCTCCAGAAAACTTTTTAGGAGCTTTCCATAGTTAGGAAGTATTTCCGGAGAGGGTCTATTACTAAATTTGTTTGAAGTGACTTTTTGAGCAGTTCCATCATTGCTTTGGCTCTTATCAGTTGGAGTCCTGAAAAATTTTTATTTCAATAACTTTCAACTACCTTATGTGTAGAATAAATACCCTACTGGACTTTAAGTTATTTATTACTATCATTTATTATCTCTACTAGGGCTGAGAAGAGAAATGAGTTTAAGTTCAACTGTGTGTTAAGCATCTGCCTTTTTAATAGAAGCACTTCAATATGTTATATGGTAACCTTATGGTAACCATATGTGATGGTTATTTGACTCAATTATATTTGCAATTATTTTAACCATAATTACTATAAAAATAAAATACACATACTCCTTTACTGGTGCTTGTAATTTTGATAAATAGGTATCTATCTTTCTAGCTTTAAGTCTTGGTTTTGTAGGAACTTCTTTAGAACATTCCCTTTTATTAATTTCAGGAACTGTAGCTTCAGCAGCATCTTGAATTTGTTTTGCTAACATCTCATCTTGTTTTATCCGCTCCATATACCTTTGTTCAGCTTCAAGTTCTTCAGCTTGTAATTTTCTGTCATACATAATAATTAAAACATATTTTTAGAATGTACAATATCCTGATTTTTCACACTAACTAAAATATAAGACTTGACAATACACTACTTTGAGTTTTTAATAAACAAGAAAAGGTAGTTTTACTTAAAATTAAAAAACACAATTTTCATTTTTTGTATAGTCTACAAACTAATGTTTGTAAACTGGTTTCTAGCAATTGTTTAATAAACATTTGTAAGTCACAGTCACATATTCAGAAAAATTAAAAAACCCACTTAATGAGAAGTTCAGTTTCAGCCAAATGTTTCTGTTCAAGTCTAATACGTTCAGATCTTAATCTCTTCAATTCTGCTTCATATTCTAGTCTAATTTCTCCCGGTACACTTAATCGAGGTATTGGTATATCTGGAATTGTTAGTCTATTATTTTACGTTCAAAATAGGAAATCGTTAAAATAACACGATTTTCTGCTTCTACAATAAAATAGCAATATTATAATTTTTTTTCTGAGCATCTTACCTTCAGGTATGTTAATATCATCCCCTTTTAACTTTTTATCTATTTCATGTGAAAATTTAGTTTTGATGTATTCCCAAAGTTGCAAATTAACTAAGTTCTTTTGTTTTGTTGCTGATCTTAGCCAAGAACCAATGCGTAAACGACATAGAGGACAACACAAAGAATTATTTTCTATGCTACCATTAAAACAACTTTGACAAAAATCATGATAACATGGTAAAGTAACAGGTTCTACAAGTATTGAATGGCAAATTGAACAAACAACATCATTAATTTCTAATTTTTCCAATTTCAGTAATTTATTTTCAATTTTAGACAGCCGCTTCTTTGACTTGGCCGCCATTTTTGACATTGTTTTTCCGTTTTGTCTTTGACTCTGTGGCTACCAAAGAGCATATACTCTCTTTGCCATAGTTAATATCCTTTTGGATCAAAGAAGAAAGTGGCTTAGGTGGAAAAAACGCTTTAAAAACAACTTTAAAATTGTTAAAATGCGACTGTATTTTATTCAATTTAAGAAAAGAATGTAGGGTTTTTTTTTAATTTTAGGTGTGAAAAAAAACACAAAAGAAACTTTTCTTATATAGGCGATTGGAATTTTTATTCACACACTGTAAATATAACCATCTGTTTCATTCTAAAGTTTAATTTTGCAAATATAATGGCAAAGATATTTCTCTAACATTGATAATGTTATTTGTTTTCTTTGAAATATCTCCATGACTTCAACTATGTATACGGTTTTGCACAAAGAAATGAACGTCCTTTTTCAATAATTTATTGGCGAATTTTATAGTTCTTATGTTGGCAACGACGGTAATAACTTCAAATTTCAGGAAAACCAACATTACAGACGTAGAAGCCATGTTGATATTTTCTTTCTTTTTTCGTCATGTACCGACTCACATGTATTTGAGAACGAAAAACGATTACTAGTGGAATCACAAGAAATAAAATATGGTGGTTGTTGGAAGTTTTTAGATGGTGGTGTTCTTTTGTTCTAACAACTTTTGTGGTGGATTCTAATGTTGAAGTGCACATTGTTCAATTGCTAAAAACATAAGACAAAACGTCTTACGGAAATGTCTTCTATGCATTTTGTGGTTCATCCTTTGCCTGGCACAGAGGATCAATTGATAGACAGGTACGCCTGTTATTTCTATTATTTAGTGGACTCCATTACATATGGCCTTAAATGATATGCTTGGTAATGAGTAACACACAAAGATTAATCGATAGTTAACAACAATACGTTTTTTAACATTATGAAAGGAACTATCGCTTCTTTAAGCTTCTAGAAATATTTTGATCAGTATCTTCGTATAAATCCTATTACAATTTTCTATTTTTTCTTGAATACATTAGATTATTGAGATCCCTAATGGCGTAATCTAAATCGACTTGACACGCTGCCGTGATCATTTTGCGAACCCCAAATATCCTAGAAAAATATATGAACCTTAATTTAAAATCATAATACCTGTAACATGTTGCGTTGACGCCCATTATTTCTTAATACACCTTCAAAATTCTTACTATTTACCCTTAGTCGGCTATTTTAGAATTTTAGTTTATGTAATGTCCTTATTCACAAAAGATCTACGTTTAACTTATATACCTGTTCTTTATTTGTAAGTGGACTCTGCTAAATAGCAACAATATGATAATAACTAATAATTTCGCGAAGGGAAGTTAGGCAAAATCGTACTTAATAAAATAAAAAAACCTACCCTTTATTTTATTGACTAGAATATATATTTATATATAAGAAATATATACAATGTTGTTAGACATTTTGCACTGGCTAGAAAGATTTACAAAAGGTGTCTATTAATATATTGCAATTTTTTAAATAAAATCAATGAACTATTACTACACTATGCTGTTTAATTTTTTTTTTATGTTGAAATTCCAAAAATAATATTATTGAGAACTTTTCCTATAATAGGTTTTGTAGACCTAACCATAGTGAACTAAAAAAAGTCCACTCTTGATGTTCCAAACTGGTGTTAACTACATTGGCTTAATAAAATATGTCATCCTATCTGTTGGGCCATGTCACAATGGTGGCAACACTGTCTCAATTGTGCTGCAATGGGACAGAAACCGAGTCAATCACTCCACACTGTAGTCTTGGGCTTAATCGGACATCTGCAAGTGCGCAACATACTAGTGCAATTGGGAAAAAGTACTAGTACACAGTTTTAGTACCTTTAGTACTTCAGATTTGTGCGAACACAATAACACGAATAGAATATAACGAGGGCTACAGATTACTTCATATCAAATTTTAAACAGGGTCAAACATATGTTGTTAGCGAAAATAAATTTAAGTTATAAATAATTTTATCCACCTTTGATTCTCATTACCGAAGGTGGATGGATGCTTCAACCTGGCAAATATTCAATGAAATCAAACAACGAAGAGGCGAACACTGATATCATGTAGTGTACTAAAAGTGCCAAATGTTCGATTAACAGAAGCCGTTCGGTAATGTTACTTTTAGTACAGTGCCGAGTAACATTACTTTTTAGTACATCGTACATGTACTACCCAAGACAACCACACTGTTCAAACCACCAACACAAAACAGACATCTGTCATGTGTATTACTGACCCAATGTTTGGTAGTGTTACCAGCAAATCAAATAGTGTCTAGTGGCCAAATACTATAATAACATTTAGATAATTAGTAAGTGCCACAAACAATTTAAGAAACATCAACATTTTTATGGAGTTTATGCATGGCTTTTTCATTTAAGATGTAGTTATATACTTAAATTAATGTTTCAGTATTTGCTTGTAAGCAAATGAATGAAAAGATTTCATTAGTGGTCTAATAACAAAGTCTTGAATGGAAATTATCCTGTCAATCAATATTTAGTTTGTTAATAGAATAGTGGGAACAGCCTCATCCCTTGGTAACTTTACTATCAGATTAATGACATTCTTATAAGCCAATGTTACACATTTATTTATTCTAATGTAACATTTAACACATTCTACTTCACAATGATTTTTCTGTATGAAAATAAACTTTCATGGATAGTTGGTAGTGCTGATCATTCCAATCACAATTTAAACAAATTATTACTATGATTTCTTTGCTCATATCTGCTATGGGCAAGATGGTTGTAGATTTGTTGCCTACCTTTAAAGGATAGAGTACAAGGATGTACATTACAATCTCTTACTCTTCCAAATCTATTTTTTATTAAATAAAGGTGGAAAGGGAATGAGGACTGTAATTAGCTTGTGGCACACACATTTATCAGATGAAATGCAGAAACACTTCCACATTGCATCTGTATTTTGTGAGGTTGTGGTTACTTTGGTTGATGGTGCCATTTGTGCAGCCGCTACTACTCCTGTGGATTCTATCACTATTAAATAAAATGAAGGATCAATGTAATTTACTATTTATTTCATTATAATACTGAGCAGAGAGCATTGGTCATGCTATTTAGCCACTTTGTGAAGATGTGCATGAGTCAACATCAACTGAGCAGAAACCCTGTTGCATTCCCTAAATACATATTCTAATCACATAATTGTTTGGACTTTTATAGTAACTAGTTGGTAAATCTTTGGCAATTGAATATCTTATTCATCAATATCACCAAGGGTGTTGCCAGCTAATGATCTAGGCTAGATTTGAAGGGGACTAGTAGTAAACAATTTATTTCCTAATTTCATTTTATTCATCATTTTTAAAGGGTTTGTCTCTTTAATTTTTTCCTTTTTAAAAGTTCTCCTTACCATCGAACCTTCAATTTACTCTAAAACCTGAATATGTATCTATTGAAACTGTTTTATTCATGTAACTACGTAAAATGATTTACCTTTATCTGTCCATATTTTCGAAATTTTCACAAAATAACTAAAAAGAGTCAAAAGACGCAATGGCCGCCATGTGCAATTTAATGTTCTTCTATTTAGTTAATTTCGGTTTTGGATCGAAATATAGGATACACAAAAATAAGGATTAAAAGCGCGAATTAATAATTTTAAGTTATATAGAGTTGAAATGGTGAATGTTTTGTTTTAGGTTAAAAGAAGTATCTGAACGTTGGAATCGATATGGGACAGGGGCTGGATCGTCAGCGCTTAGCACACTGCGCGGTGTGCGAGCAGTGACCGCCGGCCCTGCTCACATCGCTTGCCTACTTGACGACGGCACGATATGCCGCGCCGCATTCTCTATCATCCCCGACAGGCTCGACTTGAGCAAAGCGGATGCCAGCAAGAACGGAGGCAATGGAGGCGGGGGAAGTGGCGGCGGAGGGACGAGTGGGGGGAAACAAGGTGGCACCAGTGGCGGCTGCGGCTCTAGGCAGCAGCCACGGACTAGAGCTAGAATTATGAGGAACTCAATTCGTGCAGCACCCAGTTCACAAGGTATAATTTAAGAGTGGTGTGAAACCAAGTAAAACAGCAATTTCATGTAAACTAGAGCTTTTATTTAATTAGATAATGTCTCAGGATCTACGAGCCGTGCCACTGGCGTAATTATAGGCGCGTCTAGCTCCGGAAGGGTCGTGTCCGTTCCGGCGCCTTTTGTGCCTGAAGATTTGGTAACACAGGCTCAAGTTGTACTTCAAGGCAAAAGTCGCAGCCTCATTATAAGAGAATTACAGGTAAAACTTAAAACGCATATTATTTTAATATTACTCTACTACTTTTCTGTGCTAAGTTTCAGATTGAAATTTACAAATTATCGATGATGACGACCACGTAAAGTTAGTATACGCAATGAATGTTACACAGCGTACAAACCTTGACGTGAACCTGGCCGTAAACAACTTGCTGTCCCGCGACGACGAGGAGGGCGAGGAGCCGGAGGGCGGCGAGGGCGGCGACGGCTACGTGCCCGAGGACCTCATCTCGCTGCTCGACAGCGGCTTCCACGCCACGCAGCAGGACCATTCCGTCATCATCGACGCCGACGCGATGTTCTCCGAGGACATCTTCGGGTACGCGGCTATCAGAAGGTATACCTGTCGTGCTACGCTCCTGGCCTCTTCTCCACAACCCTTAGCGAACTTAGAACTCAAGCCCCGATCTAGCACGCTGACAAGCTTACGCAGTTTCTGTTTTGTGTTTGTTTTGTAATTGGGTGTTGTTTTGTGTAGTTATCTGTGTGTTAGTTTATATGTCCAGATTCTATAAAGCCGCACGTACAGTAGTCAGCGAGAATATATCAACAGTCATTTAAGTAAATAAAGTAAAAAATTATCTGGACATATAAATACAAACATTTGAAATGTATTACTTTTAATGTAAACAATCTGGCAGTCGTAACGGCGGGGGCGGCGGCGGCGGTGGAGGGCGCGCCGGCGCCAGCCGCGAGGGCAACAGTTCCACGCAGGAGCGGCCCTCGGAATTCAGCAGGTGGCGCGACCGACAGTACTTCGGCCCGAGGAGGTGGCTCGAATCCGCTCTAAGAGACACATCTTGGGATAAAGATGGAGGTATTAGTCGAAATATGACGTTCTCTGTTGAATCATGTTAATTAATATGTTCCTAAATTTCAGGCTCTGTGTTTAAACATATCCTTTTTTTACGTGTTTTATTTTCTTTTATTGTTTTCTATAAAATGTAACCAAAGTTGGATGTTCATATATTTAGCAACTAACTCACTTTTAATTGATGTAATGTTTGAAGTTGACAACAAGAAGAAAGATTCAGCGATGAGCGCGTCGCCTCTGTGGGTGTCCGAGGAGTTGGAGTATTGGGACAGCAACATCCGCTTCACGCATATCGCAGCCACGTACAGCGAGCTCGTGGCCATCTCCAGCCACGGCCAGCTGCACCAGTGGCGCTGGGCCGACGCGCATCCCTACCAGCGCAATGACGTACGTATAACTTGTCTCAATTGCACACTTAAGTAAACAGAGTACGACGAATTCCATACATGGAGGCCATTACGCGGCTTCGTTTTTTTTTTTTGTGAAAATAGTAAAATATAGTTTTTCAGTCAAGTTCAGATTATATATAAAATTTTGTTTGTAAACTAAATGTTTTTGTTGCAGTGCTCAAGTTCCAACAGCCTTTACCACCCGCGCGGCAACTGGCTCGGCATGATGTCGGGCGAGCGCATCGTCAACATCAGCGCCGCCGGCATACGCGTCTCTGTCCTAACTGACACCGGAAGGATTGCCACCTTCCTCGATGAGTCTATTGGTAAGATCAATATCAAGCAATACCTACCACTATGGTTAAGGGCAACGGGTTTCAAACTTTTTAGCCAACTTGGCCGTACGAAGCGGAACTGAAACCTTGATGGACACCCAAAAAATTACCAAGATTTATTGATTGACCAATAATTTGACAAACAAAAATTATTTAAAACTAGCTGTTCCCGTGCGGCTTCATTTTCTTCGTTACCATAATAACCTCGCTTCCTTAATATTGGCAGCTTGTAGTTTATGGTCCCTTTCCCACATGGTGGTTTTTTCCAATTTATTTACCCCTAAGTTTAATCGCGTGAAAATATATAGCTTAAATCGTATCGTAGGTGTAGGGCTTTTTATTAAAGAATTATTAAAAACTATGCTGTGATTGCTGACATCCTACGCCACGAAGTATTGTGTGTTTACACATTATTATATTAGTATAGATAAGCTCACATTTCTCTCTCTGTTTACAACACATTTGTATTGTTTAGCGCACGCACCGGGCGCCGCACGTCTGGAGCACGCGCTGCAGACGTTCACGGAGTTTGGTAATGACAAGGCGGTGTCTCTGCACGCCTGCTCGCTGTATACCGTGGCCAAACTTGACTCTGGAGCTCTCTACTGGTGGTATGTAATTGTGAATATGTCCTATGTTACTTCATATTAATTCTTACTATCTTGAAATTTAATTTTAGGATTATGTAAATTATTTTTGAAGCATTTTTGTTTTTGGGTGTTTTAAACCTCAAATACACGAATAATGTTTCTGTAAAACTAAATTTTAAATCGCGTAAGAATTTTATCGATAAAGAAGGATGATATTATCAAGGGATGTAATAGGCTCGGGCTAAAGGAAAATCAATAACATTAGTTAGGTGGGTGCTAATATAGTTTGTGTGTAGGGGCGTGCTGCCGCTGGGCCAGCGCGCGCGGCTGTGGGAGAAGCACCGCGCGCGTTCCCGCAAGCAGCAGCGCGGACACTCTTCCACCGCGCCGCAGGACCTGCAGGCCGGTCAGAACGTCACCATGAAGAACGCGCCCATGTACCAGCCTGGCGCTATAGGTCTGTAAATTGTTGCTAATCCCAGTGAATATTATACGTACTTCGTAGAAAAGTACTTCATCGTATACCATCTCTTAGGCTTCAACATGTCCTCGGGAGTGCCTAAAGTAGGTGTGTTGCAAAACGCGGCCTGGAACTTATCGGACATGTGCCGCTTCAAGCTGCTGCCGCCGCCTCAACTCGACCGCTCCATTTCAGATAAGGACAAGAGAGATATTCAGGTTAATATTTGACTAAGAGATTTTGTTGCTACCTCTTATTACCGATAAGAGTTTATATGTAATATTCGATATGTTTGTAGAACCAATCTCCATTGACCGTGTCCTCGGTGAAAGCGTCCTCTTCGGGCGGCAGCGGCAAGGATAGTGGCAAGGACAGCAACAAGGACATGGCGGACCGCTTGGACATGCCGCCGCCGCCCAGCCCCGCCTCTTCCACCTGCAGCGACACCAGCACTTCACACAGTAAGTTTCTTGTACATTTACTGATTGTACTGTAGTTTGCACCTTTATATTTTTGGTATTCTTTAATGAGCTATCTGATTTGACCAACATTAAAATATATATATATATCGGCTTGAGCTAGCACGATATCAGAATTACTAGTACTCGAGATCACATGTGGGCGGCCATGGGTAAAGTCGGATTCAAGCAATACATTCACAATACTACAGTCAGGATATCATCGATCTACCAAGCTCATATCGTTCAAACAATGTTCTCGCCACGATCCCTATTTTCAGAATGATCTAAGTTTGAAAGTCGCTTGGCGGCGCTCGTGTTCTAATCATGACTTAAATTCAAATTGATTTCTTCTTTTGATTGCGACATATATAAATATTATGTAATCACAAAATCACAACCATTTTGAACAAAAACACGTGATTATTTTAGAACGTGCTAAACGTGTGACTGTCCGCGGCGAGGAAGGTTCGTCCAACGATGGCTCCAAACGTGACGAGGAGGAGTGGCCTTTGAAGGAAGTGGTCTTTCTGGAGGATGTGAAGAGCGTGCCGTTGGGTCGCGTGCTCAAAGTTGATGGAGCGTACGCGGCAGTGCGGTTCCCGACTCTGGGCAAGGACGGCAAGGAGGTGTCGCCCTCCACAACTGATGACTGGACCACCGTGCTCCAAGACTGCCGGCTCGTCCGCAAAGATGACTTGATAGCGGTCAAGTGGGCCCCGGGCAGTGGATCCGGCTCCCGGGGACCGGACTGCCTGCAGCGATCGCCCAGGAAGGTCGCCTTGCCGCCGGAGTTGCAAGTTATTAATATCGCAGTAAGTATCTGTTTACTTTTATACGTTTATGATTTCTTAAAAAGTGTGGAAAAAAAATAGAAGGTTTTTTCTGGTTCTTAAATGATAAATAAAAAATGTGAAACAGGTTGACAGTCGTGGGGTGCACGCCATAGTACGTCGGCCGGGCGGCGCGCTGGCGTACGCCGTGTACGCGGTGGGCGCCACGCGCGCGCTCACCGACAGCGTCTTCCCCACTGACCACGAGGCTTTGCTCGGACACACTAATGGAGCAGGCATTCAGCTCGCCACCGCCGCAGAAGTAAGTTGTCATCTAAACTGTTTACACGCAATTTTATTACAACAGATAAAAACCAAGACAAAGATAGTTTAGCGACATTATCGAGAAGCGTAAGATTTTAACCTGTTTTCGTTATGATATTTACAATGTATGTTGCGTGTGCAGGGTAGCGAGGCGGTGGTGGTGATGGCGGACGGCAACGGCGCGCTGTACCCGATAGCGCGCGACTGCGTGGGCATGGTGCGCGAGCCGCCGCCGCTCAACCTGCCGCCTGCGCGCGCCCTCGCCGCGCACGCGCTCCCGCTGCAGCCGCACGGCGCCGCGCACTCGCACCACGCCGCACTCAAGTCACAGGTACACACTGCCCATCCCCTTCACCTCCCACCCACATGACAATAAATGATGAAATTGTACTTAATGTATCTTAATTATTCGGCAGGTGGCGCTTATAATAATAGTGCCGGAGCCGCAGCTGATGATGCCTCGCGTGCTGCGCTGCGACCTGGACGGCGTGCGCCAGCTGCTGCATCTGCTCGAAGCAGACAACAACAGTTAGTATACGGCAATGTAACAAAATCTAAATCAATTACATAATGTTCCATGTTATAGTTTGTAATAGTTATTAATGTTCGTGCAGAGCAACAAATACTTTCGATCCTTCAAGAGCGGTGCGACGGCAACAGGAACATACTACACGCTTGTGTGCACATGTGCGCACCTACCTCCAACAAAGAACCCGATATTGGTAAGTTTATTTATGAAACACTATTGTTGTACATAACACTAATGCAGTCATTTTCACACATACATTTAATATTCTGAGATGTTGTACCAGGTTAGTTAAATCATTATTTAATCTCTATATAACTACCTACTTTTTTCTAATTAATGTGTTAATTTTAAAAAATGTGATCCCTTTTTGCCTTATTTATCTAAAGCTATAAAGTGGTCATTCCTTTGAGGATCAGTCATTGTTGTTAGTTTTTAACTAATTTGGGATTTGAAATAGTAGAAAATTCTACGATGCCGAACGTAGCGAGCGGCACTAGCGGCACTGGAAACAATACCGATGAGGCTGTGCCAGCTATTTCTTGGCCCCCAGAAACATTCGAGGCTTCCGGCGATGAAGACAGTCTAATGGGACTGACTAATAACAGGTAAATTATAGCAATGGAAAAATAACATTTTGTATTACTTGTGGTTGCTTCAAGATTTATTTTAAAAAACATCCAAAACCTACTTATAAATAACCAAAATGAATTTACCATTGTTATGCAGTAAAATATCGAACGGCGGTGCGAACGGTGGCGGCGCGGTGAGCGCGGACCCGGCGGAGCGGCGCGGCAACGCGCTGGCCGCACTGCGCGCGCTCTGCGACAGCGCCGTGCTGCAGCCCTACCTCATGCAGCTGCTGCTCGCCAAGTAAACCAATGATATAACTTTATATTAACCGTCACATCGACTAATTGATAATTTTTTGTAAATTTCAGTTAATTATCATAAATATTTTAATTTACTAAGGTGTTAAAGATAGTCGTTTTGTGAAGTCAATAAAACTAGCTTCTGGCCGCGTCTTCGTCCGCGAGGAATTATAAAAAAACATAGTAAGTACTATGCTAGCCTATGTGTTCATCCACATAATTTTCTAAAACTGCCAAATATTGACATTGTTTAAGCCGTTGACATTCATCCAATCTTTCACATTTACAATGTTAGTATGATTTGTATAGGGACGGTATGGGGCAAACACCATTGATGGCGGCGGTGGGCGAGCGCGCGTACCGCGCGGCGCTGGTGCTGCTGGACGCGATCCGGTCGTGCCCCGAGGCGGACGAGGGGCAGCGCTCCGACGCCATCTTCCCGCCCAACGCGCACCCCGACCACTCGCCGCTGCTCGTGCTCTGCTGCAACGACACCTGCAGCTTCACCTGGACAGGACAGGAACATATCAACCAGGTACATTTACACTAAACATGTACACTAGTACATTAGTCGACGTGGACATTTTGTTATTAAGATAAATTTAAATGTTACTCGTATCTGTTGTATTAGGTCTTACAGTCTTGTTCAGGTATTTCTGCCTTTTGCAATTGATATTCTTACAAATTACTTATTTATTTTGATGATTTTCAGGATATATTTGAATGCAAGACCTGTGGACTCACTGGATCGCTTTGCTGCTGCACTGAATGTGCAAAGGTAATTATTTTGGCTCATCTTGTATGACAATATTTTCTACTTATTACTCAAAATACCGGTCACAAATGTGGTTGGTTTTATTTAGGTTGATATATGAATTGAAATTATATGTTACTTGCGTGTGAAGGTTTGCCACAAAGGGCACGATTGCAAGCTGAAGCGCACGTCGCCGACCGCGTACTGCGACTGCTGGGAGAAGTGCCGCTGCAAGGCGCTGGTGGGCGGCAACTGGGCCGCGCGCTGCGACCTCCTCGCCAGGCTCGCCAGGGACACGCAGCTCGCCACACATTTCAACTCCAGGTATGTTTATTACTTGTACACTTAATTGCAGGTTTAAAAAATCTCGTGGTATAATGTGGTGTTTTCGTAGGGGCGAGTCGATCCTGCTGTTCCTGGTGCAGACTGTGGGGCGGCAGGCGGTGGAGCAGCGGCAGTTCCGCGCGGGCGGCGGGCGGGGCCGCGCGCCGCGCAAGCAGCCCGGCTCCGACGCCGAGGTGGACACGCCCGACCACGACCTAGAGCCCCCTCGGTTTGCGAGGCGCGCTCTTTTACATCTACTAGGTAATTATCTATAAATCACAATCATGGCACGGTTGCATTTGTTACTTTTTTCTGTGTGCTAGAGTACTTTAATACTACCCTTCTACATATTTCATCACTTTCTATATTGATAGTAAAAGCCTTAAGGTATTATTTGCAGTTGAGTAATGCTATTTCAATATACCAGGTGATTGGGCCGCTGTGGAGGCGGCTGTTATGTGTGGCGCCACCGCCGCGGAGACCGAAAGCCGGCCCGGCAGCCCCTCGCTGAACCAGTCCGGCACCACCCTGCTTGACAAGTTCACACACGCACTCATCGTTAAGTGCACTAATGAAGTGAGAACGAATTTATAAGTTCAGATATCATTAAAACTTATGATAGAAAAGATAATTTTATCAAGTGGAGTCTTGTGATTTACATTGTTTATTTAATGTGTGCGTGTCAGATGCTAGACACGTTGCTGCACACGTTGATGCGCGAGCAGCAGAACGAGGCGGTGGCTGGGCGGGCGGAGCGCGCGCGCGAGGTCGCCCGCCGCTTCGTACGCTCCGTCGCGAGGATCTTCGTCATATTCAGCGTCGAAATGGCACCCGGTGCAGCCAAGAAGAGAGGGTAAGTTCATCTAAGTACCACTTCGCAAGACTATAGTTGTCTATATATTTATAATTATGTATTCATATACTTTTAATATATTGTATATTCTTTGTTGTACGCTCATGGAAAGGTAAGTGTTTTAAAATTGTACATGTAATTTTAGAAACGTGTTTGATGTATTTATTTTTTCGCAGACCGCTTTCGATCACGTCCTCGTTGGTCCGCTGCCGGCGTGTGTTCGCCGCACTGGTGGCGCTCGCCGTGGAGGAGCTAGTAGAGGCGGCAGACGCGCTGCTGGCGCCGGTCCGGCTCGGCGTGGTGCGCCCCACTGCGCCCTTCCCCCTCGCCACAACCTACGTTGATCTAGTTAATGGCAGCGAGGATTTGTTTGGAGTCGAGCCCCTGTCTACAGGACATACTCGGCTAGGTCACAGTCGCAGGTAAATACAGAAAAATTTCTTTTTTTTAATTAATGTGCCCTAAGAATGATTTAGGATGTGGTTTGTTGGTCAGTCGGGTAACTTAAAATGTATAATTACAATGTTGTAGATTAAAAAATGCAGTGATTAAACGCATATATCGTAAGATTTGATGTAAGTATTTAAAAAAACTTAAAAAACAGAGAATCAAACACCGGCGGAGGTCGCGGGGCGGCTGCAAGTGGAGCTTCAATGGGCGGGTCAGCGCTAGCTCCGGACCGCGCCTCTACGCCTGTCGCCACTGAGTACGCGGATGATGTGGCCGAAGCGCCCTCCCTAGGCGGCGACGATGACGCCTCCGAGACCGACGAGCCCGCCATGGCGGCGGCAGATCCCACACCGGACGCGCAGCACGATGATGCAATGGGCGAGAGGTATAGATGGCATTTTAGTTTATAATCGAGATGTTTTCCCTTAGGGTTAATAACAATTATATTATAGAGGGCAAGAACAACATGTAGTCGTTGAGAACGGCACGGAGCGCGCTGAGGGCGGCGAGAGCGAAAGCGAGCTGGACCTGCTCGCCGAAGTGGAGACGGAGAGCGACTCCGATGACCAGGACAACGCCGAGTCCGCGCAGCGCAGTGTGCAAACTCGCGCCACGCAGGGTTCTGATGCCGGTATGTTGGTCGTAGGCAACGAGAGTAATTCCCAATTTTGATGGAGCCCTCATGCTTTCAGTTAGTCATTTTTTTAGTCCCTCGATTTTCTAACCTTTTTATTTTTTGCCCTTATTTTTTTTAATTTTTGGCAACGCACAAATAAACTGTAAAATTAATCAGTTTAATGAAGACGGAAATAAATGGACGTAAGCACGAAGGAGGCTTCAAGGATGCAACGCAAATGTATCATGAAGCGAAATGTGTCCTCACGGACGCAGCCTTAGAAGTGTTAAACTAAGTGGACTACGCAGCAGGTATAGCATCGCTGCTAATGTATCCAGAGGACGAGAGCGGGGACTCGACGCAACCGGAGGATGAGGACTCGGAGGCGGGAGAGACGGACGAGCAGGACGGCGAGGCCGAGCCGCCGCTGCACGACGGCGAGCCGCTGGAGCGCCGCGCCGCGCCGCCCGCGCGCCCCAACCTCGCGCCGCACTCCATGCAGTGGGCGATACGGTGAGCCACAAATACACAAAGCCCAGCATCGCGTCAAAAACCAAAGCGTTCCCTGACCAAGCACACTTTTTAACATTATTAACACAGTCGAGTCTCACATCAGCAGTTTTGTAAATATGGACACTGTTTAGATCCCGCGAACCGACGCGCGGCACGACAAGCAGCGCGGGTGGCGTGCGACTGACGGGCAGTTCCTCGCTGGTGTTCATCGACCCCGCCTCCCTGCGCCGCTCCGCCGCCGCGGCCGCCGCCGGCGCGCACGACCCGCACTCTACATCTACCACATCTTCCTTCTTGGCACGAGCGTTCGGTGAGTTTGCAGACATTTTATTACATAGAATACCGGAGGACTTATTACTCCTTTCGTGTATTAATTACTAAAAAACAATCTTTTCAAGGTATTGTGATTCGACAAATCGCGGATCTGCTGTGGGAGTATGAACGTATAACTCTCCCGTTGCCGCGCCTTGTGCCGCTGGCGTACCGCGAGGCGCTGCGCCTGCAGTGCTACCTCGAACGACAACTCAAACCCACCTGGGACTGGCTGGTTACCGTTATGGACGCTACTGAAGCTCAGTTGAGGTAGGTGTCAGTAGCTAGAAGTGGTAGATGAGCCGCTTTGAACTACGAAAGTAATTTGTTAAAAATGTTCAGATTCGGTGCTTCATTGACTTCGAACAACGCGGGATCTGCGGCGGCGGAGCACAGCCGCACCAATGCCACCACCACACGGCGCACCACCTCCTTCACCTCGCCTGCTACGCGCATCATCGGCTTCTCTGAGGGACCCCGCACCCGTGATCGAGACCAAGGTACCGCGATTTTTTATAAACATTGGTATTATTATGGCATCTACTCTAATTATTGCAATAAACGGGTAATTGTTTGTTTTATGTGTACAATACTTTGTGGTTATTTTTTTAATCTCGTACTTTAATAAATTGTTAAGTAAAATGTAATGTGTGTATAGGTGTGGAGGCGGGCAACGCGCGACGCGAGTTCCTGGCGTACTGCCTATCGCTGCTGCGCGCGCACAGCGCCGAGCACGCGGAGCAGTTGCCCGTGCTGGACGTGGCCGCGCTCAAGCACGTCGCCTACGTGCTCGACGCGCTCATATACTATATGCGCGCCGCGCAGCCGCAGCCGCACCACCACCCACATCTGTGGACACCCGTGAGTACACCATTACTATACAATCAATTGATGGTGCCTTTTATAATTAAATTAAGACAAAACAAGTATAACTCCATTCTTTTATTGAAGATACATGCAACACAAGAGGACAATACTTTGTTTTTATTAAATGAAATTCTTTTCTCTCCGCCTAATCAATGAATCGTGAATAAATAGGATGAAAACGAAAACGAGGAAGGCGAGGAGGAGATGGTGGTGGGGGGCGGCGGCACCAACGAGTCTGACGGCGAGGGCGACGGCGCACGCGGCCGCACGCACGCCTTCTTCCAGCGCTCAGACTCCACGCTCTGTCTGGGATGTCCCCCGCCTGATCCTTTCAACAGTAAGTTTTAGGAAATTTATTACATTTTATAACACCATTTTTTTATTATTAATTAATTACTCTGTTAACTAACATGTTTTATGTTTCAATAGAATCCTGTACTTACTATATGTGTGTTCGCCCTACGTATATTACACAGTTACAGTTATCGTTCTTGTGTAACGCGGTTCTAATGTGAAATATTTGTAATTATGCTGCTGCCGATGTCAACGTTGTAATTTTGTAGCTAACACAAATGTAAATGTGCGTAAGTTGGTTTGCTGCAGTCGAATGTTACAAAAGGGCAATTAAATGTATTAACGAACAGTGACAATGCAAGATGCGCTGCCGCTGGCCGACCAGCCGCAGCTGCTGCAGCCCAACGCGCGCCGCGAGGACCTGTTCGGCATGCCGCGCCAGCCCGTCACCCTGCCGCCCGCAGACGACGCACACGCCGGCGCCGCCAACCCGCTAGAAGGTAACCAGCCCTCCTCATGCCCCTTCCCACCATTAATATAAGCAGTATCTACAGTCGCGGATAACCGCGGTGTTCCACTTACAAGAAAGTCGATCCTTGCAACGAGAAAAAGTCCGCATCTTCTTACAAATAATCAATTAGGTAGCAGTGAGTTTCACAAATTACGGAATAATAATAAAAAGCAATTGCGTACGTACGTATGTTCAAAACGTTTAAACCACTGTAACTTAAGATGGAACATCGCCAGATTCCCCGACTGTAAGTATAAGTACCCGACTGCATTCGGATTTACAAGGTGTAAGTACGGCATATGATAAAAGCTTAAAGTGGTGTGCCTGTTGAAAGCGGTTCCTCGTCGTCTTGGTCTGTCGTCGCGCGGCACCGAGCGCGGCTGGTCCCCGCCCGCGCGCCCCGCCTCCGCCCCGCCCGCGCACACGCACGCCATGGCGCGCGACGAGCCGCAGGTAACTACGTCACGTATTATCACGTATTACACACTATTTGGTGTATGAAGTTTTTATTACGAAAGATGATTTACTACTGTATTATACGTACTATTTTATCTGACAAATCACCAACTTATATTAATTTACAGGACTTATCCTGTGCTAAAGATACTGTGACAAAAATGGACATCGGAAGTGATGGTGAATATCCTTCGGATTCTGATTCTGATGAAGCCAGACAAATTCAAAGGAAGAAACATCACAGGTAAGTGTCATTTATCTGTTTATTTAATATGCTTTTGCGATCCACAAAGGTATATCGCCTGCTTCTTTGTGTAGCTTCCTTTATTTCTTGAGATAATTGAAAATACATATAAGCATACCTAAATTGTACGTTTTATTTGTTCACCGCCTATTTTGTAAATTCTTTCGTAAAATGAAGTTTGTTTAAGCATAAATATTTGTTAGGCACCCGCACGCGTCGACGTCAGGCAGCAGCTCGCGGCCGGAGCCGCCGCCCTCGGAGTTCCACACGCTGGTGGACACCGCCTGCTCCATCATTGACGCGCCGCACCACCAGAACATCGCGCTGCCCAAACCTGGTACATTACTGTTTTATAATTAACTAGCTGCTGCTCGCGACTTCGCCCGCGTGAAGTTAAAAAAAATGAATGCTTTAGTTGCTCACTGATAACGTAGCTTTTTAATGGTCAAAGAATTTTTGAAATCAGCCCAGTAGTTTCTGAGTTATTTCAATACATACAAAAACATACAAATCGTTCCTCTTTATAATATTAGTATACATGTTTTACGTTAATGTTAATATTATTATACAACGAGTTCAGTTGTAGCAAAACTTTTCACAAAATAACGTTAAAAAGTGAAATATGTGTAAAAACCGCCATGTATACAATTTGTCGTTCGTAATATAATGATGTATTTGTTTGTGTTGCAGGAGCGAGCGCGGCGGCGCACGAGCCGCGCCCCTCCACCTCGCGCAGCCCCGGAAAGACCGTTATTGTACGTGCTGTAAGTCACTCCACTTATTTGGGGGACTTTTTCTTTATCAAAATTATACCCTAACATTCTTCTATTGGACAATTCTTCCTTAAACTTACCTAATCATACGAATAAATAAACGTTTTAACCATATCGGATGATTCAAAATTTTTGTTCCATAACTAAAATAAATTTCAATCTGTATTTAAAAATAAACTAATATCCTTGCTTGCTTTCCTTTTTTGGATATTTATGAAAATGAATATTGCAATTTTAAAACGCTATGTTTATTTAAAACGGATTTTTGTTTGGCTAATTTAAAGAGTTTTTCAGGGCGAACTATTGAGTGTTGCCGATCCATTGGAGTCGCAGGAGATATCCGCGCACGTGACCGTCGAGACGACCGGCCTCACCACCACGCCGTTGTTACCTACACAAGTACTTAATGCACCTGCACAAGCGTATGTACATTATTTACCTACATTTTTTTATTTGTATTGTTTTTTTTTTGTAGTTGGAGTGTTCAATCAGTTTTTATTGAAAGTAACACAAACAAGTATCTTGTATTAAAGTGAAAATCATAATTCTTTACTCGGTTAAATAATTTGCATTTGACCAATTCACGAATAGGTATTGAGTGGCTATATGAGCAAAGCATAGATACGGACCGACTGAATCAAATGAATTCACAATACAAATGAATCCTATATTTAAAACGAAATATGTGTATTAAACAGGCGCAGTTGTCCATCTCTGGGCGCGAGCGTGTCGCACGACCTGTTGCTGGGCCGGTGGCGGCTGTCGCTGGACCTGTTCGGGCGCGTGTTCACGGAGGACGTGGGCCTGGAGCCCGGCTCAGTGGTCGCCGAGCTCGGCGGCTTCCCCGTCAAGGAGGTTAAGTTCAGGCGCGACATGGAGAAGCTGCGCAACTCGCAGCAAAAAGATTTGACTCTGCATAAGGTATATAAGAGTTATTATATATATTGTAAGATTAAATAATGTTTACTTCATATTTATATTTTCCCTGTATCAGATGGAGCGCGACCGTGCGAAGCTGCTGCAGCAGACGTTCGCGGAGTTGAACAGCGCGTTCGCGGGACAGAACCGTCGCGCGCACAGCGCGCAGCCGCCGCTCGCAGTCAACCGCGTCAAGGTCACTTTCCGCGACGAGCCCGGCGAGGGCAGCGGCGTCGCCCGCTCCTTCTACACCAGCGTCGCCGAGGTAACAGATTCACACACCCACCACACATTAAATATACATGCTTCTTACCTTGTTTGGCTGCTATTTATCATATAAATGTATTTTGTAACAGGCGCTATTAGCAAATGAGAAACTGCCCCCCTTGGAATCGACGTCGGGCAACAACGTCAACAGCAATGCGGCCAACGGCACATCGAGCTCCAGCAGTACTAATGCTGGCGCCAGCGCCAACACTGGCACACGGTAAATATTCACTGAGCACATCGGAAAATATAGGATTTCATAGTTCGAGTTCGAATTTGAACATCTTAAGATACAATAAAGTGATGTTTTGTCTTGTACTATTATTAATAATTAGTATCGAACGTGTATTGTTATTTAGCAGCAGCGGTGCTGGGCGGGCGCGCGCCAAGGACACGGCGCGGCGCGTGCCGGGCCGAGCGGCGCCGCGGCCGCCCGCCGCACGCGAGCCGCGCCGCGTCCTCAGCATCGACGCGAGGCCCTACTCGCCACAGGTACTACTATTATATACATTTACTTGTTTTATGTAGATTCTCCTTTTTAAAATTATCATGTGTCATTGGCTTATTTACACAATTCGGTAGATGTATGATTTTGTCACATTTCAGGCTGCACCCGGAAATGAGGGGGCTGGGTATAGCGGCGACCGGCCCGGCGGGCATAACGAACATCTCACTTTGCATCAGGCACAGCTCGGCGAACGATTATACCCAAGAGTGAGCAAATATACTATAACATCTCATGTATCAGAACTCTTACAAGAACATAAAGTGACATTCAGTATATTTTTTATCACAGGTACACTCACTACATCCGACATTTGCGGGCAAAATCACTGGGATGCTGTTGGAGTTGACACCTGCCCAGCTTTTAGTCCTACTTGCCAGTGAAGACGCGTTGAGACAGAAAGTGCGAGAGGCCATGGACCTCATAGTCATGAATCCTTCCGAGGCGATACTAGGTAAGCATAAACCTATTATGTCATGTATAGCTACGCGTCGAAATTTAGTCAAATATTTTACTCACGATTTAAACAAAAGTAGCTTCTGTCACATATAACCTAAATGTGTTATGTTTGCGTGTCAAATGATGATATATTTGTTTTGTGTGTGTGCAGATCTGGACGTGTTCTCGCTGTCGGAGCGCGGCGGGGGCGGCGGCGCGGGCGGCGGCAGCGGCGCGGGCGCGGCGCTGGGCGCGGGCTCGTCGGCGGCGGCGGCGGACGACGCGGCGCCTCTCTTCTACTCGCCCGGCAAGCGCGGTTACTACTCGCCGCGACAGGGACGCGCCACCGCTGAGCGCATCAACGCCTTTAGAAATGTCGGCAGGTATGACCAAACTATACACACCACATAATAATGTTAAGTTTGAGAAAATATGTTGATTATGTCTTAATATTATTTTACTACACGTCGTTATATGTCACTTTCACTATTTATGTTATTTATGTACAACTAACAGTTACACATTTTCTTATAGAATCATCGGGCTGTGTCTGCTACAAAATGAACTGTGCCCGATGTTCCTCAATCGGCACGTGCTGAAATACATACTGGCTCGACCGATACGCTTCCATGATCTCGCGTTCTTCGACCCCGTCGTCTACGAGAGCCTGCGCCAACTCGTCGCCGATGCTGAGAATGGAGATTCTCATTCCTTGTTTGCAGCTCTCGATCTCAACTTTAGGTAACAGCTAACTAACTCTAACTAAGTAACTCATAACGATTTGTGATCAAATAAAATTTATCATAAAGTGTCTTACACTGTAGAACGTCGGTTTAAAATTGTTCTATTGTTATAGTTTGGAAATGTGTGAAGAAGAAGGCGGTGGTTGTGTGGAGCTGGTGCCCGGTGGCCGAGAAATCGAAGTGACCGCGCTTAACGTGTACGATTACGTGCGCAAGTACGCGCAACATCGGATGCTGCATTCGCAGGAAAAAGCACTCGAGGTACATTACTAAATATACTATATTCTTCGGTTGTTTTTTCATCACCATATAATTAGAAACATGTTGCGAACATATGTTTAATTAATTTTTACTTTCAGTCGATACGTGTAGGAGTGCTGGACGTGCTGCCCGAGTCCTCCCTGGAGGGCTTGACCGCGGAAGACCTGCGGCTGCTGTTGAACGGCGTGGGCGACATCAACGTGGCCGCGCTGGTCTCGTATACGAGCTTCAACGACGAGAGCGGCGAGCCACCCGAGCGACTCGTGCGCTTCAAGCGCTGGCTCTGGGCTATCGTTGACAAAATGACTCATCTTGAACGACAAGATCTGGTATGTTTTAATAATTATTATATGTGTATGTTTAGAAAAAATATAACTTTAAACGAGTAGCTGATATCTGTGTAGGCCAAATTATACTCAATTTAAGAGTAATGAATCGTTGTATGAAATGGGGTATATTAAAAGGTTTATTGTTTGCGGCAGGTGTACTTCTGGACGGGCTCGCCCGCGCTGCCGGCGTCGGAGGAGGGCTTCCAGCCGATGCCGTCGGTGACAATCCGTCCGGCGGACGACGCGCACCTGCCCACCGCCAATACGTGCATCTCGCGGCTCTACATCCCGCTCTACTCGTCGCGACACGTGCTCAAGCACAAGCTGCTGCTCGCTATCAAAACTAAAAATTTCGGCTTCGTGTAGATGCTATTTAGCCACCGATTCTATGTACCTCTAGCTGTAAGCCCAGTCATGTAAGACTGCCGTTGTATCTCCTCGTCGGGTGGACGGATCTATTATGTCTTGTATTTATATAATGCCATAAATATAGCTCTTATGTCATATATGTTATATAGAAAGCCTACACTATTGTATGTCTCGTATTCTCTTTATGATCTTGGACTAAATTTATATATTAGGTATTATGGACTGAAATAACACAATCTGTAGCTTCTATTCAAATATTGACCTGAACAATGCAAGCGGTCCGGTGTGCACAAGTTAATAGTAATCAATAATCACGTTTGAAGTAAAGTTCTACTTTACATACATTTAATTCAAGTCTTATTATAGTAATATTTAAAAGTTTATATACATATGCATGTAATGAAGTGTATGTATTGAGTAGCAATCAATTTATGGTATGTTATTTAAAATCGTAAGTTTAATCTTACAATATAAATAGATTGTGTAATCAAAAATATGGACTTCCTTCTATTGTTTGATTTGCGGAATGAGTTATAATCTAAATGAAACTGGGATGCGACTCCTAGGAAGCGACCCTCACACTTTCCTATCTTGTCTAATATAAGTTGATTCGTTTTGACAAATCACAATAGGGATGGGTACTTACTGATCTGTTCAATTGTTATCCTTTTAGATCTTGTGAGAAATACAAAAAACCTGTTCATTTCAATTCCTTGTTTGTTTTTATATTTGGATTAAAAATCCTTGACCTAAAATCAAACGTAGAATAAATAGATAAAACTGTCTAAGTATTAAAAAAATTCAACATAGTTAAGCTATGTAGTTCCGTTTTTAAGTAACTGCGTTATAGACAAATATATGTAGCATTAAATTATAAAAGTGACTGTTTTAGCTGGTTAACTATGCGTGAAATTTCATTTTACTAAGATACCCGTTCATTAGGCTATCTTAGCCGCCGGCCTTATTTTAAAACGATCTTACTGGCGGCTTGCGTCCGCATGTTTCCCGACGGCATGCTCTCCACATAATCATCTCTAAATGTGAACGTGTTGAACCGTTAGAAAAAAATTCGACATAAGCCGCCGATTCCACCCACCCGCCAACACAAACCCTGCGTGCTGGCGGCGCCGGTATATAGACAGCCTAAAGTACGCCATAATCAGTACAGAAACTACGATACTTCGTAGGCGTGAGTTGCCAAACGCATCAACTTATTAGACAAAGTGTAGTTTGTTTGACTGCGTACTTTTTTTTTATTACATTGACTGTATTGAACATTTCTTGTGGAATCACAAACTGTTACTCTTTAACTGTGTAATATTTTAGTAAACTTGTTACATAGGTAGATGTATAACATTATTATAATCCGATTGGTACATGTGCAACATGTTTGGAACTAGGGAGTCGAGGCGGCGAGTAACGGATATTGTGATATCAGAGGAAGTATTATGCGCCTCTATCTCTAAATTTAAGATTATAATTAGATTTCATTACTTTGATTAGTTGTATTGATATGGTTCATAATAAATAATCCTTAAAATGCTTATATTGCTGTTTTTTTGTTTCCTCTGGGTAAATATGTGATTAGTACACATTTAAACTGACCAACTGAAGAACAAATGGACCTAATGAATGAGGATCTAATAAATAAATCAAAACCAATTTTCACAGGATTTATTTTTTCAATAATGACAAACATGTGTATAAAGTATATAAAAAACATTGAAAGCACTATCTTGGAAAATAAAAAACAAATGAACAGTCTACATGTACATACATTGTTCAGACATAATAATCAACTATTTAGGAGTCGCCAATAAATGAAATCGTTTTCAACTCATTTACATTTTTAAATCCCTTATATAAATGCCAGAAAAGAGTAAATTAAGAGACAAAAAAACAACAAATGAACACAATCTTATTAAATATTTATTAAAAAGTCCTTAAATTATTTTCCCGTCATCATTCAACTTTTGAAGCTACTCTCAACTCAGCTGAGGTCTTCTTATAAATATTGTACAATATAATTAGATGACACACATGTAGCATTGCACTTGTTGCATTGGTACTCGGGTAGGTGTTCCAACAGAATTCAATTAGAGCTAGGATCAAAAATCTCACAATAACAGATAGATTGGTAGACCATAAGAGATAAGGCAGGCTGTGAAAATACCATGAATAGAACTGGTAATGAAGACTCCTGGCACAAACTACTCCAATAAAGTTGGTCAGAAACATCGGCAAAATGAACAATTGAGATATTATGTCAAAGTTAATGCTATAATGTAAATTCTCACTTTCATCTAATACTTTCTTCTTCTTCACATTTGTATTTGATGTCTTTTGTAGCATTGATTCAAATGAATTTAAGAACTCCTCTTGGTCTTTTGTTAGCTTTTCTTCATTTACCTCTTGTAATTTTAATTTGTCTTTCATAATTTTTGCCTTTCTTTTATTCTCAACATTTTTAGCATCAATTTGCGGTTGCACCTGTTTCTGAACATATCTCAGTCTACAGTAACTCTTAAAATATTGTATACACATAGGTAAAAATATTATCAGCAGCAGGATATGTATTGCTAACAATGTTAAATGGAAATATGTATTTTCAAATATTTTCACTTCTAGGAATCTATAGTTTACAGTCCAGGTATGATTAAAAACACGACCAATATCAAAACTACCACGCAAGTAAGAAACTGGAGCTACTATTAAAAACGGCAATCCAAGAAATAGTTGTATCAATCCACACAGGAATATTTGTTTAATTGTGTCTTTCAATCCTAAATTTACCAAATAAAAAAAGAATAAAGCTGGGGCATACAGTATAATATTCATTTTTACAGAAACACCTAGGCTATAAAAAATACTCCCTAAATTCCATTTTGATTCTAAAAAGAAGTTTAAAGCAATGTAAAGGAAGAGAACAGCTATTGGATCATTGAACAATCTCAAAACATGAATTGAGTGTATTCTGTATGAAGTTAAAATTGTAATAAGCAGCACATATGGTGGAACTTTTCTAGTCTTGTCGTAAATCCTAAAAACAAAGTGTAATTGTAATAAATATATACTAATAAATATATATTGAGCAAGTTTTATATTTTGTCCTTGATTTGTTAAGAAATAAAATGTAGAATATATGTATACAAATCCAGCGGGGTAGACCAGTGGACCAGTATCTCCTCGAAGTTGACTATAGTCGAATGTACCATTTAGGAATCCTTCACATTCTTGCATATAGGCTTTCCACTGACACTGACACTGACACTGACACTGACACTGACACTGACACTGACACTGACACTGACACTGACACTGACACTGACACTGACACTGACACTGACACTGACACTGACACTGACACTGACACTGACACTGACACTGACACTGACACTGACACTGACACTGACACTGACACTGACACTGACACTGACACTGACACTGACACTGACACTGACACTGACACTGACACTGACACTGACACTGACACTGACACTGACACTGACACTGACACTGACACTGACACTGACACTGACACTGACACTGACACTGACACTGACACTGACACTGACACTGACACTGACACTGACACTGACACTGACACTGACACTGACACTGACACTGACACTGACACTGACACTGACACTGACACTGACACTGACACTGACACTGACACTGACACTGACACTGACACTGACACTGACACTGACACTGACACTGACACTGACACTGACACTGACACTGACACTGACACTGACACTGACACTGACACTGACACTGACACTGACACTGACACTGACACTGACACTGACACTGACACTGACACTGACACTGACACTGACACTGACACTGACACTGACACTGACACTGACACTGACACTGACACTGACACTGACACTGACACTGACACTGACACTGACACTGACACTGACACTGACACTGACACTGACACTGACACTGACACTGACACTGACACTGACACTGACACTGACACTGACACTGACACTGACACTGACACTGACACTGACACTGACACTGACACTGACACTGACACTGACACTGACACTGACACTGACACTGACACTGACACTGACACTGACACTGACACTGACACTGACACTGACACTGACACTGACACTGACACTGACACTGACACTGACACTGACACTGACACTGACACTGACACTGACACTGACACTGACACTGACACTGACACTGACACTGACACTGACACTGACACTGACACTGACACTGACACTGACACTGACACTGACACTGACACTGACACTGACACTGACACTGACACTGACACTGACACTGACACTGACACTGACACTGACACTGACACTGACACTGACACTGACACTGACACTGACACTGACACTGACACTGACACTGACACTGACACTGACACTGACACTGACACTGACACTGACACTGACACTGACACTGACACTGACACTGACACTGACACTGACACTGACACTGACACTGACACTGACACTGACACTGACACTGACACTGACACTGACACTGACACTGACACTGACACTGACACTGACACTGACACTGACACTGACACTGACACTGACACTGACACTGACACTGACACTGACACTGACACTGACACTGACACTGACACTGACACTGACACTGACACTGACACTGACACTGACACTGACACTGACACTGACACTGACACTGACACTGACACTGACACTGACACTGACACTGACACTGACACTGACACTGACACTGACACTGACACTGACACTGACACTGACACTGACACTGACACTGACACTGACACTGACACTGACACTGACACTGACACTGACACTGACACTGACACTGACACTGACACTGACACTGACACTGACACTGACACTGACACTGACACTGACACTGACACTGACACTGACACTGACACTGACACTGACACTGACACTGACACTGACACTGACACTGACACTGACACTGACACTGACACTGACACTGACACTGACACTGACACTGACACTGACACTGACACTGACACTGACACTGACACTGACACTGACACTGACACTGACACTGACACTGACACTGACACTGACACTGACACTGACACTGACACTGACACTGACACTGACACTGACACTGACACTGACACTGACACTGACACTGACACTGACACTGACACTGACACTGACACTGACACTGACACTGACACTGACACTGACACTGACACTGACACTGACACTGACACTGACACTGACACTGACACTGACACTGACACTGACACTGACACTGACACTGACACTGACACTGACACTGACACTGACACTGACACTGACACTGACACTGACACTGACACTGACACTGACACTGACACTGACACTGACACTGACACTGACACTGACACTGACACTGACACTGACACTGACACTGACACTGACACTGACATGACACCTAATTGACATTAACAGTGACATTAGTCATTTTTTTAACCCCCTCAAAACATTTTGAAATGTGAATCACTCATGGAGGTAATAAGTACTACGTACAACAGGAGTGTGTTCTATCTGTACATTGCAGTTAAAATAAAGAAAATAAAACCTTATTCTAAGGGCGTACGAATCATGTTGCACGCAAAATGAAATTGAAACCGAGTGAGAGGGCTAAAAGTGTCCGATATTTCCCTTTCTAACAGTGACCTAGCGTTGCCAGATTTCAATCGTTGTTTGTAGAAAAATAGGCAATTGATGTAATGTAAGGCACTAAAAATATTTACTTTTAAAATGTTTCTAAATAGTAATAATAATTTATTACCGACATGTTAAAGCAATATTATTTGTTGCTATGGGTAAAACCTTATTACCACAAAAATGTTGCGATTGGCGTATAGGTTTTCTTTTATTTGATTGAATTTCGAACACCTGAACTGACAACCCCATATGACATCCCGACTCTGACGTTAATGGCGGAGGCTTTTTTGATTTCGTGATATTTTTTAAGGATTTTAGTTAAAATGGGAAGCGAGTGTTTTGCTGATTGTGGGTTATATTTTCACAGGTAATAGTTTTAAACATAATTTGTTGGTGAAGAATTACGGTGACCATGAATGACTATCCAATTCTAGTGCAAGAACAAATACCTTAAACACTTATGCATTTATTTATTCCTTTCTCTTTTAAAATTTATAATTTGTGTCTTATAATTTATTTCTTATGTGATTGTTCTATAACTTATCTGTTGGTGTACTTTATAAATAAATAAAAAAATAAAAAATAACTTTGTTTTAATTTCAGATTTACTATATAAGGAATTAGCTAGGTTTGCTTCACAACCTTCACAAGGCTTTTATTTAGCAATGTCTGATTTAGAATTTTGTTTTTTGTATTGTTTTTAAAAAATAAATTAATAATAACACTAATACGGACGGACTAATAGCGAAGAGCTTCGACCAACATCTCAAGAAGCTCTCGCTAGACGGTTGGATTAAGGGCCCGATACAAAAGGCGGTTATTTTGGAAACCGCACGTATTGTGAGGAGGTTCCTGTCTCTGCAGCCCTGACCACTGGTTGCTCGAGTCATCGGATTCCGCAGCCGGTGGAGTTCTATTTTTTTATATAATATGTTTTATTTATTTTTTATAACAAATCATGTAAAATATATTATATATAAAAATAAGAAATTAAAGATAAATGGAATAATAAAACACTAATACGTTAAAATCAATCTGAAGCAATAATCAGCTGACATCAGGCAACAGAAACAATATTTTTTTATAATATTTGTCCTTAAATCAATTTTAACATAGTCACCATCGCCAGGGAGGGATAGAACGGACAGTTATTGAGGTCTCCCTCGGCGTCAACTTTTAGATAACAGCTCAATCCTGTTCTAGTGTTACATCTATGGAATCACTAGAGAATCGTTTGAGAGAGATTGAGAGAAAAGAAATATCGTTTGAGAGTTCTTACTTCTTTTCACCGACTTCCCGAAAGAAGATGGTACTCAATTTATTTGAAGAAATGCTTTAATATAGGAATCATTAGTTATAAATTGATTTTCCCTTTCTCCCAAGTTAATATGGCAATAATGGACTTGACGGTTCATCTCGTCGTTAGAGAATCGTTTGAAAATGATTGAGAGAAGAGAAGACAAATATGGCGAAAAAAGTTATGAGGGATTCTTAAATAAAAATTGTGTAGCGCTTTGAATAAGTAAAAAAACTTCACGTTGTTTCTAAAATATAATTAGGAAACTTATTATTCAAATAGGCTTCCTTCGCTTGACATTTCTTCGGATTTTAAACTTTTGGTAATAAGTAGGCTAATATCTGTTCAACTGTTGGCCCATTAAGTATTGCGTTAGCTTGTTGAAAGACGACATTAGCCACGTAATTATCTATATGATCCTTTAGATTGTCATACGAGATACCAAGTACACTCAAATTAGGAGCACTTGTCACAGAATCGAATCTATTCATTACATCAAAACGTGTTCCTCTGAATTCGAACTGAAACAAACAATTCAACGGTTATGAATTCTCTATATCTTTATCGATTGAATCTTTTACAACAAATGTAGTAACTAATAACAATAAATTAATAATAACATTGTAAACATACATAGTAATCAATAACTGTTATACGACAACACTTACTGCTACATCGCTGATGTGTACTCGAGCGTGCTGACCTACCAACTGCAAGACTAACGCATTGTTAAGCTGAGTAGGTTTCGTCTGTACGGCGCCCAGTAGCGATATTCCTTGAAGCGCTACACTGTAAATGCAATAAAATAATTACATGAAAACAGCATTGCAATGCTAATCATTTCTGAAGTCTAACTAAACCTCAAAACACCAATTTAACCTTGAGCCCGCTACACACACTCAATTATAACTGAACAATTGGACTATTTTGTGCAATTCCGTGTGTAGGTAAAATATTAACTGTCAGTTGAACGTTACAGTATGTCATGTTTATTTTAATTTCTAGACTTGACTTGTATTTTATTTAGTACTTATGTTCCAAGCTAAAAATATGTAATGTTTTAGGCAAAAATGTAAACCGTAAAGAGTACCTCAATCGACCTTCAATGTGTATTGATACTCTATCATTCCATAAAAGGTGGCCATTTAAATCCACTGTAACAAAATTAATTTTAGCATTAATTATTTTTGATATAAAATGTCAGGTCAAGACAGACTTTTTTAGCTCGCTCGCTTCCCTGTGTCCAGTTGTTTGTATAGAAATTTCACTGTATTAAGTAAATAATTACGTTTATTATATTGAATCAAATTAAAGCTTTGTTGTATAGACTTACCGCCGGCAAGGAGCTCCGGTATATTCAACGAGTAATCTAATCTTCCTGTTCTTAGTCGTATTTCCACTAGATTTTGAACAAATTTAACCAAACCAGTCATGTTATAACCTGATACTTTAACGACACCTCTGTAAATAATTTAGGAAAGTAATTTATATTGAAATAACCTTAAAACAAGTTTTAAGTAAATTGTGATTACTAACTTTAGACGTTTGAAATCATCATTCAAGACAAACGCTGGCAAGAAATCTCTGGTGTATGGATCTAGTGGTGGCAACGTGTAAAAGCCGTATTTGAAAAGCAATCGCAAGTCTTCGAAAAACTGGCGCGCATTTCGACTGGCTATCAAATCCTTCTCGTCTAGGGTGGGATAGCGCTTAGTAAGATTACCTATCTTCACTTCCGCATCATAAGGGCCCAAATGTACGTAGGATTTTGGTGTCACTGTAATAAAGTATTAAAATACAGTTAAAACCTCAATTATTTTATCCTAATTAGAGGAAATGCAAGTCAAAAGTATCATACTTTTTGTACTTACACAATCCATCCAATTCTAGAGGTAAATTTGCCTTCACGCAAGCAATGAAACCAATTAAGAGTATGGTCTTCATGTTGGAGCTACAAGCGGCCTGCTGGTCAGCCGAAAACTGAACAAACTAACATAGGTCCTCTCCAATATATGATGATCTGATTTTTTTTTCTATTATGCAATGATTTTAAAGTTATTAGTTACGAGAAATCGATTTCGTGCTCAAATGAAAATATCGTGTACCATTGTTAATGACATATTAGATACTTATTGAACGCATTTACCTACGGTTTAATGAATTTTGAAATAGCATTTAAATAGTTTTATATCAATTTGTTAAAAGAAATATTTAATCTTAAAGTGCCTTCGTCTGAAGAACGAGCGGGTACTCTTTAACCCTTAATTCCACGGAGATTTTTGTAGTAAAAAATATTATTATGTAAAAATTAACAGTGGTAGTGCCCGCATTAACATCTTCGCACGAATGGTTTGCCCGGTGTAATACCACGACCACACAGAAACCAGGCATGAAGTGGAAGCAATTCCGCGTTTCGTCTGATGAGTGTGGTGCCGGAGGCCCAACTTTAGTCCCTTTTCCTTCCCACCCTTTTTCTTATACGAAAAAATGGGAAGGGGCCGTAGATTGCGGCGCAGGAGACGCCTAGGAAGAGGAAATGTCCACTTTATGTGCATCTCCTCCTCCGTCGATCAAGGGTAGGCATCCACTATTGCGAATGTCTATGGGCAGCGGTCGCTTCGCCATTTTAGCGGATTCACGTGGCTGGTTGCTCGTTTGCCAACTCATGATATAAAAATATATATGCATATATGGCACAAACACACTAAAACCTAAATCTCATGTATTTTTCGTCTAACGTTACCGTTTTTTTTAAATAGTTGATCGTCACACACTATAAAGTAATAATAATTGTACAATTATTATCACTTTGATGTCGGTGTCAGCCGAGGTATATGCAGTGATATTTCTACGTAAGATTTTCTACATTTTTACCATAACAATTGACAATTGAAAGTATAGTAACGTTTTTAGTAATGACTGACACCGACTTCAAAGTAATAATAATTGTACAATATAGACATAACAGCTACAATAAGGGAGGTTTACTATTTTCAAGTAATTATTTCGTTACTTTTTAGTGTACTGTTTTTTTGAGAAGATTTTGTTTTTAGTGTATTTTGTTTTTAGTGTATTTTGTTTTTAGTGTATTTTGTTTTTAGTGTATTTTGTTTTTAGTGTATTTTGTTTGGAAGTCGGTTTTGTTTTTTATTAAAAAGTTTATTTATTTCTCGATTTTTAGTGAATCTAGACATCGCAGTATGATAATCACTAGCTTTCAAACAAATAATGAGTTATCTAAATCGATTATCTAAGAAATTAAGTAAACAACTAATACATCGTTGCGATCATTCACTCATAATTCGGTGCGGCCGCGCGCCGTTGTTGCCCGTGAGTTTTAAGTAATTGTGATTACTAACTTTAGACGTTTGAAATCATCATTCAAGACAAACGCTGGCAAGAAATCTCTGGTGTATGGATCTAGTGGTGGCAACGTGTAAAAGCCGTATTTGAAAAGCAATCGCAAGTCTTCGAAAAACTGGCGCGCATTTCGACTGGCTATCAAATCCTTCTCGTCTAGGGTGGGATAGCGCTTAGTAAGATTACCTATCTTCACTTCCGCATCATAAGGGCCCAAATGTACGTAGGATTTTGGTGTCACTGTAATAAAGTATTAAAATACAGTTAAAACCTCAATTATTTTATCCTAATTAGAGGAAATCCAAGTCAAAGTATCATACTTTTTGTACTTACACAATCCATCCAATTCTAGAGGTAAATTTGCCTTCACGCAAGCAATGAAACCAATTAAGAGTATGGTCTTCATGTTGGAGCTACAAGCGGCCTGCTGGTCAGCCGAAAACTGAACAAACTAACATAGGTCCTCTCCAATATATGATGATCTGATTTTTTTTTCTATTATGCAATGATTTTAAAGTTATTAGTTACGAGAAATCGATTTCGTGCTCAAATGAAAATATCGTGTACCATTGTTAATGACATATTAGATACTTATTGAACGCATTTACCTACGGTTTAATGAATTTTGAAATAGCATTTAAATAGTTTTATATCAATTTGTTAAAAGAAATATTTAATCTTAAAGTGCCTTCGTCTGAAGAACGAGCGGGTACTCTTTAACCCTTAATTCCACGGAGATTTTTGTAGTAAAAAATATTATTATGTAAAAATTAACAGTGGTAGTGCCCGCATTAACATCTTCGCACGAATGGTTTGCCCGGTGTAATACCACGACCACACAGAAACCAGGCATGAAGTGGAAGCAATTCCGCGTTTCGTCTGATGAGTGTGGTGCCGGAGGCCCAACTTTAGTCCCTTTTCCTTCCCACCCTTTTTCTTATACGAAAAAATGGGAAGGGGCCGTAGATTGCGGCGCAGGAGACGCCTAGGAAGAGGAAATGTCCACTTTATGTGCATCTCCTCCTCCGTCGATCAAGGGTAGGCATCCACTATTGCGAATGTCTATGGGCAGCGGTCGCTTCGCCATTTTAGCGGATTCACGTGGCTGGTTGCTCGTTTGCCAACTCATGATATAAAAATATATATGCATATATGGTGCAAACCCAATAAAACCTAAATCTCATGTATTTTTCGTCTAACGAGTTCAGCATTTTTTTAAATAGTTGATCGTCACACTGGACACTATAAATTAAGAGTTAAAAAACTCTCTTTTAAAAAATGTTGTCGCCTAATATTATAAAAAAGCAATGGCCATAAGATGATCTGAAGAAGTTCTAGCTCTAGGACTACTGATAGAGAAAAATATTGCTAGAATAAATCAGTTTGCATTTTCGACTACAGAAAAGGGTGATACGAGTAACTAGTTTCGCAAGGAAATGTTAGCAGTTCAATAGTTTAACGTTGCTTTGTTATTATCATTTTAGTTATACGTATTGCTAAATAAACTATAAGTATACCATGTTGGAAGAAATGTAAAAGTTTGTTAATAAATTGGTTTTCACTTGAGCGTTAAATTACATTAACTACACGTATTGATTTTTTGTAAATTTCTAACAAGCATAAAAATGCTATCGAGTTTAATATCTGTATATTGCGATATCGCAATATTTGTTGTAATGAAAAATAATTTTCTTCAACCTAATTACTTACTTAAATTAACATTATAATATTTTATTCAATTATACGGTAACTCGGCTAGATAGTGTCTTCAGTGTAGTTACTTATCTACACACGAAAGGAAAAGCTGTCGGTAGTAGTTGGCAATATAAAGTAATGCACAGTTTTGGAAGTGCGTAAATTTAATTATTATCTATCAAAATTTAGACAATACGAAACCAACTGCTTATCATGAATATTCGTGAGAAGGTTTTCGTTACGTCATTGATAAAAAAATTATTTAATTTTGCAGCTATGGGAGCTGTCGATGACGCTACGAATGCGATGTCATACTGTCATACAAATTTTCGTAATAGACCCTCAGAACATATTTTTTAAGGAATTAACATTGGAGTTGTGCATGAACGAACTTTATCATTTAGCCAGTGATGCGAAATTGACGGGGAAATAGAAGGTATAAAGTTTAGGGTGAATTTCAAAATGCAAATTATGGATGAAACAAAACGGATGAAATTAAAATGTATAGTTTATAATAAATAAATAAATGTTATGCACAATTGCACTGTACTTTTTCCAATAAGGTAATACTTAAGTACCCTCTCATATAGTAAGTAGCCTCTTAAAACTAGGATATATGTCACCAGCAAATATAAAATGCCGTCAGTTTGTGATACGTGTAGGCAAATTGGAATTGAAGGTAAAAATCTGCTTTCATTGAGCCCTAAGAAAGCAATCCTGAAACGGCAATGTTCATTGACGAAGACCATATCAGTTATTGATAATTTTTGTTGTTAAAACGAGCTGTAGATGACTTTTTGTCTTCAGAGGTGCCACGAGCAAACCACCGTGGTCTCACAACTCTGAATACAGATGTGCATCACCAAGATATTATATAGTAAGCAAACATAGATTGAATTCATTTATTAAGACAAATATAATTTGGTCGGAAGAGTTTTTCGGTACAATTTTCATAAGGTGGGATCAGACCCCAGCAGGTATGCGTTTATTTGATCCACGGTCGGCCCGTCGAGAATTTGGTTCGCTTGACGGAAGACCAGTTCACCTAGGTACTCATTTATTTTCTCTATCAAAAGGCGAAGACATTCGTCCCATGAGTTAGGATCATAGCCCTGAGCACTGGATCCAAGGACAGGCCCTTTAAAATGGGGTAGAAATTTCGCCTGGAACACAAAATAAATTATTTGAGTCGGTTTTCTCAGTCGTGCGACAATGCGGCGTAATTAGTTGTATTTCTTTAAGATGGCGAACAACCAAGTAGTCGCGAGACTTTTAGTTGGCAGAGGACGTCAAATCGATTTCGACTTTCCATAGTTTTATTATTTGAAAGGTACTTGAATAATAGACGTGGTACACGTCACCTTGACGTCGCCGACGTGCAGGCGCGTGTGCTGGCCAACCAGCTGGTACACCCTGGTGCCCTGTCGGGGCACCTGCGCCACCTGCAGCGCGCCGCGCACCACCACCTCGCTCAGCAGTACACTGCCCAACAAATCAACTTTTATCTTATTATTAACTGAATCCGTCAATACTATACTAGATACCAATCAAAACTCTAAATCAAAATGTTTCTCGCAAAACAACTTTTTCCCATAACTACGTATATGAAATTAGGTACACTTATTTTACAATATCACTTCACTTCATAACTAAAAAGGTCAAATATCTATAACATTATGTCTGCCATGAGAAAGGATAGAGCCGTGAAATTTATCCAACCTTAGTTTAGTTAATTTAGGGTCTCATACGAAGCAAAGCATACCAATCGGTATTAGATAGAAGAAAATATCCAGAAAGTTGCCCTTATTCGTTCACTCCGTTTACTAAGCTTGTTAGAACTTTAGGCAGATAATAGTAATAAATTTAATTACCTCAACATTCCACCAGCTCTGAGTGGAAATATTTTACCCACCAAAAGTTCAATATCAGCAATGTCTGAAATGAATAGTGTGCTTAATAACTGGACTGTCAATCAACTGGGACAGGATGAACGACAACTGGCGCCAATCTATCCACGCAAAATATGACTGGCCGTGTAAGCCGGGCATTAGATCTCTTAGATAATTGTAGTGACTTACTGGTAATACTGAGTTGCGGCACGTTGACTCGGTAATCTACTCTGCCGTTGCCATAGCGTATTTCCAATAGATCACTGGTGAATGCAACTAATCCAGTAACGTTGAAGTCAGATATAGATACGTCTAGCCTGCAACGATACATCAACTTTAACTGATAAAAGACGTAAGTCATCTACTAAACTTACCTTCGATATCGAGTGAGTGTGTTCTATGATTTTTGTATTTTTTATTATTAAATATTTATAAATAAATGTGAATAAGAAAAAAAAGGTTTACCGTAGGTTTTCATTATTTGCAACGACTAATGGTGGCATATGTTCTCTATGATATGGATCTAACGGCGGCAAGGTGTAGAAACCAGTCTTAAAGAATCGTTTTACTTCATGGAGAAATTGTGCACCCCTCTTACTGGCTCTTAGGTCGTCATTGGTTAGGGGTTTGTAAGCATTTGATACATTGCCGATCTTATGCATACCATCGTAGGATCCATAATCCTCCCAACCATTATTTACTGTAAGATATATTATAAATACTACGTTAGAAATCATACTATTATACTTCATATCATACTTCATACTAATATTATTCATACTTTCATACTAATATTATAAATGCGAAAGTTAAGATGGATGGATAGATGTTTGTTAGAGTTGTAGCCTAAACGGCTGAACGGATTTCAATGAAATTTGGCATATATGTAGAGGATAGTCTGGAAGAACACATAGGCTATTCACTTTTGTTTTTTTACATTCCACGCGGACGGAGTCGCGGGCGAAAGCTAGTATTATAATAAAGGTCATATAAATGTATTGTATGTAAATTATTTATTAGGCATATAATTGTTTTAGTGGCGTGATTAGATTAGTATTTGCTTGTAAATGTCTTCTGACTGTAGATACTGCTTTACTATAATTTATAGCAAATGGAGAAAGTTCTAAGAAGAGATAGTTAACTACTTTTTACAAATTTAGGGACACTTCGCAAACTAGGGAACTCGCTAGTGTCCCAATGAAACGGAAGGCTCAGTTTGGCATGTAATCCAGAAAAAGCTGAAAACCAAAATTAGGGATTGACTACTTGGTCTAGTAACTAAATAGTTTCGTTGAGTTCGGAAAGTAATTGGACTGGAAGTAAGTATACTAATGCACGTATTTCTCGTAGTTAACATGATTTTAGTTACGCAACATCCGAGAGTGGACAGGAATTGCGAGTGCCGCCCAACTGTTTCGCCTCGCAAGAGATATGGTCAAATTTGGCGAACTGTCCGCCAACCTTCGCTAGTCGGAGGCACCTTAAGAAGAAGAAATGTGATTGTGTTACTTACACACACTTGTACGGTAGGCGTGCACGCAAGCAACAAAGCAAAACAATAGAAGACTCTTCATGTTGGAGAAGTCCGAGTGCTTGGACAATCGAAAACTGAGCTAAGTTTCACAAAACGCGTCTAATATATGATATGAAATTTCATGGATCTTATTGTTCAATGATTTTAAAGTCATTAGTCACACAAAATTGATTTTGTGCTCAAATAAATATTATACACAAATTGTTGTTGTTATATCAAATATTTATGTATGGTTTGAATCAATTTCTTTCCTATGGTCTTATTATATACATCAGTTTTTTTTGTGTTGCGCTAACTATTTTCTCTGTATCCATGTCGTCCTTTTACTTTAAAATTAAATCATTATGTACAGACGAGGAATTAAATTCGTTTCGTACTAAGGATCGTAACCACAATCGTCTGTGACCATAAGAGCTAAAACTTAGCACGTGTGTTTATTGCTATGACGAGCTGTCGATCTGATTGCATAGCAAGCAAGTTGCAGTTTTTCACCGAAATTGGTAGGAATTAAGCCTCTCTTTATACATAGTGAGAATATAACGCTTAAGACCAAATTGAGTGGGAAGTCTAGTTTATTTAATGCTTATCGAAGAATATAGATTTATGATAATTATTGCATAAATGTTTGTATCTTCGGCAATTTATTTCACCATTGGTATATTAGTAACAGATTTTGAGTTTACATCAATAGCTGCAGTTGCACGATTAAAATAAATTACTAACAATTGAGCCAGGTATCAAAATCTATCAGCAACTACCTGTTGGACTTGAATAACAATACTTAGCGTAAATTGATGTTATTAATAACACAATTTCACATTCAATTGAAACTGAACTTGTTTTTTTTTGCATGCAATTTTAAAAACTCAAGCCGTTACGAACCTTGTGCGCTTACGCATGTTTCATGGCAATTGATTATTGATAATGTAGACTATTTTTAATGGTTGATTTGTTTAAGATACGACGTTTGTGATTATTATTATGGAAACGAAGTTACATAATTTATTTTTTAGAATTAATTAAACAGCGGCTCATAAATAACGTTATTTAAATTATGCTATATAAAAAAAAAGAAATTATAATAATACTTTAAAGAATAAAATATACTAATATAACTACTGCTACATGTATGAATTTTAAAAATTATATTTTAGCTTAATAACCGTAAATTAGGAGCGCTGGTGACTCGGGGGTTTGAGCACTTAACTTGTAATCTACAGGTCTTGGGTACGAATCCCGCAATGTACCAAAGTGATTTTCGATTTTTCGAATTTCATGTGTTCATAACTTACTCGACGTTCTTACGGTGAAGGAAAACATTGTGATGCAACCTGCACATATTGGCGAAGAAATTCAAAGATGAAGTCAACCAACCCGCAATGGGCCGCCGCGCCGTGGTTGACTATGACCTAATCACCCCTTATCAGGGTAGGCTCCGAGGCCCCTCAGTGGGGACGTAGAGTGAGCTGGTGATGATGATGTTGAATTTACAAGAAATTGTAACCTCTTTGTTTTACAAGAAGCAGAGAGAGATTCTTGTAAAGATGTTAATAATGGAGCGTGGAGTCTCCGACGGCCTACGTCTTCTGAATGACTTATTGGTTTTTAGTATAGTTTTTCCTAAATTATAACAGGTTTAAATATTTAAAGAATGACCAGTTCAAAATGTAGTTTATTATCATAAAAGATGGACATATGGATAGGAATATTTCGAGACGGAATTTTTAAAACATTTACGATCAGTCAAAGTGACATTGACAACTTGACAATAAATGTCAAATTACGTTTATGTTTTGTAAATTGATGCATTAGCGCCAATAATAAATTATAGTAAATTCGGTGTACTATGTTTTAGCATTTTTTACAATATCATGGCAGGCAATTTTTGGCAAAGCTCACATCACCAGCAATGGATATTAGATAAGCAAGACTTGGTCCGAGATCGACAGCACGATTTAAACATTTTGACAGAAGAAGAATATCAAAAAATATTCAACTTCTTTGCAAGTATAATTCAAATTTTAGGAGAGCAACTTAAGCTCAGGCAGCAAGTTATAGCGACGGCTACAGTTTACTTCAAGAGATTTTATGCGAGAAACTCCTTGAAATGCATAGACCCACTACTTTTAGCGCCTACTTGTGTATTCCTCGCTTCGAAGGTTGAAGAGTTCGGTGTTATATCTAATTCTAGACTAATAACGACTTGCCAAACTGTTATAAAGAATAAATTTAGTTACGCATATGGACAACAGGAGTTTCCTTACCGGACTAATCACATTTTGGAATGTGAGTTTTATCTTTTAGAAAATCTCGATTGCTGTCTCATTGTATTCCAGCCGTACCGACCTCTACTGTTATTTGTGCAAGACATAGGACCTGATGAACAACTGCTTACATATGCTTGGAGAATTGTTAATGATTCTTTGAGAACTGATGTCAGTTTACTATATCCACCATATCAGGTAATTGTATACCAACTATATTTGTTATTAATAATAAACAAATAAAAACCTTTTTATTGCCATCCACAAAAATACAGTGTTAAACAAAATAAAAAATCATATATGAAAATTTGTAACAGATGGCAAAAGGGGGAGGCTCAGCTATACCAATATTGGTTGAGATCCAGTATCAAGCTGGTTTTCAGCCACCCCCCCTTCCCAAGATGTAAAAGAGAGAGTAGATAGTCGGAGGTCGACACTAGTAATAAACTGAACTTAATAATCATAACAGATTTATCAATCTAAAGAACAAAAAATAAACAGCAGTAAAGGGCAACTTAAATAAAACAGTTAATAAAGAACTAATTGTAAAACAAAATTGAAATAAAACCCACTATTTATGATAATTATTATAAAAATATTAGATAAAGACAACTAATTAAGAATCACTACTATATTGACCTTAATAATTTACTTTACAGATTGCCATTGGAGCCATGCATATAGCTTGTGTAATGCTTGGAAAGGAGAACCTAAAACCATGGTTTGCAGAACTTAATGTTGACATGGATAAGGTAATATTATGATAAAGACTTTGGAATTTATAACAAAATTCACTAAAACCGAGTAAACTACACTAAAATAATTTCAGTATAACTGGTATCTATCTAAGAACAAGTATAATGTAATTTTTGTAAAATTGAGGTCATTGACACATTCCTACTGGAATTATTAAGTTCATGTTTCTAAAATTGGTTGTGTGTTTGTTTTCATTGAGAATTTACAATACTTTTCTATTTCAGATCCAAGAAATAGTGAGATCTATAATCAATTTATATGAAATGTGGAAAAGTTATGATGAGAAAAAAGAAATTCAAGGACTCCTGGGAAAGATGCCGAAACCAAAGCCTGCACCCCAAAGATAATATTTCCTCTTGACGGCAGTATTATATGATACTAAGTTTTGGACTTTAGTGATTGTGATGAAGTGATATGTGTTACAAAGACAATTACTTAATAACTTAGAGGTTTCCCATTGGGCCCATCATTACTGGTCAATCAGCTCAATGGTATTTTGTTTTCCCATTGATTTATTTGATTCATTCGGCCCAATTGGAAAAAATCTAATTTGAAGCCCAATGGGAAACAATAACTTTACTGCAAATCTGAATAAAAAATTGTTCATTAAGAAAGTTCTTAACAATATATTTAAGCTGAGATATTTCTTGTGAGGGAAACAGGTAACAATTATATGAATCTGGTGTAGCAGTTATTATGACATAAGAATGTAAGTGTTGATGTACATTAAAAGAAAAAAATCAATGAATTATTACATACAAATAGATTATCTAGCGAATTGACTAAATTTCTTATGTACATTGTGAAAAAAGATGGACAAAAGAGGCTGTTGGTATTTTGTAAATGGTATTTCTGAATCATGTCTTTGATTTAAGGTTACTTCTATAAGTAATTAATGTTTTAAATGTTAAAAAATGAATTTCTGTATGTTTACCTTTAGATTATATGTACAAATGATGAACATAAAATAATGTTAATGCATTTAAACATAGTTGATGAGTCTCCACTATTTAAACTCTTGTACATAAAGATATTTTCCATCATCCAGTTGTGATAATACAAAAATAATGTGATGTAAATGGTTTAGTTCTGGTGTGTATGTTAAATTTAATTCTCTATTCATATAATATACAGGATGTCTATAAATTGTTTGTCTTATATCTCTATAAATAATTTCTATACACCCCTGTATCAAAACAAACTGAATTTTGTTGCATGTATGTCACTTTAACTGAATGTATTGATTTATCTATGTTATTATTTTTTCTATGTATATAACTAAGTATACTTTTCTATGTATGTAACTATATATCTTTTACTGTTAATGTAATAATTTTTCTTTGTAAAACAAAACCCAAAAATATTTATGTATACAACTGGGACTTGACAAAAGTCAAAAACTGGATAACATGAATTGTGATGGATGGCAACCTAACTAGTTGATATAAGGTCTAGAACCAATACTTGCATAGATTAGTATTAAATTTGTAATACATTGTATAAGTATCAATTTCCTCCAGGACTAAAGACTGCTGTGTAGTATTTGAAATACACAATACATATAATTTTGGACTTTTATTAAACCTTGTTTTATCTGATTCAACACCAACTTCTATCCAAGCAAGTACTTTGCGTATTCAATATAGGTAGAGGAAGAAATTGAGTGGTCAATGTTAGGCAAGCTAACTGATTTATGCAAATCATTACTAAAACTACTGTTCTAACCGCAATTTATTAATTTAAAACAGGATTTGAATCCGTCGATCGTAGGAACTATATGCCGTCTAAGAATACTCGCCTTACGTTGGCAAGTTTCATTGAATAATGATTAAATTAAGTTGCCTTGGGAGAGGGGGTGGAAAGGGTTTAACCCTTAATTCAACGGAGTTTTTTGGTAGAAAAAAATATATAATATGTTACCAACACGCTAAAATCAAAACCTCACGTATTTTGTGTAAACTAGTTCAGTAGATTTTTTAATTTAGTTGTTCGTCACACTGGGTCTATCGAGTTAAGGGTTAATAGGCTTGTTTGAGATTGTTATTTACTCACTGCGCAGTGAGTAAATAACAATCTCATCATTTCTATTCAGCGTTCTGGGCGATTGTTTTGAGGCGTCCCACCCTAACGCCGTCAGAAGCGAGTACAGAGGATAATGCATTTTTTAAAGGCAAATAATGTTAATGAAACCTATTTAAAAAGGATTTATTGTTAATTTATATAATTGGGTGTAAGTTAATAAATTCAAGAATGAATAATTGATGTACCGCAATAGCCTTTAGAATGAGATCTTCCCCGACACCGACATCAAATTATAACACGGCTCAAATACCTGCTTAAACAAAAGTAGCATTTACACACGTCGCTGGGTAACGACATATTGTATAAGAAGCCCAACCAAAACAATATCTTGTTCTTCAAAACATCTTCCAGTGGTATTGCGCCCCGGTGTGCATCATTTGCAGTTTTGAAGACTTTCCTAATGTGGGAAAACTTCCTAAATAAGGATTAATAAAATGCTATTTGTCAAATATTTATCGTATCGTATAAAAGCACATAAAGATGGAAAAAATAGTCAATCAATAGTTAGTTAACAAGAAGTTTCAAATAAAAGCTAAATTAGGACGCTGTCCTTCTACTTCTATTAGAGTTAACTTTTTAGTTTACGCCGATTTTATATGTAAATAGTGTAGTCTCATTTGTACTTCCACATTACGGAAAAAAATAATAAAATGCCATCAAAAGTATGGTCACCCTACTTAAAGTTTCGTATATAAATTAGCCACAATTTGAATCTTCACTTGTTCTGGTCCGGCATTACTACCAAAATGGCTTTAAAAATCCCAATAAACCAGTTGTTAATTTTGTCAGTAGTGTTAATTAATACGGCTTTTGGCGAGGATGCTACTAAGAGGTAAGAGAACACGTACTTATTGCAGTAAGCAATGGCTTAGTCTCAAGTCAGAATATTTAAGTGGTCATTAAGGTTAACATTTTTGTGTATATTTGTGTGGGAAGATTACACCGAGGTGAAGAAATATTAAGTTAATTTACCTGTCTGTTTATTTTATTCAGCCCGGCGAATCCTGATGAGAAAGGTAACTGCACATGCGGTGGATTCTCAACGGCGACGATAACAGCGGAGAGCGCGCCGTTGCTGGCGCAGTCACCCGGCCTCATGGTGAAGTGCAATGAGGAGGGCGAGACCGCCTGCAAGAATCTCTGCGTCGCTTTAGCCAATGTCACCAAAGCTAAAGGCCCCGAAATTCTCTGCAAGAGACTTAAAGACGCTGATGAACTGAAGGTAATCTCTAAATTTACATGATACTACAAACTTGTGCCAATTAGAACCTTTCCCTAATATTAGTATAGTTTGAAGCAAGAATCTTATGATTTTTGTTCTTTCTTAAAATGTTGAGGGTAAGACAGGTAAACAAAATTATGCTATAAAACTGCTGTAAAGTGCACTTTTAATAAAAGAAATTTAGTTTTCTATGAGTCAGATTTACATGTAAAAGTAAAACAATAATTATTATCGATCACAGTGGTCCTATTAGTAGAGCTTAATTAAAAAGACCCGAAATTGAAATGTCGCGTAGCGGCAATATTACTCAAAATTTAACATTTACAACATTCTTTTCGGGCACATAACTTAAACAAATAGAAAAAGAGCGCAACTAATTCGGAAGAAACCTAACTTAAAAATTAAAAGCGCCTGCCATTTTAGTTGCATTTGAAATGTGTAGTCACTTTTCGACTTTTCAGTTATCGGCGTTTTTCAAAGTGTGCGACAATCCTTGGATATACGCTGACATGACAGCAGACGACCCTCTTTGCTGCGAAAACGAGAAGATAAAGACTTGTGCGTCCTCTCCCAAGGACAACACTACTGCAGTCGTCGACGCCAAAACTGTTATGTGAAACTCAAGCACCACATATCTGATATACTATTGACCTTTACCTTGATATAGCTATTATATGTTTAGTTAAGTTAAATATACTCCACATTTAAAATCAATGATATATGATGTTAATAAAACAAAGATATCTATATTAAAATGTATTTAATTTTCCTTGTTTTATAACTCGGTTTTAAATAAAATAACACTTTACAATTACGCAATAGTGTAAGTACTGAACAAAAGAGAGAACATATCATTTACTCGCAAATTCCAGTTGTTCATTTCAAATGTTTAATCTTCAAGGACAATAATAATTACATTTTAATAACTGCAATCGACTTCACAGAGTTCAAAACTACAATTTCAGGTACTTACTTAAATTAGAAACTACAATATTAATACAGTGGCAGCGACAGCTTCTGTTAATATTGCATACTTATTGTTCATTAGACATACCTAACATCAACTTACTTTTAATGTATTATGCATAGTTGTGTTTTAATCTAATTTTTAACTTAAGAAGACTGCACCATAAAGTACTATCTATCAACTTATACAGACTTAATTTACGTTACAAAAACTACTTTAAAATGTTCAGCAAAATCACTTGCATTTTATTAAAAAACCATTATTTAATTCGTAGTACATAAGTAAACTTGCATTAAACTATTTTTAGAGATATTTGGCTTCACCGCGAGAGAACCTTGAATCTAACTCTTGAGCCTTCTTTATAACGGACCTCTTTTGTGCCTCGTCAAAGCGGTTCACCTGCAGGTCCACGTCGCGGCTGAATGGACGACGTTCTGGCTTCTCTTCATCTTTATCTTCTTTCTGTTAAAGCATTTACAAAAAAAGTTATAATTAGTATGTTCAAAAAATTAGTTAAATAGTGTACGCAATTTTTATTTAAAGTAGCTATCGGCTATTTTTCACTTTATCTGTGTCAAATTTCACGTCCATCAGATCGAGTAATTTCCCCAAAAAGGGTTAAGAAGGGTTCGCTTCACATTATTATAATAATTTTGATACTAAATTATTTAAGAACAATAATAATTACCTTCTTCTTCTTTTTTAACTTCTTTTGGTGAATTTCAAGTAGACTTTCATCTCTTTTGTGCTTTTTCTTGTGTTTTCTGAAATTATTATAAATGTGATACATTTTAAAAGAACATTGACATAAGGTTAAAACGAAACTGTTTCAATTTGGGGTGTTGACCCAAAATTTAGGGGGGACCTTTTTTTGGTGTTGATATTGAGCATATTTACTTTATAGCTTTCTCTTGTTCTTCATCCCTGGTTGCGATCTGCTTCTGTCGCACTTCTTGCTGCAGCGCGGCCGCCGCGTCCTCCTCCCGCACAACCCCACTTGCCTTGCGAGCCTTGTCTTCAGGAGTATCAGTCCAACTTGACCTATTTAAAACATGTGTGTTCTATCTTTAATATGAAAATTACATTGTATTCATTCATATTGTCGAACATTTAAAATCGAAGTAGAAATGTTAAAGTGTTTGAAGCCTATCGCCATACGCGTAACCATAGTGAATAAAATTTGTAACCAAAAAAAATGTTTAACTAGGATAGTTGATGATGTTTTAATGATTTGTTTTTACCTGTCACTCATGTCTGGACCTTCTTTAGCTCTGAAGGTTCGTGCTTCTAAACCCAAATATTTTGTTTTACCTTCTGGTAATTCTAACATCCACTGCTCTCGTGATTTAACATCAACTTTATTCAATGAATGTCCATCCAATTTCTTTATTTTCATATCCAATGCTCTCTCTTCTAGACTTTTGTGTGCGCTGGTCCATTTATCTTCAGCCCCAACAGGCAATGGACCTACAATAGTAACATCTTCATCTGAACTCACAAACTCAGTTATTTCTTGACTCTTTGATTCGAGTACCTTGCGCATGTCTTGCGGAATTGATGGACCTTAAATAAGAAGACAAAGAAATGTCAATATAACATGAATTAGATTATTTAAAGGAAAATAATTATTATTCTGATGCTTACCTAAATGGCGCGGTTTCTTTGACAAATGTGGAGGTAAAGCTGGACCTTCTGTCCCGGGAGATGCACTTTTATCACGTCTATTCTCCAAATGTGGAGGCAGGGCTGGTCCACAAACACCAGACTGTAATGTAGACCTTTTCAGTTTGTGCCTCAAGTCAGTTGGATCAATTTTGGGACTTTGTGAATCATCACTTAGTATTTCACCCTCTTCACTGCTCTCTTTTTGACCACTCTTCTGTGTGGAAGTCACCTCTGCAGTTTCTGAGCCACTTGTCTTATTAGTGGTTATGTTGTCTTGAATATCTGTGGTGCTGCTCACTTCAACTGAAGCTGTGGTCTCTTGACTTTTTTCTTTATCAGACTTACTCCCTTTCTTTTTATGCTTCTTCCTATGTTTTCGCTTTTTTGTCTTGTTGACTTGTTTTTCCAAGTTTAAAAGTTTTGCTCTTAATTTTTCATCATCTGAAGAATCTATTTCACTAGATTCCTCAGATTTCTCTTTAATAATTGCAGGTATCATATTGTAATAAGAAGCGGGCTTTTCTCCAACAGAACTGTCACTGTCACCACGAACTTCAACAATAATAGGACTTTTAGTTTTTTCTCTAGTCAGTTCTTGGGGATCTGGTTTGAATACTTCAGATCTTTTTGACTTTACTTCACTAGATGAAGATATATTGTCTAATTCGTTTATTTCAATTTTATCTTCCTTCTTTTCTATATGGTTTTCAATGATTTCTTTTTTACTTTTGATATGAATTGGAGATCTACGTGTTTTAGATTCCGATCTACGCATTCTATCTCTACTTCTACTTCTGTTGTGCCTGGATCTTTCTCTAGAGTCCCTATCATGTCTTCGTCTTTCTTGTGATTCTTCTCTATGCCTACTTCTCTCATATGATCGTCTTCTCACCGGTGAATGCCTTGAATACCTATGCCTATCCCTTTCACGAGACTCGAAAACTTTGTCCCTTCTATCATCTCTTCGTCTTTCAAACTCCCTGTGGTATCTTTCACTCTCTTGTCTCCTATTTCTTCCAGAAGCTCTCGAATCTCTGGCATGCAAGGAACCATCCCTTGATTTAGAATTTTGACCCGCATCATCTTGTGTCTTTGTTTTACATTTGAATCTTCCAGTTTCCGAGTCACTGCTCGATTCATCAGATAGCATTATTGTACCTACAAACAAAAAATAGGTTTAACATAAATAGGAAAAGAAATAACAAATTATTCTATTTACAAATTGATTTTATTTTACTGATACTACAAGATAGGTGCATGATTTAAAACATCTTAGCTATTTTCTTAGCGCTGTAACGGATTGACTTCAAAAATCCAGCAGTTGGTATGCCTTTTAAAGATTGCCTTACACTTGATTGCCATACTATATCCTTTAGGATTTGCCGTAAAATAATGGGACAGTCTATATCATAAGCTACAGCTCTAAGAACATCCTCCATATCTTGTTGAAGTCCTCCGTGATTCCAAAACTTTACAATTCTTTGTTGCGGCATCATGGGTAGCTGCATCAGATGGTGCAGCTTGGTCTCTGGATGGATATCTTGGTGACACTGCAAGTCATTTGTTGCAAAATCAACATATACATGAAACTGTTGCAATATTGGTCTATAAAGTTCACGGAAATTCAACAACTGGGGTTGAACAATATTCCTCACTTTATTTTTATTTTCACCAAATGTCATTCTGAAGTCACCTGCATAGCTTAAATTGGAAATGGCGAAATAGAAATCATATTCTGAGAATGTTTCAGGTAATATAAGTAAGGCTGTGTGCACAGCGGACCTCAGATTTGATTGTAGGGCATCCTGTAGCTGGGAGCTGTTTGTTTGTTTTATAATTTCTACAGGCTTGTGCAAACGACCAGCCAAGTAGAGATCACTCCAGTCTAGTAAATCTGCAATAAGATCTTTTTGTGACACTACACCATACTTGATAGTCACATCTTCCTCCTTCATTTCTACCAATGTGTTAAAGTAAACTTTTGCTCCCCAGTTTTCCTGAAATCTTGCAATAAAACCTTTTCCCAAGAAGCGAAGAGCTGAATAGTGGGATGGATTCATTTCAATATTAGCTCCATGCCATCTGTACGAATTCTCAACGCAATAGATAAGATCAATCATATTGTGTTTTTTCTGGTTTCCAATTTGAGGTTTGACAGCAGATCCATAGGCGAAGCAGAACGTAAAATTTTGTGGAAACTTTGATAAGATTCTATAGTACAGTGGAGAAACATCTTTAACTATACCAACTGCTTTCGTTACTGAAGAAGTCATAATTAGAAACTAAATGAAACACTTATTTCGAGACAATAGCTGCTGACCTGCGGTAAGTTTCTTTAAATCACGAGGTGCTGTTGGTTATGAATCATAACTACCATATACACTATCGGTGAAAAAATTCTGTATTCGACAGAAATAATATGTCCTTATTACGTAAGTAAAGCCGACAATAACTTTAATACTACTATTTAAATATCACTAGACCAAAAACATTTTTATTAAGAAGTATCTAAGCGTCAGTCAAACATGACTTATGACATGACATGTCAATATAATAATAGACAAAAATGGAGGTTTTCGTTGCATAGACATCATTAAGTTGTGTTTTGTTTATGTTAAAAATACTTTTTGTTAATTGTTGAAGCCAAATTAAGGAATGTCTCACGCAAACACAAGCGCGTGAACCGCGCATCTGCATCACTTTAAAAGTAGACGTACAAAATACTATTATTTTTGCATGACACATTGTGTTACCTGTTGGTATTTATTGTCATTAAAAAAAATTAAATTGACTTGACAGTGACAAATTGATGAAAGACAGATGTAAATTAAATTGCTATTGGTTATTGGTTTGCCGTTTACTTGTTTCGAAAATAAAAAGTTTGCTTTGTTTTTCCACTTATAAAACACTGATATTTAAACGCACATCTTAAGTTTGAAGTGAATTCCAAAAGTAATACTTTGGTACTATGACGAGTGCGGACAGGATTGATTTTGAAATGGAGGTAGAAGTAGAGAGTGCATCATCAGGACCTCCGGTAGATGTTCCTAACCCAACTTCACCTGCTCCTCCGACGCCAGGCGGTAACAAAAATGTAGTAGTTACAACTGCTACTGCTGGGTCAGTTACAGTTTCCTTGCATCCATTAGTTATAATGAATGTCTCTGAACATTGGACTCGCCTGCGTGCGCAAGAAGGTTCACCGCAAACGGGTACGTGGTAATTAATATTTAGTTATATAAGTTACAAATTGTTATGAAAAATTTGATTAAAATGGATTACAATTATCCATAATGCTAAGTGAGAAGCAAATAGAGATTTGATAAATATAAATGCCACTGTAGCTTTATCTTGTAAAAATATTGTATGTATTCTCAGTTCGCTATATACTAGTACTACCATTGGCTTACATCTAATTTATCTGATTTAACTAAAAATATTTATATGAATGTTCTTAAAATATTTCATTAATTTTGTTGCAGTGGTTGGAGCACTGATAGGTAAACAGAAGGGTCGCAACATAGAAGTGATGAATTCATTTGAGTTGGTGTTTAGTGCTATTGATGGTGACATTGTTATTGATAGAGAATATTACAATTTAAAGGAAGAGCAGTGTGAGTATGCAATTTAATAATATATAATATTCATTTTTAATCTACAATGGTTCAACATTTACTAATAATTTCCATGCATCACATTGCATAATACATTCTCTTTATATTTTCTCAAACATATGTACATTTATAAACATAAACAACAAATATGTACATTTATGACTTACAGATTTTTCTAAATCAACTATCAATTTTCTTATAATCAAAATGCATTGAACACTTCTGGATTTAATTTGTACTTTTATTACTCCAGTTAAGCAAGTATTTTCTGATATGGATTTCCTTGGCTGGTATACCACTGGTGAGGCACCCACAGAACGTGATATTGCAGTTCACAGACAGATATGTGATATAAATGAATGTCCAGTGATGCTTATGCTCAATCCCGCTGGTATAAATGGTGAAGTAAGTACTTTTGTTGTTAAGTTGTTATGTAATGTTAGAGAAATTCAATATTAATGCATTGTAATTGTTCTATTATATACTGCCTTGTTACAGTTTTACCTACCTTTTGTGAAAATTTAAATGGCATAGAACATTTTAACTTTTTGTGACATGTGATTATTATGTTTAAATATCTTCCACAGCAATTACCAGTAGTACTATATGAATCAGTAATAGATGTTGTGAATGGTCGAGCAACAATGCTGCTTGCTCCTCTCACATATACTCTGGCTGCGGAAGAGGCGGAGAGAATTGGAGTAGATCATGTGGCGAGGGTTTCTTCGGGTGAAGCAGCTCTAAATAGTTTAGGTAAAGAAATCCATTATCTTAAGATCAGGTTACTTATTATTTATATTACTATGTAGGGTTGCAATATTGTTATTGTAGAAATGATTTTATCAACATTGATATCAATTAGCCACAACATATACATTTTTGTATTCAAGGTGCAGTTTCTATACTAATATTATAAAGAGGAAAGATTTGTATTTTTGTATGTGTGAAATAACTCAAAAACTACTATGCTGATTTCAAAATTCTTTCACCATTAGAAATGTAATTTATTTGTGAGTAACATAGGCTATATATGTTTTTGCGTGTTTAATACAATTTTGGTATGTTGTTGGTGCAGTGGCGGAGCACCTGACCGCGCAACGGTCCGCTATCAAGATGTTAGTGTCCCGCGTGCGCGCGGTGCTGGCGACTGTGCGCGCGATACGTGACGGCTCGCTGCCGCCGCGACCCACACTGCTGCGCGAGGCGCGCGCGCTCGCCAACCGCCTGCCCCTACTCACCTCGCAGCAGTTCCGCACACACTTTTATAACGTAAGTTCTTTTAAGCTGTTTAGTAGCCAGCATTTTTTTGATGAGAGAACCTTAGCAGATCCTACTCTCAGCACCTTTAAAGCAAATAGTCGTAGCCGAAACAGCTGGTCCTTCGAAGCCGGATTTTAAAATAAATGTTTCAGCCGCTAATATCCTTATAGCTTAGATCTACCCCTAGATAGCTTTTGGTAACTAATATTCAACATAATTTGTGCTTTTTTCTAATGAGACACAATATCTTTAGTATATTTCCTATGCACCAAAAAGAACCCACACCTAGATATTCTGATGTTTTTTTACAGCATAATATAACAGAATTTATTGGATTTTTTTTTTCAGCAATGCAATGACGTTGCTCTGATGACGTACCTGGGCACCATCACCAAAGGCTGCAACGGTATCAATCAGTTAGTGAACAGGTTCAACGTGCTGTACGACAGGCAGGGGATGGGTCGCCGCATGAGGGGACTCTTCTTTTAGGGCGGTCGCTAATATTGTAGGGATTAGATGAAACGGAAACTGCTACAAACTAAGTTATACATTTAAATGCATACTCCGTTTCCTCTAACTGTGGTCATTATATGATACAATGTAACCGTTAATTTCAAATAACGTGACATTTGTCGAACACTATTTCTATCTGTTTATTGCAATGAGAATGAAATATTTAGCAATATTGTAATATAACTGAAAGATGGGGATTCCGTAATATTTCTTCCGTCATCAAAAGGATAGTTGATATTAAAAGTGTAAAGATAGAATGATTTACTATACATAAACTTTATTTTCCGAGAGTAATGTCTCCTAATTTTGTCACGATTTAACGATGCTTGTATAGTCTGTAATCATTTTAATCTTTGGATGTGTGTACAGCCTTCATGCGGACGACTCTCGCCAATGACTGAATGTTGTAATTAATGTTAATAAATGCTGGTAATGCATAAACTTTGTTTTATTTTTGAATGACACAGATATAGTATCATTTACTTCGTTATGTTATACACCTGTAATTAAAGAATAACGTCTTATCTCTGAAATAAGATGTTATTTTATAGAATTAGAGGGCTGGTTATCTTACTTCTTACCAGTATTTTAAACGCGAAAGTTTAGACGGATTCATGGATGTTTGTTAGAGTTTGTAGCCTAAATAGCTGAACGGATCTCGGTGAAATTTGGCATAGATGGAGAGGATAGTCTGGAAGAACACATAGACTACTTTTGTTTTTTTTTTTATTATAATTCCCCATGGATGGCGTCGCGGGTGTAAACTAATAAATATGAAATAAGAACACGTTTTTATATGACGCAATTATTTATTACTCATCATTTGGTAGACGTATAGTCACAAAAATCAAAAAACCTTTGGACACATTGAGATTCGATCAGTGGAAGACTTTGTAAAATGGTGTCTATAACTTAAAAGTATGTTCGAAAAGAAACGTAGGCCTAGGTGGCGCCACTGTGTGATGTTATTATGATAGCAACACTGAAGTACATTAAATATTGTCAAATGATATTTCGAACAAACTCTTAGAATCGATCATTACACTGAGCGAAGTGACCATACGAAATAATGGATCTTTTCACGAGAAATCATAGTTCAAATTATTCTCATAATAAATTATAGTGTACAACGAATAAGTTGTTACATATTTAGTCCTAAAACACGATATATCGTTATTATGGATTCCGCTTGTTTGGCAATAATCCAAATTAAACGACTAGATAACGCAATAGTAGTTATAACCATATACTAAAAAAACTGTATATTTTTTGTGTTCGCTTGCTTTACCTATATACGATAGTCACCTTTACCTACTTTTACCACACACTTGAAATTAAAGTTAACAAATAATACGTAAGTAATATTGTTATTGCGTCTTTTTTTGGATTAAGTCCAGCCCAGCGTATTTATAACAAATGCGAAAATTTTCAAAAGTTCGTTATAATATCTTAAATAGGTAAAATTTATAACATGCTTTTTTATTTGTAAATTGCCCTTAAAAGTTTTATTAGTTATATTGATTTTATAAAAAACCCTACTGTTACACTTGTACTGATAATTTTGTACAAAAATATTTTCGTTAAGTTTGTATAATCGTATTTCGAATTATAGTATTGCTTTTATGTAACTATGTTATTAACGCTATTTAAATTGCACTAGTCTTGAGTAAATAAGACACAGCTGCCAAAATCACATTCCATACAAGTAACGAGTAATGCATTAAGATATACGAAGACATCTGTGTCTCAACTTATAAATGCATACATATTCAGTACGAATAGTCAAATTTAGTTGTAATTTTATTCCACAGGTTGTAGTAACGTTTTAAAGCTGGAGAAAATATTTTAACTCACTTTGAAACGAATCTACAACTGTATTTTGTAATGAATTCCTATAAATAAATACAATATTTATAAGATGGCGTCTTTTGGCGCCACAATCGCTGTCACGTCGGAACGTCGCTGCAGTGTTGCGATTAGCAGAACTAGTAGTCGTCTGGTATTTTCTCAATGCCGATCAACTCGTCGAAGAGGGAATGGTTGTCGGGGATGACGTGTGGCTCGTGCAGCACTTGACGTGCGAACTTCAGCACCGCTCGTGTTAACTGGCCGACTGTCCATTTTCTATCCACGAGCACACGAACCAGTGTGTCCAGCTATCGAACAGGATTTGTGATCTTTATGGGTATTGACTCGTAAATAAAATAGTAATGTCTATGCAAAATAATCTTCACATATGCTAAAGTTAAGCGTTTCAGAGAGAAAAAAAAATTAAAACCATGACATTATCGGCGCAAGATACAAGATGTATACTAAAATTAGTCGGATTATAGATATGTTGTGTACACATACCTTAAAGAGTTTCTCATTTCCGAAGGTATAATAGATTAATGCGGGCACGCCGGCGACGCTGGCCGCCAGCCACTGCAGCAGCAGCTTGAGCTGCGGGTGTCCGCGCTGCCGCCGCCCGCAGCCCCAGTTGCCCGTCGCCACCGGCCGGCACGACCCGCCAGACACTATCTTGTGCGCCAGCTCGTTTAGCTGAAAAACAAAACATAATTATAGACGTCTTAAAATAGGCCTTGCCACAAAGTGTTCTTTGTCTCCTGCCTTCATTTAGGGCATCTTAACTTTGATCTAAAAACAACGACTAGCTTGTAACTGATAACTCGATTAAATTAAGAACAACATTGACGTATGGCTTTTTAACATTTAATTGTATTTTTTTAATGATAGCTGTGCAAGCAACAATCTTGGTTAATTTGAAATAATAGGATTTGTTTTGTTAGTTTCTATCTAAAATGTATAGCGACAAACAGCAAATAAAGCGTGCGTCATTCAGTAAACAAAAGCGCTAGAAATTATCAATAAAGTGTACTAAATTTTGTTTCTTGTGTGTATGTGTAAGGAAAGTAGCAATCTTATATCGGATGTTAAGTTATTCAGTTCCATTGACACAAATAACAATTTTTAACAAACGTTATCGAAAATTATAAATGCGCAGATGGGCTCTTCAGCAATGAGCGGCGCTAGCCGATGATTTAGCGGTAGAATTTAAATCTAATTTACATTTGACGATTCCCTCGGGGGGGGGGGGGGGGGGGGGGTGACATCCCCCCCTTCGTCCCTGGCGACGCTCAAGCATAGGCCTCAACTACACCATAGCAGTTTCCAATTCCTGTATTTAAACTCTATAACAATTACTTTAGTTTCTATATGACGCGCGTTTTGATCTACAGAACGCTAATTAGGATGAGGATACAAACAAAATATAATAGGGGAAGGAACCTCGCGTGTTTAGCGCTCTTACCCGTATGGATTATCAAACCGTAGGACGATAAGCCGATTAAAAACACACGTTACAGAAGTGTAGCATCTAGCTTAGGATTACGTTTTCGTAACAATTAGGATTGCCTTGTAGACAAGTATTGAATTATAAATATAATAAAATTCTCATTGAAGTGGGTATCCCTTCTAGTCGATAATAATGCAGACAATCCTTGTTACAAAGTATTAACCCAATAAACATCCAAACTTGATCAAGTGAGCGTTATCGAAAGTGCTTTCGTAGTTAGTAAACACGTCAAATGTCCGAGTATTAGAGACAGCCAGACGCTCTAACCTTAGATTTCTTTAAATTGACAGTGACCGGTTCACATTCGACTGTCTCTTCTATCGTCTCTACTATCATGTTGACAACCCAATTGAGTTTTTTCTTTTTTAAATTGGGGTTGGACAACTGCGTCGACGATGTGTCTGTGGAAGAGTCGAGTGAGGCGGCTTCATTCGGCTCTCTATTATTGTTGGTACTGTGCCTCTCTCTCGTGCTCTCTAATATCTCTTCCGGTATCGACTCTTTTACTTTACGTCTCTGTCAAAACATCAATCATAAATTAATGGTAAGACGTGAGTGATGTACCATTTTAATGAACATTTTGTTGCTAACGTTGCGTACTATGTTAGGGTATATTTTTGTGTGTTACAGTAATTTATAAGAAAAAGACACGAAGATTATGCTTTGTACAGAAAGTAAAATAGGGTTATCGCTAATTTTCTATCTGCGTTATGACACGTAAGCTGTTTAAACACAAAACTAAATACATACATAATATACAAACATTAAGCTATCTGTTAAAACATATTAAGGCATTAATTATTAATTTGAAACCCCTAAAACTTTAATTTAAATGGAGCGTGTGGTAGACTTTTGTGTCCTAAGCTATGATATTGGAAATTATTGAAGCTATAATAGTTTAAAATTTGAATTGTAACTGACCAAATGTGCGGCGAGGCGGTGCCTGTGTCGCGCGAGTTCGAGCGAGAGCGAGCGCGCGGCGAGCGCGAGGCGGCGCGGCGTGGCGCGGTCGCGGCCGTCGCGTCCGTACAGCTCGGCCGCCTCCGCGCCCCGCGCGCCCGCGCAGCTCGCCATGGACTCGCTCAGCGTGCGCTTCAGCAGAGACCCCGCAAACCTTCAAACCATACACAAACATTACAAACAGCCATCGACTATAATTGTTATTTGTGTAAAGACAATTTGAGGTAAATAAACGGAATTTGTAGAAAAAGTTAGTTGAATCAGTTAGGCTCTAAGGTGATAGGACGGCCCAGTGTTTTTTGATATTTACCTTATCACAGCTAAATCCCTCGGATCCAGCTCTTTATTTTTGTTTTCCTCCGCCGTGTTATTGCAAATGGGGTCGTTTAACCAATGATTGAATTGTTCGTACACTTCCTCCAATTCTGACCTGCAATTAAAATTACTGATGTCATTTTATAATGAGTCATTTCTTTTCTTTACATTACGTTTTTCTTCACTTACGTATATTCTGTGCTAAAACTGTATTTTGAGCTATTGCCAGTTTCCTTCCTTTCAATCGGTCGCCGGCTTAAGGAAGTATTGCCGTTATCCAAGATTTCTTTGTCGGTCAGCACGAAACCAACGGAGCTGCCGCGTTTTACCCTGAACATGGGAAACCGTAAAGTTAAATCATCTTTCTCAAGAACTGAGATAATGTCAACCAAGCTTACGGTAGTGCCTTTAATCAAACTGGATTCCATAACTCTTTTATTTTGATTATTGTTGAACAAAATGCTCACCTTACTTCATTCCCATTGGTCTCGGCGCCGGGTAAGCTGACCCCCGGCGCGTAGCTGGAGCTGTCGGTGGACCAGTCGCCGGTGGTGCTGGTGGTGCAGGAGTTCTCCGCCTCTCTGCGCAGCGCCTCCCGCAGCCGCTCCGCGAAGCTCTGCCGCCTCTCCTCAGTGGACAGTTCCTTGTAGTACTTCAAAGAGTTCGGACGTGCGCTTTCGCCTCTTCCTTCATCCTCGCTACCTATATTTTTGAATGTGACTTTGTTTAAACTACCATTGAAAATAATCATATATCTTCAAATATATCTAAATTGTCAGGATACGCTAATGATTATTTCTAGAAATTGTTCGTTTAATTTACCATAGTCAAAGCTGTCGTTTGCACTGTGATACTCGTCGTCGCTGGAGTTACAGCTGGAATACAGACTGTCTTCTTGAGTGTCCAGGTTGATGAGGGCGGGACTCCTGGTCACCGGCAGGCACTCTCCTGAGGAACCCAATACGATGAACCTTCCTCTTCGGTTGTTCAAAACACCTCCATCAGGAGATAACCAGCATTTACGTTTCGTTAATTCTACGCCTGAAAAAAACGAGAGCTGAGAGCTGTTATATCCATGAGAATTTGTTTATAATTTTTATATACCTATCGCCATTTTGGTATATGGAGCTTCTAGCAAAATCATACTAATATTTTAAATGCGAAAGTTTAGATGGATGGATGGATGTTCGTTAGAGTTTGTAGCCTAAACGGCTGAACGTATTTCGATGAAATTTGGTATAGATGTAGAGGAAAGTCTGGAAGAACGCATACTCACTTTTGTTTTTTTTATTCCACGCAAACGGAGTCGCGGGCGAAAGCTAATAGATATTTAGTACCATATATTTTTCGAGCGATCATTAATTATGTTTGTAACTTACTAGGATCGTTTAAATTAAGCGTGGCTGCGCAGTATGTCTGCGGAGAGGGACTCCTGCTGTTGTAGCTGTTGATCGTGCTGCACGACGACTGCTTTATCATCACCGTCGCCTCCACTTCTGGAGGAGTGTTGCTGAATGATTCCCCTGTTAGTAACAAGACAAATAACCTTATCCCTAGTTTAATAGGTACAAACATTAAAGTTAATCTTTAAAAAATTATAAGTTCGTTTATGATTAAGAGAAATTACAGTAGTTCAGCACGTAAACACAAAAACCAAAATAATCCATTTAGCAATATTGGCTTTATTACCCAATTATTTTAGAACATTCGGATTAGTCATAACTTCCTGAGTTTAACGATCTTAGTGTTTATTGGATTACTTTTGTATGGTTATCGGGTCAAGGTGGTAAAAAAAAAAAAACATTTTTTACTCTTTTTAGAGACAGGCGTGGCAAAAGTTAGCAAGAATAACTAATTAAGTAGTTACTATAAAAAATATAAAATTAATACTTATTAATCGTTCGACCAACTTTACAATTTGATTTCTGGTTCCGTGAAATTGAGAAGATCACCTCCAGCAGGCGGTAGCCAACATCTTCTATTAGTGCTGGTGCTAACCAATCGAAGATATACGAAATACCAACCGATAGGTGACAGTCTCCTCTCCTGTCGTTGCTGACTGTCGCGACTTTTCATAGGCGCCTGCTGAAAGGCGAGCAGGCTCTTGTTCAGTTCCCGTAGCACGTTGTCTTCTTCCCACTGACCGAGGGGCAAAGCGCTGTAGTCTTCGGCGTCCATTAGACATACCGTTACCTATACAAGAAATCAAAAGTTTAAATATAACAGTTTCTGAAAGTCGTGATAATTGTACGTTCAAGGATGATTTTATAGACATTACTGTTTTAGGTTCGGACAGTAGTTCGATGTTTGGTTTCTGCCGCTTGTCGCTAATCCTGCTGAACAATCTGATTCCTTCCGCCTTCAACACCTCGTTGTCCTCCAACGACTCCACCGACAGCATAACCGGCAGGAGCTCCGGCATCATGAACATTGTCAGCGATTCCTTAAAGATTAAATTTATGGTCTAACTTTCCGCCAACGTAAGTCTTAACGCTGTTCTGGCTATTGTTGTGTAGATATTCTTAATTACCTGTGTATCTCCATCAAATAAGACATCACCACCGACTCTACTGCTAGCGAAACATATTCTAATGGCGTCATCGTTTTCGCATCGCTCCGGCCGCCCCTCATGCCTCACCAACAATTTGCACAGCGGCAACGTACATTCTAACCAATCCTCTATTGTTAACCATTGCTTTGCTGTCATTACCTGCAATAGTAATAATGTATTAACTAAATAACGTTAAATATTTCCTAATTGTCTTATATTTCGCGATATTTTAATAGTAGCTTACCTGTCTACTTAATTTAACGGTGCCTTCGTTGCTGTTCTTGTCCAACCATTCAAAATAATGTAGTAAGCTTTTTAGTTTGTTTTTTTGTGATTTTCTGTAAGATTAAATGAACATCACGCTAAAAAAAAAACTCCAAGGGCATGCAAGGGCGTCGCCAGCCAAAGATCTAGGCTAGGTCCAGGGGGATAGGGGCTAGTAGCATTTTTTTCTATTCTAAAACAAATTGTTATCAAGTGGTCCAATTTTTTTCACTAAAAACTGACAAGTAATTTTAAAGGTATTTTGTGGATCAACGTATTGTGAGCCTTAGTACTTCTAAATATTTTCCAATTTTGCGATACCCTAGCCTAGCCTAGCCGATTTGCTCTTCCTGGCGACGCCCAGGTAGAGACGTATTAAATCTGGATATTTGTGAATTACCTGTGTAAATTCTTAAAAAAATGTGTAAAATTGAAGTCTTGTAAAGTCGGATGCGTTTTGAGCGTTCTTTTTGGGAAAGTCGAGAAAAATGCATGAGAAACAAGTGACGATAGAAAATTGTAATCCAGTTCCGTAACATCGCCTGAAAGATACAAGTCCTGTCATATTACGAGTACATACTTCTAAACAAGTAATGAAGACTTTAATTATCGTTGAAATAATACAAACTTTGTTGTTGTAAACTAAACATAAGTCCTTTAGGTGGGCGCCATCTTTTGAGGTGTAGTGCTCTGTTCACCATGATTCTAATTGTGTTATCGAGGAAATTTCTGCGTTCTTCTTCCGACAGCTCTTCTTCGAGGAATTGCTCTAAGCCTTTCATCAGATCTGGATCTTTGATGTCATCATCTGGATCTATACCTATACTGTAATCAAGGTCAATACGTTAATTATCTACATTTCAAATTTTCATTTCATCAAGTCCTTAAAGTAGTGACTCCATCCATCCCTAAGTTGATGTGTTAATACATATGGCTGGACATGGTAACAATAGGTTTTCAGATTGTACACGTGTATCGTGTATCGTAATGTGTAATCCAATTACGACTTCTCAAGCTAACGCACTAACGGTGATTCTTTAGCGAGAAATGGATAGACGTACTGTATATTAAGATTGCACAGAACTAGGATCGGCTCTAGTGCGGGAAGATTAGATTATCACAAATACGTGACATTGAGATTTTTAACAATTTGTAAAATAGTATTACCAATTATCTATTTGATACTTACTTGCACATGTCATGAATTTTCAACATACTAGCTGTGAGTTTAACGGGAGCTGACGCCAAGAGAAGATGTTTTAAATGTCGCTGTACAGAAGTCCACCAGGGGAGGTCACACGGTAGCATTACGAGCGCCATTCTGCAAAAAAAATGAAAATTTTGGCGTTTCTACCGTGGTGTTCATTTTTATCAAAGTATCATAAGTTTGGCAACATGTTAACAAACTGTACACTTATAGCTAAAAACGTAATATAGTCTAATTTTTTAATGGCTGTTAGGGTTAAAATACCGTGAGAATGCTTATATTTCACCAATACCTTCGAAAATAAATATAGAAAGCTCCAAATTCATTGTTTCATACAAAGAAATTCAAAAAATTACGCGGGTTAGTTAATTGTACTTAGGTGTTGCACTAACCGTCAAGTTTTTTTTAGAGATAACATAGGTTGTAGGCCGTGGAAAACATTTTATTCAAGTAAATCTTATCAAAATTACAGTATAATATAGAGCAAAGCTATAAAATTGATGAGAAACTATAAAATTACGCAATAATATAATTCAACACATGACGCTTTTAGCTTACGAACGTAACCCAATAATAGATTAGAACGCTGCCATTTACGCTACGTTTGACATCTGCCACTGCTTCAAACATCAAAACAAAATATTTAGTCTGTGGCACAAAAGCAAAAGTAAATAGTTTTTATTTTTACTGTAATATTTTATTGAGACAAGTAATTTAATATTTTTTGAGAAATAATTGGGTTGCATATGTCATATCTCACAACTGGTGTCAGTTGGATTGTTCATTTCTATTTGCAACTAATATTTAACCTCCAAAAGATAAATATTAACAACTTTATCAACTTCGCTGTGATAATGATTAACCGGCTATGTAAGTCTAATTTTGGTGATAATTTAACACACACATCGAAGTCGCTATATGTATGCTATTTTATGTCGCACAGTTAAAATAAATGTGAAGTCTAAAGTGCATTCTGAGCAAAGGTCATATTTTATATAAGCTTGCTGGCCTGCTCGTTTAAGACAATGTCTGTAAAGGCTAAATTATTGAAAGCTTTAATACTCGGTGCACCAGCATCCGGAAAGGGGACTATTTCATCCCGAATTGTGAAAAAATACAACATAGAGCATATATCAAGTGGTGACAAATTAAGGGATCACATAGAAAAACAAACTGAGCTTGGAAAAGAAGTCAAAAAGTACTTGAATGAAGGTAAATTAGTGCCAGACGATGTTATAATTAAATTTATGATAGCTGAATTAAAACAGAACAGTAATAAGCCATGGTTATTGGATGGTTTTCCGAGGACTGTTGCTCAAGCAAATGCTCTATGGAAAGTGCAACCTGTAGATGTAGTTTTAAATCTGGAAGTTCCATTTGAAGTAATAATAGAGAGGGTGAAGAATCGTTGGGTGCATTTGCCATCAGGCAGAGTTTATAATATAGGTTTTAATACACCAAAAGTGATGGGAAAGGATGATGTAACTGGTGAAGATTTAATTCAGCGGCCAGATGACAAACCAGAAGCTGTTCTGAAACGACTGGAAATATATAAAAGTGTGACGCAACCTGTTATCAATTTTTATAAAGATAAAGGGATATTAAAAAATTTTGAAGGCCGCACATCTGATGAAATATGGCCAAAGGTAACGTCATATTTAGATCCAATATTTAAATATTAATCTTTAGTAGTAAAGGATGTAATTGTTTTTATAATAGATTTTATAGTGGTTATATATTTTATAGTGCCTTTTTGATGTGTTATACTGAAAAATTTTTTAATAGATTTTGGTGTTAGATGTATATGATAATTGTAGAAAAATAAGTATTAAATATGTCACAAATATTTTTAAGCTCAAATGAGACAATCAGACAGTGAAATAATGTCTTCCAAATACTGATTATGAACAGTCGATATTTCTTCTAGTCAATTATCAGTTTGGTATCTGTAACCTTTAATTTGATAGTGTTCAGAGTGACAAACAACTAATTTAAAGAAATCTACAAAACTATAGTTTATTTAATATCCAAAAATATGAGTTTACTACCATCGATTAAGGGTTTAAAAAAATTAACTTGGTTAAAAAGTCTTGGATTATGTATTTTTTTTGCAGTTGGATGAAAAAAAAAGTAGTGTTTTTGTTTGTTTTTGTTGTAATTATAATTTGATATTGGCAGTGTTTCAGTTATAATAAAAGTTACAGAAAGATAATATCAATGTGGTTTGTTATTAAAATAAATTCTAACTCACTAGTCATTGACATGCAATATTAATTTATTGATACTATCATTACTGTTTGTTGTAACATGTCTATTATAGTTATGGAGGAAAGAAATATATTATTATAAAAATATTAAAATCATAAATGACTATTATATGTATTCCTGTTAGTTATTGTGATGCAATGTTAATATTTTTTTATATTTATTGTGATATTATTCATTACAGTTATTTAAATTACTATTGCATAATATATTATAGCTTACAATGTAGTCACACACTTTGTTAAACTAAGTTGAGAAATAGAGCCATCTTAGAAAAAATTATCATAATTCATACATGTTAAGTTTAAGTAAATAAAGTGAGTAGCAGCTGTTCTATTAACCTATTTTGGTCTGTACTTAACATGTTATATTTATACTGAATTAAAAAATAACAAAGACAGATTTTTTTATAATTTAATTATTTGTAACTGTTTGCACAAATACAAATGTTTTATAACTAAGTAGATATAGTGAATTACTATTTTGTATCATGTTTTATGGATTTTGTAATGGGTAGTTAGGTAAATATAATGGTAGAACGTTTGAATTTGACATTTTGATGAATAAAGTTTTTTTTTTTAAATCTGGTTGTTTAGTATTTTATTATGATTTTACTATTGTATACTAAATGATTATAACCCTGGGCTGGTACATATTTCCGTTGTTTTGTCCGAGAAATGGAGAATTCGTGGCGTCTTCGCAGAACCGTTTTTTGTTTTGATTTTGTCGGTTGAATGAAAGTTATTCGTTCGTACAAGTTAACGTTTTCTATGTACCACAAACCTACAAAAATGCTAGATAATATGCCTCAAACGATTGAAGGTACAGAAATGTCCTCGGCTATCTTTTTGCACTCCAACAAAAAAAAAAATGAAAACAAGTTTTCACAATACGATATTTGAGAATAATATTGAAAAAAAAACAGACATACATTTTTTTGTATAAGTGTTTCGGCAGTGAAAACTCACCTTAAGAGTCAAGTCTGTTGATTAAAATTCGCATTGTTACAATTGCATTGTCTTGTTTATTTATAATACCGCCGCGGCGCGTTTGTACCTAAATTCTGCACCGGGTTGTGGCACGTGTTCCAGTCTTAAAGATTTAACCTATATCACCGTAGATATAACAATCCAACAATTTTTTAAGCCTACATAATTCTTACACTTTACTTAACATAATGCTTTACTTTTATTTTTTTGTGTGAATTCGACTAGACGTTACTACACACAACTTATCGGTTAGAGATTCTGGCTAATAACATCACAAAGGACTTCGAATCTTAACCGAAACGGTTATCTGGAATATATTAAACAAATTTCGTAGTTATAAGACTGTTAATGAGGGGTTAATTTATTTTTTCTTCCAAGAGGCAATTAAATAATTCTACAGTTGTACAATTCGGGTCCGTATCAGCCTATAGTCGCCTTGACTTGCACTCGAATAACTGGGACACGGTCTGACGAGTTATTTGTATTCGTTACGTACAAACTACCGTCATGACGTACGTATAGATCTAACATTAACGTTAAAATATATTTTTTTAGAGAGTTTCAATCAATGTCTACACATCCGAGCCAAATTCATTTGGTAAGGATCTTTTGACAATAAAGCCATAAAAGTATTGCGATTTAGTTTTTAATATTCTGTTTCTATTATACGTTAGTAAATACGCTTTTTTAATGTTAATATGTAGTTGATTGTAGTAAGATTTGCTTACCTCAAAAAGTTGCGTCGTAATTCCGTAGCACAATAAAGTTAGCTTATACTAAAACAACATAAGTTTCACATTCGCCTCGCGGCAACCGGTTTCTTTTTACGCACTTTTCTCATTGTCCACACGAGAGTTGTCCACTTGATTTCATTCGCATGTAGAATATCTTATTGCTTTACAGACAGAAATAGTGTAACTAGTATGAAAATGCGAGCCGGCGGCGGGCGACGGGAGCGCGCGAACCCCGGTGTTATTTTTAGCCGCTTTCGTGCATCGCCGCTGAAATTAGACTGTAAATAAAAATCTTGGGTTAACAGAAGTCGTAGGCCCCGTTAGTCCTGTCAATGAGCTAAATGTTTTTACAGGAATGTGATGGACAGTTATGATATGATAAGAAAATGTTTCACTTTAATAACCGTTCTCCGACGATTGAATTTGCAGAATCATTGTTTATTGTTGTTTTCTGTATAATACAACAATGTAAAAACATCGTAGTAAGAATTAACACGAATAATGTATATGCGTTTTGTGATACTTTTATAGAAATAAATCAAATATTGGTAACTTTTAATATCTAATAATAATTTAGGTCATGTTCTAATATAAATGGTTTAATAAACAAAACGAAATGTCCGGATAAAAAGTTATACGTACATTCACAGTTCCACTGTGTGATATTTTTATATGTATTTGAATTCTGTTTAGTTTAATTACGCGATTTTAAGGTTATACGCGTAGTTAACGTCGAACTGAGGCGAGTGGCGACGGCGCCGGTTCAAAACGTACTGACGCCGACTTTCACCGGGGAGAGACCTCCCTGTGGCGCAACCTCACACCCCAGTGACGTCACTCAGTCGCGTCACGACCTACGACGCCGTACGCAGGCCGGGGCGCTACACCCCATCCCTTCACACCTTGTGAAATGTCGCCACTCGTTCGCCCGCTCCCTGAACGTTACGTAAAATATAACATGTAAGTCGATAGCTTACGTCAGCAAAGACGTCATCAAAATGATTTAGTTTATTTTTAAACGATTAATAGGAATTAATATTCTAATTTTTGTGACAATGGACTACAAAGATATTTGGCTTGACAACATCATCTATAATAAAATTGAAAAAAAAAATACGTGGAGACTAGACAGATGTAATAATACAAAGTACCCTTTTTCTTTGATTTTAGTCGTTTTAATACGCATCTGAAGTGTCCGAATTTAATATTCTAATTTTTGTGACAATGGACTACAAAGATATTTGGCTTGACAACATCATCTATAATAAAATTGAAAAAAAAAATACGTGGAGACTAGACAGATGTAATAATACAAAGTACCCTTTTTCTTTGATTTTAGTCGTTTTAATACGTATCTGAAGTGTCCGAATTTAATATTTCATGATACCCACATTTACCAACTGTCAACCAGAAAAGTTTTGAAACAATCAAAACAATGGTTACTGTACTGATTGGTCGAGTTATTGGGTAACTATTGCGCATGCGTGTTTTTTGTACAGCTGACGCAAATGTTTAGAAGACATGCTGTGACTCCTCAGCATTCATATTCTCCTGGTACAAGAAACGCCCGTGGAAAATTGTTGCCGCCCTACGTAACGCATTTGGGCGGGCTAGGGCGGAGCGGACACTCCTATGATACCGGTATCTGTTTTATCTCAAGAGCTTTTCTATTGAAACACATTGAAATCTACGTGTAACTGACATGTAAAGCTAAGTCGTATTTTTGTTTTTTCAGGAATGGCAAGGGGTTTCAGCGTTAATTGAGATTGCAAGATTTGTTATGCTTTAAAAGGACCCCACGCTTTTATTTTGTAGAGTGTAGAGGTAAGTCATTCAAGTGTAAGTCTATTATTCTTTTTAGCATTTTTAGGAAGAAAGTTAAAAGTTCTACAAAGTCAATCCCTAAAGCTTACTCTTACTTTAGAACACGTGGTAGACATCACCATAGAAATGTCAATATTGCTCGTTGCAATATTATATATAAAAATGAACTTTTGAACAACGTTGATTTTTAACGATAAACGATTTGTAAACCCTAACTATGTAATTGATTCAGTAATTTCTAAATGTATTAAATTACTTATACTATACGAAGAAATTTCTGTTTCGCCTAGGTATATTTCCTGTCTTAAGTTATATCGTGAACACTTCTTTAGTTTTTTTTTGTTTTGTACTAAAGGACTTCAGGATACCTCTTAGCGTATCCAGATTACATACTAGGGTTTTATGTTGCCTTAGTAAGATAGCCATGTAACGACGTTTCAACGCCGCCTCCTAACGATGTATGGGCGGAGAAAATTAGCGCCCAAATATTTGTAACCTCCCTCTTGTTAACAGATACTACTGATGTTATTTCGATGCATCCTCGTTTCCACTGCTGAAAACATGTGTAAAACATGTAATCCTTCTCTACATCCTTGAAAAAATATATTAAAATGCTTGTGAAAAGTAACTTTTATCAAAAGAATCATTTTCTCCTTTGGCGATTTTTATTACACTAACCTATTATAGGACAAGTATCAATGGATTTCTTTTTAAATCTTATATAGTTACTAATAGTAAACTATTAAATTTGCAGGACACGAAATAAATCTATACCGATCCTAAATTAAATGGGATTAACCCTGCAATAATAATGATATGCAGAAACATCTGTATAGTTCTAAATACGATGAAAATAATCCATATCAGGAGACTAATCTTAGTCGTAAATAAAACAAGCCCATTGTAGTTATCGTCTAATCTCTATTTATATCTTCTGTCTGTGGAGGAATCTCTTAAAGGTCGTGGTTGATATATTCGATAGGGGTCGCAGCATCCTGTATTTTATGTTATCCTAGTACAATCGACCTCTAAGCCCGCCGAAGCTCCGTTATAACGTCCGTCGACTGGGAGTCACCCTTTGCAAAGGTCACCCTAAATGCCAAAGGGTAACAAATACATTTCTCTCTAAAGTTCGTCTTTTTCGTATTAGACTTATGCACTACAGTTTTATTGATATGCTGACATTTTAGAAGTACTTTTTTTAGAGCTATTAAAGATAAAAGTTACTTCACTTGTCATTAAAACTAATGTTGAAATAACGTGTCTGATATCTATCAAAATGCAACTATAACCAAACCTTAACAATCATATCTTAGCACGCAACTAGATAGTAAGTTAAATAAAAACAAAGAACTATAAAATACACCTTTATATATATAAATCATTCCGAAGTTCATGAAAAAATAACAATTAACATAGTGTTTGGTGTATTTTTTAAATAAACTAATATAACCGGTTACTCACTCACTACTTTGGTTACCTGTTAGTTTTTTACGATGAAATTATATTAAGTATAGAATAGGCGGCACGTGTTAACAAACAACCCTTGTGAATAACGCCGATGCACGTGACCCCTCTGTACCAGGTTGTTAGAAAAACGTGGAGCTTACGCAGGCAAATAAAAAGTGATTACTTTTTTATATGTAAAATAGCTGATACTAATGATAAAGTTATGGTAATTTTATGCAAAAAAATTAAAGCTGAAACAATCTCTTAAATGTCTCAATTTTTTATCAAGTTTTGTAACTCTTAGTGTGGTACTTTTTTATCATATTTGTTAGTATCAGGGTAATTAGATAAACATTTGAGTGTTAACAATATTTACTTAATATATTATTCATGTATATTTTACAACAGTCGCAGACTGTCTGTTCGGTGTTCACCCCAATCTCTACAACATCTCTACCCTTCGAGCGTCGCTTGATAGTTGGGGTGAAACTATTGTCATCCCCTGTCTGTCATGCTCCCCTATTGAGTCCCACTAACTTGCGCGGGGCGGCGCGCTTGGCGCCATACAGAACGTCAGCATTGCCTTACAACTTATGTTGCCTTGGGACTTTTGTAGCAAATCCGTTACGTCATCATTTAGCCTTTCGTAGCGAAGCGGTCTACGATCGGGCTACACGCTACGCGCTACGATGTTAAACATAAAACCTTCTTTTAACGTTTGTTATTACAAAAGTTACCGCAGTGAAAGTGAAATTAATAATTTAATATCCACTTTTAAATAGTAATATTTCAACATTTTTACGTTTGTAAAATTAAACTTTCAGTAGGATTTTGATAAAGGCTTAATTCTTAAGTCTTCCGAAAATTGCTTCTGTAAGTAAGGCTAGTTTACTTAATAAAAATTTATTACTTTGTAAGAGTACATTCGTAAATAACGCAATACACGAACTTCGTCCGTTACAATACCTAACCACCAAGCAAACATATTTATGTGGAGATACAAAACTAGATCTAATCCTAGTTTGTACAAGCCAACAGACTTACAGTAATTATGTTTTCCGAGTACTTAGGGTACATAAAATCTTTGAGGGTTACAACTATAATATTAGCTGCAATAATAGTGCGAATAAATAATTAACCATTTTTCTTCTACGATTACATACAAAGCAAAAGAAACATTATTCATCCGTTTGTGATTATTTAAAAAAAAATTTGTTATGTTTTGCAATTTTAATTTTCTTATTCTTCATTTTAAGTGATATTTAATTTGTGATCTGTATAAAATTATCCTTTTCATAACAATGTAATTTGGTTATGTTAAAAAACTAATATTTACAGGAACACAAGAGTCAACTTCTAAACATATGTAAACGACGTAGACAATTCTACGACTATGTTATTTTGCAAACTAGAGCTACGCTTTACCCTGCTACGCCAAGCTACGGTCATATCCTACGATTTCTGTGCCCTTAGTGCGAACAATCTCGCTTTAAGCCAGGCTTACGTCATACCCCCTGCTACGAACGATGACGTCAACGCGTTACCATTTCAACTCTTGTAGAGTTTACTATAATTGTATATCCTTTTGTAGGTTTGGTTCAGAAAAAACTACGACATAGTAAAAAAGAGGCCGTTATTTCTAATATAGCTCAATTAGATTCATAGATACATTTTAAATTAGGGATAAAATTAGAATTTACGTACAATATTTTAGTAAAGTTCATAAAATGCAGAGTCTGTCTCACTCCAACTACAAGTGTGGTGACTCGATCAATATGTACTTCGCTTTGACGTCATCGCATTGTGTCGATGCTGTGCTCGTTATTTGGAGGCTTCTGCTCTCCTAGCATCCAAGTATGCCAAGAAAAGCGCCGGCGGAAAATTTTCTTAAGATCGAAATAACCAAGGAATTCTTTAGACTTTAAAGAAAAAAGATTTGTTTTTAATATTTACATTATTAAACCTATTAAATATTCGATAGTGTGATAGAAATAACTAATAACTATGAGTAAATGGCGTTAAATTTAAGTTGTTAAGTAAAAAAATTACGTTACGTTAAATACCATTGTCCAAATTAGAGCAAGGCTCCTTCTTAGAAATCTAAATTTTGTTATCAAAGTTTCAATTGGAATAAAATTAAATCATTTTATCGTTTTACCAAGGAGACAGTGTTAATGTTTATGAAGGAAGTATTGTCACATAACGAGAAAATTACCCACGGTGTGGCATTGCCAATTGAGGGAGCTCATTTCGTATCCCGCCCACGTGTTAAAAGTAGGGATCGTCCGCGCCGTTCGCGGATTAATCCATCGGCTATCTCTTGTCGCGTATAGTCGCCTGGTACACCCGGTTCACTTTATCCCGACTTTTTATCTCGATATCCGGGTTTAATCCAAATGGAAACGTTCATACTGATTTTATTAAGCTTAGCTTATACTCAGTGCTACGGTCAGAGTAGTTATTATTTCGAGAATCATAAATACTGTGATGATTTATCGCCGTACTTCGGTGAAATTGATTTGGACCAGATATCCGGAGTCTGGTACGGCGTTGAGAAGATTCCACATTCTAAGGGAGAGTATAAAATTGAACATACCAAGGAATGTTTTCATATTGACATAAGGGAAGTGCATATACAGGTTTGTTGCTTTTTTATATTGTTTTCATAATATCATCATATTTCAATAGGATTGTAATTTTTTCTTTAGATTTATCATTTGTTAAACAATTTATTGCCAAATTATTAGGACACTCAATTTCGTAGACCTTCCACAATATCTTCTAACAATGTAACCTTCTTATCCAACCTTAACGAGCTCATGTTTTTCTAGCAGGATGTATGGCATTTTTCACACGCAACTTTCACAGACCTTGACAGAGATAGGAATAGCCCAAACCATTTAAATCTGTCGTTTTAGTGGCTGTTAACACGCTCAAATTAAATTATGTCGTGTCGATTTTACCAATGGAAAGATTTTAATCGTAAAAATGAAAATAATACTAACCGTGCATCAATTATGAAATAATTAGGCGTAACCTAATTTTAATTTACAAGCATATTAACGTGTGACAAGCAATTTGCAGGATGTAAAGGTCGTTACAATTAGTGGGTCAAAAGATAGAGGAGCTATGATATAAGAGGCGGAGGTTCAACCTTAATTAATATCACTGTGTCTTCTAACCACATGTACAGTAATTAGAAGGATCACTTACGAAAATTACCTTCAATTATATGCTTAAATGGAGTTCATTATCGTACCATTTGCTTTTCTCTTAACGACCGTGTGTGCGACAAATGTTAACTACTGCCCGGATTTAAAACCTACTCATGATTTTGATATAGATGCTCTGTTGGGAATGTGGTATTTGCACGAGTACATATTCCATAAAGATAATAGAATTATAACAGAATACAATCCTTACTGTCCTATTATACAGTTAAGAAAGTTTGAAGATTACATACAAGGTGGTTTGATTAATCGTAACTTTGTAAGTATAGAGTTAAATTAAATTTTATCATTGTTTCATTAAAATATTTAAATAATCTAATAATCGACTTGACTAATTTAATTCGTAATCATCTTAATTTTTACCACAGTTCACATTTTATGAAGTTAACACAACAAAAGATTGGCGTTTTTTTAAAGTTTAAAATTAATCATGATCTAAGATAGATTGATTAAATTATTCATTAATGTAGTTTGTGCGTCATTTGTTATTGTTCTAAGATTGTCATGCACGATTTGCATAATTCATTCTTTTATAATATTAGTATGCTTGTGTCGTTCTATTTACGCGACGTTTAAACAATAGTTGACTTAACACCACCACAATGTTGTATGAAATCCCACAAGAAAACTCAGCTGTCTATTAATACAGCTGAGGTTAGACTTTATATTATTAACTATTATATACGTTTATCGAAAATTAAACGATATTGAATAATAAATCAAACTTAAAGTTCGATTTATAATTTGAAGATGAATCCAATTAGAAATTCTAACGAGTTTATCCATCGAATTTTACCTTTACCTAGATTTCTATATTTCCTTGTATATAATTTTTGGTGTCTCGTTTTCAGCCCACGCCGCCTACATCGTACCTCCCGTTGACAAATTCTCCATACGTGAGCCGCACGTACGGCCTGCCCGAGCAGTACCGCATCCGGCACTTTGTGCTCGAATGGAACGAGGGTCTCTGGAGAGATGAGTATCACATCAAGGTGAATACGTCGCATAAAGGTTTCTGGCCCACGGACGTGCCCAATAGATGTAAGTCATCTTATTCACGTTGTTATTGCATATTGCTCTATCTCTCTCTTCTCCATTCCTTTCCTTTTCATTCCGTTTTGAATTTCAATTTAGTCTTACACTGGTTCATGCGCCATTGCGGTAAAAGTACGATTAATTTATTATTTGTTTGTTAAAGTCAGTTTTAATGTATTTGTTCCATTAAGATTATAATCTAAGTTAATTAAATTTTCAAATAGCTTAAAAACCCAGTAAAACATAGAGACCTTAATATTAACATTGCGTGTTTTTAACTTAACCTTCTAGTTGATAAAAATCCTGTAAGAACCATTTTATTTATAATATTGATTAAAATATTTTTTATTGCGAAATTATTATGTCTTTTAAACATTTGAGAATAAACATGGAATGTAACAGATGTCTAACGTAATTATGAAGAAGCCTTACAAATGAAATAAGACTGTAACTAAGCAGTACTCTTGTAAGCTTAAATCTAAGTAGAGCTAAACACCACAGCGAGGTGTCAGCAATATTTTATTATATCTAATTTTTAACTGAACCCTTTTCAATTTAAGTAACCTGTCATCGTTACATAGACATCAAAAACGATTTAACAACATGTAAAGTAGGAAAATGTTACCATGATTATTGTAAACTCGCTGTTGCTCGCGACATCGCCCGCGTGAAATTCAAAATAAAGTGAAAATATAGCCTAAGTTACTCAATGATCACATAGCTTTTTAGTGGTGCAAGAATTTTTGAAATCGGTCCAGTAGTGTTTCATTACATACAAAAATCCAAATATTTCCACTTTATAATAATGGTATAAAAAAGATAATTTGATGAATATTCTTTCTTCTTCCAGCGGTTGAGAAGATGTACCGGTTCTTCGGTGGAGTGATACAAGTGTTGAAAGTGGCAAAGACTCACTTGGTATTGAACTTCTGCATGCGTCTGCCGCACTCCCAGCTGTACAGCGTGGTGTTATCCAGGAACGAGAACCAGCTGACACCGGAAGACCTCGCCAGCATTCACAACATCTTCACACTCAAACATCTATCAACCTCCGCCTTGAAACGTGTCTGCGAAAACTCGGCAACAAATATTCAATTAACTGGAACTTTATTTGTCATAGTTGCGTTTTTATTGACGAGATGTTGATGATTGTAGTTTTATTATGTAGCTTTTTATGTTCTGTAATGTAATCAGAGAGTAAATGTCTTATATACAGTGTGATGGTTTATTTTGAAAACATAACCCATACCTACTATTCACAGACAGAGAGATAAGAAGGGTATACATTAATTGTAAATGCTACTGAATTTTAGATATTCATCGAATTTTACTAAATAGTGCGCAAGCACTTCGTCTGGATCATTAGATATTCGCCATTGCTTAAAATTATTGACAACTACATACTTGCTAGTTCATCGCAACGGTCTATAGTAGAACTTTATACACTAGAATAAACCCTATTTTAATTAATATAAAATTGAATTCGATAACTAAATGGCCACTAAGATCAATGGTCACGAACTCCGTTATTAATAGGTTATAGTATTAGTAATCTTTTTTTCATATTCTTATTATAAAGGTACTTTCTCTTTTTAGTCTATTATGAAAAACTACTAAACTTGTCTAAGCTTCTTAATTCGGTTATTTTTTTAAAATATCAGTCCCAGCATAGAAGCAATGTAACGGTCGTAATATACGCAATATTTGGTACACGAATTACGCGTATCCTTTTAATTTAATAAAGCACCGTATTCTGAATCATCCGCTCAATGCATCGAAAACAACCTGCATTAATTTACTAATTGAAACCGATGAATCAACACAACTAGCATATTGTTTGCGCAGTTCCCAGAGACACCATGCGTGCGCTGGCGTTCTTTTTGTTAACTACGTTATACACTTACCCAGTTCAAGGTCTCTGCGGGGAGAGTATTCGTTGGTCGCATCGTTTCAATGTAGATGACGTGTTCGGGATATGGTACGGTGTGGGCTACGCACAACACACGCCAGACATGACCGACAAACCCAATGAAATAGGTTGCGTATCTCTCTACATTACCGATGCCACGTACCAGGTCCGCGATGATTGGGTCAACTGGGACGTAAGTACTGCTTTGAATTATAACACCTTCGACACGCGATACAATAACCAGCTCGTAGTAATGACTTCGTTTTTTAAAGCTATTATTTTGAAACAATTCAAGATGGCGGCGTAACGATTAGAGCTATTAAGCGCATGGTGTTAATATGCCTAACTAAATTGTGACTCAGTTCAAGTATTTAAGACTTCTAAAAAGTAATAGCTTATAGATTGATTATATCATAAAGTACAACTTTCTAAATCTCATAGTTTGAGTCACCTTAATCGACCAGTAAGTCTTTATATCTCTTTTGTAAATTTCTAGGTTCCACCGAGAAACTATACTGATAAGAATTGGAGATCTGATAAAAGCAACCCTTGGTCAGGCGACGCCTTAGCAGGCTCTTGGCTTGACATAGGGTTAAAAAGACAGATGAAAAGAAGTGTTAATATTCAACGCAGAGTTCGAGTGATGTGGGATGAAGATGGACAGACTATGGAGCAGATTTACATTTACTCCCCAGAGGATCCTGGCATTTGGATTGCTGAGAAATTGAGACCTTTTGAAAGAGAAATGCGAGATAGGGGGATAGGTAATGGTTGTGTTTTTTTACTTATACTACATTTGTTGAAGACGTAAGAGTTGTGTGACGCAGACCAGTTGTATGTCTACTTCTTATTGACCATTCTTTTCTTGTTCAGATATATGGTACGCAGATAATCCTCCACGTCATCCTGAGGTAATCCGTGTGCTGAACGCTACTGCGCATACTCTTTTAATCAACCACTGTTCAGAAATCGGCAATGGCGGCATCTTCACTCTGATCCTAAGACGTTCGATATCTAAACTACAAAGATGGGATTGGTTTAAATACGAACAAGAGTTCTACAAATACGATTTACCTCGGATGTATCGACATGCTGCTGTTTGTGCCGGATGTATGAATTACAGTTCGATTGTATTTATGTTTGTTTGTTTGTCTTTATATGTGCTATATTCTTTCTTACAGATAGAATAGTATGTATTAAATTTGTATTGTGAAATTTAGATTAGATCTGATAAAACTAACTGATAGGGATATATTTTATTGTCGTAATTTATTAGAGCATGTATTATTTACTTCATGATTAATTAGTTTGTAGTGAATAAAGTAGGTTTCATAATTATCATGACTGTTTTAATAATTATTCCTCTTATTTAAGAGCACTTCAAAGTGTATATAATTTTGATAATTTTATATCACTTTCTTAGGATAAAGCTATTAAAGGTAAGGTTAACTAAAAAACGTCATTTTATAGCTTATTGGCTGGTAGTTGACCTGTAGCGTGTTAAAAAAAAGATGGAAAGAAAAAGTAAATATTTAAGTCACGTCAGTTTACTTAAAACTTATAGCATACAATTGGTACTACGATAAACAGTGGCCAATCATGAACGCTGCCCGTTTGAAGTTGCCGAGGCAAATGTAAAGACTGCAAATTGCATATCAAATGATTTCCAAATGACGTCATGAAACGGTTAATTTTTTTTTCTTGTTTCCCGCGAAGTCGCTATCCATAGATAAACTATAATAGTACAAGTTGCGATATCCTTTTTTAGGCAATTAACAGGATGCGCAGTGCCTACGTCTTGTTTTCTACGCTAATTGTTGTTGAGGATGCTGTGAACAAGTGCCCTATGATCTCCGACCATTTGGTTAAAAGCGAGGTCGTATTATAACGATAAGTAGGAAGTCCTTTCGCAAGCAAATTACACCAATTAGACCTCAGAAGTAGACCAGAGTTGTTAATTAATTTTGTGAATTAAATACTTCGGTGTGTCTTAGATAAAACTTGATAAAACAAGTTAAGCAATGCTAGTTTCAATACAAATCTAGATAAAGCAATGTTTACTTTGATGAAGGATTGTTTTGAATTTCTTTACTCGACATTCTATGTATTAATGTACATTACAAATGGAGGTCAATGAGAATTATTGTATGATAAATAAAATTCAACAAGAATGAGCCATCGATTGATATTTAGATACAATGCATTGATATTTATATTAAAACAGACAAAGAAACTAAACAATTAACGTAGACTGCAGAATTACAAGACAGAAGATTTTCTATTGACGTAAGTTATATGTAGTCTATTACGCTCATATATCCAATGAAGATATTCTCCATTGGGCGATATCAAGGCCAAATCGATATGCACAACTATTAAATATGCAAACCAACGAACAATACTTTATAACATCGATTAACAAATGTCAGAACGAGTCATACCTAGCAAGACAAACGACTTACAGCCTTTGACTCCGGATCAGACAGATAACAATTAAGCCTAATTAGTTTACATCCCACTCCCATACAGACCGCAGCAGTCGCACTTCACTGCTCGCCTCATAACTAACACGCGACATATCACAGACGACTTTACGAAAATACGTAGAAATGTATCAAATAGCCAGTGTTTTGATAGCTTTATCTACATTCGCGGATTGTGCAAACTATCAAAGATATGATACAACCAGACAACCAAGTTACACAACAATTGCTAACTTATACAATCAATATCCGTATAAAACTGGCAGTGATATAGCAACATTTCCAGATACGAACAGATATCCTAATTACAATTCAGGATATACGACTCCTAGATATAATAGTTATAATACAGGATCCAACGTCTTCCTACCAGGGTACACTACCCCGCAGTATAACAGTTACGGACAAGGATTCACATCATACGAAGCACCATTTATGAAGAATATCAGAGATTACTGCGTGAACAGATCACCCCAGACTGGGATCTGGGTGGACAGTTTGACTGGGATGTGGTACGGCGTGGAGTTCGTGCAGCATTTAGCCGGGGATTCCAGAGTTGACTACACTAGAACATGCATCGTGATTCATATTTCAGAGCCACATGATCGGGTAAGTTTTTTTATCTTTAAACGGGTATTTTTGCATGTAGTCATAACACATAAACAGTTATCGATTATATATTTACATTTAAACAATATCTTTAAATGCAATATTCTCATGTAAGTCAGTCACTTACATGTCTTTTCGAGAATAAATGTCTTTAAACCTTAAAGGTATTATACTAATTGTTCTACTTGTTGATGATTTGTTATCATTAGTCTTTTTAGTGTTTTCATGACCACAAAAAATAAAATGTAATTTACAATCATCTTCAAATCCTTCCAAAATGATAATGAACCATTGAACGTGTATCAGGAAATTTCGCGTCTACAATTAGGAAAACTGTTTTGTCTCTACTTTCAAAAAACTTATTACTCATGCAATCATAAGAAATTTCTTATTAATATCATTATTTTAATTCAATATCATCGTGTAACCAGTTATGCTTTTGTTTGTTTATAAGTGATTAGCGAGGAGGATATCATTAACGCGAACTTAAACTGTTTACAGACGATAACGTTTCGGAGAAACATCTCATTACAGATTCTAATACAATTCTTTAGTTTGGTGCATATTTTATTATAATAATAAGTGTGTTGGTTTCATGTTAAAATAACATTAGTGGTCCCCATCTCTCTGGCGATGCTGCTAGCGAGTGTAGCCACAATGACAATTAGTGATCTTCATTCACTACTTGATCATTGCGACAATACTGGCACACTTTATTTCCACAGAGATACGAATGTTTACAGCTACCGTTATAATTTTATTTAATAAAGCTTTGAAAATATTATGAACGTGCGAATATATAATTTAATTCATGAAGAAAGTTGTGTCTCTAGACTTTGTTATTACATTTATGTATTCAATTTAATTTTGTCATTTTATCTAATCAATCTTATAACCAGTCATGCAACAGAAAAATCATTAAACAAGAAGAAAAATATAGTTTAAAGCTTCTAATATAACCATAAGTAGTGATATGGTAAATGTGGGTATTCGTATATTAACGATGAGACAACCATTTGAATTTTTAAGGAATATCAGTGGGAGCTCTAGTGCTACGTAAGTCAGGGGTCAAATGTGATAACATCGTTTCTCGGGTGACTAAGGACCGCGCCGCATCCAATCGTCTGTCAGTCCGTAGCAATCATTTATACGCTGCCAGTTTTCGCGGGCGTAGCGTTCGAAAATCGAATTCGCTTTTAACAATTAACTGTAAAGTTCCATATTTGAAAGTGTGTTTGTCAAAAGTGACATTTGTTTTTTTTTTTTAATGGAATCCTTTAGGCGTGGCACAATGTTTTTACCGTGGTTCCTTCTTTTGTTTTTGAAGTCATCAGCTGTAGAAGTTTCTAATTCTACGAACAATATCACAGTTAACTGTCAAAGAGAACATGAATACGACGATTTGGACCCCAGAACGGTTATGGGGAAATGGAAAGTAGCTGAGCTTTATATGCATTTGAGCAAAGAAGGAGTAAAAACATATAAAAGCTGCCCGATGATTACTATTTGGGAAACGGATGATTTTCCCAGATCTACGTATGGGGTAGGTAGCTTAATTTTAAGTAGTTCTTATATATCATTATATAGTTACGTGTTAAATTTTATGCATTTGACATTTTATTTATTTAAATTCATTACTTGAGATTATGTATTACATTATGTCGATGTGCCTGTCAGATCTACGTAGATTTTTATATTATAACAATGAAAATAAATCAGTGTTAATTTTTTTCAATTGCACAAAGAAGGTTTTAATTCTATAAGTTACCTTTATTATTGACAGACTCATATTAGCTATATAATATTTGATTGTTGAACTAGATAGTAACTGTGTGTACTTAATAGAAATCAGCAACAAATTGATGGCATAATTTAAAAAGACCCATCAGGAATATTGTAGGATTGACTCAATTTATTATATTTAGCCTTGTGTTGTTATTCTAATTATTATTTTTAATGGACTGTTATCTGCAGTGTGTTTCATTTTTTTAGAAATTCGCAATCTTACTAATATTATAAATGCGAGTGTCTCAATAGATGGATGGATGAATGGATGTTTGTTAGAGTTTGTAGCCTAAACTGCTGAACGGATCTCGATGAAATTTGGCATAGAAGTAGTTGATAGTCTTGAATAACACATAGGCTACTAACTTTTGTTTTTTTATAATACCACGCGGACGGAGCCGCGGGCGAATCTAGTAAAAATTTTTTTTTTTAATAATATCTATTAAGATGACGAGTTGTTCCCAAGAACTTCACATAAAATAGGCTAAGCTTTGTTGCTTTTCCTTGGTAGCTTGTTTATTTGAATGTTTATTAAAGGACATTTCTTTTGTCATAATTGATCGATCATTTCAAGTAAGGAAAGTGCTCCAAATAAATTCGAATCAAAAATATCAACAAACACTGTAAACAAAAGCAATTATTGTTTATACGGCGTTTATATCATACTAGCTTTCGCCCGCGACTCTATCCGCGTAGGATTAAAATAAAACAAAAGTGAGTAGCCTATGTGTTCTTCCAGACTATCCTCTATATCTATACCAAATTTCATCGAAATCTGTTTAGCTGTTTAGGCTGCAAACTCTAACAAACATCCTTCCATCCATCTAAACTTTCGCATTTATAACATTAAATAAAAATAATATGAAACTTGATTTAAAAAGGTTCAGTAATCAATCTAAATACTAATAAAAAGTTATTTCACGCCTGTAGCACGATTCTTTATCAGTTATAAATAAATTATTGCACAAAATAATAATTTAATTTACAATCAATGCAGCTGGAGTGTGGGAAGTTGTTATCATGGTGGGAGCTCCAATCATTGCATTATCCGGACCTAACATCCTTTACTCGCAAATCCCCGTTTCCTCCGCATCGTGTGCCAATGTTTAAACTGTTTATTGGGGGATTAACTGCCGACTGCCGCACTTGTTAAGTCTCTAAGGAACGCCTTTACTAAATTAATCTTACTTCTTACTTAATATTATAAATGCGAAAGTTTGGATGGATGGATGTTTGTTAGATTTTGTAGTCTAACGGCTGAACGGACCTCGATGATATTTGGCATAGACGTAGATGATAGTCTGGAAGAACACATAGGCTACTCACTTTGTTTTTTTAATTCCACGCGGACGGAGTCGCGGGCGAATTCTAGTAATCTATAACTATGATCTCCATTTACTGGCACTAACTTTAAAGTCTATGCATTAGCAGTTCATTAGTATGAATTTCTGGTACAAATCTGAAACCGCTCCCGTAATCAATTAACGATTAATCAAGGCAAGATCTTCTTTACCTAAATACCTTTTTCATATATTTTACTATCTCTTTAATAATTGGGAGTGACCTGAATGCCTCATGCGCGTTGCCCACGCACCTCTAGAGTTGAGTCATGGGTGACATTGATGAGGTCAATCTACCTGACCCATTTAATCTACAGTGATCCAATGTTCTGGAATGAACTTTAGGCCTATGAGAATTTTTTCTTGGTTTGTAAGGTTCTCATAACATTTGAACAAGTATAAAGTATTATTCACTCAATTTAAAATGAATTATTGTTTTATCGTTTGTTTATTATGTCTTTGTCTACTTTTTGATGTCTTTCTATGTAATTTTAAGTTTTTTTAACTAATCTTGTCTCTTGCCAGCCGTCAACTGAGAACCAGTTGTTCCACGTGCAGCACATCAACGCAAAATTCCGCCAGGAGTTCCGACATCTGCGCCTGCTCTGGGACGAGGCGGGCGAGACCATAGAGTACGCGCTCTACTTTAGAAACGATTCCGCGGGATATTGGCAAGTTCTCGATGGTCAAAACGGTATGTACTTTTTTAACACATTTTTTTTAAATAATTAAATCAGCTTCTCACTTAAACGCCTAATATCGTTTCTAGTCTAATACATCTATATTTCTATACTATTATAATAAAGCGTAAACACACACTTCTTTGTTGCCTAAGATGTCAGCAATTATAGCACATTTTTGAATAATTATTTTTTTAATAAAAATCCCTACACTTACGTCATGCTTTAGGCTATATATTTTCACGCCATTAAACTTAGGGGGTAAATATTTTGGATAAAAACCCTAATGTGGGAAAGAGATCATAAGTTGCTGCCAACATCAAGAAAGAAAGATTGCTAAGGTTTGTCATGTCATGTCATGTCATTTTGACATTTGCAATTGAGAATTTGACAAATGTAAACAATAAAATAAAGTTTTTATAATTCCACGCGGATGAATCCGTACGCGTACAGCTAGTTATCTATATTTGTTGAAGATGTACAAAACAGGTTTTGTCATAAGAAATGTTGGAATTTACAAAATGTTTTCTCCCTATTTTCAGGTACAATAACCAATCGTTCCACCTACCAGCAGTTTAGTGGTTCCGTGCAGGTTCTAAAGGCTGTCAATGACCATCTACTTTTGAGCTTCTGTCAAGAAGGAACGGCTACTGCCCCAGCACAACTATACTCCGTTCTCTTCTCTCGAAACCCGGGCACTATGCCGCGCTGGGAGATCGACTCTGTACATACTTTGCTACAGAATAAAAAACTCTCTGTAGCTTCTAGAAGAATGGTTTGTGGTAATAGCGCTGATAAACCATACGGTATGGTCATTTCGATCCTAACGTGCTTATTGGCGTATGCGATTAGCATGTCATAATATTTTTTTTACAAACATCAAATGCATTATCAAAACCATAATATTTTTTTATCTTTTACACATTGTGCCATGATTAAAGTTTCAGTATTTTCTAAGGATTATTCAGTTAGTTTCTCTTTCATGCTATATCAAAACAGATCATCAGAACATCAAGTGTTAGTAATGCATTTTAAAATCCGTCCTTTGAAAATGGAAATTAATTAGGTTATGTCTAGTATTGTAAAGTTGGAAAATACTTAATATCAAACAGTTCTAATTAACTAAGAACTTCCTAGTTAATGTGTTAATTCCATAAATAATCTTGCATAATTTTCAGTATTGTATAAAACAGGAGTTAATTAAGTGTAACTAAGTATTTACTTAGTCTTCTTTAATTTATATAATTGTACGAAAGACTAATATTTTTTAAGATAAAATGGTAAATATAATTCTATTATTAACTTATTTAAAACATTTATATTTGAGATATAATTGATTGTATTACATTAAATTATTCAATTTAATATATTTTTTGTTTTTGTTAACATAATCATGCATTTTTGCCCAAAATAGTATTTGAAGAGCGTTGTGTCACACGATACGGCATGTAAAGTTAAAGTTAAGTTTAAAGTTATCAGGTTAAGGCTTGTTTAATTTCATAAATGAACAAGTATTAATTGTTTTTCTTACGTGGAATATTTTCTTTAGGACAATGAAAGAATAAGCCAAGTTTAAACTTGCTTAGAAGGATTTTATTGTTTTATTTGTAGAGAGCTAAAACTTTGTTTGTACTATTTTCGTGCACTATGTTGAAGGGTAAATGTCAGGGATCAGCGATGACGTCACAGGGTGGGGTGACGTGGGGTGGGCGGCGCAATGTAATAGCAGAACATGTCCTTTGTTTTGTAATTATCTTTAAAGCTATAGATAACTTTTTATAATCGTAATATTTAAGATGCTTTATTTTTTACATTTATGTCTTTACTAATAAGTAAAAGATTTTTTTTAAATTTTAAACATTCGTTAATTAGTTACATTGCTTTAAAACATATAATATTATTTGTAATAATAGTTTATTGTTAATTACAAAATAGTTCTTATTTGCAGTCTCCGACCAATAACTTAACAATTTCATGGGGATTAGAATAAATGAAATTGTTATCATGATCGAAGGTGAGTCCAAATATATTTCTTATTTCTGCAATCTTCTCCAGCGTGTAATCTTCTGTATTGATGACATAGATGCCGTATTGTCCACAAAAGTACACCTCTCCGTGATTATCAACTTCAATACATCTGAAGTTATTAATACCTTTTATAAAAATACGGTCACTTGTACCATTTTTTATCATATAAAGACCTGTACGATTTGTTATGTAACTATTTTCATTGCCATCTATAGCGTATTGATATATTTTCTCATGGATATGCTTTTGACGGATCGCTTTCACCCCTGATTCCTCATGTTCACATTTATATAACCTCTGCTGTGGATAATTGATAAAATGAAGTTTCTCTTTAACAAACATATCCCAAATATTAAAACCGTCAATAATTTTTTGAGTTCCATTTTCTTTTTTAATCGATTCCTCGTAAATACCGAGACTGCCTCCGAAGTATATTCTATCGTTTGTATTATCAATTGCTATGGCGAAACCGTTTTCAATGTTTTCTTTTACTTTGTGTTCCGTTTTTCCTTTTTCTATATAAGCAATATTAAAACGATCTTCTTCATCTTTTCCTATATTGAAACTGAAATAGATTCTATGCCTGTGTTTGTCGTACGACAGTTGATATGGACGATCGAGGTTCTTAGATAATATTTCCTTCCTATGAAATTTGTTATTAAGATATAAGCCATCACATTTTTCACTATTCACTACACTTGATGTAACATATACTATGAAACACACTATGATTATTTTCATTTTAATAAAAAATAATAAAATGACACGGTTGTTTTTCCACACCACAGGCTAGATATGTAATTGCAAGCGATCTGGCTCCTCATTGCCTTGTATTTGATATTATTCATTCAATATGGATGTAATTTAATAGGGATCGATTCTGTGGGCGTATGTCCCTAGCCAGATATGCAAATGTTAATTAAAATATAGCTTACTAGCTTTCGCCCGCGACTCCGTCCCTATGTGTTCTTCCAGACTATTCTCTACGTCTATGCCAAATTTCAACAAGATCCGTTCAGTCGTTTAGGCTACAAACTCTAACAAACATCCATACATCCATCTAAACTTTCGCATTTATAATATTTTAGTAAGATATAGATATATGTTTAGCTGCGTTTTACTATAATATATTGTCTAATAACAAAATACTATAATCATAAATTTTAACATTTACTAAATATGAGTATTGATTAAAAATAGTTAAAAACATGTTTAAAAAAATGGACTTTCGCTTGTTAACGCTACAAACGTTTCGATAGCCTGAACCCGTTTTCCCCCGACATCAAGGCAAAACGTACCAGGATATAAGGAATCAGCAGAGATCTACGGGAGAAAAGGGATAGACTGGATGATCTGTCTCGCTCGCCAGCTACGAGGGTGGTGCACCGATTTCAACCCCATCCCCTATTAAATCCTCCCTATACAAGTAGGCTAGAGCAGGACGGTGGAATATCTACGTCATCAACATGGAACATAAATCAATATTCGTGTACTTCAATACTTTTTATGTTTACAATATTTATAGATCTAAAACGCGTCCCCTAATAGTCAATAAACAAATATAACATTTCTGGATATTGCCAGTTCATTTGTTTGTTACAAATGTAATAATTTGTCTTTCGTTATTAGTTAACTTAAATTTGTTATTAAGCTATATATAATTTTGGTATGAACGATTATGTTACCCGTTATTTTCCAAAACTGACTTAAAAATATAAGAAGAAAACCGTTCATTAGTGTTGAGAAAAATCTTTTTAAAAATTCGAAAAGTAGCCAAAACCATTATTTATTAATATTGAGACTTGTCAATTTTTCACGATTTTTCTTTGATGATTTGATTGACAAATCTTGATGAAGGTCAAAATTAAAATAGGAAGCCAAAACGATCTTGAAGTTAAGGGGCAAACCGTATGTCGATGTCGTGGGATCGGCTGCAGAGGTCGTTTCCACTAGGAGAGCATATGTAGCAGGAGGTGTTCGCAGGACGGGGTCATACTGTAGCACAGCGAAATGCTCTCACAGGGAGTCGGGAGACGGGAGCGATCGACCGCTTCCCTTTTATGCACCCCTAGTACTTTGTACGGAATGTGAAATATTTTTGCTATTCGAAAATATCAGGAATGTTGTTGGAAATAAAAAAAAAGTTTATTATCAAAAACTTAATTTATTAAATTAAAATCTTGAGTAACAACCTTTTTTTAACTTAATATTAATTTAAGCTAAAATCACTTGAATTTATCTAAATTATTATAGTTATAATTAGACTTCACAAGCGCCTGTAGACGATACTGTTACGGTTCCTCTCACGTACGTGACACCGTCTTTGCAGTCACATGCATCCTGGAAAGTTAAAAATTCTTATGTTAACAACGTATATTAGGATTTTTTTTTAAATACAAATAGTGCCAAGACTGAGCCTAGGACTTGTAGACATTCCTCATCGAAACTGGTTTTTGTTGTGATACGTCATTGTTACGTTTATTAAAATACATATTCATCCAATTACAAAGAGAAGCCTTAACTAATTTTTCCTGGTAAAATAACTCGATTATTTTTAGAGAATTTTTACATAATGTATATGCCGATGACGACACCGCATGTCTATCAGGATGGAGCGATGAATTGAATGGTTACGTAAATAATGATACTGATATTATAAATGTGAAACTATGGATGGATGGATGTTTGTTAGCGTTTGTAGCCTAAACGGCTGAACGGTTTTCTATGAAATTTGGTATAGATGTAGAGGATAGTCTGGAAGAACACATAGGATACTCACTTTTGTTTTGCTTTTAATTCCACGCGGACGGAGTCGCGGACGAAAGCTAGTAATATATAAATACTTACAAAGATATCTTCACGTGATGAGCAAGCTGGGTTTTGTTCATAGAAGTGTACTTTTTGTAAATTATGCTTTATTATTTCATCAGATGTTCTTCTGTCGTCTTCAGTGTTAACTTTCGCCACCAGGCCTTTGTGGTTTCTCTTTACTATTAAATTGTCTGAATTAACATTCGCCATTACAACAGGGCTGCCAAAAATGGCATTGTCTAAATATACGCAGTAACTATTCTGTCTGTCTATTTTAAATATTTAGATATTCATTTTTTTACCATAACGAAGCAGGCGGCGGCGCACAGAGTGGCGCAGAGTGGGAAGCCGTAGCGCTGCGCGAGCGCGCCGCCCAGCGCGGGGCCCAGCACCTCGCCCAGCGAGTAGCAGCACGACCACACGCCCGCCACCGCGCTGTAGGTCGCCAGCGCCTCCGGGCACCCGCCCTCGAAACTAATAACATAAATCAACAGTCAATTTTTCAAGCCGAAACACCTTAAACAACGTAACCACTCACAAAAAACGGAGATAACGTTATCTGTTCGAGTTTTTTTCGTTAGTTTTATCTCAATGTTTGATATTACTGTGTATCAGAACTGGTATATAAGCAAAAAGGGATATTGTACTTACATAGAACTTGTGAGCACTCCTTGGAATGTCGGCAGCAGTGTTAACGCCACAGATATGCCCAGTATGGAAAGCGCTACAAGATCTAGCCACAGGTCACTGAAAGAAACAATTATGCTAATAAATATTATTCAAAAACAATATTCACTATGCAAAATGTTTTGTATAATCCTCAGCATTGATACAGAACTCCTTTTGTTGTTAAAGAGATAGACAAAGTATGAAATGAACTCACCGAGATAAGCCTGGTATAAACGGACAAGGGCCAAGGAGTAACAGTCCGATTGTCGACAGAAATAGACCCCATACCATCATACACCAGTGGTTATGCACTCTAAAAGTTACACAGATTAGAAAATAGAAAATCTTTACTGAGAATTGTATCTTTCGATTTTTCTTACCTGTCAGCCACCCAGCCCCATATCGGACTAAAAATTCCATAAAGACTGGAGAATAATAAAAATATCAAGCCTATTTGTTCAGTGGAGAGACCGAACTGTCGCAAATGTGGCTCCAACGTCGGGTCTAGGAACGCCCATGTGTTGGACACGATGACGATAACCAGACCAGTTATTATGATTGAAGGTATTTTGAGCAATCGTAGTATAGACGCTGTTTTAGAGCCGGATACATATTCTGAAAGAATAAAGTAAAAATAATTACAGGATTTTTAAACTTTGATGATGACGTAATAAAGGAATTACTTTGGTTACCTTCACAATCGGAGAGGAGGAAGAAGTTAATTGGTACGGTCAGTACCATGACCACTCCAAGACTGTAGAATGGAACACCGAATCCCCCGATCTACCTGAAACATATCTGATATAACTATACTCATTTAACTATGCAAGTTTTAAAACCAAACATCATCATCACTCTAAGTAGAGTGCCTAGGAATCAAGTAATCCGAGTTACGAATTAGTCCATACCGAATAAAGAAGTCCACCGATAGCCGGGCCGACAGACATGCCGAGACCGACAAACGTCTCGAGAATGCCGAGCACGGTACCGATGCTGTCAGGGAAGGCGTTGACGACGAACACATAGCTGGCCGTGGAGTACGCGCTCGCTCCCAGCGCCTCCATGCCGCGCACCACGAAGCACAAAATCGTAAATGTTGACGAATCCTGCACCATTACTAGAGTCCTGAAATGTTAGATGACATTAAATTTAAATGCTCTCATTGTAAACTATTTTCGTAAATCATACTTCATACTAATCATACCATCATACTAAAATAAATGCGAAAGTTTATATGGATGGATGTTTTTTAGAGTTTATAGCCTAAACGGCTGATCAGATCTCGATGAAAATTGGCATAGATGTAGATAATAGTCTCGAAGAACACACAGGCTACTTACTTTTGTTTTTGTTTTTTAATTCCACGCGGACAAAGTCGGGTGCGAAAGTTAGTAATTATTTTTTTTTAATTTCTTTCAATTCAGCAAAAATCTTACATAAACTACATAAGTTCCATTTTTAAATAATAATTTAGATCGCATTCTTGGCATATTTTATTTAAGTGCAAGGTTAGCTTGGCCGTGGTCATAACATGATTAAGTCGGAGACGCCGCCGAGGTGTCATAAGCTATAGTAAAGGGGTAGGCGAGTGGCGTGCGAGTACCGCAATCTAATCTACTTATGATACACGCACAGATTGTATTACACTCAGCCTAAGCCTTGCATTTAAAATAGTTTGTGGTCGCCCTACATTAATCACATTTCAAAGTATACTTAGATATTGTTCTAACAGCCACACTCCTTTAATGGTCACTACATAAGACTCTGAGAGCGGTAATATGTACATGTTATAGAACTCGTTTAAGTTGAAAAGCATAAAAAAATTCAAAGTAACTTTTAATAAATATGATTTGCTTACCCAAATAGCACATTGCAAGCGCCGGCGACAAACATTCCCGCGATGAACATGAACTTAGCACCCATTGCTGGCAACTGAAAAGAGATTTAATTGCATTAATTATATTTTGGTAGAAAATAAAACATTTATAGTCAAGTGACTGTTATTTTTCAAACAAAAGCAATAAGTTTCTTCTTCTAATAAGTAAGAGAGTAATCTATCTATACCATACATATAATGAAATTGGAGTGTCTGTTTGTAATCAAATATGATAATATCAAAAGAAAAATTGCAGATTTCGGGAAGGTGATGTATTTGCGTTGCTGATAACGAAAGTCGTATTAAAAAAATGTCTGCCTGTCTGTCTGTCTGTCCGCAAGCCGCATTTGTTACGGACAAACTCCGAAACGGCTGGGCCGATTTCGACAGGACTTTCACTGGAGGGCAGGTGACATGGATAGGCATATATATTATAGGCTACTTTTTTTCAATTCAACGCTGTCAAAATGGCCTAAAGGGGGATCCTTGCGCCAACGAAGTTTGCGGGCAACAGCTCGTGTAGAATAAAAAAGAATAAAACAAGTGAAAGAAGAATTCATATCCTTCTGACATCTCACTTATCAAACATTTTTAATCAATGAGTTACTCGACACCGATAACGTCCAGTTTTATAGTCACAAGATGACTAGACTGAGAAAGTAAACACAAGAATGAATGTATTTCTGGAATATTCCAGTAATACGTCAACGAGCAGATAGGGCCACGATACACTTTAGCCCTTTGGACTAAATATAATAATAATTCATGACCAACGCTAAGAATAGTACACTAATATACATATTATACTGCTGTAGTACATAGCTTATAAGTATTTAAGGCATCTGTAGATCTACTGGTTATTGAAATTATAGTCTGTGGGTTTACACTGTTGAAACAAAAATGTAAAAAAAAACATACATACGAATTGAGTACCTCCTTCTTTTGGGAAGTCGATCAAAAACTAATTGTTATCTTTGTTCTCCAAGAGAATAAGACATGTTTTTTTTTGAATATTTTGAAAGTGGAAAGCCTTGGTTTTTGTAAATACTTGTAAATATATGTTACATTAAGGTATAGGTAAATTACTCGATTGAAATGGCATGGATAAACGATAGCCTATTAGGTTTCTGTCGGACGACTGCACGGCATGGCTTCCGGGAACAGTTCTAAGTACAACCGATTCCAACAAGGATTTTAAAATTAAAAATACAGCGGTCAATTTAGTTTTAAATAATCCTACAAAGGTAATTTGATTTCATGTTAGATTATAAGATAAATGTATCATTGCATGCAAAAATCATAACGTACTTACGAATTTCCCGAATAACGGCGAGGTTAAGAACATAACAACAGCGTAAAAGCTGAAAACCATTCCACACATGGTATCTGAGAGTCCCTTAGCGTTGGCCTCGCGTGGGAAGAACGGCGCCATGATACTCATGGAGCAGAAGCTCATGAAGTCCACTAGCGCCAGAGACGCCAGTGTCAGGCGCTGGCGACGTGAGAGATGACGTACCGCGCTCGGCCGGGGACACGTCTGAGTTCGGACTAATCTGCACCATACATAAGATTTACAATAAAACTGGTAATTATGCAAAAAAATACAAACTACGATATCTAGCTGATATCCAGAAGACTACCAATAGACAGATACCTCACTTTTTAAAATAATTCGAGCTTTACATAGTATATCGCTGACCTAAAATCCTGTCAGTCGAAAAAAAAGAGGATGAAACTCGTGTTAAACATGCATTAGTACTGTTTACTTTCTGTTCTAATGATGCACCATTAATGTCATTGACCTTGTTATTAAATATTTTAACATTGTTTATTTCTTAGTACATCATATACCATTACAATAATCTTATATATGTAGGTAAATATCACATACCTCATTTTAAAAACGTGCAATATTTTACTATACTATTTACTACACTTATCGGATGATAATTATAATCTGTTCAGTGATAAATTACTACTACTTCATAACAATACCTACATTACAATGCAACTAAAATAATAATAACAAAACACAAATAGGATAACCATATTTTAAAAACAATGCTGAGGGTAGATTTAACATCGACGCATAAATAAAACCAACATTCCAAGACCTACCTTTCCCTTAAGATTCTTATTTCAGAGGTACTATCGTCAGCTGGTCCGCCTGACCAAGAATGTGCTCTGCGCATTCTCCCGGAATCAGGCAAGGAACACCGGCCGCCCCACGTGGCTGCTAGATCCTCGGCATGGGTTGATGTCTTCATTAAATTACTATCAAACACTATTGTTTCTATAGATGAAGTCATTTCAACAGCACTATTAACATTAGATTCTACGGACCCATTTCTAGTTCTCACTTCACTAGGACTTAAATCTGGTAGTAATCTATCGGAGTTATCCATGTTTTTAGTTTAGCAATCGTTTGTCGCAGTGTACACTTCACTTTCCCAGTAACAAATAGTATTAAGCGTGTCAATAGACTGAGCGCCGGGAGCGGACTGGTCTTTACGTTTCTACCTCCCGTATCAATTATAGATATCTTATCGGGTGCAAATAAAAACTTCCGAAGGGGAACTACTTGTTTACTTCCAGAACTGTGTGAATGCAAAAATATCGAAAACGATTACGGAAATAGAACATATTTCATGGTTATTTGTTATAGTATGTTTTGTCCGTTATTTAAAACGTGGGATAAATTTAATTCAGTAATTTTGTTTTCAATTTATTTACGTACTGTTAAGTTGGGCATTATAGAAATCGTAGTTTTGCTCTTTACTTTTGGATTCCATAATTGCCTGCAATCTAGTCGGATTAAAATTTTACTTATCTGAAATATAAATGCAATGTTACGGTAAAAGTGAAGTATTGGTGATTTATGATTTTGCCTGAACATTATGACATACTAGCTTCCGCCCGCGACTCCGTCCGCGTGGTATTAATAAAAACAAAAGAAAGTAGCCTATGTGTTCTTCCAGACTATCCTCTACATCTATGCCAAATTTCATCCAGATCCGTTCAGCCGTTTAGGCTACAAACTCTGACAAACATCCATCCATCCATCCATCCAAACTTTCACATTTATAATATTATTATAGTATGAAGTATGATAACAGTATTTTTTTCACGTTGTTATATCAAATAGGATAGGAAATATTAAATGAAAGACAAATTTAATTTTCAATTTGTTTACTTTTAAAACATTTCATTAAACACTTTGCTCTTACACATAACTCAACAATATACCGGCTGAGACGTAATAGGTTACAAAAAATATACATACATCTAAGTAAATGCAAGCTAACAGAAAAATATATCATTCTTTTTATGTTAATATACCAATTATGTCAGAAAGTTGTAGGAAACCATTGACAATGGTACTATGTACCTCGTTTTTGGTTTTTAGGAGATTTGAGGTTTTCCTGATTTTTTGGATATTTTTAATTTCGTAAGGTTCATGACTGTTTTTTGTCAAGTAAAGCTGTTCTAATTTATATGAAAATATCCTTTTACAAATTTCAACAACTTATAGATTATCGGATTTCATTATACAATTTTCAAAAAAACTAATTGTCCGTCTTGGATATTTTGTTTGGTTGTAAATAAATAAATTATATGATTTTAAAAACAAAAAAACAACTTCGTACACACAAAAATTTAAACTACATAATGCGAGAAAAACCAAAGAAGACATAAAGATTGGAAAACCTGTTAATTTTTAAAACAAGCAATTCGCTTAGTGTTTTTTGTACAAAATCCTGAAACAACAAAATTAGGATATTTTTCTTAGAATCGTTTTCATAATCGAATATTTTTTACTTATGAAAATGAACATCTACATCAACTTTAATTCAAGGTAATGTATTGCAAAATGTACTTAAAATTACATTTAACAAAAGACGAATTTAAAAAAAATACTTAAGTTTTAATGTCAAAAAATATATCGTTATAATAATATTATCATAACTTGAGTTTCTCTAATTCCTGCAGCAATGTCTGCTCGCTGTCGATCTTCGCGAGCTGGTTCAGCTCCAGGGCCTTGCCGGCCGCCTTCTGCTGCTTTAACTTCTCAATGTCGCTTAATTTCTGCAACAAAGTATACAATCATATACTAATATTATAAATGCGAAAGTTTGGATGGATGGATGGATGTTTGTTAGAGTTTTTAGCCTAAACGGTTGAACGGATTTCGATGAAATTTGGCATAGATGTAGAGCATAGTGTGGAAGAACACATAGGCTACTTGCATTTGTTTTTTTAAATATCGCGCGGACGGAGTCGCGGGCAAAAGCTAGTACTTGATATTTTCCAAAATTATCTGTTGGTATAACAATATTTTAGAATATAAATATGTGATGTAGACTAGCTGTTCGCGTGCGGCGTCATCCTCATAAAATTATGAAAATTACATTTGTGAAATTTTCAATTGCAAATGTCAAAATTCAAATGCACAAATAACAACGAAGGTTCTAAGTTCTCAGTTGTCAGCCTTTAGTTTTTGTCCCTTTTCCGCATTACGGTTTTTTTTTCAAATTATTTACTCCCTGAGTTTAATAGCGTGAAAATATATAGCCTTTTATTAAAGAAAGAATTATTGAAAAATATGCTGTGATTGCTGACATCCTACGTCACGAATTAGTGTGTTTACGCTTTATTATATTAGTATAGATAAATATAGATAAGTATAAGTATAGTATAGATATAGAAAGTATAGATAGATATAGAGGTATAGATACAAACTTTATTTAAGTTTTTGATCTTTTTGTCCTTCTCAGGGTCCCCAGTTGAGGCGAAGGGCAGCTTGTGGGCGGGTGCCGGGGGTGCGGCGGCGGGGGCGGGGCTGAGGTCGGCCGCGCGCTCCTCCGCCTTGCGCGCCTTGCGAGCCTCGCGCTTCTCTTTCTGCTTTATCGCTTGTTTTGATGGCGCAGCTATTGAAATTTATAAACAAACATCATCACACTGATGTAATCGTTAATTGGTAACTAAGGGAGTCTCTGCCGACTGCTGGACATTGTCCTGCCTTAATACCGAAACTATGCTAATAGGTTTAATTAATAACTCTAAGTGCGAAAATTACTTTATCAAAATAGTTCGTATCTCGAAGAGCTTACATCCCTCTATGTCATTTGATATACAAAATAGATTAACACAATTTTATGGCCTATTTTCCGCTAGTTTTCGAAGGTTGTTAAACTCTTATACAAACAAATAATCGTAGGCTTTGTATATGGTAAACTTTATCTAACACAGAAAAGCCAATATGTATACAAAATCATTACGACGATATTTTTAAACGCTTTAATCAATACTTATTTGAGTCATTTATTACATCATGAAGATTTAGAACAAAGGCCTGATACATACCGTTAACATTTTGTCCGGGTCTGTGCGGCTTCTCGTACTCGTGCAGTGTGAAGGTGGAGGGCTTGTTGCGCGCGCCGGGCGGGCGGTAGGCGGCGGCGGGCTTGGCGGGCGCCTCCTGTATACTCTTGGGAGGGACTTTGGACAGTTCGCTCTTAGGGAAGTTGCCCGACTGCCAAGTTATGGACAGAAGTACCTCCTTTTCTACGCAAGTTCGCTTGTGCATTAAAGCACCGGTGTAGTGCCATATTTTATATCTGAAAGGGAGAAAGATGTCGCATGAATAATCTTGACATCATATGTACTCTATGACTATTATTTTTTTCTTTTGTCCGTGGAACACTGCGAATTGTAAGTGGAACACTGGGAACTGAAAATGGAATCATGCGCACTATAAATGGAACATTGGGAACTGTAAGTGGAACATTGGGAACTGTAAGTGGAACACTGGGAACTGTAATTGGAACACCGGGAACTGTAATTGGAACACCGAGAACTGTAAATGGAACACAGGGAACTATACGTAAAACATTGAGAACTGTAAGTGGAACACAGCTCTATAATTAGAACACTGGGAACTTTAATTTGAATACCGGGAACTGTAATTGGAATCCTGGGAACTGTAAATGGGAGGCTGAAAACCAGCGCGGCCTTCAGTGATATGCTGGAGACCGCATCAGCTGAGCCTTCTCCTTTTGGCCAAGAATTATTTTTTTTTTTGTTTTTGTCTCATTAATATGTTCTGTAAATTTTGTTTTTCTTTCTTGTGATTTTTTTGGTCAATAAATAGTGTTTTACATTATTTTTAATTGGAACAATGGGAACTATAAGTGGAACACTGAGATCGCGTACCCATTGCCGACAGTGAGCCGGGGGTAGGTGGTGGCGGTGAGGAAGGTCTCGGCGCGCGGGTCCCACTGCAGGCAGGTGGTGTCGGGCGCGGCGCAGGCGCCCAGCTTGCGGCAGCCGCGCACGTCCCACACCTCGATGTGGCCTGTCGCTATGTTGCCGAACCCGCCCAACAGGACTAGTGATACCGAGTTACGGAGTTATACCATTTGTAAAATATAACAAACTAGCTGTTGCTCGCGAGTTCGTCTGTGTGAAATTAAAAAAAATACAGCCATGTTACATACATGTTACTCACTCTTAAATTACTTTTCTAATGGTGAAGGAAATTTTAAAATCGTCCCAGTAGTTTTTACGTCAATCAAATACATACAAAAATAAAAATATTTCCTCTTTATAATATTAGTATAGAAGTATAGAGAAGCACTAACAATACTACATGTACGTGTTTTTTGAAAACTAATTTGTTTACATGCATTAGAAATAAATGTAAACAAATTAGTAAAATAAATGTAAAGGTGGAGTCGAGGTCAAGCGCTGGTTTATTTACGTTAAAAAAAAAATGTGAAATAGTTCCAGTGGAAGTTTCCTCAGACTAGGATTTTCTATAATCTTATTATATATTATAAAAAATATTTCTTCAAGTGCACATATTACTTTATTTCTATACTCTAATAAGTGGACATTGAAAAGGATATCATTTCCTTCAGGTGGGAAGTATATAGCGTTCCAAGCGCCGGTGCCGAACTCAAAGATCGCTTCGCAGTTTGCGTTGAAAAGTGTGGCCTTGGCCGGCGCGTGCCCGTACACACACACCCACTCGTTCCAGTTGCCGGGGTTCCATGATAACGCGTGGATTGGACCTTCCTTACCTATACACAAGTTTTACTTTAAAAAATGCTACAATATCAATGACAGTCTATAGAAGAAAATGAATAAAGCAGCAAATATTATAGGGCTTTTAAATTAAACACTTACTGAAAGCGACATTCCCAGCTTTGCCTTTCACATCACCATAGGAAAGTGTTTGCCTTCCGTAATATGAGCCACCGGTTTTGTCTACCTGGTATAATAAAATACTTTCTTTTTATAAGTTTTTTTTTATAATATGCGGTAGCACACAAGCAAGCGGCTACCTGAATCCACAGAAATGGAAAGCGACCGATGCCCATAAACATCCCCAATTGCAGATGCGTTGCCTACCCTTAATTGACGGAGGAGGAGACACACATAAAGAGGACGTTTCCCCTTCCTATGGGTCTCCTCCACCGTCAAATCCACTTTTCCTTCCCATCCTTTCCTCTAAAGAAAAGGGTGGAAAGGGAAAGGGACTCAAATTAGGCCTCCGGGACCACACTCATCAGACGAAACGCGAAATTGCTTCCACTTCACGCCTGTTTTCTGTGTGGTATTACACCGGGCGAGCCGGCCCATTCGTGCGAAGATGTTAAAGCGGGCTCTACCACTGTAGAAAAAGTCATTTTACGCCTAAACATAATTACAATAGAAGAAAAAATCACTATTTATAATAATACTAGCTGTTCTCTTGCGGCTTCATCCGCATAAAATTATGAAACTTTTATTTTATTGTTTACATTTGCCTAATTCTCAATTGCAAATGTCAAAATACCAATTACGTTACTATGGCAATCTTGCTTCCTTGATGTTGGCAGCAACTTATGGTCTCTTTCCCACATTAGGGTTTTTATCCAAAATATTTACCACCTAAGTTTAATGGCGTGAAAATATATAGCCTAAAGCATGACGTAAGTGTAGGGCTTTTTATTACAAATAGAATTATTCAAAAATATGCATTAATTGCTGACATCTTAGGCAACAAAGAAGTGTGTGTTTACACTCTATTATAATAGTATAGAAGTATAGATAAAAGTTATCATACATCAGTCTGTGTCATAGTGAACACATTAGTGCCTCGTCTATTCCAGTAGAAGGTGGCCTTATCAGCCTGGAATGAGGACCGACTCAGTATGGGCTCCTGTGATCCTGACTGAGAATATTTATATACCCTCCATAACGATGGTTGACCTGATTTCCCTGAAAATTCACAAATATATCTAACTAGTTGACATCTGTACACTTAACTAGTAACCTATGTTCTACATCTATGCCAAAGTTCAATGAGATTTAAGCCCTTCTGGAGATACATAACAATAAACATCCATCCTATATAAATTAAACATCCATCCATACATTTATCCATCGAAATTTTCGCATTTATAACTTTAGTAAGAGTAAATGCAAGATGAAAGACAGAATCATAATCAATTCAAAATCTAGAAGTTTATTATGTTTTTTTTTTCATAAATAACTGTTTAAATTGTATTTTGATACTAACCCAATGTAAAAACAGAAAAGTAGTAGTTTGGTGCGGGACTGGGAGACAAGCTAAAACATTTTAGTTTTTCAGCTTGATACTGGTATAGATATCTTGTAAAATCTCCATCGTGATATATCAATATTTTACCACCAAATTGTATGGCAAATATTTTTTCATCAGATGACCATTGTGGTTCCCTGTATGGAAAAAATTATAGACATTCACTATGTTATTATAAAAATATGTATGTTTTCATAAAACATTTATTTACTTACCAGCCAGCTTGATGCTTTTGTACAAAACTTGCAAGTTTCTCCCCATTATTTGATTTATAAATATGCATATTTGGTTTGCCCTGGAAAAATACAATAAAAAAGGGTTCACTCTCCTCCAATCATTAATGGAAATATTTTTTTTACATTATAGCCATACCTGTGGATCATCTTTTGTTATTAAAAACATCTCCCAAACTGCAAAATAATTATCCAAAGGAGAGAAAAACATATCCTTGACATTTCCATTGATTGTTGCTGCAACCGACCAGTCAGCACATTTAATTATCTCAGCCCTGAAATGCACCATTTTGTTAACAACCTACAGGTATATATACCAATAAGAAATATTTAATTCTTAGAACAATAACCATTTAAATGAATTTATAGTAGTATCATCAACTAATCTACAGTTGTACTTACTTTTTATCAGTCCTATAAGCAAGGTATGTGCCTTTGGGACTGTAAATTAAACTCCGAATGTTCGGTGTACTTTCATCTCTTAAAACTTTCTCTGTATATGGTTCTTGGAATTCCACTAAGAATAGATTTTTGTTCGTCAAGCCTAAAATCAAACATAAAGGGTAATCTTTCTGCCGTAATTTAGTCACAATTTGGTAATAATATGATATTCCGAGAACATACCGGTAATATACGGAGCCACACTCATTTTGAAACTTCAAGTAAATCTACTTAACAAAATATAATTACACTCAACAAACACTTCCCACATAACAGTTTAACGTATGTTTATGGCCATTTTATTAGTATCAATATCAAGATTAATACATGTGTTTTAGTTTTATAACCCAAAGATGCCCAAAGATAAAATTGCCATACGTTTTCACCCTTCACTTTGACGTTTGTCAAAAATGTCAAATTGACATGAACCAATGACGTGTAGCCACTGGCCGAATCCCAAAAAATGATTTCATTATTAATCCATGCGTTGTTTATACTCCTTTAGTTATTTTAATTTATATCACATCGGAGTTTTAAATAATTTTATAATTTAACAACTATTTTCCATGAATGTTTTTCGTTATTTCACAAATTAATTTCTGTGGTCACAATGTTTATCTGTTGATTGTAAAAAAATAAAAATAACAAAATGGCGTTAACGGGACTTGTTTTATTTTTGATGTAATAATAAGCATTCGCAGATGAAGTAATGATAATTTAACATAAATTACTTGTAATTCTTTAAGAAAAATACTTGGTTGATTCTCAACTTTAAGGTTTTCAAAAATCAATGTTCAGTTCAAAATCTCAGCTTCGTAAGCGTACTCCAGAAAATGGTACAGATCGAGAAAACTATTTATCACTTTTGGTAGATGAATACTTAAATTCAAGTTCTCTTGGTAAGTTTTGTCGTATATAGATGTATAAAATATTATGTTTCCTTTTTATTTGTTTAATAATACAATAAGTTGTACCTTTTACTCACTAAAATAAAGGCGATATTTTTATTTGCAGATGCGAAATGTCAAGTGTTGGCCAATTTAGCGAATTTTGCGTATGATCCTATAAACTATAGGTTCATACGTGATGTAGGCGTACTGGATATTTTTCTTCATGTTTTGAAGAATGAATCCAACCAAAAACTGGTTAATTTCGCTTGTGGCGGTATCAGTAATCTATGTCTAGGTAAGCATTCATAAAAACAATTTGCAAACTTACTAGCCATTTTTATGCTTATATCTAAAGGTGTATCATTCTCCATTTCAGATCCTTTGAACACCACATATATCTTAGACTATGGGATATTGAACCTTGTGCCTCGTCTTTTAAAGTGGGATAACACTGACATAGTGGCATCTACTTTAACTGTTCTCATTCAAATACACAATTCCTTGGGAAAGCCAGAGTTGTTTAATACTGAGATAATCCAAGATGCAGAAAAATTGAAATCAAGTAAAGATAAAGTCGTTGCAAATTTAGCAACAATATTTCATCAAGATGTCTGCAAAACACCTTAAATTTATAAACAATATACATATTTAAAGATATTCACTGAATATAGAAACAGAAAGCAAGATGTTATCGAATAGATTTCCGTACATAGCAATGAACAATAAAAATTATCAAAAGATATGTAAATTGCATACATCAACATTTAATAGAGTATCATTTAAAGCTGGTGATAAAATTCGTATACAGAAAACACTTACACAAAAAGACTTGGACACTTTTTCAAACCTTACTAGTGATCATAATCATCTACACAAAAATAATGGCAACAAAAGGCCTATTGTACATGGGGCATTATTGAATGGTCTTGTTGCCGGTCTTATTGGTACACATTTACCAGGCCCAGGAACAATTTTAGTATCCCAAACAATGAAGTTTCCCAATAAATGTTTTGTTGGTGAAAAATTAACTATAAGTGTGGAGTTAGTTGATGTGAGAAAGATTTTAAAAGTGAAATTTTTCTGTGTTGTCGAAGAGGAAAAGAAGGTTGTGTTTGAAGGTGAGGCTAAACTAATATTAGCCAAAGACTGTTGAGGTAGCTGTAAGAATTGTTTAATAATTTATTACAAAATTTAGCTTTTTAACTATCTAGTGATTGTAAACTTTAAGATTGATCAGTGATTGTGTTTCCATTGCTGAAATACATGGACAAGAATATGTCTGTTTTTAATCAAAAAGGTACAGTTTAGTCTCCGGTACTTGATGACCTGCAGATCAGCTCACAGTTCACATGTGTTTTGCAGATCAGTGAAACAGGTCTTGGATATGTTAAATTTTGTACCTGTATAGCTTCAAGTCACAGGTCAGTTCACTGTTCGGCTCAAGACTATGTGATCAGAGTTGAAGTGATTCATATTTGATTTACACATGCCTAGAACTTAATGAGCTGCAGATCATCTCATGGTACACATGTGTGTTGCAGATCAGTTATGAATTTAGATGTGAAACATATGTCTAGTGCAGGTATTTCAGCTTTGATAATGTAAGGATCAATTATATTAAGACACCCATACTTTTATGAATAAATTTCATTCAATGTCGATATTTCTATAAGTGATGGTGATAAATGAGATATGTGCCAATAAAGTAAGGCAGTTTTATTGAATTTTTTATTCCTGAATGCAATAGAAATTTGTCCACTCTACGAACTTTAAGTCAATAAATTGAGACTGATCTTACTTGCAATATATAAATTACTGAAAACAAACAGATGTGATAATTTCCATATTTTCTTGCCTCAGGATTATTGAAAATTGTAAAAGAGTTTTTAGATGTAATCTCGCAACAGAATTATGTATAATAATAAAGTACAATTAAATAATAATTAGATTTTAATAAAGTGAGCTATTTATAACTGATTCCAGTGTACAAAAATTATTCAACAATCCAACATTTATTAGATTTTGTAATTTAGTTTTAATATTGGTTTAAGAGTACAACTCAACCTACAATAGTTCTAAGAAAATCATAATAATTGTAACATTTTTGTTATTTTTGTTTACATACAGTATTAATGATGTTTTTAGTAATTGTGTTAATCTTTACTGTTTGTTAATATTGTTTTACCATATCCTTGATTTGTTTATTGTAAATAGTAATGTATAATGTAGTAATGTAACTCATTTTGGTAATGTGCATTGAATAGGTTACAATCTCCCTAAGCAATGATTGGTAATCTGATATAGACAAACCAAGTTATTTGACCCTGTGGGAATAAGTGAATAATGATAGCATATTAGTCCTCCTTTTATGCTATTTTCTATGTCCATGTAGGTTCTAAATATTTTCTGAAAGAACAAATTGTTAGTAGGACTTCTTACTGCTAGGCATCCTTGTTTGACTGTCGTCTCTGTTGAAAATTAGAATGTACAATTCTTTGTGTCAAAATTCACTATAAAATTATTGCTTTAGTGGAGGTTTTCATTTAATTCTGAAATCTTCTATTTTGTTGTAATGTGGCATGGTTAATTAAAAAGATCATCTCTGTCCTTTATTTTGTCTATTTTAATACTGAACCAGTTCCCTTACTTCATTTTCAGAAAACTAAGGATATTCCGTCATCTGAGTTTCTTAGGCAAGTTGGCAATTATTTCCGAATGCAGTTATTCTAATATTTTTCTCTTTCAGGTACTAAATTCTGTAATATTAATGAAAATAACGTAAATTTAGAGTAAGTCACGCATATATTACCTGCTCTTATTGTTTTCGATGACAATTTAATTTAAAGACTTTATCATGTAGCAGGTAATCTTAAAAATAAAAATATATATATTCCTAATAGGCAGTGTCGATTTTGTTAGGTTGCAAATTCACTCCCTTTCGTAACGATTACTGCAAAATCCAGTGACCCAGATTTCATGACATGATTGTCCTCATTTTCATTTTTATATCAGTGACCCACAAACCTATATAAAAATAGTGTAGACCTCTTTGACTGTGGTACTTCCAATGTGGCACTGGGTTAAGAGCTCGGTTGTCAATTAAGGCAATCGAATGACTAGTTTTGTATCTTCCCTTAGGTAGATATTACTGTTGGGGAATAATATAGAAGCTCATCTCTTTATGAGAAGTAGAATTACAAGATTCACAGGAAATTTATACATATAAAAGTCAATCAAATATGTGTATATTTCTCCTCAATTTCAAGGTAATAATTAAAAAATAGACACTCCTATTTCTATTCTCTAAAGAGGGTATGAAACGATTCCCGATACTGCAATGCAGGTGTTTCAGTTGCGGTGTGGCGGAATTTATATAGCCTGGGGGAAAATTTCGGAACTCTGCCCATTAGACCACTAAAACTAAGTAATCAATTATTAGTTTATTTCTAGTGGTGGAATATGTAAATAAATATGATTTAAATACAATTAAAAGGAAGAGAAAAGTGGTTTTTAGTATTTTCCTTTCCAGATCATCATCAACTTGCCCTTATCCCTTATGGAGGGTCGGCACAGTATGTGTTGTTCTTCCATACATCTCTATCAGCCGTCATATCTGAATCCACTCCTTTCTTAAGCATATCCTCTTTTACACAATCCATCCATACTTTCTTCGGTCTTCCTCTTCCTCTGTAGCCTGTAGATTAAAAGAATAAATATCTCAAAGACTCTAATTTCGTAAGTATAAGTTTTTGTAATAACCTTGAAAAAATAACATTACAAGAATTACATGGGGCAACTGAGCGCTAAAGAAACATCAACACGAACGCGAGGTCCGTTTAGATAAATTGAGGATAAGGGGTGACCAAGGCTAGAGAAGCTTGATTGAATCAATCGAGTTAGTAGCGTCTTCGTAAATGGGCACGCATTTGTCTAGAACGTATTTAGGCTTTGTACCCATCAAATAATCTGCAAATAGGTAATGATCCTATTCTCAGAGTATATAAACATTATTTTAAAAGTAAAACAGGATTTTCTATGTTCCAATTTAGTTTTTGTACCGATTAGAAAATATTTTACTTATAAAAATACTGACTGCAGAGTTGAATTCCTTTTCTCAGTTCCGGTGCTTTACCTTGGAAAAAAGCTGAAAAATCTGGCTTTTAGCATAGGTTTTATTTAGGCTCGACGCCAAGTTTGAGCGTTTATAATAGAGTAACGTGACTTGGCAACATTCTACAGGAATCTACTTTTATGCTACACTGATTTTGAAGAGCCCACCTAGCGAGGTATTGAATAAAATATAATTTTATGCACTCTTGTTGATTTCCCCCTTAATTAAGGGTAAGATCAAGGGTCAAAATAATACGTGTGATCGTATATGAGCTTATAAAGTGTGGAAATAATCATAACTAAAATAAAATTTAAAAAGAAACATCAACTCATCAACGTATGCGTACAGTTTTTTTAGTTTGTTGTGTTCCATCGTAGGGCAAAGAATTAAGACGTATGTTGATTACTAAGCCAATAGCAAAAGGTTTAAAAATCTAGATAACTTAAATAAAAATCTCATAAGAAGCTATATCATTAATCACGTCAAGTCAACTAAGTAATCAATTATTAGTTTATTTCTAGTGGCATATGTAAATAAATATGATTTAAATACAATTAAAAGGAAGAGAAAAGTGGTTTTAGTATTTCCTTTCCAGATCATCATCAACTTGCCCTTATCCCTTATGGAGGGTCGGCACAGTATGTGTTGCTCTTCCATACATCTCTATCAGCCGTCATATCTGAAACCACTCCTTTCTTAAGCATATCCTCTTTTACACAATCCATCCATACTTTCTTCGGTCTTCCTCTTCCTCTGTAGCCTGTAGATTAAAAGAATAAATATCTCGAGGACTCTAATTTCGTAAGTATAAGTTTTTGTAATAACCTTGAAAAAATAACATTACAAGAATTACATGGGGCAACTGAGCGCTAAAGAAACATCAACACGAACGCGAGGTCCGTTTAGATAAATTGAGGATAAGGGGTGACCAAGGCTAGAGAAGCTTGATTGAATCAATCGAGTTAGTAGCGTCTTCGTAAATGGGCACGCATTTGTCTAGAACGTATTTAGGCTTTGTACCCATCAAATAATCTGCAAATAGGTAATGAACTTGTATTCGCAGAGTATATAAACATATTTTAAAAGTAACAAAAAGTAAAACAGGATTTTCTATGTTCCAGTTTAGTTTTTGTACCAATTAGAAAATACTTTACTTATAAAAATACTGACTGCAGAGTTGAATTCCTTTTCTCAGTTCCGGTGCTTTACCTTGGAATAAAGCTGAAAAATCTGGCTTTTAGCATAGGTTTTATTTAGGCTCGACGCCAAGTTTGAGCGTTTATAATAGAGTAACGTGACTTGGCAACATTCTACAGGAATCTACTTTTATGCTACACTGATTTTGAAGAGCCCACCTAGCGAGGTATTGAATAAAATATAATTTTATGCACTCTTGTTGATTTCCCCCTTAATTAAGGGTAAGATCAAGGGTCAAAATAATATGTGTGATCATATATGAGCTTATAAAGTGTGGAAATAATCATAACTAAATAAAAATCTCATAAGAAGCTATATCATTAATCACGTCAAGTCAACTAAGTTAATCCAAAAGATCACGGTTTAAAGATAAGATAAGAAATGAAAATGTTAAATATTCGCCTGCTATTGTTAATTCGGTCTTGAATAATTTTGCCTTTTCCACGGTATTTAAAATTAACATTTTTAGCCATAGTAAGTGATTGAACTATTTTTTGGATCGTTCTTAAGAAAATATATTGATTACGTCTACAAGAGCTTTAGGTTTTGGATATTATTCTCACCTTTTATGATAAACATAAAAGAAAGTACGCTCTTCTGTTTCCTACAAATAGTGTTTGTTTTCCAGCTGGAGCCGTGTCAGTGCGGCGTGTTCATGTCTCTCCAGGTGGGGGTGCGGGAGGGGCGGCGGGGTCGACCGCGGGGTCCGCCGACCGGGGAGCCGGTGGTGACTTACGACACGGACGCGCCGAGCCTGCCCTGCAGCAGTGGGCACAAGCATTGCATCAGCAAATGTCTTGATGTGGTAAGTGCTAATGATGGTATATGATTGCCTGTCGTATGTTTATGATATTTCTAGAAACTGAGAGACGAGAGAGAGAGATGTATGCAGAATAAGTGATATTTGAGATAGTTAAAGACGTCTCCTAACTTTTAAAATCCAAATAGGATTAAGGATAGTAAAATTGCTAAATATTTATTTGTAATTCTCAATTCTAATGAGTTATATTTCTTTCAGATATTAAAATACTTGCCGAAAGCCGGTCCTGTGATATGCGGTGCTGTAGAAAGAGACGTTCACAGAGAGAAGGCTTTCCTTTTCATCAAGAATTGCGGCGACGAATGGATACCGACCCATTTCTCCGCTGGCAAGGAGTTCTGCTGCAAAGATGGACAGCATATGAAATGCTAGAAGATTCTATTATCGTTTAAGTGTGATAGAAAAGTGAGTTATACGTTTGTGAACAGAGTGAAATGTTAGTGAACATAACAACGACTGCATTGAAAAGGAAATATAAATAATTAGTTTACTTGTGAGATTAATTAAGATTTAAGTATGTGCTAAGTGAAGTATAACGTAATGTAACAACTACATTTTGTTTTGTGTAACGACTTCTGTAGTTTGTTGCCGATCTAGTCTGTAGTAGCAAATAAATAAAAAGTTATAATATATTTTATGTATTGATCCATTATGTATTGACCGTGACGTGAGAAATAGAATAAAAGCGGGATGGATGAAATGGCGACAGGTTACAGGTGTAATATGCGACCCGCATATTCCCCTTAAAATAAAGGGGAAAATTTACAAAACCGTCATAAGACCTGTCATGATGTATGGATCTGAATGTTGGGCAGTAAAAGGGACGGATGAAAGGAGAATACATGTGGCGGAAATGCGATTGTTAAGATGGATGTGTGGGGTAACACGATTGGATAAGATACGAAATGAGTATATTAGAGGAAGTTTGAGAGTAGCCCCAGTGGTTGAGAAAATAAGGAGTAAAAGGTTAGAGTGGTATGGGCATGTTATGAGAAGGGATGAATCGCATGTAACAAGACGGACGTTAGTTATGAATGTGGAGGGGTACACCGGTAGAGGTAGACCTAGAAAGAGATGGATGGATTGCGTGAAAGGTGACATGATCAAGAAGGGAGTGATGACTGAGATGACGGATGATAGAGTGCTTTGGAGGACGAAAACCTGGTGCGCCGACCCTACGGGAGTAGTATAAGGCAGGGGAGATGATGATTGATCCATTCCTCATTGAATGAATATACTTAATTAGTACGCATAGCTCTAAATGCAGGATGCAGGGGACTTTTTCGTGATTTTAAAATAATTGTTTGAAAAAAAAATTAAATGGCTGTTTAAATTGGCTTCACGACAGTTATTTTCTTCCCAAGAAGTAACATAGGTGGGAATTATTCAAAGCAACGATTTACATAATGGTAAAGTTAACGGCATTGTAAAAATATTGTGTTTGTATTTTCAATTAACAGATGGCGCTGTTTAATCAAAATGCTACATTACTAGTTTGTTTATTTGGATTTCATTAAAAATCGCTGCTTAAAATACATAACGATATTAATTTTTAACTTCCATGTTCAATAAAATTGTGCAGACTACAAGAATACAAGATTTTTTATTTGTAAATTGATTTTCTATATGGACATGGCCTAGTTAAGAATTTATATAGACCAAATTGATAAGATAGGATTACGAGTATAGCATCTCTTACGACAGACGTGCTAGCAAGTTTTTAACAATTCTTATAAATATTTCTACATTTGTTTTAGCTTTGTTGATATTTAAAATTTTGAACTACTCACTTAAAGTATAATATAAGCTTTTGTTGAAATAAACTAATTTACCAGAATAAAATAAACAGTTCGTAGATGAAGAAGCGCGCGACACACAGTTTATTTTATAAATATCGCTTCAATGTGGTGAAAACTGTTATCAATTGTGAATAGACTTATTCTTCACATTTTATTATACTTTTATGACTTTCTATTATTTTAATATTATGATAATAATGTACACTAGATTATGTGAAGTGTAACAATAAAATTCTTGTTCTGTGTCTACATCTACACCCGCACAAATTAAAAACAATGTGACTTGAAGGATTATATGCGGGATACTTGAGTGCACAAAACAACATAACAAATAACACTGTCATATTTTTATAGTTCGAGAGACGGGCAAGATATTAAAAATAACAATCTATCACTGATGCCCTAAACAACCAGTATGTACGAATTCGTATGAAGTTCGAAAGAAAATATACTATAAAACATAATCTAAGTAAACTTACGGCGCTACTGGGCACCAGATGGCGTAACTATTTTTGCTGGCTTGAATTTAAACAAAACAAACATATTGATATAGTAGGGTTCATTCAATAAGGTTCTAAACTCTTTAAAATTTTTAATGAAAATAAAGCGTCACCGATGAATGTCTTAAAAATATTACCATTCATTCAATATCATTATTTATTAGGACTCTGCTAACAATCTGTCCCCATAAAAGATATCAAAAAGAATAAGCCCGCTTAACAAATAAATATAGGCACGACAGGTGGCTCGGTATTAAGTTTCTCTTAATAAACTGTTTATTTGCTGCCGCTTCCAGCAATAATTACTTGCTTTAGTATCACTTACATCGTATTCCAAGGGTTGAGTGAAAATAAAAACACCATTGAGTTAAATCAAAATGTTAAAAAATTGACAACTTCATGATAAAACATTGTTTACTTATGCAAAGAGTTAATTAGCAGTGTATAAAATGAGCAATTTTATCGGCTACGCGTAAAGTCAACATGTATCCCTACCAAAATACATTGCAGGGTAGAGAACAGAGATATTCTTAGAGCGCTCAGTATGTTGTCCTATATATCGAGGTGACGCGACAAGGAGTGCCTTATCCGTCGACCCGCTTCCACTCGATTATGGTGTCAATGGAGTTTCCTTATCAAGGACTAGTGTTATACGCGCAGTACCTAGCCGGCAGCGGGCGAGGGGCGGCGCGGGGCGTGGGCGGCGGCTGACCCGGATCGCGTAGGGTGAACAACCCCGACACGTGCCACTTTCTAAAAAGAAACGAGCGTCGCCCGCGCATCCTTGCGTGGACGACTGGATCACCATCTTTTACTGCCCGCTACGAGACTACTTTGACTTGTACGTTAAAAAAAATTGTCTACAACAGATCTATTCAAATGTTTGACGAAATTATTGGCGCGTTTATTCGAATACGAACAATGCAACGCAGATAATAAAAATCTTTTTACCTACTCGAAGGATAGTGATGTAGATATGATATTTGATTCTATCGCATATTTTATTTAAATATATTTCATTTTTAAGAAGGCGAATTATCTCCTCGCGATATACTAATAAGGTGAACGAAGTAATAGAGCGATGACATCACACCCGGAGAACTTGTAAAAGCACCTTAAGCGTGGGAAAGTCTATTTATAGAAGCGGAGAGTTGCGCTTGCGTCCCTCAAATCATATAACCTATTCAAACATCAACGTTAAAACATGGTTTGAATAACGAATCCAGTGTTCACAAGCTATTTGGCATTGATTTTTACGACAACATCGAAGTCTAACGGTCAATGTACCCACGTGTCCTCCCGCGCATCATTCATTTAATTCCCAGTTGTACAAAATCCATAGGTAGTAAAAATGTAATTCCGTATTTTATTTAGGCGTCTCTGAAGTATTTGATATTGCAATATCATGCATGAATATGATGGTTGGGTTGGACTCTTTATAATCTGCATGTGTCACGTGATTTCAAATTTTGAATGCGTTCGCAATGTTGCAGACTGCGCGTACTGGCCGGGTCCGAGCGAGGCAGCGATGCGATGTGACAATCCGACAATGGGTGTGTTAAGTCACCGTTCCCCGAATCGAGGTGTAGAGGGTGCGGGCGCGGGCGCGGGCGCAGGCCGGGCGCATGACCCCGCGCCGCACCGCGCACGTAATGTCGCGTTATTGTAATGCGTTGCGCAACACAACCCCGTCCCCTGCCGTCCCGCACCGCTCGTCCTCCACCGCACTCCCCGCACACTTCGCCGTAGCCTCGCTGTCTAACACTGAATGTGCCTGTTCGAATTGTCCGAGTTCAAGGAACAGGCCAGTCCTCTTTGATTATTGATTAGTCTATCGATTTCCTTTCGTGTGTTCATTTATTTTATTACAGTCGGTATCACGTGTAAACTGAGTTTTGGGCTCAGCTATATCTTGAGTTGTGGATGTTATGTTTGAAAATAATGTAAAAATCAAACTGGCATGCTTAACACAGTACTCTAAAAGTAGAGTACACAATTTTTATAAGGACGCAAATGACCATAGAGCTTAGAAAGTACCAGAAGTAGCCGAGGAAACCGTATTTACGATTTAGTCATTGAACATAGAGGTCATTGAAACCTTTGAGGGTTAAGTGGTACTAGCGGAGGTACTGGGCTCGGTTGCAACGCTCTATGGAATGCTTTTGACTTGGTTACTGACGTAATACGTAAACATTTTTCTTGTCTGATTGATATTACTGATATTAGACATGTATTAGCGCTTCTTGACAATGTAATTGAATTCTTGACGTGATAGCAAACGGTCGGGTGGGATTCTCTATAGGCGTAACACCTTATCCGAAAAGCAGTAGTCAAAAACAACGAGATGTAACATTGCCATTGCCTTTTGTCTTTATCTGTACTAATACTTTAAAGAGGAAATATTTGTTTTTTGTATCTATTAAAATAACTCAAAAACTACTGGGTCGAATTAAAAAAGTTCTTACACCATTAAAAAGCTACGTTTTCAGTGAGTAACATAGGCTACATTTTTTATTTTTTTTCTAGCTTAGACGAAGTCGCGAGCCGCGCGAAGCAGCTTGTTTTTCATAATTCCTTTATCTTATTTTACTTTGTTCGACTTATCGGACTATTTTTTTGGTAAGAAAGAAAAAAATCTTTACTTTACTAGTTATTTTAAGATAAATATCAATACAATATGTACGTTGGAGCGCATGCAGGCATGTCGTACATAGCTCTCAGTTTTACGGAAAACTATAAAATGCATACACGGACGTTTTCCTAGAGCGAGCGGCCGCCGCGGGGCCAGCGCGGGGGATTGCGGGGCCGGCGAGGGGCGCGGGGCCAGTCGACACACTTTCTGAAGGGCTCTAAAACTCCGTCTTTTGTGGGCACCTTTATGAGCCATCTATTCGTGGGCCTTTGATTTATCACGAACAGTTAAGACCAGTATTTTTTAGCTCCAACCCGTCTTGTTAATATACCCGTGTAATGAATAAAATAATCATTACGTTTGCCAGTTTCCGTTTCTATTTGTTTAAAATATGGCGGCATTTTTCACGAAAGTTGTCTTTTAAATCGAGAATAGGTTAATGTCGTTCTATGGCAACGCCATCTGGTGAAGTGTAGGGACGAGCGTGAATGCAGCGACTTGCATTTGGTTATTCATTTATTAAATAATAACATAGAAGAGATTGAAATGTAGGCAAGTGTTGCGCTATTTGTCATGGATACGTACTGCTCTGTGTAATGTAATGGGCTCTGCACTCTGCTTGTGCACAATACTTGAGATTTGATTCTGATGACCACGATAACACTTGTCCTGCAACTTTGGGACGTGCTTTACAGACTACAGTTTGCAATTACATTTATAACAAAAATATGTCTAAGAAGAATGCTTGTAATTACAGTGTAAAGCGTATATTTGCAGGAAGGAAACAACAACGGTTAGAGCTAACGTACTGTCAGGCACAAGAACCTTTTAATATCTCTAACCGTTCCCCGTCTACCAACAATGTGTCATTATTACCCAACCAAACACCAAGACCCATCTCTCCCCCCGCACTCGTTAGTAAATAGACGTCAAAGGTGCATCGTCATACTTTGTCAGGTATCAAGTTGTAATGGTCGGTGTCATTGATAGTCGATATCTCCGGCCCGCCCGTTGCTCTAGCGTTCACAACTTTTTGCCTGCAAATGGAAACTGCGGCGACAGTAGGGTAAATCGAGGCCAACATACACAAGTTACACTCAGATATTATGCCCGCAAATGACTGATGAACGTCGATTTCATATGCGAATGGAGAAAATTTCAATCAACATTATAACTTAAATTAAAAGTTTCAATATGGTACTTAATGATGACTTCTTTTTGTTTAACACTTGTTTGTATACACTGTTCGTTTAAAATAGCAAATTTTAATTTTCATTTGTTATTTAAACATCGATTTGAGTAATTATATTTTTTTTTTTTTGTTGTTAACACTTGTTTGTATACACTGTTCGTTTAAAATAGCAAATTTAAATTTTCCTTTGTTATTTAAACATCGATTTGAGTAATCATATTTTTATTGGTTCAATGTAACTCAATACCAGATTTTCCAGTAAAAAGATACTTCCTAAGACATTTGAGTACTTATAATATAAACTTTAAAAATTAAATAAACGCTGAACGTGACTAAACATTAAAAAAACATAAGAGACATGCTATAAATTTCCTCATTTAGTGTCATAGTCGAACTGTACTGGGAAGGCGAGGGTACTGCCCGTGTTGCTCCGAACAAGGAATGCAAGATTACGCAATGACACGAGGGAGACGTAAAAACTTATATTTTATTGTAGAGAGGCTCCACAGAAAGCCCGCTCCGAGATAAAACTCTGTGTGGGTGATAGTGTCATTTATAATGATGTGTGGACCTCGAGAGGCCTTATGGCTTCCCAGAGTGGGAGGCAGTACCTAAGAACCTACTCTATTTGTAACTAAGATTGTCTAAAACTATAACTACGTATTGAATTAGAGTTTCATTTTATATATGTACGATTAAACGTAATGTTTAACGTGTATTTACGTGTAAATGAGATGACTTTTGGATAATGGATTAATGGATTAATTGAATAATGGATTATTAATGAAAATCATATCCTGATATTTAAATAAAAATATTTTTATTAAAATACTAGCTTTTGCCCTCGACTCCGTCCGCGTGAATTAAAAAAAACGAAAGTGAATAGTCTGTGTGTTCTTCCAGACTATGTTCTACATCTATGCCAAATTTCATCCAGATCCGTTCAGCCGTTTAGGCTACAAACTCTAACAAACATCCATCTATCCATCCATCCATCTAAACTTTCACATTTATAATATTAGTATGAAGTATGATGGGTACTAACTCCAATGTAGCTTAAACAAAAATACATAATATTTAAATGGCATATATCAAATTCGTTTTATGTCGATTTACCGTTTGGCTCCACGACACCTAGGGAGTGTTTGTTACTTAAATAACATCTAGCTAGTGATGTTCTTGATTTCATAGGTATCGATGTAAAGTAGAAAATGTTAAAAAATATACTAATTTGTGATCAATTTTTTAAATTATAACACCAATTAAGTATGTATTCCGTAAATTTACATTTAACTGGTAATTCATACGATTAATATTACTTTTAACTTAATAATTATGCAAGTTTCGTTGATTAAAAGGTTCGGCTTAACAGACACATATACAAATAAAAAGTCGTGTCTACATTTCTTGTACACGAGCCATAACGCAATTTTATCGGAAGTAGAGCGTAAGTAGCTTTTGGAATATAACAATATCGATATCATACATAATGTTGTGGCACATCACTATTAGCTAGTCGTAGGACCTGCGAAGGTCGAGGCCCGCCCACATCGTAACTCATATTGACGCCACGCTACCAGGGTACTTGCGAATGCGAATGGATGGCTACGGATGAGAACGTATTACTTGTAACATGACATACATACAAATACAATAAAAACTAATAATAAAATACAAATGAGAATTATTATTCACAATTGCAAACTACGTTGCAATCGTTTCTCCTACTTGTAATTATCAGTCGCTTTCTTATCTAATTCCTTTATTGTTATTATTTCACCCTTGCTGCATCTCTTTCAAAATCAAGTACGTATTAGTCCTTGGATCATTGTATTTTTAAAACATCTCCTTGACGTAAGTACCAATTAAGTAAGAGCTATTGTGTTAATGAAGGATAAAAAAATGAGGAAAAAATGGAGTGCAGTATTATTATAGTACAAAGGGTTAAACTTTAATGTAATAATGTACAAAGGAAAATCTCGTTACTTTTCAAGATAATTTCAACCATGGATTTGGTACTAGATGTTTCTGTACGGGAATAGGAGTACTCTGTGCTGTGTGTTAATAATATTGGCTTACTGAGGAAACTTAGAACTTCCTACATATCAGTACATGATAAATCAAACATTAAATAATATAAATATTTAAAAGGGCTAAAGAGAGACGTTGAATAATGATGTTGCGTCAGAATTCTATAGTTATGATCAATATTCAAGTAATTACAACGTGGCTATATCGGCTCAAACCGGTGTGACAACGAAGACATCAGTGTTATAATTGCAGTTATATCAATACTGTAATTACTATGAATAATATAGCGATATAAAACTTAGTAGCAGATGATACTCATAAGTAACAACCTTATTTTTCATAGAATATATATATTTTTATGATAAGGGGGCAAACGAGCGAGCGGCCACCTGAATTTGCCGAAAAAGCTAAATGATCGTTGCCTATAGACATTCATATTTAGAGATGCTTTGCTTACCCTTAATAGACGAAAAAGGAGATGCAAACAAAGAAGAATCTTCCGTTGCGTCTCCTCCACCGTTAACACTTTCCACTTCTCCTTCCAATTCTTTCTTTATAAGGAGATGGAAAAAGAAAGGGACTAAAATTAGGCCACCTGCCTGACTCTGCCTGTTTTCTGACTGACGTAAGTATTTTTCCAAACTTCCACTTCCCTCACACGTCCTTCTTGACCATCTTTCAAGCAATCATCCATCTCTTCGTAGGCCTACCTATAATCTTTACTAAACGTAGTTTTTAAACTGTGAAAGAATCTACAGCAAAGGATAGTAGTTAATATTAACTAGTAATGTTCTGTTCACAGATTATTTCACCCTGAACGATGACTCATAGGGTCAATGCGGCGTACAGCCACCTAACAAAGATCTACACAAGATCTTTGCTATTGCTTATTTCGCCTACTGATCTATGTTGTGCGTCTCACAACCTTGACATTCAAATCTTAACGTGGGTTTACACTTTTCAATATCGTCATCCCTCTCAGCCTCATCGAAGAAATTGAAATAGCAATATCTGTTTGTATATTAAAATACTTTTTAATGTTTTAATTATACTAATCATGGTTTATTGTCTGTGACCATTTTTAATCTATGTAATTCTACTCCTTAGGGTTACCAGGTGTAATGTAAATAATATATAGATTCCAGTACTGGAATCAAATGTCAGTGATTGCGTAATGTTTGACGGCCACTTCATACATCGTATAATTTTTGATCCAACAACATAGATACAAGCTAAAACTTGTTTGTCTAATGAGTCATCCCGCATCCACAATGCAACTTTGTTTTCATTAAAATACGCATTCCCCTGTGACTTATCACTCTCTGGTCTCTGTCACGTATAATTGATATAAAACAGACGCATGAAAAAGGACAAACTATTAACGCTAATGTTTTATTTTTAGCTATTTTTTAATGTGACAAAAAGTACGTCATTGTCGTGTAGATCGGATTTAAATGATACCATTATGGCGTTGTGATAGGCAATATAACCTGCATGATAAGCAATTTACATTTGAGTTTAATTAGCTATTATTAGTTGTTGCTTTGTCATCGACCAAGATTTATATGGAATGACGTAAATAACAGATTTATAAACCCAAAGTTTTCATAATTCTGCGTTCCTGATTTCAATCCGAGAAAGAAAAGGTAACCTTCTATTCCTTCTCCGTTTTATTCTAATTTTTCTTTACGTTTTACTTCTTTCAAAGTGGCTGGTAACTCACAAACTCTACTGATTGTTTTCCCAGTATGGTAGTCACATAACAACTAGTACTCATCATCACCAACTCACTATACGTCCCCACTAAGGGGCTTGGAGCCTACCCTAAGTAAGGAGTGACTAGGCCATAGTCAACCACGCTCCCCAGTGCGGATTTACTGACTTCACACATATCTTTGCCGATATGTGCAGGTTGCATCACGATGTTTTCCTTAACCCTAAGAATATTATATGTAGAGTTAACAAAAAATATGCTTGTATATGTGTACGTTTTATAACTGTAGCTACATTAAGTTGTTCCAATTATAATGATTGCAGTCCAGCGAGTCGCTGACTGTGCACCCCGTCCCCTCCCCCGCACCCCCGCACCCCCGCACCCCCGCAGCACTTCAAATATAACGAGGTTATAAATTATTGAAGAGGTGTCGTAACAAATATTATATTACAAGCTAAATATCAATTTCAGTTGCTAGTTGTGAGTTTTTTTTTACTTAATCATGACAAGAGGTTATAAGTATTTATTTTACAATTGAATGACCCTTAGTAGACCTAAACCTGGCCTAAACGACTTGACTAAATTTGAAAAATGAGTCATTTTAGTAGTATTGTTCCCCAGTATCATTATCAGACGATGCCTTTCTTTTCATTAATTGAATTTGTTCTACTTCGTGTTTTTTTAGATAAAAAAAATCTCAAATATTGGTTAGTTATTCGAATATAGGCGTTAACAGTTAACTAGACATGTGTAAGAAAATGCAGTTGACACACAATCGTAAAGTAAACATGGACGGGACAAGTCACAACAGCACGAATGTTTATTGCGTAGGCACTTCACACCAATAGCTTTGTCTTCGCTTCCTTTTGTGCGACGTCCGGGAGGAATTGTTTCCCATTGTTCGCCGGCCACTGATAAACTGACAGGATCAAGTGTCGCTATTAAATGTGTTTTGAGACTCGCTGCCTAATAGGGTTGTATAAATTGAAGCATGGCAGTTAAAATGCCTTTATTCTGATAAAAACTATAATATTTGCAATAATTATTTCATCAAACTCCATTTACCACTACATCTTGTAAACTCTTACACTTTCAGCGCGATTCTCTTCTCTTCTATATATTTTTTTTCTACATCAAAGAAGGTAAAGGTCTTGTGGCCAGTATGCCAACTCCTTGTTTGCCAAAGTGATCGGATACCTCATTCTAAATTCAAAATGTTACAATACAAAACTCTGATTGAGGCAGAGGAAAATGCTTTTCGTGAGTAGATAGCACTTATTGTAACCATGGGGTTTCACTGCAGCAGAACGTAACTAACCTCTATACGAATTTACTCCAGACGTCAGTTCCGTTTTCAGAAGTTCGATTTGAACCGTTAAATGATTTAAAATCATCCGGGGTAACTGCATGTATATTCAACTGAATGTTTAAATAGACGTTTTCAAATATTTTTATTAGTGAAATTAGTATCAGAGGCGAATTTTTGTATCAAATACTTTTAGAAAATGATGGTTATCTGTAAAGTTTCTATTAACGCTGAGGACCAGACGGTGATTATTGAAATTTCGTCTGTCTTTATGTGAATATGTCACGCGAAGTCTACTCGCAGGTAAATATAATAGAGGTCTGAAGTTTGAAATATTATTCTTAATAGGTTCTTATAATAGTATCAATTTTAACCTTTTCACGCTAATATTGTCAAGGTTATAGTTAGTTTTAGTTATCACACTCAGGACAACAAGAGGTGTCTGTGCAACTATATCCTAGAGTAGTGCATGCCAGAAGTGACCGTTTGCATTCAATTGAGGTCGAGTTTGCAGTGCATTGGGGGTCTGTGCGGATATTGATGGACCACTAACCCTTGACATTAGAGTTGATATACAGTCACGGTTCACGGTAGAGTGGAGTGAGCATGTTTCCTTATCGATAGTGACGCAGCTAATAACGCCAAATGTACAGTATGTCAATTGTTTAATGAAATGAAGGGATCGATCAAAAGTATTCCACCAATTACGGGTAAAAGTTTCGCGTGCCCATTGAATTTTACATGCATCGTAGCAGAAAAACTATTCTGCCCTATAGCAACAAAGCGTGTCGATTCGTTATGGACGCCATAGACAATAGATACAAATCGTCATTAGATGAGTCGGTTCATTGTCAAGTGATGGTCAGCGCGAGCAATGTGGTGCCGTCTAATTGCGGCGTCACGTTAACGAGACACTGTCCCCGATAGCCGTGGTCGACGTCCTCGAGGCGCACCACCCCTAAGGATGCTCATTTCCTTGTGGCTGATTACGGCTCGCGGAGTAAAAAAGTACAATCATAGTGCTCTCCGGCGCGGAACGCACTGTCCTCATTTGAATACAAACGCAATGCGCTTGCGCACACACCCTTAGCTCGGCACGGAGACGCTAATTAACGATCCAAACACGACCGTATGCGTGGACCGTTGAGTGCAAATCGGCGTGGAGGCAGCTAATACGTGCCCTCTTTTCAAAGTCAAAAGAAGAGGGATTCTCGCGCGCTAGAACGGGAGGGCGCTATGCCGGAGGAGGACGGAGGACTTTAAGGGCATTCACCCCGTACCCCGTGGGTTGCGACTAGCGGAGCTACAAATGATGTACAAGCACATAGATGCCTTTCTCTATTTAGGTGCGCACGAGTTTCGAAATAGTGGCCGTGGTACTTTTTGTTGGGAAGTGGATCCTGTTTGGGTTGCGTCAGACCACGCCGATAAGTTTGGCTCTCGAGCTCACGCCGAGAATGTCCACCGCAGGTGTGTTACCGCCGCAGCGACGTACTCACAACCTTTACGAATTATCACCTTTTAGATTTTACCAGCATTGCTTTCCAATTGAAGTATTTAGATTTTCGCATTCAGATGTAGGGAAGACTTCTTGCTATTCGTGTCAACAACAATTATATTGTAATGAGAATCATTAAGTAACGACACTTATTGTGTTGTAAGAGAAGAGCATACAATTCATTCCACAACTTGCGATTGGTCAAGTCTTGAAGATAACTTAATCATACTTGTTCTTTACACATGAACTTGACATATTTCTAAATATAATAAAAACGCGCTCAGTCAACATCTAACCAAAAAATAGCCAAATCATTTTCAATTGTACCGTTAAATTAGTTGGAACTCTTTGTTTTGATAGCCTATGAGATTTTTAGACATAGCCCTAGACAATGCGTTATATCGTTAGCAGTACTCGTAGAGAACTCGTAGAATAGTACGTCACTAATTGATAGAATTAATATGCATATAATTTCATCAAATATTAACAAACTTCTATAAAGAAAATGATTTCGGAGTATGTAAATGTCGGTATGTACATCAAATAACACTAAGATTAGCATATTATTACTTGTATATTAAAATTATGATTAGAACCTAACCTAAAACGCATACTAAATAGAATAAGGTAATAACTGATCTTGTTTATAAAGTTGGTAAGCGGAAAGTAAAACGTATCTACCTAAATTTATTAGTAAACGTAAATGGATTCGCAGTCACAGGATCGTATATAATATGTTTATCGTCAATGAACATATACCTTATTGCCTAGTTTCCCAGATTTTGTAATTACACTACTGTACATTTTAAAGTTTATTAAATGTTGAGTTATTGCATAGGTTAAATACCTTTCCAAAGCCAAAACCGTTTTTCATAATTTACGATAGGATCAAAGATCAAAATAAACTTAAGAAAATTATGGATAACTAGCTTCCGCCTGCGACTCCGTCCGCGTGGAATTAAAAAAAAAACAAAAGTATGTAGCCTATGTGTTCTTTCAGACTATCCTTTACATCTGTACCAAATTTCATCGAAATCGGTTCAGCCGTTTAGGCTACAAACTCTAACAAACATCCATCTATCCATCCATACATCTAAACTTTCGCATTTATAATTATAATATTAGTAAGATAAGATTGTTTTTTCTCCGTCATTGTATTTTTTCTTTTCCTTTTCCTTAGATAAACTTAATTAAAGAAGGATAGTAACAAAAGTTTTCTTTACTTATTTTCTGTTTTCTGTTTTATCTTCGCTGCTTTTAGTTATTTCTGAAGCAGTATCACTTGTAATGAGTTTTTTTATTACTTCTGTCTATTTATTATTAGTAACATAGTATACTTACAAATAACTTACATATTAGATTACTTAATTGTAATACTTTGAACAAACTAGCGTTCAGATGTTAATGTATAATAGTGTATTTTATGAAGTGTCGACTAGTTGGCTTTCCGTGGTAGTTTTCCATGAGTTATATCGATCGGCGCAGATAAGGTGGGGGGTTGGGGTGGGAGGCGGCCTGGGGGTGCCTGTCGATACGCCGATAGCGCCCGCATAGTGCAGCGATGGGGGGTAGTGACGCCATATTGCACCGAATTTGTGTGCTTCATTTGAACGGGACTATTGTTTACATGTAAAACCTACGTCAGCACGAACGTATTGGCTACAACGAAGTTTTATCGCTGTATTGCTGAAGGCCTAATTTTAGTTCTCTTACCCTTTCCACCTTTTTGAAGAGGTGGGGGTGGATTTGACAGAGGAGGGCGCGCATAGGAAAGAGACATTTCATCTTTCCGTGCGCTGAGGTATGTAACGCATTTTCAAATTTAGATGTCTATGGTCTATGGTCACTTCGCTATTTTGCTTAACTGAACACAAAAAAAGGAAAACCAAAAGACAATATGAGATAGATTCTCATTTAATGTTTAAATTACAGGAAAAGTATTTCCTCCTTTCTATAATATTCCAATAAAGCTGCAGTTTTATTGTAAACCACTACCTATAATTTAAGTACGCTTTACGAGGCTAATAGAAAGAAAGTGTATTTTACAATCATAGCACAATTATATCCCTTTTTCAAGGCAAGCTTACAGACCGTTATCCATAAATAATAAAGCAGAAAAACGTAATTAATTTAAATAAAGTAAAAATCAAAATCACGATCAGAGATTTGTAACATCATTTACTTCGATCTTCAGAAAGAAACTGCATAACTGAAAGCAAGCTAAACATTGAATTTCAGAAATCAGTTCGTTTTCGTGTTTTCAGGAACCAATAATAAAATCCGTTGTAATAAAGTTAAAAGATATACTAAGAGTATACAAGAACTACATTCTAGATGTACTAGGATATGAATTTTCTTAGGAATTGTAAATTTGTTTGTCTTACCTCATAAAGGAAACTATAACCGGATGTCTTCTTACGTAACGTCTTTTACAAATTAACTTTGTAACCATAAAGTATTATTGCCGATTTGCGAGCCACGTTGTAATTACTTAAGACATTGTCTACAATACGAGTACAAAAAATAATTAAGTTGTTTTAATAAAAGTTTGCGCTCGTAAAAAGTATTGTTCCGGATTTACTACTTTTTTAATACTAGCTTTCGCCCGCGACTCCGTCCGTGTGGAATTAAAAAAAAAACAAAAGTATGTAGCCTATGTGTTCTTCCAGACTATCCTCTACGTCTATGCCAAATTTCATCGAAATCCGTTTAGGCTACAAACTCTTACAAACTATAATACCATCCATCCATCCATCCATCCATCCATCCATCCATCCATCCATCCATCCATCTAAACTTTCGTATTTATAATATTAGTAAGATTAGTAAGATTAGTAAGAAGTAAGATTGTTTTTTCTCCGTCATTCTATTTTTTCTTTTCCTTTTCCTTTGATAAACTTAATTAAAGAAGGATAGTAACAAAAATTTTCTTTTACTTATTTTCTGTTTTTTATTTTAACTTTGCTGCCTTTAGTTATTTCTGAAGCAGTAACAATTGTAATGAGTTTTTTTATTACTTCTGTCTATTTATTATTAGTAACATAGTATACTTACATATAACTTACATATTAGATTACTTAATTGTAATACTTTGAACAAACTAGCGTTCAGATGTTAATGTATGTATAATAGTGTATTTTATGAAGTGTCGACTAGTTGGCTTTCCGTGGTAGTTTTCCATGAGTTATATCGATCGGCGCAGATAAGGTGGGGGGTTGGGGTGGGAGGCGGCCTGGGGGTGCCTGTCGATACGCCGATAGCGCCCGCATAGTGCAGCGATGGGGGGTAGTGACGCCATATTGCACCGAATTTGTGTGCTTCATTTGAACGGGACTATTGTTTACATGTAAAACCTACGTCAGCACGAACGTATTGGCTACAACGAAGTTTTATAGCTGTATTGCTGAAGGCCTAATTTTAGTTCTCTTACCCTTTCCACCTTTTTGAAGAGGTGGGGGTGGATTTGACAGAGGATGGCGCGCATAGGAAAGAGACATTTCATCTTTCCGTGCGCTGAGGTATGTAACGCATTTTCAAATTTAGATGTCTATGGTCTATGGTCACTTCGCTATTTTGCTTAACTGAACACAAAAAAAGGAAAACCAAAAGACAATATGAGGTAGATTCTCATTTAATGTTTGAATTACAGGAAAAGTATTTCCTCCTTTCTATAATATTCCAATAACAGCTGCAGTTTTATTGTAAACCACTACCTATAATTTAAATACGCTTTACGAGGCTAATAGAAAGAAAGTGTATTTTACAATCATAGCACAATTATATCCCTTTTTCAAGGCAAGCTTACAGACCGTTATCCATAAATAATAAAGCAGAAAAACGTAATTAATTAAAATAAAGTATAAATCAAAATCACGATCAGAGATTTGTAACATCATTTACTTCGATCTTCAGAAAGAAACTGCATAACTGAAAGCAAGCTAGACATTGAATTTCAGAAATCAGTTCGTTTTCGTGTTTTCAGGAACCAATAATAAAATCCGTTGTAATAAAGTTAAAAGATATACAAGGACTAAATTGTAGATGTACTAGTATATGAATTTTCTTAGGAATTGTAAATTTGTTTGTCTTACCTCATAAAGGAAACTATAACCGGATGTCTTCTTACGTAACGTCTTTTACAAATTAACTTTGTAACCATAAAGTATTATTGCCGATTTGCGAGCCACGTTGTAATTACTTAAGACATTGTCTACAATACGAGTACAAAAAATAATTAAGTTGTTTTAATAAAAGTTTGCGCTCGTAAAAAGTATTGTTCCGGATTTACTACTTTTTTAATACTAGCTTTCGCCCGCGATTCCGTCCGTGTGGAATTAAAATAAAACAACACTGAGTAGCCTATGTGTTCTTCCAGACTATCCTCTACGTCTATGCCAAATTTCATCGAAATCCGTTTAGGCAACAAACTCTAACAAACTACCATCCATCCATCCATCTAAACCTTCGCATTAATAATATTAACTAGTAAGATTTTAATTAAAAATTGTCATTTGACAAAAATTATGAACCTAGTTTTAAAATTATACATTTACACTTACATTGCGTAGCAAAATTAACTACCATTTAGGGTTCTTAAAGAAGCGAGCTTATCACCTTCTCATAGGCTGAGCACATCTGCAGATTATCTGGTATTGGGGATGTCCATGGGTTGGATGATTACCACAGAGTTCCCACTTGTTCACATCTTCTCTTGTACATTACCAATTAATGTAAATAATTTTAGAGAAAAAAATCGTTGTTAAAACGCCTTTCGTGTTGACCATCATTGTTATCTCATACTTGTCGTCAATCTCAAAGGCTGTATTGTTTTAATACAATTAGTATTCATTGTACTCTCACTTTATACGATAATATACGTATGATTGAATCAAAGTTCAGAAACACTCTTGATTATTGGTTTTATATTTCACTAGCTTTCGCCCGCGATTCCGTCCGTGTTAAAATAAAACAAAACTGAGTAGCCTATGTGTTCTTCCAAACTATCCTCTACGTCTATGCCAAATTTCATCGAAATCCGTTTAGGCAACAAACTCTAACAAACTACCATCCATCCATCCATCTAAACTTTCGCATTTATAATATTAACTAGTTAGTAAGATTTTAATTAAAAATTGTCATTTGACAAAAATTATGAACCTAGTTTTAAAATTATACATTTACACTTACATTGCGTAGCAAAATTAACTACCATTTAGGGTTCTTAAAGAAGCGAGCTTATCACCTTCTCATAGGCTGAGCACATCTGCAGATTATCTGGTATTGGGGATGTCCATGGGTTGGATGATTACCACAGAGTTCCCACTTGTTCACATCTTCTCTTGTACATTACCAGTTAATGTAAATAATTTTAGAGAAAAAAATCGTTGTTAAAACGCCTTTCGTGTTGACCATCATTGTTATCTCATACTTGTCGTCAATCTCAAAGGCTGTATTGTTTTAATACAATTAGTATTCATTGTACTCTCACTTTATCCGATAATATACGTATGATTGAATCAAAGTTCAGAAACGCTCTTGATTATTGGTTTTATATTTCACTACCTTTGGCCCGCGACTCCGTCGGCGCGGAATTAAAAAAAAATTAAAATGAGTAGCCTATGTGTTTTTTCAGTCTATCTACATCTATACCAAATTTCATTAAAATCCGTTCAGTTTAGGCTACAAACTCTAACAAACATCTATCCATCCATCTAAATCTTTCACATTTATAATATTAGTAAGATATAGTAATAGTAATAGTAAGTATGATTAAGGTAATAATGTTATACGAATATGACGTAACTATTCAATCTTTTCCTTGATGCTTAATGACTATGGCCATGAAAACCCTGCCCTTTGGTATGAAATAACCATGTTGCAATCAACAAACCATACTCAAAGTAATTTTCCTTTGATCACTCTATTTGTGTACATGTAGATTAGTGGTAATAATAGCCCATACCTGCTAGAAAATTTTCTTCCCCAGAGCTAGATAAAAGAACATATGGACATGTAAGCAATGTACACAAGCTTCACAAGAAAGCTGATTATGAAAGTGCATTAGCAATTACTCGAAAGACTAATAAAGTTGCGTTCGCTAAGGACCGTCGGCCGATACTAGGCGTTGCCTTATTCGCAGACAGCGCTCGACTCCGCTCCAAGTTTTAGGTCTCACATAGTTCAAATGCTTGTGAAGCAATCAAATCTTGGAAGTTTTCTAAGGATATCTTTATCAATCAAAATAACCTATTAATATTAAATACGTAAATTTATAAAACTGAAAACAATAACAACTGTACATATCGTATCGGCAGTAATTAAATCAAAAGTATAAACGTTGGAAAATGCATCCTAATGGTTACTTAGTTTTGTTCATTTTAAAATAACTAATATGTCTATAAAAATATTATTAGTTACACAAATTTTATTTTAGCTGATATAACCTAAAACCTATCTTTACTGTTAGTTGTATTACCACAAGTTTACAAATCTATCTAATGATGAAATTAAATAACAAACGATTTAGAATTAGTGTTAGTCAAGTTTGTCTCGAAGAGAATCTTCCAAGGTCTTGTCCAAAAACTCCAAAAAGGAGGATGAACAAAAGATGGACAAAAGGTAAAAAAAGACCCACCCGGTCATCCCCCTTTGGACGTTTGAGAAAAGGAACAAAAAGCGCCACCTCCCGCCGTTCCCAGGCATGCGTTTGCGTCCCCTTCCCTCTGAGGGACGGCTCGGTCTCGTGGGAGAGAATACTTGGTGAGTGATTTTGTTATATGTATTAAATAACTGTGGCCATTTAGAACAAATGCACATATTCACTGAGAAATCAGCCAATGTTAATTTCTTTGAATTTTGAACTTTCAATGAAAATTCTGCATTTGCACCAGTAATCATATACTGGTCTCGAGCTAGACGAAAAATGCGTTTATACTTACTATTACCTCAATTCACTCATAAGTAATAATTTTTACTAAAATGGAAAATGATTTTCTTGTTACCACGAATTTCAAGTGCAACACTAAGTACTGAACATATTTTTTATTACGTTTATTTCATTTATAAAAATAACTGGAGTCAACCTTGTAGTGTGCCTAAAAAAAGAACAAGGGTAAACGCACCCCTGTTTTTTTTTAAGTTAAACAAGTTTTCTCGCAGTAAGCACGAACATATGTAACTTTGTTACAGGTGTATACGCTTAAGTTATAGAAATAGGGTGTGAGTAGATGCCTCCTTGTCTTATTTTTTACTTTATGATTCCATATCTAGACACGCACAAAAGTTTTGATTGACTGTCGCTATTTCGTTCCGTAGCGAGACATTTTTCAGTATAGGCGAAATTTAAATAATCCTACATACTAATTACAACTGTTTAACATTTTAATTTAGTAAAGTCGGGGATAGACAACGCGTTTGTCATTCTTCGCGGGCATTAGACCGGGGCAGAGTTATGAATGAACGCACTCCCCATGTCGACTGCGCGGTCACGTGACATGTCGTGACTGTATGACGTGGCGACCATAGATCCATTAACATTCGGAACGGTCTTAAACGGTACGTTAACACTGGTCCCAACATTATTGAATTAAAAATTATGTATGAATGAATCGTTGGAAATTACCGTAAGTAGAGTAACAAGTGCTGTGAATTTCTCCGTCCGTCCCTTTTTGTACCTACTCAATAACAAACGGTTGTTATTTGACAAAACATTTTGTCCCATTATGTATTTTTATCTCTCACACACACAATATACGTACTTAATGTAACCAAGGAAAGGTTACCGATGTTATTATAAATAGCAACACTGAGCTTTTTCATTCCTTGAATAATGTAGTAAGTATTTAAAAATAGTAATTAAAATGGTCACGCCCTGAGGGTGCTTTCTAGATATCCACTATCCGTTAAAAAGTGATCAACGGAGTTGAACGACAGTTAACTATTTTTAAAAGTTACAATGTCTATTCCCGGGGGTGATAAACCATAGGGCTGTTAACCATAGTTAACTGAACACTTTCGGTAAAAAAGTCACCCCACGTTGTCTCTTCCAGCAACGATATGCGGTGGGTAGTAAGCGTGGAAACCACGAGCACTTGTCGCTTGACACCGAGATAAGCGGGGGAGTGTGGGGGGACGCTTCAGTTTGCAGGTTATTACACCGGGCCCCAAGGGGAGAGTTACCTCGAAGATAAGCCACGGCATATGATGGATTTCGGTGCTACTTTTTACCGTTGAAACTAACATGTTGGACATCCCTACGGTCTAGTTTTCAATTTGAATTAGATATAAATAGCTTTTATACCAAAGCCAAAGTAATGTACAACTTCCCAATATTGTATACTTTAATCTTCATTTGCCATACACATGGTTAGTATGGTTTAGAAATAATTAAAATAGGCAATTTTATTTTTTTCAAACAAACATTTTAAGGCGAACAATTAAAAAAAATGCAGTATTTAAGTAAACGATCCAAATAAATAAATATGCTATAAGTTAAAGTAGATTTTTCCACCGGAAGTTAGGAAAAAAGTCTTTAATAAATAAAAATACCGCAAAGAAATGTCGCTATAGCCCCAGGGTTGGTCTGGTCGCAGTTTAAATCAGAAGCGCGATCTCATTTAAAAATTAATAGACTCTCAAATTGCTTACTTTCACCAAATTAACATTCAAAAGAGTAATAATTACCTTGTTTTTTTTTTCATTGTTGAGATAATGTGATCATTATTCGGTAGTTTTGGATACAAAAGAGAATAACGGGGTTGGATGATGGGTTTAGAAGGTCACTGGATTCTAAAGTACACGAAAAAGATGAACTGATGATCTAAAAAGGAGCATATTGACTATGTCATTATAATATGATATGTAGTTCATATACAGTAATACGCTTTGTGTATTAGTTACGATATAAATATTTGCCAAGCAGCACAGCCTATACACAACTTTATAAGCTCTGATAATTAATATATGAGCTACCGATGAAATCCATTTATAATGAACAGGGAATTAGTTAGACGATGGGGACATAAACCGGAAAGTGTTAGGAATGAATGTGGATCGCTACAAAGGAAGAGGAAGACCGAAGAAAGTATGGATGGATTGTGTGATAAGGATATGCTTAAGAAAAGAGTGGATTCAGATATGACGGCTGATAGAGATGTATGGAAGAGCAGCACATACTGTGCCGACCCTACATAAGGGATAAGGGCAAGTTGATGATGAATTAACAGGGAATTAGTTACATCGCTATATTTTAAGCTAGATAGAAATAATATTCAATTTTAAGGATCGATTTAAAATCAATTGTTGTGGTAAATGCTATTACGTTACGAATACGTAACTCTACGGTTCGTCTATTCTGCCTCCCTTACTTTTATAGTTTCGTATCAGACAATATTTAATGGACCAACAGCAATCATAGTCACTTTCTAATTGTCATTTACGCAAACAACTTGACAATGATTGAATTTAAATCACGTAATTTTATTACATTTCCTACATTTCGGTTTTATTGTGGTTTTGATTTGTTTTCTTATAAAAGAGTAATTATAACGCAATAATAACTTAATGGTTTAGGAGCAATCGTTACTTAAACTAAACATGATATCCTGAATTCACGTAAAAACTTCCAAAAGTTAAAAAAAACTCACCTTAGCTTCCTCAGATGTGTAAGGGTTTAAAATTTTTTTACTCTCTAAATCTTTATATGCCTTTCACATGACTTTGAGATTGTACCTGCCTAAGACTTAGTCACCCCTAACTTGGGTAGACTTCGAGCCTTTGGTGGGGATATACCTGAGCTGATGACGTCATCTAAAATTGACCTATAAGTTAAAAACGTTAGATTTTTTAACAATGATGCGACGCTTTTCACACGAAAGTTACCCGCTTAAAACTTTTAATTAAAAACAATTTACATACACCGATGTTTAAACATCAAACGCTCATATTTGAATAAATTGTCATTAATAAAAACAATCCACCCCCATGTAATTCACCCTCGGATACTATTAAGTGGTCGAAATGTGATTACACGTGTTTTATGTAAATTAGTGCTTATACCTTTGGAATAGAGTTTAAAATCGCTTGTATTAGATATGTTTCTTTTCGAATGCAATGATTGTTTCGTAATGCAGTAAATTCAGTTCAATTTGCTACGGCGCAGCTCCTGTGGTATGCGGGTGGGGTGCGCTGATGTTTTACTGTTCTCGTCTCGCTCCGGCCTGCTCGCCACCCGATCGTTTTAGACGGCGAAGGGTGCATTTTTATTTTTTTAAGAGCATAAGTTATTTTTAGAGCAAGGGTCTTAGTGCTTTGGAGTTTTTAATTCGGTTATTATACAGCATACTAAACAGATATTATAGTTACGTTTCAATGCTTCCTTTTGGCGTTTTCGCAGAGAAAATGATGGTTCTTTGCTACTGGATTGGGCTCTATGTTAAAAAATACTTTAATGTGAATTACAATTTTTCGTTATTATATTTGAGTTGAATAGCTCATCTACAATTATAATTGAGTTGTTTTGCTATTTAGCTAACTTGTCCTGCAATATTAATGCATTTTAATTTTTGTCCTAAAGTTATTACAAATTCCATTTATTGTGATCCTTTGTTTTAAATAGATTACGAGTTAAAAATTAAGTAATAAGATAAGTGTTCATAAAACACTGGGCCGATTCCAAAAATCAGCGAGCTCAGCTTTGTTTCGCAAACTGTGACGCAAATGACTGCTGTCAAGGCGTTAAACTTGCATTATTTTTTCAAATACGTTTTTATGCATCGTAGATATACCAAATTAATAAAAAAAACCGACGCGTTATTTTTTGTAAGAACTTTTTCAAAGAAAATGTTATCGCTTTACATATAATTTATCTTTTTCCTACGATCCTTGTTAACTTTTTTTGATTAGAATATGAATATTTAAAAAGTTACGAAGCATATCGTTTATAAGTCAGGTGTATATCCTGTGTGAGGATGTGATTTGTGTTGCCACCCCATATTTAGATGGTCGGTAGAAACATTTATACCGTTTATATTCATAATTGGGGTAGAGTAGGGGGCAGCGTTATGGCCCGCTGGTGTCATTGCCCACGCTCCGATACACTCCACCGTGTTTTTTAGGGGAGACAGAAATTACTTGATAGACCGAAAGCCATAAGTAAAAAAAAATAGAGGTAAAACACCTAATTTCACTAAGGTCAATCAAATTTTTGATAACTAACTAACTTACATGTACTTTATTAAAAGGATTTAGATTTGGAGCTCTTCAGCCTTTCAATGTTTAAGTTTCTAACATAATTTACGTGCACTCACATTTGAAGTTGTACGTATTGTAACAAAAAACAAAGAACAATAAAAACTAATGTCCACTCGAGTACCTGCGCAGCGCCCTCTTAAGTTAGAAGGTATTTCAAAACAAAGAAATACGAATGGAGTCCTTGCCCTCGGAGCCCTCGGCGGGAACACAAAGGGCTGTGATTGCAATTGAGCCGGGGGAGGGGCAGGGTGCGCAGGGGAGGGGCGGGGTGAATGACCCGCGCCGGGGTGGCCGCCCCCTGCGCGGGCGCACGCTTGGCCGCCGCTCTAACCTGAGACGTGTAAGTATTTATAAAACTTCTTACGCCTCGATGCCAAGGGAAATCATACATTTTTTTGCTCGCTGAAAAACTCGATCGAGGTCTACTTTGCAGTTTCTTGTAGACTTTTTAAAGGGCATCATAATGAGTGATGGCTGATGATGAAAACGATTGAATTTCGGATTTCAAGATAAAAAGAAAGGATTTTCTTTTAGCACCATAGTGTTACTAATCTAACTACTAACATCAACCCCTATTGGGCTTAAGACATGTCGATCTTTGATACATTTTTTACGTGACACACTTATAACTTATCAGTAATTTCCGCCGTTTTTTTGGGCTATATCCATTACTACACTTTATGCAAATGTCGAGTGTAAGGGTATGTGCGACAGTAATTGACATTAGGTTGCAGTGATTTCTTGGGTGGCGCGACCCCCACCTGTTGCGTGCCCCCTCCGGAAGCGGGGAATTTGCATTACAATCAAATAGAGCCCTCGCTAGCGCGCTTCCTGTGGCCCGTGCCCCTCCCGCTTTCCTCCCGCGCCCCAACGAGCATCGCACCGACCCCGATTGTGATCTCACTGATAAACGTCAGTATCCGCTCCATTTTCACTTCAATGGGAAATTTACGATTCATAAAAGTATACGGCTTGGTAAAATACTAAGGGAGACCCTTAGTATAGTTTTAATCCAATAAATCCAAACAAAGGGTCTACTTATGTAACGATTGAACACCTCTTGAGTGCGTTAGTAAGTTTAGTATAATTTGTCAAAAGCAGTTGATAATATATTTAACTAATAATTGATACAATATAGATTGAAATCAATCATCTAATTGTACAGAAGTACATGTTAATTTTCCGAGTGCCGTGAGGTAAATTTCGGATAATTTTTTATGAGATAAGGGAGCAAATGAGCGGCGGGAACACCAAGTTGTGGGCCGGATTAAATCATTCATATTACGTAGAACTTATTGCCGAAGGGGTCAAGATATTATAGTTTATTATAAGATGTCGATTTAAAGGAAATGTATTTGTTTTTAATATTTCTGTATTTAGGATCGGCATAGATTACATACTTTTTAACAGTGTGGAAATCAAAGATAAGATATTTCAGTCTTTGCAGAATATATGTTTTCTAAACAAAGTATGTAAAGATGAAGTAAGATCTAAGAAATAATAAGCGGATCTAGATAATCGTTGTGTAGCGCGCGGAGCTCGGAGAGGGCTTATCGCGCGGCGGAGACCCGCCGTGACCTTCCGACATTGTAGGACGCGCCGCCGCCCCTCTAGTCCTGCGCAAGCGCAACACTCGAACGTCAGACCGAGCGGCCATTTTGAAAATGACATTTTCCTTACAATGTTGTTGTTTGTTTTGTTTCTTGACGTCCCAAACTGATTGTTAAATGTCTATTCACGTAAGTGGCTACCCTGTATTACGATTGAACATATCAATTATTTTTTTGACAGCAAGAAGTAGTATTAAAAATTCCTTTAACTACTCATTTTCTTCTGGTTACTGATGATAATTTTAAAGTATCTGGAGTCAAGGCGAGCGAGGTTTTTTATAGCTTCAACTAGCGTTTTTTTCCTTAAACATTCAATGACTTATTTGCAGGTAGAGCAACGGTAATAGAGTTTATCCGGAACAAAATGGTGAACCGTTTTTCATAAGCGTAGGATTTCACTGGCTGACATAGTATTTACGCTCTTTTAATTATTTTTTTTTTTGGAAATGGATGGGATCATAGGCGTCGCCAGTGGGAGGTAGGGAGGGAGGGTAGCTGTCCCCTTAGTGACTCCAAAAAGATATGAAAACCATTACGAAATTCACCATTTTGATGGTACCCTCCCCATTAATCGAGCGACATCACCGTCTTCGGCGCGCAAGTAAAAGATGATATTAAATTAATGAAGTAGAGTCAAATTCTACAATCATTATAGACTACACAAGAAGTTACGTGAAAAAACTTCTTGTTAACTTTTCAATCCCTACACTTTGTAACTTTTAGTACATATTAGTTTGAAGAGATACTAAACTATTGAACAGTTATTACCTAGTTGCGATTTCTAGACAAAGGGCTACTGACGTTATTTATTATAGTACTGTTAACTAACACAGTTAAACAGGAAACGATCGCAGTCTATGGGACTTGTTTAGTTTTTAATCAAAACAAATCATTAACATTCGGTTATTTTTATGGAAAAGCACTCACGCTTAACACACAGATACAGAGTAGGCAAATATAATGAACTTTCATTTGGCATGGTACATGGACAACAATTATTGCAGGTAACCAAGGGTCGTAATCTATCATAAGATGCTCAAAATGGACTTCTCGTTTTGAAAATGAATAAAAAAGAATCTCATACACAATACGAAGTATCCTCGATTTATTTAATAGCATAGTTTATGGTATTTCAAATGCAAATGTAAACCTTACATTTTTTTAACGTTCAACTAATTGAAAACAATATTTAAGTTGACAAGGACATCAAGGAAGGTTGAATTTTCAACACGTGATTTACTAGTGTCAACAAATTGTCCATGTAGATTTCCCTGTGAGTCTGTTGGGGCGCGCAGGGTGCGGGGCGCGGGGCGGTGGGGTGGCGGGGAGGTGCAGAGGGCGCGGCGCTCGCCGCTCACCCGCCGGGGCCTCTCGATCTACGCCCGCGCCCCGCGCCCGCGCACTCCACTGCCCGCACTAATGACGCTCTCGTCGGGGCAGCTCAGTGGGGGAAGCTCATCTAAGTCAATGATGAAAAAAGATCGCATAGTTACACCGACAAAGTACCAACTTGTAACACAGTACAACAAAAATCAAGCCCTTTCTCTAATTAAACATTCCTAAATTTAATATGAATGACGCTATAACCACTCGTGAAGTAGGAAAGATAACGGTGCAAAGAATGATGAGTGCGCCTTTCGGATGCACACTTCGCGGCGCACGTGTGGGAAGCGTTTGCGCAAGGCTACTCCCGAGACGTGGTCCGTCCAAGTACCTACCGTGGAGAAGAGAAAGGTAAAATGTAAAGAACAGCGACAGGGCCTAAAATTTCGAATATTTCCGTTTTACAACCAATCGTTTCCTAAGAAAAATGTTAGCAACGTGGTGCCTGTATATCATTCTTTATTAATTTTATACGCAACTAACTAAACCCTCGATTTATCTACATTGTAATCACGGAAATAATAAAAACAAAAAATAAAAATTATTACTAACCTTTAAATAAGTTTGAAAATTGCATAAAAGTCATTAATTCAATATGGAATATTGAATATTGGTGTTATGCAAAAATATTAGGGGTGATAAAAGTAGTTTTAGAGTGAAGGTCACTATTATCATACAATAGCGCGGCGCGGTGGCTGCGTGGCGACGCGACGGCGACACGGCGATGACAATTTGTTACGTAACATATTGTACAACATCTTATCAACATAATGTTGTTCTAACAATAATATCAGCACGTTTTACATTTTAATCTAGATTCTTACATAAAAGGATAAATTAACATTAAGATTTTAGTAAATATTGTAGCAACAAAAAATTTAAAAAAATGATTTTTTCGACATTGAAAAACCAATACGCACTGTTTTATATAAAGACAAACTACGATTAATCTGACATTAACATTATTTCAAGGTTATGACTGTAATAAATGTGTAAAAGTAATACTAATTTAAATTAATGTTAGGCTCTTCCGCTGTACATGGATGTTTTATCCCAAAATCTAAATTATAAAAATCACTGACACGCGTGTCGCGCCGAGTCGTTGACCTCACGTGGAACCACCCTAATTTCATTTACGCTATCTCGCTCTAGCGCCGCACCGATTACTATTGCTGCACCGCTCGCACTGGCCATTCTCACGTGCGCGGGCGCCGCACTACACCGCGCGCCGCCTATTCAAAATTCTATCCTTACCTATGAAAATTTGAAAAAACAAACTATCTATACATGCTATTTTAAAATATTAAATTTATTAAAACTGTATTACAAGAAAAAACGATAGTAGTCCATATAAAAGTGCTGACAGTTTTCAATTAAGTTTCTATTTACGCATACTCATAATATTTCTTTAATTTTCAATACACATGACACATACATTTTAATAAATTTTTAATTTATGCATAAGATGGTTACTAGTTGTTGCCCGTGACTCCACGTGCCTGGAATAAATAAAAACTTAGTAGCCTATGTGCTCTTTCAGAGTACGTTCTACATCTACGCCAAACAACAAGATCCGTAAAGCCGTTCTGTAGATATGTAGTCGGTTCGTATGATAAACATCCATCCATCTAAACTTTCGCATTTATAATATTGAAGTTGGGTTTATAAGTAAACATACGTGCAAAAAGCGTTACCCTCATTGTGATGTGAAATATTAGCACGAAAGTTTTTTGGAGTAAGCTTAGATTTCTTCTCAGCGACATTTCACGGCCACAGTTTAATTTTAGGCTCTAAACTAATTAACCTGATACCGCTACATTAAGATAAAAATTACTCGCTTAATTTCCTGTTTACGTTAACTTCTAAACGATAAAGAAATATAAAAAATACTATTTAGATCAATGATGCCTTTTTTATTACTGAAATGATCTATTGAAAACTCTACTCTCTTCGCTAATAGTTTTATAATTTGTTTTATGTTCATAAAATAACTTTTTATAGATACTTTTGTCGGATTAACAGAATAACGATAGCCAACAACTAAAATGAACGAATGATATATTTCCGAACTGAAACATTGCATAATCAGCAACGACTTTTTTTTTAGTGAGGTGAGGACATAGGCTTTTCGAATAAACAGTATCGCAACTACCTCAGAAACCCAAGTAATCTATACTATTATAAAGAGGAAAATTTTGTTTGTTTGATTGTAATGAAATAACTCAAAAACTACTGGGCCGATTTCAAAAATTCTTTCACCATTAAAAAGCTACGTTATCAGTGAGTAACATATTTTTTGTATTCTTTTTTTAATTTCACACGGACGGAGTCGCGGGCGAAAGCTAGTATTAATATAATAGTGATATTTTTTTGTTCTAATATATGACCTCCAAATTTAAGAAAAAATATGTTAACATCACAAAAAACCGTATAAATAACACGTAAAGTGTACTAGTTTATCTTCGTTAGTTTTACATCCACCGCCGTTGTCAAATAAAGCGAGGATTTGCTATGTACAAAGTTAGTTAACATAATGTAGGCGTGTAGTCAAGGTCTCACGATGGCGATGCCACAGATTAACTACAGCTACGTTAGAGACGACTGGAGACACGACGTTTACTCTGTGCCCGACACGTACGTTATGATTTATCCCTTTGATGAACTCGCCGGATCATAAAACAACTATAAAATAATACTAAAACCATATTGGACTTCACTTGCATATGCGCGGAGATACTGAATCATAAAATAGTTGAATTGTTTAGCTCGTGTGAAAGTTAATTATGATTTAAAATTACACGAAGGAGGCGTTTAGAAAAACCGCAAAAGAAACGTTATATGCAAAGTAATTAGATATTAACAAGCTTTCGCCCGCGATTATGTCCGCGTGAAATTAAAAAAAAAACAAAAGTGAGTAGCCTATGTCTTAGTATGATATTAGTATCATAGACTTCTTACGTGTTTTTTTCTCCTGATCTTATAGTTATATGTCGCATGGATAAATATTAAAAAAAATGTAGATTCCATTCGATAGTTTCCTTTGATTTGTGTACCTTGATAGTTGGTAAGTGGGAGCGATGTTGGGCAGCGTTGTCGAAGCGTTGGCCTTGCCGCGTGGGAGCCGCGCTAGAAATCGGCCCCGTGCTTACGCAATCCCAACCACTCGACCATGCTCCACGGACCTCAGATATTCAATTCACAAACAACCTGGAGATATCCTCGCTTACTGAACGGTCATTAGAAATTCTCATCGCTTTTAAAACAAATAAATTAAACACAGGTATACGCGTAGTTTGACGAGCGTAGCTATATTTTTCTTCTGAAATAAAACCTTATGCAATCTATTTTTTTTCTAATTTTGCTACCTATAGGAACATATCGTTAAAAGTACACAGTATTTATTTTTCCTATCCAAATTCTTTTAATATAAATAAAACAAATCAAAGCTTACAAACGAAATCTAATGATCCACTAAACGACTAGCGATTGCTCACGCATTTGTCCGCGCGGAGTTGAAAAAAAATTGTAAGAATTATAGCTTATGTTACTCCGTGATAAAGTGACTTTTTAATGGAAAAAGATTTTTAAATTAAAGTAGTTTTTGAGATTTTTTTTTTATAACATAAGGTGGCAAACGAGCAAGCGGCCACCTGAATCCGCCAAAATGGCGAAGCGACCGCCGCCCATTATTCGTTATACACAGAAATACAAATCTTTCAACTTTAAGTATATTATTATAGATAAAATATATTGATTAGAATAGCAGTATATTGCCAGTTTTGCATTTTAAATTAGATGCGTATAATGAAGTCTAAAAATAACCTATTCAAATGACCTAGTCCTTCGATTCTATAGTACCTACTTGATTTATTTGTCTACGTTACTGTAGAAGGTATAAAAATGATTTTATAATGAACATTGCTTTCCTTTCTTAAGGATGAATGTGTTTATTGACCGCGGAGATATTTTTATTTGCAGTCACTTTCACTCAAAATGGTACACTTAATGCAAAAATAAACACTTTAGTACATTAGATCTATTGAAGAATATCTGATCAAGACTTAACAGTGGCTTAAGAAATTGTATTTTCATTCATAATTTCTACAGAATAATTTAAATTAAATGTTTTTTTTTCGATTAAAGTTACAAAATATTTTCTTTAAACACAAAGCCATTTTATTCGCTGATTTTGTACTTGCTTTGTCTATGTAAGTTTCCTTTAAATGAAGCCGTGTGGATGTAATAAGACTAATATTACCTTAACAGATATATTAATACATAATTTAAACATTCTGAAATTAATTATCATTATCTGGAATAATGAGTCACACCTTTGCCCCATTTTCGATTGTCTAAAAAAAACAAAAGTCAGTCGTCGCAGCCAACCGGCGATGTTTGAACATAATTGATTTGCCTCCATAGCTTGGTTTTCGTGAGATAGAATTTGTTATGAGCCGCGCAATAACGGGACGGCGCGCATCTCTAACGGATGCCTCCGGCGCGCTTTGCCGCGCTTCGCCCGCCATTGACAGGTGTCCCTGATTACGATAGCGATCAGATAAACTAAGACATGATATCGCACGATAATGTGAAAAACTAGCTCTTGCTCGCGACTTTGCCGACATTAAAAAATATAACCCATGTTACTATAACGTAGTAATGGTAAAAGAATTTTTGAAATCGGCCCAGTAGTTTTTTAGTTATTTCAATACATACAAAATACTAACCTCTATATATAGATATAGATATCAATTGAAATTGAGCAACACACAGGGAGAAACACTTAATATTTTAGCATTAACTAATGTACTAATTTAAACTATTATGCAATAGTGGACACCAACAATCAAGATGTAATTAAGTAGAAAATTATTTAAAATAATTACTAAACGATTAAGGAGTGAATGTATATTGTAATGATCATAATTGTAATTGACACTAATGAAAGTAATAATAATAAAATATTGCAATGATCCAAAGGGTCACTTCGCGATCGACGCCTACGGACCTTCTCGGAATTGGGTGTTGTTTGTGGTAGAAATCATCCCATAACATATCTATCTATACTATTATAATAAAGCGTAAACACACACTTCTTTGTTGCCTAAGATGTCAGCAGTTACAGCATATTTTCGAATAATTCTTCTTTTTAATAAAAAGCCCTACACTTACCTCAGGCTTTAGGCTATATATTTTACGCCATTAAACTTAGGGGGTAAATATTTTGGATAAAAACCCTAATGTGACAAAGAGACCATAAGTTGCTGCCAACATCAAGGAAGTAAGATTGCAATGGTTTGTCATTATGTCATGTCATTTTGACAATTGCAATTGATAATTTGACAAATGTAAACAATAAAATAAAGCTTTTATAATTTCACGCGGATGAATCCGCACGCGAACAACTAGTATATTATAAAGTTTCATAAAAAAACTGTCGCTAAGATAAAACTCTAGGCATCGTAGTGCTCCTTGAATCGTTTTTTATATAAAAACAACGGAAGTCTAGCCGCTAACCTAGAAAATAAAATAACAATTTGAATTTGAATTTTAAATTTTGAGTAATGTTAGCCTTTTATTTTTTTATGATATCAATAAAGTTTCTCTCAGTTTTAGGCCGTAAATTAATAATAAACAATTAATACAGTTTAGTCAGATAAAAATAATATCAAATTACATAATGAAATACATCGATAAAACATACTTCCTCTATTTTTTATAAATTTAAAACCAAAATTTCACTTCGTTCAAATAAAACATGTAGTATTGTTACAAAAATGGGAATGATTTGTGACATGCTTCTGATTGAAAAATAAAAATAAGCTCTATTCAAAAGTAAGTAGAAAATATATCAAGAAACATGCGATAAAAACATAAATCATAAAAAACGTTAGAAAGGAGAGTTGGAAAGAAGGACGCCATCGCACCGCTCGCCTCGGGACACATTTCTCTGATATTGCGGAGACTATTGCGTGGTGTAAGATGTCTAACAGTACACGGCGAAAATTGACCGTCCGAATCGAGTCAATGAACCGAAACCAGAGACCGTTAGTCGCACCGAATCTAGCAGGACGGGCCCTTCCACCTACACCTACACCCAATGCATCCAAATATTTTTTTGACATCGCCTATGTGTTGCAGCATCACAGCAGACTAAGCCAAGCGGTGTCTATTCCAAAAAATACTCTACGCTCATCAACTTAAAGCTCATATTAATCATTAGATTTGAAATTTCTAAAATTTAACTGAAAATAAATTAACGTTAAATAATTGCTACTACGATAACTTCATCTACAGTTATCTTTTTGCTTCATTTAATACTAGCTGTTGCTCGCGACTTCGTCCGCGTGAAATTAAAAATATAAAATAATATAGTCTATGTTTCTCAGTGATAACGTAGCTTTTTAATGGTGAAAGAATTTTTGAAATCGCACTAGTAGTTTTTTAATTATTTTAACACATACAAACATACAAATCTTTATAATATTCGTATAGATATGTTTATTATGTAGGTACTTTCCTTGTTTAACAAAAACGTATTTATACATATTATAAACACTTATTACATGTAAATGTAAACACAAGCATAGTTTATAAGCTACATTGTGAAACAAGAAAAAAAAGTATAGCGCAATACTAGGAAATACTTTCAATGGTATGTCAAAGAGAATGCCGCAGACAGCCAGCAAATAAAGCATCCTCTGCGCAAAAGAAAATAATAACGAGTGACGTTTCTCCCAGCCCATCTTCATTGAGAACGTAGACTTACACACACGTCGGTGTTAGAAAGCTGAAGGATTTCTTTTTGTTCGCAGCTTTTACCACTCGTATAGTTTTAACAGTTACCGGCAACCGTTCGTTGGCGCCGTTACCGCGTATCTGCTTATTCATTGATCTCAAAAACACGCCGAAATTAGACCTAATCTTTACGGTTTTACTTTTATCTCTGTCCTATAAACTCTGTACATTTCTTAATTGAGAAAATATATTTAAGATTATGGACACCAGTAGCGATTGATTAAAAAATTTAAAAGCTATTTATTAGAATTCAAGATTTAACCGTCATATCAGATCTACGTAATCGTGCCCTTTGGACCGGAACGCAGTGCGCATTTCTACAGTTGTGCGCAAAAAAGATCTAAGGCCGATGACGTCCCAGTGACAAGCTAGGTACAAAAATATGAGACTAACCACTATTTTTTTATAATTTGCCTGATAAACTACTGTCTATGGCCGAAGGGTGGACATATGGAGTGAAGAAGGTAATTTTAAACGAGAAGTTAAGGTTGAAATTAGCAAGCATTATTTTTAACTACAATAAATCTGATGAATGCGTTTCTCTCCTTCTCTATTCCCTCATATTTTTCATAACTTGTTTATATTTATTACGATTTTTAAGTTAAAAAAAAGATCAAACTTTACCCTCATGATTTAGGCCACGTTTGTTATTAAGGGGAAAGTATGTTGCCAAGCTTTTATGTGCCAACAGCGGAGCGCTGTAAACTGGGTCAGCTCACTGTAAGGACTTCAGCTAACACTGGCACGATGACCTAGGTCAGGTCACTGCTGAATACTCCCGACTACAGCCTAGCTGCCTACAGATCGATACTGACACGTTTATTTACTTCGCTCCACCGACAGTTATACTCGAATTACATAAGACTATTTTATTACAATTACAAATATAATTTTTGTAGTTAATGAAACAATTTAATGATTGTTATCTTACTAATATAAATGCGAAAGTTTAGTTGAATGGATGGACGTTTGTTAGAGTTTGTAGCCTAAACGGCTGAATGGATCTGGATGAAATTTGGCATAGATGTAGAGGATAGTCTGGAGGGACACATAGGCTATTTACTTTTGTTTTTTTTAATTCCACGCGAACGGAGTCGCGGGCGAAAGCTAGTGTAAATAATAATAATGGTAAGAAAAGACATATTCTCTACTCTAAACTGATTAAAGCGAATTTAAAGATGTGTATGAATTCGGGTTTTAAGAGGTTTTAGTCTAAAAGCGCCCAAAACCTTTTATGGAGTAAATAAAATGTTTTAATTTTACAATCATTTTGGTAAGATGAAAGTGCATAGGTACTTAGTAATTATATACTTGGGTTTTAGTAATTCAATTTAAATGTAGAAACATTATCATGATTTGTTGAAAATATTAGGAAATATTAGAGTTTGTAAACTACTGAACGAATCTTGATGATATTCGGCATTATATTATACTCGTATATTTAGCAGCCAGGAAGAACACAGGCTTACTTTTGTTTTTTTTTCACTCCTCGCGGACAGAGTCGCGGGCGAAAGCTAGTATATTATAAGTTACAAGATGTCATGTACAATTAATTATACAGGGTATGTGTAAACTCCTATATATTAATAATTGTATTACGGTTCGTAGGACCATATAACAGATGACATTTAGATGTTACCTTCTAGCGTATGTTAGAGATAAAAATCTCTCAAGGTGATAAACTCAGTGCTGACTTTTCTAAGATAAAGTAGGTGTACTTAAATCCTAAGATGTATATAACTTGAAACTGTTGTGGATTTTACAAATATAATGTTCGTGAGATATGGGTTTGTTACAACGATTGGGTTGTTTTAGCAGTCGATAATCCGGCACAGTTGTTACGCCATGTTCACCGGTGGTGGAAACAATCCAAACATGGTAAGAAACCCGTATCATAAGAACATTACATACTAAGATATATTAGTACTGTTAAGAAGAAAATTAGTACCGCGCTGTAGAATTGGCGCAACACTAGATTATTGGCATAAACGTCACATCTATAAATGACAGCTGTCAATGTCATTAGAAGTATTGGAATATTCGCGCGCATTCCTGACGATTTACCAGATCTCTAGTGCAGCGTTAAAATTAATATCGCTACAATACAATTATATTAATTGTTTCAAAGTACTAAGCATTTCTTCTTGTTAACTATCTCGTGGCGTGTTAAAGGAAACGGCTGTATGATTTTTTTATGAAAGTATTTTTCCTTAGGGTTCTCTATTATCAAGATTTTTGTTTATTTCATGATGTTAATGTAATATGTTATAATTTTCATGCGATTGAAAAATCTCTGTTAATAGCAATAAAATTGTAACTGCGGTTTACTAGTACCTGTTAACTTCTTATCAGTGTAAGAAACGTGCACTTATCAACGACGGTCCACAGTAAAGATTATTTTCGCATGTTATAGAAAAAGAAATATATTTTAACGATGTTACTAGCATGTACTTTCTATTAATTTTTTGACCGACTTCCCAAAAGAAGGAGGTACTCAATTCGTCTGTATGTTTTTTTTTAATAATCATCATCTGCCATTTACCCGACGTATTGTCGGCACAAAACATATATACAGTCATCTGCATAAGTGCACATTTACAAAGCTTTAGAATTTTGTGTACTTCTTCGGTTTTAATATGTGTGCCAACCTTGAAGGGCCATGCAAGTTTTTAAAGTTTTAATTGTATACATGTTTGTGCAGCTGACTGTACTACTTTATTTGAAAACATTACCTTCTGACATTCCTCTTCCTTACAAACCAACCATACTTCCGCCAAACTGTTGCTTATGATGCAAATAATCTATACTTCTATACTAAACAAAACAATATAATAAAGCGTAAACACACACTACTTCGTGGCGTAGAATGTCAGCAATCAAAGCACATTTTTGAATAATTCTTTTTTTAATAAAAAGCCATTCACTTACGACACGCTTTAGGCTATATATTTTCACGCTATTAAGCTTAGGGGGTAAATAAATTGGAAAAAACCTTCATGTTGGAAAGGGACCATAAACTACAAGCTGCCAACATAAAGGAAGCAATGTTATTATGGTAGCCGTAATTTTGACATTTGCGATTGTGAATTTGGCAAATGTAAACAATAAGATAAAGTTTTTATAATTTCATGCGGACGAAGACGCACGGGAACAGCTAGTAGAAAAATAAAACTATCTTTGATAGAACACTGAGAAACCCGATTCGAATTACAACCGAGGGTTTTATAACAACTCTATTGTCATAATCAAGTAACGTGATTGTTCAAAGTTTTGATTGTTCGTTGTCCTTTCTCGTGTACGGTGATATTTGTGAGATAAATGATACGATAGTGTTGATAAGCGATGGATGTTTCATCGCCTGAAATCTCCGTGGCACAGGGTGCGGCATAAAGTCTGAGTAGAGTTATCTTAAAAAATATATATGATATCGCAGGAAAAAAATCTACTGTAACTTTTTGAGCAAAAAAATCCGTTTTAAACTCACTAACGAAAACAATTTAACTAGATTGTTTATAGCAGGTTCTTGGGGTATGTATGATAAGTATCAGTTCGGAAAAGCATTATAGTTGATTCTACAAGACATTTGCGAGAGGAAGTTACGCAAAAACCGCACGGTCGTGGAATGCCATCCATCAAGACGGTGCGGATGGAATTTTGTGTAGTGTACTCTTTAAATGATTTCGATTTTCAGACGTGATTTATTTTCAAATGTTTCAATGAAAATTTAGGTTAAATATATTTTGGTTAACAAAATGACCTATGTAATGTTATTCTGTGCTTTAAAATTGTTCGTAAGTTCGCATATTTCCTGTTAATGTTATCTTCTTTAGTTATCTTTCTACATAAAACATCCTCAAAAGAATAAATATTGTATATTTATGACTATAAATAATATGATATGCCTTATCAACACTTCTTCGATTGCACACAGTTAACTTAGTTGTTAAATTACAATAATTAACTAATTAACAGTTTCCTTAATTTGTTATTATGCAGCGATATTTCGTTAAATTAAATTAATTCCTAGAACTTCTATACTGCCAACTGCAATACACCATGATGAATAATAAAATATGAAATATTTTTTGGAGAAGTTATTTGATTAGCTTTTAAATTAAAAAGTTTCTGTTTTGGGACCTCCTATTGACCATATTACGAATAAAAAATTCAAATGTCAATATCGGCTTCTAAGAATTTCTAAGTCCGTTAGTCACATATTTGTTTTAAATGATTTTGGATCATGTTTGTTGATCAATCGATGCTTAACTGAGATATCAACAAAGTAAAATTTACTGACTACTGTATGGAGAACGTTGAAATTTCAGTGAATATTTATAAAATATATCAAAAGAAACTGAAAATTCTCGGCAACCTTGATAATACAGTATGTAGGTGGTCAGGAGTCCTTTATTTTTTCACCCTGCGCAGAGCATAGGTTATCCCAGGCTAATGGTGTGTGGCGCGTTTTCCATGATTCACTTGTGAAACTTTCTAACCCTGTGCCGGAGTGCGGCGGCCCGGCAGGCAGGGAGGGGCGCGCGGGTGCCAGAGCGAGGGTACCGACCTCATTGCCCATTGCCACTCCTCCCGCCGAGGCGGCAGGCCATTTTTATTAAAAACACTTCCGTGTAACATCGCGCACCGATTTTTTTTCGTCCTTCGTTCGCTCCTCGAAACTTTAAGACTTTGAAAGTTTTTTATTTTTTCCTGAAAAAAAAAGTTGGTGAAAAATAAAATTGATTTGATGCCAAACTTTTGACGTTTTGTGTGATTTTTTTAAGTGCATAATTTGATTTTGGTAAAAAAAGGGGAAATATAAGTGCATGTAGCGGACTATTTTCCTGACGGAGTCGTGTATATTCGGTTGCGAAAAGTGGCGGAGTTCGTGTATCTCCGACGGCGGCGCGAGGCGCGAGGCGCGGGCAGGGCGCAGCCACCCCGAGCGCAACAGAGACGGAGCACATGCTGACATGGCGACAACACTAATGGATTAATGTTTTTCACGTGGAAAACTCAACCCTTCAACGATTATTTGAAAGGTAGGCATAGGCGACTATAATAAAATATTTTTCACGGATAACTAAACTTTTCTAAGCTTGCGTTCCTTAATTTTACGACATCTCGCATCGGGATGCTGCAGTAAAAAGCCTTACAATGTGAAGACGCGTTCTCAAACTCATAAATCTAAATATCGTTAGAGTTGATATTTATCAAGTTCCGTAATTATTTTAACAAATAAAATTTCTGAAATTACTGCCACCCCCATATTGCAAATGCCGCTCGATTAGTGAAATCACTTTTATCTCATAACGAGTCATGTTTCCCGAACGTTTTAGACAAATATAAACACACATAATAATGTGAGTCATATGGATAATAGTTTAGACGTGTGCGATATAGGTACCTATGCGTTGACGAATGCGAATCAATAAATTTCAATAAATCAATATTGGGACGTGCACCCTGCGCTGAATATATCCGCTGCCGCCATTTCGATGATGACGGCGTATTTTTTGTGCGAGATATTCGAGTTGCGGCGCGGTGGCGCGGTGGCGCGGTGGAGCGAGGAGCGAGGAGCGAGGAGCGAACGAGGCGCGGGCGCGAGGCGGCGTATGGCGTATGGCGGCGCGGGGTTGCGCCGCGGCCCGCGCCCGTCGCCCGTCAGTCGTCGGGTGAGCGGGGTGCGACGTAAACGCGGACTCGGACTATGGCGGAAGGGCTGTTCCTCGCTCCCATAAAAGGGTCGAGTTGATTGTTGTGCAGTACGTGTGGTACGTTATAATGTTTGTGCAGTGATATAATTATTCTCAAACCGTCGTTATCATCACGTATCGGCCGAATTAATGCGGATAACGTAGGTAATAATGCCATTGTGATGACGTAATGTAACGCGCTCGACTGGGTGCGTAGTAATAATTCGAGCGCCCGTTTATGCCGCGATAACGTTTGTGGTCAGCACCTGTGGATGTGAAGCGAGATTTTGTTTTTATATTATGTTAAATATGTTTAGCCGTTCCAATAGGAATCTTATAGGAATTTATGTAAGCCAAACTATGAATTTTATGTAATGAAACGATATATTGTTAGTACAAAAATAAAAAGTGTTGGAGCGCGCAGTGTGTAGCTCGATATTTGCGCAGGGATTGTTTGCATATAGATACTTTGGCTTACACGTAGAATGTTTTCCTACTGCAGTGCGCTCCGCGATGCACAGACTCGCCACCCGCCGCTAGAGGCGCCCTCGATTTTTTAACCTTGATTGAATCTACTAGGTATCTACGTACCGGATCATTCATAACAAACCAGTTAAAGTCATAATAATCTTTTTGCTATACCTTCAAATAAAACAAACAAATATCTTGTTTTTTAAATATACTTTGATTTTTAACCGACTTGAAACTTCCGCATAATTTACATAATAATTGTCTTAAGGGAATGCGGTAATGCTTACTGAATAAGAGAATTTTTTGGTCATCTTACTTTTTAAGTTACAATTTGTTTTCCGATTTTTCACTTCAATTTTAATTATTAGACGTCAACAATATTAGATAAAATACGAAAGGAAATGTAATTGCTAATCAAATGCATAACAACATTATTCCAAGCAAACACACCGATGAAAGGATTCATTCTTTTTGTTCAGAGAATACGGCTAAGACATCCGCGCGTTGATATTTTCTGTCATATACATACGTGGCGTAGATATGCAATCAATATTCGTAAAACATTCGTCATTTTTATTTAAACATGTCCTTTATCCTGTTGCAGGTCTCCCTGCGCCCGGCAAACAAAATGCACTAGCACTACGAAACATGCAATTTAAAAATGGCTTCTAAGTAAACATTATCCATTGTTAAAGTTTTGTTATATTGTTCATGGAACAAGAGAGAATACTTATGTATACATCATTGATATTGTTAAACCATTAGATTTTAAGCCTGAACTGGTGGAAATAATATCTTGCAAAGGAAAATAAAAAGCAAAGATGGCTACACAAAGATTCTGCTTGAGATGGAACAACCACCAGTCGAACATGCTGTCGGTTTTCGACCAGCTGCTGCACGCGGAGACCTTCACCGACGTCACGCTGGCGGTCGACGGCCAGCTGCTCAAAGCACACAAGATGGTCCTCTCCGCCTGCAGCCCCTACTTCCAAGCCCTCTTCGTGAACCATCAAGAGAAACATCCCATCGTAATATTGAAGGACGTTCCTTACTCGGATATGAAGAGTTTATTGGATTTTATGTACCGCGGTGAGGTGAGTGTCGATCAGGAACGTCTAACGGCCTTCCTGAAAGTGGCCGAAAGCCTGAGGATAAAGGGCCTGACCGAGGTCAACGAGGAGAAGTGCGACATTCCCGCGCTCACAAACTCGCTGATCCAGCAGCAGAGCGGCAGTAACGCGCACACGCCGCCGCCGCAGCTCCACAGAATACATCCGTACATGCATCAGAAGCGGCCGGCGGCCGGCATGCCCAGCGGCGGCGCGCCCCCCAACCTGTTAATGCCTTTATTGGGCAATGCCCTAATGCAACCGAAAAGGAAACGAGGTCGGCCGAGAAAGCTGAGCGGCAGTTCTAGCGATGCGCTGAACACGGCGGCGAGCCCGCCCGGTGAGTTCGTGCCGGAATCGGCGTCGCACGCGCCCGCGCACCGGGACCGCGCCGCTGAACAGTTGATCAGGGGCTCACCGGAGATGCTCGAGGTCAAGATGTCCATGGACGGGTTCGGCGCGGAGGAGGGCGCCACGTCGTGCGGCGAGGAGGCGGGCGAGGCGCTCATGATCGACGAGGGCGACGACGCCCACTCCAACGAGGCCCCCACCTCCGGCAAGGACTCTGAGTCTGCAGGTACGTGCTCACACATAATTGAACTAGCTCATATCAGATTTTTGTTATCCTAGTAGTTAAATTTTTATTATTTAAAAATACAAAATTTAAATTATTGTTATTTTTTAAACAAATTGTAAAATAAAAGAAAAGAAAATAGGAACCCCGTGAATATTTTAATTTCGCTTGTCTTTTGTAAATACGTTATAATTTTCCTTTCCATTGACCTAACACCGTTTTTTTGATTTTGTATAAAACGTTTAAAAACATAAGAGAAAAGCTAATGGGATATAAGCTTTGATGTTAGGATTTGTATTAAGTGCAAAAGTGAAGTGTATTATTGACTACCTATTTATTTATTTAAAGTTTATTTTGAAGGGGTAAGTGATAATCTATCAAATTATTATTGACGTATACGTACTCGATAAATGCTTATTTCTTCTACGAGTCATCAGTTTAACTATTGCTTGCTTTTCTGCTTTCGGGGAGAGCTATTAGAGGAATGGCCAGGGGCGATTTCGGTGTGGTAATGGTTTGGATAACATAATTTCACTCTATTAACTTCTTAAACATATATATAATACACAAGAAACGGGAAAACGAACAAGGCTTATTCCCAATAGCTTTCCTTCATTCAAAGCATAATTGGAAATATTCTAGTTTACGAACATCCTAATTTTATTTTTTGTCCGCGCACGTAACCTCACCCACTATAATATTTCCAAAAATCATTACTTTAAATACGGTTTACTAGCGATTTCATTGAGGAGATAAGAAATTAAATTATAATATTTCAGATATTGAAAAAACAAAAGAGGAGTCGTTTAACCACAATCCGACAAACGGACCGACCCTAAAAGTTGAAAATGGATCCATAAAGCAGGAGCCCGTCTCAGAATCCGCCGACGAATACAACGAGCCCATCGAATATAAATACAATCCGGAAAGAAGCCGCGAAAACTCAAACTCGCAGGAAGGTCCCATAAAAGACATAGAAGACAAAACCAGACAAGGTCGTAATCTAAAGCCAAAGAATAGTAAAAAACTGCTACCCCAAATGTCCAAATTTAGAGCTCGAAACTTATTCAGTCAGCTCTCCGGTCTCTCCAACTTGAATCCGGCTCTAAATAGTTTCGATAAATTTCCCCCCGAAACGGTACTGATGCCGGCGCTGGCAACACAGTTGTTCGCGGCTGAACTCGAGCAGGGCAATCTCAACTTGCCAGCTAACGAAATATCCGATTTATCCCAAACTAACTGGGAACATCGCATTTTCCCTTCCCCTATTAGGAAAAATAACATAGGCAATGTAGGCAGCTATCACGAGGAGACCAATGAATCCGTAAGGGACTATTGCATTAAGGAAGGTGAAAATGTTTTTCGTTGCAAAATTTGCGCGAGGGTGTACACCCACATCAGTAACTTCTGCCGACACTACGTCACGTCCCACAAGAAGGACGTCAAAGTGTTCCCTTGCCCTATTTGCTTCAAAGAGTTCACTCGCAAGGACAATATGATCGCGCACCTCAAAATAATACACAAAAATCAACCGAACGCCGGCGAGCAAATGGCGAAACAAGAGTCTTAATTCCAAACTTTTATTCGGCTACTTAAATTCTTTTGGAAGTAAAACAGATCTGATTTACGAAGTAGGATTGTTTTTAAGTAATAGAATTCGATTTAAATATAGCAGCTACAGTAGATTGCAATTGATTAGGCGTTCGAGCTCTAAATTTCACGAATGTATCTAAGTTTTGTTGATATTTTATGAATAATACGTCGTTTGTTGTTATATTTATGTATTTATATTTGTTTGTTCCATTTGTTTCTTTGAGTGCTTGACCTCGGGAGATGTTTACGATGGATTCTATGATTTACTTGTTATTTTGCACTCACTTGTTACTTAATTTTATTACTTACAAAAATTTCAGGGTACAAATAAACTTACTCATGGTGATTTTATCGAGCGTAGTCTGTTCGGATTACATGCAATTCTCATTGAACTGAATTAGTTAGTATAGGTTTAGGTGTTACTTTACGAGTATACCAATGGCGCGGCCTTTTTGTAAAATTATACTTAAATAATAATAAGACGCTAAATGATTGTAAGCAAGTTGCAGATATCCTAATGAAGAGGCTAAACAATTTACAAAAAGGTTGTTAAGGTACGCCAGCGTCTTTACGTAGTGGTGTGGAATGCATTTTCATTTAACTTGCCTTAATAGTGATCTTAGATGTTAATACGATAACTTCTCCGAAGTAAAACTCAACACGGGCTATGATAATTTCTAGGTTTTTTTGTTAAGATTAATTTAAAATATTTTATCAATGTTAATATACTTGAATATAGGATTACGAAATATTATTGTAAACATTATATTGTGACGACAAACTCACATTATTCATTAAACATCTCGGTAAATATTAAATACTTGGTAGATTAGAGTCAGTTCCTCATTATGTATATTGACAGTTTTACAGCTCTGAATAAGCTAAAAATATTTAACTAATCCACGTGCACATCATAGTGATGTGTAAATCATATATTTATTAATAGAAAAAAATCTATATATTAAATATGAGTTTCTGTCAAAGACAATATAATAGAGAAAATATATTAGAATTCACAATATAAGGGACAAAGAGATATAAACTATAAAATATTCTATTTAATTTTAATTATTTAGTAAAAAAAATACATATTTTTCCGGGGATAAAATCGAGAGAGGTATAAATGATATTGTAAATATTTGTAACGGTACCACATTGTGTTGTCACGTGATCGAGGGAGGTGCTTTGAAAAAAATATATATTACTGGAACCATGAGATGATTTGTAAATTCTATTTTATTAGTAAACGGAACACCTTAATAGTAAGGAGATGTACTTATAAATGTTTTATTTAATTAATAGAAAATGTAGTCTTCCATATCTAATAGTATGACATTCGAATACGGAATATCAGTTAGACCCTTGTTATTAGAAAAATCTATTTCGATTAGAACAACATGTTTATGTTGACCCAAAATATAAATGTTTCCAACTTAGGAGTGGAGGGAACGCTTGCCTATTAGTGTGCCTTTACTTGTAATAATATAAGTTAATTCACTATGACTACTAGTTGACTAAGAAATTCAAAGAATATTATGTATAATTATTTATTTTCATTATTCAGAGTTTACAAATCTACTTTAAGAAGCTTCCTTAGGAATAGTAAACCTTTAGGCCCGGGTAGTTAAACGTAACAAGGAATATACGTAAGAACATCATCTCATGTTTCCCTTTTTCTTGGAAATTAGAGACGAACTGTAAATTAACTACAAAAAATATACAAGATTCTAAGGCTATCGAGGCCGAATAACCAAAATGAAGACTGTAAAAATCATTATAAAAACGAATTTATTGTACCTACCTTTCATAAACTTTATATGAAATTTATCTCGAAAATTCGTTGGGTACTTAAAATGGAGGGAAAATATATTTAATTTAGAGGTGAGGCTATGAAAGGGAAAGGGGATATTAATAGTCAATTTAGCCAGTGCCTAAGCCTGCCTTTTAGGAAATCGAAGACAATTTAATCATTTTTGATTCCGATACAGATGTATCTGGTGTTCCTTTAATTTGTAGATAATGGCTATAACACTTTATTTATAAACGACAGAGTTATATAATAATTTTAATAAACAAACAACATTATTTATTGTTAAAAGCTATATCATCGATTGGTGCTAAATTAAACTTAAGAAAAATGTCACATTTGATGTGACATTAAAAATATATTGTCCCTAATATATTACATTATATATTGTTTGTTAAATTGTTATTTTAAATAATGTAAGTTTCCATTTCTGTAGAGGAAAATATTACGAAGTGGAAATTAATTTGCAGTTCAAACTTACAAAGCTATAAAACTGGTTAATCCATATTAAATACAGAGTTAATATAAAATAATATATTGCATCATCATATGTAGATTATATAATATTGTTGGCTCTTCACAGATATTTATTTATTGTTTATAGCTAGTGGAATACACATATTTCAGTGTTACTATTATCAGAATTTCTTAACTATTTAAAATATAAATATATATATTTTTTCTTCAAGATAATATCTGTATGACAGTGCTTAGAGAGTTGTTTAATATTAATTTGATGTCTCTACTCTCAATAAGTAATTAGAAATGTAGCGCTACAAGTTTGAAAAAGGGTTATAGGATTTTAAAGAATGATCTTTAGATGCTCTTAATTGTAGATACAATAGATAATTGATTTGTTAAGCAATTCGAGAAATTAATGGGGCCAATTTCGTGCCCGAGTTGATAAAGTTAATTCCATAATTATTGTATTAAAAATTCGTTTCTAGCGTCAATAGTGATCGGAAAATAATTTGACTTAAAATTATGATGACAAAATCTTGGTTAGAATATTAATGGAAGAATGTATTTAAGTGGACCAAATGCCCTTAAAACAAAGAATACATATGTAAAACCATGAAACAAGGTTATTCAAAATATTTCCCGCTCACTATAATTCAAAACAGTTGTATGTACTAAAAAGTTATTTAAAATGTACTGCCTTAAATCATCTCAATTAAATCTTGCCTTAAATTATATAGGAATAAATATAATATGAAAAAATCAGGCGGTAAATTTTAAGTAACTTGTAGAGAATTTTCGGCTCAGTGCCTCAATGTAGATTAAATATTATCAATGCATTAAAATTTTACCTCTCATAAGTAAAACGCAAAACCAATAGTTCTATTTAAAAATTATTTATTCTTCATATAAACAAATGATATTATATTACATAAATAGTCTATAGCCAAGTTGAATCCATATCTTTTTTGGTTATGCACTTAGGCAATAGAAAATGCAAAAGTAATATAGAAAGGACTAGTATGGTTACATGACATAGAATTATTTGTTCATGAAGAATTCATCGTTATACAATAAGGTGTTAATTACTATTTTTAGAATCTTTAAAGAGAATAATAAAAGTTACAGCAAAACTAGAAAATCTTTTGAATTCATGTTATGTTATGTTTCAATTTGTTATAATTTTATTTTTACCTCTTTTTGTTTTTGTATCTTATTACGACATACGAGGTCGTTAATTTGGCAAATGTGAGCCAAAAAACAACAACTAATTTTATGACTTATTTTTTTAAAGATATATTTTCAGCGTTGTCGTAGGAAAATTTTCTATATTTTAAATGCAATGACATGTCATACTTTCGTTCCACAAATCGATTGAAATATGCGCGTAATTTCAAGATGCTTTTACCACTTTAACCGTGGATGTTCACTAACGATACACCATAAAAAAGATATGTCATCGCTTTGATTCTCTTTTTAAAAACAGGGATAATAATGTCATTCTTCATTTGTTTCTGCAGTGTAAACCCACGGTTAAGAAGAAAAAATTCCTACATCGAAGTGTCACATTTGATTGTAAACAGAGTTCTAAGGTGGTGATAAACGCAACGACGATGCTATTTTTGACTTTATAAAAAAATATACATTACTATAACATACATTTTAATTGTTAAATTAGCAAAGTAACAACACGGGTTATTAGTAAAGATTAGAATAAGTATTTATAATATAATTTAGATTTAAATTGTGTTGTTAACAATGGAGTGAATTTTCTAAAGTGTAGAAAATGTGTAGTCAGGAAGTGAGGACTGATCAGGTAGGTATGACACTGTCGACGTGTCCTAGCGGTGTGGTTAGAGCTAGATTTATGTTTAACAATATGCTTTCTATGTTGCTCAAAATGACGCTATGCGAGAACAAAGTATTTTTGGTTCAGTACAAATTATTGCTTTTGTGATTTTTATTTTACTATTAAAGTTTTTTTTTTCTTTGTTACGATCTGTAGATTATGAGGCTTTATATCTTTAAATTCTTGTTAATTGTTTTGATTTCTGTTTTTTACTCTACCTACTTATATGTTTACTTTTAATCTCTTGTTATGTTTTAATTGATTCGGAATGCAGCTACAAATATTTTTTTATCGATTTTCAACTTAACAACCCACCTTTTGTGATCTTAAGAAGCTAAGAGAGCTGAAGCGTTATTATTTAATTACGTACCAACAGGTACTACCGAACTTGCCGAAATAGTTCCAAATGCAATCACTTGAGTCCTATTATTTAACATAGTTAGAAACTTCTTTTTTGTTACAATTTTTTTTATTTATTATTTAGCATTACGATTATTTTTAAATAGTTTAATTAAGACGTTTGACTTTGCAGCAGTTTGACATATTTCTAAATATACATTTTCTTAAAGTTCACTGCCTAGATTTGTATAATAAATTAGATTGCACAGAACATGCAGTGTAGAAAATGAAAACGTTTCTTCTTTTCAATTCGACATTTTGTTTCCTTAGTTTTTATATATTTTATTTTAGGATTCATTGCATGGATGAATTTGTTTCTCAGCATCAATGAAATTGTTTTTTTTTTGTATAAAGTGAATGTTCTTGGTGCTATTTGTGACATACTTTGTCTCTCGTACGTGTAACAAACGGTTGATCCGTGTGTCTGGCGGCAAGCGGCCGAGCGACAGGTTCATCCATGAAGTAGTTCCATCATTGTTTCCTTCTTTATCATGGTGTAGTAAATTTCCTCATTCACTTTGAACAAATAAATAATTATTATATTTTCGTCTTTTGTTTTTTTTACCCACTTTTATTAGTTGAATTACCTTTTATTTACTTTAATGTAGATGCCAGAATGTACGTATCACTTAGAAAGCTATTTATGTTAATGTTGCTTAAAATGCGAATAAATAATGCATTCCTCAACTGATTTCAGGACGTGGCACACCCGATCTCGACAGCAAAGATTTGAAGTACGCACAATCGCCAGTACACGACGCACACGGAAAGATACGGATAAATCCAGCAACCCAGCACGCGTCTACCTCCACCGAATACCAGAGCGATTCATTAAATAACAATTTACAATCTGGCGGCAGTCAGATGCAACGGCCGGTGGCAAGGAGAAGGTTACGGAGGAGAGCGAATTCTGCTTCCAACGACCCTGCGGAACAGCTCACGGAAATGTCCGTCCGAGGCCTCAATTTGTTCCGATACGCCTCAGTAAACGAAGGCGTGTATCAGTGCATTGAATGTGCGAAAGAGAACATACAGAAGACGTTTAAAAACAAGTATTCATTCCAACGGCACGCGTTCCTTTACCACGAGGGGCAGCAGCGGAAAGTTTTCCCATGCCCGGTGTGCTGTAAGGAATTCTCGAGGCCCGACAAGATGAAAAACCACATGAAGACGACGCATGATTGCTACGTTCCTAAGGACTGTGTGTATCCATCGAACGCATTTTTCATGATGCCGGGGATAGAGGGCCAGCTGCCACCCGGGATCAAGCTGGAGGCTATCGGGTCAGCCTCCCCCCGGGGCTCCACGCCCTCGCATTCGTCCCCCGATCCTACGCAAGTTTGAAATTAACGTTTCAGAAATGCCACCTTTCCTCGTCCGAATCTGAAAGGACCTATTTGAAGTGCCTTTATGTCTTATAAAGTTATTTATACAAAGAGCGCTGACATCTAAGAAAAAATATTATATTGTAATAACTACACATACGTACGTACGTAGTACGACATGTTTACAGAAGTATTTTGTACTCTTTCTAAGATAAGAGTTTTTATGTGGAAGAAATTGTGTTCTAGATGTCAGAGCTCATGGTATAAAAATCCGTATATATAGATATTTTAAAGACTATTTTCCTTCTAATAAGTTTTCTATTTAGCTATAAGAAATTCGTCAATTTGATAGACATAATATTTGTTCTATTTTTGGAGTAAAATTTTGTACGTACATATTTTATCGTACGCGACATATATTTCCAATGATACTGTTATGCATTTAAAATCTAATATCTGTTACATAGAGTTCATAATGTTAAACTTGTTTAAAGAGTATGGTTGTGCAAATATTAGACAATAAATATGCAATACAATAATGGAGGCCAGTTACGCGGTTATTGCAGCGTTAGAAATTTAATATTATACGGAAAGAAAGGGACTTTAGTCGTAGGTGTTGTGAGTGTTCAAAAGTGCCTTCCATTTACACAATTATATAAAGTAGTTTTTGAGTCTCGGGACATTTTATTAATTCAGACAAACGTGTCGGAAGTTAAGTCTATTACCTACGGACCAAAAGATGCATTAAACATTACGGGATATAGGTCCGATGCCTTTTTTGTCGTTTTTATTTCCATAGTTCCAACCTATTCGAGCTACCCGTGAGTTTACCGGAGAACCCTCAGAAAAAAACATACAAAAACACAGAGATTGTGTTTTTGTGCAGGTGTTTCTCAACACAGAGAACTCCGACCAAAGACTGTAAACTCCTTTTATCTCCACATTCTAAATTGGGAACTAAACCCTATCCCTCGGTTTAGCCGTGTCGTATACATAATAATATTGTGTTCTTTGCGATAAAATTTCGCGTGCACATATAAGTATAGTTATTATATGTTAAATTTTAACCGTCTGTTCTTATTAAAGACTTTAACATAGATGTTTAAATATACGATTTATTAGTGAGTCTATTGTTATATGTACCTATATTTTTAAATATAAAAAGATGTTATTCATTAGAAATATCAGAATGGTTACGTAAAATATAATAGTGCCATAGCACATTTATTCGTATTAATGAATGTTTCCAACAATAATTCTTTTAATTATAGCATAGTTTTAACAATGTTCTAGCATTAGCTAGAACAGAGAAACGACAATCAGCAGTTCTTCCATTGATAAGGTATATAATGTTTGTTAGTTAATGTTACTACTAAACTCCGCGTTAGTTTTAAGTTATCGTTTGAGGTTAACAAATCTCCATTTAGGAGTTAGTTTCGAGAAAGTTAAAAAATTTAATTGGCGAGCAATTTATTTAGTGTTGAAATATAATTATAGATTATAGTTGTATCTACTTAAATATATAATTGGTTATATAATTCGAATTAATTTACGTGTTTGAAATTTGAACGCACAAATAAGGTCTTCGTTAGTTTATATAGGGTCGTTAGGTTTCAGTTTGTACATAGTGTAAGGGTAACACTTGAGTTATTATAGATTTATTATCGCCATTAAGGTATTAACAATTGCAGTGTGATTTATTTAGATTATATAATGGCGCCAGTCTGTCGCACAAAATAATTCGTAACTAAACTTCTTATACGCGGATACGTTCGTAATTTCTCATTTTCGGTTTTTTTTATTTTCGCTATTTTATCTGCATCCTGATGAGATGCAGCTGTGAATTTGTTTATTTTCTCCTTTTTTGTAGTATTTTATTTTGTGATATTAGTGCTAACTAAGTTAGCGTTTCATATGTTCATTGTTAAATCATTTTTAATTATTTCTTTTCCTTTCTAACCACACGCTGCAAGGCAGCTTATTTAAAATTATAATTTTATATATTTGAAAGAATTCACATGAGTATTATAGATTATAAAACATCGTATTTTTGGGCCTTAATATGTTGATTATCTATAACAATATTCGTACACATTTAGAACATCCTGTGTATTAGACTTATAAACATATCTTTTAACATTTAAGTTTGCAATTCAATTTAAGACTATTTCAGTGACATAAATGACTTTATTTGCATATTCCTCTATTAAATTGAGACTAAATGCTTTTTTTATTTTATTTTAAAGGAGTTTTGCTTTATTTTGACATAAATGATATAAATTTTATTACGTATGTTACAAGTAAATATTGTGGATGTATATTTTCTATTCTCAACATATTACCTTCAATAATCCTTCACAATTAAGCAAGTATGTGCAATGTTTTATTAAACTGTTGTTTATTTTTCTATATTCTATTACTATTATAGGTAACTACAAGTAAATACAGATCAAATGATATTTATATGCTATATAACCCAGTTTTTATTATTCCAGCCCAACTATCTAATCCAGCGCTGGATTACAACTGGAAAATGTATACACACGGGAACCCACTCAGTGCACTTCCAGTGTAAGTTTACATTTTAGAAGTTTCAATCCAGCACTGGCTTCGACCTTTGGATTGGAATAATTTAAACTTGGCATTAAGCTTCACATTTAGTTCGTTTAATCGTGGATTTCCACGGCCGAAGCTTATAAAAAATGTTATGATATTTCATCATTTAACTGTCTTTGTAAAATCTGAGACACGAGACTTTTTACTAGAATTGTTCGGCCGTGGAAACCCATGTTTCGTTTTTAATCTTCTATTTTTTGTTATGTTTTAATTAGCTTTGCATTTTTCCCTTATATTTTTTCAATTTAAAACTTACCTAATTCTTCTAAAGTTTGTCTTCGATGTAAAAAAATATGATCAACTAATATAAAATAATGTAAAAAGAAAAAAATAAATGTAGTTATATTTTTCGTTCAATGTTTTAATTTTTTTTATATAGTAGATACACATCTATTGAACTTTATACATTTATTTTCTTTAATATTTCAGGAATTATAAGTTTGTCGAATAAGTAACAATTATTAACTAGCACGTTTTCATGGTTTATTATTCTTTTAATCTTTTGTTCGTAGCAAACAGTAAAGCTTTAACATTTGATGTAAACTACGCGAAAGATTATTTTTATTGTAACAAAAAAAAATAAGTAGGTATATAAGGGAACGAACTTTACCAGCGTATTAAATATTAATAAAGAAACGTGTACACTGCAAATAATAATTCTTATAAAATAAAAAAAAATTAAAGACTAAAATTTTTGTTTAAGTTTATTCACCCTGTGCAAAGAAGTTTTACATGATTTTGATTTTTTTCGTAAAAAATTGTTGATCTAGAAATAAAGAAAAAGCTGTTGAGAAAACTAAGTAGGTACTAAGATGGATGTTAAGGTGAGTTTAGTTATTTTTAATACCAAGAATTTCCTAGGAACTTTGTTCACGTCAGTTCCCGTGGAGGACTGTAATATGCTTAAATGTCGAGAACGAAAATATTAAATTAACCCTCTAAAACCCTAAATTTCATTTAAATATTATTTTTTATTAACCGGGAATTCAACTTTTACGATAGACCGTGAAGTTAAGAAAAGGTAAAACCACAATTCCACCATTCGCTTGCTTTAAATCATAATTGATTTTTAGATCCAGTATATCACTACACCTACGAAGATGACGGCGAGGGTAATTCTGTGCCAGTCATCACATTGGAGGTCATCTCTAATTACACACAAACAGATCCTACCCAAGAGTATCCCGAAGTACCAGATCTAATGTTAACTGAAGCTCAAACGATAGAATCACAAGACTCAACATGTCTGCAGTATGAAAATTCATGTAGCCAAATGGAGCCGGTTAAAAATGACAATGACAACCAAGAACAAGAACCTTTTAACAGCTCTAAATTGAGAGCGAATTTTCTGGAGTACATGACAAGGAACGATGGGAGTGTAATGTGCAAGTTGTGTGGGGAGATCTTACAAAGTAGAACACACTGGTACAGGCATAAATACAAAGCACATGCTGCACCACCCCAGAATCCTGCGCCACTTTTTCATTGTGAACAGTGTCTTATATTCTTCAAGAGTAGAAAAGGTACGTAGCTGTTTTAGTGTTCCGAGTATTGCTGTTTTATTCGCAAGATTTATCAATATATTTGGTTGTCTATCTGTGTTTAAATAAAAATATAAACATGCGTGTAATTTCAGGCTACATAGGTCACCTAGCCAGCAGACATAGTGAAGTTCTGGCTGATTCAAGTCCGGTTTTGACGAACTCACAAGCAGAAGAACTTGCCAAACAAACACAAACGCAAGCCATGGCACGAGATGATACGGATCCAGAATTATCTATACCCAAAACAAGTGTCCCCAATTATCAATCTATCGACAAACAAGCGACGAAAACCATAGAGACAAAACGAAATTACAGAAATACTAAAGGTACTTAATCTTACTAATGTAACTGCGAAAGTTTAGATGGATGGATGGATGTTAGATTTTGTAGCCTAAACTGCTGAACGGATCTCGGTGTGGCATTTATGTAGAGGATAGTGTGGAAGAACACATAGGTTACTTACTTCTGTTATTTTTTAATTTTGGAATTGCGCGCGAAAGCGAAAAACATTCAGTGTGAATTTACCCAAATTGTGCAAGAAAATCCTGGATCGAACCGCTTTTCAGAGACTTATAGTTTTTCAGGAAAATACGTATACAACGTAACGAAAACATTAATTTAAGTTTAGTGTGTGGACCACTATCTAGTATTTAATCTGCCGAAACACTCGCATTTTACCTTTGTTTTTTCATTGAGAATTAGACGGAATTGAACATATTTTTGAACGCAAACGTAGATAATAAAAGTTATTTTAGTCTAGACAACTTCGTCATTGACTACTGTCAAAGCAACGTATTTAGTGATGTGAACCAGCAAATGAAAATGGTAACCGTTTATGATGTAAAATATTGAAAGAATTAATATTTTCATAGATTGTACCTTTTTAGGTGTTTGAATTGTTGTTTAATGTTAAATGTCACATATTCCAGATCAGGAAAATCAAGCAGATTGGGAAGAGCGGCGTACCCGAGAGGAGAAACTCGTTACCGATATTATAGACCGTGTGCGGAGGGAGTGCGAGGCGCAGGGCTCCGGCGGACCGGCGCGGCGCGGCTACACGCGGCGTACCACCGTCATGAACTCGTAATTCCCACAAAGCGACACGTCAATGTTAATGTAATCTCAAAAGTTCCTCTGAATTGTCTACAAAAAACTTTTAGGTCTTACAAGGCCGCTAATGCTCATCGTTCGTGCCAAGTCTTTTGGTATATTTATTTGCCATTTTATTGAAGTGCCAAGTTATTAATTTTTTATTATAATATCTTCGTATTTGTATAAGAAATTGTAAATAGTTATTAATGTATTACTGTTAATTAGCGATATTTGACGTTGTCAATACTTTTTTTAAGTGTCGTTTTGTTATATTGGTGATAATTTTTGACGAAATTTTACGCTCACACTTGAGATGTTGTTGATTTTTTCTATTGTTTTGTTGATTTATTTTTCTATTTTAATTATACTACAGTTAATAATTGCTAAAAAATATTTTTGTGCTAAAAACAAAATTTTACCTATCTCTTGATAAAATTATTTTTAATGTCACGAGCTAAATATAATATTATATTTAAGTACCCAAGAACAAATATTTCATGCAGATCGGTGTTACAGCAGATAGTGCTGTCGTATAAATAAAAATATGTAGAGTAGTAGATACATACCTAGGTTTATTTTATTCTTTTTAAGTACCTATTGTCTTTTAAGCTCAATATATACTCTTAACTCTAGTCTATAATACAAATTGTTTCTTACACTGTTGTTTAAAATTTATTGTTTTTTTAGTTTTGCGTTAATTTTTAAAATGTAACGTAAAATAACTCTTCCATCTTTAATTATATCTTTGTGCCAATAATGTGTCGTGATAGTAACCGTAGTATCAGAGTAATTTTATGCTTTTAATATTTTTTTTACTTAGTTTGGAAACTAATTTATATGTTTTCCGTTTTTGGATTTTTTTCTAAACGTACAAAATATAACTTTTTTGTATATATGCAATATTATCTTGTCACTAAAATTTTTCTCTAAAAATTACCGTTGTTATAAAATGAATGTGTAAGTAATTAATGCGAATGCGTGGAAGAGTATTTTTTTAATGGATTTGCGATATTCAGAGTGATAAATAATAATTTTTTAAACAAATGCATTAAACGTGAATGTGCAAAATTTGACACGACTAGCGAACTAATTAGAAGTTAAAAATTTTGGTCCTATGATATTCAAAACAAGCTTTTACGTATTCGTGATATTATATTAATACGAAAGAAAATATTTTTTTTAGTTTCGTGTAAGCGTAATGCTAATAATAAAAATAATTTATCGTAAACGGCTGATCAAAATTCTGTCCTACGAAAATCTACATAGATATAAGAATGAATTGTGAGACTGGTATTACATATTTAATATTCTTGAATATGTAATTTAATTTAGGTATATTTGCATTTGTGTTATACACTTTATTTTTTTTGTATTTATGTAAATAAAAATCGAAGTACGCCCATTTACAATAATCAAAAAATATTATTTAATTCTAATAGTTAATTGTTCGGCGTTAATAATTATTATATGTGTAATATTTTATCTGTGTATCAAGACAGACGCTGGCAACAAATAAAAATATAATTATTTACCAGGTCTTTTCCATTTTCACCATCCATTTATTAGTTGTTTGATTTTTCATTAAAAACCTTTGTTGAGGCTTTCAACTTATTCATGTTTTTAGACCAATCTTGAGAAATCTGTATTTCTAAGCTTTTTAATTGGATCCGACTTCAAATAATGTAAATTACTTTATTTCGAATGTATATTGAAATTGAAAAAATTCGTTCAAAATCTTTCTGAAGCCTTATTATACGAGTATACATTAAAAAAACGTTTGTACAACACTAGTGTCATTGTCAAATTCAAGTACTTGTCAATGTCAGCTGTAAAACCGGTAAACAAATAATAAAACTTTTAAATGCCCACTATTCATTAAAAGAAGAAGAACTTTTAAATACATACTTAATTTATCGTCACGTACGTATTAAATAGTAATGAATAAGATATACAGTTACTATCAGTTCAAGAGTTGAAGATGCCCCAACTATTTCAAGTGTTAAGATGTTATAAATGTTTAGTTTTTCAAGTGAGTTCAGTCTTAATTTGTAATTTATCGTAATTGCATTTAACTTTTGTTAATTACTTGTAATTAAATTTTGAAAAAATGCTTTAGATACACCAAACGAAGAAGTCAAATAAATGGCAATGCAAAATGTGTGGTGAGAAACAATCTATTAAACGTCACTACGGGATTGGTAATAGTAAAGAATGTAGACTTCACGTTCAGAAATTAAATGCATTAAGAGGAGAAAAAGAAGAAGAAAAATTAAACAACGTTAATTCAGATGACAATAATTCAAATTCTGAAGAAGAGAACATAGAAAGAAATATAGTTAAAAATGAAATAAGGACCCAAAGTAAATGGTCTACATATATAGAGAAGGAGGCAGAACAGGTAAATGACCCTATGTATTTAGGTAATAATGAAGTTTGTTTAGAAATTCCTAGTAAACAAATTAAATCCGTTAAGAGGAAAAAAGTTATTCTTACAAATAAAGAAAATATCACAAGAAGTTTTAGAGCTCCTTATAAATGTGATCCTGAGAACACATCAATGGCTTTTCCTCAAAATTTGAAAGATCCTGTAAATTCTGTAGATATATCAAATACTATATTAACAAATGAAATAGCAAATCCATGTAAAACAGTATCTAGTTATAAAGAAAAAAGTTTTGAGAAGCCGAAGGTTCATAAAAATTCAAAATGGGCACAGTTTGTTGGAAGTGATGATGATTTTGTAGAAAATGAATGTCAAAACAATACTTCAACAGATACAAAAAAATTGTTTCAACTGTGTGCTGATACTGATCTTGATGATGTGCTGAATATATAGTTTTTTGTAAATCAAATAGTACAGTGAGATATGAAAATAAAGTACTTTATAAATAATGGGTATGTATCTCATTAGCCTTTTCTATCAATTCAGAAAACTAAGTTTATTTAATAGCAGATACAGTTTCTATAATTTCATGAACATACATTTTGTCTTTCATACATTTCACAATTTAAGAGATAATTAGATTTTTAAGTAATGAAAGGATTGAGTATGGCTTAAATAAAATTCTCTTAATTTAAAATTAATCTATGATAAGTTGCAATGTTAAGGAATAAAATATAGGACTGTAAAAGACCAGGAAAGATAAAATTCTGTACATTTTTTCTTTTCTATGCCTATAGCCTGTGAAACTGTGATATACTTCCTAGTAGAGACAAGCACATTGGTGCTTCTTTTAATATTTCCCATTGTAGCAGTTTTACCTAATTCATGTGTATTTGTGCATATTTTTGCTATTTAATATTCTCCTTAATATTAATAAAACTCGGGTAATTATCACAATGGCAACAGTTTAATATCACTTCTTTATTTCTAATAGACAAAGACGGGTACAGACAGATATTTTATTATCATTACAATGTTTGATTACATTTCTTTTCTTCGATTGTTTTAACCACATATTTGAATCTAGACTTTAATAAATTTCCGTTAAAAAAAATATAATAAAAGTCGGAAACTTACAAAGTATATTTTTATGATAAATATTTAGCAAATTCTTGTGGTTTGTACAGTTCCATATTACTTAAGCATTTAGATAATACTTCAGGCAGTGATTTAACTTCTTAATTTATATAAATCTAAAATAATAGGCCTCTAAATAGTACCTATTTCATAACAGTATCTACTTTCAAACAATACATTTAGGCACGGGAGAGTAAGTAACTATAAATATTTAGAGCCTAGTCATCTATTGAAAAGTCATTACGAACATTGAATAAGAGTTGAAGAACGATTACAACAGGAAGCTTCGATGTAAATTTTTATAACCTCTACTAAATATTCGTCGTATATTAAAAACATTTTAATGTTTTCACGTTAAATACGACAATATATCGTTAAAAATTAAATTACGATAACGGCTACGGGGTTCGAAACCCTCAAATCAATAAAATCAATGTGTCAATCACATAATTTACTATGAACAGACTAGAACACCATCGTGTGACGACGACGATGCAGCTCTCTCGCTCTTGCATATCGGCGACCATAACCGCTCCATCGCCATGCCCTGGTAACATTCACATAGATAAAAACCCTATTTGTTAATAAATAATAAAAACCGACTGACGATATCTACGACATTCGATGAATCAGGGGAAGAATACGAATCAAATGAAACTTCTTTAGTCAAAAAGATCTACCATTGGATCCAAAATGGTCACCAAGTTGGTGCCCGATTTACATTATTTCAGTCCAGTGATCAGAATTGACTCTGCATTGTAACTGGAATGTAGTGTGTGGTACCCAGTATATATGTAAATCGGGCGTAGCGTCTAAAAAATCTTATAATAAAAAGTTAAAAGTCAGATTTACCTTTCATTATATCCTAGAGGTTCACCTCTATACAGATGTTGATCATCCAATCGTCTGTTTATTTCTTCGCTGCTTCCTAAAATTAATAACATTACAATTCAATATAAGAATTATTCGTTCGTCCGCACTACTAGTACATCCATTATAATTTGTAAAGAAATTGTAGTTGAGAATCTCACCTGTTGGGTTTGAGTGGGAAAACCGTCTGCAAGATGGCCCCCGACAAGTTAGGAGCTGCTGCAATTGATTGTGGAAATAATCCCTTTCCGATTGCGTCAGGTACTTCACTCTATTCTGAGTCTCAAAAGGATCTAAAACAAAATATTTAGTAAACACTTTGCATTTTTTTATAAAATGTCAAAATTTAAGTCCTCTGGTGTCTAAAATTTTAAAACTTTACCAAATTTGCAAAAATAAATCGACCGTTACATAAATTATGGCCTCCACCAGTAATTCAATCTAGTTTTTCTATTGTCAAAGGTTCTCAAACTCTTTTTTTAACTGTAAACTTACCAATACGTAAGTTGTAGTAAGTTACGAGTCCGGTAACAAATTCGCAGTAGAGGAGATTGTGTGTGGCGTTAATTGTTCTCACGCAATTATATGTGTTGTTGGATGAACTCATGCAGAAACAAAACGGTCCCGCGGTCCAAAGCGGTGCAGTTCTCCAATGCTCGTTGTCGTGTCTAAAGCAATTCATGCGCTCCGATTCGCAGAGTCTCTCCAATTCCGCCTGCAAGTGGTTTAACAATCATTGGATAAGTTAAACTGTTTTCATTAGACTCTGTTGATTTTCAGTACAACAATATGGGACATATTACCTTCTTCTTAGCTTTCCTTAGTTTCTTGCGCAATCTCTGTTCTTTTAACTTCCTTCTTTCTTCTCTTGCTTTTTGAGCTGCTTCCAGATAAGCGTGCCCTGGACCTCTGGGTTTCCTAAATAAAAAAATACTTAGAGTAAAGATTTAATTAAGGATAAAACGTACGTTTTCCGGAATTCAAAGACATACCGATTCTCTTCACAGTAACAAACATGTTTATCTTCATTTTCAATAAACAAGGGGTGAAGTCTTCTTTGGAATATGTCCGTTGGTTTGCTAAAAACGCCCAAATCAGCACCAGCTTGGTTAGGATTCCTTTGCTCGTATTCAGACGCATCGAATCTTGTCGGTCCTAAATTCGGAGACGCAGTTGTTTCGTATTTTATTGTAGGTTTGCTTGTAGACGTTGAAGCAACAGTCGATATGCTATCGAAAGTAAAGATATTCGTGAATTTGGGGGTAGTTGAAATTTTATCGATTGCATCATATGAATGTGAAGTATCTGGTGTACGAACAGATGAACCAACATCTATTATATATTCGTCTATTTTTTGTTTAGTCGTGGAAGTAAATACTGGCTTCAAATACTCTGTTGTAGTTATGTCATCTAATATCGTAGATAGACTATGTAAAGTTGTTTGATCGTCAACTCGGTTTTGATCAAAGTAATTCTTTTCTATGATAATCGTTGTGATTTGAGGTTTAGGCAATTCTGTATTATTTGCTTCTGCTCCGTCATCTGACATATTTAATTCATATCGTAAGGTAGTCGCCTCTGTAGTGGTGGGTTCATTTTTAAGTTGTGAACTGAATATATTTTCTTTAGTTACAGAATTAACAGTTGAAACTATGTAACCATTAGATTGCTTTAATTTCTTGTCTAGTGTATTATTTCTATGTTTAAATTTCATTCTGTGAAGCTTCGTTTTCCTAAATTGATCTTTAGATGTTGCCTCATGCGTAGTGTTTCTACTACGTAAATGATGATTTTGATTAGCATAATGTGGAACAACAGTTTGCAAGTCAATCATTGGTTTGCTTGTTTTTAAGTGTCTTTTTATCTCTTTTAAGTCTTCAAGCTTTGTCCGCAGTTGTCGTATTTGATCTTCTAGGCTAAGCCTGTTCGTATGCCAGGCTTTTAAGTCATTATAGATTATTTGTGAGCAATTCACAGTTCCGTCTTTTTCTATTTTACATTCTAAAGATGACTCATTAGTCTCTAAGACGTCGTTCTTTTGTTTGTGCTTATTATGATTTAAATGTTGAGCTCTCCGTTTTATTCTCTTATGATCTATATTTTCTTTGGTACGTTCATAAGCTTCAATATAAGCCTCCGTTTGCTTGATCAGTTCATCCACTCTATCTTTGATGCTCTTATTGTCTACTTCATTAAATGGCTCATTCAGGAATCGCAAATGTCCAATACTGGGATTTTCTTCCAGAATACTTTCAACAGTATTTGGTTCAAAGACATCATTATCGATTGATCTACGATTGCGAGTTGCATTTTCTTTTTGATTTTCACTTGGTCGCCTTAAGATAGTTCCGTCTGTTTCTAGTCTTGTATAAACGAGTCCACTTGGAGTAAAACATGCGCATTTCTTTGTGCTCATTTTCGGCTGCGGAGCGTTTATTTCTGACTGGAACATAACATTAGATATTAGGTAAATTAAAAATATAAAAAGCAGTATATGTAAACATTTAAAGATATACCTCATATTTACACTTATGCCTTCGCCAACGTCCATTAACAAGTACACATTTCCACTTGCGACCCTCAGAACAAGGAGCTCGGAGCTCGGCTTTGGAACACTCCGCCGCCAGACGCGCCGCCTTACCACTCGCTATGCTTGCAGCTGATTCTGTAATCATCATTGGAAAGAACGATCATCAGCTTGTTAATTGTCCTTCGTTGCTTTTAAGGGTTAATAAACTGTATGGCGTCTAAATATGAAAGGTTTTACAATATACTTAACTTACGTTCGTAAAGTTTTGACCCTGGTGTCAGAAAATCGAGCTGGTTAGAAGAGCTGCCTTCATCTGCGTCAAGTGCTTTCTCGAGATTTGCTTCCAGTATTGGATTGTGACTCTCATTGGTAAGTAAAGGTTCTGATAATTTCTTCGACGCATCATTTGAATCCGCACTCTCCTGAAAGATTTAAATAAAAAGTTTTGTAAACTATTTATTTTAACGTTTAAGTGACAAATCCTAAAATTCAATTCCAATTGTCTACGGTATCGTCCTTTTCAAAACATCTGTTTCCAACTGAAACTTACATTATCATCATCATCGTCGAGTTCCAAGAAGTCATCATCATCAGATTCATCATCGAAGTCTCCACTCTCGGAGGAGACCTCCAGCACGCGAGGTGTCGTCGCCTTCTCGTTCATCTCCCGGCTGTACCAGTGAGCGCGCCTCTCCTCCGACAAATGCGCTTGAGTCTCACGACGACCGGAACTGAGGAAATTAGTCACTATTTACTGATTATTTTAATTTCCTTGTAAAAACAGCCCTTCATTAGTGCGCTCCGTACTGAAGCTCAAGCAATCATTTCATTGCAGTACACGATGTGATGTTCGTTATTCTGCTGAATACGACATGATATTACTATTAGTCTAGTTCCAGTAGTTAAAATATCACGTCAATCTAATAACCTAGTTTTAGTATGAGAAATCTGAGAGCGATATTTGAGTAACAATTAAACAGCTTTTACACTACAGTGTTACCTTTCGACGAGGAATGTGTCTGGCCAGTGCGCGGCGGCCTGTCGTCTGCGGCGCGGCTGCAGCAGCGGCAGCAGTGAGCGGCCATCCATGTGTGGCGGCGGTGTTACACCCCCCATGTCCAGGAAGGTCGGCGCCAGGTCGATGTTTAATATTATATCGTCGACACTACAAGGAATTGGAGATATTAATAGAATGTAAAGAAGGACTCAACATTTCCACGTTAGGCATTAAAGTATCCAACACTAAAAAGACATACGTCATGAACTTCAGAGAAGATAAGAATGTCATCATCCTCATGTTATATCATCTATGACATCTTCTCGTTAAATCTAAATCTAGCTAATTAGTTTTATATATTTTATTTCTCATTTCGCTACGTGAAAGTCTTAAAAATAAAGCTAACATCGAGTGAAGAAGCGGATTGTTATTTTAACAACTAGCCGTGTTTATGAAAGCCCCGAGCTAGTGTAACGTTTCTCCGGTAACGTTTTGCTAACAGAGATATGTTACAACTGTTACTACATATTTCTTTTAAGAATACAAATTTAACATTGAAATATTTTAATTTTGAAAATGTAAATGCGTTTGATAAGTAGGTATAAGAAACTATTCATGTAATAACGAATTGAAATACAACATAACAAACAACAATAATTAAAACAATTACTTACAAAACTATGTATTTATAGTTTGTAAGATTGATTTAATTCTAAGGTTACTTATCTAATAAATAGTTCTTAAGTTTCCTTTTCGTTTTAAATTTATTTTTACGTTTAACAATCATATTGAAAAATCACAAAATGGGCATCTAGATTCTAGACTATACCATATAAGTCAGGCAACATAAAAATACTATACTCACACAGTCCCAGGCTCCACACCAGGTCCTCGCACCAGGAAGGGCACTCTGATATCGAACTCGAAGGGAAAGCTCTTGCCCTTCACCAGACCGAACTGACCGAGATGATAGCCGTGGTCGGATGTGTACACCAAATATGTATTATCCAGTTCGCCTAAAGCCTTTAACTCTTGGTACACTCTCTCCACCGCCTAAAAAAATATTAACCTCGATAAAATTAAAAATTAAAATTATTTGCAATTCTCTTTATCATCTATTTATCACAAAATTTAGATGTCTTGGGTACTCTAATCACTGTTCAAAGAGCACTCTCGGAGATTCATTGTCGAGAGTTTCCATGACCGAAACACTTGTACAAAAACATTGGAATCGTTCTTATTGTCTCTGAATTAAGAGAAAACATCATAATGAGTCTCTGTACAATTTGCTCGTTAGTAAAAACTTATCGCTGCACTGAAATAACCTTAATTGCATCAGCTGTTATCACTGAGGGTAATTAAAGATACCTGTACTCAATCTCTCATATTATATCTGCACTAAGGGACTCCCTTATCAATGTCTAGTAGATAATGGCATAAATTTAAATGTTAATTTACCATATCTACGCTCTGTAAAGTTTGCAATCTCTTCGTCATCAGAAGGTCGGTGAACTGTCGATGTATGGGTTTCATCTTCTCCGTGACTCGCAGGATCCATTGCTTGTCTGGATTTGGTGCCATGTCGTACGTGGGTGTGCTATAAGAACATATAGAAAAAAATGAATTAACCAGCTTTCGCCGTGACTCCGTCCGCGTGGAATACCACGTTTTAATAATAACTTTAATTTAGTTTTAATAAAAACAACCAAAGTTAAGTAGTCTATGTGTTCTTCTAGACTATCCTCTGCATCTGTACCAAATTTCATGGAATGTTAAACCGTTTAGGCAACAAACATCCAACGAAACTTTCGCATTTATAATATTATAGTAAGTATGACTTAGTAATATTTGGTACTCGTAATAAGAATCGGTATTCTTATGATAAAAATTCAAAACAAATACTTTGAAAAATTTGTATCGTATCTATAACTTTGATAATGAAAAAAAAAACAAAACATGAAGGTTTTTAGTAATATCATTTAAATTTAATTTAATTTTGCACTTAAATAAGCATTGAGTAAAAAAAAACACCAAACCGGAAATAAAACCGTTTAAAAACGCAACAATCGTAAACTTCGTATACAAACACAAGATAATAATTTTAATACGATATCCTAAAAAACTTTTACATATAATAATGAAGTTTATTGCATGATCATTTTAAATAAGATATTTAAAAACGCATACGTTTTTTATATCTTATTACTCGTTTGTCGGCGCAGGACCTCCGGGACAGGTTTCGACCACACAGCTTGGGTGGAATATTTAACGTCCCGTCCAGCGTTCGATGCCGGTCGGCGCCGCGCCGCAAGACTCGACGAATAAATACATGCAAAATTTTCAAATATAAATATATTTAACCGTCTCAGATCTTAGATTTAAGCAAAATTTTTATACGGTTAACAAATATTTCCATCCATTATTTGTAGGTTATGTAAAAATTTGTAAGTTTATTTAAAAAAGATATTAAAAAAGCAAATGAATTACATATTCGAACTTACTGTTGTTAAAACTCTTGCTTTATCTCTTTTAATCATTTTAGTTTAAATTTACTTCGTCTTCAAAGCAGCAAATGATTTCATTTATTAAAACGAATTTCGGAGACTCGTTACGACAAACTGGAAATCGAATCCCAATCAAGAGATTACAAGGCGAGCGTGATTTTGACAAGCGTTGTTAATCGCTTGGATAGTTACAACCTTCAAAGGTCGTTGCAAACGAGTCGAGTGAGATGCTTCGCCGGGCTGCCGACATGCCGCCACTCAACAAAAAGTTAACATTTGCCCAAATGTATATCAATTGACCGATATAAAACAGAGCTTAAACAGTTGTATTGGTCTGTTACATTCTTTAAATGGCTTACTACATGTTTGTATATATTGAATGTCAATTTTGATTCTTATTTTCTATTGCCGATTTATTATTTTTGCTAAAAAAATGTTTTCGTTTTTCGGAGTAAACCCTGTGACTTTATGTTCTGTAGTTGAAGTCAATAGCGTCTAAATCGAAGTAGTAAAACGTCATCCAATTATACATCGATGAAAGAAAACATGATCGAACAAGGCCATCCAAAAGGCGCCGTCAACATAGATTCGATCATTAACGCATATCAGACTTGATGTCAGGTTCATTTGCATCGGCGGTGCTTTTATCCTTTGGCAATTAAGCCGCTCTGTCCGGTTCCACGATTTATGCAGCTCCTCAAGTTGTCGGCACTAAATGATCACGTATACATACATACTAGCGATTCGACCCCACTTCGTATATGTAAATATTTCTTGACGTATTGTCTTCTTTAACTATCTTCGTTTATTTGAGAAATTTTTACCACGAATCACGCCATCTATTGGTGAAAAGCGTGTAAAAATTAATTCAGTAAGTATTACGTATATCAAGTACGTACGTACAGACGGCTTGGACATTCTTTTTTATATATTGGATTATTTATAATATCCAACCGTACTCCGTATATGTAAGACAATTCAGTTTTTTATTTTCGCTTTATCTACATTTTATTTTGGCGCTGCTTTTATGCACCGCCGCCGTTGGTAACAGCCTTTACGGTCGGCTAATGATAAGGTAGGTTGTAATTTAAAGTGCTAATTTTATAAATTGTATTGCAGTAGAGGACACTGGATACGCCCAGTACCGGTTGTAATGATACTAGCGCCCTGGGCGAGACTTCTACGACATCCCATTTGTGGTCCTTTGGAGGGCTGGGGGGTGTAAACAGGGTTATGTAAGACTTCTTTATTCGCAGACCTGTGGCGCCCCTTACTGCCTACGGCCCTGGGCGGTCGCCCATCCGTGCCCTACCATAACGCCGGCCCTGCATGTATTACGTATATATGGCCCTAAGTGCGGTTGTACAGGAGTATATTTTTTGTGCCTATAAGTTAAATCGGCAATGTCTCAGGAATAAATTAGTCTTGTTGAATTATGTGTAAGCTAAATATGAAACACAAGAAGTCGGTTAAAAAAAATAACTTTCAGAAGACTGTAGTCAAAAAATTGTAATAGAAAAGGTATATTTATCTGTAAGTCGAATGTTGTAATTATTTAGCCATACATAGATAAACCGCATTCGATACTTGATTAAACAAAAACCCGTAGATATTTAATACTAAGCAACATGTTTGCTTTTTATATGCAGGATTCCATGATTTGTCTCTATTTAATGTATTTTATCGACACTTATTGCAACAAAAATACGACATATATTCATAATATTTCATATACAAGTTAAGTATAAATTTTTCTTTATTTGCACTGCAAACTCATGATGCATTCACGAGGTTAGTCTTTGCCTTTTGTTTTTACGAAAATTACTTGGTCTCATATAATAAGTGTGTAACGAGAGTCGCATTTCAACTGTATTAAATACCTCTAAATATTCCAACAAAAACTCTAATTGCTGCGGCATTTTCACGAGTGGTCGGCCATCTTACTTCTCTTTAAATATTTAAGGAGTTGTCCCGGTTTTTGGAGACCGTCAACATACGATAAAAACTGACCAATCAATCTGCTAAAAAAATACGGGAAAATGCTCGCAGAAAAGCGATGGACTAACTATTCAATTATTAGACGCTGAATAAAAAACTTAGCACGTAGCCTATGTTCTACATGTGTACTAAATTTCATCGAGATTCGATATGCCGTTTTGTAGATACGTAGCAAACATCCAGCTATCCAACAAAACTTTCGCATTCATAATATTTGTAAGATTGTTAACAAGGAAGATAAATGTAAACATTTTTGATACTTGTACGGAACCATTTCACTTCGCTTACCTTTGGAACGACCTTGTTTTTTTCATTTCGCTACACCGAAAACCTCATGTACGCTTACAGTCGACGTTGCCCTGAATTTTACCTCAATACCGGCGACCGGCGACCGGGGCTGATTTATGATTCATAAGAATGTTTAGACTCGACCATTGCTGCTATAATGGTTATTGTTACTGTTATAGTTGCCAGTTATTTTGGTAAATTAATTATTACCGAATTACAGACGAAAGCTGTGTAGTTCTCAATAAGTCGAGTCACTAAGAACTTATCATTAACGAAAAACTGTCGATGAAAGCTTTTACGAATTGTAGGAAAAGCTTTATTATTTAACTAGCTTTTGTCAGCGACTCCGTTCGCGTGAAATTAAAAAAAAAACAAAAGTAGCCTATGTGTTCTTCCAGCCTTACATCTATGCCAAATTTCATCGAGATCCGTTTAGCAGGCAAGGCTACAAACTCTAACAAACATTCATCCATCTAAACTTTCGCATTTATAATATTAGTATGATTGTATAAATATATTGATCTAGAAAAGCTTACACCGAGTTGTTTTACTGTTTTTTTATGGATTATTTTAATCATATTTATAGTACGTGCATTTCCAAACCGAATTATAGCTGCACGGCGTCTGTCGGGGACACCGGTGCGCTGTGCGCTTTTACGATGACATTAGCATAACACGGGATTGCTTCGTGAACGCTCTCGTATTCCCCAAATTGTGAAATTTAATATTCTATTTCGTCTAGAACGCGACGCCGGAGTGCATTCTGCAATATCAGGCCACAGATGGGAGAAACATCCAGCTGTCATGCTTGATACTTCGATTTAGTTTACCATTTGAGCCGACTACACACCCGTAGTTTTAATTGAACAGTTCGACTGTCCAGTTAAAACAAGTTTATCGTCTACGTCAGAGATGCCCAATCTGCTTTCTCGTAGACTTGTTGATTTTTTTTATTGGTTTTCATGCTTGCTGCTACATTTCTTTTTAAACTGGTGAACCCACAACTTTTTCTAATTATTGTACACTTTAATACATCTTTCCTCAATTGTTTTTAATAAGTGAAATTCAGTAGACATGGACAACTAAGTTAGTCTTAGCTTCTTGTATTATTAACGTTTAGACCGGAATGTCTGTTGTGCAATATTAGATCAATTCCGTGCACATTTTATTGCTCGACGCGTGAGCAAAAACTAAATAAGATCTTATCGAGATAATATCTTTGCCTTATACGGTTTATAATGAAATATTTTTAATTATTGACATCATACATTCATTTATCATTTCGCATACGTTGTTTATTTAATTACTAGCTGTTGCTCGCGATTTTGCCTGCGTGAAATTTAAAAATAATGAAAAATATAGCTTATGTTACTTACAGATAAATTAATTACCTTTCTGATGGTGAAAGATTTTTTAAAATCGGCCCAGTAGTTTTTGAGTTATTTCAATACATACAAAAATACAAATCTTTCCTCTTTATAATATTAGTATAGATACTCGTAATTAAGAATATAACGGTAATAGGTGGTCACATTTAAGATTATAATTTTGTCATAAATTAAAAAAAAGTTAGCATGGTATTGGCATTTTACGAGGAAAGAAGAATCACATTTGTTTAAGAACTTTACAAATGAACGTGTAAGTACATCGATAGAGGAATATTTACAAAGAAAAGGAAGGATTGCAACAAAAGTGAAACAATTACGGTAAAGGTAACATCTAAATCGAGAATGGACATTGAAAACTTTTGGTGCTGACCCTACATATAGTGGTACAATAGGGAGATGTAAATACTTACTGATGGGTGGTCACGTTAAAGAAGAGATGAGAGTACTGCGGTGCGGAATCTTCAGGGCCATGTGGCGCAGGGAACGACATCACCAGCAACACCGGCTTGCGAGAGAAGCGTCGCTTTGAAGCCCGTAGAAACGCTATCGAGTCGTTTGCTATCAGATCTGGATAGTAATCCTGGAACAAATAAGAATAGTTTAAACACAATTCATAAAACCAGTTGGAACCACGTTTTCACTACGTTTTCACTACGTCTTTAGGGCCGCTTTACGGGGACATCTTCAACAGACTGCTTGAAAACTTGACCTGGGGTTTAAATCTTAGCCATTAAATTAAAGTAAAATGAATGAAGCTAGCTCTCATATTATAATTCCTTAGAATACGTAGCTATATTTAAAGTCGTACCCTGTGATAATCGTCGCCATGTTTGATCTTCTTTCCGTTCATGTTGACGCTGTAGTTGTAGTACTTGGAGTTCATGATGAGACCGCCCCACTCACGCCAGCCGGGCGGGATGTAAGACCCGTTGTACTTGTTCAAATACTTCCCGAAGTAGCCTGGATAATGAGGAAAATACATAATTAAAGGTAACATTGAACTGTTGCTAAAAGGGCTGAAAATCTGTGCACAACCTGTGTACAAAACATTAATGATTTTTTTTCGGGAGAGGACTAAATTCCATCTGATGTTAGGCGACTTACTTCCATTTGGCTACTAAGGTTGTCCCTTACCGTAGCCCCTTATGAAATATCTATACTAAGGGACTGCTTAAGTAACCATTTAAACTTCAAAGGAAGAGTACGGCACTTCGTATTAATATTTAAAATTATTACACTATAAATAATGTACTTACAAATTGCAAAATGTAATTTGATGAAAACATTAATTAAAATATATTAAGTTGATATGACGAAAAATTCAGCCGCGCCAAAAAATGTTACTGAAATACGACAGACAATAGATCCGAAATTTTAATTTAGGTGTCGTTAATGCAAATGCAGGGAGATTTTTAATTTTCGAGAGTCGTGTCTGCGTCAGCCAGATGCCGTAGAGTAGGCAAGGAGATTGTCGCTAGGGTTGCCAACACACAACTGTTAATAATATCTCAAAATTACAAAAATAATTAAAAAATATGTTATATTAAATTTTCACGCATATTCTTAATGCGCTTTGATGTTTAAATGTTATTAGCATAGTGCATTATATTGGTTACCTTAAGAATAGGCTTCTGAGAGCCGTTTACATAACGATCATAAGATATTTAGTACTACTGCGAGCGCTTCTGCTAAGAGCAATATATTTTACAGGTGAGGCTATGCCAGCCCTATGCCAGTCTCCTTGTAGATTCCTCGGGGAGTTTACGAGCACAATCTCAAGCCGGGGACCGAAAGTGCGGAGTAAATTTCAGCGCTCTTCAATTAAAACTGTCACATCAAATGCAGCGCCCGACAACTTGTGCAAACGAATAACTTTTGTAAATACATCAATTCTAATATTTCATATATTAAAATTTACTCTAGACCGTACATTATAAAGATAGTGTTTCGCTAGAATTGTAAGATTCGAATGTCACGACATCTAGCGTTAATCTAATGGCACTAAAATTGCTAGATACTAAACTGACATTTTTCTACGTAAAAACAGATCTTACTAATATTATAAATGCGAAAGTTTAGATGGATGGATGTTTGTTAGAGTTTGTAGACCAAACGCCTGACCGGATCTAGATGAAATTCGGCATAGACGTAGACGATAGTCTAAAAGAACACATAGGTTACTCACTTTTGTTATTTTTAATTCCATGCGGACGGAGTCGCGGGCGAATGCTTGTATGTAATAAAATCTTCAATATCTTATGTAGCAATAAATTTAATAGGTTTTAACAAATGCAATTGAAAATTGTTTTTAAATTTGTTTGCTTTGTTGTTTCATAACATTTGCTAACATAGAGTTCAAACCGCAGCGTAAACATAACTAAACAAAGTACGCAAGAAGTTAAGCAACTTAGGTCTCCCGGACTTAGGCCAAATCCGAGCTTATGACCGCAGCAAGACTAGTCGAGTTGAGTGGGGTCTGAAGTGGCCAGACGCTAAGTCTGAAAAGCTGTGAAAAAGAAAGTTTGCGCCTTACAACGAAATGTTTTTAAAATTTCCACGTACGTAGACGTAACGATTTTCTTTTGTTTATCAAAAAATCCTAAACTATTTAATTATGCCCATTATCTATATCTATACTTCTATATCTATATCTATACTTCTATACTATTATAATAAAGCGTAAACACACACTTCTTTGTTGCCTAAGATGTCAGCAATTACAGCATATTTTTGAATAATTCTTTTTTTAATAAAAAGCCCTACACTTACGTCATGCTTTAGGCTATATATTTTCACGCCATTAAACTTAGGGGGTAAATATTCTGGATAAAAACCCTAATGTGGGAAAGAGACCATAAGTTGCTGCCAACATCAAGAAAGCAAGATTGCTAAGGTTTATCATGTCATGTCATTTTGACATTTGCAATTGATAATTTGACAAATGTAAACAATAAAATAAAGTTTTTATAATTTCACGCGGATGAAGCCGCACGCGAACAGCTAGTTTATTATATGACGATAAAATTACTGCTTTATTTAATTTACTATTGGCATTAAAAAGATTCAATTAAAAAAAGGGAACAGTCTCCTTAAATAAAACTATTCAATGATGTAGTAACATTGATTAGTTGTGTATAAATATAAGATAGTAATAGTCAAACACGACCTTTGCAAATAAAGACGGGGCCGATTGCAAATATAATGCACACTGTTACAAGGAACTTGTGTCATCCATCCGCAAACGATAACATTATCTTAAAACTGCACAGGCTAGTCCTTCTTAGAATTAGTAACAGTACTGTTCTTTTAATATTACATCTAACCTTTTATAGTTACTTTAAATTATTGAAATAAACAGTTACCAAATAACCTTTTTTCATAAGTGTCAAACCGACTCCAAGCTAACCCGATCATCGGCGCAACATAACCTATAAATTAAAGTAATATTTATTGTTATACGTTAAATCGTTTGTCCCTTATTTAAAGAACATTAAAAATAAATGATTTCTGTATTTTGTACGTATAATACATATTTTCGTAACACTTAATTTGATCCATAAATAACGGTAACTGGTTTTTTCAAAACATGCTATTAGTGGTTCTAATTGTTTATCTGTAGAAAGCTGATTGTCAATATTCGTTGAACGTGATGCTATGTTACCCCGTTTAAATTACTGATAGTGATGAGAACACTCTAATAAGAATATGGGTTAGTACCCAAGAACTAATATCAATTAAGTTTTTTCTACATTTATTCGTAACCAGCTGTTGCTCCCGACTTCAGTCGCGTGAAAAAATAGTAAAAATGTAGCATACGGTACTCTGTGATAACATAGCTTTTTAATGGTGCAAGAATTTTTGAAATCGGTCCAGTAGTTTTTGAGTTATTTCAATACATACAAAAATCCAAAAATACAAACCTTTCCTATACAATATTAAGTATATATGTACCTATATACGATTACGATAGCACACGATAGCTACATATGTATGTAATCGTTATATCGTGTTTATGAGTATAAACTTTCACGATTTGAACCCACATTTATGATAGACTTGATCGTGTTTACCACAAATAAGGCATCATTCAGATCTCGAGTTAAGTTGACGCAATATTGTCTTTGTCTAGAGAAAATTATTTACAAAATGGTATAGTGCAGCAGATTATGACTGAGAAAATAGTACCATTATTAATGTTTTTGTTTATAAAAACGAAGAAAACGTGAAGTATTTTTTTTTTAATATTGATTTTTTGTAAATTTACTAATGTTTCCTTTAACCATTTCAACTAAGCTCTAGACTTGTGCTAGGGTATGGTTCACGACAATAGTCGAATGGCGGGGATTCGAACCCTCGACCGCAAGATCGGCGGTAGTCCATACCTCAAACCATTAGGCTATTGGCGTTACAGATATTAATTAGTTGCTGTGTAACTTTTAGTTTTTCATTCCCGTCTTCAAAATCATGAATTGAGATGCATTCTGATAGCATTAAGAAATGAATCGTCATACGAGTATTGACACAGAGCAGCTGAGTTTATTTGCGTCCTACATACCCGCCACAAACGTGACTATTTCCATGAAATTATTTCCAGTATATAATCGCAATCAGAGCAACTGTCAGCGATAAGAATTAGCGGAATATGTTAATTTAGGTTGTTTAACGTTTGTGTTGCGAACGTGTTCCCAGAAAACGCACTGATAGACATCGGCATCTAGCAAAGGCGTGTATCTGTCTTATTTCCAGTTAATGCTTTCTTGACCTTTAACTAGTCTAATACAGTGTCGTTAGAATTACCAGAGTATCTATTCTTCGTTGCATAAACCATAAACAATTGGATGTCATTCGAAATTGAAATTCTAAGGTTGCCAAATTATTCATTAAATATTATGTTTTATTGTTTTGGAGCCACTCGTAGTTATCATAGTTTTCTTCGCGTAACCAAGAAATATTAAGAAATAGCTGTCGCTCGCGACTTCGTCCGCGTTGTATTAGAAAAAACAAAAGCAAGTAGCCTATGTGTTCTTCCAGAATATGCTCTACATCTATGTCAAATTTCATCTAAATTCGTTCAGCCGTTTAAGGTATAAACTCTAACAAACATCCATCTATCCATCCATCCATCCATCCATCCATCCATCCATCCATCCATCCATCCATCCATCCATCCATCCATCCATCCATCCATCCATCCATCCATCCATCCATCCATCCATCCATCCATCCATCCATCCATCCATCCATCCATCCATCCATCCATCCATCCATCCATCCATCCATCCATCCATCCATCCATCCATCCATCCATCCATCCATCCATCCATCCATCCATCCATCCATCCATCCATCCATCCATCCATCCATCCATCCATCCATCCATCCATCCATCCATCCATCCATCCATCCATCCATCCATCCATCCATCCATCCATCCATCCATCCATCCATCCATCCATCCATCCATCCATCCATCCATCCATCCATCCATCCATCCATCCATCCATCCATCCATCCATCCATCCATCCATCCATCCATCCATCCATCCATCCATCCATCCATCCATCCATCCATCCATCCATCCATCCATCCATCCATCCATCCATCCATCCATCCATCCATCCATCCATCCATCCATCCATCCATCCATCCATCCATCCATCCATCCATCCATCCATCCATCCATCCATCCATCCATCCATCCATCCATCCATCCATCCATCCATCCATCCATCCATCCATCCATCCATCCATCCATCCATCCATCCATCCATCTATCCATCCATACATCCATCTAAACTTTCGCATTTATAATATTAGTAAGAAGTAAAATATATTTTTATTCACAAATCAAAGCCGAACTTTTAATTATGAGGCCGTCAAAAGTCAACAAAAAGAAGCATTCGATTAAATAATTTATTAAGAGATAATAATTATCAAAGTTAACGATAAAACGGCAATTTCGATGCTGTTAATTGTTCTGTATTTAAGTTGAGCCGCTTACAAATCTTAACTGGCCTGTCTTGTTTTATTTCAAGTTTCAACCGTCTCGAGTTTAATGCCGTCGTAAATTTTATAATTCCGCGAAACGGCCTGACAAAGTTACGTCCGTCTAAATCAATATGATTACACGCCGGAGTAATTATGTTCAAACTTAATCCGTTAATACGGCTATGTTTTAGACTGGCGCTTGCGGAATTTCAGTTATAATAAATCGTTCTTTTACGGATAAGACTTTACTAAAATATGCCACGCTGTAACTTCATAGAATATAAAAAAGAAGAAGAAAAATATACAAATACTATGTTACTTATGTGGGGAATATTACTAATATTATGAATACGAAAGCTTAGATGGATGTTTGTTAGAGTTTGTAGCCTAAACAGCTGAACGGATTTCTATGAAATTTGGCATAGATGTAGACGATAGTGTGTAAAACCACATAGGCTATTTACTTTTGTTTTTTTTTTTTTTTTTTTCGCTAATATACTCTAAAATAAAAATATAGCTAATGTGCCATAACTTTCGGTTCCAAAACATAATTTTACAGACAGTTTTTTATAAAGATCTATATTTCCAAACAGTGTTTTAATTTCCATAAGTAAATACTAAGCTAAAATGTATGCTATCTCATTTTATCTTCCTAAAACACAATATTTATTTAGTCGTAGGGAGATTGGGGTGGAATCATTTATGTAAATTAATGGCGTTGTCAGAAGTACGGAACCCCACTCGCTCATGCATATAATACGTGTCAAAAGTGATAAACGTGCATAGTTTACAGCGGCACGTGAATATTTATCATGTTATAGAGTTACACGGGAAATGTAATGAAGAGAAAGACAACTTTTAAACAACTTTGTGTAGTTACTAAAAGATACGAACCTATGTAGAATGATGAATGACATATTTCTATTTTACCAAAAATAACCTAGTAAAAATTCATGGACTATGCGATGAGACGATGGGGATATAAACCAGAAAGTGTTAAGAATGAATGATCATTACAAAGGAAGAGGAAGACCGAAGAAAGTATAGATGGATTGTGTGAAAGAGGGTATGCTTAAGAAGGCAGTGGATTCAGATATGACGCCTGATAGAAATGTATGGAAGAGCAGCACATACTGTGCCGACCCTCCGTAAGGGATAAGTATAAGTTGATGATGATGAACCTAGGAAAAATTCACTCCTATATCCTAAAGTTAGCAAGATTAAGGTGAATTAGCATTCATTAAATTACACACGTCAAAGCATTAGTGTCTTTTTAAAAATGGTTCATCATAAGTTCTATCGTTTTTTCGATATTCATAAATCTAAAACCAGAGTAATTTATGAAATTAAAAATTGCGGAAGTTTTCTAAAATATAAACTAGATGGTGCTTCTCTAGCGGTGTTGTAAATACATCCCTATTTCAGTGACGCGGGTTCCTATTCCTAGTCGCTGGAATTTAATTTGATGACAGCTCGCTTAATCTGACTATAGCTGCTGACAGGACAGTTAGTCGTTCGTGATTTTGCCTTCAAATAAAGCGACAAGAAACTTGTGTTTGTAAAATGCCCTCACGATCTATTTGTTTTAATATTTTAAAATTTTTCACATAATTAAGATTTTTGTCATTGTAGTTTTTATTTCATTCTAATTCAATGCACGAAATTGTTGATACGATTAGACACAAACCTTTTAAATATTGAGGTTAGTATATTTTTAGCTATAAATACTTAGAATAAAAACAAATATGTACATACTATATGTTATTACATTTTAGACAAAAGTGCGAGTTATGTAAACAAATATACAAAGTTACAAGCTTACGTCGTGGAAACTCCACTTGTGAAATATTAAATCATTTCTCGTTTTAGGTTAAGTATGTTTTGTACCGCAAACCACAAAGGATAACTAAATAAAATATAATTTTCGCAAACCCGTACTTCAGCGTCCGACAAATAGTTTCTTGTAAGAGGAAATGCTTTGTCGACTATAATTGGATGGCTAATCTATCAATCATATAAATATTGCATTGTTGTGTTCAGTCACAACGTACTAGAAAATGAGACAAAATTACAAACATTAATTATTCTTTATATATAAGTCTAGTTGTTGCCCGCGACTCTGTCCGCGGTAATTAATAAAACAATGGTAGCCTATTTTTTTCCACGTCTATGACAAACAGCAAGATCTACTGAGTCATTCTGGCGATCCTAGTAACAAACATCCATCCATCTAGACTTTCGCATATATAATATTAGTCAAAATTAGTGAGATAGGTTGGACTGCATGGGTCCTATACATAAATTTACAAGTTTTTTACTATTTTTTTTCAATATTTGAACTCTGCTTGACATCTTTCACTTCCTGTAATACAAATTGTTATATCTTGTTTTAATCATTAGATATTGATTAGAACATAATCTTAACAGTCACTTCTATTTTTTTCTAGAGTTAGATTTTTGATGTGTGTTAAAGATGGCGGTAGTTAGAGCAATAGCTAGAACACAATAGCCGCTATTAGCATTGCTCGTTGATATATAGGTCGGTGATTAATCATTTGAACGCTTCCATTCGTCGCGCTTGTTATTTACGACCATGCGTGGGATAATAATAGATTTAAAGTGCTTTACCAATATGACAAACGTATAGCATATGATATAGTGTATTTTTTAAATGAAATGAAACGATAATTTTAAAGCAAACAGGACTAATATAGTCTTCAATTAATCCAATTTATGATCTGATTTTTAGACACTAGAATGCCAACAAAATTTAATTGAATTCATAATAAAATCAGTTACAGTGGTAGAGCCCGCTTTAACATCATCGCACGAATGGGTAGGATCGCCCGGTGAAATACCACGATCACACAGAAGACAGGCGTGAAGTGGGCGCAATTATGCGTTTCGTCTGATGAGAGTTGTGCCGGAGGCCTAACTTTAGCCCCTTTTCATTCCCATCCTTTTTCTCTCATTAGAATAGGATGGAAAGGGAACATAGATTTGACGGTGGAGGAGACGCATAGGAAGGGGAAACATCCTCTTTATGTGCGTCTCCTCCGCCGTCGATTAAGGGTAGTCAACGCATCCGCTATTGCGAATGTCTATGGGCAGCAATCGCTTCGTCATTTTGGCGGATTCAGGTGGCCGCTTGCTCAGAGCCACCTTATGATATAAAAAAGTCGAGAATGCGTATGTGTGTTAAGAATTTTATTCTACCTATACCATTTAACATAAATAATCGTAAATGCTATTAATTTCGTAATAAAAAGTAACAAATAATCACAAATAGGCATATTAATGATATTGACAAAACGGATTAACAGGTCCGCCTTAATGCACATCCAAAACCGGCTTTTCCATGGAAAGTCTAATATGAATGGGCGATGTCCATTCAGTTAGTATGAATGGTCGATGCCACGTGCCTCACCCACGCCAATACGGAAGTGCTGATTTGTTCTTCACAACTACTGCTTATGGCACAAGATGTAAGCGATACGTCTTTATTGATAGGATAACACTAGTTATCTTTATTTAATAATCTATATCTATACTTATTATAATAAAGCGTAAACACACACTTCTTTGTTGCCTAAGATGTCAGCAATTACAGCATATTTTTTAATAATTATTTTTTTAATAAAAAGCCCTACACTTACGTCATGCGTTAGGCTATATATTTTCACGCCATTAAACTTAGGGGGTAAATATTTTGGATTAGAACCCTAATGTGGGAAAGAGATCATAGTAGCTTTTCCAGACTATGTTCTACATCTATTCCAAATTTTATCGAGATCGGTTCAGCTGTTTACACTGAGAACTCTAACAAACATCCATCTAAACTTTTACATTTGTAATATTAGTAAGAAGTAAGATTAAAGAACAGTAAAAAGGTTTCTGAACTTTCCTAGCAAGCTTAAAGTTTCTTAATACTTTTGAAACGGTAATAAAGCTAAGATATTAATCTTCTTTATATTGTAACCGCTATCCGAATGTAACTTAATAACTTGATTTGTATTATAAGGTGTAAGTTGTAAACGCTAGGCGCTTGGGTCAGCGTGGGCGACGACGAGGCGGTTTAGCTCTAACGCTGATTTGACTCTATTGAATAATGAATAGGAAATATTTGATGAGACAAACGAAATTGAATACGTATTAAATCGAGTTTTATAATTATTTTTTCGTTACTGTAATCTGAACATACATATGTATGTCGTAAGAACATTGTTGATTTTATCTATACTAATGTTATAAACAGGAAAGATTTGTATTTTTGTATGTATTGAAATAACTCAAAAAGTACTGAGCGGTTTTCGAAAATTCTTTCACCATTAAAAAGCTACGTTATCAGTGCGTAACATAGGCTGTTTTTTTTTTATTTTTCGCAGGCAAAGTCGCGAGCAACAGCTAGTCAATATTACTTTGGCGAAAATTTTTCGTCATTTAATGATTCTTAATTTGTATATGTTCTGCTGGTTTCATTTCTACTTAAATAATACAACTAAAAAACTCATAAATGTTTTACACTTTTAAATAGAAACACGTCGCAATCAAATAACCGCCAACTCAAATATTTTAATGAATATTTTATTGATTGAAATGTGTTTTGAAACCTACACTATACAACCACGTAGGCGTAAGGAATCGATTGATATCCAATAGCCCTATAAAAGTAGTTTATAAATTTTCACATTTTTTAAGTATCAAATGACGAAATAAATTGAATGTACATACTTTTAGCTGCACAACAAGTTTTAGAGAAAGCTGGATTTATAGAACAAAAGAAAAAACTCTTTGTTACCTCGGTATACCTAGTCAAGCTTAAGAATTGCATTGGGTAAAATGTAAAATGAATTCGCTGAAAAGAAAACTTGACCCAAAATTCTAATTTCTCTCTCACTGTCAAAGCTTTAACGTCCACAAAAATTTGACACAGTTGAAGACTCTACTGACATAATAAAGTGAAGTGTTTTTCTTATGAATTATGTTCTACAAAAAATACCAACATTTTTACCGAAAATAGAAACTGTTCTAGTTTTTTTGTCAGTTTATATGAATGACTTTTTTAGAGAACACTTAAAAGCTGTGATGAAGTACATCATGAAAATGCCCACGATTTCATAAAGCCCCTTCAAAAGTATTTGTGCTTCATTCTTTTTAATTATTACTTATTACTTTGCGCCAAATTCCATCTGTCGATTTGTCATTAGATAGTATTCTGTTACAAAAATTTAATTATCTTATCATATCATAGTGTTTATTACATCGTTAATTATCGAATATTATGAATAGAATGGCAGTTATCCGAGGCCGAAGGAGTTCAAGTGAAGGACGGCACGCCTATTGACAGCTTCATTAGGAACACAAAGGCGCGCACTGGCCATTCATAAAAATTTCTCGGAGCCAAGAAAAAAAACTAATAGTTTTAATTTGCGATAAGTATTTGGTTTTATTGGCCAGTATGGCATGTATAAATGTTTTTTTTTTGTTAAATTACGGTGTGAAATTAACGTATAAAATTAAACTCATACTCTTAATAGCATGAATAAAAATAATTCGCTTTTTCAAAATATACTTATAAAAATATCAGGATAAATTAAAATTATTTTTTTCCTTTGAAATGTCAATTTTGTTAATTTCGAAGATAAAAATACCAAACTAATTCATTATTAAACAACTGTTAGTTTTCTTCCTAGCTATTATATCTATAAGAAACCATATATTTTTATAATAATATCAACAAAACATAACTTGCTGATGACACGGTGGGTTAACTCCGGCCAATAATTCACGGAGCAGGACATTTCGGGAACACCGTTAGTTGACTAACCTTTCCTACGAACGGTATAAAACGGCTTATTTTTAAATCAATCAATTTTTAAATAAAAAAACATTTATAGCAAATACTATGCTGTTCTTAAGTATGTAAGAGGATGAGAAAATTATTCACGTATTAGCTGAAAAAAAAACGAAATTAAAAAAAAAATTAGGAAAATATTAAGAAAGTATGATAAGCTTGTTTCCGTGATAAATAACAGAAACGAGCTAGCATTTGACTGTCAAAGTTCAACATTACCAAACAGGAGTCATTATTTAAAAGCTTAACCACGGAGATTTAACACAAACAAATAATAACATATTAAACCGTGTTATCGTATATGTAAATGAACGGTTACGACTGTTTCACAAGTCGGTTCATTCATTAAGAACGAATGAATGGGAGACACCAGTCCGCCCACTCATCGTTCAACTGGATACTGTTCCCTAGGCCGGCTATGTGCATCAATTAATTGTTATCGCCATATGGCGGCCTATTGATAAGTATTATGATAAAATGTTAAGTTTATGAGATACATTTGGCCTCATAATTTTTATTCAAATACTTTCGCCCGCGACTCCGTTCGCATATAATAAAAAAAAATGTAAGTAGCCTATGTGTCCTTCCAGACTATGCTCTACATATATTCCAAATTTCATCGAGATCTGTTCAGCAGTTTAGGTTTTTGACCGACTTCCCAAAAGAAGGAGTTACTCAATTCATCTGTATTTTTAGAGCACCAGATCTAAATTAGTGAAAATAAAAACTGATGAACTAATCAATTGATTTTCAACTCATTGTTAAGTTAAAATATCTTGCTGCGCCCTCCTAGTACCCCCATGTAATCCGCACAGGTAATATAATATAATATACATGATGCTAAAATAAATTTTTTTTTTAAAATATTTATTTTCTTGACTACGCATATCTTAGTAACAGTATCGATAAATATCCCTCTTTTATGATTTTAAATAAAAATAAATACTTTTAGTTCTTTATCTCCTTATTTATTACATCTAAATACAAATGGCATTCTATTTATCGTTTGAGTAGCTATAAAATACTCGTAAAACAAGTTCAAAACGCTCTTATAAATATCACAAGTGATAAATGTTGAATTAAACTTAAATTATGGTAAAATAAGTGTTAGAACTTCCATAGAACAAGAATTAACGCGTTCGATACGATGTTGACTAATCACCATTACGAAACCATGAAATTAAGATATTAAAGAAATATTTGATGTGAAATATTTTAACGAAGAAAAATAGAATATATAAAGTTTAAATCTAAAATTTACAGTTAACATTATTAGGCCCTGTCCCACCACTGTCTGATAGAGGCTCAGATAGCTTAAAAATGACGTCATTGTCAGATAAGGGAATAAAATCGGACATTTCCATCACGTATTTTAGACGTTGAATTGTTATCAGACAATTTACAATTTGGTGGGTTAGGCCCTTAGTATACTAATTTGTATAAAGGAAAATAGCGACATTCGTCCTACTTATAATAAACAAATGAATTTGATAATTTAATAAAGCATCTAATTTACTACTTGACAAATCGATAAAAAAGTGTAACTATATAAGGTTTGTAAGCAGGACATCCAGACGGAAAATGAAACGTAACAATTATTACAATTTAGAGTGTCACTAAATTACCCAAATCTTCGGACAGCGGGTACTAGGAACGAGATAATTATTGTTAGATTCAATAATTAGTGTCAACAAAACAGTTACGATTGTTTTATTTTTTATAACGTCCAAAGCAAAATATGGTTTATGTCTAGCCAGTGTTTCTTCTTTATGACTTCAAAGTTTAAAAAAAATATTCTTTACGAGTCATAATCTCTGGTCATGTCTAAACTCAGTTTGTTCTTAGTCTATGCCCAGTAATGTGTCTCATAATAAGCATGATTGTGTATAACAGGCTATTTCTCATTAACAAGTCGGAAATGCTCTTAAAAGGATGAAAGACATTAATCTTTGACGCGCCCTTCCGCCTCCCTAATTAACCGGCTCGCAGCACCGCACTGGGCCGTGGACATTACATTACTCATCTCTAAAATAGAACATTATCTTCTTAGTCTTGTATAAAATAGCATTTTAATATGGACCAATATATAGCTAACCAAATTGTTATAACAAGAAAATTAGCTATTTATTGAACAGAAAAATTAAGGGCCTCTCCCACCACTGGCTGATAGAGGCTCAGATAGCTTAAAAATGACGTGACTGTCAGATAAGGGAACAAAATCCGATATTTCTATCATATTCCATATTTTACACATTGGATTTCAGACAATTTACAATTTGGTAGAACAGGCCCTAAATATAATTTAATTGTGAGCTAACCAAACATTTAGAAATAAAAATAAATAATTATATTCAATTTGAATAGTATTAAAATCATAAGATTTTAACTGGCACATATTAACATAGGAGCACTTCTGTTATCGTATTCGTGTAAAATATCTCTACTGAAAATTCGCATTTTTTGTCTTACTATGCGTAGGAGCCTTCGATTTGACATTAAAACTAACTTTCAACATTAGTAGCAATGCCCACTCGTCTTACAAGTCAAATGTAATGAGAGAATCGTCAGCTCCTACTTGTGCGACATGCGCCCACGACCTTTAAGGTAGGGCCGACCTCAAAGTTTACGCTCACTACGCAATACTTACGAAACATCTCGTAAAAGTTCCGTTTAACACTTGTAACTTAAGATAGGTTCAGTGAAATTCTTTAAAACATTTAAGATAAACACAGAAATGCACTTTTATCCAACACATCCAAATCACCTAAATTTGTCTATCATAACTATTAACTAAGTAATTTACGACCTTTGACTAAATTATCGCACAACTGTTTAGTCTCGATTTGATTCCTATGAGCTTATATGGAGGTGTGCACATTACTCGATTTTTAGTTGTGCAACTAAACAGTTGAATTTGCTCCGAAACAATCGACAATCGCACAACAGTTGTGCGATAGACTTTCAATTCGATATTAATATAATTTAGCGTAATGAACTTTTAACACGTTTCATGCTACCTAGATTTTGGTGTTTGAAAATGAACCTAGACGAATCCGCAGCACTGAAAGTGTTAATATACTAGGATAAATATTAGTTCCAAAACACGTTCTTCGATATAAATGTGATAACCACGTCGTGCGAAGTTTGACACTGGCTGCATCCAAATTTCAAAGGATGCGATCACATTTCGTATGCATTACGTTGGGTGTGGAGAGGGGAGATTCATATTGTATAGAAGACAATGCATATAAGAATAGTTTTCTAGTAAAAGAAATTACCTAAAGCCGTTATTCACATTAACTGCTTAATTCAACCACTGTATGTATCTATATGAACATGTTATGTTGGCAATAAATAAATTCAGATTTTTTATGTTAACAATGTTAAACTAGTTTCTTTTCGAGGGAAAGGCAGGGTCATGCCCATTGTGTTTTCTACACATGTTTTCTGACGTCGTTCATTTCTTTAATGAAGCTTTTAAGAATATTACTTCATCCGTAGTGACATTTTTATTTATTTCAAGTGGAACGCATGATTTTCACAAATAAAAAATAATTTAGCAATAATCACACATATTTTTTTAATTATTTCGATTTGGTCAACATCTGTTTTTAAAGATTAATTTGATTTGACTGTTGGCAATCATGGCGTGGGTAGACATCCAACGAGATGACGACCAAACCAAGGTCACTGGATAAGAGTCCAGGAATAGACGTCTCAATAAAAATATATACCTATACTAATATTATAAAGAGGAAAGATTTTATCTTTGTATGTGTTTAAATGTAAAACTAATTTAGTAAATAATAAATAAACTACCAAAAAATATAAAAACTACCATTATATGTGACGCCTGTGGCAACTCCAGCTTCCGGGCGGACACTCGCTCAACGAACGACATCAAAGAAAGAAGCAAAACTGCGGACGGCCGTCCGCCGTTAAATACAAAGCGTATTTGTACGTATTCGTCCCCCTTCTATCAATTAATCCAAAGTAACAAGAATCAAAAACAGTATGTATTGGTCTAACTAAAAAAATAGCGGCGTGATTTTATTTCATTCACCGTTAAAAAAGCTACGTTATCAGTGAGTGAGAGCCCATGTCGGTTTTGTTTTTTACTATTTTTATTTTTAATTCTACGCGGACGAAGTCCAGAGCAACAGCTAGTAATAAATAAGCTTCCACTCGCACTCTTCTAGTTTAAAAACATACATTAAAATGTTAGTGTATTTTAAATTGTTATTGCACAATATGTCTAGTAAACCTATGAATAAATTAAATAATGCCCACATTGTACAACTACAATGTAATCATCATCGTCGTGAAGATGCAAAACGAGTTTAAGGTCCATTCACACTCGATTGCATTAAATTCTCTGTTATAATAGCGACCAATACAGAGAAGCATTAATATAAATTGAAACTCGCTTAATCGTCTTACGTTGAATTTTAATAATTAAAGTTGAACGGTCAACTGGTTTGTTTACAATCAATTTCAAAGTATGAATCGGAAATTAAATAAAAAAACATACTATGCATGGACGTACTTACTATGCTCATACTTTGGACGGTTAACACGACACGAACTTGTAATAAGATTAACCTTTGCTTTAGAAAGTTATACAAGTTCTATGGAAAGTACAAACTATTTTATTACGCTTTAGCACTATAAAATGAAAACCTGTATATCTTTAATAGCTTAATGAATATTTAGCAGCTTCTTTCAAAACGTTTATTTGATTTACTCAAGTGTAAACACAGGCCTAGATTGCAAAGGACATTAGACTAGATGTCTGACAGCGACAAGCACTACGGCACTAGACTTTGTGTCTACGCGAGAATACATCCTTTATTTACTTTTATAGCGGTGTTTTAAGTTGTTCAAGCCTTAACTTACATAAGCCCTTTAATAGCCCTTGATAACAATACTTACATAAAAATACAATATCATATTACTGAATATGTTAGAAGCATAGATGTAAAAACAATAGGCAATTCAAAACACTATCAATTGTTGCTATGAACACAACATAAAACTAGTTATTTTATACTTCTAAAGGATAGTATTTCATTATTAAATTATGATAAGATAATTTAGAATTCACCATGGCCATGAACAATAACAGAACTATCTGTTTTGTATCAAATAACACAACAGAGATCATAAAGTAAACATGGCGCTAATCTGAAATAAATTTTATTTATAATCTATATGTACTTTCGTTGACCGCGCGTCTGCACCGAGCAGACAGCGCGGCGGCGACGCCCACGCGGCTGGGCCTCTGTAATATATTTATGATATCCTACTTTATTGTTATGTCCACTTTGAATACCGTTTATACGCCATTTAGCTGCTTATTTGCTAATAATTTAAGATAAGAAACATGTTACAGTAATCTATTTAACGTATTTTTTACTAAACTTTTAAGGAACTCACAGAAATAAAACATTTCCTTCATATTTTTTATTATTCTAACGGCCTGTCCCACCACTAGCTGATAGAGGCTCAGATAGCTTAAAATTGACGTCACTGTCAAATACAGTACCAAAATCCAAAATTTGAATGAATGAATGAATAAATGAATGAATATGTATTTATTGCCACAAAAAAAGAATTACATAAAAGGACTTATTCTAAAGAAAACATACAATCGTGGCAAAAAGTAGCCAGTTTAGCGTATGCAGGACGGACTAAGCCGTTCCTGCACTGATTTTCAGCTGGCTCCTTCGTACTCAAGTAACATATACCTAAATTACTTCCATCACATATTTTGTACGTTGCATTGTTATCTGAAAATGTACAAGAACGGGACAGGCCCTTAATCACTTTCATATCCGTAAGTTTAGTTACAGAAATTTTCATTTTATAAATATGCTGTAAACATTTGCATACGTTGTAAGCTACAATGCAATGTTTATTTTACGACTCCTATTGTACGAGGCAAATGTCCGTAGGTTCTCTGCATGCAGACATTTTATGCAAGGATTTATGTATGCTGTACAAAGTTGAACATAAAGTACACATATAATTATTAATGTTTACAAAACAATGCAACGTTCCGTTTTCGTGTCAAGTACTAAAAGAATGGGTGAAGGATACTTAACCAATTATTTCTTGGGGTATTTTTAATATAATGCTTGTCTCTTATTAAAGTTTCATCATTTTGCATAAATTGATTTGCAAATAATTCATCCCACATTAACTATAAAATTATTATACCTAACTATGTTTTTATTGTAGGACAATTTGTATTTCAAATTAAACTAGTATAAGGAAAATGTTTATCAATAAACTTTTTAATAAAAAACAAAACCGACTTCCAAACAAAATACACTAAAAACAAAATCTTCTCAAAAAACAGTACACTAAAAAGTAACGAAATAATTTCTTGAAAATAGTAAACCTCCCTTATTGTAGCTGTTATGTCTATATTGTACAATTATTATCACTTTGATGTCGGTGTCAGCCGAGGTATATGCAGTGATATTTCTACGTAAGGTTTTCTACATTTTTACCATAACAATTGACAATTGAAAGTATAGTAACGTTTTTAGTAATGACTGACACCGACTTCAAAGTAATAATAATTGTACAATATAGACATAACAGCTACAATAAGGGAGGTTTACTATTTTCAAGAAATTATTTCGTTACTTTTTAGTGTACTGTTTTTTTGAGAAGATTTTGTTTTTAGTGTATTTTGTTTGGAAGTCGGTTTTGTTTTTTATTAAAAAGTTTATTTATTTCTCGATTTTTAGTGAATCTAGACATCGCAGTATGATAATCACTAGCTTTCAAACAAATAATGAGTTATCTAAATCGATTATCTAAGAAATTAAGTAAACAACTAATACATCGTTGCGATCATTCACTCATAATTCGGTGCGGCCGCGCGCCGTTGTTGCCCGTGAGTTTTAATATTTTGATAACTTCTAGAATATTGCACAGAATTACATACTGTAAAGGCAATTACGATCTACATATAATACTCTATCGTGAAAACATATTTATTTGGATAAGGATTCATACCAAATAAGAATAAAAGCGTTTTAAATAAAGTCGATTGCACTTATTTGACGGTTTTCTCGAAACAAACGTTATTGTGCGACAACCTTAAGAGATAGATATATGCTATCGCAGACTTTAATTCAGCTAATTGAATGTACTACAATTCTTTCATACATCATTTTTATGTAGGTCTTATAGTTTAGGCTACGTAAGCCAAGAAAGCAAACTTTGTTACAAGTTGGTATTTTTTTCTGCGACTCGTAATTTGCTATTTATGATATCTCCTAAACTATTTATCGGAATTACACAGTTCCAAGGGTATTTATAATCTACATTAAATTCTCTTGATGATGGACACATTTATTTTGATAAGGATTCATACCGAACACGAGTAATAGCGTTGAAAGTGGGGTATAGATTTTGATCGAAATTTTAATGAAAAAAGTGGTTATTGTGCGACAACCTTAAGAGATAGATATATGCTATCGCTGACTTTTATTTAGCAAATTTAAAGGGCTACAATTCTTCCATACATAATTTTTGTGTAAGTCTTATAGTTTAGGCTACGTAAGCATAGAAAGCAAAAAAGACACCAAATTTCGTCACGCAATTTTGAGCTAAACTATTTAACTACGCCGTAGTCTTTGACTCCAAAAATCAAACAAAAAAATGGGACCCACCTGCAAGCACTACCTCTCGGATAAAAAAGAATTTTCAAAATCGGTCTACCAGGGGCGGAGTTATGCCGTAACACACATAAAAAAAAAAAATAAAAAAAAAAAAAAAAAACATATGGACGAATTGAGTACCTCCTTCTTTTGGGAAGTCGGTCAAAAAACTACGCTAGAATAAAAAAGCTGTTTCCTGGATTCTCCGACCCACACATTTCTCGTTCAAAGGGAAGCTGCAATCAGTATGATGAGTCCGTAAAAGGAATTAACACGATCTATCCCGGAGTATCCCGGTCCTGTGGGCGAGCCCACGTGCAGGCGGAAGGGAAAGCGAACTACTAATTTATGATAGCGCGTCCAGAACATAAATTTACAACGCAAATGAACACTTAGTGGGGCGTTGATAAATCGGGGCCGCGTGCTCCACGCCTCGAAGGGATCGAATGGTATCGACTACAGAACTAAAGCTAGTTCAATATAGCTGATACCATCTAAGATATCGTTTTTTAAAGTGGCTTTATATCTAATACTACGACAAGATTATATTGCTTGTGCCTTTATTCTGATTATAAATAGCCAACGATTATTTGTTTAATTACCTATGTTTATAGATACATTATTATAATTCATCGATTCTGTTACTATTACATCGGTATGCATTCAATTGACCGACATAAGAGCAAGTGAGGAAACAATTCTTGTACAACGACCTCAGTCAGCGTCCGGACAAATCACGACACCGCATTCGCACGTCGCGTCTCCCGGATGGTCACCGGTTACCGCCCAATCGTCTCCCCAAATACCCGCAAGGACAGTTCCATCTACACCTCTGGTCTGAGACGAAATCACTGTCGTCCGGTAGCCCACGTGCGCCCACACATCACTACGATATTTAGAACAAATCTTGCGCGCCATTTGCACCAATCTGTCTGTCATCTATGTAGTTTTATTGACTTATAGCGGTTACGTTATACGGATGGAGGTGACGGGAAGGGCTTTATAAAGCTTATAAAATAGATGAAGTTTTATCTCGTCTCGAACGATGTACAAAGTCAATTTAGTTTTTAATCATGTCGATGTAGACAATAAAGTTGCTCCGAGAGTTTTCCAACTTTATTATAGAGTGGTGATTAAAAGTTTGCCAGTTAATACAGGAAGTAAAGTATGAACTAATTTGTGATAAGTTTTAATGATTTGAAATTATAGGATTTGTTAAGCTTGATTTTAATTATGGACTCAACTAAGTCGCTCGTTTACCATTAAAGAGCAAAAATAATGAAGTCCGATATTTTGTTTCTTAGTTCTCTCCCCTTTACCCTTTAGATTTCATTAACCTCACACAATACCCGGGTAGGGTAGCGATGCTGAACGCCAGTCGATTATGAGTCAGACGGCATTCCTGACCTTATTGCGTCATTAAACCCGGTATCCGACGGATAAGCGTTCAACGCTCCTCGTCCAAGGTATTACATCTCCCATACACACAGTATAGACTGCAAGCGACACACGATGAAACTAACATGACTAAAATCTTAGAATAGATTATGACAACATTGGACGAAAAGGAAACGTCAAATGAGTTGTTTCTAAATTCAGTCTTTATTATTTCTGAAACTGCGCATTTTGTGATATTAAAAACAAAAATAACCGTACAAAATCATATCCTTAATTTAGCTTTTTTCAAAGGGATTGAAAAGGTTGTCACTATATTGTTGTTGGAATGTTTGTGAAAGTGCGAACTCAACAAAAAATTACGAATTACGATTAGATTGAATTACTAAAAAACGTACACAACGCTATTGAATTAACCGACTGTTAAAATGTTTTCCGCGAAATTGATGACACAATGGATCATGCAGCAATGACTGTAGAATAAATAATTCAGACCTGACAGGTTACGGATTACGTCTCTCTTTATTAGGAAAATATTGTTTGTATTCACGAATATTGTACCACATTATTCCTTACTTTATTTTCTATTTTAGTTCGTGATTGCGAGGTCAGAAAGTGTTTAAACCTCTCCAAAGAAAGTTATAAGGTTTGCCAATTCGATATTTGGTAAAACTGATCTTTTCTGTATGTGAAAAGATCACAAGTGTAATGTCAGATCTATTCATTTCATAGTCTACATTCTAAAAGTGCCGTGTCCATTGAAGGAATTATTCAATAACAAATAGTAATGTCTGGAAGGTATTCTACGAACGTTGCTAGCCAGTATCGTAGTGCATTCTCAGGTGGTAAGTATCGACTTACCGTGCCTTATTGACGACATGTTTATTAACACTATCACGAAGCTATCACTTCGATATAGCGATGTTAAGTACTGTATCGAATTCTCCATCAACATCAACAATCAACACCTTTTTGTTTTGTAATGCTTTTAAAATTGACTTCTAAATATTTGTTAGTGTTTAACAACCTATACACCAGCTAACGTATAGTGTCATAATTTCAGGTTTCTGACAGTTATTATAATTAGTGATTTCTGTTTTTTTTTTTTTTTTTTTTTTTTTTTTTTTTTTTTTTTTTTTTTTTTTTTTTTTTTTTTTTTTTTTTTTTTTTTTTTTTTTTTTTTTTTTTTTTTTTTTTTTTTTTTTTTTTTTTTTTTTTTTTTTTTTTTTTTTTTTTTTTTTTTTTTTTTTTTTTTTTTTTTTTTTTTTTTTTTTTTTTTTTTTTTTTTTTTTTTTTTTTTTTTTTTTTTTTTTTTTTTTTTTTTTTTTTTTTTTTTTTTTTTTTTTTTTTTTTTTTTTTTTTTTTTTTTTTTTTTTTTTTTTTTTTTTTTTTTTTTTTTTTTTTTTTTTTTTTTTTTTTTTTTTTTTTTTTTTTTTTTTTTTTTTTTTTTTTTTTTTTTTTTTTTTTTTTTTTTTTTTTTTTTTTTTTTTTTTTTTTTTTTTTTTTTTTTTTTTTTTTTTTTTTTTTTTTTTTTTTTTTTTTTTTTTTTTTTTTTTTTTTTTTTTTTTTTTTTTTTTTTTTTTTTTTTTTTTTTTTTTTTTTTTTTTTTTTTTTTTTTTTTTTTTTTTTTTTTTTTTTTTTTTTTTTTTTTTTTTTTTTTTTTTTTTTTTTTTTTTTTTTTTTTTTTTTTTTTTTTTTTTTTTTTTTTTTTTTTTTTTTTTTTTTTTTTTTTTTTTTTTTTTTTTTTTTTTTTTTTTTTTTTTTTTTTTTTTTTTTTTTTTTTTTTTTTTTTTTTTTTTTTTTTTTTTTTTTTTTTTTTTTTTTTTTTTTTTTTTTTTTTTTTTTTTTTTTTTTTTTTTTTTTTTTTTTTTTTTTTTTTTTTTTTTTTTTTTTTTTTTTTTTTTTTTTTTTTTTTTTTTTTTTTTTTTTTTTTTTTTTTTTTTTTTTTTTTTTTTTTTTTTTTTTTTTTTTTTTTTTTTTTTTTTTTTTTTTTTTTTTTTTTTTTTTTTTTTTTTTTTTTTTTTTTTTTTTTTTTTTTTTTTTTTTTTTTTTTTTTTTTTTTTTTTTTTTTTTTTTTTTTTTTTTTTTTTTTTTTTTTTTTTTTTTTTTTTTTTTTTTTTTTTCTTAGTTCTCACCCCTTTACCCTTTAGATTTCATTAACCTCACACAATACCCGGGTAGGGTAGCGATGCTGAACGCCAGTCGATTATGAGTCAGACGGCATTCCTGACCTTATTGCGTCATTAAACCCGGTATCCGACGGATAAGCGTTCAACGCTCCTCGTCCAAGGTATTACATCTCCCATACACACAGTATAGACTGCAAGCGACACACGATGAAACTAACATGACTAAAATCTTAGAATAGATTATGACAACATTGGACGAAAAGGAAACGTCAAATGAGTTGTTTCTAAATTCAGTCTTTATTATTTCTGAAACTGCGCATTTTGTGATATTAAAAACAAAAATAGCCGCACAAAATCATATCCTTAATTTAGCTTTTTTCAAAGGGATTGAAAAGGTTGTCACTATATTGTTGTTGGAGTGTTTGTGAAAGTGCAAACTCAACAAAAGATTACGAATTACGATTAGATTGAATTACTAAAAAACGTACACAATGCTATTGAATTAACCGACTGTTAAAATGTTTTCCGCGAAATTGATGACACAATGGATCATGCAGCAATGACTGCAGAATAAATAATTCAAATGATATTTATAAAGTAAACACTCGCCAGGAGTATAGTCGGCTCGAAGGACCAAGTTTATGTTTGTTTCTATTGATAATATTATTCAAACAAATATTTTAGTCAAACTTACCAGTGCGGTATCCAGCGTTTGAGAGGTAGGTGGCGAATGTGTTGGTCTCATGAGTCGCTTGCCACATCGGCGACGAGCAGTTGTCGTTGTTTGTGTACACGTTGTGGTTGTGGATGTACACGCCCGTAAGCAGGGAACTCCTACGAAAATGCCAACATAAATAGTAAATACGCGTAGTATTGGATAAGATCAAAATGATGATGGTAAATGTTTGGAGGTACGAAAAATACGTAGAGGTTCTACGTCAAACGACACAAGTAAACTTATTTTTTTAATTGATTGATTGGTTTACCTTGATGGGCAGCACATAGGTGTAGTAGTATAGGCGTGTCTGAACTCGGCTCCAGCACTTCTTATTGCTTTCATAGTCCGCGGCATGAAATTAAGACTGCCCAATTCTACGTCTTGATCATCTGTCAATATCAAAATTATATTTGGTTTCTTCTCCCGCGGCTGGGGATACGGTATATAACCGTTGTTTTGCCATTTGTTAGTTATTTTCGCCTTCATTCTTGTTGTATTCTCCTTCATTGGGATAGTGTGAGTTCGGTCCGGCTTGCTTTGATTCAATACTTTTCTTCTCTCGGTTGCAATTCTTTCCATGCTGCTTTTATTCCAATGTTTCTCTGGTCTTCGGGGCTTGTCTACATTCCTCGAGCTGTACGGGTCTGTTCGATTGAATACAGAGTACTCTTCAGAAGAATGTGCCTCTGCTCCTTTTCGTCTTTCACGTCTTATTTCATGCTCACGTTCCCAAAATCGTCGTCTATCGCCGCGGTATCTAGAGCTATTTCTGTGTCTTAAATATCGTCTCTCTGGTATATCTGTCAAGGTACCATTAAAGGTAGTTCTATTACGATTGTTCTCTTTGTTTCTGAGTTCTTTTGCTCGTATAGAGTCTTCGTCTTCAAACGAATCTCGCTTCGCTGCGGTCAGTAAGATGTTCCATGTAAGAAGGAACGGGATTATCTTCAGATTCATTGTTACGTCTTTGTACTGCTACTTTAACTTTAGATGTTTAAGTCAGTTTAATGTGTTACAAACACTATTTATGTAGTGTCTGTGTGAAGAAGCAGCAGCAACACCCTGCCGAGTCTAAGCGCCATCTTGTATTTCACCTGTAACAAAGATAAATAAATGTATTTAAAAAAAATTGAATACCTATGAAAGTTATATCCTTGATATAATTATAAATAGCAATAAAAAAGAACTTTGTCCATTCGTTACCTCAATTAATTCTAATAACCATAATAACATTTGCAATCGCTAAAAGTTTCGAAATTCCAACAATGTAAAATCAACGCCCCCATTTCGTATAACCGCAAACAATTAAACCCTGGGAGCATTTCTGTCGAGAATTTCCCTAATTTTATTTACGACTTTCCTTTAAATTGGTCAAGCGGAAACGCTTTTAAGCATTTAACGTTCCTTAACATACCTAAAAGCATTAAGTGGTTTGATGTTTCCAGAGTTCCTAAATACACTTTTGGTCGTTACGAGAAAATATTTTGAGAAACTTAAAATAGCCGTGAAAACGGTAAACCACCGGATGTTACAGACGTCAGCAAATTGAGTTAGCTCAAAACTATCGATAAATTTAAACAATCAACGATCTTGATACTCCTACGATATTCTTGGGAAGAATCGAATGTCAACTCGCTCTTTAAAACCAGCCAAGTTAAGATAAAAGCAAGTCACCATAGACTGGTTATACATAAATACATACACACCGTTTAAAAACAATACTATTGATTAATCAGGTACGCATTGATTACGAGCTCTACAAACTCTCTAACTACCATAATCAAACTATAAATATGACAATTTCTGTGTGGTTTGTATGTACAGGATTTAGAACGATCTTCAAAGTTATGTCCATTTCAAAGGGTGACGACAGATCAAAGATAAACTTAACATCCTACCGTTATAGAAGCGACGACAGTTATTTTAATTTTAGATTTGTTCCAAAACTTACCTCTTCTTATAACAGTTTCATACTGACTTGTGGATATTAAATACCTGGGTTTATTTTATTTATTTTCCATCTTCAATTTAAAGATAAAAAAAAATAAAATCCATAGACTTATAACTATAACCCTAGATTGAAATTGTTTACTTTTAAATCTAGACAAGATTGTACCAGTTGTTTTTAGATTTTAGGATAGATGCACATCTAAATATCTAATAGTGAAGCTTGTCCAGTGGAGGCCCAATTTTAGTCCCTTTCCCGTTCCACTCTTTTCTTATAAGGAAAGGATTGGATGGGAAAGTGAATTTAACGGTGGAGGAGACGCATTGGAAGGGGAAATATCCCCTTTATGTGCGTCTCCTCCTCCGTCGATTTAGGGTAGGCAACGCATCTGCAATTACGGATGTCCATGGGCAGCGGTCGCTTCTCTATTTTGGCGGATTTAGGTGGCCGCTTGCTCGTTCCTTATTGAATAAAAATAAATAATTGTATTACAATAATTTTGACTACCCTTGAAATAATATAAGGTGAACAAACCCATTGCTTAACAAATAACCCTTTCGCAGCCGAGCTTGACAATACTAAAATCAATTGGGGTTGACATGAAGGATCATTGATTTTACGTGCAATATTCTAAAGTGATTGTGCGCGTAGTGCGAGTCGCATTGATCTTGATTTATGTACGGGCCACATGCGGTCCCGTTATTGATAGGGGTCGAATGACGATCGATAAATGCTCGTAAATTGAGATACCTACTACTATAAGTACTGATAACTTGTGGATGTTAACTAACATCGTATAATAAAACATTGTGTACAAATCAAAAACTCTAACGGTCTTTTTTAGATTGATTTTAAACAATGTCTATAAGTTCCTGATTCAGTAATTGTAATTGTACTCCAACAAACTATTAGTGCATGAAATCGAATGTTGTTTACTCTTCGGTGTTAACTTTGTTTTCGCGGAGAAAGCACGCCGGCTTCTATTTACAATAGCTCGTTCAAAACAACTCCCGAACAATACTACACGCCTGTTTTTGTTTAAACCAAAACACGTATTGACTTTTAACATTGTTTACAGTAAAAGTATGACCATAATAAGGAACGTAAATACATTATTATGTTACATTCAGAAAGGAAAGGTAAATATTTATGGTATAGTTTTAGATATTAATAACAATTAGGGGGAAAAAAGTCGCATTTCTTGTAAATTAGTAAACCAAATAGGTGCACAGTATTCATAATTATAGTTTACAATTTACACAGGATACAGTATAATTTTTTTTTTAATAACATATGGTGCCAAAAGAGCAACCGGCCAAATCCGCCAAAATGGCGAAGCGACCGCTGCCCATAGACATCCGCAATTGCAGATGCGTTGTCTACTCTTATCCAACGGAGGAGGAGACGCACATAAAGAGGACACTTTATTTCTGCAATTAATAATTACAATTAATTTAGACATTAACAATTTAAGTAATGAAAGAATAAACAGTGGGCTGTTATAACTACGTAAGATAAAGTAACAATTAAATTATCAGACCAATCTGAGTCAGATATCTTATTTTCGGTAAAGTATATACTTAAATATTTATACGTAACCACCTTGAAAATACATCGATGTCTGTTAAATATCTAAGAAAACCGTACAAACTCTCCATCGACACGGCCATAAACAAGTCTGATAAAAATAAGCTTTACTTTCTTTTTCGCCATCGCAACAATGTTAATGAACCCTTATAAATTAGAAGCTAATCACCCATTTCGCGAAGTTTCACCGACAGCGGATGGAAGGTTTATGTAAAACTCCTTAATGGTTCCCGACTACAAAACTTTATTCATCTTTAATTTACAAATCTGCAAAGGGAATCTGATTACTCACTCAAACATTTTCTTAGTTTACATAGATTTTCTAGTACATCTCATTTGAGTTACAAAATGTTTTCGATTGATTTGCATAGTTCGCAAAACACAGTATTTCGACTAGTTCAAACAACTGTAGTATTTGTTTACGTGTCTATCTCGTTAGAACAATGCATACTGTTCGCTGAAATCGCAGTTTATCTTTTAGCACATAGTATATTGAAAACCAACCATGCCTACATAACATGGAATGGGAATAGTTTCGAACTCTATCTTACTAATACTATAAATGCGAAAGTTTAGATGGATGTTTGTTAGAGTTTTTAAACTAAACAGCTGAACGGACCTCGATGACATTTGGCATAATAATAGACGATAATCTGGATGAACACATAGGCTACTTACTTTTGTTTCTTTTGTAATTTCACGCAGACGAAATCGCGGGCGAAGGCTAGTTCGAAATAATGAATCTGATCTTTTTTCTATTACAGTATATAACAATAACATACAATACTCTGTGTAATGTGAAGAATAAAATTAACGTCATCAGTCAGGGCAAAATTTGTAAAAAGACGATTGTAAAATATTATACGAGTGCTCGAATTTGTGAGTCAAGTACTTCAAAACTCGTCGCTGAAGTAAATCACATCCTTAATTCCGTCTTCATTTCCTCTGTTAAGTGCACTCGTTAAGCTTTCGTTAAGATTTAGCAGATATCCCCCGAATACTCTATAGTTAAAAAAATACTCTGAAATACCATAAACTAATTTAATTACTCTTACGTCGAGATATTGTGGACTAGTTAAATGTTACTAAGTTAGATTTTAATTTCGATATAATATTCTGAAATATCATAAAATTGGCAAGAATATTAGCAGTATGCGCCAATCAGATAAAATTAAAATGGATCTAATGTGACGAAGTGAAATCCATGAATCATAGCATTTATTTTAATTCGTCATAGTTTCGAGTTGTCTGATAAACAGTTAGTAGGAGCCAACATAATGTAAATCACAATTTAGTTTTTGTTATTAATCGACTTGTTCAGCAGACATATAAAATACATGAAAAAAACGCACTACTGTTGCTCCTAACTTCGTCTGCGTGAAGTTGAAAAATAATAAAAAATATAGCCTTGTTACTCAATGATGACATAGCTTTTTAATTATGAAAGAATTTTTGAAATCGGTCCAGTAGTTTTTGAGTTATTTCAATAAATACAAAAATATTTCCTCTTTGTAATATTATTGATAACAAATAAAAACCTTTGCTATGGTGTTCCAATTAGGTTCTCTAGATATTAAAATACTTGTAAAACAACATTCTCAAGCAAGCAAATATTTCTTCTATTTACTTGCAACTCCAAATGCTCTGAATGAGTAGGTAGTTCCTTAGTTTATCGTCGGCTATTCGTAACGTCGGTCGGGAGCAATCAGTTTGCCTGCCGACTGATTACGACTGATGTCGGAGCGAGGACCGCATTTGTTGGTGTCCCAGTAAGCGCAAACTTACCAACTTTGAACTCGCCTTAGAAGTCTATTACAATTTAATTGAGCGTTAGAAGAGCTTTTATTGTATCCTACTAATATTACTTTCCTTTAATTATGTGCTTTCTTCTATTTAATAATTGATTTTTAAGATGATTTCTATTTTATTACGAGAAATTTGAACCAACCGACGGTTAATTGGCTATCAAATATCCATAGTTAGGTTTAAATTTAGTATTAGAATAAGGAATTTCTAGAGTTAGTAAGATAAATAAACAAATTCTGTTCAGCACAAACAAAGAAAAATTGTACAAATTTAATTCAACAAAATATAACACAGTTACAGAGAAAACTCCCGTGGCGTATGTAAATACAGTGATAGAAGTAAGGACATGATTAATTTGAGACATTTGCATACGACCGCACTGCGGACACTATGTGCAAAAATAACTCTACACTCTAAATTAATTTATTTATCTAGACATATTAAATAGAGACAATTAAATTAGATAAATATCTCTAAAGGAAATAAAATAGCTAATAATCGGATAACAAAAGGTCATATGTCACGAAATAATAAAATAAGCAAGCAGAAGTAACTTCTATAGTATTCTGCACTCGCCTTAAAGGTCAAATATTACTGGCTACTGATATAACCAAATAAATAAAATGTCTGCAATTTAAACAAAGAATCATTCAAGGAAAATAAATACAAAACGCTTTCGAATACAAAACGTAATTTCGTAGAAATAAACTGATTCGTTCCCAGTTAAATCACTTTATTACTAAGAATACAAACTTCCTCGAAAGTAATGAATACTTGCACATTGGATTGCAAAACAAAGAAGGACAGGTTTATTAAGTCGAAGGATTAACTTAACCAGTGGTAAGTATGCAATAAGCCGTGTCGCAGAACACTCGACCTCGCGATAATCCCATAAGCTGTACTGGAAATTCCAATGAATTTAAATCGAGACTTTCGTAAAATGAAAACCTAAAATAGATATCTATCATACTTCATACTAATATTATAAATGCGAAAGTTTAGATGAATGGATGGATGGATGTTTGTTGAGTTTGTAGCCTAAACGGCTGAACGGATTTCGATGAAATTTGGTATAGACATAGAGGATAGTCTGGAAGAACACATAGGCTACTCACTTTTGTTTTTTTTAATTCCACGCGGACGGAGTCGCGGGCGAAAGCTAGTAGTCACATATTTTAAAAATCACATCGATAATATACAAAATAACCCCATGCAAAAGGACATGACCGATATTGCAAAATTATTATCCTGTTACAATTTTCGAATAAATAATGCATCAGATCAGTAATACGCAGAATTTAATAAATCTTTATCTAATCTAATCTAACATATAATAAAATTGGAGCGTCTGTTTGTAATATCAAAAGAAAAATTCGTGATTTCGGGAAGACGATGTATTTGCGTTGCTGGTAACGAAAATCGCATTTAATTTTTTTTTGTCTGTCTGTCCGCAAGCCGCATTTGTTTCGGGTAATCTCCGAAACGGCTGGGCCGATTTCGACCGGACTTTCACTAAAGGGTAGCTGACATAGACGGGCATATTATAGGCTTTTTTACCTAATATTTTGTGGATGAAATCGTGGGAAACAGCTAGTTTACAAAAGAATACATTGATATAAGTAAATTCAATTCAACCACATTAAAGCTGTCTCCTTCGCCAATGAGAAAGAATGTCTATATTTTTTTATTCTTGTAGTAAAAATAATAATTAAACAGCTGAGCAACAAAATAGAAAGAAGATCGTCTGCCAGTCACTTAAGACCCGTTAACGATTAGCCATATCAAGTTACAATTGGTCACATGTCGGAGCAAAATTGTGTCGTTACCAACTTAGTAACTTTAGAAATGTGTCTTGAATTGGTCATCAACAACTTTAGATGACTTACTTAACTTTGGTATTTTTTCATTAGCAGTAACCATTATTTCTATATTATTTATATGTGGAAAAAGTTATTTATTGCTCAAAAATCTTAAAACTAGGTAATTATTAATTTCTGTCGTAACTTTCCCATTTTTTGTTATATTGTATTTTTTTCGACAACGCCACATAACACATGGTTGCAATTAGCAGATAATTAATTGCGTCAATAGTAGTATCGTGCACAAAACCACAAATCATTGGGCTTAGAGAACAAATTGCGAGCGCTCTCAGTTCGGCCGGGCCGTACAAACGCGCGGCGCCCACGCGATTTCTTCATTAAACGCGTCTTCGCACTAAACGTTATAAAGCGAACCAATCTACTCTTATTACGCTACTGCATTCGCATTGTAAAACGAGAAACTTGATACTAGCAACATTATCTAATTTTTTACAAATATTTATCCTTGCAAATGCACGTTGAATCTTAATTGGATTTAAGATTCTACTACCATTTTTACAATTCACTTTCAATAAGTTATTCGAAGTGGTGTGACTTGGCCTCTGATATTCGTGAGAGATTTTACGGTTTTAATACCAACCTAAGATCCATGAATTGCTACTTCATTTAACTACGTAAATGCACTCCTACGTATTCAAAAATCACGTCTCAAAGCGAAATTTCACAGCAACAAAGCTCTCCAAAATTGAAATCCAATTCGTTGGTAGCGCTCTATATAGAGCCACACTAAATGCAGTGAATTGCTTTCATTGCAGTATGCATCTATTGAAGCTGACATAAGCTTTTTGCAGCAAAGTACAGCATTGGCAGTTTGACTAATGATTGAACTTTCCTAGTAACGCTACGTGCATTTTTTATTTTCCCTTTCACTTTAAGTACGAAATATTTTAGTTTTAAATTCGTTTTTTTATGACCTTTCATCTACATAAAATAAATATGTACACAGAGACCAGAGGTAGACACAAATAAAGTAAAGCAAAAAAACACGAATATGTTAGACAAAATAAATTAACACGGAGCATAAGTAAACATAAAACAAATTAAACCAGACGTTAACATTAGAGGCATTAAACTAATGGCATCTATTTGAGAAGTTTCCCACGGAGATGGTGGCCCATGTGGCGCCGAGGACGTCTATCGCAATTTATTTTATTTCGCCAACAATAATAAATAGCGGTGCAGCAAATGAGATGGCAAATAGATATTACAAAATTCAAACTTTATAGAAGTTTGTAGCTAACGCCTGCAGTGCGGTGGATGCCTGTTGGGCTCACTGGGGATTTTATTTCTCAAGGGAAAAAATACTTTAGGACGCCCTCCGTTTCAGAATTACACATCTATTCTGTCGAGCGTGCGCAGGGACATGCCGACATTACGGACGAAATTTTGTTATGCGCAGTAACTCGTACGAATTTGCGAGCCGACATAATGTTTGCATGGAACTGTACCTAACGTCACGCTCAGACTAAACATTCAACTACGTAGAAACGTTCTTGTGATCCTTTTAGATTCGCAGATACACACTTTTGTAAACAGTGAGTTTAACGATTCTAATTTGTGCTTGTGCTGTGATAAAATCATAAACAAATGGACATCGCATCTGATAGTCACAACAATTTTATATAAATTAACCTCAAAACAATCATGTTTTATGTAAAATATCCGATTCTATAAATGTAATAATAACATATATGTTTTTCTTTTCTTTTAACAATACAAAATATTTATTGGTATATTTTTAATTATTTCTAATCACATGAAGTTAAGACAAAGAATCGGGCATTTCCCAAAGACTTACAAAGTGAAAATTGTCTAGTAACAACTGTAATTACGAGTTTCTATACGTCAAGCAATTTATTAAGTTAATTTTACATATTGTCAGTTTCCTAGCTAAATTCAAACATTCGTTAGTTTTGGTTCGATAACTTTATGAAATGCGTTTCCGAATTACGTAATTTGAGTTTAACTCCGTTGATCAACGGCTAATCTAACACTAATGAATCACCAGGTAACCATCATATAAATTTAAACTTCAGAAACCTAGCATTTATGATTAAAAAAAAAACATTTTAATTTTGCGAAAGCAAATACATTTTAATAAATTACAAGCAATTTTTTATCATACTTGTATCAATTAATCAGTGTCTCGGCTTAATTAACTCATGTGGAGAGACGTCATTACGCATTAGTTGAACTTCTCATTTATTTCTCAGTTACCTTATAAATTAATTTTATTAACAACGATAATATTCATTATTATTTTAATCTATGTTTGATCTTAATGTTCTCTTAATATTATTACGCTATTACTTGAATAAATTATAGTTGTTAGAAAAGAGACAAATTTATCAATTTTTATTAGAGTTCAGTAATTAAATTAAGTGACAAATTCACTACTTGTCTCTAATTCACACGGATAACATTTACTACTAGTATGTACAAGTGCAAACACTGATAATTAAACCAAAAATAAGATAGAGATCTAATGAGAGATGTAAAGAAAATTCTTGTCATCGGATGGGTTGAAAATGTTTCTGCATATTGTAACAACAAGTGGGACATACTACGAGTATATTGTAAATGGTAAAGGCAGGTTAAAAGCCTTTTACCTATAAAAGTAGTGCATTAATGTTAAGAGCACCGGTGATTGCTTCTGATAGAGTTATCGGCGCTGACGTTTATGGTCCCACTTTAAAATTCACTTAACCTAAAAATGTTGTAAAATAACCTTTAAAAAAATTGTATACTGTAATATAGATATTTAAACAAAAGTTTGAATAACTTTAAACTAGCATAACAAAGCTTGTTTATTTGTTAAATAGTTACTATGGAAATCTTCGTATGTATTATAATAATAATTGGTGAGGTTAAATCTGTAAATATAATCATTTCTGTGACAACTTAGAGGTAGGTACATTGAGTATGAATAAATACTTAAAAAGTTAACTGATGGACGGTTTTCCAGCTTTATTTATCCATTTGTTAGTTATTGGTTCGATAACTTCATGAAATCTGTTTCCGAACTACGTAACTTAAATTTTACTCTGTTGAATCTTAGGTCAATCTAACTATATTAAATCACTAGGTAACGATAAAATAAATAGAAACTCAAGCAGCCTAGTATAAGTAAGATAGAAATCGACAAAGTAAAAGTTTTATCAGAAACATCCATCTTTTAATCCAATTCCCTTTGCGTTCACACAAACCACAACAATAGTTGGCAATCGGCCGAATCCGGCGACAACGTACCGTTTGCTATTTTAGTACTCTATTGTAGTGCAGACATGCGCTAATAAACAATCTTGTTACCATCTGTCTGTCCCATTTGCACTTTACACTTCCCGATTACACTAACATCGGAATAATCTCTCGGAATAGCTGTATGAGCCGCATACGCAAGTTTCGTGTATATGTGAAGTATTGTACTATAATTATTGCTTTTTAAAGTTGAAGCGAATGAAGATATTATGCTGTGAAACTATCACATGATTGATCTGACTGTTTGAATCATCTGTATAACAAATCGTTTTTGGTACAAGTGTTTGGATAAAGGAAGCACAAAGATCGGTTTAGAATTAGCTTTAAAGATTTGTAATAAAACAAAACACAATCAAATAGTTTAATAAGAAAGCATTAAGTAAGTACAGTAGTAACAGAATTGACACAAATTTCGTATGTAGGTCATCCGTTACCAAACAGACACTTATTTTATATCTTAATTTTATGAAAACTAATTAAAATTATTACAAAGTAAAATGCACTTCATTTCGTCGCTGGAGTGTCGTTTTATACTTGACCTTTAAATGAAGATAAAATACAGCCGCAATCGGGGCAATAATCAGGCTTGAGTAGCGGTTCTTTTAAATTACATCAATGAAAAAACATTTAAAGCATTACTCAACAGTTACACAGGTGAAAGCGTAATGATAAATTGAATGATTTTTTAAATTTGGTACAAGGAAAAAAGAAAAAAATGAATAATAGTGTCCTTAAATTTTTTATCTGTACGGAGTTTACGGACGATTTTCCAAAAAAAAAAAACCTATTCATATTTCATCTGCGAAAACATCCTTAAATTGAAATTATCATTGGCTATTATCTTTTAAGGGAATCTTTGTAATTGATTCAATGAAAATTGCGAAATTTTCTAGCTTGAACAAAAACTGCAACGACGAAGCCCGTAATTTCCCATGTGGATGATTCGTTAGAAATTAATCCTCGAGAGAGCGAGGATAACGACACGATCAAGAGAAAAGAGAATAGTTTTAATAAAATATACTTGTTAACTAAATCTCTAGTACTCTATTGCAAACAAAAGAAGACTAACTGCCGCCTTCAAATATTTAACGGTGACTCAAACTTGATGTAGGTTTACAATACAAAATGTACGCTAAACGCTTAGTTTGGCGACTTAACGATTCTGAGTGCGATTGTAAATAAGTTAATAAACTTATTATTGCTTTAAAAAAACCATAACTGCTTTGTAAAAGTGTTCGTTGATTAAAATCCCTTCGAATAACTATACTTTACTATTTTAAAGCCTTATTTTACTTTTACATTTACAACAACTCTATTATTACGAGTATAAGTAAATATAGAGTACAATATACAAAGCAACTAACTGCAAGCGACGCAGCGCCTGAGGCGGTGTGCAATATTCAAGCAAATCTCACTGCATCCTTTGCACCTGTACATAATAACTGAGGTAGCCGCTTCATTACCAGGGATAACGTGTAATATTACTGCTACTAATTATTTTAAACGAAAGGAAACGGCACTAATTGTTCAAGTAAAGGAAATGAACGAGGTTTTGTACTGTAGCTACTGCAATAGAAGTCTCCAGATTTCATTAACTGAAAAAAGTCAGGGTTTAAATAGAGAATGGTGACTGTCTCCACTACTTACCTTCTAATCTATCTTGTTACAGCAAAGATTATAAGTATGCTGTGTCCGTGTATCCCTAGCCACATCAAAGTCCCGGAAGAACTAAACCACGGAGGTAAAAAAGAAATGTCAAAAGTGAAGTATCACTTAGTAAAGCGAATAATTACAAATTTCTGTACCTACGGGTATCCTTAATGGATATGATAAATGTTTCTTATTCTATCATTCAGTACAGTTCTGTTTTACGAACTGAAATGAGGTAGTTTTTGGTTCATACGACTAAGCCACGGTACGTTGTTTCTAATGTGCTACGATTAACTTGTGCTCCGTTCCAGGCTGTTCGGTTTTAGTCGTCTTACACGACTGCTCGCTACACCATCCGTGTAATTCTAACAATTTTACATCGTTCAATATATACCGTTTTCACTTGCAATTTGACTAACCTTGGCAATTTATTTTGACATATGTTCCGTTTTATTGCGTGTTTAATAATGATAAAAAATCATTGTCATCTTATTTCATATTGATAAAACGATGGAAAACACTTTTGTTCATTAGAATTACAATGATAACTGAAAACGAGTCAAAATTAACATAAATTATGCGCTCAATAACGTATTCAAAATGGCGATAACGTACAGCTGCTCTTGGGAACGGCTAATTTCCTCATAAGGCTGGCTAGAGACGCTTTTTTGTAAAAAAATGCATATTTTTTAGCCGTTGATTTCACTCTCTCTTTCTCCCTCCTAGTTCGTATCCCATATGGTGGTGGGGATGACTGTCCCAAGTAGAGTCTAGTAGTCACTTCCACTACGCTCTGTCGTCCACGTCATCTGGGACTTGGCAGTTACCCCCGTCCTAGAACTACTCCTTTCTACCTAGTTTTGGATCCTTTACCGGATCTGCGACCGGGGTGAAAACGCTGATGGTATTTTAAAATTCGGTAAATAAGTGAGTAACTACGTATAATAAATGTTTCCCACATACAAATCCTGTTGACAATTTCAAGAGAATTTTTCGAATTATTTTAAGTAAGGACATGTTACATCTTGCCTTTTACGTTGTTACTGCCTGCCGTTTTAGGAATTCACACATAACGGGTAAAGAAACGCAAACGCGTCTTGTCGTTGCCATTTTCAAACGCTAAATAGAACGTTAAAATAATCTCTCAATCTTGCGCACTCCGTATACGGATATCCTATGATTTTTTAATACAACAACAATCGGCAAGCGAAGAAACATGTAAATAAGCTCCAGCGCATGAATCGTTAACACATATGAATAATTGAAAACTAAGATCGATCACGATAACTGCTACATATTTCAGTATTGCCAACGGCGAAAACAAATTTAGTCCGAACGAGACGTGCGCCTGACAGCGGTTTCGTGATGTATTGTCACTAGCAAATAGTGAACGTTGCCCGTTCGTTATTTACCTAGACAAATCGTAGTCTCAGCAAATCGTATATCGAATGAATTCACAAAATATATTATATTATATTTTAGCAATTTGTGAATGTCACGTTTTGATGAGTAACTTTCGCAGGTCAAATTACAAACGGGCGGCGGCACGATTTGCCGGTGACATATTCAAAGCAATTTGATATTCCTAAAACCAACATAGTGCGCTCCTCAAAGCGGCACAAATCGCGCATACATTTCGCGAGGAAAGGAAAACCGTTGTTTGGAAACCCTTCAAGGTTCCCCAAGGGTAGACGGCATTTAATATCTTGTCGACATTCTGTCGCCAAATATTTAACCTCACTCTTTGTTACTTAAAAACCAAATAGTTATGTTATCCAATATACTCCTGCAACTTAAAGTTGTGGATTCATTTTGACGGAGGACTGTGTCGTTTATTTCTAAGGAATACCCTTAGAAATGAAATATGTTTTATTTCACATAGTTACATTTGCTACTCTATTCATCTTATCATTTATTTACATAGAAAACAGTGGTCCCTTAAGGGATATAAAAGTTGCTAGATAAACTCCCACAGGGGCAAGTTTCAACCGTTGAAATAATTAAAATTAAAAAGACTGCATCCAGTCGTGAGGAATTCTTAGTCGCTGAGCTTCTCCACTATTTTATTACCCCTATAACTTGCGCTTGCGGAATTTACAGCAAATTAATTAGACTTTAGAAGCAGACGTTTTCAAGCATTAACATTTGTTTTCATATAATCACATAAAATCTTATGAATACTTATGACTCCCATAGGCATCTTAGCAGAAGATACTGCTATAATTAAATGTAGTGGAAATTAACATATATACTAACTATAAAAATTAATTAATTTTTTTTAGTAAACTAATTGAAATTCAAAAAAATGTATGCTCTTAAAATGTATCTCCTATACTACAACTTTCAAAATTATTAATATAGATTAGATTACTATCACTAATTATAATGATATTTTCTTATAAATTACTAAATAGTTTCCGTATTTTACGTAAAATAGTCAAACGACGGGATCAAAGAGAATTAACTTATCTATTTAAGGAGCGTGTTTATAAAGTCGACTGATTTGCATAATGGTCCTACGTAACCCGGAAGCCAGGCCGTTAATGTCTACTCTGATAACAAAGTTGTAGACCTTTCGGCCACTACACCCTAATCACTACATATAGCATAGTATTTAGACTGCCTTAGTCAAAATTTGTAATAAGTTTTTAAAGCATCAATTACGTATATCCTACGTTATCGTTTATTACGTTACGTATATCCTATAGCAGTAGTGCCACTCTCTTCTGTTTCCCATTTAGAGGAAAATGGAGTTGAAAAACAGATAGCGACTCCTATCTCTACACCACTAGCTTTGAGACAAGTTTTTATAAAGTAGTAGTAAATGCTGACGAAAATCTTTCTCTCTAAATATTTACTCTTCGAAGTGTAGTGAGTGACGCGTTCGTTCTTTTTCCACAGGCTCGAGCGCGAACGTGCGCTGTGAATGGAAAGCTCGGCTCGATTGTAAATACCCGAGCTTTGAATCTCGAACTTTTGAATTTATGAAAAGATTTGCGAATGCATCCACGTTGGAGAGGAACATTAATAAAGCTCCAGTTGGAATGCAACTGCGATGACCAGATGCTAAATTAAATATTTTTGAAGTTATATTTCTTTTGGAGCTTTAGAGAAAAAAGATGGGAGTGAAATTCCTGAAGCAATGCGCGCAAAAGGCAAGTTCATAGAATAAAAAGAATTTTAGTAAACTAAAGCACTTTAGTCGATATTTTTTTACAACATTGGCGTCAATTTATATAATACATAATCAAGACAAGAGCTCATATAGTTTGATAAAATTAATAAGAAATGGAATGTACAAGTAAATGCATTCCATTTGTAATTCCTCTGTTTACTAAGTTTTAACGATTATTTACATAAGTGCGTATCACTTTCTATGGCTTCTAATTCTTCTCCTTAGATATTTTTTGTCTTTACATACAACTTGTATATAACAGCCATTTACAAAGAAGCAATATAAAGGTTCTGCGTTTAATATCACATATTTGTAAGATTACAAGTCATCGAATATTTATGAGATGTATGAAACATACAAAACGAAATAGCATATCTCGTAAAATTAAAAGTATAGAAATATTTAGTCGTGCTTTGATTCCTATCAGCTTATATGGAGGAGATGGAGGTGCGCACACTACTCGATTTTTAGTTGTGCAACTAAACGGTTGAATGGGCTGCGAAACAATCGACAATCGCGCAACAGTTGTGCGATAGTTCAGTCAAAGGTGTGCGCCCGCTCTAAGGGACTGACTTGAAATATTAAACAGTACAGTCACTGACTGAAACATTATGCTGACATGACGTTGACTATGACCTAGTCACCCTTGAATTAGTAGTTTTAGGTAGTCTCCGAGCCCCTCGATGGGAGCGTGTACTGAGCTGATGATGATTACATCTAAAATTTAACAAAGAAAACATAAACCTGAAGACAGACAGCACAGATAACGGAGACTTTTATAAAATACTACTTGTTGCTCGCGACTTCGCCCGCGTGAATTTAAAATACAAATAAAAAATATAGCCTATGCTACTCACAGAAAAATGACCTTTCTAATGATGAAAGAATTTTTGAAATCGGCCTAGTCGTTTTTGAGTTATTTCAATACATACAAAAATACATATCTTTCCTCTTTATAATATTAGTATAGAAAACACTTCATATTTAAAAAAGTACCTTTACATACATACCTACATTTGAATTCCCAAGTCGCGTTGTAACGGCTGTACAATAAAACCTTTTTAGGTCAGCTTTACAGAAACCTGTAAAGACTTTCTCCTACCTGGGATTGTTTTAAAATATAATGCATTTTGGATTAATTAAATCAAAATGTTGGCTTTTTCATTATTTTTTTTTTTTTAATTTATTTCAACGAAAACATTTTTACATAAGGGTGTTAACACAGCTTGGTGCCATTAAACATACAATGTTTATATTGGCACTGCACAGTTCACACTTATATTAAAAGATAGTTATAGGTTACAATATAAAGTTTAAATAATAAAGTAACAATGCAATATACTAGGTATAATATTAACATTAAAAGTTCATGAGTTGCCCACCGACAAAGTAGCCCTTTAACGGTGAGAGAACCTTTGAGATTTCTTTAACTACATCAGAATTTATAGCGTTAGTATTTTGTAATTGATCTTAGATTTCTCAAATAATAAGGATTTCTATGGAAATATCACGTGCATTTTAATATAATTTTATATAATAATTGATTATTAATAACATAATAAACATTTCATAACAGGCCTTTATTGTATCTCTAACAAAATCTACAACTAAGAGACTAAGTAACCACTTAAAGACTCTGAGTGCTCAGTTTTATTCGTATTAAGTTGCATAAAAAATTTAAACAGATATAAAATAAAAGATTTAAGTCGTATTCATACAGACGCTCAAGGCACGGTTTGTTTGTTCACACTTCAGCAAGAGCGAGGATTTATGCCAAGTTGCAGCTTTTGTCCTGAGACACACATTTTTACTTGTTAACGTTGAATTTGCAGTACACTACATTCTACTCGTAGTTTTATTTTTAATTATTCAACTAGAATAAAAATATTTCAACCAGTACTTCTATTACTAAATCCAACCTAACTTTTATAAAAAAAAATGTCTAACTAGCCATATACCTTTCTCTAGAAAACAGTACATATGTTTATAGGTATAATAAATGTGTTTTGTGTTTTAAAAGTAATTTATAACTCGGTAAAGTTATTCACAAACTAAGTATAGCTTTTGTGGTATTCTCAATTATATTGTAAGTCAGATCACAAGTATGAATAATAGTGATTGAATTACATGCACTCAACGTTTCACAGAAATCAAATGCCATTTAAAACAATAACCTCAAGCTCGCCAGCCAATTCAATGTATCAACTTACACCGTGGGTATGAGATATTCTGTCATTTTCACTATCCATAATGCAATATAAAAAGCCAATCGCATTGTCTTTCTGTCCCATCTTCAATCATTTTACATTAAAGACTCTAGTTTCACTTAAATCAGATTCAATTGTTTATAATTCACATAACCTCTCCTCTTATAAGGTTATTTACTTTTCCAGAAAGTTCCATTTCGTACCTTAATAAATCAATTAGTGACTTTAAATCTGGCTTCAGGGTAAAGGCTCTGATACTGTAAATGATATTATTTTGGTTATAATTTTTCAGCATGAAACTAATAAAAAATCGTCTAGTACAATATACAAGAGCGAGGGAGAGAGAGGGAGACAGGAAGAGAGAGAGAGAAATTCGTTCCTAAGTCGATCCATTTGTATAATGCCACACAAAGGCTACAGCAGAAATAATATGAAATGAAAATAAATGACGTCGATCAGAACTGTCTATACGCCCTTATAAGTGTAACTGGCACTTTTTTAACGGTACGTAAAAGGTTAAGTTTACTCGCGTCTCGTTTAAGAGATGTTGGAGGCAGTACATCGCTTTTCCATTACATGCCAGCTCGAGATGGATCTAACGCTGAGAATTCAGTGCAGAGAAACGACTATAACTTCTCCCTTGATACTATCAAGTGCGACAATTGAACATAGAACAAAAAACATTTGTGGTTGATTTAAACTTAATCTATACTATCTATACTATTATAATAAAGCGTAAACACACACTTCTTTGTTGCCTAAGATGTCAGCAATTACAGCATATTTTTGAATAACTCTTTTTTTAATAAAAAGCCCTACACTTACGTCATGCTTTAGGCTATATATTTTCACGCCATTAAACTTGGGGGTAAATATTTTGGATAAAAACCCTAATGTGGGAAAGAGATCATAAGTTGCTGCCAACATCAAGAAAGAAAGATTGCTAAGGTTTGTCATGTCATGTCATTTTGACATTTGCTATTGATAATTTGACAAATGTAAACAATAAAATAAAGTTTTTATAATTTCACGCGGATGGATCCGCACGCGAACAGGCAAGTGTAATAATAAAAAGCAATTTTCTGCGTACCAATGAAAGACCTTCGTACAGAAACATTCAAAAGCTGCTATTGGTTATTGTTCCGCGTCGTCTTTTTAAAATTTTCAAGCAATTGTAGTTTCTTATATTATATAATAGATTCCCTGATTGTAGATATATTTAAACAATCTCTGATTTATGCATTATTTCAAGTAAATTAAAATGTGTTTAAAACAATGTGTTAACATAATCATCAGTAAGAAAGGAAGTTTTGAAATAGATAACATCTACAAGGAACCCTAATCTGATGCGTGTCGGACACGCTCTTGACCACTGTAATGCATGTACGGCTTAGCAATTTACGATGTCGGGAAATGTTTTTGAGTTATTTCCATAGCTCCTCAAAAACACATTCTAATTGTATGTGTGAGTGTCATTAAATTATATCTAAATGTTTCTATTTAGTTTATTTCAGCAAAAGATGGAGCTCATTATAATTTTGTAAAAAAAAATTATTATAATACATGTCAACAAGGACACGAGGTGGCGTACTAAACTTGACGACTGATATAGTACCTTTGAAAGAACCGGTGGAAAAATGTTCACTATGCCTCATCTATATAATATTAAAGGGTCTGGTTTAGACAGAGTGTGGCAAAGTTGTAATACTTAAGGCCATGATACTGATTCGACGTTACAAAACAAACCATCCATATATCTTAAAATTAATGGGCCGTACACAATAAATTGCGTGAGAACAATAAATATAAGTGGAATATTCATTTACCACCCGCAATGATAAAAAACAAATGATAGGTTACTTAAGTTTTTTTGCCATTTCAATTAAGATAACAACCAAAGACCTTGTTTACCAGCAAAATATGACTTTTTGTATTATTATTAGAACTAGCTGTTCTGGTGCGGTTTCATCTGCATGAAATTATGAAAATTTTATTTTATTGTTTACATTTGTCAAATTATCAATAGCAAATGTTAAAATGACATGACATGGCAAACCTTAGCAATCTTGCTTTCTTGATGTTGACAGAGACTTATGGTCTCTTTCCCACATTAGGGTTTTTATCCAAAATATCTACCCCCTAAGTTTAATGCCGTGAAAATATATAGCCTAAAGCGTGACGTAAGTGTCGGGCTTTTTATTAAAAAAAGTGTTATTCAAAAATATGCTGTAATTGCTGACATCTTAGGCAACAAAGAAGTGTGTGTTTACGCTTTATTATAATAGTATTGAAGTATTGTTATAGATTAATAGACGAATAAAGAATACCTATATATCACTAGATCGAAATGAAATCTAATGCATAATTTAATACAATTATCAAAATTAAAGTAACACACAAAAAAAGTTTAAAAAAATCGTACGAATTGATAACTATCATTTGGGAAGTCGGTTTAAAATACCATTTCACCTCATTATATCTTTAGTAAACCGATAAGTTTTTTTTATAAATATGTACTGTTTATTCTCATATCAAGAAAATCCTACAAGACTTGATTGCTCTAGATTGCTAAGATTACTACAAAAACATATTTGTTGTAAGAAAATAAATGTCCGTGATTAAGTCGCTTGTGGAGGAATGCAGAACCGACACGTCCGAGCGGTCCGACTACAATATTTACTTTTTACATCTCTTGTATTAAAAAAAACTTAATAACTAATATCTATACTTCTATACTATTATGATAAAGCGTAAACACACACTTCTTTGTTGCCTAAGATGTCAGCAATTACAGCACATTTTTGAATATTTTTTTTTTAATAGAAAGCCGTACACTTACGTCACGCTTTAGGCTATATAATTTCACGCCATTAAACTTAGGGGTAAACATTTTGGATAAAAACCCTAATGTGGGAAAGAGACCATAAGTTGCTGCCAACATCAAGGAAGCAAGGTTGCCATGGTTTGTCATCATGTCATGTCATTTTGACATTTTAAATTGATAATTTGACACATGTAAACAATAAAATAAAATTTTCATAATTTAATGCGGATGAAGTCGCACGGGAACAGCTAGTCATACAATAATATAGATCTACTGGGCTAGTAAATCTATATGTAGTTTCAAGAGGATATTTGAAAAAACTTTTAATTTAAACGCTAATAGTTATTACTCAAGATTATGGTTAAAATTCCGCTCTTAAGTATGTATAATTCCCTAAAAATCATAAGCATAGTTGAAATGATTTCAATTGAAAAAATGTATCAAAAAACCATAATCGTGAGGAAATAATCAGTTTAAATTATTGACAAAAACAAAATAAGAACTCAAATCAACTGGTTAAAGTTTTCAATTATGGTATGGTCTGTTGCTTGTTGCTGTTTATTTCTTCATTAAAATATCTATGGCTTTTTCAAGATGCTTTTCTTTGCTTTATAACTTGCATCATGTTTGTTTCCATAAAGAGTATTCACGTGTTTATGGTCTCGTCATTATTCGTATCGTAATCGATGTGTATATCTTTATTTATAGAAAACATACGTCACCTTCTTACTATGTGATAATGCCGAAATATTTGAATAGCGTTTCCATTAATTAGTAACATAAATTTTTTGTCCTTGTCATTTTTTGTTGAATTCTATATTTGTTTTCTTTTCTTACATTAATACATAAGGTATTATTATAAAACATTACATCATACGGTTTTTTTGAAGTAAAGCTATGATTTTCTACAGTATTATCTACAACTAGCTGTTGCTCGCGACTTCGCCCGCATGAAATTAAAAAATAATAGTAAAATACGTAGGTATAAAAAGGTATCCTAACGGTGAAAGAATTTTCAAAATTCGGCCCAATAGTTTTTGAGTTATTTCAATACATACAAAAATACAAATCTTTCCTCTTTATAATATTAGTATAAAGAGGATAACCTACAGATAAATATAAAGGCGTCTAGAAAATAAAAAGGCACTTTATCTTTTAATTTGTATAAAAGTTTCAAGGGTAATTCATATCTAATATAATATTATAAAGAGGAAAACTTTGTATTTTTGTATTTTTGTATTATTATTATTATTATCCTATTACGTATCTGCTGCAAGAACAGCCATCATACCATAAAGGTAGTCATTTTTCTCGTAGGGATGTGACTGTAGTTGAGGCATCTTACATTGCCCTATTTGGAGGGTCAAGTCGCCGCTAGCCTTATTTGCAATCGAATATACCGACTTTGTTAGACAAAAAAAAAGATGATTGCTGACAATATCGCGATCGGTAAGAAGTGTACGTGATAACACTCCAAGATTATTGACGGTATACATATAAGTAGGAAAGAATGCTAGATTCTATATAAATATGCAGCACATGTTAAACGAATTAAAATGTTTTCCTCCATAATTGTCATCCGTATGTCGCAAGTCACTTTTTTAGCTTACACTTATGTAACATACTAGCTTTCGCCCGCGACTCCGTCCGCGTGTAATTCAAAAAATCAAAAGTAAGTAGCCTATGTGTTCTTCCAGACTACCCTCTATATCTATACCAAATTTCATCGAAATCCGCTCAGCCGTTTAGGCTACAAACTCTAATAAACATCTATCCATCCATCCATCTGAACTTTCGCATTTATAACATAGTATGAAGTATGATTAAACTCATAGTACGAAAGGTTCATAGTAAAAACCATTTTAAACACGTTTTACAACTACTTAGTAAGTAATTAAAGTGTTTTTTCCAGTAAGTATCCAAAAATCTATCACATTGAAAACAATGGAATTTCGTATATGCTAATTTCGATTCAAAAATCTATCGGCATTTAATTATAATCATCGGTATACTTATTTATAACTAGCTGTTTCCCGCGACTTCGTCCACGCAATATTAAGATAAAAAAGTAGCTTATAAAATGTCTAGTATATCTCAGCCTAATATATGGCTAGTCTATGTCAGCTACCCTTTGAGGAAGTCCGGTCGAAATCGGCCCAACCGTTCCGGACATTACCCGGATCAAACGCGGCTTGCGGACAGACAGACAAAAAAATATTAAACGCGATTATCATTATCAGCAACGCAAATACATCATCTTCCCGAAATCTGGAATTTTTATTTTGATATTACAAACAGACACAAGATAATTATATGTATGAATGAAAAAACAACAACACAACTATTCCGTTGTTATTAAAACGCAAATAGCAATTCATTTGTGCTCCAATGAAATACTCGTAATTTATTGATACAGTATGATCGCGTCATCTGTAAATAACTGAAGAATTATTTCCCAGTCACGTTCCGAGGCGGGAGCAATAAATTTCGTCGTTAGCGAACTACGTAGTACTTACAATGTTGTCTCTATAGCTTATTTTGCTTAATTTTTGTCAATAAAACCACAGTATTTTATTATTAAATCTTTATTAGACTAACAAAAGATCTAATATCATTAAAAAATCTATTTTAATACCATAAAATATGCATAAGTGGTACCAATACCAACTAACTTCACTGCAAAGCTACTTTCTACAACTTAGTTACAACGAAGTTACCAATAAGATTTTTCTTCAAAAATCAGTTGGCAACAGATGTTATAAGAACACTAAAGTAACGTCGTTCAATAAAGTTAACGTTTATGCAGAAATTTAAGCATAGAGATAAAGTGTACTATATTTTTTACCTTCAGTTATATCATAGATCACGAGTTTCTTTTTTATTTCTCTATACGCCACACAAGTCGCCCTTAACAATTTTTGTTTCTTTTTGACAAGCTCGCTGAAGGGTAGGGAGTCGTATTCCTTTTTCTAATCCGAGAACTGCATGCGTCTTCACTTTAGATCACGTTTTAATATTTATAACACCAAGATGACTCAGAGTAGACAGCTAGCGTTTTATTTGAGGTATATTTACTTCGACAAATTGAAATAAAAATTTGGCGTTTGATATTTATTTATTACTTTTCGATTATTTTCCAAAATGTGGAAAAAAACTATTAAATCAATAAATAAATAATATGTTATAGATATGAGTAGAAAAAAAACGACATGCAATTTTGTAAAAAAAAGTAATCGAGTACAAAAAAATGATCAAGTTGAAATAAGTTAACGGGGCAAAGGAACAGTAAAACAAAGGCAGAGAAGATAAAAAATACTATGAAGCAATCAGTAATTAAAATAAAACGTACGTAATTAAATGATAAGCTAGATTGGAGTTAGCTTGGAGCGTTTGATTATTCCTGCCGTCGCAAAAATATACGGTAAAATAAATTAACCACACATACAAATTAATATAATAAGTATTTACTGTTAAAGAATTAACTTATCAATCTTATCGAATCAAATAAATTTAAGCAAAAAAAACACAAATTGTTTTCAATCCATCGCACTCAGATGACTTGCGCCCGACACACAAAAAAACAAACTACTCACGATGGCGCCAAAAGTTCTAGACGGCGCTGTAAAAAGATGCCATTGTTTCCTAACAATCAACGACGCATTGAAATAATATAATTGTCAGTTGTCGCTTCGCTTTATTTAACGTGAGACAGGAATTAATGGAATACAAAGAATGGGACTCATTCATGAACGCCTTAACTTCTCCTTTGTGAAATATCGCCGCAAGCGGTTTAAAGATGGCCGCCCAAAATTAACACTTTTATGGTTTGGACATATAATATGTCTTGTTAACAATAAATTAAATTAATTAACAATATATAATGTTGCCTAATTTGTATGCTACAGTAAAAATAAATTATAAAATTGACAATCATCGTAAAATACTTCCAAACTGTTTTTGGAAAAAATTTACTATTCGTACATTAAACCAAACCTTATCAAAAAAGGCTGGTTACATAAACGTTTCCTTTATTACTCCGAATTAAATATGTACCGTTTTACACATGACAAGTTACTTAGCAAAAATAAATTTAGCATAGTCTCGCACCGCCATAACTAGTTTAGCATATTTTTACTAATCACATAACGCAAAATGTATTTAAAGATTTAGTATTGACTTAACATGTCTTAAATCAAAAAAACGCGGTCTAAAATGTCATTGCCTCCAACGCCACAGTTGTGATGCTATTTAAACTGCGTCTGCATGAAAATGTTATTATAGCTTCCTCCTAGTTAGCTATTTCGACTAGCTTTATATTTACTTGCAATCCGTCCGATAACTATATTCAGAAAAGTCTAATTTTTAATTTAAAAGAAATTTAAATAGATTATATTTATTTTAAACGCTAATTGATATTTCACACTGAAGAGTTTATTTATTACGAACTTACCTCTGGATTTTAGGTTATAAAATTACGTAATCACTCCTGCATATTTACGCATTGAGTTTACCTTTTCTTGTACTTGGCTCAAAGACATTGTGGTTTTATTGTGTTTTTTTTTTTAATAATAAGCTATGACTGAATATTTATTCTACTCCACAAAACTGTACCTAACTAAACAGTACAAAATATTAACATGTTTTCAACTATACACGATTATGTCGACCATGATAGGCAATTTAAAGTGGGCCAAAACGAACATAAATTGATACATTTTACTCGTAACGATTTATTTAGTAGCAGTCACCTAATGTCTATTAGATTAGGCCGTCTTTAATATGAGAATTTAGAGCATGTTCCAAAGTTTGATTTTATTAATAGACACTACATTACTTAAAGCATTTATTCAAAGTAATGTAAATAAAATAGGTACTTGTGCAGAAAACCCTAATATCTTTCGATTAGGATATCTAATTTTATTTCTTGCAATATAATAGTCCCCGCAGACTAATTTATCGGCCGATAGCTTAGTCCGGTCGAACTGTCAAGGGAAAATCATATGAACACAATCGGCCTAATGCCTTCATACATGTTTATACCAGTCTATAGTTTTTAAGGGCTCTAAGTCTGGATCTCTTCTGGTATAATACAAAATACTTAATATATCTTAGATAATGTTGAGCATATGGACGTCATGTTGATAATATAACATAGTGAAGCTATTCCCAAAGTGGGTTAATAATGTGTTGCACGGTCGAATGCGTCTCACGTGACGATAGCGCGCTTGCTCGCACCACTTACCACATCTGCAGTGTACGTATAGTTGTATTTGAGAGAAATACCTTACAGATAATATACATTCTTAAATTGTTACAAGTACTTCAGTAATATTGAACTTTAAGAACAAATACGGTCAACTGACAGTGACTAAAAGAATAAAGACACAGGGAAGAACACTGACCGATTCTCACCTTACTCTTATCGGCTAAGACGTTTAATCTACAAATCATTCAACATCAAAACAACTGAACTGATTGCACTTAATATAGTTACATGTATCTCAAGGAAATATCTTAGGAATATTAGAAAAACTTATACAAGATTCATACATAGTAAACATCGGCGAGTAACGGAATGTCCACATCGTCTGTCAGTATAAATATTTCAAACCGTGAAACATGCATTCTGTACGATATCCATCGTAACGCGAGATCCAAACATTGTCTGATTTAGGACGGTTTAAGGTAATGTTTAATGAAAATAAACTTTGTTCCCTGTGACGTAACGTTGAAAATTAAATTTGTTTATAACAGGTTTAGTGCCGGTTGATGGCAATGGGGAGCGGCGGCAGTGGTCCGTGTCGAAGGCTATTGTCATTCAATCGGGCTATTGTGGTCTTTGTTGCACTGGCTGGTCCCGGCGGTCATTCCACATGGGGAGAGGGCACTTCGATATGTTACTGTTATGTTTATATGGGAAGGTAAGCTATGAAAATGTCGTTAGAATCAGTCTTGCAATAAAAGTAGGGGCAAATTATCAATTTGTTTTAGGACCTGTTTCTTTTATCCATAAAATCTTAGAGAAAATGAAACAAAAAGTCAGGGGACATGGAACAGATTCGATTATATCACAATTTTACTAGACTATAACATGTTAGGCATATATGTCATTCATATACACGTGTAAACGAAGCTTACACTCATTACAAACCAAACACGTTTCTCGAAAACGGCGAGCGTCATTTGGGAACACATCAGAGAACCCGCCGGAGATATATCGTGACCGGTACATCTCGCCAAAAGATTTATACGAAGATTGGATATTACTCAAAGCATAAACGACCTATGATTATGCTCCTGGCGACCTTAACATACCTTTATTAAATGCATTTAACTTCTTGATCGCAACAATTATATGATAGGAGAAAATTAATTTCATAAAATCTACAATCTGGATTTATAAAGTCAAGTAGGGTATTAGTTACTTTTTTTATATATACAAAAGACATAGAACGAACTTCGCTAATAGTATAATCTTAAAACAAGTTCTCACTAAGTTAAAAACTCGAGGAATATGAAACTGTAGTAAAATTCTCACATAACAAAATTGAGTTGATAAAGACGGATGGATAAACTTTTACTACTCACGCAAAAACTACAGAACATCTTTGTAACTTTGTCTTTGAAATTTAAACTTCGCTTTACCAGAGGTTTGCATAAATGATTACATACTAAAGTTACGAGAACGTCTTTAGCGGAGCGCTGTTAAAATCAGTGAAACGGTGCGATAAACGCGAAAAGTTTTACACCACGTGATTTAAGGTTTCTCGATTTCCCACGAACGTGCAATGGAATATGGTATCAAATGTAATATTTCATTCTGTGTTAATGCTTTCAAAAATATATCTCTAAATAGTTAGTCTGCATTTATAAATTTTTAAGAAGTAAATTACTGCCTAACTTAGAGACATTTTACCATGTACTTTTAAACTGGATACTACAGGCCTGTCCCACCACTGGCAGATAAAGGCTCAGATAGCTTAAAGAAGATAAGAACACAAAATCTAATATTTGCATCACATATTTAACACGTTGGATTGTTATCAGACAATTTACAATTTGTTGGGACAGGTCCTTATAGTTTTAAATGTTTCTAAAATTAAACATTCAAGGGCGGATCCAGCTTTGGTTCGAGGGGGGGTCACATAGTCGTGGTCAAGTCAAGAGCTTGACAAAATATGTAAATATATTTTGTCAAACTCTTGACCAACCAGCTCAGGGGGGGGGATCATGACCCCCATGACCCTCCCCCTGGATCCGCCGTTGTAAACATTCTTATTTGTGATTAACTAAAGCTTTAGTGAAAGACCAAGAATTTTAGTCATATCAAATCCATGTTCCTCAATCTTCAAGGAAAAACAATATCGTCAGTACTAAAATTCGTGTCAAATATCGCATATGTATGTATGAAACAGCTGGCCATTCCGCAACTGCATTATTTATCTAACATAGTAATCGAAGGACTCTAACAAAATAACTTAACCATTAAAGTATAAACGCTGTTGTTTGATGCTGTTCTTTTATTCATCAGTTAAAGGAACACAGGGTCAACACTACAATGAAGTATTTAGTCGTTGCCACCGATAACGCGCCTAGCTGTGCATTAAATCAGCAATTTATCTACCGTTTACAAGGAAACTTGCATCGTAACGTAAATTTTACTATAATGAATTTAAAAGAGGCTTCTACTCATTCTACTTAATTTACTGTAAACAATGTTTTAAGTTAAACTTAATACTGACTTATACACGTTTGATATATAAACTTTTCGATCGTAAACTACAGGAAAAACTTAATTCAAATATAGCCAATTCAACATTGCATATTAGCAATTAACACAACACAACAAAATAGTTTCTTTGTAAATATCAATGACCAGTTTATGTACAACTGTGACAGGGAATCCTTCCAATACAACTCGTATCAGATCAAGATAATCCAATCTCGGCGTAATCCCCTCCCCTTCCTACCCTGCACTATTTAATCTTCCCTATTTAGTACTTAATATAGCCTGCAGTAGATAAAATGTACACTTGTAAATCTGTAATGATTTGTCTGTTTACTTATTCTTTAATTAACTGAATTAAAAATTATTTAATTTATTAGCCATAGCAAATATATTCGTATTGTTAACTAGAGAGCGAAATTAACTATTAAATGTATGGAAATATAAACAGTGAAAACATTACAACGAAGAAATTATAGTAGGCATTAGAAATGAAGATATCTGCTTACTGATTAAATATGAATGCTACAAACACAGCACGATCGAAGTCGCACGAAAGAAAAACCAAATCAATTCCACAGAAGGAAAGTAATCAGCAGAGAAATTAAGCAAACATGCGACTGGATTATGTGACTGTAAAACTTAGAAAAAAACCTTTTACATCTTACTAATATTATAAATTCTAAAGTTTAGATGGATGGATGTTTTAGAGTTTGAAGCCTAAACTGCTGAACGGATCTCGATGAAATTTGGCATAGATTTAGAGGATAATCTGGAAGAGCACATAGGCTACTTACTTTTGTTTTTTAATTCCACGCGGAACAAGTCGCGGGCGAAAGCTAGTTATTGATCAAAATATTAATAGATAACATTATGAAGTGGTTAATTTTGTTTCCGCGTTTCGTCTAATGAGCTACTTTTTTAGCATTTACACCTGTCACATATTATGCAAGCCTTCATTAAAATCCTCATCCAATCAATAACAGTCAGCAATCAACTCGGAACATACTCTAGAACTTTGACCCGGCCGCTTGCAGTCGGAGAGCTTTTTAGTTGATTGCGCAGGTTAAACGCACACAATTTATAGTCCACTCCACTTTAATGTCAATGTTATAAAACTTTTAGATACGTCACTCTCGTAAAATAGAAATATATTTTAAAAGGGCTCTACGAAGCTGAGTGCAACTAAAATATGATTGCATCGCTCCAATATAGGGTCTAGTAACATTTACTAAGTATGCAGTGGATGGAGTTTGAATCTATATAGATTATATCTATTCGTAGATAACTTAATATCGTTCGATAGATATCTATTATATCTATTCATATTAATCAACATTAAATGTTATTTAAAAAAAAAAGCTTCTAACGAAAATGTAGTCTCGGTGTAAAATATTCGAGTCATTCCAATATAAATGACAAATTATGTTAACAATTAATACCTTGATCAACTTACTAATATAAAACTAGTTTTGTAACAACCCTGAAGCATGGTTTAAGACAGGGTTGCGTAAAGTACAGGTCGATGACCTTAACAACAAAGGTTGCAGCGTTAGATGTACAATTTTCTCATTCAAATTCCCACCGCATCTTAGAAGATTGCAAGTACAAACGCTGAAAGTGCCTACTGAAGCGGAGGTACATTTTAGATGTGAAGTTGGGAATACCTTGCAATCGTCTATTTGTGAACACATCTGGAATATTTGTCTTTTATAATTTTCTCATCTTCTTTATTTACTTTTTATAAAATGCGTTTAACGATATACGATTTTATGCTACAATCTCTTGTAACCATTTTAAACAGGTCATAAGCATATTTGCTATCTTGAATAAATTATTTATTAAACAACAATAAACTTAACTTCATTACAAAAGTGTTAACATTCATCAAGTTGCTGTAATTTATAAAATTGGTAGAAAACGCATACTTTAATGCGAGTGTTAGTCGGCAACGTTAAAACTAATGCAAACAAATGTTTTCTGTCATTATTTCAATACGATTAAATTAGGGAAAAGTCATTTAAACAACACGATGTTACTTTCACCTTGCCAGATTATTAAAATAAATAAGTCCATTCTGTTGAGTATAAATAATATTAAAAATATAATGCGTAAAAAAAGTAAAAACCAGTCGTATTATAACTTAAAAATAAGCTTAAGAAAATAAAAAAAAATCAGATTAATGGTATAAATATTTCTTAACGTTTTAATCTTCTATACTAATATAATAAAGCGTAAACACACACTTATTTGTTTCCTAAGATGTCAACAATCACAGCATATTTTCAAATAACTCTTTTTTTAATAAAAAGCCCCACACTTACGTCATTTGATATTTGCAATTGATAATTTGACAAATATGAACAATAAAATGAAATTTTTATAATTTTATGCGGATGAAGTCGCATGGGAACAGCTAGTGGCTATATATTTTTGATTAAGCACAGAAAACATAAGTTAACAGGTTTAAAGACTTTACTTCAATGAATTAAAAATAAATGTTGGACCACCGCAAATGAGTGTGCAAAGGTCTCATTGAATAACTTGCAGGTATGTAATTTACTTAATTAAGTAATCCCCGACGACGGACCACACCGCCAGACTCTAAGGCGACACGTCGTATACGATACTCACTAACTTGGATAAATTGACTTTCATATTAATTTATAGACAGTTAATTCCGTGTTAAAACTAATCGGTTTCTAAATAACTATACGTCTTAATTATCATTATGAATATACCTATAATAAGAAAATAATTGAACATTTGTATAATAATCTGATTTAACGTTTATAGTAATTACGTTTGATGAAAACCTTATTCTTAAAATATCAAAATAATGCTGTAAATATCCGTAAAGACTTTATACGTAGGTAAATAATATAAAATACTGTCGATAGATCATTTATAATTAATCGCAATTTAATAGTTGTATTCTAATTTTTAACTTTAACCTCATTACGAGTATAAGCTGGTTACAAATAATCGAATACTTATTAATCTGTAAAACTGTCCTCCAAAGACAATTACTTACTTAATAAAATAATGTGGGTAGTTTTATTTAAATCGATTTTAATTTGAAATGCTGCTAATCATTTTTTATAACTAAATTCCATATTCATCTTTTGAAGTGTTAAAGATTAACACAGGTTTGATTAAATAAATCATGTGTAATAAACTTAAGGTTAACTTATTTAGAAAACATCCGTATAGGTATGAAGTCGTTAAAAATACTCACCGTTAATAAAGGTGCAACAGGATCTTGCATGCACTCAACTCAAGCTTTCCACAAAATCAAAAGCACAAAATAGAAAAAAAAAACTTATAGAACAAAGAAAATTAAATGCGACACAAAATTGTACTGAGAGTTCACCTGTAGATAGGTATTAAACAAAACTAAATCAAAGATTAAAACAATTTGACGTTCGCAAAGTTTTTGACGTTTGAACTTGGAACAAAACGACAGGAACGCACGACGCGTGTTATCTCTGCCAATGACGGCGCGAGACTGTTCGCAAGGCAAGAACGGCCATCTCTTGCCTCTTGGGGAGCTTTCGGAGCTCTCGAGGCGAGGATCCGTCCGTCCCTCTCGCGCAACCGGTCACCTGCCGGATAAAAAAAATATAGAAGCCTCACATTTCGCCGAAATATGAACCAAACCAAACAGCACTTTATAAACGGTCAGGTACGCGGCAACTTCGTTTACCTTGCCCATTGACATCCCTGTGGGATAGCGGGGGGATTAAGCTACTTTACGGGTACCAAATGTTGTTTCTTGCCTCCGGCGATTAAGAATCAACGTTCGCACGCCGCTAGCTGTAATTTGGATACATTACCTATCATTCAGTGTCTTGTAAATTGCCATAGAACGGTGAGAGCGTACTGACCTACAACAGTGATAGAGTTCGAACGCGTTATAAATCTTTAGCGAGCACGCGATAACTGTATGTATAAACACGGAGAGGATCTTAGCGGTCACCAGATAACAAAGCCAGCATCTGTGAACGTGCTTGCTCCTAATTTAACTCGTTTTTCCCATGTTTTATCCCTCTTTTGAATATGCAACGCAAACATTTGAAGTAACAGAGAAGCGCAACAAATCCTTCATATATCCTTGTGTTTCAACTGACGAAGCATTTGTATAAAAACATATTGACATCCCTTTCAATTACTTTGAAATAACAGGGAGAGGAAACCCAAGATTCTTCGACCTGAACAAAAGACAGATATATTTTACAAGACTTTCATCTTACAAGCGCACACTGCACTTAAAATCAAATCAACTTATACGCGTTATATTTTAAAATGTCAACCTATATCAGCTATTACTGCGCAAAACCTATGATTGTAAATGTAAATTATAATTTCTTGCAAACCTCGACACGATACTGTGTCTACGGACGAAATGATTGATCGTTTCATCGTAAAGTAGGTAGGTACCAGGTGTAAGAAAAAACATTGTATTTTAAAACTTATTTCACTCAACTATGGAAGATGAATTGACATTATTCTTGTAGGATAAGAAAAAGAACCAACATTTGTAACCATTTTTCTTAAACAATACATGTATTATTCAAACTTGTGTAGCTTAAGATTTTTTTCTTTAGTCCTCTGCTACAATGTATAATTTTACTAATAACTGTCTGTGGAACAGCTGTTATTTAATTTGTTAATTAAAAAATGCTGTATCGTTTGCAAAACGACCTTGCGGAGGTAAATCGCCGTAGACACGGCAAAGCACTCAGCAAACCCCGAAGCGAAGTTGAGCTTAAAATAGTAAAGCACCCGCACCCGCAAACCGCACTCTTAAATCCTATTAAAGGCAGAGCGCATCTATTCATAGACAAGACAAAAAGTAACCCTACGTAATAAAAGTTTGTATTAATACAATATTCTCAGTCAACTTCGTTAGTTCATATACATCCCCGTAGCTCGAGCTGAGCACTAAATTAAAGTTAACTAGGGCTTAGTTAACCACGGTGGCCCATTGGTTAACACAAATGTTTTTATAATTCTTGGCACATAGCAGGTTGCATTATGAAACATATCAAGGGGGTCAAACTCTAACCTGCAAAATGCAAGTTTAATGCTTAACCACTGAGACACCAGCGCTCTTAACGTTCTTAGTAAAGGTATTACATGTTCAGCGACTAAACAGTTGTGCGATAGTTTAGACAAAGGTGTGCGCCCGCTCTTACTATTTAGCATATGACCTCATCTTTTACAAGAACTACGATTGGATATCTGTACAAAGTATCTAAATTATATCTTGACAGTGTTTTGTTATGTTCAGATTTGGAACACACATACAATGTTTCGAATGAGGTCGTATTAACTGGAACTGTGACAAATCAATCGGTTATAAATTAGACTATGAATACATAAGCATAGACCATTTAAAATAGCATATTTATTAAATGACAAAACTTCAAAGATCAGAATAAGGTCAAATCGTGGATCATCACAAAACTCTTCCTTTCGCAGCTTTTGGAAGTCGAAGTTTCTCGTCTCGTCGAAATTATCCCTAACTTACAGAAAAACTGAGTTCGCATTTACATCACAACATATTTTAGGAATCAATAAATAGTATGAACTCAACAATAACCGAACTAATAAATTATTTAAATTTTCCAAGTCCATACTATAGATAGGGGTCATGGTTTGTTAGCTGCAAGTGAAAGCACAAAGCGTGGTGCGACTCGCGACCACCCAGTCCCAGACTAAACCAGCTCCCAACTACCCGACCTGTTTGCTGCTTCAAGATCGCACATATTTCAGTATTTTCATTTCAATTAAAAGACATTCCTTTGCAGACTTATTTTATTATTAATTTAAAGATAATCTCTGATAATTAAAATTTTCGTAACAGACCAAACAATATGTATAATAGACTACCAATCTATACTAATATAAAGAGGAAAGATGTATATTTTTGTATGTATTGAAATAACTCAAAAACTACTAGGCCGATTTAAAAAATTCTTTCACCATTAAAAAGCTACATTATCAGCGAGTAACGTCTTTTAGTATATTTTATTTCCACGAGGACGAAGTCGGGAGCAACAGCTAGTTAAGCATAATTTTAAAGCAGAATTTGCGTCAGTCAAATGTCTATGATGAAAATCACTCGTCTCCACTTAACGGCAACTCAACCATTACAAGAAGTGACCTCTGACCCCCAACGTTGAGAACACTTAACGTCGTAGTAACAAAACCTGTCAAGGGTTATTTTTACCCAATCTTGTAAAGTGGGCCAGTCGCTAAAATAAATTAACGTTTAAATACATTAAACTTAATGAAATTAGATTGAGGGATTTATGTAGATTATGAGTTCAGGATTGTTTTATTATAATTACTAACTTTCGCCCGCGACTCCGAAATAAAACAAAATTTAGTCTATATGTTCTTCCAGACTATACTCTACATCCAATGCCAAATTTCATCGAGATCCGTTCAACCATTTAGTTTACAAACTCTAATAAACATCCATCCATCTAAACTTTTGCATTTATAATATTAGTGAGATGTAAGACAGAAAACTCTAGTGATGTGGGAACGGTCAGCCAACGAACTGAGCGAGTGGGTCAAGGATCCACGAAGACCGTCCCTATTGTTTGAATACAACGGGTTTTGAGCTATAAATGTAAAGCACTGCACCGTCTCTACCTGTAAATATTGTCTAAGGTCAAACAAGACCTGTTTTACTAATGAAAGAAAGACGGATGAAAAAATAAAACAAATAAGCTCCGTTACTTCCTGAGATCTTCAGGTTTTATTATTTTTGTAGTCTGTGTAAAAACATTTTTAAATCACGTTTAAAAATAAGTAAACGTCAAACGTTCTTTGTCAAAAAATATGTCTTGTTATTTTTAAAATATTTATCAAATATACTCAATTCAAGATCAAAAGTGAATGTAATTTCATTTTATCGATATCGACGATAAATAAAAAGACAATATGACAGGTAAATACTTATTATTATATTTACTTATATACTCATTATTTTAAGGAACAATAACTATTAGGTTCCTTAGCTCTAAGTCTGTTAGGACAATTTTGATTTCCTGCCCTTTTTAAGTCTGTAGGTTATTTATTAACATCGTAGGTAGAACAATATTCAAGTTCACTTTTAAAAAAGTAGTCTTCTTTCTGGCTACAATGTAACTAGTTTGAAGAAAACAATTAGCTTCAACTGCATCTTATTAAAAATAAGATTTAGCAAAAAAAAAGAATCGCATCGGAAGTCTGTTATTTGACCTACGTTTTGGTTCAAACGTTCAGATGACCTTTTATTGTGCGATACCATTCATTTAATTATTTAACGATAATAGGATGTAATTAATCACTTATCTAACAGCGACAGCCTCGTCTAGTCAAGAGCAAGCCGTCGTACTCAACCTCGGAGCAATGATCGACCTGGCCATCGGGACGCCAGAGGTAAATAACATATTTTTCAACAACAACAACAACAACAACAACTACCAACGACCCAAAGGAGTTATCAGAGAATACGGATTACCATTTTAGCCTTATATTTGAAAAAAATATATTTCAAATATTTCCCAAGTTCTTTTTTCCATCTCATATTTAATGAGTGTAAGAGGGTACTTGACGAAATCCAATGTCAACATGAACCACTTAAAATGTCTTTGGAGACATTTCATCGACTTAAATCGAAATAACATTTGGGCGATATATTTCGGTGCTTAGAAACGAGTTTATTATTTATAATTATTTACTTAATTAAAAACACTATTTAAATACAAGTGAATGATATCGAAATATTGCAAAACCTTTTTAGGAAAATAAATGTGAGGGTATTTCCAAACCCTGATACAATCAATCAAACCATTGAACAAAAATGGAACAAACGCGATATTCTGTGAAAAAATGTAAACCTTTAAAATATCTATCCTTAGGTAGGTGTCGTGGACTTCGGAATGCTACAAATAGTGTTACACTGCTTGGCACAAGAGATACGTATGGGAGAGAAACACATCGAACTGAGAGGAGACTCGGATATGCTGCCGGTGGGAAGGGACTACGTGCGCACGGTTTACATCACAGAATTCGCCGTGGACACTGCAGGGAACAAGGTACAAAATACAAACATCTGTGCCTGTTAGGCTGTGTTAAAATTCAATGTTCAAAATTCATACAAGAAGACATCTGCCGGTACTGAACATTCAATCGTGTTTATTAAAACACTAGCTTTTGCCCTCGACTTCTTCCGCGCGGAATAAAAAAAAACAAAAAGGGGAAGCCTATGTGTTCTTCCAGACTATCCTCTACGTCTATACCAAATTTCATCGAGATTCGTTCAGTCGTTTAGGCTACAAACTCTAACAAATATCCATCCATCTAAACTTACATTATTATTAGTAAGATTTTATAATCTTCGATATGTCTATCAACGAAGTGGCATATTTTTGATTTGAATAATTATATTAAATCATAAATTGATTTCAGACACAAGAGATTGATCCTCATGCAGGTGAGTCCCACAGAAAATATAATACAAGACGTAACGTAAACACTAGATTACTAAAATATAACGTCTATAACACAAAAATAATCTATCGTAATAAATCTTCGTTTTGTTTTGCTTACTAAATCGACGTAATCTCATATTTTTTTATATTTCAGCTCCATCGCCTCAGGGACAAAAACCTGAAAGTATTTTCTTAGGTGTGTAATAATTTTTTACTATTTTTAGTAGTAAGGTTATAGTATAATTTGATATAACCCTAATTTCACGTCAGTGAAAGATACAAAAGTTAGCAACTTGATGACTTTTTGCTTTTTTTTAAAATATTGTTTTAATTCCAAAGTTAACTTATCATAATTAATATTTTCATCTTTCAGTGGAACGCATGAAAAAATCGGAAGTTGGTAAGATTTCTAATTCATAAATAAACAATAAAAAAATAGAACATCTTTGCAATGGATTGATAACAGTACTCACTCAAAGTTTTTCCTATGTATTAACTTAATGTTATAAAGTATATATACCTCTAACGGTTTAGGCAGCGTAAGCCGAGAAAAGTTAAAGTTTAGTGAATTTTTAGCGCCTACGTCAGGAACACGCTTTTTATTAATAGTTCCTAAACATTAGTAACAATAAAATATACCCTATGTTACAGACAAATTACCTTTCTAATGGAGAAAGAATTTTTAAAATCGGCCCAGTAGTTTTTGCGTGAATCAAATACATACAAAAATACAAATCTTTCCTCTTTATAATATTAGTATAGATAACATTGTTTAATACTTTATATGTTTAAGGGGATCGATCGAAGAAGGTGGAACAAGCACATGGTAATCAAATATATTATTTAAACTTGAAGTACTTTATATTATTACAATACAATCTAACGTAACTCACAAACGAGGGGAAAACAGTCTAAATTTTGATATTTAAAGCTTCTAGAATCGATAGGTAATTATTTGACAACCATTTTTGGATAATAGAATAAATTAATCTAACATCATCAGTGGTCGCACCGTCGTTATCGCGCAAAGTAAAGCCCGAGGAGCCGCCAGTGCCCCCTGCTCAGGAACCAGCGCCGCCAGCGCCGGCCCAGCCAGTGCCGGCCCAGCCAGTGCCTCAGCCAGTGCCGGCCCCGCCAGAACCACCTACTCCAGTCCGCAGCAAGCCCCCCTCCACGGAGCGCCTCTCACTTGTCACCCTCAGCAAGTTCAACGTACTCGAAAATACAGTAGAAGATCTTAAAAATCGAGTCTACGGCAGCATGCCGAAGAACGAAGAAATCTTAGAAGAAGTCCGGTGCGGAGTCTTTGAATTTCAATTAGCAATAATGATAACTAGTTTCCGGCGTCATAATTAAAAAACTTAAGCGTATGCTTGACAAAGACTTTACATAATAAATCTACCACTACTATTCTATCTAAGACCAATCAATGGTTTTCGACTGAACATGTATGTATATCGGCTAAAGAAACATTTCTTATTTCATGTTATAATCGTTTTTTTTTTGTGCTTACATCAGATTTAGATTATAATTAAAAAAAACTATAACTAATAAACGAAAAATTCTAGATCTCAAACAAATCTCAAAGCCATTACGGACATGTGGACTTCATTGAACGTGTCCTCGCGCCTCGAGGCGACCGAGGCTGGTATCGCAAAGCTCAGCTCTCTGGTGGAGGATCTTATCACCGATTCTAGCACACTGCAAGGTGCTTTGAAAGAACGCCAGTATGTGTATTTTAACTATTAAGAAATTGTATAACTTTCTCATCTTGTACATATATTCTCTCACTTGTTAAAATGAATACTAAATGCATTTTTATTAATTTTTAGACTAAGTGCAGAGCAACGAAAGATAGCAGATGCTCAGCGGGAAAAAGATCGACAACAGGAACCTCCACCACCTCAGCCAAGTCCCCCAGCGGTGCCACCTCCACCACCCCCGCCACCGCCTCCTCCGACGCCGGCGCCTCCGCCTGCACCGACACCAGCCCCTGTACCCGCCCCCGCGCCCGCTCCCACACCCGCCCCCGCTCCCACACCCGCCCCCGCTCCCACTCCTGAACCAGTCTCAGCACCTAGTGCGCCCAGCACCCCCGCCTCTAGTCCTCCCGGTACGACTGGGGCTTCCACCGCAGGCTCTACAGGCATTACCAAAACCGGCTCGGCCACTGTAACATCCGCTGCTTTCCCCAGAGTGGGCTCTATGTCGCCGCAAATCAACGAGTTACGTGCAATGATTCAGCAAGTAAAAACTGATCTTGATAATATGGCCAAAGAGTTTGTTGAAGCGATGGCAGATTTACGACCGGGTACGAATATCATTACATAATATGTGGACTACTGAGGTTATCAATGACTTGCCCTCACATAAAATACGCGCAAACTTGGAATAGCGGAAGCCATAGTTCTTTACTATAAATTGTCTATTTAAGGAAGATAAGTTTGACAAATAAAAATCGAAAAAATTCCTGATGTTCCTTAACCATCTCTACTAAATTGCGAAACCAATCATGTTAAGATAGACAAACTATAAACTAAACTTGATCGTTGTAGGTTTTAATATATCTAGCTAATGATATCTAGCTCTAGGTGCAAGAGTCTATTCTAAGTCAACTTTTAATTTCAGAGCATCCTGTAACGATGCCGCCGGCGTTGCCAGTATTGCCGCCTGCACCCATAGAAGTGGCACCACCGCCAGGTAAAAATATGTCTTTACCAATTGGACGTAAGATTATTACTTTGAATGTTTTACTAAAATAAATTCTTTGTCTTCTTAGTCGTTCAAGTTGATATGGGGGTTCCGCTTGCTGATCTCTTGAACAAAGTATGTACAGTGGAGGCTAAGTTGAAGGAATGCTGTGACTCAGTCAAGAAACAAGAGGGGATCATTAGCGATCACGTAAACACTTTTTAAACACTAACAGCCTTACAAATAAACGTGGTATAAAGTTAAACTTAGGAATAAACTGAGTATAAGGAAAGTTTAATACGAATATTGCTTATACTCAGTTTATTCCTAAGGCTGTTAGAATATACACAACGAATTTTGATAGTTACAGAGGGAAGAAGGTACAAAAAACTTGCCCTTCAATATTCACGTCGTACTGCTTTACTACTAAGTAAAACTAAGTTACGTGGATAACCAAAAATTGTGAAATTAGTAACGCTCGCTATGTTCTGTAACGAGGTCAGATCAGATAAAGAAATATGCTTAAGTTTGCTAACGACACACAACTGGAACATCTCAAAAGTCGAATTTTACTGTCGGTAATTTAGAGAATACAGTATGGAATGTAATTGGAGATTGTTTATTCCACATGGAGGTTATAACTTACGGAAATTGCGCGAAAATCTTATAATTGTGGAATGCCAACCAACCGGCGGACCCACCCTATTAGGCCGATCATGCTATACCTACTTTTTAATTGAAGTATCAATTAATTATTGCTTCTAAATACCAGCTATTTATCATGATAATTTATTATTATTCTGTGCCATTTTATGCTAAACTCATTTAGGTTTTGCATTAAACATAAAATGATCATAGTTAACTAAACGGTATTGCAGTATCTTCTGTTTTATTCTTTTGTTTTAGTTATATGAGTTTTTCTTTTGTTTTAGATAAATTCATTCCAAGATCAAATAGAACATCTATCGAGACAAGTTGCAGGGATGCAGGAAACGGCAGGCAGTAAGGGGCAGGGGCAATTGGAAAATATGCCTGACTTGCAAGGTCTGAGAAATATCTATTAGAAATTCCGTAGAATATTGTAATTGACTCGCAATCCCATTCTATTTTCTTGAAGAAGGAGGCAAGCAAGCAACGGATCATCTAATTTTAGTTCATCTGAGGCCCATGAAATTTCGCAACATTAGACTAACTATAGTTGGCAGTTGGCAGTGTTTATTTTTAAGTCCCTCGGTAGTCTTTGCTAATTATCAACTTTATCTTGGAAGGTTTATTTTTTATCCTGTACTTATAGGTTTAATGAAGTTGTACCAGACCGTGCAAGACATGAAGGAGGAACTGAAGCTGGTGCATGAGACCGCGCTGCACTTGGCCTCCGAAAAAGAGGACCGGCAGGATCGTATTAACGTATTTGTCTATATTTGATAAATTCTTTTATTGCCTTCGATTTAATTCCCAGTTATTGCTACAAGTATAACGTTTGAATAACGTAACTACCATTTTTGGTTATGAATTCTCGGCATTTGAGACAGAGCCTGATAGGGTTCCGAAAATAGATGTGTGTGTCGTATTGTTTATAAGAAAGGATACCAGTAAGAATTGATTTTATAAATCCAGGCAATAATCGAACAAATAGAAGTACTGAAGACGATAAAGTTGGACCGCGACGATATGACGGAGGCGATGGCGGAGAAGGCGGACGTGCGGCTGCTGGCGCGCAAGGTGTCGCATGACCAGTTCGAGCTCGCCTGTGATGACCTTTCCAGGGGCTTGGACCACGCGCTTGGAAAACTCAATATGCAGGTTTGTACAGAGTTCGTATTCAAATGGCGGGAATTACACAAGGTGATAATCTTCGGATAGAATATCGATGTGACTCAATTCTTATATCAAAAATTTATTTTAGATGTTCCTATTTTACAGTAAATATACCTAATAACTTCTAAAAAGTACAAATAAGGTGTTTGATATGTAATTTTGATATATATAATTAAAGAAGAACATTTAAGATGCTATAGAATTAGGCAGTTTCTCTAATATAACTATTTTAATAACTTTTCGTAGTTTAAAGTTCCAAATATTATCAGGAAGCACTATGGCAACAAGCTCTTGACGACATCCAACGTGAAATAGAAATGAAACTGGACAAAATGGAGCTGTCACCTGTGAAGGAGTTCTTCAATACCAAACTCAAGCAGCTACAAGATAACTTGAAGCAGATCGCGTCGTTACGACGTTCCGTAGAAGCGGCTGGTGCTAAGAAAAAACTCATGAGGTTAGCCACTTATGTCTAAACCTCTTTGGTAGCATAAGTCACGGTTTTAGTATTATAGCAGATATCTTTAATTTCCAGTCATACACCTAGCAAACTAAACAGATAACTAACTGAACAGATGCTTTGTTATGACTATTATTTGTTAATCTCCATAGTCGTCGGTTTTAACCCTAGGATGGAAAGAATTTGTTTAATAAATTTATCTAGAATGTTGTTAAATATAATGCAAATAAGTTAGTACAAGCTCAAGATAGTAAGTGAATCAATGAGTTTATGTTATTGCATTTAAAAAAATTGTGTGATCATTTTGTATTGTTTCCAGAGATTTGAATTGCATATCGTGTGACGCTAAAGTAGTGATGCCAATGGAGGGTGAATCTAGTATTCCAATGTCTAGACCTTTACCGCCTAACCTCTCTATGAAACCTTACCTTAGTTACGAATTAGGTAAGTTTTGTGTTTTACTTTCAATTTCTTGTACACGGTACTTCATTATCAATTTAGCATCGATCATATCGAAGAAATGATTGGCATTTGCACACGGTTCAATAAAGCGCGTGTGTGCCGACGCGACGAATTCCTGCAGACAATATGAAAATCCATCGCATGCCATCCGGCCGGTATGAGAGATTTAGACACGCAGAAATATCTTTTCGTTTTCTTTACATCCCCACGCGACGTGAAATAAATTGTTTGATTTAAATATGCTGAGAATGAATACCATAATCAAACAAAATTCAATAAATTGAAGAAGAAAATCGTTACTAAACATATTTAGGTTTTAGATAGAATTACAGAAACGCAGAACATTTTAGAAAAGTGAGGTTATAAACGGTTATCTGTATTTTTTTTAAGATGCTATACGCAAGGCTCAAGCTAGTAATCTACAGCAGCGCAACCTCCACGACTGGGAACAGATTGATAAACAAGCGCATACACCCAAAGCGTCCCAAAAAGTGAGGTTAGTTTTAAAATATTTTTTACAAAACTAGTTAAACGTGCTACTGTTTAGCCCAATCATACAAATTATCGTCTGATATCCTAAAAGCAGCCAAAAAGTGGGCGGTATCTGATAATATTCGAAGTTTTATAGGTCTGATGTAGACAAACATACTTGTAACCGCTACTGCGGCGGTTCGCACACGACCACGACGCCAGCGCAGCGCGTGGCTCGAGTCGGTCACTTCGTGAAGCAATGGGGACCCGATGTATTACCCCTTTCCTCTACCGTGGGCCCGGGAGATGATGGCAGGGTAAAGAACAACTTTAGTATACCTAAAACTTCTGCCTTATTAGCTATTCTAAAGCTATCTTTCGAAGTCGTCTTTTTTGATATTCCGTAATTGAATAACATTAAAAAAAAACATTTTCAGATGTACAAAATGAGCGGGCCTGAATCCGCTGCAGGTTAGTAAATAATGTTTTTAACAGAAAATGACAATGCATACCTTTAATACAGAGGGATATCCAGGAAAAAGATATTTCTCCTACAAATCCATATTACAAAGAGGATTTTGTTTCTGCTCCATTCATTTGGTTTTCTTTATAAAGGTGGTACTGCAGATTCTACTTGTACACCAAAGACGGCGAAGAAAGGCGATCAAAAGGTGCCCGAAAAACGACCTATCTTTATAAGCGGGGTAAGCATATCCATACTTGCAGTCGAGCAGCATTAAATAATTTTTTACTGACTTTTTTGATATTTTCAGGAGTGTCGATGCCTGGAAGAAGGAGGAGGTACAAATAAATAGGTAACTATTATAAATTATTATTATAATTTAATGTTCATCTCAAAATTAAAAATAAAATTTACAATTCACAGATCGTATATCGAAGAATTAAAGGTAAAGCAATTGCGTTCTGCGTCACTTTTTAGCTATATTAACTATATTTTTTCATAAAAAAAATTATTGTAATATAAATAAAACAATATATTATTTTTCCTTTGATTTATTTGGTAAATCAATTACCTTACAGAGGTTGTACCTTATTCATTAAGTATCACTTAGACGTTTTAAGGCTAAAATAACAAAAATCGTCTTTCACAAGTACACAGATGACAGAAAAAAATCATATACTTAAAAACAAGTGTATCTAATATTTACATAATGTAAGTTATGATGTCGACTTCGCTTAAAATCAGTTAACTTTGTTACATAATACATTCCCGATACCATGAAATTTACAAGAAAAAAGGTAAATCAACGTTAATTTAGACATTTATGACAAAAACAAAATCATGCTTTTTATACTAAAATCACCTGCATAACCATTAATAATGCAAATTAACTCGAGTATGAGACCAATTTTGTTTTCTAATGGTCTGTTACAACATGCTTTAACACTAGTGGAGTCTCACGGTTATGTTCATTGATCTTACGTTTCAGGACGTTGACGTGACGTCATCACACATTTCATGTTATTGTACACGAGTAGCAGGTAGTAAATAATTTCAGCAAGTTATTTACTGACACATCAATAAGCTCTCACATTTTTACCTAAACGAATCTATCCGTTGGAATATGTATATGTGGTCTTTTTGCCCAATTGACAATGGTTTTTGGCAAGTATGTGTGTTTACAACATGGGTTAATTTTTATTTAATTATTACATTTTAACATTATGACTGCATTCAAAAATTGAATAGAAACATGTTTTGAAACTTGAATGTTACAGAATCATCGATTGTTAACACTGACAGCTATACATGGACAGGCTACAAGCCGTGGTATTTTGTGCTAATTCGGTTTTTGCAATTTTGGCGCTGACGAAAGATGTGGTGAGGATTAGAAAAATTATAAAGAATGAAGTGTGAGAGAAAAACTGTCATTTCTAAGCAACCTGTCCATCTATAGTGATCAGTGTTAATAATAAACAGTAAGTCAATATAAATGGAATTCAATGTACAAGCCATGGGTAACTCAACCAAAATTGATGATCTGCAGATCAGTTCACGGTTAGCATGTTGTAAGCGGATCAATGAATCGTCTGGCAGATCAGTTCACGGTTAGCATGTTGTAAGCGGATCAGTGAACCGTCTGGCAGATCAGTTCACGGTTAGCATGTTGTAAGCGGATCAGTGAACCGTCTGGCAGATCAGTTCACGGTTAGCATGTTGTAAGCGGATCAGTGAACCGTCTGGCAGATCAGTTCACGGTTAGCATGTTGTAAGCGGATCAGTGAACCGTCTGGCAGATCAGTTCACGGTTAGCATGTTGTAAGCGGATCAGTGAACCGTCTGGCAGATCAGTTCACGGTTAGCATGTTGTAAGCGGATCAGTGAACCGTCTGGCAGATCAGTTCACGGTTAGCATGTTGTAAGCGGATCAGTGAACCGTCTGGCAGATCAGTTCACGGTTAGCATGTGTAAGCGGATCAGTGAACCGTCTGGCAGATCAGTTCAATTTGTACCCAATGAGTTGCGTGTCACCGGGAAGTTTGGGGCTTATCAGCTTCCATAGTTATATTACATCGCGTTGAGCTGGGAGCTGCTAGTTCATTTGTTGAGCAGCTCAACAGTTCAACGCTATTGAATTTCAAATCTGATTTACACAATGTACAATGTAGAGGTTGTTGCTAGCGATGTCGTCCGCGCGCGCCGTAGTGGTTGCCGGGCCCGTCGCGACTGTAGCGGCGCTCCTTGCGGTCGCGACTGCCGCGCGATCGGTCGCGTCGCTCCCTCTCCCTGCCCTTCTCTCGCGACCGCTCGCTATCTCGCGACGACTCATGGCTTCTGAAAGAGGGTACTTTGCAAATTTATATAAAAACTAGCTGTTCTCGTGCGGCTTCATCCGCATGTAATTATGAAAGTATTATTTTATTGTTTACATTTGTCAAATTATCAATTGCAAATGTCAAAATGATATGACATGACAGACCTTAGCAATCTTGCTTTCTTGATGTTGGCAGCAATTTATGGTCTCTTTCCTCTTTCACATTAAGGTTTTTATCCAAAATATTTACCCCTAAGTTTAATAGTGTGAAAATATATAGCCTAAAGCGTGACGTAAGTGTAAGGCTTTTTAATAAAAAAAGAATTATTCAAAAATATGCTGTAATTGCTGACATCTTAGGCAACAAAGAAGTGTGTGTTTACGCTTTATTATAATAGTATAGATATAGATAGATAGATAAGTATAAGTATAAGTATAGACGTATAGATACATTCATTACATTTTTCGTGATATGATATTTAGTAATCCATTGCTAGGATGTCAGTAGAGTGGCTACCTGGTCTCGCCGGCGGACCTGCTGTCGCGGGACTTGCGGCGCGGGGGCGGGGCGTGCGCGGCGGGCGGGGCGGCGGGGCGCGCGCGCGGCGAACGGGAGCGCGTGCGCGACTTCCTCCGCCGCGGAGACCCCTCCCGCTCGCTGTTCAAGTTGAAATCGTCGAATCTGTTAATTCAATATATTCGACGATTACAAAAATTCTTTTAAAAACAGCGAGTTGTTACTACTATCTCAAAAAATAAACGTACTTGTTTTTAGGCTCTGTGGAACTATGACTAGAACTGGAACTCGAAGTTGAACTTGATGATGATGAGGAACTGCGAGACCTAGAAATAATAAAAAAAATAATGCAACATCAAATTAAAACAGTAGATAAATAGTTAAGTATTCTGTTTTATAAAAACTTACCTTCTCTTGCTACTACTTTTTACATCGGGTGTACTAGGTTTCCCGTTTTTTTCCACCTGCTCCGAACCCTCCTTGGGACTTTCGTCTTCTTTGGTTTTTTCTGAATTTTCTGAAAAGGAAAATGCATCGGTGTATTGAATTAGTTGTTACACTAAATTATTGATTTACAATAATTTTGTTTAAAATGTAATTGTTGTCATACTAAACGCAATGCTAACCCAAGTTGGTAGAGTTGCCCTGTTCCCCATCACTGCCCCAAAGATCATACTTAGAAAGATCCGCCTCGTCTCCGGACTCCTCTTCGTCGTCCTGCCCCGCGCCCTCGTCCTGTGACCCGCTCGCCTTGCCCTGGAGCAATACACATACATAAAAAAACACATTATCTCACAATTACTAAATCAAAAAGCTATAATACAGACCTTTTTCCGTCTTTTTTTCTTCCCTTCAATAGATTTTTTAATATATTTCTCAGAGGGTTTAACGGCTAATTTTAACCTATTCAACAATATCGGTTTGGGAAGTGCGAAACTTTTAAAATTTCCTATCACTGGTGCATCTTCCTCACCGAGAGTTTGTTCTTGAGACTTATCATCATCAAGTAAATTTAAACTTATATTTAGCTTTTTAGTCATACCGACTGGTCCTGGATCGAAAATATCACTTAAAAAAGGTGTGTCTCCTGTACTACCATCTAGTTTTTCCAATTGTCTCTCTATACTACCATCCCTATTTGATTCTTTTTCCCATTCCTCATCGTTAGTCAAGTTAATAGTTTCTACATTCTGATCACCTAAGTTGCTTTGCTCTGGGACAGCTTCATTTTGTTTATTGTTACTAGAAGATTGTAAATTTTGCAAATTTTGAAGCGCCATTAGCAATGTATTAGTGTTTATGTTAGACAGAATATTAGTAAAGTCTACTTGACCTAATTTTTGATCAATAGGCATAAGAGTTTGTGGTTCATTTATGATTTTAGCGGGCGCATTAGAGTCTTGTGTTTGAGATTTATCAAATAAAGTTGTGTCATGAAATGTTTCATCCGAACTGTTTAGGTCAGGGTTACAAATATTAATATTAGCAGGAGGTTTTTGTTGAGTATTTGGCTGTACTGTAATCGATTCTAACACTTTCACACGTTTTGATGGACTTATTGTTTTTGTTAACTCTTGTGTTGATGCTTTAGTTACTTCAGGTGGTATTTTTATTACTTCATTTGTTAATATCACTGGTTTTGGATCTGTTTTCAATACTTTTGTATGATTGGGTAGTACTTGTGATTGTTGGTTGAAAGTACTGCAGTCCTTACTTTTATCATGTTCTTTTAACAATGTTTGTTTTTGTATTTTATTTATATCTACATGTTCCTTGCCTTTTTGAATATCCTTGAACAAATCCAACAAGATGTCACGCTTATCTGTGATGAAATCCAAATTTGCATTATTTAAACTTCCAATACTCTGCGCTTTTGCCGGCTGGTCTATATCTGAGATGTACAGCATTTTAGACATGGGACTGTGAACTGCTATAGAGCCAATACTTGGTGGCGAAGGTGTCCGTGCTTTAGTGGAATGTGCGTCAACAGAATCAGTATTTTTGTAGAGAGCATCATCATCTTCATCCCACTCAGTCTCATACATTTTATGAACATTAGCATATTTCTCCAAATCATCTCTTTCTGGACTATTTGTTTGATCACCTGTATTAAAAATATCCATAATGCTTCGATTTTTTGATGCAGAATTAGATTGTACAAGATCGAAAATTCGCGCAGTATTCTCAGTTGGTACGTCCAATTTAGGCACAGAACTTATTGGCTTATCAAACGGTGTGTAGTGGTTTGTTGATGAAAAATTATCAAATTCATCTTTCGTGAAATCCTCTACTCGAGTATTTCTTTGAGTTGTAACATAATTGACAGATTCTGTGTAAAATTTCTCCTCTATAGGTTTTTGTACATTTCTGGCTGTTGAAAGTGCAACTGAAGTTATTGTTGATGTTTTATTATTTCTGATAGACGTACAATTTCCTTTGGCCCAGTACCCTTTCTTTTTAACATTGTCTTTGAACTCTTGATAATTACGTTTAGCTGTAGAGCCTAACTTAGTAGGCACATATTCACTTGAGCAGCCATCGGTATCCAATACAATGCTATTTGGCATTTTTACATTCATGTTATGCAAAATAGGTGTGTAAATATTTCCAGTAACTAATGGAGATTGTTCTGATGGCTTCACTGTACTGTATCCTGAAAAAACTCTGTTGATTTCATTTGGTACATAATTATTTACTTTTGTAATAGGTGTTGAGCCCCTCTTGACTTTTTGTCTAATTTTTCGGCCATCTTCATATACTCTTGACAAAAAGTCTCCATCATCACTATTATATGAAATAGAGTCTGAATCAGACTCTTGAATGGAAGATTTCACTGGTTTCATTTTTCTAGGTCTGCTTTTTGCAATTTTGGAGCCCATATTTTCAGAATCTGTGTCAGGATAATTTGAATCTTGGCTATCACAAGAACTAGAACGATTTCTTTGATGAGTGGAAGCAGAATGACTTCTAGCTTGAGATTCCCTATCTTCAGTACTTATAGATCCACCCATTCTCCCAGTATCCACTCCACTAAGAAGCACAGTTTCAACACTCAAACTTCTTGCCCGCTGAGGTTTACTGACAATTTCTAAATTTTTCGATACATCATCATCACTGTCACTTCCAATAAGAATCTCATCAGGGTTTGGCAGAATTTGAACATTTTTCTTTCTGGTTACAAGTTCATTTGTTACAATTGCATTTTTAGTGACAATTTTTTCATTCTTAGTTTCACATTTAGGCGACTCCAAATGAAAGTCAACCAAACATCCTGTTAATAAGAGTCTTTGTCGCCAAGCGAAAATTGTTTTGAAATCAGGTGCAGGTTTGTCATACAGTGATTCAAATTTAGTTGTACTTATTTTGCAGTTGTTATACACAATAGCAAATGCGGCAGCTCTGACTCTTTCTTCTACTGTATATGTGACCTGAAAATCTTCAGCAGGTGTTGACCCAGTGAACTTATAAACAAAGTCATTGTTTGTTGATGACACTCTGTTTTCCATAACTGGATTGTATGACTTAATGATAGGGGATTCATTATTTTGCTTTGATCCAGTATCATAACCTGATGATCCAGTGTAATCTCTATCACCAACACTTGACATTCTCTTCCGAGGATTATTTGCATTAACCTTAAAACCAGGTTGCATAGGCTCCGGTCTGAGATAACTTGTTTGATTTGGCAATTGATTTCTACGAAATGCAACTTTACTAAGAGGAGGCAGATCACATACTGAGCCATCGCTAAGACTACCATTAACATTTTCTCTTCCTCCATTTTGATGGAATGAATTATTCGATGCTGACACTTGCAACACATGATCCATCTTAATTTCCTTCTGCAGCACAGTGGGTGGCAACTTTTTGTTTACCGGTCCTTCAGTGATGCCAACCTGAAGGCAGGAAAAATTATCTCCACTTTAATAATGATGTGCTTCAAAAATTATTTCACTTATAACAAAAACATCTTTCTTCTTAGCTTCAAAATCCACAATTTGCTTCATTATGTAAATGTTTAATCAAAATAATTCCTGCAAATCTAGATCTGTGCTTCCAGATCAAATGCCGAGAGTAAAGTAAACAATAGAAGCAGTACATCTTGCTTTCATACTCTACAATGATGTGTTAAGTTGTTGAGATGTAATTAAAAAGTTACTAAGACAAGTAAACATACCTTATCTTGTGTATCGGATTTGCGCTTGCGTTTCTTTCTTCCAAACTCATCGTATTCATCGTCAGAGGAAGGTTCTCGTCGCCGGTATTCGACGACGCCTCGCTCATTGTAACCTCCGCCGTAGCCGGTGCGCGCTTCCACCTGAAATTAAAAACACACCAGTTGCATCGGAATTCGCAAAATTATTTACAATGTGCATAAATATGTAAAGCAACTTACTTCGCCAAATTTCGGCGCATTACAAACATTACATGTTTGTCGCCGGGCCCAGTTAACATTCGCGCATTTATTACATTGCCAATCATCGGCGTTAAATAAACCTCTTGATTTTTCTGCAGCTGATTTTCCTATCTCTGTACCTAGCTTCTTTTTACAAGGTTTCCCTCCATCTGGTCTTTCCTTATTACAACGATAGCATGATACTCGGCGGGCGAAATTGATATTTCCGCAATTTGCATCGCTACAAATCCAGTCTCCGTCGTTCATTATGAAACTATAACTCTTTTCTACACATTAATCATAATTTACAGACAAAATATTATACTACTTTGTAAATTCCGCAGATCACACCGTTCGAAAATGTAAATAAAAGTCAAAAGTGAAGGAATGATACTTGCAAAGAAAATCAAACTCTCTTTTGCAAGAAAAGAAATCAAGATCAAGCCTATTGCCAGCCATGACATGACGCAGACAGCTTATCCGGTTTTGGTTTGAACGTTCATAGACAAGCTATAAATAGCGTCCGGTTCAATACTTTTCATGTTTTCAATAGGTGTTTTCAGTCATTTTAAATACATGTTAGTAAGTATCTAATACCAAGGTGCTTATTTAAAATTGTACCTTATTGCTAAACCTTTCAGTGATTTAGTGTTGCAGGTGTAGAAGTACAGAAGAGATGTTTTAAGTGGTAGAGCAGGACCGAACTTAAGGAAAATCCACGTTAGGTGTATGCCTACCCTTCTAAGTTCCTGGCGTAAGTGAAATTAAATAAATGAAAGAAAATGTACATAATAAATATAAAGAGATTATTGTTTTTTTTAATAATATAAGTTGACAAACGAGCAAGCGACCACCTGAATCCGCCAAAATGGTGAAGCGACCGCTGCCCATAGACATCCGCAATTGCAGATGCGTTGCCTACCCTTAATCGACGGAGGAGGAGACCCACATAAAGAGGACATTTCCCCTTCTTACGCGTCTCCTCCGCCGTCAAATCCACTTTCCCTTTCCTTCCCCTCTTATAAGAAAAAGGGTGGGAAGGAAAAGGGACCAAAAAAATTAACTACGGGGGAGCCACCAGGAGGACCTGGGCAATAAAATATGATTTTATTTGATATGGCCGGGTGGCGCTACCTTCGCTATTTTCCATACCAATTGTCAGTTTGCCAGCTGTCAGTTAATATTTCATATTCATACATACCTATATGCTCTTTGATTAAAACTAAAATTATAAATATTTTGTTTGATCGTTTTGACACGTTGTTTATTTTGCGACGTTTTAAATTGAAAAAGAAATTGAAATATTTCTCCTTGCAATTTGTTGATTTTTTAATTAACATAACTATAGAAATATGGCCGAGAACGTTAATATAGATCTTTCAGGAGAAATGAATGCCACTACTGAAAAGAAAGGTTTACAAAAGTATGTAAATGAAGTAGAAATGTAAGTTGTACTAACAATATTAATTATTTTGAAGCATGTAATTTACTCAGAATTACTAATGTCTTCCTAGAATGTCGAATAATTTTCTTAGAACATCTATGTGTACTAACATAAAAACATGTTCTTCCTGCTGACTGAGCATATCTTGTTACAGACTACTGCAACATGTCAGAAGCGGTGCCGCTCCAGCTCTGGTATTAGGTCTACTATCTAGTAGACGACCATGGACACAGTTTATAGCCACTGAAAACTTCAAGGTAATTATGTGATTTATCATTTTGCTGTGCCTGCTAATGTTATAATTTTGATAGAACTGTTCATTTGTACTTTATTACATTGTTCATCAAATACGTTTATGTAAATATTAGTTTATTTGTTAACACTACAACTATGTATAGTTAGTTACACTTCTGCATAATCTTGATGTATAGTCAGTTTTTTTTTTCTTTATGAGTGATCTGATGCAATTTTCTACAGACCCCTGCTTCAATACCTCGGCTTACAAGACGTTTTTACAGAAACATTGAATATTTTCAAGCCAATTATTTGGTGGTATTCCTGGGACTTTTTGCATATTGTCTGTAAGTATATTATGGGGAATAGTTTAAGGGGTATGTGATTTTTGTAGTTTTTTCATAATTTTAAATTAATTATAGGATTACTTCTCCGCTGCTTCTGATTGCAATGGTTGCTAGCTTTTTTGGATATAGAAAATTAACATCTGGCCCAAATACATGGAAGGTATGTTCTGAAAATCTTTACTTCATCTGAATACTTTTAACACATACTTCAAAGTTAAATAACATCTTTTTTAGATTGGAAGTTGGGAACTAACTAAAACCCAGCAGTATGCAGTGTATGCCGCTGCCTCAATGGCCTTATGTTGGCTGGCTGGTGCTGGCGCTGTTCTGTTTTGGGTCTTAGGTAAGTTTTAATTTAACAATCCTTTGTGTACCAATGTAATATTTACCATCTATAACATTAGTTTATAGATACTTATATCAGATATGCAAAATCTTGGAATAAAGCCTATGAAAGGTTCCAGAAGGATGTAATGTATTTCTTCCAGATGTAGCAAAAATTATGAATATAAAATTAATTTCCAGGTGCTACAGTCACTGTAGTAGCTCTACACGCGAGTTTCTTTGATGCAGAGAGCCTTCCCCCTTCAGAAGAACAGTTCCCGATGATAGAGCAAGTATGACAGGATCACCTGCCACTATTTCTACCACCTTCTGATCGTGTGATACCACTCAATGAACCATTGTTGAGTTAAATGTAATAATGCAATTTTTCACTAATTATAATATGTAACTAATTTAATGTAACATAGGCTTTATCACTAAACTACATGTAGTTATAAATACTAGATAATCATACTTAACCAAAATGCCAGTGAATATATTTTTCAATTTAAGTAATGCAATTGTAGATACAAAAATACTAAGTTATTAGTTATAAATTATTATGTAAACTAATATTGTAAAACTTGTTTTATGTTTTTGATAAAATAGTTATTAGTTATAAATTATTATGTAAACTAATATTGTAAAACTTGTTTTATGTTTTTGATAAAATAGTTATTAGTAAAACCACTATACCAAGTAGATGCGGTTTTGTGACACAAAAATACTAATAGGTTAGTAGCATAATTTTTAGAGTTTTATTGTTATACCTATCTTGAATTTATGGTAAATATATAAATGAAAAGAAAATTACATGCATTAAAGGCTATGGAATCAACCATAAACATATTATGGTGAATTTATTTTATTATTTGAAACAAATTGTATGATTAAGTGTTTTACTAGTTTTTTTATTGTAAAAATAAAATCTAAATCAATTATATCTGTTTTTACTAAGCTTAGTGTCTAGATGTTTTTCCCTATTTCCGAAGATTCTATGGAGTAAATTTTCCTTTGGGTGATTGGAATTTTGATATAGGATTGAGAAACACCTTATTGTTTCTTTAAGCTAGTAGGAAGGTAATTTTAGATGAAATCAAAACAATAAGAATAAATATAATTGTATTTATTTAAGAGTAACTTATAAAAAATAGAACATAATATTTAACTTTACATAATATTCTTTATAAATGTAAGTCCAAAAAGGACATAATTGCATTCACCTCCAACACTTTAAAATAAATATATAATTTTATAGAGTTAATATGTAGTCCAAGGTTTAATTGTCATAATACATGCAAAACTTTTATAATACTTAAAAAAAAACTCTTTTAGTAATCAGTCCTGAGACTCCCAGGGTCAGGATTACATGATTGTAATTTGTTAAGTCATAATTCTAATTTTTTAAAAAAAATAATTTCTTAATTTCAGTCTATTAACGAGCTAAAACACACTTTGTAATTAAATTTGATTTCACTGTCGTATTGTAAAATATTATTACAGCCCTCACACACAACAGCCTTTTTATCGGGCGATAGTTTGAGATGAAGGCACTTAAGAACATCTATACAATAGTATTTTAATCACAAATAATGACATATCCATAATATTAACATGTTATATTAAAAATATAATGCTATGTCTGGGACTCACATAAAATTTCTGTTTATAAATTAAATTTTTTATATTTCTAACAGTTAGCATTGTGATGCTTTAAAATATTATAGATCTCAGATATTTTTACAGCACATCCCTGGAAGACTAAGCATACAATTATTTATTACACAAACTACATTGTAGCTTTATATATCTGGTGACCTCAATACCGCAAGGATGTAAATAGTGGAAAAGCTCATAGTTAAATAAGATTATTGGATATTATTATCAAATACATTTAGAATAAAATAATTATCACTTTAAAAATGTGTATCTGGAAATAGCTGTTTTTTATTGGAATTTTTGGGTACCAGATATTAGCTAACCCTGAATCTGCCTAAAATTAATTTTCAGTCAAGTTCACTGTCAACATTCAGTGAATATTAATATATGCTGGCAAAGTGAGGCACTGCAAGTTAACATACTAAGGCACATTTCTATATTGCAAAACATTTGTGAGGAACTAAAGTCAAGTTAAATGTCAGGATAGAAATATTTTTACCAGATGGTAATGTTACCAGTCAGCAAGGATCCTTACATATGTTATCTAAAGCACAAAACATTCGGCTGAATATTAAAACAATATTTAAATATGGAGCGTCTTAAATGATAAGAGACCAAACTACTTTATAATTTTAACATCTGTCAGATGGTAAGCAGCACTTACAAAAAGATTTGTTGCAGTATTCAGCTGATTGTCTCACAAATTCTCTCATTTACCATAAAAAGTTTACTATGGCCATTTTTAAATAGAATTTACATAAGATATGTATAAAGCATAAAATCACAACTAAACTCCTTTATTAATTCTACTCAGCTCCATGTCTGCTACAAGTAGGATTTCATCCCACTTGTGTGAGGGTGTATGCGGGGGTGTGGTTACACCCAGTTTGCTCTCACTACTTGGGGTAGTGAATTCTAACTTTCGTTTCGACCTACCCGCATACACATGGCAAGGGGTTAATTTCTGATATGTATCTAAAGCTGTGAGGGGTGTTATCGGAGATGGTGTTTTGATGGTATCAAATCTATTAACCTTGTACCTTCCAACATATTTGAATACTGGCTTCTTTAGTATTAAATTACCTGAAACTTTTTCAATGAGACCAATTGATATAAATACATTAGCAATGTCATAGAGCCTTCGTACTTTAGACTTGTGTTGACGATCCAGTTGCTCTGGAGAGAGATCAGTTTTGTTTTTATTTGAAGTATCTATTAGTACCTTCACAGCCATCTCTAAATTTATTAGAGTATTCTGCAAAGAAAAAATAATGTTATGTACAAATCTTACTAAAATTGGTTTAAATGAAATAAGCAGGTATAATATAGTTTGAAAATATCTTATACTTACTGGTGGTTCTACTAAGAATAACATTAAGAATCTTTTGGCCAGTACTCCTAGTGTTTTATGTTTAGGTGGCAGAGGTTTGGGTGCTCTCCCTCTCAAAGCCTCAGATAAGCGTAGATTTTCCCCTTGTTTCTTAAGAACTTTTAAAAAGGAACTAAGGCCGGACTCGCCATGCCACAAATATGTATTTTTCTTTTCATGGACTGTATACTTCATTGCTTCTAAAATATTTATTATGTCATACATTCTTCTTTTTTCTACACCCAGCCTGGCCGCGGTGCTGTCCAATTGAATTTTCATTGTTCCATTACATTGAAGTGGAAATAGGTTAAGAAATCTACAAAGATAAAAGAAAATCAGAAATTAATAAGTAATAAATAATAACATTTGCAAGGAAAACAAGCAATTCCATAATCATTATTATCGACTGATGACATGTATTCTTACTTGTCGCATAATATTTGCAAGGATTTTTCTTTTCGTTGCACTGCGCTGGGTGGCGGCGTGGGGTACTGCAGTGCAACGTTGGTCAACAATTTGAGGTTAGCAGTAGGAGACACATAGCTGGCATTTGTAACTTCTGTAAGTGCGCATCGCTTCGGAGTTAAAGTTATGTATTCATTCTCATACATTCTGCAGACATTATGCAAAAATCTAGTGACAAATATTCGCGTACTTTTTGACAGGTCCAACACAAATCTCGTAGGTTAACATGTAAAATAATAAAAAGGGACATAAAATGTCAAATCACTATTTCAATTGCTTTTAACATTTTGTTTTAACTATATAATTGAATAATAAATGGTTAACTTAACATCGATAAACAACTTTGACAACAAGAAAAAACGCGCGCGAAGCGCGAACCGGCACGTCTGAATTCTTGTCTATGATTGAAGAAGAGGCTACACTCTTCATAATACCAGTACCAGATGAATATAAAAACCTTTGTTTTAAACGTTTAGAGACTATTATATTTCAACATTAATTTGAATTTAAATTCAAACCATAATCATATTATTGTCTATTTTCCACAAATGTGTCACTAATAGCAGTGTAACAAAAACGAGAAATATCGATAATTTGCTTATCTTGGTTTGATTATTATTCCAAGGAGTAAAAAGATTTTTTATCAAAATACACACATACCTAATTATTTAACTTAATCCATTTTTAAGGGAACAATTGTTTTTTTACCGGTTTCTTAACATTCATCACTTTTTTCTTGTTTTCATTATGCTATTACAGCGGGATAGTTACGCAGAACTGATATTCGACGGGCACGATGTGAACATTATCTGGCGCCAGTGTATTCATACAACTTTTGAATGGCCGGTGCAACTGTTCAACTGTACTGGGTAAGTGTGATGTGGAGTTAGCATCTAAAAACTACCCAGTTATTTTCCGGCGCAGATTTGCAGCGCCACTGTTGCTACTATCTGTCATCTGTGAACTGTACTGGCATAATGTGTACCAACCCTTACAGATGTCAGCTAATCACAACCACAACTAATTTGTCTATGGCGGAGACCAAAACTGAAAAGATTTCGAGCTTCGGGTGCTTCGGGCAATTCGGGTTCGAATTAGAATTTAGAACGAGTTGATTGCATGAAACATATCAGTCGTGGTTAATTTGTAATGATTTACATTTTGTTTATTCTTGGAAGTTTATACTTTCCTTGTGTTTCACGATCGGAATACGCTAATCATACATTAAAAAGTAAGTCATTTCAGTCATATATACTTTAGACATTGGAAATATTTTGTTAATTTAACAACTATGATCTTTTTCACAGATATCATTGTATGTCGTTCTTGTGGCATTAATATTACTGGCACCGAAGCGATAACTTCTAAGCGTAGTGGAGAATCTAGTCATACATTTGAGGATGCTGTATTTAATGACGATAATGTGTTAATTCAATTATTATCAAAAGATAACTTTGAATTCCACGTCATAACCACCTTGCAAGCTACTTGCGAGAGTTTCGGAGAGGTAAATACACAATTTTTTTTCTACCTCATTTATTGCTAGATTTAAGTATCAGATTTAGCTAGAAAGTTGATGCTGTTAACTTCTAGAGATACATAATTAAGACCCTGTAACTTTTGTGTTATAGTGCCCATGTTTTCTAAGTAGGTCATCTGTATCAACATTACAAACCAATTTCATTTTAGTGGCAGGAGGAGGAGTTATGGTATCCTGGATATCAGTGGAAGCCTTGCGTTTGCCCCGAATGTAGCACATTTGTTGGTTGGGTCTTTAAGAGCTCAGATGTACATATTCAACCAAGAACATTTTATGTTCTTATAGTGTCCAGCATAATAAGTGATTCTTGTAAATATTAATAATTTTCTTATTAGGGTGTTGGATGCTGTCATGAGCCTATTGTGTTGTTTGGAAAAGGTTTTGTTTTCATGTCAATGTCAGATTAGCTTATTGTATGTCTTGGAGACCCTATAGACAGCAGACTATTTATTGGACCATGGTTTCATCAGGTCAGGCTTTCAAGCTGAAATCATATACACAAACAGTAGTATTCTGTGCACCACAATTTATGTTCATATTGGTCAAGTACCCAACTAATCAATCATTTGAAAAAGTATGTAGTATGTCAAACTCTTCTTAGGCTTCTTTCACTTTAGGCAAATGTTGCAAGTGCAAGCACCAGGGTTACTTGTTCAACAATTATTTATAGTCTTTATGTGGTGCCTTTTCATTTGTGTAAGTCAGTGTCCTTGATTTTAGTCTTGGTGTGAGTTTAAAATGTCTTGTGCAGTAAAAAAAGCATTCAATTCAATACCTCTTATAGTGTGTCTAAATAAGATAGATTAGTTTGATTAATGATGTATATGAAGTATTGAATTCAATTTATATGATGGTAAATGTCGTACTTAATAGACAGGTATCATAGTGATGAAACAAACACGCATAGCGGACAATTACGAACTATCGATATTTGGCTTAAATAAAATTATAATTTTCTTATTAACTAATTTAGAGGACAATTCTAATATTGATTATGGAGTAGAGAATTCAGCGATGACAGAAATAATAAAGAAATCCAATTTGATTACGTACGGCTGTAGTAGTAATAAATATTATATATATTTACTCTCATTATTTGTACTGATTCTGTAGGTCGTTATTAATTTGCGAAAACATTGTTCTTTTTAAAAATTCATAAGTTTTAACTATGTATCTATAGATTCCAACTTCCATAAGAATAAAAATCGAAAATCGAAAAGCTTCATGCTTGATTTTACACAACCATCCCTACTAAATTGTCACATGAATTGACATGAATTGTCAAACTAATCTAAATTATTTAGACAAACTATAATGTATTGTTGTTTTAATTATATTAATGTTGTTTATTCCTTTTCAGTGATTGATTCTTTAATAGTGTATCCAAAAAATTAAAAATGGCGACTGATATTTCTGCTGAAGGTAGAGATTTTCTAGCACAATGTGAAGAGGAATTAAAGGACCGGTTTACTGAGTTAGATGAAGATTACATGAAAGTGTTTAATGCTGAACAATCTAAACCTCCGATAATGGAGAATTGGAGAGCAACACAAAACCGGAGATTCAACAATAGACGATTCCATCCATATGACAGTTCTAATAGGAATAGAAATCATGACAGATACCAGGATAGAGGTCATGGGTATACTAGAGGGTATCAAGATAGAAGCTACGAGGAACAAAGCTATGACAACAGAAGGTATGGACAAAGACGAGGATATCCTAATTCTGATAATCGGAATAGAGATCATTATCAACCAAAAAGGGGCAGGTTTTAAGTAACTTGCTACCTGTCAGATGTGAATTAAAACTGTTGTAAGGTATAAACATTGTATATTTTTTTTCATCCATAGAGTGAGTGAATAGCAATACTGTTCGTTTTTCCTAACCAAAAATAGCTCACCAGTTAGAAATTACATAAGTTGTGGAAAATATTTTCTTACATAACCAGTCAAATTTGTGCTAGGGTTGATACAATTTTTTAGTTTCAACCACCAATTTCACTCTGGTGGACACCACTCAGCCACTATTAGGAATGTGAATGGAAGATAATACTTATAATAGTAATAGATGGCTCAGAAAATAAAGTGTACTTACCCTAACGTTTACGGAAGTGGAAAAAAATTCCCCTTTCACAATTAGTTACCAAACTGCGAAAAAAATCATTTTTCCTAACTGGTCAGATAACTTTGCTTAGGGAAAAGGAACAAGGGCAATATAGTTATACAGATGTTACAACAGTGAAGACTTGCATTATTGTTGCATTTATTTAATGTATTATTGTAAAGGGACGGATGTTAAATAATAAAACATTTTCTCAAAAGAATATATTCTCAGTTATTATGGCTTGATTTATATTTTAACAACTTAGAAGTTACACAATAGATCACCAGTAAATTAATACAGCTACAGAATCTTAACTGAAGATTATAACAGAATAAATAATTATATATATCTCCATTGCTACTCAACAATTTCATTTTAATTTTAACAATAATTATGCCGATAATTTTTTTATCGTAAAACTAATTTTTCATACTAATACATTTTTGATGACACAACAACATTTATAAGTATAGTTATTTTGCATGGACTGAACGATCGCGTTAATATTGTTAATGAAGTTTCTATAACAGCATAGTTAATTGCACAGTTTATTTCTACTACCAACTTTGAAAACTAAACATTTAGCAACGTTTCTATATAATCACGTAGATCACGACGCACTTCATGCAATCTGTTAAAAGCAACCGCAGTGATGCACCTTGTACCGCTGAACGAAAACAGGGGTCTAACACGAAAATTTGCAAGATAGTATTGGAAACATAATCGAAAAAAATTGTATTACACATCTAATACAAATTTTGTCCACGTTACGAAATTTTCTCTCAAATTTTCGTGTTAGACTCTAGATGACAGATAACAAAAGATAGTTTGGGCCTGGTTATAACCGTTAAGTCCCCTAACAAAAATATCGTCACCTAAGTTAAATCAAAGAGAATATGATGGTACAAGTCTCGGCGGTTCAAACTCAGGATAAAATAGACAATATAAAGAGTTACATGCACGCGGCGCGTATCGACAAACATTGAGTGCACGAGCATCCTAAACTACCTCCAACTCTCAGCGAGGACTTAACTTCTACACAAACAAGGAATACCTCCAAAGTCCTACTGAACCTCGGCCTAAATTCATTGTATATTCGATGATAATTCTACACACAGACGTGTACCGCGCGAGGACCACGAGGACCACGCGGACATCCAGCACCAAGCTACAAGCGGCCGGACCGCAGCCGGACCACCGCAGGACCGCGGACCATCTTACACAGCTAAATAAATAATTTCGACCAGAAAGTCTGAGTAACATCATGCTAAGTGATACAACTAAGCACAATGGCGGTTACATTCATCAAGCTCTAACACTATGTATAATCATTTACTATGATAATTATATGTCGTAATATATCTGCTACTATATCTGAAGCGTTACATCAAAATATAATGCTATCACTCCATTTAATATTTACTTTCCTCACGATGCGAAATCTTCGATTAGCACGACACATAGTTCAACATTCCGGTAACTACTGTAAAATCGTGATAACGCGTTCTATAGTAAAATGCAACCATATTATAATCAAATCACAGTAAAAGTAACATAAATTATGCTCACACTAACTTAACATTAACACATACGAAACTCATACAGTTACAACTAAAGATAATTATATATTTCTCGTTAGGGCGTCGCCGGTTCAGAATTATCCAATATGTAAATAGAATCTACGTCTATAGAAATCCATAGTCCGCCGCTCCGAGCGCTCCGAGGGCCGGGCGGCGCTGCAAACAATCTATGCTTTCTAAAAACGATCATCTCTTAGTAAATCTCTACGCTACATTATACAATGATATCAATCGTTACAAATATGTTCTTAGTATTCTTAACAACGCACAATATTAATCGTATGAATTGACACATAGTTAGTTGGGAAGGGCGCGAGAGGGCGCTGGGCGCTGGGCGCGCTGCGAGGGCGGGGCCGGCGCCCACAACTAACGAACGACAATTGACTAGGAATAATGCACTTGCTCCGGGTGGCGCCCGCTCCGAACGCGCCCACATTCGGAGACAATCAAAACATTGGTCGAGTTTCAGTACGTTTGACTAGAAAAGCGCGTGGACGTCTCGGTGGCGCGTCGCCGACGAGTCGTGCGGATACAATTCATTTTCAGACTCGTCGGTGCTAAGTTTGATAGGATCGACTTGTAAAGGTGTCGAGTCTTGGTAGCAAATGTTCATAAGATAGTGTAAAGCTAGTAGTCGAAGCGAGCGCGGGGCGCGGGGCGCGGGGCGTGGAGGCGCGGGGCGCGGAGTGCGCTCAGATGAAGGTCCAGCACTCCATGATCTTGACGATGAAGTCCTCGCGCGTGGTGAGCGGCTCGTTGCCGTAGGTGGTGCAGCGCTGCGTGCGGCCCAGGTACAGGTCGCCGTCCAGCCAGATGCCGAACTTGCCGCTGCACAACAACACACGTTATAACCTACCAATGCTGACTACAAAATGTAAACAAACAAACAGGAATGTACTGCCTGCTGCTGTATTTATGAATCACTAAGTGTAATTATAACTATTTTGAAGAACTTAAAAAAAAAAGTAAGAAAAAAGTTAGATGCGTGTGATTAACTTTTCTATTAATTCACCGTAAAAACGCTGAATCCCACAATAGTGTTAGAGTAGATGGAATTTCCACAACACCTAAAGTTGGAAGAGCAAAGCAGGGTAGGGTACTCACTCTCCCGCGCCGATGGATATATTATCGTTGCTGCCGCGGATGAAATACATGTTGTCGCCCGTCCAGCCCCAGTACTTGAACTTGGTCTTAGCGGGGGCCGCTTGTTCTGCAACAACACGCAACATATTTATTAATTACAAAATTTATAAAATATGAGGTTGAGTTTAAAGTTGCCATTGTTTGCACACAAGAACACTAATTAAGCTAAACTTTGGGATATAGCAAACTTCTAAATGATTAAGTCGTAAATAGTGTCAAAATTATTTTTCAAAATCTTCTCCTATGATCTATAATTCTATAATAAAAATGTTTCAAGAGAAGAAATACGATAGGTCAAAGAATCCTTGATAAATTCAATACTACTTGAAGTAATTCTATACAATCGAAGACGCGGTAACTAGGTAGTTGATATTGTTACACAGTGCCATGGTAGATGTGTGGCGGAGCACACCACTCAAGTTTCACTTTGTTATCCTAGGTCATTGTAGGTACATTTAAGTTAAAAAAATATACACACAATGGGAAAGAATGCTTAAATATTACTGCACGAAATACAGATTATAACAACCGCCATCGTCAAAGAATATAACAAAATATATTTTTTTTTAAATAACGACATTTATCTGATGTTGAAAAGTTTTACTTTTTTACTGTTGCTACGGCCCACCGATAATCTTTTCGCATACAAACACGGCTTTTTTACACGATGTACACAGGTACTCATTAGCAACACCGCTCTGTAGCCACTGACGGTTAGTGTACTTACCTTCTTTTTCATCCTTCTTGACTTCGTCCTTGGTATCCTTGTCCTTGATGTCGTCAGCAGCGGAGTGCGAGTGCCGCCTGCCCTCCTCGCGCACGCGCTGGAACGAGAACAGCAGCGACTCGCCCGTGCCGTAGAAGTGCTCGGAGGGCCGCAGGGCGCACGACGTTAGCGCACCGAATACCTGCAATAAAACGATGCCTTTTCATAAATACTAGCTATTGCTCGCGACTTCGTCTGCGTGAGATTAAAATATAACGAACTTTCGTTACTTCGTTATTATCGGATTGGGTGGCCACCGAGCTCTTAGATCGCTTCGGTAAGCACTCCATGGAGTAACTAGGCACAAGGGCCCCCGAGAGGGGACCTCGGCTTGGGCTGTCACTCAACTTTGGTCTTGTTAACTCTCCTTATTAGAGGTTGTTCCCCATTACTTAGTCATATTTGATGCTCTAGATTAGAAGGTTGACTGTTACCAACTTTACTGGATCTTTTCTGATACTTAGCCAATAATTTTCATTAAAAATGTGTATTGTAAAAAACAAGTTGTATAACCTACTTGTTGATAATGAAGCCATAAATCAATTTATGCACAACAACTGGCCGATAAACAACTATCGCGTTTGACACCGTATTTTCTCTTCGACGCCTTTCAAAAAACCTTGACTGTCGATGCGCTCAAAATACTAAAGTCGAATGTTTCTTGAATATTAAATAATTCAATTCTATACTGAAAGGCATGTGCTACCATAAAGAAACGAAAACGTAGCGAATTCCAACATATTTAATCAATATTCGTATTGTTTTGTTTGCGTATACATGTACCTATAATATATTTTATTGTATTTTTACATCACGTTGAAGTATTTAACGTTGTGTTCAGTCGACTGCTATAAAAACTTCATTAAAAACAATTACGAGTCTAGGCGCCAAAGAATTTTATTTGCTGCGTAAGTTGTTTATGATTTATAACGTCTAGTTAACTATCATTTATGCTGAGAAAAAGATCTATAGTTTATTACAAATAAAACATTTTTCCTTGCAATGTTATCGCTAGATAACTGACAATTTTAACCAATATTTAACTTCAACATTTGAAACAATCACCGAGTTAAAAATTGTTTTGAGATTCTGTTAAACAAAGAGATGTTATTATTCATTTGGCTTTATTAGTTCATTCAATTCATTGAACCATTCATGATAAAGACAAAGAAAATATTTTGTTTCAAAATATAATAACATTTTGAAGAACTATTTAAATATAAACTGGATGTAAATAAATGTCAGTTGTATTGCAGATTTAACTGTTTATATACGATTCGAAAAAGGTCAATTTATCGTGTCTCTTAAAATGTATGAAATGTCACAGAGATAAGACTTCGATCAAGTCGCATTTGTACATCAAATGATATTTAATGAAAAAAGTTAACACATCATAGTTGTCTCCACTTGGTGATGCAAATATTTACTTATTGATATCCATTATCGTAGAACGCAATTAGATTCAAAACAAAATAATTAATTTATAGTTTAATACCTTCAAGATAAAAGTAAACAATGATGATTGCACACGTTTATCTCATTTCGGTAAAGGTCAAGATGCACATTATGAAACTTACTTTGACAAAGACGGAAAACTTTACAAAAAGTGAGCCAAGTTCACTTGTACACCAGGAAAATACAAACTGAAAGTCTAGTTATAAGAAGAAAAGTGTGAAGGATGCACCGAGACTAGTAGATTTCTGTAAGGGCTCAACTATAAATAAAAAGGTTAATCTATAGTATACTAACGTTGTTATCCGTGTCCTGTATGACGAGCAGCACGGGGCTGTCGACGCGCTGCATCTTGCGGTACATGGAGGCGAGCGAGAAGCCGTGCTGGCTGGTGCTGAACGCCAGCGACCACATGTAGCCCTGCGCACGCGCCGGCAGCACGCTGCACAACTTCTCCCTACAAAAACAAACTCAACCATCAAAATTTCTGCTGAAACACGTATACAGAAATATAAGTGAGAGAACGATATGTTTTTATTCAAGTTTCATGGTAGTGGAAACTCATGATTACCAGTAACTTAACCTTACATTTATAATCTCTAACCATTCGTCCCTATCTCTTAAGAGATGTAATGTATCTTTTTCATCTAATACTCAAGATCTACGGTTTCTTGTGAGAATTGAAACCTACTTGACTGTTTATGAAATGTCCCCATTTTTAAACACAAGTACATAATCAACAAATAGTCTAATGTATTAATCTATGCTAATGTAATTTCATTTGTAAATTCCAAAGACAATGCGTGACTTTACGTACTATTATTCTTTTCATAATATAATGCATAGACAAAGGCAAAGCGTAAAAACAACATGTTTGTTATTTTGTGATTGAGTACATTCCAACCATTCACTACATACAAGTTTAACAGTGGTAGAGCCCGCTTTAACATCTTCGCACGAATGGGCCGGCTCGCCCGGTGTAATACCACGACCACACAGAAGACAGGCGTGAAGTGGAAGCAATTCCGCGTTTCGTCTGATGAGTGTGGTGCCGGAGGCCTAATTTTAGTCCCTTTCCCTTTCCACCCTTTTCTTAAGAGGAAAGGATGGGAAGGAAAAGTGGATTTGAAGGTGGAGGAGACGCATAGGAATGGGAAATGTCCTCTTTATGTGCGTCTCCTCCTCCGTTAATTAAGGGTAGGCAACGCATCTGCAATTGCGGATGTTAATGGGCGGCGGTCGCTTTTTATTTCGGTGGATTCAGGTGGCCGCTTGCTAGTTTGCCACCTTATATTATTAAAAAAAAATAATAAATAAAAAAAATAAAAAAAGTAAAAATCAAGTACGCCCGTCTTTTTTACGGTGAAATAATATGTATAAATAACAATTTCATAATAATTAAACAGTTTTATATACAAATATAAAATTGAAAGATTAATTTATAATTAATCGATTACCAATCTGTGTCAGGGGTATAAAAACGAGAATACTTGATCAGTTTTACAAACATTTAATAGAAAATTACTGTTGTATTTATAACAAATTAGATACTGGCTGTAATTTAACTCTTCGGACTAATTTAATTTGATCCTGGGGTAATGTTATACCGATAAAAATGTTGACACAATCAGTTTGAATTCGTCCTTAAGATAATTCTAATATAAATAATGTAAAAGCTAATATAACCCTGACCCGTCTAGAAACATAATTTTCCACTACATATCGATATATTTTGTAAAATTTGTGTAACAAAATCATCCTATCTGTCTGTCAACCATGACAGCCCTAATCAAAAACTGAACAATACAAAATAATTAGTTTCAGTATAAATTGTGTATACCTGTGCTCCATGGTGAATATCTCTGAGGCGCCGATGAGGTCAGGTGGCGAGAACTCCATGTCGACGGAGGCGCCCGACGAGTACAGCGCGCGGCGAAGCTCATCGCTCATTGACAACACCTACGCATAGACATGTTTCAATTTTTTTTTCTTTTCTAACACAAAACAACACGAAAACGGCCAGCATTAACATAAATTAACATCTTTTTAGCAACTCTGTTAAAGGAAAAAGCTTCAACAAATTGAGTTGACGCTGTGACGATGGCAATTTGAAACTTATTTTTTGTTTGCAACTGTTATTTTCTATTACCGAAACACTTGTATATATATTTGTTTTGTCCAAATGAATAAAAGGGACGACAACATTTTTGTACAAGTGATTCTGCAGTAAAAACCTTCACTAAAATGTATTAACAGAGTAGCATACACAGCTAGACGAAATTTTATTTTTCTTAAGAATTCACTTTTACTTAAAAATGGCTACAATTTTACATTACAAGATACAGACGAAAGCATCTGATAAATCAATTTGTAGGTTTTTGAACTTATCTATAATAGTTATTAAAATTACAAAGTCATAAACAATTTTTAAACTAAGTTATTAGTAAGTTACTTGGTAGTGCTATATCATGCTTAGATAAAACTTAATGAATATGAGGTGGAATTTGATTAAAAAGATGACTCTTGAGTCATTATTTTTAACTGGTTCAAAACTATGTGATGCAATATGAGGTCGACAAGATGCAATGAAATACATTCCCGAACACTACAGTTCACATTCAACCGCTGCGTGCTGTGTGCACTAAAACTAGTGATTATTGTGAAACTAACGTTAGCATACACTTACAAATAATAGGATTAATAAGAGCTTTATTTAGTCTTCAAATTACTTAAAGTAACGACCATGAGAGAAGAAATACAAGTATGAATATGTTGGTGTCTGCTAGCAGGAACTAAAACAGTTACCACTTAACTAGCATATTTAGCAATTGCTCGTTACACAGACAATGCTCTTTCTGTTCCTAGTTTAATGACGTGAACAGGCCAGCAGTCATTCGATCGTTAAGATGAAGCAAATTAGGAAACGTTTCCAATAATTGGAGGCTCATTATTTCTTAAATTGGTATCCCTCACCTCGTGTATAGAATGTATAGTCGCTCTCCTACAAATAGAATGTATGGTGCCGCGCCTACGCACCACTGCTACGTTGAATATAAACATTTCTGCCTTTCGTATTTTCACCATTATTCGCGCCGCCAGTTTGCGGATGTAGCGCAACATTTTGATTTCAAATCTCACTGTACGTTTCTTGATGTTACTAAATTTCGTATAGTAAGCGCAGTTCGTTAGTAAACTAACAAACGCATTACCAGCCTAAGGCTGAATTCCGATAAGGGCCATTTCCACAGAGTTTTTATTTCGAACTATTTCCAGAACATTTTGTAACCGCGATGACAGAGTTCGTCATTTGTCATGGATACCACGAAGTTGACTGATCCTCGTTCGGTCAGTTGGTTTTAAGTAAACTCGTCGTTATCTTGGTATCGCTTATCTTAATGCAATTACCAACATATAGAGCCATCCCTGGATTAATGTGAGGATTACTTAAAATTTATGAGCTATGTGGGCAATAAATATCTTGATAATTTAAACACTTATGATCGCCGCGTAGAACTATGTAAAGTGGAAAAGTCTCCGTTTTTAATAAAAGACCATTTCTATATTACAAAGTATTTTATAGTTAATTTCTAAATACTATAATACATCGAGATGAAAATCTTTATTAGTTTTTCTGCTAGACCGTCGAAAGAAACTGTAAAAGGTAATGCAACTCTGCAATATACTGCTATATACAGCAGTATACTGCAGTATATTCTGTTCTTTTTATGCTATTGTCATAGTTCATTCTTTATAGTTGAGAAGAGGACATCCGTTACTCTTTTTCAAAGCAAATTGTATAGTGTAGTGGAACATGAAATGATTAGTTCTTTTGTATAACATGCACCGATAACAGTCACGTTCCCAGCCCCAGCGGCAATAACCAGCACGTAGCACAAAGCACCGATAGCTTATCTAACTTATCTATAAGTTTTTAATCAATACTCCTAACCGATGAATCCCTTTCACTTGTTCAGTGAACTTTATCTCAACTGTTTAGTCAACCAGAAAACAACTAGTGAAAGAAAACAATAGTGGGAATTCTAGCTCGGTGGCAAAAGTGAAACTTGTGAGTCTTGTGTCTTGTACGTGGTCATTTTCTCTACCCGAGTGTATTTTCTGACAGAACTAACCGCGACAACTATTACCTTTCTTTTCTATTTCATGTAAGTTACAATAAATGTGTAATATTGAGTTTTATCTTAATTAAAAGTTGTCCAGTTTTAGTAGCATTTGTTAAAAAAGTTTAAAGGTATTTGACAATGATGAAACTATGTAACCTATAAGGAAACATACAGAATAAAAAATTTCCATCACCTTACTTATAGAATCTTGACATTAATTTATACAAAATTTACTTTATTAGTGTAACATAACACACCCACTGCTTAACATAAACGCGACTGAATTAATTACATCTCTAGGCATAATCAGCCACGTGGACGGAATGCAAATGAGTAGAATTTACTTTTTCAATCAAATAGATCAACGAAATAATTGTCATTCTAGTGATCCAACAGATATCATAAAAATAGTAGAATTAAGGATTTTATTGATTAACTTGGCTTCTTCAAATAATGATTCATCAAGATAAATAACTTTTTAGCAACTTAAATGTCTAAATTTGATACAGCAGTATGCTATTTAATTTGTAGAAAGAAGGAAAGAATGACAATGAGAAAGCCGGATATCTGACCGTCGGTTGCACGGCTCCGATTGTATACGTAACTGTTAATAAACATGATTGGAAGCTATTGAAACATTGTAGGTGTGTTGTTAAACAAAGCACGGATGAAGAAAACGGTGAAAAATTACAAAAAAAACTTGTTTTCTAAGAATGAAATATTTCAAATCCATGTATGATACATCGTTGAGGAATATTTTATTAATTTCCTCAACCGTCTGATGTATTTATTGGATTGACAGCATTATGAGTGCAGCCGGCACCCTAATTACAATAATTACAGGGCTACACTTCAGAAAAATATCGAGGGTCAATCGCCTTACTATTTATAGACTGTGTTCCGTGGTCCACTTTCATAAGACTATGTTCGCTGTCTGAACGGATGGATGATCGAGACTCCTTCGTTTTTTATTATTCGAAATTAGCTATTCTTTTCTAAAGTTAATTTAAAATACAATCGATTCGATGAACGATAATATTTATGTTAGAGTAGAGCGGACTTCTGCTACAATTCATTGTGGTAATGAACTTTGTTATAAAAACTTTTGCGTAATTATTATCGTAATAAAACATATGTGTTCACACGGTGTCTCTGGTGCAGATATAATGAGATAACCTTTTGAATATTCAAATACTTTTATATCATTGGACATAAAGGAATACTGACAATACAGTATTGCGCATTAACTTGTATTTAAATATAAAACGCAGCTTTACTGTTGCTAATCTTTTGATAGAGTTTTAGTATAATTAGCACTCTTCAAGGCCATACATTGTACGTGTGATATTTTGCTTCAGGTCCAATAATTCAAGTTATAATTACTGGGCTTGAGACATTTATCACTGCCACGTGGAATAAAAAAAATTGGGAGCACCAATTAAACCGAATAAACTACCGTTCATTAACGATGACGACACGGTTAAGATATTAAATAGCACCGTGACCAAAGAATGTGACCTCACCTTATCACTGTCGAAAGTTGAAGACCTCTCGGGGGAGGGAGGCCCGAGGCGCACCATCTCTATCCATTTCATAGTCTGCATTTGTCCGGCAGGTTTTGGCACATTTAACGATGCAAACACGTGCGCGAGATAACGTCGCTCATAGAAACGTAGACACAGGCGAGACCGTTCGCGTTTGCCAATATGTTGTTTTTTTGTTAATTATTTATAGACGTTTATGCTGTTACGTGTATTCCAAACGGCTTAACAGCGAACACTGCGCTTCGAGCGTTTGCTTATAAACAAGAGTCGTTTGTGTACGTAGGCGACGGCGAGCTGCAGTCCGGTTTATTAATACAGCCGAGGTGCATTAATCGCGGAAACGTGCGTCGTGATCCGGCGGCTGAGCGGTCGCGCGACACTATTGTAGGATTTTCGAAATACTGCGCAGACGCTAGTATACCTCGCTAACGTTGCTGCGCTACTGGAGGTGAAAGACGACCGAGGAATGCTCCGGCCCCACCACGCCAAACATTCTTGCGACAAAAACTCCAACTTGTTAATATACGAGTACATCATCGTGTGCAAACTAAATATATTATACCTGACCATGCGGATTATGAATTAATTGTGTAAAAAAAATCACATGTTTCGTTGCAATATTTTTTATTGAATATATAGATGGTTAGATGTTAGGATTTGATTGTGGAAATGATTAAAAAAAAAAGAGTCGACGGCATTGAAATTAAGCAGCGACGTGCGAGCACGCACGAAGGTGACGTTACATATCCGGCATAGAAGTGCACACTTATTGCGAAAGTACAAAAATATTAATGAAATATTTTCACAAAAAGATTGAATTTAGTGAGACTTTAGTAAAACTGTTCAGCGATAGGGATTTCGATTTACAGAATACCATAACGTTTTTATTTGCCATTCGTAATAGGGCTTTCTTCATCCAGATCTGCATCTCATTTTACAGAAAGTTTTTCTTTCTGAAAATATATAAAGCGCATTTCACATAGAGATCTCGCAGATTCCATTTCTTTTTATGTGAAGAGATGAGTGAGAACCAGAAGAAAGTTTGATAAGCGAACAAGTTAGAAAATTTTAATTTTGTGAGACGTATCACGAAAATTTCCGCATATTATGAAATTAATAATCGTTTGTTTGAATAGATCGTTTTTTTTCACCATTAATTGTATGAATAAATGATAATGATAACTATCATAAAGCAATGATTTCAATACCTATTATATCAATGTCTGATATAACCGTAATAATTACAAAGTAATTAATATAAAGAAATTAAAAAACTCAGGTTGTGGGCACATTAATTACCGAAGATCGGAATATGACAGTATCAATTACGAATACTATGAGACCATACAAAAAATGTTAGGCATTTCCAAAGAAACATACCTTTAAAACAAAAAAAAATATCTAGTAAAATGTTCAATATATTTGAAATATCATGAAGACTTTTAATTAAGAGTAACCTTGTAAACTGGCTATAAATCGCAACGCTATTTGCATTTTGCATAGCAGGCAATAAAGAAACTGCTTAAAAAGCAAGAAAATATAAAAAAAGAGAAAATAAAGGGCATACCTTTTGAAAAGACAATCGAGAAACGAGTTTACTGATTCGTTATTTTTCACGGACAAGCAGTCTGTACGATCAGAACCAAGTGTGATACTGGTGCACGTACATACGTGGACATAGGTATGTATCTGGTGTTAAAAGCAATTAGGAATATTACCATGCGGCTAAACGAGACGATTACGAAGCGTTGCCGTTATATTTTAATTGAAATGACTGGCTGACAAACACACGACAGTTGATTGGAGGTCCACATTACCATGTTTGCTATAAATTAAAAAAAAAGTAAAAAAAATAATTCTTCGTTACGTTTCGTTATTAATATGCTGAATAGTTGCAATAGCTATCACGTCGAAACTTTACTGTTTAACTTAGATTTTAAGCTAACATATTATAGCAACATTCAAAGTCTATCATTATTCGTACCATAAGAAAATATATTTTTACAGCTAACTATACATTTGAATACTAATGAAATATTACATTTTATACTTAATTAGCGGTTATAACGTAAGAGCATATAATTATATGCAATAAAAACACCATAATAGTTGTAGAAGCCTATTACATTGGAAACGTAAGAAATCATCAGAAAGAAACAATTTAATAAACTCAAAACACCAGATCAAACCAGGTTCAATTTACTCTCAACTATTTTTGGCAACAATAAACACCGTTACCCGATCAAACTAGTATTTAAAAGATTTAGGGCCTGTCCCACAATTCTTGTAAATCGTCAGATAAGAATCCAATGTATAAAATATGTTATGGAAGTATCGGATTTTGGTACTCTATCAGTGACGTCACTTTTAAACTATCTGAGCCTCTATAAGCCAGTGGTGGGACAGGCCTTTATTCAGTTTAATACGAGATGTATTTGCTTGTAACCGGATCCGTTCAATTAACCTATGCATACAAATAAAGTAATATAAGTACTTGAAACGCGACGCTACGTCGAAGCAACGTCTAGAGTTACCATTAGGTCACAGGTCATTGCAGATAAACATCTATATTGATATAAAGCCGAGGAGTTTGTCTCGTTAATCTCAGGCTCTTAGGGAATGAGCAGAATTAAACATAAAATAACGACAACCTCGCTGCTTTGATAAATACAAACAACTTAATTTCTAGAATAACATAACAATGTTAATCAATTTTTGTACAAAAACTAATTATGCAACTACTTAATAACATTAAAATCAATTTTCATAACGTTATGTAAATTCTAAACAATCACAAAAAAAATTTACATACTTCTAGCCATTCTAGCAAAATCTAACAAGGTCATAGTTTGTTGTACCCATGAATCTAGGCAGTAATTTCAGACGGACAGTAATACTTATGTTTTCACGTAGAACCTTTGACTACGATTTTTTACTTATCACATTATTCCGATGAAAATGCCTTTTATTATTTATTTTATCACTATGGTATCCAAAGTAACCTTTTTTGGTTTTAATTGTATTTAACATTATGTAAATGACTGTCATTAGCGTTCTGTATTTACGACGTGACAAATTAAAAAAACAACGTCTTAGTTTCAACGTCAATAAGCACAGGGTAAATAACAATTCATTATGTAAAATCGTACTTCAATTAAATTAAAGTTATCAATGAAGTGATGACACATATATACCTGTTCTGATATTTATGCATCTTTAAGCTTATTGCACAAAAATCAATGAAGTTAACAGTCACAAGTTATGCAATAATGACGTATTGAAATCTTATGAAACTGTTACATGATGTCAGAGGAAATCCCTCTGTTCATAACAAAATGTTATTCATCTGCAACTATGATTGGACTAGACTTGCAGAATTGCACGTAGTTACTAATAAACTTCCAAGCTACAAGTCTCACAGGGATTTTTTAAAGAATTCCTTCATGTTTCATATTAACCTTGTCTTTTTTACTACCAGTGCGGAGTTTATGAAAAAGCGATTGGTCTTATCCACGTAGAGCGTAACAGGCTGACGTTAATAAGGCCTGATTAGGTAATTGCGGGCATCCGTGAGCGAATATCTAATAGTTCCATTCTGCCGGTGCATTTTACAATAGCTCACACAACACAACTATATAACTGTCATGTTAACTTCAAGTACAATGTTAATTGACTGTTCTGACAAGTAAATTATACTGAAAACATTAAAAATTCGTCTGTTATGCTTGCCACAACGTATTAATTTTATTTTTATCTAACGATGTAATTTACTTTGTGGTCTTTCGTTGATTAAAAAACAAATTTCAATAAAAAAGTATATCAACCGGTTTGGTTTTAAACCGACTTCTATGGTTAGTTATTAGGCAAATTGTAGAGCAACGAAGTTGTGGATTTTTTTTCTTTTAAGATGCCAACAAATCATTTCAAATGGTTCTGAATCAGGTTTTAGGATATTTTTGGTGGTAATTTCCTCTATAACTCTCCATTTTTTCTTTTGTGTACAATTTACTGATGTTGCTGCTTCAAGTTGAGGGCCAACAGTCACTGACAATTTAATCTAAAATGTGCAACTAAGCAGATATTCGTATTTCCATATGTGACGTATTGTCTTGCTTAGTTAAAACTCTGTCTTTCATTTTACAACATTGTTTAAAAATAAATAAAAAAGCTTTATCAATCCATATCTACTCTTTAGTCGAGGTAATCTTCTATTGGAAACTTTGGATTATCTTCATATCTACGTGTCGGTCTGTCTGTACTTGAGCTTAAAGATTCAAAGGTCAGTGAACATGTAGTGGATGCCAAGCAGCGTGAATGCGACTAAAATCAAAAAGGCTACTTGCATGAAGGTTGCAAATGTTTGTTTGCCCGCCTTCGTGTACAAAACCTGTTTTATTCATACGTCATATGATTATAAACATTGCAGAAAAATCTTTAAAGTCGTTCACATCAATTTTTTACGTTTTTCCTTGTTTGCAATTTTTGGTAATAGTTTTGTAGACATATTTGCTTGAGTTTAAAAAAATATCTAATCAATTCAGCAATTGAAAGTAATCAAAAACTGACTAGTTATTACATAAATATCAATATTAAGCATTAGCATTTATCTACACACTAACATTTTCGATACACGTTTTTGTTCGTTAAAATAACATTTGGAGGCATATATAGTGAGACGCTAGTCTTTCAAAACAAATTCATTAATACATAATACGTCATAAGACGACCTTTTAAGTTTTAATGCACTGACCAACATGTTTAACTTTAGAATTAAATAATAGTATTCTGTAAACGTCTCCTCTTATGGTTAGAAACGTACCATAACAGGCGTTGCTAACATAAGCGAGTTGTACACAGTGATTTATAATCTTGACTTCTTTGGTCACTAGGAAAACATACCACTAGTTAATAGCTTTGATAAAGTGCGTTCAAAATCAAGGATTAATAACTTTATCAATTTCAACGTGTAAATAATGTTGAATACAAACAATCAATCACTTCATGGTCGCAAATAAACGCTTTATAGCAAAAGGAAAAACTTAATGATAATTCAGTTTTGTAAACAAATTAACATAAACAATCTTCTATTATATAGGTCATTTTTAGACATGGACAGTTAAAATAACATAAATAAGGCCTCAAGGCACGTTTAACATCACTATCTCACATTTATTAGACGACTAGCTTTACCTCGCGACTTCGTCCACGCGAAATTAATAATTGTAAAAAATATAGCCTACGTTACTCACTGATAACGTAGCTTTTTAACGGTGTAAGAATTTTTAAATTCGGACCAGTAGTGTTAGAGTTATTTCTATAATACAAAAATACAATTCTTTCCTCTTTATACTATTAAGTATAGATTACGAATTACTTTTAGAATCGATTACACGTAATATTCATTACTTATTAGCGGTATCAAAAACATTTTTTTTAGTTTATGATGTTCCTGTTGGCGTGTTTAACAAGCATAGCAGGCCACTGAAACTGGAGATGCGACAAGGTAACTGCAGCGCCGACAATCACCATTGTTCGCAACCCATTGTGTACACGACCTCATGTAACGTTTACACGCCTAATCACATACTTTTATTTACTTAGTGTAAATATCCGTGGGTTTTCATTGTCGAAACACGTTTTAAACTATTTTCCAGTACCGTATTATATTTTTGGAGCAACACACATTTTGTTTTTTAAAACTCGGCTAAATCGCTATTAAAGGTTGTTGGTTTTTATATCAATCAAGTCACTATTACTGAATCATACCAAAAACGAATCATGACAATAATTATCTATTTTAAGATAAGGATAACCAAAATGTCATAAGTGTTCAGTAGCTCTTATAATTAAACGTGAAAGATGGCAAATTCATCATGATTACAAGATATTATTTTTTAACTATCGGGTAATGTCACAGGATCACACCAGTTAAAATTAGCAGATTAACTTAGCTATACAGTTATTGCAAATTATGTTGAATTTATTTTATGTATTATTTTTGATAAAATTTATAGAGCTATATTTTAAAACCAATCTACGGTATTAGCGAATCTTATCGTGCATTTAATATACATTGCTGTATTGAGTGTTTACCAAAAACGCCTTTACCTAGATCCGACGCTGCATTGATTAGGATAAACATTGACAATGACACTACGAAAATATCGAGCGACTATGAAAAACATTCAATAGGACATGAATTGGAAAAAAGTGCACATTTCATTTCACTAGAGTGCGGTACGCGCTACATTGAACGATCACACGGCAAACAGGACTCGGATCATACACGTTATAGTCAAATATTACATATTACACATTTAATTAGTAAAATTTATAAGTTTTTAAGTGATTGTGTTTATTATATCCGAATCATGTTTGTCGTGAGTGCGTACACCATCACGCATGCGCGCACGCACGCACGCACGCACGCACGCACGCACGCACGCACGCTCGCACGCACGCACGCACGCACGCACGCACGGACGCACGGTACCTCCGGGCGCGGCTCCTCGCCGAGCGAGTCGCCCAACGCCTCCGCCTGGCTCTTCATTATCGAATATATTTTCACGTACGGCGCCTTCAGCAGCTATGCGCAATCCCATCAATTAGTATCATTCAGACTATGTAGTGTCCATTGTACAGTATATCATGTTTATTTCCAATATTTAGTGATAAAAGTGCATAAGCAATAATAATTCGCTATCAACGTAATAAAACTTTATAATTATTGTTATATGGTTTAATTTGAAAGAATGTTTATAACGGAAACTCAAAGGAAATCTTTGTTCGATAAAACCTATTGTTTCCTTTTATAATTATAAAACGAAATAAAACGAATATCGTGCTCTCCATTCAGACTCTAGAATATAAATGGTAACATTGAAGTATGTCAAAGAGAGAGAGAAATAGTAAACTGTGACGTAGTATGACGTTTCATGTGTACTGTAATGTGGTACATGTTCAAGATGCTGTCGACACGGTGTTAGATAAAGCCTTGTTAATTAAAAAACTGTGTTAAAGTTAAATGTGTAATAATATAAAACGACTTACCTCCCACGACTCCCTAGTGATGTCCGACACATCGCCGGAGCTGCCGGTACGCTCGCCCTGCGGGTAAAAATAACTCCTTGAAAACACACTACAAATGTTTAAACTAACATAATTTAATGCACGGTAAGTTGATTTATCTTGAGTGATGGTGACGAGAGATAATTATCTTCAGAGACGGCGGCCGTCAACAATGGGCTCGCGTTGATTTGTAAACAATTACATAACTCTCAACTAATTGAGCCATCTTTCATTAAACTATTAATTTAAATCTAAGAACTGTTAACAATTTGTTTATTGTCTTTTTATTGTTCGTTTGTCTATTTTATCTGTGTGACATTATATTTATCTATTTTAATAGAATTCTTTTCCATTCTGACTTTTTTGATCTATCTCGACTTTTATTATTACCTTCAATTATACACCAATCACACTTTATGCTGATTTTAAGACCTAACTGTATAGTTTAGTAGCTAATGATTTAACAGTTCAAATTAACCATAAAAATACATAAACAATATGAAATAAATACGTAGATAAAGTGTGCAGGCTACCTTAATGCCGGGCTTAGCGTCCTCGTCGTCCCACTCGGTGTCGCTGTCGATGAGCTCGTAGCCCTGCGCCGACACGTCGCCCAGCGGCCCGTAGCGGCTCGGCACCCAGTGCGTCAGGAACTTGTACAGGTCGTCCACCCTGCACCACATGCATCCTTATCATACACGTACACACAGACAGAGAAAGATACTTCACACTGCCAAACTAAATACTAGCCGCGTAACTCTAACCGGCTAACAGAGAGTCGGCTGTTGGAAATCTGTGTTATTTCTAAACCAAATAGTCATTAAAAGGATACTTTAGTGACTATCCCTCAGCTTAAATTGCTCGTACTAAAGGGACTATGTCGCACCTTTATTAATAAAAAGAATTAACTCAATGTTTATGCTTTTGGACTTTTTATCACAAACGACATTATTTTCGCGAGAATAATACGACTAATTTAACTTGCGTCACAATAGAATGAAAATAAAAGAGATAGGACAACGTCTTTCTCTCTCGTCTCAAATCTCCTGTAAACATGCCAAACTTCAAACGCAATTTCCCAAAAAAACATACATTTTGAGTTAATTATTTGTATGAATAAAGGTGCGATGTGTCAGTAAGAGTTTATAATGACCTGTTCCTGGGGATTCCGAACCAGTACTCGGGCTTCATGCGCTTGCGGCCGTACGACATGAGCTGCGTGGAGCGCGGCAGCGGCCGGCCCGCGGGCTTGCCCATACGCAGCCGCAAGTACAGCGGCGGGTCGTCGCTAGCACGCGCCGGACGCGGAATCAATTCTGCAAAGAAATCATACATCAGTAATACGATCTTATTTAAGTGCTGTAGCTACAAAAAAAAATACTAACTGTCAAATGAAGCGAAGAGATCAGGCATGTCGTCCACAGAGACCATGCTACGGTAATCCAGCCTAGGTTGAGTGGAGCCGCTGGATGAAGTAGATTTGGTGTGCGAGCGACCAAAGCCTCCCAGAGAACTACGTCTGGATAAATATCACACACATATTAATATACCAATTTACAATAAATACATTAAAGCACATGAACATCACAAAAGTATAATAGCATTTTTAAAAATTATAAAAACAATCCAATTTGCTGTACCTGTGGGAAAAATTATAACTTATTAAGCCTGCAACGTGTTACAAAAAGATTCACTCAGTGACTAAAGTAGAACATTAACGACATGCTGTTTGCCGCTAAACAACGGCTTACATTAACAAGGTGCCAATAAGATGATGATGGTGGGTGAATGGTAGGACAAAGGAAGCGTCCAGTTTACCTAAGTGTCAAGAAATATAGTGACATGAACTAGCACCTCGCTATACTCAAGCCTTCTACTGATATTAAATACATACAAAACCTATACATTTATTCATCCAATGTGTAACATGGAATTAAGAGAAAACCCTTTTGTATTAAAGAGAAATATACCAATATAATAATGGAAAATTCTGGAAATTATTGGACCAACGTACTTTAATCGCGAAGTTACGAGGGTGTGTTGTAATAAAAAAACATTAAATGATATTACAGCATAATAGATAAGACAAATATAGATCGATATCATCGAAAATGATAAATTATTTCATATGAAAACGAAGTTTATAGATAATAAAATAGAGCAATAAATTCTTGGCAATAATCGCGTGCGTTTAAAAGCAACAGTGTTTAGAGCCAAGTTTTACTTTTGTCATACTAATATTATAAATGCGAAAGTTTAGAGGGATGGATGGATGGATGTATGTTTGTTAGAGTTTGTAGCCTAAACGGCTGAACCGATTTCGATGAAATTTGGTATAGATGTAGAGGACATTCTGGAAGAACACATAGGGTACTTACTTTTGTTTTTTTTTAATTCCACGCGGACGGAGTCGCGGGCGAAAGCTAGTTGACAATAAAGGGAGAACAGTATGGAATATGGAATTCTACGGTAACATATAATTTATTTTCTTGTATATTTTTGAAGCGAGGCGTGTCGTATAGCGGTGCGCTAGAGGGCGACAGCATCGACAATGAAAATGATACAAACATCAGTCTAAATCCTCCCTAACACAATACAACATGCAAACTGTCACATTATTTACAAAAATAAGCTCAACAGTTGAATTCTGGATATAAATCTAAAATTCAAACGCTTCAGAAACAGTAGATAACAGACACAATCAGTGGATAGACCTAAATACAGAAAGTGGTAACGGAAGAGGCAATATTGGACCGCAACGCTATTTTACATCATTAACTAAATTGATTAAGTAAATTTGATTTCGAATTTAAATTATTACTTGACGAATCAAAAGTTTTTTAGAGAATTTTATACTTAAGCAATTTATAAAAATGATAAGAATCAAATCTAGCTCAAAATATTACACATTTATTATCTAAAATAAACTAGACTAGATTTTAACACGCTGAATTTGGGTAGAAAAATTTGGAATAAAAAATCAGCATTGAGCAGATAAGCTTTAGTAAATTCAGCGCGCAATTCGATTTTACAACAAAAAGTTACATTTAGAACCTAAAAGAATATAACTTTTTGTCTTTGGTCGTATGATGAACAAGTTGTGGTCCAATTTAGGGTTCCTTAGGCATACAGGTATCGCACATCGAGTAGTCAGCACAGCGCGCTCACGTACCCCGGGGCGTCGTGCGGGGCCTCCTCCGACGGGGTCTTACTCAGGAACAAACCAGTACCGAACTCCACCAGGTTCATTGGCGAACTAACAATGAACGCAGTGGAATTGTAATTTAACGTCCATTCCGGTTAGCATCCACGGTAGCAAGGGAACAAATTTAGGAATTCTTTAATAATTTTATACATCCAGGGTGCTTGCAAATCCAATTTTAAACAAGTATTAGTACAGATATAATATTAATATAATAACATGCTACGGTGAATACTTGTTTGGGTTAACCATGCAACTGGAGTTGGTGTTGCCATAAAATCGGTGTTTTGTAAAACTAATTGTTGATATAATAAAAATATATAAATAATAAATTGAATTAAGACATTATTAGGACATATTTGACAAACAATATTGATAAACGACAATGTTGCATATAGTCATATTAAATGTCTGTGTTACAAAATAATTTGTAAGCAATGAGTTAATAAAATGTTGTGTATTTACATTAAGTTGATAGTTTACTTATGATAACTGAATGTCAGTGACACGAATATTACATTGACCGAGGTCATACGAATTTCAACTCTAAATTTAGTACTCAGTAAAATATTAAATTTTAAAAACATAACAAAAAATTACTGACTTATTATGCTAAATTTTTTTTATTATTATCAACCAGACAACACTTTACATTAAAATAATATCATAATTGCCAAATAACTTGTTTTTTTTTTAACTTTTTTAGAGAGTACAGATTCATCCGTTTCACTGCTCTATGCATTACATTTTTTTTTCAGGGATTTTTTTTTTATTCGGGTTATTTTTTATGTATGATGAGTATTGTGTAGACTGTAATAAAGTCGCCTAATACCATAAGTTTTGTAAAGTGTTGTTCGGTCGGCATTTTTAATTTCGGTTAAATCAGGTATCAAAAATTGTACAGAGGACTAAAAAGTTTAAACGTATAAAATCTGTTTAGAATGTGATTAGATATGATACGATGCGGCGATCGTAAAGTTGTTTGTGTTATGTTAGACGTAGTCCGGGGGTCAAGAACTGATACGATAATCCCTCTTAATGAGGTAAACATGTCTGCGACTTCCTAATTGGAATCAATTATAGACTTGTGGAAATTTTACTTAATGATAACTAAATCTATTGACTGTTAATATTAACTTTTCTTAAGCTAATACGAGATCATATGACGTTAAGTAACGTGGTATGTTATTTTACACCGCACATAAGTTTAGTAATATTTATACCAATAATGATAGTCGGAAGTCACAAAATAAGTAAAGTAACCAATATTTTCACAAGGCAAAGATCAACATACCTGTTAAATACTTTAGAGAAGACGCTGGTATTATGGCTGTCAGCGGAGGTGGGCAGCGAGTCAGCCTGCGAGCCCGGCGCCGAGCCCCCCGCGCCCGCCGCGCCCCCCGCGCCCGCCGGGCCCTCGCCCGTCAGACCCTCCACCCACGACAGCGGGTACGAGAGCCTCTTCAACATCTAACACATCAAACAATTTAAAAACTACTAAGGGAGCAATAAACTAAGTGTGGCAGTAGCTCCATTTTTGGTTTTTGTGGCACCCTGATAAGTTTTTACTTGATTTCCACGTAAGGAGCGTCGGTGGCTCAAGGGTTTAGGAACTTGACTTGAAAACTACAGGTCCTGGGTTCTAATCCTGACTTGTACCAATGTGATTTTCGAATTTCATATGTACATAATTTATCCGACGTTCTTACTGAAGGAAAACATCTTGATGCAACCTGTAAATATCGGCGAAGAAATTCAAAGATAAGTGTGAAGTCAACTGACACACACTGGCCACGTTGACTATGGTTTAGTCACTCTGTAGGGACGTATAATGAGCTGGTGATGGTGTGGTTTCCACGTACTTTATTCTTCTTATCAGGTTTTCCGATATCCTCCTTCTGGTTGCCGTCGAGTGAGAAGGAGACGGCTGCGGGCTTGCGCGGCGCGCGCTCGTTCTCGCCGAGCGGCGGCGCCGACAGCGGCGGCTCGGCGCGCGGCAGGCACACCGGCGGCACCCACTCCGCCGACAGCACGATGTCCGCGTCGCTGTACACCTGCACCGCAACACTACACTGCTATCTAATTCATAGACAACACTTACAGCCTGTCCCAACAAATTGTAAATTGTCTGATAACAGTCCAACGTGTAAAATATATGATGGAAATATCGGATTTTGTTACCCTTACATGACAGTGACGTTATTTTAAGCTATTTGAGCCTCTATCAGCCAGTGGTAGGACAGGCCCTTAATAAAGTTATTTAACCTTTATAAGATAGCATAAGCATAAGATTGAGCCAAAAACTACTTGATAGTCTTTTATTTTGAAAAAATGTATTATAACAAATTTGAAAATCGGACAACCAGGACCTGAGATATGCAAAAATACAAAAAAAAATACTTTAGAGAAGACGCTGGTATTATGGCTATCAGCGGAGGTGGGCAGCGAGTCAGCCTGCGAGCCCGGCGCCGAGCCCCCCGCGCCCGCCGCGCCCCCCGCGCCCGCCGGGCCCTCGCCCGTCAGACCCTCCACCCACGACAGCGGGTACGAGAGCCTCTTCAACATCTAACACATCAAACAATTTAAAAACTACTAAGGGAGCAATAAACTAAGTGTGGCAGTAGCTCCATTTTTGGTTTTTGTGGCACCCTGATAAGTTTTTACTTGATTTCCACGTAAGGAGCGTCGGTGGCTCAAGGGTTTAGGAACTTGACTTGAAAACTACAGGTCCTGGGTTCTAATCCTGACTTGTACCAATGTGATTTTCGAATTTCATATGTACATAATTTATCCGACGTTCTTACTGAAGGAAAACATCTTGATGCAACCTGTAAATATCGGCGAAGAAATTAAACGCACAAATATCAGCCTTTTTCCTGCAAGAGTAGGTTCCATCTTCACCAGATATTGATAGTACAGAACATGTATAACCTCCTCCCACCGCCTCACCTCCTCATGTGAGGTGCACGAATGCACCTTGACATCGTAATCTGTATAGAAATGTTCTAGAAACTTCTTCTCCTGTTTGTGGTCGTACATCGACATATCGGACTCTGCGATCTCCATGATCGTGTCTATCGCGTGATGGTAGTGGTCGTGATAGTCTATTCCGTGATAGCAGTCCTCATAATCTGACAGTGATGAGACCGAATGGCTATCCTAAAATGTATTCAATATAGTTACTTCGAATATTGTGTACTGTTAAATGCCCATAGCCTAATGGTTTGGGGTACGGACTACCGATATTGCAGTCGAGGGTTCGAGTCCCGCCATTTGACTATTGTCGTGAACCATATCTTAGCACAAGCCTACAGTTTAGTTGGCGTGGTTTAAAGGAAATATTATTAAATTAACAAAAATCTACTAGTATAAAAAAAAAAATACTTTAGAGTTTCTCATCACTTCATAATACATTCTTTAGCTAAATAAATGCATGGTCATTTAATATAAAGCGAGCTGGTCGTTTGTATCCGTCATACCTTCTTAGAGTTGACAGGAGTGACGTGCAGCAGCGGGTCGCGGATGTCGATGCCCGAGTCGTGGTAGGACAGCTTGACGAGGTGACGGGCGGCTTCCCGCGGCACCTCCTCCTCCGCGCCCTCCACCACCTCCCCGCCCTCACCTCCCTCGCCGCCCACCTCCCCCGCCGCGCTCTCCCCCCGCTCAGACCCCGCGCACACCTCCAAGCTCTCCTCCTTCACCTGCTCCGCGTTAGATGACACCTTCACAAAATAAAAAAATGACAATACTCATCTATACTTCTATACCAATATTATAAAGAGAAAACATTTGTATTTTTGGATTTTCATATGTATTGAAATAACTAAAAAAACTGGGACGATTCTAAAATTTCTTTCACTATTAAAAAGTTACGTTATCAGTGAGTAACATAGGCTATATATTTTTTTAGTTTCTCGCGGATAAAGTCGCAAGCAAGAGCTAGTTGATTATAAATAAAACTTACTTCACTTCCTTGATCGATGGACATTCGGTCTTTGGTCGGAATGGCCCAGTGATGGTCCAACAGGGATTTCCGCCTCTCCTCAGTCGTTTGTTGCTGGAAAGAAAACAATAGTATAGTATAACGATAAATTCGAAGTCACATTAAACATCGACTTGTATATCTTAAGTTATTGGGGTGCCTGTTACCTGTAGAGCGGTGGGAGTGACGAGGTCCCTCTCGAAGGCCTTGGGGAAGGCGGCGCCCCCGCGGTCCTCGGCGTCTCCGGAGCCCGGCCGCTCCTCCCCCTCGCCGCCCTCGCCCCCCTCCCCGCCCGCAGCCTGCAGCTCCGGGAAAGTCTCGTCCTGTGTATGTATTAGTTAGTATGTTGCAATCATTTATAATATTATATCTACAGAACTACATTGATTCACTCACTTTGACTAGAAGGGAGTCTTTGCCGGGAGAATGTTCAGATTTATTCATATAGTAGATCTCTGCTTGCTCCGCCCTGTGAAAAGTCATGATATAAGCGTGCGTAAAGAGGCATAGAAAATTACAGTTAATGTCAGTATTGCATGGTGGAGATTATTTAAGAAGTTTCTATATTAAAATTAAGTCGCAATTAAATGCTATTTATTAGTTAAGTAGATTCTATTTAAGCATATAATTACTTTTCACCGTAGCCGTGAAAATTAATTTCGTTCAGGTATTTAAGAAAATTAGATTTATACTTCAGATGAAAGTCAAACAATTTTTTTTTATAGAAATATTAGTGGATTTTTGTTAATTTACTAATATTTACTTTAACCAATCCAACTAAGCTCTAGGCTTGTGCTAGGATATGGTTCACGACAATAGTCGAATGGCGGAATTCGAACCCTCGACCTCACGATCGGTAGTCCGTACCCCAAACCATTAGGCTATTGGCGCTTCAAATTAAATATTTATTTGTTTTTAAAAGCTACTAATAATAAGTTAACCGCACACAAGATGCATAAAAATATTTTGATTTGTTGCTAGCATAACAAAATAAGGCAAATGTTGATATTGTCGGTATACGGCACGGTAATCACACAATAAAAACACGTCGCCATTCATCTCAGAGAATAAACACATGCATATGAATGGCTTACACAAGCGCATGGGAATTTTATGACCGTTCAATTCAATAGCCGTCTCACGGCATGTTTATGTAACTCTTATGAATACATGAAATGTTTTCTACTATTTTGAAAGAAAGCGTTGTTTTTTGCGTTTACGTGCAGTTGTTACTGACCGCAATTACCTGATACGTGATTAGATAATTATTAAGACGAAGACGTAAGATGATAAACAAATGAAGTCATTAAATATTCTAGAAATTTTGGAACGTGACGTCATCGACACGGATTAACTACTGCACTCAAAAATGGTAAAATCAAGATTTATTTAGTATAGATTTTTTATACTAAATCTACATTAAGGGATATCACTCACAACTCTGCGTACGATAGTTATAGACAAGAACTTAATTGTAAGTTTGAAGCTATACCAGTATAGGTTAACTTAGAAAGAAATGGATGGATTACGTGGTTGAGATGATGAAAGTTAGATTACCCTGGAGGACGAAAACCTGGTGCTACGAGAGTTTTTTGTTTCTTTATTTTAAGTTTTATCTACAATCAGTCTTTAAAACTTTAAGCAAATGTGAGGAACGATTTTTTTCAGATTTTTTTTTCCATCGAGAAACTTTTAGCTACGGGAATAGAACAAGAACGTGTAGATGATGATGATGATGATGACGAGAAAAACAGATTTAAAATAATAATGTAAATAAATATAGAATACAAACGGTAGATACTTGTGCGCGTTGTGGTCCGGGCCGTGCGTGCGCATGTGCGCGATGTCGTAGAAGATGGCGGTGTTGACGACGTACTCCATGGGCGCGATGACGCCGTACGACTCCGGCCCGTGCTCCATCACCAGCGTGTCCGACACGTTCGGGTCGAACATCACCGCGTTGGGCGTCACCAGCAGCACGCCCGACACCACGCCCTACACCAATAGTAACACGTACATGTCAAAACATATGTAATGTCTAGCTGTTGCTCGCCACTCCATCCGCGTGGATAATTCAATTTTTAAATCCAAATTTCATCGAGATCAGTTCAGCAGTTTAGGTTTAGAGTTTGTAAACTCTAACAAACATCCATCTATCCATCCATCGATCTAAACTTTCGGATTTATAATATTAGTATGATTAACTATAATTGTACTGAAACTGAGTAAACAAACTGGTTGTTTCAATAGCTGAGAAATTTAAAAAAATATTTCAAGTAAGATTATACGTTCTAGAATATGTATTACACTATACACTATTAGTAAACACTACACTTTCACGGGTAGATGAAGCGTTGTTAGCTCAGTTGATTAAATAGTGAACACTATTGGTAAAAATTTGAATATGGCAATTTCATTTTATGGCTGTTCATTAATGTATTGGATTAGTGTCACGTTTTGGATGTTATATTAAGTCTTTTACCTGTCCATCAGTGATGTGACGAACGTTAATCTTGAGGAATCGTTGCGGGGCGTTGCTGGCAGGCGCCTCGGGCGACACCGGTCGCAAGCTGTCCAAGATCTCTGGAACGTCATCGACATTACATTAATATCTATATTATCATAAAAAAGTAATCAGATAAAATATATAATCAATCACAAATCTGTCAAAGTAAACTCAAATGCAAGTCTAGAAACTAGGCTATCTGTTTTACAGAACCATATACCCGCATATAAACATTCCACTTTATATAAATACGAAGGAAAATTCAATTGTATCTCGATTTTTCTATACATCAAAACTAAAAAATCAGAAACCTATATTAAAAATGAGATGGTTTTGTGAGCGTGAAATTTTTATCGTATATGCAAACGTAATTTTTCTATGTCTTGTAAATGCACGTCCTTGCTAATTTGTAACGTAACTGTATAACCGGGCTAGCCATGTAAACAAATATACTAGAACATCGTACTATTATGATGAAATGGGGACAAAGAGCTGCACAGTTTCTATGTGCATTTGAAGTTAAGGTAATACCGTGAACAGCTGCACGACTCGTTGATAACGAGGTTTCCATTACCACGGTGCGATAACGTGCTGGTAATAAAAATGCGAAAACTTTACACCACCACCAACGTTACAGCCGAGTTACGCACACTGAACCGCACTTTACATGTAATGAACCAATTTAAACGCCGGCGAAGATCGTAAACCACTTCTTGACACTAAAATGGCACATTAAAGAGCATTTAAAAAGGTAACTCTTCATTTGGCCTTGTAAAGGTCGTACCAGTTTAAAAAGTTGTGAATAAAGAGTTAAGAAATTACCTTTTTCCTGTGCGGGCTCGCTGGGAGCGCCTTGCGTGGACTCGGACGTGGTATCCCCGCTCTCCGACGGTCCGTCCGACTCCTTGTCACCATCTGAACATATAAACACAACATTGTAATTTCTCACCCAAATGTTGTACTTATTACAAAAGAAATATGTCGTGAGATTCGCAACAAACCGTGATACCAACGCTTGAGGAATTCAAAACTAAACATTGTCGACCAGCTGAGTGCGAGTGGCTCGTGTCGCGCACTTATCTCCGCTGATAAACCATATCCATGACTGTTATGATGTGCGCGCCACCGTTCAAATTGTTCCTATTTAGTCGCAGCACTGAATGTGGGACAATTTGGACGGCAATTTAAAATAGAAACTCGGCGCAATGCACGGCTATGGGCGGCGCGACCGCGTTTGCCCGCTGCCTGTCTCGACTGCTTTTGTAACTTTTGTTTGCCGAGCAAACAGTAGAAAAAAAATAATTTCAAGACTACGTCACACGTTAACAACATCAAGGCTAAATGTTATTGTTTTGTTTCACGAACGGACAATAGTGAATAGATCGAATCTACCGTTATCAATGTTCGATTATTGTATTTTTTCTACGTAATTAAATCGAGCCGAAACGAATTACCGGTGTTTTATCTACATATGTGACATTTTTTTGGAGCATGTTTAAGCTTATCTTTTAATTATATAATACTAGATTAAATATCAAAGTGATATTATATTCTATATTAATAATCATTAATTGAACTGAATTGATCCGAATCATTGGTTGCCATAACTCTCTACGTACAAGAAGTACAAAAACTATAACGCTATTGCGACTTTACAAACACTTTATCATATCAACATTGATAACAATAATGCATTACAAAAATACAAATTATGAGATATTTTGCGTTGATTCTCTTTATAATTCGCAGTATTTCCGTGAACTAATCTGATAAAAACTGTTTATCATTCATTACGTTAATAGAAAATAATGTACCCAGTTACTCCCTACCGATCTTGATAAAGTAAAAAAACTTTGTAACTTTACAAGCACATATTATGTCTTCATATCCATAAACTAGCTTCTAAAATACTCCCAAGATTACACAGATCATGATTTCAGCAGCAGGTTTGTCTGTCAAATACAATGAAGGCAAAACTTCAGGAAATATTCCAATACAACAAAACAGAATAAAAAACTTTTGTATTTATTAAATTGTCCGTAATGCTTGGGAAGTGATGCACCTGACGCTTATCAAAACCGCATTAACAGAATAAATAAAATATCGATCGTTCTATAAAGGAATTTGTAGCTGCGTCGTATCGATTACTGTTACAACATGATCCAAGGTCGACTTTCGCAAGGAAACAATTTCTTATTCGATCCCTCTCTAATACTAAACATTAAAGTGTCTCAACTTGTTTCGATACAATACGTGGACTAATCGTGTAATTTCATTGCTGAGATACTTGTATTGACACATAATATTGTCTCTGTTCCTTCAAGTGAATGAAAGAAGAAAGTCGAAACTTAGAGTAAGATATAAACTTTTTAATATGCCAAAGGGATTTGAATAATGAAAATGTAGACCCACTTTTTATACGAACAACTTTAGATGGACGGACACCCAAATAGTTTTAAAATAAGATTCGCCTGCCCAAGCAAAGCATGTTTCAGAGAAACATGCAAATGAACTAAAAAACAAACAATGAAACTTTGTACAATAAACCCGGCAAGTTGTGCAAGAACGAGGACGTCCCCGGTCTGATAAATGTTTCTCTTTGCATATCATATTTAAAACACTGATAAACATTTTATTTATTTTAATAGCATTGTTTGGCTTTAAATAAAGCGACACAGACTAGTCCAAAATTTAGTTTATTGGCGCCCTGGCCGAGATTTATACATCAGTCTCTTTTTCCCATGACAAGGATGGGTCTTAAGAGTGTTATGTGAGAGTGAATCGAATAGCTGTGGCCCCCTTTCTGTCAGGCGCCTTAGGTGGTCGCCCAAATTTGACCTACACTAATGCCGATGCATGTGTCGATACTTCCGATTCAAAATCCCAATGTCCGAATATTTTTTCGTAAAAGTTAGTTTCTTTATTTGGAGAATAACAACAGATTTTTTGTTATTGTATAATAATTAATGTCAACGAGAGAAATCTCATTTATTTATATAACTGGCCCATCATATAATTAGAACTATTATGGTATAATTAGGCATGAAATATCTTGAATGGGAATTCATCTATAAGTGCGCATATTAGAATAATAGGTATTTCATTTATTTGCCAGCTTTATTAAAATTTCCTAGCTCTTTAAGTTATTCTGATTTCCCTTGGTCGTAGGTCATACATTTTAAAAATAATATAATCCTGTTTCTTCATTGTAATATTTTTTTAATTCTTACTACTTAAATTCTTAGGAATTGAACCTGGGTGCAAATCGTACTTCATTTTTCAATCTTGTATCGCAATTGTATTGGCGCGGTGGATAGAAAAAACAATATAATATTTAACAACTATGCTTTGATAGAACACTGCATTTATAGAGTAACAAATACATATGTAGCTGGTTCATAACTACCAAATCAATGACTGGGAATTTTAAGATCCCCTTAACCTCTACATTTTATCATCGGATTTTAATCAAATATGCAAACATTAGTCTATTGTATTAGTGATGTTTATTGACGACAGTACTGACCTTTCCTCTTGTCGGGCACGAGCAGCGTCTGCCCGGGGAAGATGAACTGCGTAGCGAGCCGGTTCAGCTTGGTAAGCTCCGACGGCGTCGTGTCGAAGCGTGCCGCCAGCGATGTCAGCGTGTCACGGTCCCGCACCTACAAATAAGTAATATATATTTAAATTTCAGTCATCAGCTCACATATATCCACACGTAGGACTCGAGAATATCCATGTTAATATAGACTCGGCCTTAGTCGTATGTTGATACCATCATACTTAGTCTGCCACAAAATATTTGTATAGCCGGATTTAATATCTCCCTCATCCACTCTATTCCCACCTCTTTATAGATCCTTCCATCGTAGATGTTAATGCAGTGGATATATAGAATCAGAATACGTTTCTCAGCCATAAAATTAGGTATGTTACACAAAAGGCTTCTTTTCTCAGCATCATTATGTTTATGTGAACTTTGCCTTTACGCGTTTTTACCCAGTGACGTTATATTTTCTTTTGGTATTTATGCAACGTCACGGCTCTCACGATCACGTACGATACAAGACACGCGACGTCAAAATCTATATGAGAATAAATGGCGAAGTTATGAAAAATATTATGCAGCTCCATGTCTTATACTATCTTTTTTTATATAAATTTGAAGAAAGGTGGCCATTAGATATTATGTAAGAGCCATACTGGGCCAGCGTGGTTGACTATGGCCTAGTCACCCTATCTTAGGGTAGGCTCCGAGCCCCTCGGTGGGGACGTATAGTGAGCTGGTGATGATGATGATGATGATACTTGTGAAGAAGTATGAAACATTTTCTTCACAAAAATTGTTACTGAACATTAACAGTGAGTTTCCTGTTCTGCTGAAACTGTTTCAATTTTTATGCTAGATTTTTTAAATTTAACTAGCCAGTAAACTAGTGCGTTTGTATGGGTGCGTGTGAAATCTTATAATCGCCGGCTGTCGTCAGCGCTTCGCTCTCGCTACTTTTACAATTTAATCAAATTACATGCAGACGCAATCGACATCTCTGCTGCGATGAGATTCCAATTTATAATTATATTTCTTTTTCCATTGTGTAACTACAATTTATTGCAGACAGTGTTAAATATTCAAATGAAGCTAAAGGGTATGATAATATACCTAATAATAATCATACTTCATACAAATATTATAAATGCGAAAGTTTGGATGGATGGATGGATGGATGTTTGTTAGAATTTGTAGCCTGGCTGAACTTATTTCGATGAAATTTAGTATAGATGTAGAGGATAGTCTGGAAGAACACATAGGCTATTAATTTGTTTTTAATTGCACGGGGACTGATTCGCTGGCAAAAGCTAGTTTTTACTAAAAATATGAATTCTGACGTTTTGTTGATTTAAAAAGGAAGAACTAAAGGACTAGTTTCATTAATTAACTTATTATTTAATGAGTTTTATAAAGTCCGTTTTGTATTTTCTTTATTTGCAAACTACGAGTACGTATAACAAGGTCGCGACGACGAAACATCCCTATAAATAGGTTCATTAGGAAACAAGCCAAGTTTGATGTAAATACAAAGTTTAAGGAACTGCGTATTTAAGAAAATTGTAGCGTAACAAAATAAGAAATTGTTATTTTTTTATTTTGTTCAATAAAGTGTAAAGTTAAGAGATAGACGTGTTCATACCTTAACTACATACTAATTGGCAGTAAATTTAATATTTAGTAATAATAGTATAAGTAGTTTTTAATACCGTATATGTCATAGTCTTGATAGGGGGTTGAGGGGGAAGCCTCTTGATTTGCTCGTCCTCGTCTGAAACAAAACAAAAACAAATCATAAGTAACATTGCATGTTATCGTATAAGAGCAATAATCATTATCAGTCTTTATCTGCCCACTGTTGGACATAGGCCTTCCCTAATACCTTCCACAAAATGCGGTCCTCCGCCTTTCGTATCTAACAATGATGATTTTAGCAAAATCAAGTCATTCAAACATATCAATAAAGGCTTATGTCTTACAATCTATAAATGATTTTTTTCTTATGTATAATACGTGATTACTTTGAAAAAAAAAATAAGATGCAAAAATAAACGAAACGTCAATAATGCTCAAATTGCAAATAAGTTTGCGTAAGTTTTCGATATTTTTGTCGATATAATCGTTTTCAAAATGTCTCGCAACGTTGTGACCTTAATAAATAAGATTGCGACTAGTGAGAAAATGTGCTAAAACGTTGCCCGCAACTTGTGTGCGATTTTCATTAACAGCTTCTTTCTAGATAAATCTAGTATATAGATTAGAATATTGTATTATTCTATTAGCGTACTGTATAATATGGTAATCCATTTTCAGTAAGCCATTTCAATAATTCGAAGGTTATTGGCAAAAAAACAACTTATCAGGTAACGTACATTCAGACCGTCTTCAACACACAATAAGAAAAACATATTTCATTTCAAGTTCCGTGCAAACGAAGTCTTTTGCATACATTTTAATTCTCTTTCAGTCCGCAAGTGGAAAAGTTCAAGGTAAAAAGCTCATCTCGAAAAATAAAGTTATTAGGTCACAGCCTCGCGTTGGCAGAGACAGACTTTTTAACGACATAATATACAAATAAGGGTCCCCATTCACGAACTGTTTAAAACTTCTTCCAAGTCAATGTTGGGCGACAGGCAGTTATTAGTAGTCACGCTTCCAGCGGTCAGTACCGACGGATGGAAACTGTCCGTGTATTTTTTCCTTTACTGACTGACGCGGAAACATTCAGAAGTGTGTTGTCATGTCAGAAGTCCAGACGTTGTATTTCCCACTCAATGGTAAACGGAACCATCAAACTATCGCCAGAGAGAGCTCGTAAATGACGGCATACTTGTTCATATTTATTGCCTTACCACTATATTGTTATTAAACCTATAATCATAAACACTATGAGCGACATTAAACTTTCTAAATATACAGCCAAGTAGAGCATACTTGCTGTACATTGCTACTTTTAATGGTACTTAAAATATTTTTTCTTTCGGAATTGTAAATGTTCTGCAGCATAAACAATTATACAGACAGAAGGATATACCTGTACTGCATTAAATAGTGATGATACATATTTCTCTCATGACATAGGTAACTATTTACTACAACATTTCTATGTATTGCTAACGCTAAGAGTTAAGTTACATAGGCCATCGTTATTACTAACATCCTCCATGCAACCATTAATTCAGAATTATAAATGTATTAGAGTTAAAATAAATTTACAACTAAATAAATAAAATTTACCACCGGACATTAATTTCTTGTAAATATAAAAACAAACTTTCTTAGAAGCTATCCTATACCGGTTAATATAAATTTCGTACCTTGACGTCTTTTTACATATTATTACAATTTAATTCAAAGCAAATATTGAAGTTATGATTTTCATGCATCAAATAACATTATTTACGACACGACGTTTGAGTCAATATTTTCGTTTTATATTCTCGGCACCAAGGACGATGGCGATCATGAATTGCAAATAACATGACTTGGAGACTCAAATGCTTTTCATCAGTTTATCCATTTTAAGACGATTTATGTTCCTTCCAAAAAATAATAGCAAAGTTAGGAACAGCTGATAAGCTATGGTTTAGATTTAGATTACTAACCAACTAAAATGATACCGCATGAAGTAAATAAATAATTCGTTTACCTAATAGGCTACCATATTTTCTATAATAGGTCTATTTCTATAATCAAGCAGAATGATAAAGCTGTTAATCTCCTTTAGTCTCTTAATTCCATAACAAATCCTAATACCAAAAGGGCTTGTTATTTTAGGTGCAATATTCCTAATTACAGGTGTTCAATAAGAATTTTATGAAGACATTTATAGTCTTTCTGATATATTTATCATTTAAACAAACAGTAAAGACCATCATTCATCGTTATTTTGATTCCGAAGCAATTTATTGGATGTCGACGAGCGCAATAAATCATAGTCGGTCGGTATGAAAATAATTAAAAGACGAGTCCGCGGGACCGCTCTCTGGAGACAGCGTAAACAAACACTGTAGTTTTATAGCCGTAGTATTAATTATAGCTCGCGTTACAGCCGGATACTGCTTTATAACTGGCATGTTTATTCGGCATTTGGCAGCCAGCCCTCGGGGCCTGCGGGCGATTTGTGACTAACGCAACGATAACGACACGGCAGCGATGCCTCTACGACAATTATAACGATTTACTATAAGACTCGATTTACACATTCGACAATTCTAAGATGTGACTTTTGAAAACCGCTTAGTTAGTTACCACTGTTTGAAACCTCATCGTCAATATGTAGGTGTATAAGCTTGTTCGTATTAAACCCAGTCATATTTAAAGATCTGCCATCTATACTAATGAAGACCATAAAGACGAAACACGTATTTTTAATTATAATTGGCAAATTAAATTTAAAATGTTAGTAAAATGCAACACTACTGACCTCTATGAACGGCGTCGAACCTTCCCTCCACCTTGGAGCGCAGCGCCTCCAAGTCGAAGGGGGCCGCAAACCCATGGTCCACGGAGCGACTCTTCGACCTGTAATGTAAATTGGTCACTGATTAATATTACAAGATTAAAAAAATATATGTATTAAGTAGGCACATGTAGACAAAATATCGGACTTAATTTAATTAAAAAAATATCTATTTTTACTGAGATTTACCATTATTGTCTAACAGACAGTGATTACACAATTTTGGGGCACAAAAAGACTGCTCGCATTCAAACTATTTTTATCACCATGTTTTTTGCAATCCAAATAAAGTTATCGGTCATAACAGGATCTTTATGTTGAAATACTGTGACCACGGGACAAAGTTGAATCTAATTCCTGTCAAACTATTCTAATTCCTATTAACACATTCTATCTGTGAATATTCGGCTAAATAATGAGATACGAAGAATAACAGTAACAATGAACTGTTTCTGTATTCTCATTAACAATCCAACTTTCCCAAATTACCTTTTTGCAGTTTTTTTGTGAAAGTGTCTGTTTCTTTTTCAACTAATTCAGATTGAGGAAAGCAGCAATACCATTTGGAATAGTGACAGTTCACACGTTATAAATTAACGCTGAAAGAAGCAGTCAACAAGGTACACAGAGGCAGTCGGCGATCGTCTCGTTCACAGCTGACGTTAGTCGGGGTATTTCAGTGTCAGTGTACTGATAATTGCCTGACCAAAAACGAATGCCCTAAATAACATTCAGACGGGAACATCACGTAAATTCCACGAGGAAAATATCAAGATGTCCCAAGAAATTATGGATGCGTAAAATTCTTAGAATAGTAAATGTAGAACAAATTTATTGCTGTAAATATTGACTTGCATGAAAACTTTTCAGGAAAGTAAATGATCAATTTTTTTTGATATCTTTGAGGAAAACTCATAAAGAAATATAAACAATCAGAATTAAAAGAAAAAGCGTAGCTAGCTTTATACACTTTCTTTTTAAAAATAAAAAGTTTTCAATTGATTAAATTTACTGGCTAATATTTGTGGTTTATTACCAGGGACTACGCGATCTAATCACAAGCAAAACACAAAGACATAAACTACACAATAAATCATAGGGCTAGCAATGAGAATATTACAGTTTAATTTAATGATGGATGGCTGGGATGCTAGCAGTAGCAGATAATTGAATGATAGATGTGTGAAAGTTTATACCTCTTATAGCTTTGGTCGATGCTCTCGGCACTCCTCGACAGCTGCTGCGAAGCGCGTCTAGACCTGCATGCAACAGACAACGAGCTACATACAGGCAATGCATGCAAACAACTAAACTATGCACTTACTCGGACTTTCGTTGTATGCGTATTAAAAGCACTAATATGTTAAATCAAAAACAAACTAATGAATGAAATGATCTTTAAACTACTTCAAGCACACAACAAATATCTGAATAAGTAGAAACATGACAGTTTTCGCATCGATCATTGAACAAATAAATTTTTCAAAAGTTACATTCAACATCAAATGCGAAAACTCTCATAAAAATTATAGCCGTTAAAGTAAATTACAGCTACGTGCAAAACATAACGTAAATATGAATAGTAAAGGTCATCGGTTCGTGCGATGGGTCAATAGCAAATTAAAGGTCGGACTACATGCGCAGAACGAACGAGATGTGGAGATATGGTGAACGTTCGTACTCAGAGAAACTTTCTCGCGGAGCATTGTGCTTCGTTCTCCTTGTGAATAATGATGTTAATTTGAAAGCTACGTTTACGAAAAGTGAAACACGACCTCCGCAATGTACACGCGCCCCATAACACTGAATAATGGCACATAACTTTAAGTGCACGCTTTACTAATTACTCGCGTAGGCAGGGCCATTGAAATTTCTCTGAGTGTTGGCTTTAACTATTTCGATATAATTTATTTAAATTTTAATATTAAATCTCATGTAGAATTATTACTACGCTTGCGAGATACAAGTACAGTAGACCATTATAAATTGATAGGAACAAATCAACGGCCTTGGTAAGATAGCGCATAGCAACAAAAGACTATTCCGAAATTAAGCTGACCGAGTCACATAAAAAAAAGAATGGACGGTACAGTTTCTTAATGATAACTCAAGACCAGTAGACCAACAAAGCGATAGCAAATACAATAAGAGTTACGAAAGAATTGTATTTGATAGACTTCCATATTCATTTCTTTGTTTAGACTGTTGCGTAAAACAAGTTAATTAAAAAATAAATATTTATAGACTGTAATGGGCAACATTTTTAAACGTTTAACAAAAATGTGTATCCTTAGTAAACCAACAAAGGGAAAGACAGGCATCAACTTATAGTGTAGTGTACATAGTTTAACGACACAATAAATGTCTGATCAAACAACTTAACAATTACACAATCAATCATTAGGTTCATTAATAATGTGGACATTTTCTTTCGCAGCACAGTATCCTTATACTTTTGTTTTTAATTTTCACTAAAAGCAAAGTAACTATAAAATGTATCAAAGTTTAACACTTTCTATCAAGTTGTAGCGAAGCTAAAGAACTCATTTATCATTTTCCAACGTTGGCGGAGAAAAACAAATGTGTTTACACAATAACTGTCACTTGTTGGAGCGATCTAATTTACGTGGAATGCGCCATTGTCTAGCAGTTATTTGCGCTGGAGAATATTAACGTCACAGAGTGATGGATTGAATCTACATGGCTCTTGGAAACGGCGATAATGAAGTTTTGCCCAACAAAGTCGGTCAAATGCTTTCTGTTATTTTGTCCAATAAGCTTAATTTCTATTTCTTATAAGAATAAAAGTTTGTAATTAGCAATCCCGTCATTTCCAATTTCGTAACAAATTATATTTAACTTTCAAATTAAATTTCAAGTAAGTTCTGATTGAATAACAGTCGAAATTGAAATGAACACATAACCAAATAAAACTAAATTGCTCAAATAACGTTCAAGTTCAAACGATTGGGGTTAAGTTCGTACGTCAGGCAGGCAAGTCCCCTCGGGAACAGGATTTGATTAAACCAGTACAAGTTGATCTCCGGCGCGGCTTCACCGCTCACATTCATGAAGCGCTTTATGAATGTGCAAGTTAAGTGAAGCCGGTTGGGCTTATCACTGAGGACGGGAACGTCCTTGACACTTGCCGACAACTCGACACCATTGTGTTTGAGCATTCACTAACGTGTCTCCATTATGAATGTTATACTCAATTATACCTAAAAGCCTAACGTTTAAATTACAAAACATATTAATTGGTGTACTCAGATAGCAGATTTAACATAATCTGGACTAAGAAACGATATTACAATGATTTTAGGCACGTTCTTTTTACCTTAGGGATAATCCACTTCTGAATACAAATGCATATTCCTATTCTAAAGACATCTAAGTCACCAGGGACTGCATATGAAGTATGCACTCTGCGTTGCGTACCGAAGGTTACCGAACATGCGATGCAATTAACTACCACGTATAAGGAATATTAATAAATGGAACAATTCCATTTGCACTTTATAGATTTTAATAAAACACCAACACACAATTGTATATTATTAGACGCATTGACAAGTCACTAACCTACGTCAACACATTACCTATGGAATAAATAAATAGAAGAGGCGCGCCGTAATTACTAGACAATTGCCAACATGTTCTTTATTGAAGTTGGCATCGATACAAATGGGGGATCATAAAAATATTAAAATAATGACAGTTTAAAAAAATGTACAAAAGTTTCATAATAACGTATGGTAATTGCAAAGCCCATCGCAGTATTTAATCGTGTCATTATTCGGATAGTAAAAGAAACTGGTGTATATTTAAAAGAAGGAAACAAACAGCTCATGTTCATAGAGTACTATAACATAGCTGGTCACATGACACTAGTGGGAATCACTATCATGGGACTATCCACAGTCAGTTAAGCAAGACAAACACATTCCTTACGTTTTTATCCTTCTACCGCCCAAGTTGTAATCAACAGACGTATAATATTTCAATCAACAACGTCATTAGCTTATATTGTTGACAGGATATCAAATACTGAACATCCAAAGTATCCTACCTAAGCAGTTGTTGATACTAAGTACGGTTTTGCGTCAAATTTTTACTGCTTCCTTATGTGTTCGTTCAATTAGCTTCAATAGCATATTAGTACCATATAATATTAACCAAAGTAGTTGGTGTTGTAAGAGATATATGATTTCTAAAGTTAATTGAATACAATAAATGCATAAAAGAGGGAAATCACTGTATAGTCATAATAAAGAAAATGCATAAAAATCAAACAAATTTTATAATCGTTGCATTAGATTCGTATTAGTTACACGCAATATTGTGTAATAAAAACAATTAACTCATCATTGCCTCTACGATTACTAGAATAATGATCGTTAATCGGAATCATCCCGCGTGGGAGCAGTTAAAGACATGCGAAACAACTATTAGGTTTCGAGCAAAAAGGCCATGGTCACGACAAAATATACTTTCCTAATTCAATCGTAATATGAAAACATACAAAAAAAAAATGTTAGTCAATTTCGATAAGAAATAATTATAAAACAAAGACCACTATTAACCTATTTCCTATGAGGCTTTGAACCAAAATAGATTGTTTTATGATCGTGAAAAATAAATCGAGAGACTATAAATGCGTTGAGCCACCACAGTTGCGATGCATTAGAGCAATTCAAATTGCATTAGGACAAATGTGGCCAGTACGCAATAGTATATCGCTCGCCACCGACAAGACAATACATACAATCACTTCTTATAATAGCACATTATTTTCTTTGAAGTTTGAACTGGCTTTCATATTGTAAGAATCACACAGACTTCATGGAAAATGAGCGACTCTCCACATTTTTAATTATAAATATCTATGTAATAAATTAATTGATAGCGTACATTGTTGAAGATAAGACGGGAGGAAGTAAACGCATTTGGTATTATTCAACGCGAGGTCATCGGACCGCGTCGACTGTGAACACGTAGGTGGTCACGCAGACGCGCGGGCAAGCCGGCAGGCACGTAGGACGCGGTTAACGTTGCGCCATTACTCAGCTGATAAGCCTGAAGGGCTAACCGTGCTGTCAGTAAAATGTAGGCTACTGACGTCAACCCTAGACACCTCTTTGTCTATTGCTAGTTTTTGTTTTTATTGTTTACTTTACAACTGAAAAGATTGACATTCTATTGTGCGTATAATTAGGAATCAGAGAACGCAGCATTTGATTTATAGATTGTACATTATCCATAATCACAAGATTATAAAACCATTTCGTTAAACACGATGAATCTGTTCGATTTAATTTACTCCTAATTTATTTAAAAAAAAAAACATTTTAACATCTACAAGATTTAAAATAAAAACATGATAAAACAACAAACTTGTGTCGATTGAGACGTTTTGTAATCGCAGACAGCGACACTTGTAGCCGATTTGTAAGAAAGAATATAAGAGACCTCGATTTAGAAGTGAGCTCTTGTGAGCGAGTAAAAGTGACCGCGTAGCTTTACCGATGTTGTAAATCATTATAAACCGTGTTGATAATCATTGGCGTAACGTGCGCTCGGTGCCGCAATATTGAATTACTCATATGTTATGACACAGATTTACTGCCACTATTAATTCTCGAAAGGAAGCTTATCTTTGTGATCATTAAGTGATAGCTTGTGATACTATTGAAGCGATATACACTCCGCCAGTGGGACAGTCAGCTGACAGATAAATATGAAGGCCGGTAAAAAGAAACAAATTAGATACAATTGTTTTCTATTCCTTGGAAGTGGAAACACATTATTGCTAGATACACGTTTGTCTATCTTTTGATCTAAAAACGATTTCTATTGTCCAATAGTAATCAACCAGAGAATCAATAACAAATAGTTTACTATTTCTTTAACAGAGATACAGTATTAAATAAAAATGTATGTAATGTCTTATAGGAAATTAAACCACATTTTTTTCTTAAAGTAAAGCAATAATATGTTATACTTGATAAGTTACATTTGAAAAACATATTAACTAGTGCTAGGGATCGCAAACTTTTAACAAGTGTACATATTGTACTATCAGAGCTCTGTCGTGGGTTGTTGATCCCAAAGTTCTAAGTATAGCGTGGGGCAAAAAAAGATCATCAATAAGATTTACTAATTATGTTATTGGATTGAATATACCATGTTATAAAGACTAGGCTACCTATAACTTTGCATTTAAAGTCCTGTTACATCCGGTGCAGTAGTTTCGGAGATTATCCATAACATACACGGACTTTCGGATACATTGATTTCTTGTCCTAATAATTAACGCAATAAATATAATACATTCAATACGAAACACGATTTTTATAATACTTTTCATTTTATACGAATTAACAAAAGGAGCTTATTATAACTTTGGCAGACGTTCTATGACAATCAGTAATTGTTGTCTATACAACTAAATATATCCCGTTAAATAAAATCCTAACTCATAGGAGTTACGGGACGGAAAAATATGTGGCAGCAGAACTTATAATGCACAGCTACAATAAAAATTATCTTTTACAAATTTCGTTAATATTTCGATCATTAAACTATAGACTGACAAGGATGATATCAGGGAAGTGACAGGGGCAAACTATATCATTGAATAAAAATGTCCTATAGACAGTGGCGCAATCTCGTGGAGTGGAGAGGGGCGACTGAACTTTGTAACCGGTCAGTTATAGTTTATCTAAATAAGATATATTAGTTTGATAATTGACGCATATGAAGTATCGATTTAAATTTGTATGAAGAGAAATACCGTACTTAATAGACAGGTATCGTAGTGTCGAAACAAACACGCATAGCGAACAATTATGAACTATCGATATTCGGTTTAAATAAAATTTATCGAACTTAACTAAAATTATTATTTTCTTATTAACTAATTTAGAGGACAATTCTAGTATTGATTATAGTGTAGAGAATTTAGCGATGACAATAATAATAGCGAAATCCAATTCGATTACGTTCGGCTGTAGTAGTAATAAATATTTATTTACTGTCATTATTTGTAATAGTTCTGCAGGTCAGTATTAATTTGAGAAAACAGTGATTTTTTTTTAATTCTTAAGTAATAATTATGAATGTATCGATTTCAACTTCTATAAGAATAAAAATCGAAAATCGATAAGATTCATGACTGATTGTACACAACCATCCTACTAAATTTCAAATGAATTGTCAAACTAATCCATCTTATTTAGACAAACTATAAATAGCTACCATACTCTTTACTGCTTTGACATGATAATGTCACATGTCAAAATTAATTAAATAAATAATGTAAATGAAACCAAAATGTCAGAAATTTTCTGATCGTATTTTCTTCTTTTCTATTAACTTGGTGTGTTTTGGACCCTGATAATAATTATGTCACTGTTATTTGGATATTTGTCACGGACTCTGCCTTATATTCCTTACGTAACCAATGAATGTCATGGTGATAGCGTGACGTCATTGCGGTGCATTTTGTGTACTTTTCATATGTTATTAAATTAAAAACACGAATTGTATATGTTTTTAAAATAATAAATACAGTGACTTGAAATAATTTTGCTAACAGTTGTTTTATTACATATTCGTTTCAAATTTAAGCGACCCAACCCCTAGCTGTAATATGTTTTATCCAACTGGAACCATCGCTTTCATGAAATTGACTCGACAAAAATTTTAATACTTTAACATACATAACTAAATTAAGTACCTAAATTGACCTTTGCAAATAAAAATAAAGTTTATCTTATAGTTTGTCTAAATAAGGATGATTAGTTTGGCAATTAACTTGAATTTTTTTTAGGGATTGGTGGTATAAAATCAAAGAGATTAAAAATATATATAGAGTAGGCATAGTTTACACTTCACTTGAAACATTTTTCACATAATCTCATTACCGTTGTCTATTGATAGATCCCCATAACCACGTCTCAATATAATTAATTATATTTAAATTAATTGCCAGTAAGTGTCACTAATTCATATTTATATGTTAATTTATTTGTTATTTTATTTTGTGATACTGTTTATTTTACAATAAAAGATGGAGCTTATAATTTTGTAAAATGTTTTATCAGATGTCAATACAAGGTTACGAGGCGGCATATTACATTTGACAACTGATTTATAATACATAGTACCTTCTAGAGAAAGTACCCATGAAAACATGCCTAGATTTATATATTTCTTAAATGTCTTTGTGTAAAATCAAAAGAAAAATAGTTGGTTTGATTTCCTACAATTTAAATCGCGCACCACTGGTTCCAGGACCCACGGGCCATGAGCCGCTACTGGTTAATAGAAATCTAATAAATAAATTTTCTACATAATATGTAAACTTATTATATGTATCAAGTAGAACAATTTTTATCAATATTCGGGTGAAAATAAAATAAAACATTGTATGAGAGCTTTGTTAGTGCGTGTAGAAAAAACCTTTTTTTAAAAACATTAGCAAATGTTAGTTTAAAAGAAAATGTACTGTCTACTTTTAGTTTGCTCTCTAACTACGTGACTTCGGATTCAGTCGCCAGTTTTCGGCTCGGGCTAGTAATTTAACAGAAACAATTTACACGTCTTACTGACACGAGATACGATTCAAGAGTGGATTTTTTACGCTCGTACGAACACCTATCGCGTGCGCGTAAAAAGTCTGCTGACCTTGAATTTTACCGCGGCGTACAAAGTCTGCCCGTGCGAACGTACGCTTAACGAGTACGTAGCACTCATAACTCTGCCGTACTTTCGTTTATTTTTGCGTCTACAAACCGGTTTCTTACAACCAACGAGATAAATCAAGGAGCAATTCTATTATCATTGCTAGCATCTACTGATCTAATTAAAATCAGAATATAAACCAATTATCGTACATACTTTGATTCGAAACAAGTTCCATAAAACATTAACATATGTATTTCTATCTAAGACAGGCATACACACCACAGGCTAGTGTTATTGTTACCATAATTCTTTGCATAATAAAATCATATCTATGCATAAACTGAACGTATAATTTTTCCACGCGGGCGACGCTACCGGTGTTAAACGCTTGTTGACCCTAATGACCATACTGGCCTTCTAGCCGAGGAGGAGCACGCAGACAAAGAAATGAATGATCCCGAGCCCATATTAGTGTTGTTAGCACATAAAGGTGCAGTTTATATGACTCTATTGTGTTCAAGTTTTATTGCCAGTAACCGTACATTAAACTTACTGCTGGTACTACACGCCAATTCCATATTGCGGTCAGTTTCCACTGCATAAAGACATGAAACGGTGACTGTGAAACGATGGTGAAGTTGTGCCTTCATATTGAAGATAAGAATCAGTTTTCTATACAAATATTATAAAGAGGAAAGATTTGTAATTTTGTACGTATTCGATTCACGTAAAAACTACTGTGCGGATTTTAAAAATTCTTTCAGCGTTAGAAAGATAGTTTATCTGTGAGTAACGTAGGCTATATTTTTAACTTCACGCGGACGAAGTCGCGAGCAACAGCTAGTATTTTATACTATTAATATACGATACGACAGTAATTTTAAATCAATAATAATTTACCTCCGTCAAAGGCATTAAAAGATTTCACATGTTGACGTCACATGTGTTTACATCAGAGAAATTTCTCACATGACAATAATAAACAGCTCTTTGATAATGACTTAAATACCGACTAAATTATACAAACACATTTAAAACCTTAAACAACACTACACACGTATATAAATATAATTACTAATAACATTATCTAAAATCACATACGCAACGTAATTGATAAGTGATAACTCGCTGAATTGTTTCTGAGTAACAATCCCATTACTAAGTGGTTAACCTCTATATTTACAACGGTGTTCCACAACAAGCTATATTTTTTATAAATTAGTTATTGTTCCAAGCATATTATCGTACTTAATGAATTATCTACATTAATATGAGATTACGTAAATTAAAATGCATCTGCTTAAATGTATATTTTCTATACAAATTATTGGCAACTTCATAAAAGGATTCACTTGCCAAATGAAGCACGGAAGTATTCCGGTAATCGATTATCGACTCCAAAACAATGTTGACTTTATATGTATTCGATGCATTATTTATAACACCCACAATCGTCCCCAAGGCTTTTGGTAAATCATCTGTTAAAATACAATAAACACGTCATTTTGCTACAGTTCCTACTCCAAAAGCTTTGTTTAAAATATTTTGTATTCTGTATTAAAATAATAAGATTTATTAATTCGCGTGGGATCCATGAATATAAGAGTCCTACTACCTAGTTTAATTGCAACCTAAGTAGTCACTTAATGTCGATTTTTCATACTAACACTCCACTAGGAGCTACCTTTTAATGATCATTAAACTGTTAGTAGAAATTAATCGCTAAGTTAGGGCTATATTTGTCGTTTCCATAAAATACTATTGATCTGCGTTGTGTACGCGTATATGCGCGGTTAATTGCCTCCTCAGCAATTAATCTAGTGTCGACCGTAAACGAGCACAATTGATGTCGCATGGAGGAAATGAACATCTATCCCATCATACCTATGACCTAACCACCTATTCATATTGGACGGACACTCAATGTCAAATAAGTACTCACATCTTCGACCTTAACTGTTTACGAATCTCTTTCACATTCCTCTTCTCCTAATCAATAAAGATTAAAATTTTAAAATCTACTTTAAAATGCAGAACACTTTTTCTCATTCTAGCCTGTTTAGAGACCAGCTTAGTTGCCTAATGGTTATTTGATGTACCTATCGTGACGCATGGCTGTATAAAATACATCTAATTGCGAGTACTCGTACCACTTATTTACAATTCAAATATAAAACATATAGTGCATATTTAAAATTTAAATGGCATTAGCAAGGACACATGAATAAGATCTCGGCTGAATGGATATTCTGTAAAATTGTTGAATAAGAGCGTTGCTCTCGGACCCCAGGAATATCGTACATACATATTGAATACCTAAATGGATATCAGGTCACATTAACTTCTAAAATCTTAATCTTCTACATGCAACGTAAGAGATTTATCATCTCGGACGCCATAACAAAACAACCAGAAGTAAGAAGCCAAATAATTAAACGAGAATTTATAGAAAAACGTTATGAAAATTGTAATAAATACATAATTTTACGGTATAACTACGCAATGAGAATGTTGCCACACTACTCGCACCTTGTAAGGATATTGCAACACATTAAAAAAACGCAAAAGAGTTAATCACTAACGTTAAATAGCTTGCCGCAGTCAAGTGGCATACTAAATATGGTGTGCTCTTGCGAGGTCTAACGCGTTATAAAAATAATTACAACAAAATGATACAGAATAGCGTAAAGGAATTAGTTTGAAAAAAGATAAAACATGTCTGACTGTTGCTATGACTACATGTTATCACTTTAAAAACAAAACAATACTAAATAAACACTAATACGAAGTATCAAAAACAATACTATGAATAAAAACCTTATACAAGAAAACGCCGGAGCAGATGTTGCCGTATCGAAATATCATAATACCGATTAAACCTTACATTCTTTTTGTGCAGCCAAAGATAGCGCAGGTAACGTCTCGGGCACGGGCTATAAATAAAGCCTGGACGCAGGGCAACTTAAACGGCCGGTCGCAAACTACTAAGTGGTTTTAAAGTACAATACTAAATAGACTGAATTGAACAGTTTTATCAACTGCATTTTTCAAATGCAAGCTCCGCGTGAATTTATTGCTATCAACGTCTGTTCTTTAGAAATGAAAGCCGAAAAGCTAGACACAAAAAACAAACGTCGGCGAAAGATAATGTGCGATACATATCGGTGGTAGGAACATGTTTCAATCGGTGTATGTTTTTTTAACATTTATCGATGTTAGTATCCATAATAAAGGCAAGACATATTTCAGAATTGTGTCAAATATAAAATGTTCGTTACAGGCATGAATGCTAATTTATTACTCGTATCTAGACTATATGTAGAACTTACATTTATTTATCTTAAGAGCAGAAAGAAAAATCAAAATTGGTCATACATAAGCACCCCTGGCTTACAAAAAGAAGTACGTTCGGAGGCGTACAGGCTCAATAAAAAGTGTCTCGGGGCGTGCGCCTCGCGACTTGCGGGCCGCAAGCAGTGCGTGAATGTCGGCGACCTTGCGACCACTCCAAGCCGCCCGCGACACATTTGGGTCACCGTACACCGATTAATCGGAAGGATACTTCCTAATAAACAAGTGCGACCATTTCCTATTATAAGCTTATCTCTTTAACGACCACAACTATTTGTAAATACATATAAAATTAATTGAATTGATACAAAACTGGTTTTTCGTGTCTTGTTTTTATAAGTAACATAACTGAGTTGGTTCTTTTAATACTCATTCATTTATTTATATGAAGGTATATTAACCTTTAATTCGATAGTGTGATAATTCAAAAAAATGACTGAACTAGTAGAGATAAAAATACGCGAGATTTTCATTTAAGTATAATAAGTTGGTAACATATGTAATAATATTTTTTTGCTACAAAAAACTCCGTCGAATTAAGGGTTAATATAATTATGATTTAGATGTGTATAATGAATTTATTTTCTTATTTCGTGACTGATTACATAAACTCTAGAGAAGTACATAATCTTATATGCTCTGAGGATAATTACGTTATGACGAATGAAGATGAGATCAGATTATGTGATATTCCCTCGACATCTTGAATACAATCAATAGGGGGCATTAAAGGGTTTTTCTCAAAACATATAATTTCCTTGTTTACTGGTGGCAATAATGTTTCTTGACATACACTTGTAGTACACACTACAACAATAGTTCACTAGTCCTATTCCAGCCTGTATTGTTATAGAATCTTTGACAATGCTGAGAGGAAACGTGTGCATAAAACTATTTCAGCTTATCACTCAGCTTATCAGCAAGCAGCACTTCTGATGGTTGCTACCTAAGAGTAGATATTTCTCTCCTTAGTGAAAAATGTACCTTTTTATGGAAAGCAGTTTCATAATCCGTTAAGATTGTAGAATAATTTTGGAAAACCCACTGATGTACAAGGTTCAGTGATATTAAATACAGATGCCTAACGATGCTTTGATCTTTTTGGTGTTTATATAAACACACGTTGTATATCTCTAGAAGATTTTAATGTTTTTTATTTTTCTTAAACGACATTGATGCAACACGAAACTTCCCGATTATAAACATCACTAATGGTCGGTTTCCCAGATACTTTTAACCATTCGTTAGTGTTTTTAGTTCAATAACTTCATGAAATGCGTTTCCGAACTAAGTGACATGAGTTTTACTCCGTTGAAAATAAATAGGGAGGGACTTCAGCAACCCAGCATAAATATGTTTATTTAAACAATTATAAACTACAGTGATAAAACAAATGAACTATTAATTAAAGTAATGTGCTCTGCGGGGAACATTATAATGAAAATTTCATTAAAATCTGTTTAGTTATTTGCGGGTGTTTGTGCGGCTGAGCCCGCGTTGCCGGGCGGGGATCGTTTATCAAAAGTTAGACAACATCCTCCGCTATTGTTAAGATAATTGTTTTTTCTTGAGTTTCTATTCAGGTTTGAAAGTGCTTTCAAAGAAGAATAAATGTCATCCACTTCCTTGGTATTTTACTCTAATCTGTGTCGTTTCAACCTTAGTAAATTTTCAATACGTGGAAAATGGAAAAATCTTGAAAATATTGGCAAACGCCGGCGAAGGAGGGGCCTCTATTACGGAACAATAGAGGCATCGGGCTAAGCGGCTCTTACAACGGATTTATAACATCGATTTTTTCGCTTTAACGGCGGCCATTTTACCTGCATATTAAACGAGCACACACCTTCACACTTGTATAACTTTCAACTATGGCCGGCTCGATAATCGCCAACTCTTTTAAAACGTTAACAGGAAAAATTTCGATGTAAAATCTGAGGTCTAGTAGGTAATTTAACATATGTAAGTTTTTAACTAAAACGCAGTAATATTAATTATAAATATCCATGAACATTCCTATAACCATATGGTCTTTCCAGTAATTATATGGCCAGTGACCTTGGATAGAGGTCATTACTAAGAGTTGTGAAACTACGAGATTACATCAATAACTAAGTCGGGATTATGGTCTCTTTTAAAAACATTACATACGAGGACAGGCGATTTATTTATAAAATAGCAAATGGTGCGCGCGAAATATAATACTCCGGCTAACGCGCAGTCAAAATACTAACAAGACATCTGCGAGGCGTTGTTGTCTGCACATAAGTTTTTGCAATAGCTGACGATGATTTGTACCAGACATTACACGTACTGACTGGCCTGTAGCCAACTACTAAAGACAAAAATGTTTTTATTGACATATACAAAAGTAATTTGCTCTGCAGGGAACATTATAATGAAAATTTCATTAAAATCTGTTTAGTTATTTGCGGGTGTTTGTGCGGCTGAGCCCGCGTTGCCGGGCGGGGATCGTTTATCAAAAGTTAGACAACATCCTCCGCTATTGTTAAGATAATTGTTTTTTCTTGAGTTTCTATTCAGGTTTGAAAGTGCTTTTAAAGAAGAATAATTATCATACATTAAATCATAGCAAGATAAATTTACTGCGAAATGTGTAAAATGGATGTCAAACTAAATGAGCAAAAGCAGACTGGTTACGTCTATAGAGACGTACTTGGCTATAGAGGCAGAAATTAATACCTCGACGGACTATGTATGTCGAGAAATCGACGTTGGTTTTATTGTATTTTCAAACTATTAGAGCTTAGTTTGAAGTCCACTGTTCTAAGATCCTAATATCATTATGTACATACCTAACACATGTTAAGAACCGTGTGGAAAATATTCATGAAAAATATAATGTTCGTGAGTCTAACATTAACTACAGTCAATAAACCAGGCGCTAAAGAGAATGCATGTTATAAACAAATAGTAAATGTGTCTATTTTATTTATATAGCTTGTTAACGTAATTACGACCGCTTTTCTAGACAACATATTATAAACATATTCATGAAGCAAGTTCCTGTTCGATTAAAATTGGAAGGCAATAATATTATTTTATAAGCGTAAGTTAACTACAAAAAGATAATTTTGTAAGTGACCAGCACTTTTTTGTGCTACCATAGACATCATGGTCACTTTTAAAAAGTTTGATATTACAATGTATAAAAAAAAACACTGCGTATAGACGCATTCACAATTTTTATGATCTTTATTGAAACATATTTGATCCAATCCAATTTTAAAATGTTTGGAACGACGAATAAATCTCATCCACTTCCTTGGTATTTTACTCTAATCTGTGTCGTTTCAACCTTAGTAAATTTTCAATACGTGGAAAATGGAAAAATCTTGAAAATATTGGCAAACGCCGGCGAAGGAGGGGCCTCTATTACGGAACAATAGAGGCATGGGGCTAAGCGGCTCTTACAACGGATTTATAACATCGATTTTTTCGCTTTAACGGCGGCCATTTTACCTGCATATTAAACGAGCACACACCTTCACACTTGTATAACTTTCAACTATGGCCGGCTCGATAATCGCCAACTCTTTTAAAACGTTAACAGGAAAAATTTCGATGTAAAATCTGAGGTCTAGTATGTAATTTAACATATGTCAGTTTTTAACTAAAACGCAGTAATATTAATTATAAATATCCATGAACATTCCTATAACCATATGGTCTTTCCAGTAATTATATGGCCGGTGACCTTGGATAGAGGTCATTACTAAGAGTTGTGAAACTACGAGATTACATCAATAACTAAGTCGGGATTATGGTCTCTTTTAAAAACATTACATACGAGGACAGGCGATTTATTTATAAAATAGCAAATGGTGCGCGCGAAATATAATATTCCGTCTAACGCGCAGTCAAAATACTAACAAGACATCTGCGAGGCGTTGTTGTCTGCACATAAGTTTTTGCAATAGCTGACGATGATTTGCACCAGACATTACACGTACTGACTGGCCTGTAGCCAACTACTAAAGACAAAAATGTTTTTATTGACATATACAAAAGTAATGTTTGGCACACCCCTGAGACATAAATAGCTTACACGGATTTATCATATTAATCAAAAATTCGTCGAATCTATTAAAATGTCTATAAAGTAAACTAATTAGTGAATATTATTATTTTATATTGTTTTTTTCTTGAGTTTCTATTCAGGTTTGAAAGTGCTTTAAAGAAGAATAATTATCATACATTAAATCATAGCAAGATAAATTTACTGCGAAATGTGTAAAATGGATGTCAAACTAAATGAGCAAAAGCAGACTGGTTACGTCTATAGAGACGTACTTGGCTTTAGAGGCAGAAATTAATACCTCGACGGACTATGTATGTCGAGAAATCGACGTTGGTTTTATTGTATTTTCAAACTATTAGAGCTTAGTTTGAAGTCCACTGTTCTAAGATCCTAATATCATTATGTACATACCTAACACATGTTAAGAACCGTGTGGAAAATATTCATGAAAAATATAATGTTCGTGAGTCTAACATTAACTACAGTCAATAAACCAGGCGCTAAAGAGAATGCATGTTATAAACAAATAGTAAATGTGTCTATTTTATTTATATAGCTTGTTAACGTAATTACGACCGCTTTTCTAGACAACATATTATAAACATATTCATGAAGCAAGTTCCTGTTCGATTAAAATTGGAAGGCAATAATATTATTTTATAAGCGTAAGTTAACTACAAAAAGATAATTTTGTAAGTGACCAGCACTTCTTTGTGCTACCATAGACATCATGGTCACTTTTAAAAAGTTTGATATTACAATGTATAAAAAAAAACACTATGTATAGACGCATTCACAATTTTTATGATCTTTATTGAAACATACAAGAAGAAATCTATTGGGAAAAGAAACTTGCGTGTTTTATACCTTTTTTTATAAAAACAAAAAAAACTATCGGATACATTTTCTTGTGAGACTTATCTCACTCACTCTAAGTCCAAACGAATAATGGGCCGCTCGATTTGTGACGTCTAGAAAGTTCTCGAAACTAGAGGAAAATCAAGTGTATTGTCGCCTTAAAGGAAGAACTTCTTGAATTACTGTGTAGGTAAAAACGTTTACAGTGGGATCCCAAACATTTTGCGTGCTATAGTACAAAAACGGTTCTGTCTGCTTCTAATACTAAACATATGAAAAGCATATATAAACGATACCGTATGTCATTCTATTATTCGCTTTGCAAAGCCTATCTACTAGTTAATAGTACACTTGATTGATACTAGTCAATGGAATTAATTTAAATAGACAAGAGGAAGAATTTTGTATGTTTACTGAGCCAATTACATTGTAATTCTATATTTATCAAGTCTAAGGTTTTTCTACGTCGTAAAACCTTACGAATAGAATTTGGGTTCATTGTAAGACCTGACCTTGGTGGAAATGTCACCACTGAGGTGTGCGTTTTCTTTTATCTGACTTTGTTGTGACGGTCCGTCGTGAATATTCTATGTCCCTTCACCAGGTTAAATTAACCGTGAAAGTGTAACAAAAATACGTCTGTTTTGTTAAATTTTGAAGAATGCTTTTTATTTTTGTGTGCATTTATCAAACAGTAGACGTAAATTTACAAGATATTAATTATGACAATAATAAATAAATATAACGGTGAAATAATGCGTCGCACATCAAATCACCATTCGTCAATTTATTCATATTCACTGAAGATGATATTAGTTAAGAGTTCACTTACACTAACAGAAAAAACAAACCATTAATATTTAGATCTTAAAAATGATAACATCATTGAACTAGCAATGTAAACAATAATTGTAACAAATCATTAACATGATATTTTTACAGCTGTCACTATTAAAACAGTGCTTCGTGTTGCAATAGTAATAACAGTAAGCGTACATGTATGTTCATTAAAATTTCCAACAGTTAAACGAGCTTAAACTAAGATTCTTGTTTCATTAAAAATGTAAGGCCAAAGCGGATCATGAGGTAAGTGGCCTGTGGCACAAAGAAACAAAGGTGAACGCACGATTGCGGAAACTGACGCAAAGGCCAGGCGATGATGAAACCACCTGCAACTGCGCCCCGTGACGCCCCGCCTCTTCCATACAGGATGTCGTCTTTATACAAAAGGTTTGTTTAGACATTTGGCAGTTTAATTAGAAATGTCAATAGACAAATCGATAACCGGATTACCAGATTACTTCGAGTATATTATGGCTTTAACGTTAAAACAAAACTAATAAATATTTCAATGTATTTAAAATGTTCCACAATTATGTCAGCATAAGTCTATAACGTGGATATTTTTTTTAATATAAACATGTACTATAGTTTAATAAGATTTACTAACGTGATATAAGCCAAATTATAGCTTAAGAGAAATAATTCACTATTGATATCAAGTACATGCAAAAAAATAAATGACTTATTATAATCAGCTTCCTGAATCGGAAGTAAATTTACATATCTTATGTTAAACGTTATATGTCTTTATATATTTTTGCGGAACTGGCTACGAGTGGGCAGACAGAGGTCTATGCTAATAAAGCTGCGTGTCTTGATATAATGCTCGAATGTGTTTCCTACTTTATGTAAACATTTCGTAATTTAAATATTCAGCAAACTGTGATTCATTCGGTGTTTACTATGTTGCGATTTTGGATATTGCTTTGTTATTTAGTAAAATGCACCAATATAAGAAATAATAGTAAAGTTTTTATTCCATATGATAATACACAGATAGTAGAGTATTTCCTAATTATGTTTACTCTGGAGAACCGTAGATTATGCGGCATATTTTGCTATAGTTTACGTGTATATTACTAAATTTACAAAGAATATACATCATCATCATTATCTTCATCCTTATACTACTGTCATAGGGTCTTCGCAACAGGTTTTTGTCCTATCTCATGTCCTGTCACATAACTATGTGACAGGACATGATGTGTAGGATAGTTATCCTACATGATCTGTCATCACTCTCTTCTTGATCATGTCACCTTTCACGCAATCCATCCATCTCTTTCTAGGTCATATACATCGATATAATAAACATTTAACGAAATAAAAGTAGGTAATAATATTGATTTGTGGTTTGTCGCGACTGCGCGTCTTAGTAATCCTGTAAAAAGAGACATTAAACCGATCAAGGTGAAAATGATGTGTTCGCAGAAAATATATAAACAGACGTTAAAATGCTGTACACGTTCGATCAGCGGCGATCCAAAGAAATCGTGAACCGCTAAGACTTCTAATGAAAGTACTAATAATAAATGATTAGCAGTAATCCACAGACTTAGGCATTCGTACTTTAGTATACAAGATATTAAATTTATTTTAAAAATACGGTTTGTTTTATTAAAAAGACACTAGCAAAATCTCTTATAATTATGATTTTAGATACAATCTATACTATTATAATAAAGCGTAAACACACACTTCTTTGTTGCCTAAGATGTCTGCAATTACAGCATATTTTTGAATAATTCTTTTAATAAAAAGCCCTACACTTACGTCATGCTTTAGGCTATATATTTTCACGCCATTAAACTTAGGGGGTAAATATTTTGGATAAAAACCCTAATGTGGGAAAGAGACCATAAGTTGCTGCCAACATCAAGAAAGAAATATTGCTAAGGTATGTCATGAAAAGTCATTTTGACATTTGCTATTAATAAAATAAAATTTTCATACTTTCATGCGGATGAAGCCGCACGGGAACAGCTAGTTATGACTGAAGTATATAACTTTTCTTTGTTAACTGTGAAGTATTTGACAAAAAAGTTTCAGTAAAACCGCGTAGGACGATATCCTTATTGTTTTGCTGAGCCAGCAACAACATCCTGGTATGATTCATTATTAAACCTGAATCATTACATTTACTGATAAATAAACATTAATAACAACAACAAAACTCACGCCAGTAACTTATTGTGGTAATCAGGGAGCCTTCTATTTGACGCTTAAATAATTTCAAGGGACAATGTTTTTACTATAACGCAATTTACAAAGTCACGATAGCCGTATGATAGGGCAGATAATTTATGAAGGTTATAAACGGTATAGATTGACACTTTAGTAAAAGGATACCATAAGAAGCAGACCCGGGCATGACTTGACGTATTCTCTATCTTTTATCTCCTCGAAAGGATTACACGGTATGAAAGGAAAATGCTTGGCCAGCATGCAGGGACATCGCAAAACATACTTTTGGTTTTTTCTCGAGGTTTCTTTACGAAGTTGTCCTAATGATATTACCATAGATACGTTAAGGTTTTTTTTACCAGCGACATTATATTTGCATAAAACCTGAGTCACATCATACTTCATACTAATACTATAAATGCGAAAGTTTAGATGGATGAATGGATGTTTGTTAGAGTTTGTAGCCTAAACGGCTGACCGGATTTCGATGAAATTTGGTATAGATGTAGAGGATAGTCTGGAAGAACACATAGGCTACTCACTTTTTTTTTACTTCCACGGGGACGGAGTCGCGGGCGACAGCTAATCTAATATACTTCATATTGAATACTCAAGTCCATTGAGAAGTAAAACAGAGTAAATGCAGTTGAAAGTAAAAGCAGGATTTGTGCAATCCGCATGACTCATTCGTTAATCAACCGTCCATTCTCGTATTTTAGTTGACTTTATAGACGGTTACCGATGCCAAATATGTGACAAGTATTATAAATTGAAAAATTATAATCGATTTTCGTTTTATTTACAGCAGTTATTCGGTATTTGGTAAGTAACAGTGTGAGAAAAAATATTAAATACTTTCCTGCCGAAATGTGCGATAGAAATGGAAAATCGAAAAGTGTATAAAGTATAATAAATTAAATATTGTATTATTGAAAAATCTATTAGGACTCAAAAGTCTTGAAACTTTTTTGAAGTCGGATTCGTTTATCCACGCGATAGCTTACCATCAAAATGAATCTAGATGTATCCGGAAGAAATAACACATAACCTTAACATATCCTGGTTAAGGATTTCGGTGTTATATCTCTGTCCGCACTGCAGTTATAAAGACTACTCGTAATTTAAAAAAAGAAAACTCAGATAAGGAAAGATTCCTCGCATAAATCTTGATAGTATCTGTGACAGATTACTCTTACAAAGTTATAAATATATCAGTCGAGTAAACTTAAATAATTATATACAATGAGCTGAGCAAACTGACGGAGGACCTCGGCACATGGAATTTTTCGCCACTCCACTTTTATATATAACTCCAAAGTACTCGATAAACATTGTGATAAGGATCGCAATGCAAACTACACTCGAGTGTTTTATGTGAATATTAATTTATAATCCATCATAACAGCAAGGGATACAAAGTACATAAGTGGCCATGTATACATTAAAAACAACGCTGTTATATATCCATTTTATATAAAATTTTAGTGCTATACTGGATGCTACATATAATATTATATAGTTACGATGATTTAACTTATTTAACAGACGTACTAAATTGACCAAATTAGAAACTAAAGATTTGATCGTTTAATCATATTCAAATAGCAACCTACATAATACGGAGAAAGCTTAGATTATGTTAAGACATTTTTAGTCAATACTTATTTAATAAGATTGCACAGCTGTCTGAATCTATTAATAAAACAATGTTAGAATGTCAACAAACATGAGTGTATAAACGAGAGCAAATCGTTACAAATGCTACCAACCCTGACAAAGTGCGCACAGTTAATATTAACAATCGGACTTAGGCCACTAGGTCAAGGAGGTCTACTGTCATGGTGCACTGTACATATATATTTTCTTTGCAAACCCATATGCGAACGCTGAGTATTCGAACAATTCCTTACGAGATGTATCTACTATCGCGAACTATTTTTTTATTCATGAATTACGTTTTTCTTGCGCTATGTACGCGAGTAATAACGCCGAGCTTGATCAATATGTAGCGACGGCTGTTTTTGTTTTAATATAAGAACATTGAGAACAGATACGTTGAGAATTTAGTTATAAACACAACGACTTTTTCACACATGAATGTGTTAGTATAAGAAACGAGAAATAAAAAAGTGTTCATTCTATACCTATGTTTAAGCATGTTATCAGGCACGAAGACATTCCACCAGGAGGGTCTCTTCTGTCGCATGTAAACGGGTGGGTCGATCTCGTCATCGGTATCGTTGCCGCCCGATTTCCGCCGCTTCTTGCGTTCGAGTTGGAGCTTGGCGGCCCACGAGCGCCGCCTGCCTTTATCACTGTGTCCGAAGCCGTCGCCGACGGGCACGGCCAGGGACGCTCGTCGGGGCACCTCGGGCGGCGGCCCGTCGAATTCGTTGAACTTCCTGTATCGCTCGGCAAACGTGGCTTCGGAAGCCCGTCGGCCGTTAGACGAGGGTTTCGATGGTTTGCTTTGGATAGGATCGTAGAAGGCTTCGTCATCATCGGTGTCCGGAGTATAGGCCTCGTCGCTGTAGCGACGCGGCGTCTCATCGGCGGCCTCCTGGAGGCTGGCGAGCGTGAGGCTGGGCCGATGCGGGCGCGCGGCACGAGGCACGCGGCCCGCGCGCGTCTGCAGCCGCGCCAGTGCCAACGGCACAGGCGACTCCGTCAGCGTCGGCTCTCCGCCACTCATCGTTTAACTAATTAGCACTTGCACTTTCGACACTAACACTGCACTCACGGGGAGCACCTATTAAAGTCACCACAACTTTTTTCAAACATTTTTGGTTAATGTTATAACAACTGTTTAATGTTTCGATTTTTCTCAGGATTAATAATATCTTCACATCCTTAAAAACAAATTTTAAGAATTTAATTATAGGAAAAGCTGTCGTGAAGCATTTGTGTGGCAAACCCGGTGTCAGTTTAATTCAAATTAAAACACGATTACAAATTACAACAATTTATGGTAAATATGATGAATTGGACGCATTTGTCACGAACACGTAAGAGATATGACAGTATCACAATACGTCTCCCGCCGACAAACCTCAACGATTGCTTATTGAGAAGAATATATTAAATAAGTATCAATGTAAGCTAATCCATCATTGTGCTTCAAAGCTGTCGTAACATTAAGTTCATTTCTACGTACGTTTTACCTAGTTACTGACTGGACATTTAGTATTGAAGCTATCTCGGTAAGCGCATTAGTCAAACTCGTAATATGCAAAAAGTGACTTGGTCCGCAGTGGTTATTTTTAATAACAATATTTAAACTATGCAACTTAAGGTCTTAAATGAATTTAGATATTGTGTCACAGCTATTATTCTTATGTCATTGTATATGAAACCTGTTCTGGAACTCAACATTTCCTCAATATGTCAAAAAACTAATATTCAAAAGCTATGGAATTTCATAATACAATAAGCAGCTGAAGACGGTATAAAATTGGTGTTTTAAAAAAAATGATAACACCATTATTATCTTTGCATATTTTAAACCAACTAAAGCCAAGCTAAAGGACTAATGATGGTAGAAAAACAAAAGATTTTGGTTCATAAGAAAATCTCAGTAACATAGTGAGATTTATTAAGAAACAAGAAATGTACCAAGAAAATAATTTCGATCTCGCAATGATTTCCGATATAAATATGTGTTTATTGCTTTGTATTGTAAGATCGAATACATTTTTGTATATAACCTTGTGTACATGAAACTAGTATGGACAAATTTCAGTATTCATGCATATATGTAAATCATTTTCTTTTATCACTGAACACTATATTTAACGAGTTATAAAAACTTGTGTTTACATAAATTATGCAAAACATATATGTACATATTTGGCTTTAAAATCTCACAGTTTTTTAGGCACTTTGCTCACGAAAATGCAATAAGCTGCAATATCATACATGTTTTAATTTAATCGAGATTTTTTTATTTAAACTTTAACTATAAACCTGATATTAGTATGGCGAAATAACCTTTGGTGATAAAACGCATTAATCTGAGATAAGTTCATTTAAAAAACCTTTTAAATATTTTCAAGTCATAAATAAACGGAAGCCCTTACGCAAGTACATTCTTACTATTCACGAAAACATTTACACTATATAATTAATATTGAAGCGCAGCAAATGATTGCGAAAGCGCAATTATCATAAAATTTCTAACAAATGTAAATACGAGGACCATTGAGAAGGAAATTTATGAAACAAAGCCATATAAAATTTCAAGCAATTTGCAATAAAATAAAAGTCTAATTGTATATACCCTTGATTTGGGTAGTAGTTGGTGCCGACGTCGCGTAAATCAACTCTGAATTAATGCTCCCAACACTGACCCACAAGGTTCCCTCGCAAGATTAAAAATGTAATCATATATTCACAATGTCACAATATTAATGCGATATAGCTGTCCGTCTGAAATTTAATAGTGGACAACTTCCGTTTGGTCGCTAGTACTGATATTAAAAATGTTAATCGGTAATGGAGGAAACCTGCACATGTTTAAGTAAACAGTAATATTTTTAGAAGTCGTGTGATGTTTGATACTCGTACCTCGTGACTAGGCAACACATTATACTTCCTTGTTTTCGTAGATACGTAATTTTGTTTTTGATACAATTTGCGGTATTTTAGTTGAATTTAAATATCAAAAAATGGAATAAACAAACATTGCATTAGATTGAATAGGAGGATAAACATTGTTAAAGTTACTTGTTGTAGGACCACATTCCAGAATGCTGTCATGAGCGAGGTCACAAGCTCTAGATCGTGAGTCGGACGTCCTAGCCCCTAGGCGATCAACTATACAAAATTAAAAGTTGTTTCTAATTATCAGCAACATCAAAATCTCGAATGACGTGGGAATATTTACAATATACATGACGTTTCATTGGATGTCGTACCACAATACTTGTTAGAAATGAGGTTAACATGTCTAGACAAATCATCGAAGGGATGCAACAATGTGAAAATCAGTCATAAAGAGATCACAGCATCAACTGCTGACGCCATATAAGCGAATGCAGCTTTCGTAACTGCATAGTCGTCATCGGCAGCGTGGCGTGGCGCGCACGTCGCGGGGAAAGTTGCCATACACTTTTATAAATAGGCGGCCAATTCGAGTTGTTAAGTTCGATTTCATTATCGATTTTACGATTCGAATAGACGATAAAATCATTGTACTGTGAACGATTGCGCATTCAGAATCGATTAACATTTTGATTATATTTTCACCTATCGAGTAAGGTAACATAAGTAGGCACATGTAACCATGTTGTTTAAGACCGGCGTTGTCATCGCTGTGCATATGCAGTGAAGCTGGAGAATAACAATCAGTAGCGTCCGACACGCCGCCAAGGTCATCACACAATTGTGTTTATTAATTGACATTCATTGAGCGCGTACTGTTTATTATTAAAAATAGCAAGACCATTAATTGCAAAGTCGATAAACTGCCCTAACTAGAAACTCTAACAGATTTCTTGTATGTACATATCTAATGCAGAACATCGATACATGTTACAAATTCTAGTTGTGAACATTCTAAATCGATTATTATGGTATCGATGTTTAAATAATCATTAGTAATTTATGAATGTGGGCCGAGGATAACAAAACGTACATAAGTAAGACTTAAAAAAAACATCTTACAACTGTGAAGTCTATAAAAGGCGACTAACATAAGAAATTACAAATGTTAATCAAGCATTCTATGCTGGCTACCTAAGGACCTTTTTTAGCGAATTAATGAGAAAACATTTTTCTGATAGCAACACTATAAGACTAATGCGTTTCAATTTGACAAAGAATCCTGCGTTTTTATTTAATCACTTTCGGAGACGTTATGTCACTAATTATTTCCATTAATATTAATGTTGGCACTTTATAATACTTGCACAACTACTAGTTTCTAGTAGAAATAGGCGTAGTAAAAATCTACAATCAACAGCTATCTTTGACACTTGAGTGGTAGTCAAAAATGTTAATCAAAAACACATTGGTACATAACCTTAACCCGTGAGCCACCGATGCTCGGTAACTATGTTATCTACAATTAATCATTTAAAAGGTTTGGTAGACAGAGTACAACGGGGAAACAAAGCGGCTGCTAAAACGTGTCGCTTGAGCATTCGTTGAAAATCGTAATCAAAAGCTTTTTGATGTTCCATCGTGTTTATTCCGAAAGGCTTCGCTGTGGAAATTTTTACACCCGGGATTAATGACTATTGAATACGCGGAACGTGAGTTTAATGTAAGGTATTTCGTTCTGTGTACGAATATATAAAAGTACACTTAAAGCGATTAAAGCTAGACAATGGATGTGAAAACAATAAAGACCGGAGGCTTACGTTTAATGCTGTTTGTGATATAATAGATGTAATACGTGTACTACTTACATTGCATATACTCTTACGAATTCAAAGCCTAAAGACTTTAGGATATCAGTGATTTTATTTTACTTAAATCGAAAATAAAGGAAAACACACAAACTCTTGTGACCAGACTATCAATCTGATCGAATTTGCCTCTGGGAATCCCACACTAAAGTATATGTTGCAATTTTTCTCAAGTATTACAAAATTTAATTATCTTTACCGGATATAACACGCATGCTTCTCTGCCACACCCAACTCTCTCTTGCGTACGTTAACGAGTAAATGCGCCTTAACACTTCATTAATTAGTAGCTTGTACTTTAAACGTTAGATAATAAAAGACTATTTTAATATTTTATACGTATGATAAGAAAAACAAATATTTAAATACAAACAATCTGCATATTTACTATGTCACAGTAGCCTAAAATAAATGAAAGCTTAGAATAAACGAAAAAAAATTATCAACGTCAAAATCCATAAGCAAACATAGTCGAACTCTGAATCTAGTGCATTAGAATACAGGTAACCGGGACTGTGTTATGTGGAGCAACATTTATTGACAAACATGTACAACCTCTGGAAGTGTCCGTTTCACGGCAATTATGCCTCGAGTGTGATAGGGCACGGTTACTTGCCCGCAAATGTGAACCCGCCTTAATAAGCTAATGCCTTAGTACCTGCACCACGCCTTGAGCAAACACATTTAATTTATTTATTTATCACATAATGTTGTACTAAAACATGAGATTTCTTACTGTAATATTTTCGAAAGAATTTTTCCTTATTTCAACTATCAAACTTTAAAGAAAACGGATTTCTATCCCTCAATATTAGGTCTTACCGTAAATTAAAAGTAATATTTTTAACTTTGTTTTTTTTTTCAAAGAGAACGAAAACGAAAGAGTTATCGTTGATTAATACGAGTTAAGATTGTGAAAACTCACCGCAATACATCACGAAACATTAAATACCAAATTTAAAAAAGAAACAATTTAGAAAAATATTAATGCAACGACGATATGCAAAATGAATTATAACGGAAACAGTTGACAAGTATTAACACGCTTAAGTTCACCGCATCAAAGAAATGTACAGTGACAGTTAATAACACGTATTATAATTTTCATGATAAATTAAAGGCGATATTCATAAAATTCCTGATGAACTCGAAATATAGCGAGAGAGTGTTAAAATGGAATCGTGAAAATTTTATCTGACGATCCTTTGATCTTTAATTTAATTACCTTTATACAAGGCGTAAACAAATAAACATAATTAACATTAAACAATAACTAGAGAAAAAGGTTAAAAATTAAATTAAAATGACATTTCAACACTTTAATAAACCATAATTTATTTTGTTATTTTCCAATTAATCTTAAATGTTTTGAAACATTTGCACAAGTAAAAAATTACGTCATATTATAATAAGTGTGCAAAACATTTCATTGAAAAGGTTAAAAGTGGTTCAGATTATTGCAAAAGCAGTAATGCATGGTTAACCCTTGCACCGCCGCAGTAGGCGTTTATTGCGTCACTAGGAAACATATTGCGTCGAACAAATGGACATAGCTCACTCGGGAACAAATCGTATAGAATAACAGAAACAAAATGACACATTAACATGTTGAGACAATGGCTGTAGACGAACAGAAACGCATATTTAATGAGACGGTATAACAGAAGCCTTCGCCCTGCATACAGATTAATTGTTTACTTGTAAATAGAGAACGGACAAAGAAAACATCGGACTAATTTAATTATACTCAGAACAAGTACTGTCTTAATCACGTTTAAAACGAAGAATTAAGAAGACGTTAACAAAAGCACTTAAACTGTAGCACGGAAATTGTATTTTATTGACCTTCGGTACTTAATGTGTGCGTAGTATCAGATGTAATAACGTGAAATGAGTTCCCTAAGTTATAGGATATGATCAACATTAATTGTTGTTGAAAGATTATTGGGGGAAAACATCGGACAAAAGTCATCAAAGAGGCTGACATTAAGGAGGGTAAGAGGTCTTACACAAGAAACAGATTACATACAAGTGAATAAGGAATATAAGATATTAAATTTAATATCGATCAATGTTCTTTCAGATAAAACTAACGGTTCAAATAATATAGATCAAAGTAACATTGCGTTCACTGTACTAGTTGATGACGTCATTATAACGGCAATCTTGGTGACGAAACGGTAATACGATTCTGATAGTTGTTCACAAACTATTGTTTAATGATGTCGATCGAACTATTTTATACGTACCTATAAAATGTACATTACATTTTTGACATCTACGAGTAAGACATACTTTAGAAAATTGTAATATTTTTGGATTCCTTACAAATTTGTGAAGAATATTGTGCAACAATATTTTTATCAATAGCAAAGGTATAGGTCAATGGCTCTCGTATAAGATATGCAAAGGTGTACGTGCATTCGTAGCCGGGCAATCTTGAAAAGCTATTTGGGAATATTCCCAAATTTGCAATATCCGTTTATAAATATTTGACGAGACCGCGGTCTCGCCGCGACGACCTAATTTCGTATGATTCTTGAATATTGCGTCGTCACACTCCATTTATTTATATCTTTGGAGCTATTAAAAATTCTTAATCGCTACGAATAGTATTTGGAAATATAAATTATGAATCAATCTTGAAACACATTTCGAGAATACATACACTTATCACGTGCCATTTTTATTTTATTACGTTCCGTATAATTGAACATGATTATTATTGGAAAACAAAAAGTATATCGATCGTGGAAAGAGATGGAAATATTTAGATCCCGCAGTTTAATCACAGACTTTTTATCGGCTGATAGTATAATCGGGTTGGGCTGTCCAAATAAATCACATTAAAAACGGTATTCTGTGCGCATTTACTTTTTTTTGCCCATACATACTCATACATACTCATTTGCCCATACATACTCATACTGCTTAATCGTCCGACTAAACTGTGAATTATTCGTAACGAGACTAAAAGGGGGTGTTTTAACCAATTTGCCTTTGTCAAGATCCGTAACAGAAAGTGCAACATTTCCTACGGCGTAATAGCAGTCTAAATATAATATTGCATCGCAGAAACAAGAAAGCTGCACTAATACTATAAGCTACTTCAATATTGTGATTTCAAACATAACCTTGTAGATATGTACTTCTGGTTGCGACTTGATCAGCCTTGCTAAATGAATCGAGTGAAACTAACGCTTGTTAGACACATTGTAACTATGACATTAAGCTATATTAATGAGATAAAAATGTCTTGACAGACGTAACACTATGATTTGAATCATTAGCAAAAGACGTTGGCGTAATTAATTTTAAATGCATCGCTAATATCTTAACTGACGCATTTAGGCAAAACTGGCAGTACATTAACTGATAGTTAGAATTTTGCCTACACAAGTCAGTATTTTCTGTACAGTTCGACTGTTCAGATAAAACTGTGCATATGTAGTAGGTTTTAAACCTATAAATGCTATTAGAGGTTAGTGCAATTAAAAAAATATTTGGTTATTCTACATGAATTGTATGAATTTGTCTGATATAAAAAATCATTGAGCCAGACTCGATAGTAAGTATAAATAGACAAGTACGGTGTTTATGTTAAACTCTTATTCTAGGAATGTGGGTCGTATCCGATGTCGTTGTGGCGCGACTTGCGCCGACTTGCATAAGACCGACAGCAATCGAAACACTTTCAATGACACCGGATTCACGAAGCTACCGCAATAAATTACTCATTTCATTTCAAATCTCAATCATTTCATCTCTATCTTAACTTTCCTTATATTTTCACTTCACAAATTTTGTAACAAGCTATTATTTTATTAATATGCATACATTTTTAGATACACAATACCAGTTGATATATTTCTTTTAAACATAGCAGCTAATTATTTTTATGAGAATAGTTTGAGATAAAAATAACTTTTATCTATTTCGCAAGCTAAAATGGATTAAAGTTTAGTCAATGACAAAAAATTTACTTCCAACAAATTCGATCATGTTTTTTTTATTGTTTTACCTATTGTGTGTATAATATTAGCTAAACGTTGAACTTTTTTAATTCATCGACAAAAAACTGTTGCAAAAATATTGTTTTACAATAGCTTTATTTTTATTTAACTTACTGTCTTATTAATTGCTAATTAATTTTACCTTAACAAAATGAATTATTGGAAGACAAATTATTTAAATGTGCATAAAACACTTATGTAATTTTTTTAAATAAAATTAACATTATTACTTGCATGAATGCAGAATATTAATCACCTTCATTAATAAAACGGCGTTAAGTTAATAAAAGAAAAAGTTTAGATTTACGTTTCGATAGCAAAAAAGAGAAAGTTTGCGTCTTTTGGCATTCGTCGCGAGGTTGAATTTTGTGTAAAATGAACTCGACTCTTTTTTTAAACGGAACCTTTAGCTTATCTACTTTTTTATAAGAGAAGGGGGGAAACCGGGCTGAGGGGGCTTCGATGTGATCATCGACGCCTATGGGCATCCGTAACACTTACGGAATTGCAGTTAATTGCATATTTACTAATATTTTATTTAAAGATTCGAGTTTTAACGAGTATGTAGAAACATTAAGTTTTTTCAGTATATAAATATTTCAAATATGGACATGAGTCAAAAGCGAATTCAAATAATCACTAGCGTGGTGCTAAGTTAAGAAATCACAAAAGTGAATGAATATGGCCTCGTCTTCGCTAATTCGATGCATAAAGCGTGCGTAATACGGTTCGGAGTAGGTGCGTTTACATTCTCAACCTATAAAACCTTGTTAAAAACATTATCTATGGAAGAGATAAGCAAATGAATTGGAAAAAGAGCAGCAAAAATAATGAATATTCACCGTAAAAAATATAATTAAAGACTTACTAATTGTCTAAAAGAATTTTATGTAAGAACGCATTTAGTACTTTAGCTTATTAATGCATTTTATTAAATAGTTGCATGTTCATTTGAAAACGCACGAGCGATCTAACAATGCTGCGTAAGTGCTTAACGTTACTTAACTTATAGTTGCATTTTGTAACCTATTTCGCAAAAATATCACGGTTACAATTGTAGTAAATTATATTGAAATGAAACAGTAGCAGACAAACATACTGTAGATTTGCATTGCTTCTACGGATTCCGTAGACATCCGTAGCGGCTCAGACAAATGCAATGAGCAATTAGTTCGGATGATTAATGCAGATCAAACAATTAACGCAATTAAAAATGAAGGTAGTTTAGAAAATAACGATTATATTAACGTCTAACGGTAAAACAATCATATAAACAATAGTGGAGTTGCATCATATACTATCGGTTTTATTATCGATGCAAAAACTATAATAGGACCACTGAGAAGAACATCAATCGATCGTTTCCTACGTGCTGCACACACGTAAAGGGTATTGCCACACAAATACTGGATTCGGTTTTGTCGTTAACACAAAGCACGGCGTTCTTACGGGCTGCGGCCGCGCAACGACCGTCGACGACCTCCTTTCCCCGACCCGTTGCACTGGCGCAACGAAACAAACAAAATAACTAGACGAAGAAGAACGCACGAATCGAAGAACGCGTAGTGTGCGCGTGCGACTTTCACTGAGATGCGCGTGCGCGTTGCGTGCGGGCGTGGCGCGCGCCGCGGTGCTGGCTACTGACTGAGCGCGCTCGCCGTCGCAGCCGCCGCCGCCGTGGTGGGGCCGAGTGCGCACCACTCACCTCATATCATTATCTGAAACTCACCCCTTTACTGCCTACATGATTCATCTCATACCCTGCGTCTACTCGCGCACTATTATATGACTCACGACCAAAGAAGATGAAATTTGCAACTTTAACTATCAATTGTTTAACAAAAGTAAAAATACCGATATCTCAATACGTTTTATTTTCACAACTATCAGTAGTTTTTTTATCAAGAATTGCCCGATAAAAGTTAAATAATAGTTGTATGAAAAAGTAATTAGTAAAAATGTATTTCAAATGCATTCCAAGTAACAAAGACGGAACGGAAATAAACTCCGTAACTTTGCTAAAACACCTACGCGCGTCGCGTCGGTATTGTGTTCAAACGTCAGCCTCCATTAATGTAGGTGGCATAAATAAAGTGTTACTGTGCTAGAATCAGACCCGTCAAGTATATAATGCCTACTCATTATTAATATTTGCATTATTTCATAACAACACCTACGTAAAAGAATAAGAAAATGTAGACATAACAAAACGTGTGAAGCTATCGTTCAACGGCAATCAAAAGTGCAAAATGCGATATAAAAATTTCAATCAAACTGCGTGTTTGTGCACGTTACGATACGAAAAAAAATCAAGTTTCTGAAAGGTCTAAAACATTTTAAACAAATTAACAATTTTCGTAAAATATCGACATTAGAAAAACCAAGTAAATAATTTCGTTATTAAATCGAGAATTATCACAATAAGGCATCGGAAACACGCAACATTGTAGTTATTAACTAATCTGTGTGCCACGTTTGTTTTACATATTATTTCCTGTAACGCTACAACCATTTTATATTATAGCATTTTCTTTTTAAATTTAAAGGAAATCAGTTCCAGAATTACTTATATTTGCAATAGTTGCCTTATCCCCAACTACAATACTAACTAGTATGGAGATCAGAATATCCAAAACAAAACCACTTCGCTGTTAATGTCACGATACGATGACATTGCAAAAGTTAAAATCAAATAGTTAATTTTGATCTTATTTAAATACGGCAACATAATTATTGGCTTTTTTATTCCGCTCGCGACGTATACGATCGGTAACGAGCTATCGATTCGACAATGAGATTGTCTATGAATTATAGATAAAGAACAATGCGGCCATGAGCATAAGTAGGTGCTCTTGATTATCAAATAATTCTTACACACGAAGTAGGCCAAATAAATCGACAACGTGATCAAAGTTAAACATTATTATAAAAATTAATTGCACTAAAATAGTGGCATATAGTTGATCTAAAATATGAAACAAAAAATAGGTAATCTATAATAATAATTACAACAATCCTAATAATACTAATTTGTAAAGACACTGCGGTGCTATCGCATTGATTCATGGACTGTTAGGTCAATATAAAGATTTTGATCAGCACTATCCGATTCCGCTTTCTTTAATATTTTTGTAAATATACAAAAAGGCCAAAGTGAGTAATTTCCATAATACGAAAGGTGTGCCAGGACCACGCCAAATCACGGGCGCTACTTACATATGTTTCTTTTTCCCAAATATTCGCGTTAAGAAGTATTTTATTCTTCTTTACTAAGGCAATTTCTGTTTGAAAACCGTGCTTTAGAATATGCTTCATATTTCTTTCGATATCTGTTTTAATGACGTAATTTTGGACTATCTTTACATTGTTGCAATAAACGGTGACGACGGAATTCGTATGAGGCATAATCCTAATATCTCTATGACTCCTAATCCTAATGTACCACGTCTATTATCAATAATCGAATACCTTTTATCAATTAACGTCGATGTACTCGCTCTAGTGCAACTGTATGCATCACTGGATATGAATAATGGATTCCGCCGGGACACCACACCTTTATGTGCCGCCAATACAAATAGCGAAACAAGGACGTAAGGCTGCTATTTGTTACATTCGAGTTTTGGACCTGAAAGCCAACATGTCACCATGGACATCCACACTAAAGAAACTGCAAATATATTGTTGGCTATCTTTCGGAATCTCCACCTTTTAATTAATTTTATATGTCCCATAAATAAAAGAAATACAGTTATGTGGCATAATAGATTATTCAAATTTATGTTAAGAAAGATGACATAATGAAATATTAATTAAATATTAAACGATGTACCCCATAAACCGTGAAGGCTGTTATTATGTCGTGCTGCCGCATGTTTATCGTCGCTGTGATCCGCCGATGTTACCACGAAGATTATTATTATTAAACGTCGCTTTCCATATTCGTCTCGCTTTATTAAACTTACGCCTCTTTCACACGAGCACAGTACAGTAGAATACAACAGTACTGCTATTGTTTAAACACACACGCAAAAGCAGCAGTACAATTTTGACAGTTAGTGTGCATTTAAACAATAGCAATACTGCACTGCCCACTGCTCTGCCTGTTGCCCTCGTGTGGAAATGCATTACAGTGAAGTTGCCCCTTAATATTGTGAGCTTCGGCTGTAACCAGTCAATTGCATTACACAACGCATGCCCTTTTTGCATGATCTTGACATTTCTCCTGATCATTGTGATGTAAGTTCATTTAATTCATTCATGTATTCAGACATTTATTGGCGTCACTGAATCAAATCATCGTTTTAAACTCGTCACGCTTGCTCTTTTTGCTTCGTTTTCTTCCCATGTTGAGTTACGAAGAAATAAATAAAGTTTCGGTATTAAAAAATTAAGACTATTTGATATTATATACATATAAGGCCTAGACCATAATAGTAAGGGTGACAACCGCTTGGTTTTAGTCGATGTATACCACTCTTATAAAGAAAAGTAAGGCATTTCTTAGCGTAAAAATAGTCTAGACATAATATTCAATTGAAAAACAAAATGACGTGAATAAGTACACATCAGACACTCTCTATAAACAAAGGAAATTCCTTTGTCTTTGTTGTTAGCGCCTCAAATGACTGGAATTGTAACATTATCATGATTAAAACGGTATTCCCGATCTAAGCCCTACAATGAATCATATGAATATTTAAAACTCATATTTCCTTGAAACAGGCTGCATGGAACTGCGGGATTTCCTCGTCTCGAGTAAGAATGTAAGATATAAAAACGTGTAGGCTTCACGTCACAGACAAAAGTTCACGCCCGTCACAGAATGAGTAACGGTAGGTCGGTACGTACCATAGAATGAAAGTGTTAGCAACGGTACCGAGAATGTAACTAAAACATCGAGTGATTGAGGTCACTACACTGCAGCGGTCGTACACTAAATAGAACTCAATGATTATAACGTTTATACAAGACAAGGAAATATTGTAAATTTGATCTTCAAACATGAAAGCACGACATTCATAATGGTATGACTTTTTGTTGACGTCTTAAAAAGGTTGTTTATCCAACTATAGGTTTATAAATTATGGTTGTTAATACATTTCTCTTCGTATTTTCAATTTTTGGATGAACAATTTTCGGTGTTCGAGTTAAACATGACGAAGTGACAATTGGTGGCTATTATGAGACGTTTTATAGCACAAAAACAAACGTTCGTTATAAGTATAAGCTGCGGAGATTTTTGGTACGGAGCCATAGAATAGTGGGGCGCGGATTTATCGCGGATTACGTTATGCCCGCTCCCTAATTAGTGCGAAGTGTCGACGGCGCTCATCACAACTCGAAGCATTTTGGCCGAAACTCAAAAAGGTCAATGGTTGTTTGTATAATTAAACTCGATAATTACTAATATTAACATGTTTACAACTTTTAGGATCGTTCCACTTCTATAACAAAATCATTGAAAAAGTACATCGATTTTGATAATAAGAATATCTATTTAAAATACAAATGAAAACGCACTTGTTATACACGTGTATATTAATTAAATTTATTTTAATACGACGTTTGTGCCAAATGAACAAACGTGTTAAGAAGTGTTTTAAATAAATTGTAATAAAGACGAACGTATGAAGAATGTTAAGGAAATAGTGAGTGAAGTAGTAGATATGTGACGTTTGAAACAAAGGTAATATCCAAAGTTCCGCAACCGATGACCATATACGCACATGTACTTGACCTTTTCGGTACTGACTACTTTAAGGCAGCGCGAAATAGGCAAGCATTCTTTGATAAATGATTGTAAAGAGGTGTGCCGACCGTATCGTGTAACTAATAGTTCAACCATGATAATCGTGCAATAACTCTGCGAATATTACTATTATTATTGATCAAAACTTGATTTAAATAACGAAACCAATATACTAAAAATACTATTTTCTGGATATGTAATGCACAACAGGCAACATAGGACCAATTTCAAATAACATTCGAATCATATTCTATTTTTGTACAAACATTAATTTATCTCAAAACAGGATTTCCTTTCTGTGGAGCTTTCAGAATATTAACTACCGAAAATTGCAATCATCGTAAAGGTACGTCAAAAGCATTCCACCAGTTACGACTTCCAAATGATGCATTCAATTTGGATTTCGTTTATAATTAGAAACGCGATACATACGAGATATTACTGGAAGATAAAACACGTGACGGAAAGGACAGATGCGTATATGTTAATAAACATACTGAAATACAGAAATACCACAAGCAAATATGCATTACTTTATATGTGTACATTTACAAAGATAAATAATGTAAACAAATCTTATATATGTATTTAATTGTAAATGCCATAAGTACATGTATGATTGAAAACATAGATCTATTACAAATTTGCCATATCGATACCAAATTTTCAATTGGTTGAGATTTCTTTGAAATCAAAAATATTAAATTTAACTAGGCTGCATTTTAACTATGTTTATTTTAGTTTCATATTTTTAAAGAAACCGTGATACAAAAAGCAATCAGTACACCAGCTAGCTTCTTAAAATGGTTATATTCCTTTTATAAAGCATTAAAAATACTTCAACTATTAATTAGATAAAGAACAAGATCTGCATAATTAACTTACGTGTAAGTCACATGTAATCAGTTACAAAGTCGATAACGGGATTAAGTTCCTCACCTTGAAAAACATTTAGGTTAACTGATTCTTTCAGATTTTCTTTACGCGAAACAAATACAACGAGACTTCATTTCCATTGATATTTAGTATAAAAATTGCTATTTGTACTTCAGGAAGTGTTACACAAAGCATGAATGTTATTTTTCACTGAATACAGTACATCACACAATGTTAAAGTTTTCTTGTTTTATTAATATTATATCGAATACCAGCGCGAGCTACATAAGGAAGTTACTAAAAGCCCGGTAGGAGTAAATTATCTTAGTACAAATACAATACGTACAAGATAAAATTATTGAATTTACCATTGTTTTGTCAACAAGACATATTAATATTTTATACCGATTTCAAAGTTTAACGGATCATTAATTTCCTAGACGTACAGTTTAAATAAATAGGTAGTATTTATGAAACATGTTTTATTACAAACGTAAAGCGCAACACGAAAATTATAGCAGCTATAAACTTTAACCGGCAAGGCGGATAGCGTGTTTAATAGTGACCTTTAAACGAAGTGCAATCATTTCGGACCTCAGGATCGCTGAGGCAATAAAAAGGTATTGCTTTAGTCAAAACGTATTTATCAATGTGTCAAAACGTCAGAAAACTGCTGTATCGGCATCTCGGTAGCCGTCAAGTACATCGCTTATGGGCCATGTAACACTTTTGCGTTATTTTTGACAGCACCTTCAAAGCTACCAAATCATTTAACAAGTAAACGAAAACAAGATGCAGGTTTGTTATATTTGATATCTTAAAACATTTACTAGAACTAAGAAATATGTAGATTACTAGAAGAGATAATACACTATCAGACAACCAGCAGCCATACACAGAGATGTTAAATGAGCATTATTAAAGATTGAGCTTAATTAACCATTTAACGACTCGTAGTATAAGTACATAACGCACGATAAGTTTTTCCATGCTAACGAAAATACCATTTTATTAGGTACGTTAAGGAAAATTAAGGGTAAAGAGTTAAAAAGCAAGTATCAATTAGAGTTTTATGATATTTAAATTTAACATATAAAAAAATTAACAGTCAACATACGCCAGGGTGGAGAATCGTCGCTGCCACGCCGGCGAGGGCTGAGGGGTGATGGGCGGCGTCATCATTTCTAAGTCACTGCAAATTTTATATATGTAACTATTTTACAATATTTCTGAGATTCAAAGATCACTCGTTCGCATATTATATTGACATCAATACATCAATCATTTGCACATCTATATCGACGTGCTAAATTAAAAATTAAAATGAACATAGTCGACAGGCATCGTATTACCAAATTCTGCATAGAATATTTTTTTTCTTCTGTTAGTATACTCTATAGAGTGTTGAATATTTACAACGCAAAAAATGTTAATATGTAACAAGAGACCGGCGATATCTTCAGATCATAACAAGAATAACAAACATAAGCGTATCTAGTCCTCGAGCGACGACAGGCCGCCTCGTATAAAACAATCACCCTTATCTTGATAGGTTTGCTCCTTGTGATGGTAAACATGGCTTCCGAGAAGCGTGATAAATGTTATATTATTACACATTATCAGTGTGTTGTGTTGGAGCTGAAGCTAAGTTCACACGAGGGCAGGAACTGTGAGGCAGAGTACAAGACATTACGGTACTGCTTTGCAGTAGCTCTGTAGTAATACTGCTTGGCAATAAGTGTACGTTCATATAGCAGTAATGTAATGTACACTGCTTTGCCCTCGTGTGAAACTAGTATGATACAAGTGGGATCCGGAGAGTCGTGGGACGCGCCGGTCGATACAAGAGGGCAGCGGAAGGTCGGCGAGCGTTTTAAAACAATAAACTGCAAGCTAACTTCCAGTGAAATGTCGTCGGAATAGAACTAACCACAGATGTATAACTGATCCTAATGAAAACTAAATCACATAACTAACTAGAAAATCTAATCATCTACGTCACAGATGAAAAGAAGACATTAATACAATATGGACGTCAAACATTTTTAAATTAATTAAATGATAAAATGTCCACAAATCGATTTGTTGCAATAATCATTGATAAACCATATAAGTAATTATTATCAATATTGACTGATGTTAGTTATAAAGATAAAAAATTAAAACTTATAAAAGAGGATAATATGACTACAAATATAATTGCGAACGAGTGATCTGATATAAACTATAACAAACATTCGAATACGTGTAAATCGAGTACTCACTCGATTTCGGTACTCCAAATATCGTCTTCTTCGTCATCCACCTCAAGTTGCATCTCACCACAAACGCATTAACTTGTCCTCGGGTTACATTACAACTTGCGCGGAGCTATAAAGAAACATGTATAGTCAAAGAATTAAATTCGATTCCCACTTAAGATCGTATCACGTACAGCAAATTCTCAACACAAGAGCTGTAAATTTAAAAGGACGTATTTTGTTATGAGAAGTTTTCGGCTTCATTGCATTATAAATCAATTGATATTTCGACGAAATGGGTAGGAAATAAACCTGTTCGACTGAACGTTTCCCGAACCATTTTTAAAACTTACTTCATACAATCTGAATGTTACGTCATAATTTAGTACAGTGATAAATTTGACACTTTAGCAATGGACTTAAACATAATACAAGTCTAATTATCTAACATCAATCATATAGTCAATATCATATTACAAATTACACCTTTACAAGCAAATTTAAACCGTGAAAAAACGTTTCAATTAAAACATTTTAAGCATCACTCACCAGAACAATAAAAAGAAACTCATTCCACACAATTATTAATGTTACATATTTATTATTGAACACAAAACTTCACAAACACAGAAAGCAACAATGTCTTATCGGCGTAAAAACTTAGACTGTCGAAAAATTTACTTATCGACTGATAAAACTTATTATCAGAGTTCTCATCAAAAAATTTTAATCATAAAATTGATAATCAACAATAAAGTTTTACCTTAACATATTTAAAACGAGCCGTTGCTCGCGACTTCGCCCGCGTGAAATTACAAATATAACCTATTACGTTCGCCCTTTTTTTCAACCTATTACCAAAAGTATTAACTTAGTAGTAATCTATGTACGTAATAACAGAAATCTACCGATGCAAGATTCCAAATTTCTAAGCCCGGTAGCTTGAAAGCTGAATTTTCGGTTACCCTTATTGTTTGTGTTCGCGATATCTTCTAAACTATTAGTCCAATTTAAATACTGTAAAGAACAATTTTATTCTACATTAAATTCTCCTGATAACAAACGCATTTATTTGGATAAGGATTAATATTGAAACCAATAAAACAACGCTGCAAATAGCGTAAGTTTTTTAATTCATTTTGTAAACAAAAAAGTGGTTATTGTAAGAAAACCGTTAAAGATAGATATATGCTATCGCGGACTTTTCTGTAGAACTTTTTGAGATCTACAATTCTTTCATACATCATTTTTATATACCTCTAACGGTTTAGGCAGCGTAAGCCGAGAAAAGTTAAAGTTTAGTGAATTTTTAACGCCGGCGTCCAGAAACACGTTGTTTATTAATAGTTCCTAAATATTAGTAATAATAAAATATAGCCTATGTTACTCACAGTGAAATTACCCTTCTGATGGTGAAAGAATTTTTTAAATCGGCCCAGTAGTTTTTGAGTTATTTCAATACATACAAAAATACAAAAATACAAAAATACAAAAATACAAAAATACAAAAATACAAAAATACAAAAATACAAAAATACAAAGTTTTCCTCTTTATAATATTAGTATAGATTAAATGTATTGATTTAAAAGAGAAAATTAATATTTCTCCGAATGTGTTATTCTGTTAACATTACTACGGACTGCATATATTTACAATTTTTACAATCCATAACTTCTGCAATAAAATAAAATTAATTTGTAATATGTTAGTCTAATAACATCAAACGAGCGCTTTGGTCTAAAATCAACAACATATTTTCGGCATTTCGTGACAGGATAAATAAATACGATAGCCGACAAAGTATTAGTGGACTGCATGCTGCGGGGGTTGAAATGCACGCAAAGACTTAGTGAAGAGTACAACTAACACATTAAACCAAACATAGCTTTCTGAATATAAAAGTTATGAAGAATATGTAATCCTTAATCCTTCCCTAGTATTTTTACCAGACGAAACAAAACACAAAGATTCATATGAGGTAAATAGAACACTACAACGGACAGTTTATGAAGTTTTCCATCGTTAATAGCGTTCTCGAGCGTGACGTAAGCGGTTAGTTAATGCGAATGTTACGGGATACTCTGGGACCCGTCAAACGTCTAACAACTGTAGAGGCGGACGTGATCCTGCGCAGCGTCACTTCGAGAGGTGTCCAGCTGGCGCCGCCGCCAATCATTCAATTACACCACTCCTATACACGGGCATCTTCAATTGCCCAAACGCAACGCTCGAGGGCAACGGATGCTTGTTAAAGTGCATCTCGGATGTTCGCGAGTGTACCGCTTTAGCTATTGACGTTCTCAAGATAAATTCAATCCATCATTGTGTTTTGTTTTAAAGGCAAATTTTACATTGTATAATTAAAAACGTAAAAACTGGGAAAGAAGACGATCACACAGGACATTGCCCTTAACGGAATGTCAATAAAGGCAGAAACCTCCGATGACATATTAAGCACACTAAGTGACTGATCACTATTGATAATGATTGTATGGTTATTGAACCTATATCACATCCTCGTTGTTCTGTACTGCATTGCAACATTTTGATTTCTTTCAAGTATCTCCGCTAAGCAGCAGACGACCCAAATTTCATAATACTAATAGACTTTAAACTTAATATAATTTATGGAGGCCATTGTTTACATGAGTATACAAATAAAGGGCTAAATTTCAACCGCTTAATGGAATAAAGGATCAAGTTCGTAATAACTATCGAATATAAACACATCGAAACTGATAACGGGCTTATTCCCACTCGAAAACCTCTTCACGAACTACGTGCATTGTATTAAGATCAATTAAACTGATAACGAAAGTACTTCCTACACTTACTTAATACATTTATTATGATTTATAACTGTTTAGATATCTAGATATTGATTTAAACATAGAAACGCGTTATACAATTTCCAGAATAAAATTTTCAGTATTTAATTGAGTGATTCAAGAGGCATCTTTGTACAGAATTTAAAAATAACACATGAGAGCATGATGTATCAAAATATTTGCACAAGAAGTATTTCGTCTTGAAACAGGTGATGGAATGTTTTGACTGTCTTTAGAGCTGAGATATCTTATCCGGGTTTCTTTACATATTAAACGGAAAGACAGTTGATGGCGCAGGCAAACGGCCGGAGGCTCGCCTCCTACTATCTTACTTCAACGGCTCTTATCTCTGAAAGGACAAGTGCGCAGTTGCTGCCACATTTAAGAAATATAAAACAAAGGCTTTCATAACAAATAGAAAGTTGACAGATTGCAAACACTTTCAAAATTGCTTACCATTATACTTCGCGTTCTATAATTACAGAGTGAATGTTATTGAGATTAACATTTTATAATATAGTCATAATAATAAATATTATTTCATAATGTCTCATTCAAACAAACCTAGATATGTCAAGATATATAATAGAACTTCTCCGTAATGATAAATTCATCGTAGAGAAATCTAAAGGAAAACACGATAACAAACAATCTGCGTAATCGCAATTGATTTGCACTGATTTCCTCATACTTTCCACAGTCTGACTCATTCCTAAAAATCCTGATCTTTAATCTTATTTAATGAAAACAACACAATAATAAAAAAAGTATTTAATAAAGATGGAAGAACTAAAAGGTTTGAGAAGCGCTGCTTTCACTGTTTAAATAAGACATCGATTGACATGGTAATATGGAAAAGGGAAAATAGATATTGTAGCAACAATGGTGAGTGTGTGAAATCAATTCGAGCAAGATGGTGCGGGTACAATGCGGGCTATTGAGCTGTGAGCGTGACAGCACGACTAGCTCCATGGCCTCGTGTTCGGCGCGCACGCTCGCTTACCAGCCCTCGACAAACACCGCACCACGCATTGTGTCTCTCACATCACTACACATGTATTTATAGCATCAATTGAATGTCATCAACAGAACATAAGGCTTCTAACACTAATCGCAGAAAAATCTTAACGAAATAAATTGTGAAATAAAAACCAAACAGAGTAAGAAACTCCACATACTGCTATTGATATTTCTCGCCTTAATTATTTAAATAAATATAAAAGAGACAAAGATATAAAAACCATTTAACGGTATTTCCTTACACAAAAGCATAAATTGTCTCCACAAAGAATAACAAAGTAAATGATACGCAGTTGGAATATGGCAACGCAATTTACTTGCAAGTTATTGTATTCGATCGTTGTTCCGTCTACATTCTCATTGTTACTTTATCCGTGAGAGATGTTTTCACGAGTCTTCGATCTGTTGCAAAAGGAACACAAGAACAGTAATCAATTTCGTAACAATGGAAGAAACGGAGTGTTAAAGTGTCAAACAAACGTGAGATACAAGATAATATTTTAATAACGACGCAGTAAATACAGATAGAATATCTTGTAAAAAAAGATAGCTAGTTAAACAAAGGGGTCTCTCTTCTTAGAAAATAGAAAGTCAAAGATTGGTACTGTCATATTAACAGTTTGACCTAAGAGAGCTTACCAAGATACCTAAACTTACTGGCCCAGATAGGCTTATTGCAATATTTGTCAATATTATTGAAGCCATCGAACTCCCTAACTCACTGGCCAATTGTAAGCTCATTAGCAGAGACAACAACTTTTATCACCTGATGTATGTAACACCGTGACGTAGATTTGAGGACAACGATACTCACCCATTATCACAATTAGATACAATTCGTTAGCAACATAGATAATCATATTTTATTGCCGTATCAAAAACGCCTCATGGCCGATAATGATATACAAAATTGTTTTAAGGAAAACATGAAATAATCACTTAAATTAGAACTAGACAGGCTAATACTGGGTTGCTGAAGTTTCCATTTATTTTATCAATACCTAGTGATTCATTAGTGTTAGGTTAACCTAAGTTTTAAGGGTGTAAAACTCAAGTTAAGTAGTTCGGTAACGCATTTCATGAGTTATCGAACCAAAAACACTAACGAATAGTTAAAAGTGGCTGGGAAAACCGCTATACGATATGTTACTATATTAAAATTGGAAAATATAGTCCTCCAAGAGTATAAAATGTGGAATAGAAAAGTGCACGTACTAGTTGGATCATTTATTCGAAAGTACATTAATTTAGGGATACATTAATCGAGTTTCTAATAAGATAGCCTTAAGGTCTACGTCTAAAGACACTATAAGAGAAAATCAAGTATCAGTAGTTTTCAACTTCTCTGTCGGCGTATCGTCTTTAAAACATCACTAATACTCTTTAGACAGGATTTGATTCCTGGTATATGATTATTTCGTTCATCTTTCATAAAAAAATCAAGTACATGATAAACCGTTGTTCGTCTAAAATCTGAATGCTGGCATGCAACAAAGTAAATACACTTCATTTTACGCGGCACTGGATATATTAAAACACGTGGCGTTTTAATATAGCGGAGACTGGTTTCATATTGCGATACATTCTCTATATTATTGCGGTTGGTATTTGTACGCATATTCCTAGTCTCGTTGTTATATTAATGCATATACATATGAAATCGCTTTCCATACTCATAAAGTGTACGACCTGCGTTTGAATCTTCAACAATGTCAATATCAATTGCTGCTACAAAATCTAATCAAATGATGATGATATCAAGATAAAGAAGCCTTCATATCCTCTTCAAGTATGTCAACATTAAGGAAAAAGGAAGTAAGGTCAGTATAAAGTTTTCCGGCAAACTTGCGCACTTTTCCAGTGCCAGCTATTACTTGTGCGACCGACTTTCGTTATCGTCCTCACTTACTCTTACTTCGTGAAGTTCAGATAATAACCAAATGGAGTATAATGGCAGTCACGAACTCCAATTGTTTTACTTTAAGCAAGTTTAAGTGTGTAACTTGAATTCAAGACGCTTAGGAGTTTCAATTTAACATTTAAGTTTATAAATGAACGAAAACAATTAAAAGTACATAAATTAAGCGCTATCGCCTTATCGCCGCTAAGGTCAACAGTTAATTCGCCCAAAATTTAAAAAAAAATTGTCTTAAACTGTGTCGACCCCATTAAGAGATAATGGTATATTGTATTTGTAGTTTTCTACTAATCCAACTTTTAAATAAACCACGTTAAATCTCAGCGAAAAATGTTATAAGAATTTCTCAATCATTTGTCAAAATCCGTCTGACGTTTTATCAAGTTGGGGTAGCGTTCTTATAAAGGCCCGGTAAGTATTCATCATGCGAACGCAGCGTGATTATGGTACATGTATAACGAGTATACGGGACACGATGACAAAGGGAACAATAGAGGCCGATCCACCCTCCTCCCCAGGCCCACAGATCTCTGCCGCTGTCTCCTAAACATTTTATATCGGCCAAGGGCGGCTACAGTCTGCTTGCATAACACAAGCGAAGGCACCGGAGCATGAGGTGCAGCGGATTAATGCCAGCCATCGTATACGTATAGCTGTACGCAATTATGTAACGATACCGTTGGAAGCGACCTCTCTCGCCAAATTGAAACAGAAAAACGTTTTCTGTTAGACTTGTATAAATAGTAGACTAGAATTTGTATTTCACATTAGCAAGTTCATTTTAGAGAGATTCTCAATTAATATATTAATACACAATCACGCAATATCTTAGCTATGCTAAATGCAATACTATCTTGACTAAACCTGTCCTTGAATTTCGTAGAGTTAGTTTAAAAAGTTGAGAATAAACTTTAAATTTAACTGCATTTATAATGTTGCGAGTGTTGCGAAGAAGATAAGGTAAGTAAATTTTACTCTGAGATAGGAAACATACTGCGTAAACATTTGCATACCACCTACTAGTTGGTAAGAAGTGTTCCGCATAAGACTAGATAGTGACAATCTTTGAGAAAATCTATCAGTAACGATTGTTACCTTTACATGTGGATTTACGAGATTATGTCAAGGAAACTGTGAAATCAATACTAAATTTTGATATAATGTAATATTCGGTCACGGAAGTATGTCGAGACGAGTGACGATGTAACGAACATCACACCCACATCCTTAGCAAGTTAAGCAGTTAAGTCAGTATAACAATAGGTAATAATATTGTAGGCTTGAAGGGCGTTATAGGTATAAAGTACTGGGTTAAAGCAACACACCTCAACAATGTCTCAAGGTGATAAACGGAGACGCGATGACGCTGTATACGATTTCAAAATAGTAATTGTTAGTTTGGGTTAAGCATACGATTAGACGATATTATTTTAATCATACTATTCATACTAATATTACATCGTTCCATTTCATTCACTTTTCCGTGTTTAATCAATTGATTTTAGATATTTTAATGAAGGAGTGTAAATTATAAAATATATTTTCTATTTAATAAATTGAACACCCATTTTATTTAAAGCTTTTAACATTACAATTGTACAAACGTAATTAGTAGCTCTGAAAGCCGCTGGACAGAGAGCGTCACGTCAAAGGCGTCTAACAAATCTTTGAAGCGGAAAACATCGACGCCATTTATTTTGCAGATTGCTAAAGAAAACATCGCAAACTTTTCCCTACATTAAAATTTTAAAATAAATACGTACTGTAGTTAAATTTTCTCATTTGATTTATTTTATTATAACGCTAATAAAATTAGAATAGTTGTTTTTCAGATTTATTTCAGAATGGTAGTTTGCTAGATATGAATCCTGATAAAAAGGATAGCAATAGATTTTTTTAAGATAAAAATAAATACAGTACTATTTAAATGAACCATACATCACTTAATTAAATATGTGTGTAAAAATATATACAAATATCATATTTAAGGTATAAACCTTTTCACGTGAGAAATATTCACGAGAGTAGGGCCAACGAATTTTAATCACAGACTAACAAGGCGCTAATCTGAGTTGCATTCGAACAAATTGCGCGCCGGCTCCGGAGGTAAATTGGATTCCCGCTGGCTGGGGCGACGTTCCCGGCCCGCCTAGCCCCGCTTGCGTCAATGCCAATTCTATCCACTACCAGATTATATTGAAACATGCCTTTCTTGGATAACTGTGCATACTACAATGCGAGATATTTTATAGTAGTTCAGCAAATAAAATTATTTCTAAGCTATTAAAGCTAGTGCCTGTCCACAGTCACTGCATTTATTTAAAATACTTCAGTATTAAATATAATGTTTCTCATGATAAAACCTAGCAGGGACAAGATTCTTCATGATCACAGATCAACTCGCAGTGACCTAAACAGAGAAACTTCGACAATTAGTTAGAAAACTAAACAAAAAGAATTTAGACAAGTCCATTTCAATGGAAAATGTATTTAGTAACTTAAATAGTCATAGAATCGAAAACAAGTTGTTTCGTTTATTCAAAGAGTATCGATGTAAGTACGATGTTTAACGACGAACGAGTGCGTAAACAACGATATCTGTACCTATGTGTTCGAAGACAATTATACGATCCGCCTGCCAGCTTCATTGTCGTCATGTTTGTCAAATAAGACACGGCAATTAAAATCGAATGCCCAGCATGTGGACAATAGCATTGGTAATTAAAGTGTGGAAATAAATGCGCGCTCAAAGCTTATATTACATAAGTCGCTTATTCACTCCATAAGCTGGTTTAATACAAAGCCAAAATATGTCGGCATATTAGGGCAGGTATTAATGTTACTGGCAAAATAGTGAATGTAGAGAAAAGTAAAAGCATTGGTTTTGCAGTAAAGCGACCAATCATGCAACTAAGAGACTATAAGATAGACATATGACGCAGACGATGCCATCGAGACCTGAAAGTGAATAGTGTAAAGATAACTAAAACACTTACTGCCAATGGAAGGGTCCAGTGATTCCTTCTCTAAGACGGTCCTTGAGGGAGCGCTGTCGCGAGGGTCCCGGACCAGGGGGCAGAGTGCCCGCGCCGGCCGGCACTGCGGGCGCACGCGCCGGCGACGACATGATGCACCCGGCGCACTAGTGACGCACCCACACTAACATCACACTGCACTGCAGGTCACCACTGTAAACGTGCGCTGCAACACAACAAAGCAACCAAAGCCGCGTAAATAAACAGTAAGCGTTGCCGTTGCTACCACACAACTAACGGTTATCGTGCCAGGCGAGAACTGATATATACAAGCGACATCAAATTAGTAATGCGAGGTGCACATGCAGTAAATGTGAATCCCATAGACCGTGAGTATGGAAAAGTATAACAAAAAAGAAGAGATGCAATGTTGGAAATAAAAACACAAAAACGCCTGTCCCTTCGAAATAGCAAATGTTTGCTTGACTATTTACACAGGCGCATGCATCAAACGAGTTGAAATATTCATGTTGCGATTTCGACGCCATACGAATCACAGATTTATTGCAAAATATATAAGGTAATATATAAACTATATATTAATAATGAAGTTCATGAGTGTTAGAATATAATTGAGTTCATGACATACACAAGAACATTTTTATCTACATCGTGATTTTTTTAAGTGTAATTTCAAAACTTTAATTGAGTTATCAAAGAAATGGAGCAGTTGACACAATTTATCGCGTCGTACGTTGACCAATGCTGCTCTTATCGAAACGAATGCGAAATCGAAGACCATTGTTTGTTGTTTTCATTTATTTTACTCACAGATTAAAACAAAGAATAGCAAAAAAATAAATATTTCATATTTACCACGCGTCTAAGTCCGTTGATTTAGTTTGCCTTATAATCATTTGACTCTACAATATCTAACATAACGATATTCTGTAAAGGTAATAATTAAACAAAGCAATAAAGATAAGGTAAATATTAAATCCCTTAAACACGCACTTCAGGGCTTAGACGGAGATTACAAATTTCCTTTTGGCAGGCTTCTGTTATACTACGCTCCCTTATTATTCCTCATACTACATACACGATTAGGGCTAACGAAGATGATAGACGTAATATCGCCCTTCCTTATTAACTTTAAAAAATGGTAAATTAAAAACATAAATTAATAGTGAGCCGTAATCTCCTTACCAATAATATAAATTACACAACCATGAAAATAAAAAAAAACTAACTTAAACGACCATACATTTCTGAAAACATATTAATCGAGTTCAAATAGCGTAGGAAATAACTACAATTCCAAATGCAAGTAAACCTCAAGTTCTCACTGCCGAAACAAGTATACACAAACATTTAGTTATCTCTACTTTTCCATAGGGAGTAACACGGATGATCGCATTTAAGTTGAACACGATAGAATATTACAACATATACTGCCTCTGTTTAGTACATACGTATTGACACTAGATACGTGCCTTTGATGTGGTTACAGATACAGTCACCGCAACCACATGTTCGACTGTGGCATCTAAATCAACATGTATCCGTGATTTGAAATCTATTAATAAGTAGCCCCAGATCAAATTACCTCTTCAATAATCAACACGTAAATGAATTACAAACAACATAGTAAACAGTTCAATTATATGTTAGCGGACTAATATCAAATATCTCCAATTTTATTGCATAAAACGGGATAAACAAAATGATTCTAGCCGTCTATAAACATCGTCATCATCTTCAACATCAGAGAATCTGTAGCTGGGTTGCCGGAATTTTGGTTAAAATGATTAAAACGTAATCACTCCCTACCCAACAGCGGTCGTATTCCAAGTAAAAGGGATCTCAAATAGCCAACGATGGCTTTTAAAAAAAAAGAATAGCAAAAAAATAAATATTTCATATTTACCACGCGTCTAAGTCCGTTGATTTAGTTTGCCTACTATACTCTACAATATCTAACATAACGATATTCTGTAAAGGTAATAATTAAACAAAGCAATAAAGATAAGGTAAATATTAAATCCCTTAAACACGCACTTCAGGGCTTAGACGGAGATTACAAATTTCCTTTTGGCAGGCTTCTGTTATACTACGCTCCCTTATTATTCCTCATACTACATACACGATTAGGGCTAACAAAGATGATAGACGTAATATCGCCCTTCCTTATTAACTTTAAAAAATGGTAAATTAAAAACATAAATTAATAAAGAGCCGTAATCTCCTTACCAATAATATACATTACACAACCATGAAAATAAAAAAAAACTAACTTAAACGACCATTCATTTCTGAAAACATATTAATCGAGTTCAAATAGCGTAGGAAATAACTACAATTCCAAATGCAAGTAAACCTCAAGTTCTCACTGCCGAAACAAGTATACACAAACATTTAGTTATCTCTATTTTTCCATAGGGAATAACAGGGATGACCGCATTTAAGTTGAACACGATAGAATATTACAACATATACTGCCTCTGTTTAGTACATACGTATTGACACTAGATACGTGCCTTTGCTGTGGTTACAGATACAGTCACCGCAACCACATGTTCGACTGTGGCATCTAAATCAACATGTATCCGTGATTTGAAATCTATTAATAAGTAGCACCAGTTCATATTACTTCTTCAATAATCAACACGTAAATGAATTACAAACAACATAGTAAACAGTTCAATTATATGTTAGCGAACTAATATCAAATATCTCCAATTTTATTGCATAAAACGGGATAAACAAATTGATTCTAGCCGTCTATAAACATCGTCATCATCTTCAACATCAGAGAATCTGTAGCTGGGTTGCCGGAATTTTGGTTAAAATGATTAAAACGTAATCACTCCCTACCACACTCAAAAGACCTTCCTGAATTAGGGTTACAATTAAAAACATCACGTTTCCTTCATCGTATAAGTCGTTTAGGTAACTCTATAACTTATGGAAAGGCAAACTGATTAATGACTGAAACAGTGCGAATTTAAATTAATTTTTCCACAACAAAATTACATTCTCTTCGGCCGTCTACGTGCGCCACGTAATAATTTAAAAGAAAAAAATCAATATTTTCATAAATCAAGTGATAGATAAAACCGTACGATTCCAATAAGTTGTACTCAAAGACGATTGCGTTAATTCGATTGCAGTCTTTATCTGTTATACGTGCAATTGTTAATGACACACATAATAAGTATGTCATTTTTAATAATAAAAAAATCAATATTTTCATAAATCAAGTGATAGATAAAACCGTACGATTCCAATAAGTTGTACTCAAAGACGATTGCGTTAATTCGATTGCAGTCTTTATCTGTTATACGTGCAATTGTTAATGACACACATAATAAGTATGTCATTTTTAATAATAAAAAAATCAATATGACTCAAAAAATCAGCAATACAAATGCAAAGATGTATATGGATGTAAGAAGACTCTTTCTTATTAAATTATCTAATAATTTGAAAGGCATATAGCATTTTGTAGGAATTGGTACATTAGTAATAGTATTGTAAATGTGAAAATTTCTTTTTTAGCTTGAAATCTTTCGAATAACTTTTCCCTTGTGTTGTTTTAATAAATACACTAATGTTCCATTAATATAACTAAAACAGTGTATATCTTAATAAGAATTTTTAATCTAATAAGAACAAATTACTCGTTTCTACGAGTACGGACCGGCCTGATAGTGATAGCCAAAAGGTTCGCATCGCGTCTTTTAGATACGACAAACAGCAAGGGACCGATCGTTATGGCGATTTATGGAAACTCCCTACCCAACAGCGGTCGTATTCCAAGTAAAAGGGATCTCAAATAGCCAACGATGGCTTTTAAAAAAAATTGATCAATACTGTTTTCAAAAATTCACAAACCAGCGCATCCACGATAGCATATTTAGTGGTGGTGTGGTCGAACACGGTACGCGTCAATTTCCTTCCAAGATGAATACGAGTTTATCTCACGTCGAACAAAATGCGTCATAAAGTTGATTTCCAAAAGTACGTGTGTAAATTAAATTACGTCTTTTACAAGAAGATGGTGTTAGTTTTTGTCGTGAACACGGACAGGCAAACATAAAGGGGCACGCGTCCCGCTACTTCGGACGCTTCTAATGTAGGCTAAGAGTCAATGGGACCCGCGAAATCAACGCCCTCTCTGACATGTTTAAATTCGTTTAGAAATAATTGCACCTTTAAAAGAAACTGAAGATAAATGTTTCTGTTTCTGTTCTTATATCTTGCACAAAGAAGTGAATGTTGCCAACTACGAACTTGAACTAATGAGAAAAATTACCGGAGGAACCACTTCTTCTGTATTCTGCACTTAAAATACCTTGAGTAAAAATCGCCTGTCATAACCGGACTTGAAAATTCTCAGATTTTTCTTCTAGAATAGGAAATAGCGAAGAAAAATTATTAAAGTATCGTGCACATAAATCCATTATGGCGTAGAAGAAAATATGTTACCCTCCTTAAAGATAATACTTGATTATAAGCGTGTGATTTTATACTTAACCTTTTTCGTGCGCAAACATGATTTGCGTTGAATTAAAAAAAATATGAAATAAAAATTCGTAACAAACTCTACTTGTCTTAATAAAAAACAAACTTTTAGTTACGTTCGTTATTATGGTACTTTTCCTAACAAACCCGATCCGAGGAAAGTTGAGAAAACAAGTTTTGAAAAAATTTTTGCCATGTTAATTACAACTTACAACTTGGACAAATATAATTAGAAATACATTAGGGTATTCGTTTGGATATAAAATAAAATACGTTTTGATATTGATAAGGAGAAGCCGTCTTAAAAGAATGATATTGCCTTTCAGAACATCCATATTGTCCTTATTCGAGACAGTACACAATAAGCCCCTCAGGTCGAAAATGGAACGTCTCGTTATCCGTAATTGAATGTCCGGTTGACACGAGTCACACGACAGGAGTATTATATTGCTATTTTAACACTGTATCCTGTGAGAGGAGAGCGCCTGGAGACCACGAACATGTTACGTAATGTATACGAAACAAATCCAATCAAATAAACATAAAGCAACTCCTAGGACGAAAACAGTTACATCCCTTCTATACTAATATTATAAAGAGGAAAGATTTGTATTTTTGTATGTAACTCAAAAACTACTAGCTCGTTTTCAAAAATTCTTTCACCATTAAAAAGCTACGTTATCACTAAGTAACATAGGCTATGTTTTTACTACTTTTTTTGCACGTGGAACAGTTAATGAGATGTAACTATTCATCTCATGCGTTGTATAAGATACTGATGTAACAGTTGTCACTCATGATAAAATAGTGACTAATTTTTGATCATTTATTATTATCTATTTTCAAGCGAATCTCAAAAATAATCTTGAAAATCAAAACAAACCATTCCATTCCGCGAAGGTGTCGTGTGACTCAACAATTTTCGATAAAAAAAGAGTTTATCCTGTCTCTTAAGTTTTTTCTCCAATTTATTTTAAGAATTACTTCAGAGCTATGTGATTTTAAAGATTATAGTTTTCATATCATATCACATCTATTGAACAGTCCCTTGAGTCAATCTAAGAGCCAAGGTGATAATAATCCCTGTGTGGGATTTATTTGCCAACAAAACAATTGCTTGCTAAACAAAAGAACAAAGCTGTGGGTTGTACAACAATCCACAATTCACCAGACTTGGAATATTAATCAGAGGCGAGGTATGCCAGACGTTTGGCCGCAAGTTACCCTACATGCACTGGACTTTATTATTTAGACAAGGGTCCAGTTACACAAGACGTTACATTGAGGCCATATCTGAAAGGCATTGAAAAGAGAATTTTGCGTATGTAGGATTGCGATTACACATTTTAAAAGTCATCAAGCATTTTAAAAACAATCCGACAAATCGCAAGAGTAAGATATTAATAATCTAACCTAACCTATACTATTCTTACAATAAAACTAAAACAAAAAACTGTAATTTTAATTACGTTCATTTATTTACGTTCATATATAACATTTTACACGCTACGCAACTCAACGACGGCGTATTTATTAGTAATGGAGCCGTAAACTTGAATATTGCACGCCCTAATTAATAATAAAGGAATTTCGCAAGTGCCTAACTGGCTCGAGGAATTCTCGTTTAATTTCAAGATATTTGAAATATAGCAATAATAGTAACTAAAATGAATTACTAATTAAAAGTGAACGCATAAGTAGAGTAAACTACAACGAGTACAAACGTCAATACAAATGGAGAGTTTAATTCGATTTTTACTGTAGCAACTGCCAACTGTGAACAGCCCATACCGTGATGGTACAATCTTCAAATAATTGTAACACATTTTAAAAACAAAGCAAATTAATAAAAAACTTGGTAGCAATTGCATCTTATTTTTATGTTTTACTGCAGACGCAGACAGTAAAACGAACACTAAATTTTTAGAACAAAGAAACTAACTGCATGAAACATAATTGTTTCTGAAAAAAACGAGCATCTAAGTGACATCTAAGAACTTATTAAAGCCACTGTAAATGTATAAAATCATCATATTCTGTTCTCTCATCTTTCCGTTCTACAACTATGTAAAACATGTATTTATACTGAATTAGAAACGGTTCATGTTATAGATTTGGGCAGTAAAAAAAGCAAAAGTTGTTTCTCATAACATTAATTTGTAAGAATAGGTTTTAGTTTCGTTGGAACGTTTGATAAAGTGCATCAGCACCACACAACTACGTCTCGTCTATAATCGATAACAATTCACTTGTTATCTCGAACCTTTGCGACTGATAAGTAGTCTTAACCGATTAATCTATTAGCAGTGATTACATATTACAATACTGATATTTTTCAATTATACAAAGAATTTTTTACAAACTATATAACACGTGAAAACGTGACCGAGTTCAACAGATGATTATTTTAATCTAGTAATGACTTCATAAATATATCCGGGTCTAAATTTATTTTAATGTGGCTATTCTAGAAAAAAATAGTTGCTTTTATATTAAGTACCCCGTTACATTTCGTTCGCTTGATAATCGTTTTAATCTGTTCTAATTAAAACTGAAAAGTATACCATCGAGTGACGTTATATGATAATCAATAATTATTCATAAATTTCAGTTTACATCCATGAAAGTGAACAAATATTCCTTACAATAACCACATAATAGTTAAATAAGATAGATGTCGAGAGAAAGGGAAGTAAAAAATCGGTTAGAATACATCGAGTCGGTATCGGCGACAGGCAGCGGCAACAGCTATCGATCTGCCCTCGCCCCCGCCCCCACCTCGCACCCCACCGCGCCGCCCGCACCCCTGGCGTGCCCCACCCCCGCCCGAACACCCAGAGCCTTACGTAAGTCCAGCTGATCACACCCACCCGGTAACCTTGACAACGAGCCCTGTGCACGCTCCTAGACGGCTTCGAAAAACATTGGATAAACAAAGCAATACCTCCTCCTTATTCCCCCCCCCCCCGCTAGTCTCCTTGTGATACACGCTCTGATGAATAATTATCCGAATAAAAGTAAATCTGTTACTAGGCTGATATATTTTATAGGTAGACTGGGCCACTTGAAAGTAGTAATGAACGGGACCAAAAGACAGATGTTCTGATCAAATCGACCACTGAAACTATGTAATGATTTTTATTTTGTCTTGTCTAAGTATTCCGTTTTATGCAATTAAAGCGAAATTCATGAAAACGTCATAATCCAGTAATACTTCAATAGCAACCACAATTACCGTTGTCGGAACTTGTTTTAATTTATATGAGGATTCAGCATAATGCCAACAGCTGAGAGAGCAAAAATCTTGCCGAGATTTAATATTTATTGAAAATGAATAAGAAAAATTAACAAATTCATTTATATTCACACAAAAAAAAACGTATATAATAAGTATAGAAAATATGATCAGTAGGCCACAGGGCGGTTTACCTAAAAAATGATATCATTAAGTTGAAATATTACAAACTGATGGGCACTTTGCCCTACCCTCATTTATCCTCCGTAATTTTAATTAAATTACTTGGATGCCAAACTGTCATGACGAAGCTCAACATCTAATAAAAGTAATTATAATATACTGCAGACATCAATAGAAAATTCATCAATATTTCATAACTTAGAAGTCATAAAAGATCACAGAAAATGAGAAATAAAGATAATTAAATAAAACTTTTTACGGTTCTGAAAAAACTATACAGCGAGAAACTACCACGTTAATTGTTTTTATTATGTAAAGTGCTATTAAAGTAAATAGGTTTACGCCTGCACCTGCATTATGGCTACTATAACATGAAATGTATTTTATGCCACGTAATAGCCCTCGCTCCCAGTACAACCTTACGTCGCCATATTCCCGGCCTGTAGTCAGTTAATTTCCTGAAATAAATCTATAACTGACCTGTAACGTACGGTTACACGACTTAACCATCAAGGTATACGTTTGAAACAATATATCATATGACCTAGTTCAACATTTTGCTAGATCATAAGCTGCGCCACGCTAAAACGTATCGAATATGTTAGAATATGTATTCATTCTATAGCAATTTTGCTACCGCAAGTTGTTATCTTTGGTTTTGCAAGAAAATGTTAAGAATATACATATACTGTGCATAAGTGTTTCGACAATGGACACCCACCGCTAGTTGTGTTTGTTTGTATAAACTTTTTCTAACTGAAAACTACGACTAACATTACGGTTTTCTTCTAGATATTACGCCTCTACGTATTATCATAACTAACCATGACAAAATAACTTCAAAGCGAACATATCCGTGTATGTTCGGATAAATTACGCTCACGTAACTCTCCCTAGCGGTATGCATAAACAAGTTTATGCAAAAGCACATAGCGGCTGTATAATGTTAACCTGTATATTGAATAAAGAAACAAGAATATTCCCCAGCTTCGTATAGTTGTTCAATGTGCGCGTAGGGGGCGCATGAAGCGAAATAGAAGCCCGAGCGAGCTTGGGAAAATACAAACAAAAGCTCCACGATGCGGTACCAAACAGCCCTGGCAACAAAATAATGTTCATTTTATAGTACTAACGCAAGAGACATTCGAGAGACAGTCTCTTGAATTTAATACGATTAACATTATTGTTTTACTTTAAATTAATATATAAGAAAATATACAATAGAAGACTACACTGCATCTAGGGCGTGAATCCATTTTAAAATTACTAATATGTATGGGATAGGCAGCGATCACATCATTATTGATATTTAAAACAGATGTTTAGTTGACCGTCATTTTCCAATGGGTGAAAAATATTTGTATTCCACGAATGCTTTTTCTAGTTTCTTATGAATTTTTTTTCTTCAGAAAACAACTCGTTCATCGTATACCGCTTCACGTCTAGTTATCAAGTTTGATAATACGCATAATGTCAGACGAAACAGAGATTAAAAAGATATCTCCGTCCATCAATTCGATTGAATATGTTTAACATATCATTGTTTCCAAAAAGTGAATAAAAAAATTATGAGGAAAACGAAGTTCAAACTATCCTAACATACAAAACAGAACAGAATTGTGCGATAAACATTAGAGAATTGAGAGCAATAGTCCGCTACGAAATTCCCTGACAACATAATCCCGTATAAGTCCACAATAACAACCCTCTCAACACGAGGAGGTCACGGCCATACGTAATATGTTTGTATATCACTTTGCGGCCGTCTCCAACAACACGTATTAAGACCACATTTATCACGAATCAGATTAAGAAAATACTCAAGAAAGCAAATATTGTGTTACTCAAACTGAATAAGTTGGCGTAGCAAAGTAACAGAGAATACCTAATAAGTAATGTTTGATGCTGGGTTGCTGAAGTTTCCATTTATCATTACCTAGTGATTCATTATGTTAGGTTAAATTAAATTTCAACGGAGCAAAACTCAAGTTACGTAGTTCGGAAACGCATTTCAAGAATTTATCGAACCAAAAACACTAACGAGTGGTTAAACGTATCTGGGAAACTGGCCATAAATCTATTATTAAATTTGTAGGAGCACAAATAAAACCGACATATCTAGGACATGGTAAATGATCAGAGATAGAACGTTCTATCACTGACCACTATATCACTATTATGACACGGGTGACAACCCTAACCATTTTTATATGAAGATTCCCGCACGTTATGATTTAAAAAACACGTGGAATATAATATGAAGGTAATGTTTACACATTTTATTTAATAGACCAATCTTTAAAACAAGTTTATAAATTGCCGACGGCAACGTTTCTACATTTATACACATGGGAATCATTCATTTTATTTCTTACAACGCAATCAATCTACGCTCATTTCATCAGGGATGCTCAAAAACATATTGAAATTTAATCAAAGGACCGAAATAATATTTTTTTTTTCACCGCAATTATAAGAAATATGTATTTAAAAAAGAATTCATTCACACCTCATATTGCTATTCACATACAGCATAACTAATTCGCAAAACGTGCAAAATCGATCAATCGTGTAAAAAAACACTAACCGGCAGAGAATATTCTAGGCATTTACAGGTTAATTCGTAGCCTCACGTAAAACAGCTGTTTCAAATGTACCCAGTAAAACCGTACCGTTTGTTATATTTGCTGTACCACATTCAACGGTATATAGGTCAAAATGGCATCACAAATTAAACATGCGCACATGTCTATTTCTCCTATACATTATTCACACTGGCAATTCTGGCAATTTATGGAAACGCGATTTTTAATTAGACAATCGATTGAAATGAAACCGAAAACATATTTAATAGCTACTTTTCTATACATATACATTCTTGGCTAACATATAGCTATTAACACGATGCGATCAGATGGTAAAAAAATAATTCAAGTGAATTGAGCGAGACAACATTTCCTAATGATTTCACTACCAATGTATGAAGCTGCGACTTCTATATGACAAATGTATTCATGAAGATTGCTAAGTAATCGTGACAATGATAGATGATGTGCAGAGAAGCATCTAAGTGGTTCATGCATTGATGCAACGAACCGAAGGTGTACGGAATTCGCATGGAGGAGCGCTGGCGGAGGTAAAACGGCATAACGCGCACTACTTCGATGGCTGGAAGCGTGCAACTGTTCTGACCGAAGGGTAAGGCGCGGGGCGCGGGGTGCGGGGCTCGTGGGCGGTGCTCCGCGATGGCGCCCGCCTCACCACCACCTCACCTCACCCTACCAAACCCGCCTCGTAATCACAGAACGGTTTATCGACACCTATGCCATCAAAGTATACACGGAAACATTACAAACCGAGCGTAAAACAACATGACTGTGAATGAGACCATCGTAGTGAAAAGTCACTGGCTTTTAATATGATTGCCAGCAACGATATTTCCATCACGGTAGAATGAGGAAAAAACTGGTGCATATTGTAGGTACACGCCATTGGTTAAAGTCGTATTGAGCGGGACATCTCTGTTAGAAAATTACATGAATGATGCAACAGTCAGCTACAATAGCTGGACTTGACGTAGCAATTTGCCCTGTATAGAATATGGAGGTAAACAAGTAGCAGCCTCATGTCGATTTGAATAGTCTGTCACCACCTCTGAAAGGTTTATCTTAAGATATCCTGTATAAAAATACTATGGAAGACAATTTTTGACTGAAAGCCAATTAAGAGTACATTTGAGTCCATCCAGCGTCCAGTCTAAAACCTACAATTATAGAAAAACTCTAATCGTAGAGTACAATAACAGACTACTCCTAATGATGTAGTTGTTGCGACAATACACAAAGAAGCTCAATATCTCTTTACAAGTGCCAGATAACAGGCTGATGAATAAGTCTCCGATAGCCGAAGATTCGACTTATTCGGTATAAATCATAAGTGCTACCTAATTTATCTTTGTAATGCGTGAGTTTCCGCGCATCGAATTATTTCAGCTTTAAATTTTTCTCCTAAACTAATTTAATGGTTGCTTAATTTTTAAGAACGCTAAGACATTCTACCTACAGCTTTGCTTTGGCCTTTTCAAGTTTCACAACGCAATAATGCATGTGCGCACTTCGGGTCTACGTCGAGTTTTAACTACGTCATTGCTTTAAATATGGACCTCCTTTGTACCGTGTGAATTATAATCATAAATGCTTACGTTAGTAAAGTGTATACCACAGCTATTATTACGCAGTTTAGTAGACATAAAGGATTACATTGTTTAATTGCGTTAATTCCATCAGCACTTAAATAACTGCAGTAATTGCAATTATTCACGTAATTGAGATATTCCAGACCGGTAGATATTAAGTCCGCTGTTTATTAACGAGGGGAAACTGACACTTATTTCATCACCATTTGTCGTCGAATCATTTTGGCTTTGGAAAAAACAACAAATATTTCTTTTTCCTCAGTCAAAAACACTATATAGTTGGTGAGTTATGTGTAACAGAACTACTAGTTTCCAGGTTTTTTTTTTATATTTTAGGTTTTTTCAATGTAATTGATAAAAAGCAATTTTTTATGATAAGATACAAGTTTAACGATCTTAATCTAAATCACACCAAACTCTGACGTCATTATAAGATCTGACAACAAGCAGGTAATATAAAAAAATCAAAGTCAATTTAATAAAAACGAAGGTTTTTTTAATATTCGTTACTTTTTAATAGGTTCAGGAGATAGATATTCCTGTAAATGAAAAATTGTATGTGGGGGATGATTTAAATAGGCATGTTAGTAGATTGAGTACCGGCTATGAGAGAGTACATGAAGGCTGGGAATTTGGGGTAAAAAACATTGAGGGAGAATACCTATTGCATATGATTTGGCAAATACATTTTTCCAGAAAACAATTCAACATTTGATAACTTATAAAAGTGGAGGTACACACAACACAAATAGATTATATTCTATCAAGGAGAAATAACTTAATATCGGTCAATAATTGTAAAATGATACCGGGAGAAGATTTAGCAAGTCAACACTGACTGTGGTGGATGATAATGATAAAGATTTGAATTGGAGTAAAAGAGAAGTTAATGATAGATGTAAGCAATATGCTTATAAAGTCATTGCAATTGCTATGGCACAGGCACAAGACAAATTATATGGATCCCTGGGCATCCTGCCAGGACAAAAACACCTGTTCCATATAGCGAGAGGGCGGGAGAGAGAGAGAGGGAGAGTGAGAGCGAGCGAGAGAGAGAGAGAGAGAGAGAAGTGGAAGAGACAAACAGTATTAGATGTATAAAAGACAATGTAGTATAGGTATTGACAAATGATGATAAAAAGTGATGGAAGGGATATATTGAAAAACTGTTAAACAAAGAGAATGTTTGGAGTGCAGTGTTGGACACCATGCCGTTTAATATTGGTATGGTGGAAGAGATTAGTGTGGATGAAGAAAAGAAAGCAGTACAAGGTATGAAGAATGGAAAGGATTCCTGGACGGATTAAATACCAGTGGAAATATGGAAGCTTCTCAAGTTGTCACAGGAAGAGGTAATCCAAGAGAAGTGGTAAAATAATAACTATAAAATGACAAATCACTCTTAAAACATTGATGAATAATTTATTAGTATCCTAACAAGGAAAACAAATAAAAAATAAGCAATTTCAGATGTGTCATTGGGCCATAACTCATTGATTGAGAAACTAATAGTTATGGTGTACTGAAAATTTAAAGCAACAATCTTGTAGAAATTAGATAATATTTAATTCAGCAAAACCATATTTTTGCTATAAATAGATATTTTTGAAATCATCATTTGGTGAAAGCTACATTAATAACAAAGAAATGTTTCGATATTCTGTCAGAAGGAAAGGAAAAACATCTCAGTATGATAGCTGACTTTAAGTGATAACCTCACAGAGATAATGCTATGAACAAACTTGTAAACATCATTTTCCAAACTAACATTTTAATGTAGATAATAAATAATACATATAAAGATATAAATGTAAATATACTATAGTTTATTTTTTAAACTAGACTACCAAATTGTAGTTTATTAATTTGACTTCAATTTGATGTCTAGATTTATAAATAAAATTTTGGATTGCACCATATTTGTGTCTATTCTATACCTCTCAATGTAATAAAAATTATAATTTATCATTAGAGATTATCCTAAACTACAAGAAATGGGTATAGCTGAAATACGAAAACCATATTAGACAATACTTTGTAAAGGCTGAATATTAAAAAATCATTTTAGTCAATATTTTTTCATGTTAAAATCTTGCTACAAAGTGAGTAAAACGATATCAGGGATAATGCTATATGCTATTACAGTAATCAATTGTGAAACCAATTAGACAAAGGTTTTGTTAAATAGATGAAAATTCTAAATGTTAAAATATAAAACATCATTAGTTGGTTATTCATGCTCCATTAAATACCTGTAAAATTAATCAATTTCAAAAACTTACATTGTAGGAAGCTTTTATTGCACTGTACTTCAACACTCGAGATGCACTGTAAATGTTAGTAGAGCCGGATTACCCACTTAACAAATATTATTAAAAGTACAGAAAAAGTTTCTTATTACTAAAAACATAATAAATGCAACTATAGTATGCGTATTTGTAGAATACGATATTCATGTGTTAGGAACAAATTCACAATTTATGCACAATCAATATAAATTACGATCCAATGAAGCAAAACAATGTTTTTAAAATAGCGTTAAACACGAAAATCCATCACAACACCGGAATGAGAATCAACTCAGTGGTCAAAAGTCTGATGTTCAATTAAATTTAAAACATCTTTAAATGTTATTTCTCGCAAAGTTCAAAGAAAATGTAACAATAATCTTGAATATCACACTTTGCGCATCTGTCAGTTTTACACACCGCTTCAAAACAACTACATCAACGACATCTAGGCAAAACAACAGAAATATCAAATATGGTGAAGTAAACGTTTAGGAACGAGTTTCAGAACATCTTTACTGTTCGTTTGAAAACAGATTAAAAAATATACCACTATTTGTAATTGATACTACGGCAAATACAAATACTTTAAACCATACTGTACTCACTATATTGGACAATAATTATTATGATATGCTAAACAACAAGTCAGCAAGTAAAGTGTTGCCACTATACTTGTGAGATATCAGATATGCAAATATGTCACACTAGCTTTCGCCCGCGATTCCGTCTGCGTGGAATTACAATATGGAATGGCATTTACAATATTCAACCAGAGGGGGTGTTCTCAAATTGATGACAAAGGATCGTTTTTAGAGGTAAAGGCACAAACTTGTGTCTTTTTGGGGTTGAAATCGACAAGATTTTGTCTAGTCCAATCCGAGACTTCACTCAAAAGGGTCACCAGTTTAGATTCAAGAACTTAAAGATTTAAACTTGCCAATCAGAATACTGAGCAATCCTTATGGCTCGGCCTTATAACTTGAAACATTCCATGCTTGGATAAAAGTTATTTTTATAGTAGATGTAATGTAGATCCGTCGTCTCTGTCTACCCCTCTGAGTTTATGTTTAAGCAATGAGTTTATATTTATTTTATTTGTTAAGAATTTTAGAGTTGTATAATATTTTCTCATTATAACATGTATGAGTATTATCTTCTCAGTAATTCTAAGGTTCTTTAAAACTTTATAACCTGATTGTAATTTTATATATATATTCGTATATATATTCGAATGTAATTTTATAACCTGATTCTGCATAATATATTTTCAGTTCAGCTTATTTGTTGAAAAAAAGTCAAATTTATTATTATTGTAACGTAACATTCATTAGTGAGACGAAACACCCATAAATTAAATTCGTGGTTTGATGCACCGAGACATATCTTGTTGGTTAATTTAACGTGATTTTATTCACAATATCTAAAAAAATCCCATATACCAAGTTAATTTGCTAATTATCCTTAAAAATAACTTAAAGAAGCGTAGCGCGCACAGTTTTCGTAATAGTTAGCAATACCTACGTGCCTAAATGTCTTATAATTAATTCTACTTACAAATAAAAATATTTCAATAAAGTTATTACTCAATATTGTGATGAAAATTGCAAAGCATAAACATATAAAACTTGAAAAAGTCGGTAACGTTTGCCACACGCTACGGAAAATGGCGGCCAAATTTTTACTTATTTGTTTTGCTTTCGTCTTCATTTTAAATGTAAGTGTAGAAACAATATCATTGTTTAATGTTATAAGAGTAACACATACTTTAATTTTACTTTTTTTTTTAGATTTACACTGTATCATGTCAATATTCGTGCTGCGGCGCGGCACCGCCTTGCCCGTACTCGCAGCCACCTCCAATCATCATCAAAGAGAAAGAAAGCCGCGACATTTTGTATCCGCTATTGTTACTGATGCTTTTGGGTGATGGAATTTAGATAACTGTCATGTGTAGTGCATATAGAAAAAAATTCCTTAACAGGTGAGTAGAAAACCATAACTTTGGCATCATTTTAACATTTCCATGGTGTTTTACAATAACTTTTTCCAGTAAAGTTATAAGCAATCCAAAAAAAAAAGTGTTTTTGGGAAGTAACTATACAACCGATTGGATTTTTAGAATTCACCTCTCCTCCTTCTTTAATTTCAACTAACAAAATTAATGAATAATATTAGCATCGTCAATGTTCTGTAAAACTATTGTTTTGTATAAAACTATTTGTTTCACGAAGTACATTTATGTTTTCGCCTAATTCGTTGTAGTTAGCTCTTCGATCGGCTCCAGTCCCGTTCGTGTCCTATGTTCGACTTATTCGTTTAGTTACAATTCATAGAAGCAACACTTTTTGTAAGATTTATGATTCCTAGATTTTTTCTGCGCACTGTGTTCTAGTAAATCTTAAGTATCTATACTTCTTTTCCACACAGATATAGAATCCAGACTCTGAGTTCTATTACAGTGGACGCAGCAAAAAAGCAGCTACTGAATCCAATTAAATTAATCCGCATCAATTCAAACATTAAAGAGTTATCTCCTCTAATAACTTCTGTTAAAAAGCTCCTACGCAGCAAACTTATCGGAACCACTAATAATCCCGTCAGCATCACAACTAACATCTGGCTATGAGTTATGAATTATGATTTTTCCTTCCCAAGTTACAACTTCTATGTCTGGTTTAAAGCAACCATTTTCCTTTCCACGTTCGCTTACATTTTTTTTTGTAATAATTGTAATTACTGTACATAATATTTTATAGCATTTAAAAACCATTAATTTCACATATCTTTACTCACCTGTAGGCTTTGCCTAGGCAGATTGTAAAATGCCGGAGATCATAAATTGTTGGTAACATTTTGTGTAATTAACGTTCAGTATTTTATTTCATATTAATAATTATTAGTTTACATAAAATTAAGAAACGGGAATTGTTTTAGACCTTTCTATCGGTATAAAACAACAAAATAACCACAATATAAAAAGAATGCCGTGTGTCACTGGCCCAATAACATTGACAGCCGCCGTCAGTGTGTCACTGTCATTCAATTAGCTGCAACTGTTCGATGTAAATTAGTGCAATAAACCTATTAAATTATTAAATATTAAAATGAAGATTATATTTTAGTGCAAGCGTGTTGTATACATATCACAGGTTTTGTGTCAGGCAGAGAAACATGAATGATTACGATAGTTTCTTGAATCGCATTGGACACTAAGCGAAATCATGTGTACGATATTGGTAATTTCTCTGAAACTAATCTTATCATTTTGATTAGATATTTATTCTTTTTACTGAAGATTTTTTTGTAATTAGTGACTAATGTAAGTAATCAATTGACACAATTGGTACGCACGCGATGTCTAATTCCGTCTGTAAAAAAGAGGAAGAAACGTTCCCTTTACACGAATGTGTTTTCGTTGGAGACGTACGTAAACTATCATCATTACTAAGATTCAATGACATCACTTGCAAAGATAAACATGGCAATACTGCCCTACACTTGGCAGTTATGCTGGGGCGCAAGGAATGCGTACAACTTCTTCTGGCTCATGGTGCACCGGTCAAAGTCAAAAACCTTGCCGGCTGGTCGCCTCTTGCAGAGGCTATCAGTTACGGTGACAGGCAGACAATATCCTCACTTGTTCGGAAACTGAAGCAACAAGCCAGAGAGCAAATGGACCGAAGGAGGCCTGACCTAATTAGAGCCCTTGCTCAAATACAAGATTTTTACATGGAGTTAAAGTGGGATTTTCATTCATGGGTTCCATTAGTTTCCAGAATATTGCCTTCTGATGTATGTAAAATCTATAAATCAGGCTCTGGCATCAGGCTGGATACTACATTGGTAGATTTTTCTGATATGAAATGGGAGAGAGGTGATATTTCATTTATATTTCAAGGCGAAAAACCACAAGGTGAGGCCTTAACAGTTCTAGACAATAAAGCTAAGGTATATCAAAGAGTTCGATATGAAGAAACAGAAAATGAAATTGAAGATGAGGTTGATATATTGATGTCAAGTGACATCCTAGCAGCACAGATGTCTACCAAAGGTATACTATTTTCTAGGGCTCAGTCCGGTTGGATATTTCGTGAAGATCGCAAAGAAACTGTTGCCGGTTTATATAAAAGTGATATCTACACAATAACAGGGCTAGTACTGGAATCTCGGAAGCGCAGAGAGCATTTATCAACTGATGATTTGCAGAAAAATAAAGCAATTATTGAAAGTCTTACAAAAGGTAATACACAGAATTTGGACACTAATGGAGAGCCCACTCGGCGTGCATCTTTAAATCCTCCTCCAGAGAGTGGAGTGAACTGGCAGATTTACATTGCTTCTCCTTCAGGACAATATCCCAGCTTGGGTAGGGAACTAGTATACAAAGAGTCCTCAAGGAACTTCCGAGCAACAATTGCAATGAGTGATGAGTTCCCACTAAGTGTGGACATGTTATTAAATGTTTTGGAAGTGATAGCCCCATTCAAACACTTTGCTAAATTACGACAATTTGTAGCCTTGAAGTTACCCAAGGGCTTCCCAGTCAAAATAGACATACCGATTCTACCAACAGTTACAGCAAAAATTACTTTTCAAAAGTTTGATTTCCGTGATAATATACCTCCTGATTTGTTTGTTATACCTGAAGATTATGTAGAAGATCCTCTGCGTTTTCCTGACTTATGACGTTTTGATATTCTAACACTGTTTGAAATAAGTGAAAGGCCAATATGGCGACGTGAAGTGAAGCGTAGTCGGGCACATCATGCGACAAAGCGAAGTCTCTGCAGGTCAACTCATGGCTTGCTTACTATTGAAATCCCAATGTTATTTGGTTTTGGCAGCTCATATTCCAGCCACTATGTCCTATTTGTGGAGTAGATAATTTTTCTATGTTTTGGAATGTAAATTACATAGTGAACTATCTTATGAAGTAGATTGTATAAACAGTGTTAGAATCACTATAGTATTAATTGCCACAATTATGTATTAGACAAATTGATAACTGATTTATTGTAAAATTATACAGGCATTTGCTTACATTTACTTTTTAATGTAATTTCCATGACAAAATTTGGTGTTGATTTCAAATTTTGTAATGGAACACATGATGTCATATTTATTACTTTTAATTTTTACTGTTCATACACGGGGCCCAGAGCAGACTTAGTATTGTGATGTATTATTTTTATCTACTTTTTAAGCTCATTGAAGTATTTACACTGTAATTTATTTACATATTTCTATTTTCTAAAAATTGAAAAAAATCTAGAAAAGATGCACTTAATTTAGGTCTTCTTTTTATATGGCCTATTTTCTTATCAATAACTTGAAAAAGTTCTGATTATAGTTCCTGACTTGTATGAATGCATAATTATTTTACTTTATCATTTAAAATTCATGACAAATTAATGAAATAAGTGTATGTTTTAATTAACTTTTTAAATATTGTCAAAATCTGTTTTTAGAGTGTGATGTATTAGAAATATTTTCTAGCGTTTGTTAAATGGGATGTTCCAGGTATATGCAAATGTACCTTAACTAGAGCTTACTTACACAATACTTTCTATAGCACGTAATTAAACTAGACAGCTTGTATAGTGAGCATTTGCATGAAATAAAAATAACAAATTATATGTCAATGTAATAATCCCACCTGATCCATTGTTTACAACTATTTGTTATCTTGCCAGATTCAGACATTGTTTTTCATGTTTATTTTAAAAGACAGTATGTGATGTATATTTCAAAATTAGAATTATGATGTTAATAAAGATGAATTATTATAACAATGAATGATTGTTTTCTTTCAAACCGGTTTTAGTACTGGTTACATAAAAAATGAGTCCCAATCTATCCTAATATTATAAAGAGGAAAGATTTGTATTTTTGGATTTTTGTATGTTTTCGATTCACGTAAAAATTACTGGGCCGATTTAAAAAATTCTTTCACTGGTCGAAAGGTAATTTATCTGAGAGTTACATAGGCTATATTTTTTATTATTTATTAGTTTAACGAGGGAGAAGTCGTGAATATATCGAATGATAAAATTAATAAAGAAAGCGGTTTTAAAATTCAATAAAAAGGAATATATGTCAATGTAGTTAAAGCTATTATAATTAGCTAGTCCACGGGCGAAATTTCAGGGTCAAAATAATTTGGGGGCGTGTAATTACTATCAAGTTGCTCATATCAAATTCTGGTACTCAGTTTACGTTTCGACTGATATTGCGGCCGTTTGGATTATGTGGTATTTACACTTCAGCTATAACCAAATTAATGAGTCAGTAGGATAAAAAATAAAACAATTTTTCAAATATCGAATGTAAATTTTATAAAGCAAACATGAAACAAAATATAAAACGCACACAAATATAATTGGTTAAAATAAATCGGTGATTCGATAGTCAATGGAATGCTCTGGACCTGGAGGTGCATATGTCGGAGCACTCCCCCAGCTGCGGCTCCCTGATGCCTAGGTTTATGACGCGCAGCGACACCGTCGACCTTCGAGCTTCGACAACAAACATACTAAGAGCGGCGCACACCGTTGACTAAACTATCGCACAACTGTGTGCGACTATCGATTGTTACGCAATTACGAAGTGTTTAGTAGCACAACTAAATATCGAGTAGTGTGGGAGCATATAAGATCATAGGAATCAAAGCGCGACTAAATAGTTATGCGATAGTTTAGTCAAAGATGTGCACATAATACCAGGTGTACAAAATTCACTGAACAAGTAGCTACATGATATAAAAGGTTGTTTGAAGGGCATCGAGAGAGTGCATCTTTTACCGAAAACTTATGATAATATAGGCGTCGGACTGCGAGTTTTAAACTCGAATATCGTCGTCGCCGGCTACCCTTGATATAACAATGGCATTTAAAATTCAACAGAAAAAAACTTACAATAAGATAATATTTACCTTGATCAGGAATATCATCAGCTATCTGTAAAATGCACAATGATATGAGCATATGTTGATATCGGCCGAATACTGAAAAGAAATTTAAAAACCTTGTTTCGTAACCGCCGCTTACAGTTTGGGACATCAAAATTTTACTGAAGGATTTCAAACTCGTCCTTATCTTTCAAGACGCTGTTACATTTTTAAATGTCGTTTCAGTATATTAAAAGGTGAACATTTGTCAAATGTATGTAATGAATAAAGTAAAAATACTGTAAATAATTTGTAATTTAACATGTAATAGTGTACTGACGCTCCGCTCTGCGACTTTGGGGGCGAGCGTCCTGCGGAAGGCGGAGAGGCGCTTCGTGTAGCCGCTGGCCATGCTGACGCCGCTGCAGCTCGACTGCTGCGACTCCGAGAACACTGACGCTAAACAAAATAGTACACACTTATATATCCATGCAAATATTTTACTAATATCTTTCTTACTAAAGTTATAAAAGCGAAAGTTTGGATGTATGTTTGTTAGAACTTCCCGCCTAAACGTCTGAAAGGATTTCGATGTTTAGCTTGGATTTAGCAAAGTCTGGGCGAACACATAGGATTTTTTCTTTAATTCATTTTCAATTCAATTCATTCAATCATTCATCAAGGGCGGATCCATCTTTGGCGCCAGGGGGGGTCACATAGTCGTAGTCAAGTCAAGAGCTTGACACAATATGTAAATATATTTTGTCAAGCTCTTGACCAACCAGCTCAGGGGGGGGGGTCATGGGGGTCATGACCCCTTGAACTGGATCCGCCGTTGATTCCATGGGAACATATTTAAATGTGTCAGTATTCGGAGTCGCGGGCCAAATCTAGTTTTTTTTTTTATTTAAGATTTATATTATTTTTATTTATTTATACATTTAAGTTGTAAACTCTAATTTATTAATTTTGAAATTCGCTATGTAGAACAGAATAGATTTTAGCAATTTTAGCAAAAAAAAAACCTTCAATTTAATCATGATTTGTTAGGGATAATGGTCTAAGTACAGAATAATATAACAATTATTATAAATTACAAGTAATTTAGTAAGTTGCATGTTTTCCGTGTAATAACAGTTTGTTTATATTTACAATAAATTTAAATAACTAACTGAGTAGTGGCAAATAATAATACTGGTTGTCCTTAAGTACAAATAAATAATCACGGCCATTAAAAAACATGACGGCGGTACAAAATTATTTTAAACAATTATTTTATAATTTATTTTCCGCACAGCGTTTATGAATTTTCTGTACCATATCTATTTTAAAAGTAATTATTATTTTTTACTATTAAAGCTACAAGTATACATGAAATGAGAGAACTATTAAGCGATCCGCTGCTCGTTTGCCCCCTTCTACTATATAAAAAAAACTAGTAATAATTCAGGTGAAAATTATTGTCATATATAAAAAAAAAAAAATTGTAACCTTCAAGGGCTGGAGGAGTTCCGAGTGAGGCAGCTGACTCGCTCGCGATAATCCTGTCAAGGTAATAGTCAATTAATTACTCTACCATATATATATTAAAAAACTTAAGGTTAAATATATTTGGACTATTCATATTTTATCATACACAAAACATCTTTAAACTTTTCTTTCTTTTAAATACACTGTGTTCGTCTATTAGCTATTAGTCGAAATCCGATCGTAATTCAAAAGATTATTTTTATTGCATATAAAAAATATAGCCTATGTTACTCAGTGATAATGTAGCTATTTACACATTTTTATCCAAAATATTTACCCCCTAAGTTTAATAGCGTCAAAATATATGGCCTAAAGCATGACGTAAGTGTAGGGCTTTTTATTAAAAAAATAATTATTCAAAAATATGCTGTAATTGCTGACATCTTAGGCAACAAAGAAGTGTGTGTTTACGCTTTATTATAATAGTATAGAAGTATAGATATACTTTGATAGTATGATAGACATAGAAGTATAGATAGCTATAATAGCATGCAGTATTGTATATACCTGTCGACGTATGAGTGCAGTCGCGTGTTGTGCGTGGGCAGGTTGCGGCGCACGTCCTCCCCGCACAGCAGCACGGCGAGCTGCGCCCGCGCCTCGCGCACGCCCGCGCACGCCTCGCGCACGCCCTGCAGCGCGCTGTGCGCCGCCTCCGCAAAGTTGCGGTTGTACATAGACAACTATCGTATACAACACTTTACCTTACCAAAGAAATAAAGACACACACCCGCTTCCCAGGTCCCTGGCTAAAAAATGCGTTAGAGAAACGACGGGACGGAATAAAGCCGCGAACAAACAAAATTGTGAAACTTTACACAATTCTATGACGTCACTGAATTCTTTAACCCTTAATTAGAGGGAGATTTTTGTAGCAAAAAAAATATATGTTACCAACACACTAAAATCTCATGATTTTTCTCTTAACTTGTTCATTAGATTTTTTTAATTACTTATTCGTCACACTGGACACTATAGAATGAAGGATTAAAGATGTAATCAGATATAATATTGCACGGAATCTAAGATAAGCAGTTTTTAATAAAATTCCACGTATTTAAACTTTGCAAATTCTACAAAAATGAAATGTACACATAATCACTGTATGAAATAAAAAAAAAATATGTATATAAAATACATTGTATAAATAAATGATAACGTTTTTTTTACCTTAAATATGCGCCACTCGTCGACATCGTCAAATAGTTTCTTTGCACGTTTCAAGTTAAGACTAATGACGTCATGCGCGTTTTGAAGACGGTTCTCCTGACGCTGCGCGTGCTCTCTCAAACTATCCAATTGATTCTCCGCCTCAGATCTACAACAAAACTAGTATTAAAAATATGTGTAGAGAGATTGCATTAATATCACTAAAATATTCACCATTAGTCGTAGTTGACCTGCGATAGTAAAAATATATTTTTTGGTTGTGACTACTCTTTCCTTGGTATCAAAGCTTTCCATTGGAGATCCAGGTCCCTCGCAGTCGCGTCAATGCGACTGTGATGGACCTGGGTTATAGTGAGTAGAAATCTCACATAACCCTGTTCCCACAAAAAAGGCAGGGTTTCTTTCGACGATTTCCCCCGAAAAAAAGGCCATTCTTTCCTTCTCGGACATTTTTTTATGGTCACTACTGGTACATAAAGTATAACGACTCACTCCCTGGCGGTGAGCTGCTTGTACTTGTCGGCGAGTGCGGTGTGGTGCGCGCTGACGTCACACAGCTGCTCCTCGAGCCGCGCGCTCTGCGCCTGCACCTGCTTCAGCACGTCGCGCCGCTCGTAGTACTGCTTCGTTAACTCGTTCAGTTCCGTTATTTCTGGACCTGTGGCATTTTAGAAAATAATATGGTTTGGTTAAATGTATGTACAATACATGATAATACAATTTAAAAAAAAAGAAATAACTGTTCCGCATACTTCAACGATCTTTCTATCAAAGTCACGTCAAAATCTGTCCAGCTGTTTCGGAAATCACCCGGAACTAACGCGCTCGCGGGTGGACAGACAGACAAACAAACAATTAATTTTAATATAAAATTTTTAAATCGAAGAAGAAAAACAGATTTCGCGAAGCGAATTATTTGCATCGCTGATAGATTCTCATTATCGAATCACTATTCGATTTTATTAATTATATATAGATATATAGTTAGAAAGAGATAGATATAGATAATACAAATGTGTAAGTGCAATACATACATTTTATAAATGGTATGAAAATATTTAATAACAAATCATTTCCATTCTTCGTTATCTACCATCCCTTTCTTTCCAACAATACAAAGCAGTTCCCATTGAGATTTCTGTGTATACCGTCGTGTTGCAGCGGCGCGTTCCGGCGCATGAAGTGCGTATGCGCGGCGTGCACCACGCGCATGGTGGCCTCCAGCGCCGACACGTCGCGCTCGCGCTTCACGATCTCCGCGTCCAGCTGCGCGCCGCGCTCGCGCAGCTCCGCGCGCTCCGCCGCGAACTTTGTTGTTTCAAACAATAAGGTGTGGGCGTTACAGCCATGTTATGCTTAAATAAAATATAGTCTTCTTTAGCTCTTATTTTTTTTCTAATTTTCACTTAACCTTACCAATATGGCCGTCGTGTCCTCGAACTAATGCAACACCCTTATTTTTGACATCCGACTACTATCCGATTATCAACATAATAAGCAGAATTACGACATTTTAAAACCATGACATAAATATTTAAATAATGTTTTTGGATCACAATTACAAAGCTTATATTGTTATTTAAAATTATGGCAAATGGTATTGATTTATACCACAGACTCAATAACCTTCAAGAATACAGAATACATCAAAATAGTTAAAAAGCTAACAAAGGGTAACCGAAAAATCAGCTCACAAGCTACCGAGCTTAGAAATTTGGAAACTGGCATCAGATTTCTGTTATTACGTAGATTACTATGTTAATGTTTATGGTGATAGGTGGAAAAAAGGGACGACCGTAAATTCAACTTTAAAACACCGCATGGGCGAAGTGGTGGACAGCTATATTTTATATATGGTTATTTATTTTTGATATGAAAATGCTTATAGCATTAAGAGGGATTTGAGAACTTTTATTGAGATAAAAGGATGATAAATTGAATTTAGATTATCTATTATACATTATTGAAAAGTGATTTCGTGCCTTAGGAACATATTCAAACAAATAATAAATTGCGGTTTAAAGTGTACAACATTTCAAATACTATTTCATTTTTAATAAAAACTGAAAGTGTATATTTCTGTGACACTAAATATTCTTTCTAGTTGATTTTTAAACCAGTACGTGTTGATAAATGAAACAGAGTTAGTAGTGTTACCTTTATCTTGAAGAACGTGACGCTCAGCTGCTGGCCGGACTCGTCCTTGCCAAGTGACGCAATGAATATGTCGTGTCTGACAACATTTATTATGCTTTTATATTGCTACATTTATTATTTACTAGCTGTCGCCCGCGACTCCGTCCGCGTGGGATTAAAAAAACCAAAAGTAAATAGCCTATGTGTTCTTCCAGACTATTCTCTACATCTGTGCCGTACAAACGGGTTCGGGTCCCGCGGCACAACCTACCCTTGAACTACGATTGCACCGGAGGGCATAATATTGTAAAGTGAGGGGAAATGGTACTCACCAGCTCGTTGACTTGCCTCACCTCCTTCAGGTGCCTGGTCTCAGTCAGTGTCAATCGAGTCAAAGTCTGGTTCTGTCAAGTCAATAGGCGCCACCGTGAAGATGCACCGCAAAGAATAGAAAACGCGAAACCGAATTTAGCGACCCTGTTCGCTACCGAAATTGACACGCCCGTTGTGTCCTCGCGTTATCAAGCAACCAACTTCTATGACCTATTCGCACACGTGTTCCCGACCGACCCGCTTGGCTGCTTGCTGACGACCCTTTCTTACACCCCTCTCCGCAGGCCCCGCGCCCGTCCGTAGCGGAGAGGGATTTTCCATCTACCCGCCCGTACGGGATAAATAAAATAAGCGCGCTTACCCGCACTAAACCCGGGGCGCGAAATTCAAAATATGTTCGCCACCGAATGTGGCGAACCCGTACGATCTGTACCGAACAGTCCCCCGCCCCAGCCAGACAATATCTGGCTGCGTCCATAAAACCCAACAAAAAAAACCGAAATTAAAACCAAAACATTAAAAACCGAAAATAAAATAAAACCGAAATTAAACAAAGCTACTGGGAGTCGGGGGAGAGTTGCCACTGCTCGCTTTACCTGAACCCCGAATGGCAGCCGTACCGGTTGATCCGCAACCGTAAAGCTCCGTACCGGTTGATCCGCAACCGGAAAGTCCCGTGCTGGTTGATCCGCAACCAGAACGTTCCGAACTGGTTGATCCGCAACCAGATAGTTCCGAACTGGTTGATCTGCAACCAGATAATTCCGAACTGGTTGATCCGCAACCAGATAGTTCCACCAACCGTGTTTAAACAATGCATCCCTATGAACCCAAGTCCAAACCGCGCGCGTGGTTACCTGAACTCCGAAGAGAACCGACGCGAACCTGAGCGGTGGACATTAAAACCGTACCCGATGAGATGCATTGCGGTGGATATATGGGGAACTTATCGTTCCCTTCTAATATTATTAATATGGGATGGTGGGGGGATACTATTCCGATCACATAACACCTGGTGATCCAATCGATGCGGGCGGCGCTGCTCCAACCGAGGCCAGTCCATGAAGTGGAGTGGCGAGCGAGTGCCGGCCGCACGAGGCTCTTCTGCCACAACGTGTGGGGCAATCCAATTATCACGCGCCCCCCCGCCCGTGCACGCTGGTGAGCATTGACTGAGCCGTAGTGGTGTCTTAACATCACGGTGACCTGACGTCCGCTGCATAGCTCCAGCCCACTGTTCATCCGCATGAACCCTATTATTATCAGGGGAAGCTACCCGTCCCTGAGCGGTTGGCGAAGAAGAGCCGTTGCGGTTGCCACACAGCAGGAGGTGATGCCTACCTCCGCACTGACCGCACGCACGAGAAGACTGGCAGTGCGAGACAAGATGGTTCCCTAAGCAATTATAGCACCAATACCGTTGGCGAGCAATACCCCGCCGAGCTTGCCAACGGAGTTCCCGGAACTTAGGGCAACCCGCAACACCGTGTCCCGTGTCCCGACAATACGCACACTGCGTGTCCTGTGCCTTTCCTACCGCGGCGTTGAACACCCGAGGTTTACCATGCGCCCACACCGGTGGACGGTATTCATTCCCTGAGGGCCTCGGTCTCAGAGTAACTACTGGAGGCCCTGAAGGGGGAAGGGGAACATTCTCCGTCCGACGACACTCATCCTCCAAAAACAAAATTAATTCGTCGAACGTCGGGAGATGAGTGGCGGAGTCCCCACCGTATTCCAAATTGAAACGAGTTCAGGAGTCGTTAGTTTACTTGTTTTTTTTTTTTTTTTTTTTTTTTTTTTTTTTTTTTTTTTTTTTTTTTTTTTTTTAATTAGAAAGAACTATGTGTAATAATAAAAACGACCACGTGGACACTGGTAAGTCTAAACCCTTGAGACCGTTTACCGCAATTAACAAAGGGTTCAGCAGCCGCGTGCGCAACGACTGCGCAACCGATATTCGCGGTAAGCCTAAAATAACAGCAACATGGCTATCTGCTATCCGCCGAACATTCTGGTACCTTCGTTTGAGTAGGTCCCGAGCGATCTCGTAATTGCCATCTACGAGGCCTAAATGTTGGACAAGGCCCTTTGCCTCTCCTGTTAACGACGCCAACAAATAGGCAAGCTTCTGAGCCGGGGTCAAATCCCTACGACCGTTAACAATGCTCTCGAATAAATTGTTGAACGCGACCCACTGGTCCAGATCTCCGTTAAAACGTGGTAAATCGAGCAGCGGCAATCTACTCATGAGCGCTGGTGACGCTTCCGACTCCGCAGTAACGCGCGCGTCAGCACTGCTCGACCCCCTAATGCAACCTGCAGCCTGAATAATTTGATCAGCCAGGTCATCAGCCTGATCAACATCTGAATTAATCTTTGTCATCGCGTCCGTTTCCAATTCAAGCTGAAGTAACGCGCGGTACGCATCATATAAATCCGCCATTTGATCGTCTAAAACCTGATACCTAGCCAGCAGGGCCTGCGCACGATCCGGCCTGGAAATATTTAAAACCGCAGAGCCGAGCCATCGTAAAACGCCTGCAATACGTGCGGTATATTTGCCGGCCATTACAAAAAAAAGTAAAAAAAAACGAAGGTAGAAAGATAACGACGCTATCCAAAATTCCGCTTAATAATAATGGCCGTTAATAAAAACAAAAATTAAATGTGGGTAGATAAATCACTACACTACACTAATATACAATGTGAAAATAACCCGTATTAAAAATCACCTAATTTAAAAAAAAAAAAACAACCGTAATAAAAACAAAATATAAACCGTAATAAAATAAGGAAGAAAAACGAATTAACCTAATAATAAAAAACCGTTATAAAAAACCCTTATTTAAACACTAGAAAAAACCGTTACGAAAAATCACTAAATTAAATAAAACTCCGTTATGACAACCCTACACTAAATTATCTAAACTATACAAAACGAATAAACCGAAACCCTAAATGCCGTATTAATAATCTTACGCAACAAAACGTACAATATAAAATTTACAAAACGAACCGAACGATACCTAACTTTTATATTGTACGGCGTAATTAATATAACAAATAAGCGGTTATTTGTTATATTCCGCGCGATAATAACGTTACAATATTATGCCAACCGATGCAATACGTACCCGAATAACACGTATAACCCTGATATAACCACGCGGTTATAAACTACGTGTCACCTAACCACGCTCTGCTACCATCGATTTGTGCCGTACAAACGGGTTCGGGTCCCGCGGCACAACCTACCCTTGAACTACGATTGCACCGGAGGGCATAATATTGTAAAGTGAGGGGAAATGGTACTCACCAGCTCGTTGACTTGTCTCACCTCCTTCAGGTGCCTGGTCTCAGTCAGTGTCAATCGAGTCAAAGTCTGGTTCTGTCAAGTCAATAGGCGCCACCGTGAAGATGCACCGCAAAGAATAGAAAACGCGAAACCGAATTTAGCGACCCTGTTCGCTACCGAAATTGACACGCCCGTTGTGTCCTCGCGTTATCAAGCAACCAACTTCTATGACCTATTCGCACACGTGTTCCCGACCGACCCGCTTGGCTGCTTGCTGACGACCCTTTCTTACACCCCTCTCCGCAGGCCCCGCGCCCGTCCGTAGCGGAGAGGGATTTTCCATCTACCCGCCCGTACGGGATAAATAAAATAAGCGCGCTTACCCGCACTAAACCCGGGGCGCGAAATTCAAAATATGTTAGCCACCGAATGTGGCGAACCCGTACGATCTGTACCGAACAACATCTATACCAAATTTCATCGAAATCCGTTCAGCCGTTTAGGCTACAAACTCTAACAAACATCCATCCATCCATCCATCCATCGAAACTTCGCATTTATAATATTAGTATGATTGATGATAATGATAATATGAAGTATGATTGAATATAAATAAATACCGGTTCATATAATTTTACTAGGTGAAATCCAACTAATTCTTATATTATAAATACGAATGTTTGGATGGATCTTGTTACAGTTTATAGCCTAAACAGCTAAACGTATCTGGATGAAATTTGGCATAGATTTAGAGCACAGTCTGGAAGAACACATAGGCTTATTGCTTTTGTTTGTTTCTTTTTAATTCCACGCGGTCGAAAGCTAGTTAAATCATAATAATAACAAATGTTTCCAAATATATACAAAACGGCTTAAGGCGGGGTTATGGCAAATTGCGCATCTTTGGAAGCATAGAACAGGATTTCTACAAAGATTTGATTCGTGATATTTTAGTATGTGTAACTTCAGTCCTTAACTAAAGCCTCGTGGAACAGAATCACGATTGGACAAACTTTTCTCGATAGATTTATTTTTTGAAAATGTGCCTAATTCTGTAAAAATCACCATATATCTGCAATACAACAACGAAAGTAAAAACTCGAAGTGGTTTATTTGATACACGAGTACTTTATCTTCGGTTAACCCGAAGCTTTTGCAATACATTGATTAGTTAATTTTTAATCGAATTTAATTAAAATGAGCTCCCAAAACCATTCGGATTTCGCGTCAGTCCGCCCGCGGGCGTCGATGGAAGCGGACCTGTGCTCGTCGCTCCGGCGAAACCCCCTGCGCGTCCCGCATTTATGTGACCACGTGAGTGACGGAAAGGGCGATAGTCTGTCCGATAGCTCGCACTCTTTTTATCAAGCCCGAACGTAAAAACACTGATCTATATAAAATGGAACTTCCCACAATACAGAAAGCGCCACGCGAATGGAATATAAATATTAATTATTTTATTTATTTTATTAAAACTTACATATTTCTATTTAATTAAATTTATAATGAATCGGAAAATAAGCTTTTTCATTAAATAATATTTTCCAAATTCGTAAGCGATTCTTTAAGTATAAACGGACGATTTTGTCACAAAACAGTATTATCTGTACTATAGTGTGTCTAAATAATTTAGATTAGTTTGACAATTCATTTCAAATTTAGTAGGGATGGGTTGTGTAAAATCAGTCATGAATCTTATCAATATCGATTTTTATTCTTATAGAAGTTGGAATCGACAGATTTATTGTTATAACTAATGAAATAAAAAAAACGCTGTTTTCTCAAATTAATAATAACCATAACAATTAGTGAGAGTAAATAAATGTTTATTACTACTACAGCCGTTTTGTTATTTATATAGTTCGTATGTTTTCTAATACCACGTGGACGAAGTCGCGGGCAACAGCTAGTTATAAATAAACTTAATGTAAAAATCTAAATCGGAGGCGGGATGGCGCTTCGCGGTAGAGGAGGGCGATACAAATCATATACAGTTTCAAAAAACTATATATTGAATTAATATCTCAAAATCGTATACGGGCTTGTTCGATAACTATGTATTTTCAATAACTATATATTTCTACCTACGCGGTACGACACGCATCGGCATCGTCTGTACGACAGCGTCAAATCGCAAGAGACAGACATATATTGCAGTAGAGCGGACCGTACCGTAATCCGTCGCAATTCAAAAAATCATATATTTTAGTCGCAAGATTTAAACACGATATTTTTGTCATGGACTATTTTAAAGTCTATTACTATACGATTAAAGCTTAGTTTCAAATAAATGTAGAATATCGTATAAACACGATATTTCTGTCATCGACCATTTTAAATGCTATTGCTATACGAATAAAGCATAGTTTCAAATAACTGTAAAATATCGTGTTTTAGTTTTCTGGCATCTTACTAGCAGATTTAAACACGGTATTTTTGTCATGGACTATTTTAAATTCTATTGTTATACAGATAAGGCTTAATTTCAAATAAATGTAGAATATCGTATAAACACGATATTTCTGTCATCGACTATTTTAAATGCTATTGCTATACGAATAAAGCTTAGTTTCAAATAACTGTAAAATATCGTGTTTTAGTTTTCTGGCATCTTACTAGCAGATTTAAACACGGTATTTTTGTCATGGACTATTTTAAAGTCTATTACTATACGATTAAAGCTTAGTTTCAAATAAATGTAGAATATCGTATAAACACGATATTTTTGTCATAGACTATTTTAAATACTATCTCTGTACGAATAAAGTTAGTTTCAAATAACTGTAAAATATCGTGTTTTAGTTTTCTGGCATCTTACTAGCAGATTTAAACACGGTATTTTTGTCATGGACTATTTTAAATTCTATGTTATACAGATAAGGCTTAATTTCAAATAAATGTAGAATATCGTATAAACACGATATTTCTGTCATCGACTATTTTAAATGCTATTGCTATACGAATAAAGCTTAGTTTCAAATAACTGTAAAATATCGTATATTATCAGTATAGTTTTCTGATATCTTACTAGGAGATTTAAACACGGTATTTTTGTCATGGACTATTTTAAATGCTATTGCTATACGAATAAAGCTTAGTTTCAAATAAATTTAAATTGTTATGTTTTAAATTTTGTTTATTTAACCTTGAACCTTGACCTCGTCGCATCGTTCAGTTAAATTTTTTCGAAATGTGTAATTGCGGTAGAAAGTTTGCCTTATTTTCTACACGTTTTAAAATTTAGAAATACGATTTCTGAAGACCTTGTAATTTGTTCGAATTTATTAGACTTTCTAATTAATAGTTCCAATTTAAAATAATAACGGACAAAATTATATTAGTGTTCATTATAATAAAATAAATATATTAGTGGAACTTTAATGATTCATTTCAACCGTGTTATGATTTATGACTCTAAAAAGGTTACGCGAGCCAACAATATCTATATATTATAGTATATAGTTTTGATATCTGATATTGAAAATCGAAATCTGATTCAGGTACGATTTAAAAAAAAACAGATATGACACATCTCTACTTCGCGGCGTTCGATGTTAAGGACACGGCCGCGAAGACCGACGATAGTGATGGGACTCGAGTTGCTTTTCACTCGAGTGACTCGAGTAAGTTTTACATTACTCGGACTCGAGTGAAATTTTTGCCAACTCGAGTTTCAAGTGACTCGAGTCGACTCGAATTACGAGTGACTCGTAACCATTAGAGTGGTTTATACCGAGCCGAGTAAAAAATTCTGACAGCAATTTCAGTTTTTTTTTTTTAATACATTGTTTCTGTTCTTTTGTTGACTTATTAAACTTCATTTAAGTTAATTTTAAAGCATATTTATCATTATCTAAATTGTGTAAGAACATAATAAACTTTCATATTTTGATCTCATGAAAATCCTCGTTATAATAAATTAAATTGGAAACTTTTTAGTATTACATTATAATATTTCAATTCGACTGATAGTTTATATAAGAGGTTTCTTGGTTACGTAGACAGGTTAAGTTTAACGAAAATTTTATTTAATTAATATTTTTATCGTTTTGTTTAGATTTTTGAGTAGCTTTTAAAAATAATATTCTATGTTAAATTAATATTGTTTTATTCGCTTTAAAATTTTGGTTATTCGAGTTTTATATTCCGAGTGACTCAAGTCAATAAAAATCACTCGAGTCCTATCTTCACTCGAGTGGCATTCGAGTGAGAAAGTTACCAGTACCGAGTGACTCGAGTGAAAAAAAAGTCACTCGAGTCCCATCACTAACCGACGAGAATCGACTCACGCGATCTAACCGTGCGGTGCACCCCGCTCATTGTTTGCGCGCGCCTACTTCTTCCCCCCAAAAAACGCAAATTGTCCCGAACACAGCCCCTTAACGGACCTCGCTAAAATTTAACACAGATGTAGAATATAATCTGGAAGTTTACATAGGCAATTTAATAAGTAACGAAATCGCAGGAAAAAACCTAGTTAATAATATAAAAGTTAAGACCGAACTCATGTTTATATTAGCACATCCTAATAAATGTTGAACATTTAGTTCAACACTGAATGATCGATGTGAATGTATTGAACGAGTGAATGTGTACCGCTTAATGAGCTGGTGCACGCGCTGCTCGCGCTCGCGGATCTCGCCGCGCAGCTTGCCGCACTCCTCCACCAGCGCGCGCTTCTGCACGCCGAACATGTCGCGCCGCGCACTTATCTCCACCAGGCGCTCCTTCATCGCCTGACATATCCAACAATACACTCACTATGCTTTTCAATTATGTATTTGCAACAAAAAATACGTAAATACTATTTCACTTATTACAATCGCTCTGGGACAGATAAGTTTTTGCTTCATTTCTCGCGTACAGCTTTTAATATTTTATATAGTAAACCTAGAAGAGAGCGTCCGTGCTGCATTTGTTAAGCATGAAATGTGTGAATTCAACCAGCAGTAGGCCAGCGTGGTTGACTAAGGCCTGGTCACCCCAACTAAGGGTTGTCGTCGCCCCTCAGTGCCGTCGTATAGTAAGCTGATGATGAAGTAAACAGCAAGAAACACTGAGAAGTGCGCAGTAGGAAGTTAGTACTGACGGCGTCTTACAGATGGCGCTCGATGAGTACGTATACGTAAGTGTGCAGTGCGCAGTGTGCAGTGCGCAGTGTGCAGTGTGCAGTGCGCAGTGTGGTGTGTGCAGTGCGTATTGTGCAGTGCGCAGTGTGCAGTGCGCAGTGTGGTGTGTGCAGTGCGTATTGTGCAGTGTGCACTTACGGCGTCCAGCTGCAGCCGGCGCTCGTCGAGCGTGTAGTGCGTGCGGTCGAGTCCGGCGAGCGCGCGCGTGGCGTGCGCGACGCGCAGCCGCGTCAGCGCCTCCTCCACGCGCAGCCGCCGCCACTCCTCACGAAACGCTGTCACATCCTTGTCACCACCGGACACGTTCAGCATCGATGTTTTTAGACGACTTTGCTGAAAAATTTAACAAGCCAGTAAAGAAAGAGTTTTATGCCTAATTTACATGATGTCAATAGCGCTCATAAACAACGCTGGCATAATGTAAACATTAAGTGGCGTCAGTGAGCCCATAGATTCTATCACAAGCGGGATTCTAGCGTAAGAACAGTAGATTTTCAGTTATTATTGTTTCTTCCATTACTATGAAATACTTAATATGCAGGTCTGTGTGTTAATGTGTTAGTGATACTCGCCAAGGTAACGAAGTCCGCGTTCTTGATCTCGAGGTCCCTGGCGAGGCGGCGCATGTCGTCGTGCAGGCGCGCGGCGTGCCGCTCCAGCAGCGCCACGCGCGCCGCGTGCCGCGCGCACACCTCCTTCAGTCTACGTATACACTTAATACATTCTAATTATTATAAAAACACCAGTTTAATGAACAATATTTATTAATTACTACGGCTAATTTTAGATACAATGCTTTTAATAAGTGAGGAAAAAATAGAATAGTGGAACGTATTTTAAACACTTCGGTAAAGGCTGCCCACAATCTAACAGACGTCAACATTTTAATGTAATTTGTAGTTTAAGCGTGGCTTTCTAATTTAAGACGCTGTTACATATTAACTTTCGATAGTAACAAATGCGATGTAGGACGTAGGTATCAGCATTAGATCGGTAGTTACTATAACATGACAATAAAACGACAATAGTATCCAAAATGACCTATTTTCCTGTTCAGCGAGTTCCGCGGAGCACTCCCTCTCGGCCTGCGCGCCCTCCATGTGCGCCACGCGGGCCCCCGTCGTCTCCAGCTGGTAGCACTGCACGCAATATACTAGCCATTGTTAAATACAATTCATTTCACCGGTTAATTCATTAGTGTTTTCTATTACGTACAATAGCGTATAGCGATTCCTTCAACCCTTGCAGAGTACGTTCAATGTTGCGTTGCTTCGTGTCTAATTTACTCATCACTGCTTTCGACGCTATGGAACAAAAGTAAATAAACTATTATTGTTGCCTCGAAGGATGACAATATGTGTTTATTGCAATCGAAATCAACTGCAAGTGATTTTAAATTTTTAAAGATCACAAAAATTATATTTTAAAAAACTAACTAACTAAACTAACGTACCGTAGTAGTATTAAATGTGTTAATTGAATAAATCTCAATTTTACGAATATTATACAAAAGTTTAGAACGAATCTCAATGAAATTTGGCATAAATGTAGAGGATAATGAAAGAACACATAAGCTACTTACTTTTGTTTTTTTTTAATTCCACGCGGTAGGAGTAGCCGGCGAAAGCGAATATTATATTTTCTCAAAACAAAGTGTACCTTTCAACTGCATGCTGAACAGTTTCTCTTCGTTCCTTAATTCTAGAAGCTTCTGATTCTCCATGAAGGAGCAGTGCATCGCGCGCTGCTGGTTCAAGTTCATCTGACTAGCGTATCGCTCCTCTTCCTATTGTACATAAACTGGTAAATATATTTTCAAACAAACATTTCTCTATTAAATTCACTTACATTAAGCATCTCTTCAAGTTGCTTAGCTCGTTTCTCTGAACTTTTAGATTTGTCCGTAGACTCGTGTAATTTTTCTTTAAGTTCTCTGATCTGGAAGTGATAATAGTTTTTTTTTTAATTAGATGTCAAATAAAACTTATTAACATTGACAACACAAACATTTTATCCCTTAAATGCATGATGATGCATTTATACATCAGTCTTATCCAATAGAATAATATAATAATATGATATATATAAATTAACAAAAATCTACTAATATTTTTTAAAATAAAAAAATAGACTATTTTGAAAAAAAAAAAAAACTTTTTTTCTTTATTTTCCCTTAATCTTTGTTCAATTTACTATTCGTTTCAAGAAAAAATCATGCATTTAAGGGTTATACCTTATCGACGACATTTTTGAGCGCGACATCTTTCTGATGCTGTTCCTCCAGAATGCTTTTGTTTTCTAAACGGAGTTTTTCAAGCAAGTTACGCATGTTGCTCAGCTCGCGTTGCATCGCTTTGAACTGCAAAAACGTACAAGTTGAAGTATAAAAAAATCATCAACAATGAAAAAAATATCTTTCATCATATCAAACTATCTTCCTTTAAAGTTACACTACCACAAAACCTTTGAATTAGGATAGTACAGAACCTCGATTGGTCAGTTAAGTCATATTTAAGTCAATACTAGCTTTCGCCTGTGACTCCGTCCGCGTGGAATAAAAAAATAACAAAGTGAATAGCCTATGTGTTCTTCCAGATTATGCTCTACATCTATACCAACTTTTATCGAAATCCGTTCAGCCGTTTAGGCTACAAACTAACAAACATCCATCCATATAAACTTTCGCATTTATAATATTAGTATGTTATCAAGGTACCTCGCTTTCCAGTGTGAGGTTCTCCTCCAAGGTCTGCTGGTGCTGGAAGCGCGTGAGGCTGAGCTGCTGCGCCAGGGAGATGTTCTCCCTGGTGGCCTCCGCGTTGTCCGCGCGCTGCTGCTCGCAGAATGCTTGCTGCTCGCGGCACTGCTCCGTCACCTTGTTAGCTGCTGTCTCCAGCACCACGTAGTCCTACACGAACAAATAACTTTGCACACTGTATGTATTTCTTATATCTATAACCTACACAAACTTTGATCAGAACTTTCATCCAAATAATAGGCTTTTCTATGCTTCAACACTTATTAGGCCAACTTTTGCCAACGACTTCATCGGCGTCTATTCATGTCATTCTTAAGTTAAAACCTTTAAAATTTAGTGTCTGTACCGGGCTTAACAGATATCCATCTATCCTTTTATACTTTTGCTTTTATAATATTAGTAAAGAGTAAAATTATGTCAATGTTTTTTTTATATGTAGTTTTGTTAGAATTTACCTCTTTAATATGTCTAATATCGATATCCCGCTGTCGCAGGTTCTCCACCGCGCCGGTCCACATCGACATCATTTGCTTCCTCTGCTCCATCCCCTCCATCACCTATACAAATATGTTACACTACAACCAAATTACTATGGACAAGTTTATTGTCTTTTTTAAAGTGAAATTGCAAAATACCGTTAAATTGAGTACAAATTACAATTAGTCGACTACCTCAAAGGTAAAAATCTATCTATTTTTACGCTGTTTTATTTAGAAAGGTGTATAAGTTAGATAACAATGTCATGCGAAAAAGAGACAAAAACCACAAGCCAATAGCAGCAAGTAGCAAGATTTTGTAGTAACGGTAATTATTATCCAACAGTAAAGGCCTTCATTGTCATTTGAATTTTGACGAATTCAATTGAAAGTTTTACAAACGTAAACAATAAAATAAAGTTTTTATAATTGCATGTAGAATGAAGTAGGGAACAGCTAAAAAATAATATAACCTGCACAGAGATCCTCTCGCAGGCGCGCTCCTCCGCACTCAAGTTGCCCACGAGCTGGTTGAGGCGGTCTCGCAGGCGGTCGTGCTCCTGCTTCAGCTGCAGCCGCTTTGTCTCCAGACTCTACAAAATAATGATATTAATTATAATCTTACTAATATTATAAATGCGAAAGTTAAGATGGATAGATTTATCTTCATTACTAAACATCTCTAAAACTGCTCAACAGATCTTGATGAAATTTGACACAAATGTAGGACATAGTCTGGAAAAAAATATAGGCTATTTAATTTATTTAGTTTTTTTGGTAGAATAATCCAATACTTTAGCTTTAGACAGGTCCTGTTTAGTGAACTGTTCGATAGCTGTAATATCGCTGGCGTTCCTCTCCAGCGCGGCTCGCCACTCCTGCAACGCGCCGCGCTCCCCGCACACTTCACTCTTCAATGTATCCGCCTTTTTTAAAAGACGCGCAATATTGGCTGGGAAAAATAAAACATGTTGACTTTAGGAAATTATAAAAAAATGCATCGAAGCTTCCAGTACTTCATTGCCCTACTATTTGTAATTAATTAGTTTAATATACATATATTTACAATATAAAATAAGCACAAATTTGCAGTGATGTGACAAGCATTAAGGGCTAATTTACAATAACAAGTGTTCTCATGTGCATATTTAGCATAAAAAAGTGCAGGTGAATAATTCTGATTTGTGCATTGAACATTTTAGCTACATATTTTTACAGAAAGAAACATTAACTTTACACACTTACTATTATTTTCTTACTATCTGATACATGGCAAAAGGCCAGAATTAAAAACTATTCATATATTTATAAAAAACTAATAATACAGACCTGTGCTATTGATCAGTAGATTGTGCTAGTATATGAAATATCTAAACATCATCAGAAGTTTAAAAAACTTTACTTTGTAGCTTGTCAATCCTAGTGGCTGCAGCGCTACTTTCTTTGTTGGACTCAACCACATCCTTGTCAAGTCGGTCAGCTTCTTTCTTTGATAGCTGATGTACCTTTATTTCCTGCTCTAACTGTTGCTTCTGAGCAAATAGGAGACGCTGGAATTCAGAGGAAATTTACAAATAACATATCACAAACTACATTAGATTTTAGATAAAATTGATATTGTGATTATGACTTACAGTATTTTCTTGATATTCAGTATGTACAAAATCCTTGTATTTATTAAGATCGCTACGTTTTTGTAGCTGTAAGGATAACGATTCTTTTAAGGCCTGGATTTCATTTTGTCTGAAAAGAAACACATTTAGAAAACCAAAATACTTTCTTCTTCTTAAAATATTCATTATCAATTTACAAAAAAGAAGCTTACCTCGAAATTAATGTTGTTTCTAAATTACTGTTACTGGTGTCGGCTAACGGAATTCTTGTTCCCTGATTCCATCCCAGTTCCTCAAGTAACTGAGCCATATAACCCGGTACCTTCTCGGGTGCAGTCATTGTCGTAGAATAAAATAAAAATTAAAAATGTACCGATTGCTGATGTGATCAATCTTATCACATATACGAAATCTAATTACTTTAATCGAACCAACAAATTAAACGTCATGTTTGAAACCTAGAAACTTGTAAACAAACAATCGATACATGAAAAGTCAAAAGTAAACAAACAAATGTCATGTCGTATTTTGTTTCTGACTTTGACTTTTCGTTGACAACAGAAAATCGAACAGTCTTGACATAAACCGTAGACAAGATAAATATGTTGAGCCCGAGTGTATTGCCACATTTAAGAATCTTGCCCATAATTCTATTTCGAGAGTAGAGTTTATAGGAATACCGAAGAAAGTATGGATATTATATTAAAGAGATATGTGCAACAGTGTATTTCAATATGACGTTGCTCTTGGTCTTATAACTACCAACGTCTTCCGACCATACATACTATTATATATTAGGTATACTATTTATAGCTATTGATTCAAATATAAACATACTACCATGTATTTGTAGTAAAGCTAAAAGTATCGGCAGCCATTGCAGCATAAATCTCATGATCGTACGTTACACAATTTAAATAAAGATCCGTCTAATCTCTTCCTTTACTATTTCCATTTATTAAAAATGAACAATTCGAAAACAAAATTAAATTGATTGTGTATATTATCAGACCGTTATTATAGCCTTATAAGGATTAGGTAATAAGATGTTGGCACAATTATTTTTTCATTTAATTGCAACAAAATTTTAACGGCAACTGTTAATTTTGGAGTCCTGCTCAAGAATTCGATTCGTATAGGTAATAAAATTTCTTGAAATGCCGCCAAAAGAGTTCGCGCAGTGCTCTAAAAATAACGTGCGGATGGTTCAGTTTCGTGCCATCGCAGCAACACATAGTTCACAAAATTTAACGCCGTTTTTTGTTTCAAATTTCAATTAAATGAGTGCTGACGCAGCGTCCTTACCGTGTCCAATATGTTTACATACTGGTGTTTTCAACTCGGCTCAAGCATTAAAAGATAGATTGATCTACGTCTCCACCAACAACATAACGTGTCCAATATGTCAGGAGTCGTTGTCGGGACTGGATAAATTAACTATACATCTCTTTAGTCACGTTTCGTTTATATCATCTCAAGAATCGTTGAAATTTGGTGAGAAGACGAAAACAAAACCTGAAGTAATAAAACAGGAAAGTCAAATACCTCCTGCAACGCTAAAGAAAACAAGAACGGCGCCGTCTAAAAATAAAGTACCGGCGACTTCGGCACCAGTTAAGTTTGTTAAAATATATCCAAAATTGCCAGTGATTTCTTTGAATACGGTTCCTATTATAGATATACAGGGTGCTGTGGATGGATGTGTTCATAATAATAACCCGACGTATGTACCACCTGTACAAGCTGAAACAAATAGCCTGAATTCCGACCATAAATGTAATGTATGTGGTTTATGCTTTATTGACTCCAACATATTAAAAATGCACAAATGTTTATTGCACAATTTGGATGACAAATCTGATAACAACTTTTCAAGCTATAATTGTCATTTATGTCCTAAAACTTTTAAAATGAGGGGCTCACTTATGGTACATTTAAGAGTAGCTCACTACGGATTTCCTTCCCAATCTGATACAACAAAGTTAAAGGATAAGAATGGAAAATGTGAAATAGAAACTAAGCCTACTACACTGGACAGGAGTGATGGAAAACAGTGGCAGTGCGATGTTTGCCGCAAAAGCTTTACGACAAAATACTTTTTAAAGAAGCACAAACGACTTCATACAGGTTAAACATATTGGTGTTCATTTGAGGTAATACTACTAACAAATTTTCATATCACTTTATACCATTCGTATCAAAAATAATTTAATATTAACCGGGCATTGCGGAAATATCATAAGAAAACATTTAACTTTAACAAGAGGCATTAATTATTGCGCTTTATAACTTCGTTTATCACGAAAATCCACCAAACGAAACTAAGGCATTAATATATTATTTAGACTTGCAGGTGAATTAAATTACCTTCAATTAACATTTTAATTTGTTATATAATATAAATATTATTATATTTTATTAATTTTACGTTACATTTTGTTTCAGGAGAAACACCGTACGCGTGTACACAATGCAATAAAACTTTTACATTTCAACAATCTTACCATAAACATCTGCTTTATCACAATGATGAAAAACCTCATGTATGTAATTACTGCAATCGAGCTTTTAAAGAATTATCGACTTTGCATAATCATCAACGTATACATACTGGAGAAAAACCGTTTTCCTGCGAAACATGTGGTAAGTTTATTTACAAAACATTAATTAACTTTCTTTTATAACATCGACTTTCCTAAGCTAAACGTGTACAGAATTCAAATATAAGATAAATTTAATTACATATTTAAAATTCATTGTTACAGGAAAATGCTTTCGTCAACGTGTTTCTTATTTAGTGCATCGCAGAATACATACAGGCGCCATGCCTTATAAGTGTACAGCTTGCAAAAAAAGTTTTCGATATAAAGTAAGGCATTATTTCCTTCGCGAATACTATAAAATAAGTACATAAAAATAAAACAACAATTAAAGGATCCCGATTGAAAAACTTGTCTCCTTTTTTTCAGGTATCTCAAAGAACACATAAGTGTCAATCTCAGCCGCCTGGTACTGTCATTCGGCAGTCTGGTGATCTAGTAGCAAAACTTAAAAAGAAATACATAAGTGACCCAGTATCTAACAGCAATGAAGGGATTTGTAATAATTTAAATTACATAGAAATATCTGAAGCTAATGCGGAGTTGGTTCGTACTGGAGCAAAATTATCTTTGGAAGACATTGAATCCGATGGTTTTTCAATAATAGCAGAAGCCTTCCCCGAAACCAACCGAAGCCTCGAATCAGTATCAGATCCTCATTACTCTGCACATTGTGTTGATAGTAACGCAACGCAATATAAAACCTTCGAAATATTCGGAGATGATCTTGAAGATTTAATTGATACTGTGCCAATTAATGACAAAAATATCCCATCACCATCAGATATATTAAAAAACTTATGTTTGACTAATGACGATGACTATATATCATGAAAATTAAACAGTTTTGCAAAATACTCAAACTACTCCTAGAAATTATTTCAGTTGCATATTTTTTTAAGCGGCAAGCAGTCCAAGTAGCAACGACTTTGTAAAATGGTGGCATAAAATTGCAATGTATTGTTGTTATTATCAATTTTTTTTTTCGGTATTTGGGTTTTCAAGGTTTATATAATACTTAGAAAATTGTCTTCATGATGATACTGTTTCATGTCCTGCGCACACCCCCTTATTCTTAAAGAACATAGTTTTGAAAAATGAATACAGCATTTTTATTGCAAACTTTTTCAGTTTATTTGGAATTGCTTTCCTTTTCTTTTTAACGTTCATTGTCAATTGCTTATGATAATGAGATCAAAATAGTAATAGAAAATGTAAACTATTACTTACATGGTTCTGAAATGGTTATTTTTCCGTAGTCACTTTATTTAGTATAGTTTTATAAAAGTGTAGCACGAATTTATTTTTAGAACCGTCCTTTTCTTTGACCTTAAAGAGACAGGACCTGTCAGGCGTGCAGAGACTTTTCTATCAAACAAAAACGAAGCTACGTTCGAAACTTGCTTGCTCGACTTGCGTAAATGGGTACCTTTTTAATCACTATATCACTATATATTCATAAAGTCCTAGACCTAACCTGACCCCCGCGAAAGTGGCATAATTAATGTGGGACAATGACAGTGTTTTGCCTAGTCCGTTACCGTAACAGTCAAAGATTCTTTTAAAGTTTATGGAAAACCATAATGTACAGTACAACTTGAGTACAACCGCAATTCATATGACATGACAACACCACCGTGTTGCTGACAATTTATTTGTCTGTGGTAGTCAGAATGAGAAAAAAACACGCTTTGGTATCAGCCAGCTGTTTTATTCCGAGTGTTTGAAAATCAGTGAAAATTTTAATGGGTCAAAATTGAACAGTGTCATTTCATTTTCAAACAGTGACATTTTGTGAACTTGAAGTGAAAATATTATGCTTTGAAAATTCTTACTGAGTAAAATATTAATCGATTTATGATTTTGTCGCTCATTACGACAAATGCTTTTTAGTTTTATTACGTCGTATTTCTGAAACGCGATGTGTTTATTAAAGTAAGGTGACTTGTTCCATTACGTGGTTTCACACTTGAAAACCTTTTGTCTGTGGGTAAGTGATACTTAAAATTATCATATTTCGTTGTTTTATGTATTATATTCGTAAAGTTTCCAAGTAATCGTGTGCTGCTCCTTATGCTATTACTAAATTATTTTGCCATAGATTTTTCGATTATCAAATAACGAAGAACAAAGAAAACCATAAGATATTACGTAGATCATTTAAAACAATAACATTTACTATAAATAAAATGTGGTACGTTTTACTTTAAATAATTTATACAAAATTTCCATTTCCATTTCCATTTAAGATTATTTTGTTTTCCTTTGAGCAACAAAACAATTGTGTTATAATTTCATTAAGACACATCATTTACAGCACTCTTATAGGGGTTAAAATTAGCACAATATTGACTTTTGAATGATATTCTAAAATTATTCCACAATGTAAAGTGTTATATAGCCTTACTTTATATTGATAAGTATAAATAATTACTTCATTTACATTGATCTCTTTACTAAAGTATTACCATGGTTTAGTTTAAGTTAATTCTTAATTAGCAACTAAACTAAGTGCCTTATAAAATTACAGGGTAAATTTTTCACATAGCCTATTTATTATTTTGCTGCATTCTTTGTCTCTTCTGTAATGTATACATAATATTTGAAAATTTCACATTTACTAAGTAGTGCCTGTCCCAAGATTCTAGCAGTATAATGTTACTTGCTATAGAGTGAGTACAATATTATTTTGCAATACTGCATCTTCAGTTGCACAAAGTTGAGAAAATATGTCATTTTAAATCATTTTACAATATGATAATTAGGAAAAATTATAGCCAAATAGTAACATTTATAATATAGGGGTTAGCGCCAACATTGTAATCTAGAAGTGCCGTTTTCACTTTATTTTTTTCACAAATTAGACATGCACATCAATCCTAATTTGCGGTGAATGAAAACTATGATGCAAGATAACCAATCCATACTGGGCTAACATGGTTGACAAAGGCCTCATCACTTCTCACTTAGAATAGGCTTGCACACTCTAGAGTACATGTATCCATATTGTCCGCTGTAGATTAGCCAAATTCCCTTTACACCTGTTTCTATTGTAGTTGTCAGGGAATTGTATCTTGAGTGGAATTGTCCCGTTTTGCGTGTCATTGCATATGAGTCATTGTATCTAGCTGAGTGAGAAAATAATAAAAGAAATTCTATTGTCCTATATTACTAAGAACTTACGTTAATCGGTATCGTTAACATAATAACACATCCTCAATTGTGGCTTTTTTCTTTTGACTGCAAGTTATGTTATTTGTGTTGAATGAACCTGATAATATAATTGACATGTCAATTTAAATAGTCTAATTAAGGTTGATAAGTTTGATAAATCACGCATATTAAGTGTCGAATAAAATTTCTATGAAGGTAAATGCCGTACTTAATAGACGAAATCATAGTAACGTAACATAAGCGCGTAGCGAACAACTATGAACTATCGATACAGAGTTAATTAAAAAAATATAGAACTAAAATTAAGCAGTGCACCCGCCTAGGCGAGCATAGCCGAACAGGTCCTGGTGGCCCCACCACGTCGATTTCGTATTTCTCATTATTGATTTGACTATAAAAACCGAATGAAAAAAAGTAGTGTTTTTTATTTTGATCCATAAGGTATAACTATGAATCTGTCGATTCCAACTTCTATGAGAGTAAAAATCGCAAATGCAGAAGAGACGTACTATGATTTTACACAACCCTTCCTTACTAAATTGTCAAAGTAATCATCCTTATTTAGACAAACTATAGGCGTGCATCGGTCTCGAGCGGAATAGTATTAGCGTAACGGAGGGAGATGTGGACGCTTTCCCCTGTGCTTATTGTTGCGAAACTCAATACTCTAGTCTCTGCATTTGCTATCGTTGCTTTGATTTCACAGTAATTTTTATTTTTGTAACATAAATCAAAATACGATCACGATGACTTGAAGTTTACACAGATAATAGAAGTTAGCACTCATATTTTTCACTTCTACGTTTCGTGTAAGATGCCGCATGAGCAATGCGTTTCTCATACGTTGCTTTACTTGTTTCTTTATCTTATTCCTCTTCTCAGAAGCCAAAGCGTCAGTAACTCTTCTGTTGTGGTGCCTGGTTTGTCGATGGTAATTTACCTTTTACCGTGTTAATCGCTCGACCATTGAACTCCTCATCGCCATACAAGAAGCTAATATTCTGGTCTACAATACTGTTAAAGCTAGCATAGGTCAAACGGTTTGCAGCGTTCCGGGCATGTCGTAAATGTGTTGGCATTTTAGACATTAATTTTCAATACAGAGTAATCCTTTCGATTTATAACGTACAGACGATTATACGAAATTTAAAATAAAAAGCAATTACTATCGAAAGAAATGAACAATGTTTTATTACCAAACCATCGCAACTTATTTTAGCAACAAATTAAAAACTACTGCGTAGGTATTATTATATTTTCGATATTCATAACCACTAATCTAACTTATCTGGAAATATTAAATCGTAATAAATAGAGTTTTCCTAATGTCGTAGATATCCATTTAATTAACTCTCCGATTTTATTTGCTTTGTTTTAAATTAAAATACGGTCGAAATGTTTTTCATTGGTATTGTGAAAGTTATTATAGATGTTAGCGATCGAGTGAGTGTTTGTGGCAGCGGATTGGCACGGGGACAAGGTGAGGTGAGCGAGGGCGAGGCGGCAAACGCTGGGCCGCTGGGCCGCCACGGTATCGATCCGACGAGCGTCGCCGCCGCCGCCAGCCGGCACCGCACCCGCCGATACCCTCGCCTCTCCTCTCCCTACAATGTTCCTATACATTATTAAAACTCTACATCTCTGTATTGTACCCTTCTCAGAATATATTAATTATCATTCGTCTAGAAATGGACTTGTTAAATGCAATTGCAATGTACGGTGTCGTGTCGGATATGGTTTGTGAAACGAGTCTTGTATTGTTGTTTAGCAATATGTTGACCTTGGGATGTAGTATAATTCAAACTCCTACGTTTACTTTATAATCTCGATAGGTTCCGTATCCGTATTTCGAAAGTCAAACAATAAGTCCTTGAAAATAATCTGCATGGATTTCTCTTTGTCCGTCTCAGCTGCTAAAACGGAGATGCAATGGAACAATGAATCATGTGTATGCGAAGGGATTAAAAATGTTTAGTTTTATTGTAATGTGGGACATGGATGTACAGAAAAAGTGCATAAAACACAAAGCTGAGTGTGTGAACATACACACCTGCCTGTGAACCACGAGTAAGATGTGGTTGCATTCGCTTTTGTCGAGAGAACTAGCGCGACCCCTCCTACATATTGTACCTACGATTACTTTGTACGAAAGGTTTTAGAAAAAAATGTATGCACGTAACTTGTGTTACCAGCAATCTTATGACGCAGGTGGCTGGATCCTTTGTAATGCAGCGATTATTACTGACTTGTGTTAGTACAAGGTTGTTTTGGTATCTAACTTATATAAGTATCGTGTTTATATTTATTGTTCTTCCATAGATTTCAAGTACATAATATTGTGAAAGTGAGTTCCCATAAACGACTTATTTTTTAAGAGACAAGTTAAATGGAAAAGTGAAATCTCCGTTAACCAAACAAGTGCTAAAAACGTGAACCATTTTTAAATGTTTTTTTCGTGTATCCAATAATCGATAAGAGTGTCCCGAGAAACTACATTAACTATCCATGGAGTGCATCATAAAATGTTAAAACAGAACACAGTGTATCATGTTTTATTAAAGAGTAGCTAGTAACAAAAAAATACAAATTTAATAAGGACATGAGGCTCCCGTAAAATTTCTTTGTGAAAGTTGAAACCTTGTAATGCTGTAAGAATCGTGTTTGCTTCATACCAACTTCGATAACATATCAGTGTCCGCGGCGGCGCAACCGGCACTATAATTAGTTTATTATCTTTTGTGGTTTCTAATCGCACCTCACGATGCACGCCGCTCGGTTCGCTATTCTCGACTGTGATTGACTTCATCACATGGTTGTATGAAAACTGAAACTGCGTATAAACTATTTTAGATTTTTCTGCGACAGAATATAGAGCAGTCCTTGAGACGTTTGTGTTCGGAAGAAATATTGGCAATGTAAAATATTCATTGATTTTCCTTCGTATACATCGGTTTTATAAAAGACTAGCTGTTTCCGTGCGGTTTTATCCGCATGAAATTATAAAAAACTTTATTTCGTTGTTTGTCATTTTATTCTTATTCATATTCATATTCATTTTACATTTGTCAAATTTTCAATTACAATAGTCAAAATTACAGTTACCATAATAACCTTGCTTCCTTAATAGTGGCAGCTTGTTGTTTATGGTCCCTTTCCCACACGGAGGTTTTCCCAATTTATTTACCCTCTAAGTTTAATAGCGTGAAAATATATAGCCTAAAGCGTGTCATAAGTGTAGGACTTTTTATCAAAGAAAGAATTATTGAAAAATATGCTGTGATTGCTGACATCCTACGCCACAAAGTAGCGTGTGTTTACGCTTTATTATATTAGTAAGAATAAGAATAGAAGTATAGATGAACAAAAAACAACCCCTGCGATTTTATATAGGTACTACGTAACGTTTTTCATACGTGGTCGTAACACTCACAATTATGAGCACGTCATGATCGATTATCTGGTCAAGGTTTTGGAACTAGGCTAGAACAGCGTGTGTCTAATTTTTAATAAAATATAGTTCTTTAAATAAGTACAAAAATTCACTTCAAGAAAATTATTGTATAAAGCAAAATAGTAAAGGTTACAGAATGTACAATTTGGTGTCAAGATTTGAATAATGTGCAAAATTATTAAGTTTACATAGAACCTCGAAGTATCGTGTGGTAGGAGAAAACTGACCGTCCTTGCGTTACAAATACAGCTGGCAAGGTTCTTACAAATAAAATATGTATAAAACGAAAAGCTAACATACTAGACTAGGCGTTTAGTGTGTTTTGATGCGATTTCTTTAATGAGTTAAAAATAATTAGCTTCGAAAATTAATTATTTTAACTAGAAACATTGTATCGTGAGCGTAGTAATGCTATCAACATTTTAAAGTGTCAAAAAGTATTACAATAGGACCTTGTATATACTAGGTTTAAAAATGCATGTAGGATGAAATTGAACATATTTAGTGTTGGAACGTGTTCTAATACAGCATTCAGTTATGTAATCCGACACTCATACAAAAATAGTCGACACCTGTCTCTTAACAACAGAGTTGTGATGTTTGAAATTTTATACGTAGAACATTGCAGTTACAGCCAACTCAGGGGCTCACGTACAGCCCAAGTCAATATTCAATCCTTGAGATCGATCCGAAGGTTCTTTAATTACTTTGAATGAAAAACAAATGAATTGAGAATGTTTATTTTCATTGCCGCGATAAAACGTAAATGGTTCGATATAGACTATTGATTTTAGTCCTTGTGTGATACAAAATTCAGCTGCAAATTTAACTTATTCCATTGTCCACGCCAAGTATTAAGTACTCTGAATGCCGTGAGTAATAACATCGTGACAAGAATATAAATCAGAATCCCAGGTCGAAGTAATCCATTACAAGTTAGTTTTTTTTACAAACCTTTCCAAGTAAATTTAGTATAAAATTTTGCAAGTAGTTAACAATATAATCTATACTTCTATACTAATTTTATAAAAAAGAAAGAATTGTATTTTTGTATGTATTGAAATAACTCAAAAACTATTGGGCCGATTTTAAAAATTCTTTCACCGTTAGAAAGGTTTATCAGTGAGTAACATATTTATTCTTACTTTTTTAATTTCACGGGGACGAAGTCGCGAGCAACAGCTAGTATTCAATATTCTAGCAATAACATTCATCGAAGCAATGTTAGCGTATTTCCTTCCAGTACTGCGGCATAAAAAGTGAGATTAGCTATAAAACATTTTATCAAAACTCTTATGTAAAAGCATTATGCGCACACGAAGTGTTTTATTTATGTTTTATTGCATGGTCAGTTTATAACTTTGATATTTTTATTTAGAATCAAAATAAACGCTTAGACATTTATAACATTCTATTTTTTTAGATTTATTAACAACAATATGGTATCCTTACAAAAGTTGCGTTACAGTGGGCTAAATCAACTAAAATAATGTAAATACAAAATAGCTTGTGATATTTTCGGAAATTAGGCTAACAAATGAGGACACTACAATGTTTATCTGTTACTTGCTGCGGTTTAAAATATGTATAACATACTATGAGTATCGTAGAATTTTATCGAGGTTAATACGATCTAGATTGGTAAACAAGATACATTGGCGATGTTCCCCTGAGGATTGTGATTGACTGCTAGTAATTGAGTCTCCGGTTGCCCTTGCTAACCGTACGCAATCCAACCTTTGTCTCACTATTTGATGCAGGCAACATTATACTACCACATGTAGGTTTCATTACGTACGTTTAGTTTTATTTCGGGTATTGTAAGTGTCCACATTTGCCGTCAAACATAAATAGGCTTCTGAACGTTAATACCTTTAACAAATTTATAAACGTTGCTAAAGCCCATACAGACAGTCAGCTCTCATCATCATCATCATCTCCCCTGACTTATCCTACTCCCGTAGGGTCGGCGCACCAGGTTTTCGTCCTCCAAAGCACACTATCATGCGTCATCTCAGTCACCACTCCCTTCTTGATCATGTCACCTTTCACGCAATCCATCCATCTCTTTCTAGTCAGCTCTGTCAATTATAATTAACTAGTTGGACTGTTCAGTTTCACAAAAATACTTTATCGATTTGAAATGTACTAAAAATCTAACAACGTATAATCTAACACATTATAAATGTGATATTACTGAATTATCGACAAAATAGTCATTCACGATAGCAAACGTAAACAAAGACGTAGTTTACAAACAACTGTTGGAACAGGTTTTTGTAAGTGTGAAAACACATTTCATTAATATACGAAGTGGATACGATTTGACGATACTCTTAAACTAGATTTATGATTGGTGTAACATTATCTAATATAAAAATGTATTATCGTGAGTGGAGGAGCGAGCGAGCGCAAGGCGAGTTCGCCGAATGAGATACAATGTTGTCCTAGTTGCGCAAATTGCGTAACGACCCTACACTTGAACTGAATCTATCATCCGATGGCCCACTTAGACGCATTTAGTTTTTATTGATGTTAAAATATACCATCAATAATACTAGCTCGAATGTTTCTTAAACGTTTCACAAGAGACCGTTACAGCTAACTGTAAACCATGGCGAGTGATGTTAGTTTGTATGCAACGTTAATCCGAGGAGAGGTTGGCTGTCGATTGCTTGGTGTCGCAGCGGTCGCGCGCGTTATGCAAGAGGCTCGGCTGTCACGAAACCTTTCGGCTCCATGGCGGCGCGGCGACGGCGGTAGTGTTACGCCACATCGGCTTTCTCTGATCACCGAACGCTGAAAGCTGTACTTTTGATTTTTGTGTCAACGTTCATATATATTTGAAAACAGTCGAGCTCATGTGTTAGTGCAGACCAGATTAGAAAATACTGAAAAACCAATTCACTGTAGGCTATGTTATAAAAAGTGATACACTTACTTTATTGCTTATTTAAGTGTATTATAATTAAATCATTTCCAGCAGAGCATCGTTTAAGGCGACATTAAAAGACGTGTCTTTGTGCTTTGTTGTACACTCCATTGCCACTCTAAAGCCCTCGGCGTCCTTTGTTCTCCCGGCGAATATTCTCGCCACATATCCGGGTAACCTTAATATGATAATTCCGCACTCTCGAGTATCATTAAATTTTAAACCGCGCCACGTACGGTAAATTATGTTTTGTGAACTAATAAAGGAACTTGCTTAATGAGCTATGAATTTTAATTGGCTAAATAAATTGAAATAATTTCTATTGTCCTTTTATTGTTGTATAGGATATGATTTTTTAGTATTCCGTGTAATACATGCAACTCTGTGAACTTTAACAATACTATTGTGAAACACACAATTCAACGGTGCAACTTAGATTTGATAACTTTCTAACTAAACTTAGATAACGCATAAAAACGATATCGGCTTAACTATTACATAAACAAGCCTGCTTTACTTTTTAGTGGCCACAGAGATTGTTTTTTGTTCAACTAAGAGCTGAGAATGGTAGAACATTAATCTAAAGTAAATGATACTTGTTTCTGTAGCTCTGTGCAAGCCAACGGCGCCCTTCAAACGAGATCGAAGTAACGTTTGCTCAACGGTAGAACACGCTTTACCAACCTTACCGGTTTGAGAGGTGGACGAGCTCTTAGGGACGAAGTACCATTAGTACTAACGGATATCAAAACTTAAATGGATTTGACTAATTGTCGCTAATTATTGTGTTATTCCAAAAGGCAGCAATCGTGGTATCACATACGCAGCGCATCTTTATTTAATTTTTTTGCGGAATTCAAAAATCTAGTTGTTTAATACTCGACAACGTTAAATTTTTAAACAGGAATCTTTTTTTTTTTTTCTAAATATTATACGTGGTTAACAAACAGTATGCACAGTTATAATGCTTAAATAATACATTTAAGGTCATTCCGTGATATTGCTAACCAATAATAAAACATTGTGGTCATATTTACCGCAAGTAATGTACAGGACATTCAACACATACGACCTGTTTTATATCGTTTCAGTTAGAAGTAATATGAAATTATATTTTTTATTTTATTACAATGATCCAATTTAAAATAATACGAGTTGAGTTTCACAAGATTTCAAGATACATCTTATGTTATGTTTACATCTATAAACATTAAATAGAAATTATTTAGTGGAGTCTATGGCTATAAAATAATTACGTCGTTAAATTTTTAACAAACCTGTTTGATGGGCTATGCAGTTATTGTATACCGCATTATGTTATCTCTATTTATAGGCGACAAGGTCTCGCAGCTTATATCTGTGGTCCAACACATCTCAATTAAATCAATTCAAATGGATTAGTAAGTATATCAACTGCCTCATTGATTACCTATATGATTAGTATTCATTTCTGATGTTACAAACGTGAGAACATTTTTTTCTAAATATAAAACGTTCCGAGCATAAGGAAACGTATGCAAGCCAACTCCACGCAGTTGTTGTAAACATAGGTACAGTAAAAATTAGCATGGAGGCGTAGCCGAGGTCAGCGGTGGTCAGCTGCATAAATCCACGATGTTTCGTTATACGTATGTATCCGTTCTTGTTATACCGCGAGACAAAATCTTTTAGTTTTCAAACTTCATGCGCATATATTTGATAGCGAGTTTCTCATACACGTTTAGGGTTGTCAATAATTTCTTGGTTAATTCAACAATGTTAGTGCGAAAGTCCACGGTCGTAAGACAGTAGTTGTGTCGGTTTTTCATTTCATTTAACTTACTACTAAATTATACTTTTTTTAAAGGGTTATCTTGATCAATAGTCAGAGATTCGGACGGCAACCCTATCCATAAATCGATTTCATTTAGTACACAGTGCACCTATTTCAGTCGCACGAGGCAGGCGACGCAGCTACCCCGCGACGACGGCGCGCCGGCGACTGCATGCATACATGGACACATTTTATATTAACCACCTATACATCGTTGTTGCTCGGTGTAATCTCGGCGCTGTCGCACTAACATCTGCAGTGGTGTATGTCGCGCATTACGATTTGACCTTGTATGTATACAAACACGAAACAGGTTTATGGAGCACTCGGCGACGGCCGGCACCGTTTTATTTCTCGCCTAACGTGTCCCTGACGCAAGTATACAAATATACACTGTTTCTAGCTAGATTTGCGATGCTGCTATTAATTATTTTGCTTCGTTCGCCATTTTTGTTGCTATGTAAAGCCGTGCCTAAAGTGTACGTAGCATTCGCTTTCGTCGGTGACATTGAAGCCGATTGTTTTATATGTCAACAGGCAAATAAATTAGCAAATAAGATGCAATATGTAAAGCATATATTCGATTTTGCGTCACTTTTGCGTCGGTGTAAAGAGTACCTACGTAGTGAGATTTTGGCAGTGTTTTATTCTCGAGTTTCTAGTCAAAAAGACATTCTTTCTAGAAGAAAGCATTGTCGCTTTAACCATTGATACCTTATGTTAAACAGCTTCCAGATATAACAGTCACGATAGATTTATATCCCCTACTTATTGAATTATTTTTGTGGCTGCTCAAAAATGAAAGGTGAAAAGTTGGTCCAGTAATGTTTGCTCGTTCAATGTAATGGTAATACATAAAATATATTTAAACCAGTTCACTCCATCACATGCGTACAGTTACATTATAATTAAATTTAGGGTGCCTTAAATACACGACCTTTCATATTTACACAAACTCTTTTTTATTCAAATTGTAAATTAGTACAGTTATGTCCTGAAGAGAAAGTCTAAATATAAATCCATAATACATTTCAGGAAATTTAAAGGAATCAGATTTTGAAATAGTTTGGAATATAGTTGTACATTTGATATTTTATGAACTATGGGATATGAGGTTAGTGAATGCGAAAAATTGGCTGTAAACAAAAGGGCAACCCTTATAGTGATTATTGATATGATCTTTGTTCGAGGAGTACAGAGGGTTAGTGCGGAGGGTTCGGGGCGGTCGTTGAACCGGCAGGCGGCCGGAGCGGTCGCGCGGCCGTGCGTTTGGCCGTCGGGGGCGAGCTGCACCGCACCTCGCTGCAACGCGGTCGTTGACTCCCCCATGCTGCAGCGGCTGATGTACGAATTGATTTTAGTTTCACCCCCGCTGACACCCGGGAACGTTCATTTCTTTACGCGCATAATGTTCATTTTATACTTTGTCTGGATAAATAAATGCGATACCGTAAACATTACGTTTCATTACCTTACGAATTAGCTTATTGACTCTTCGTAAACAAGCTATAAATAAAATGAATCGTACATGTTGGGAAATGGGCGGTATGTGAGTGCATGGCAATATTCGTTCGAAGTATCTGCTTCTTACTTGTAAATAGACGTACGTAACGTCGATGATACTTCGCATAATCCAGCGTCGTGCGAACTCAACAAAACAGATCATAACGAAGGTATAGCATCAGACGACAAACGGCGTGACGCACTAGACTTGAAAATTGCATTCAAAGGCTTGCCTCCGCCTGTTAAAAGCAAAGGTTCAGCGTAGACTAAAATACTTACGCATTTTTTTTTCTATTTATTAGTACATGAGTACCTTTTATACACGTAGATGGAAAAGTATACTTCTCATGTTTCATACCTAATTAAACATTATAAAACAAGTAAAGAAGTTTATTTGGAATTTAATGAATAACACTGAAATTCCAGGCGCTCTATCGCTATGCCTACAGCCAGAGTTGTATGTAAATATTATATGATTATGTATAAAATATTTTTTTTTCAATATTCATCGTTGTGAAGGTAACACATTCACAAAATATCGCTATTTAATAAAAGTATTTCCAGTAGTAAATATTTACAGTAAACATGGTATATATATTCTGGACTAAATTTATAGAAGACAGTGTAATACCGCCCAGTCTATTTCTGTAACGAAGCAGTTGTGTGCTAAGTTTATTGCGTTCCGGTTTGATTGGTGTCGTTTACAAGCAAGTCGCTTGAGGAGCATATTTAAGGTCCCAAATGCATGAATACAAACGCTGTGCTGCATTAGAACATTGGGGCATTATTTGTTTTTTAACACGCGACCCTTCTCAGGTGTACCCAGAACATCCTACGAAGTTTCATTACAATCTTTCTAGGAACACACAGAAATGCACGTTTTGATTTTACTCAATCAGAAAACACTAATCGTATTGCGCGCGTAGTAGATATGTCGTATGCCAAAATAAATTCCAAAAATACTCCTTGGGTCAATCAAAAATAATTGTTACTCAGTTTGTAAACAATATGTAAGAATAATCGTACTCGAAGTAATTTGAAACAATGGATGTGCGTATCAGTGTAGTGGTGTAGTGACGGCAGGACAAACATCCGGAGTCAAGGAAGGTCATGTTGGAATAACAAATCGGTAGCAAGTCGTTGTCGTCGTCTCGTCGGCAAATTCACGTTTTTGCTCGCGTTGCACCGCCCCCGTCTCCCCGCCTCTCCCTCGCCCCACCTCAGTTCCCGCACACGTTCTGATACAGACTTGAATCAAATATCCGACGAACACCCTTCGAAGATTTTCATTCTGCTAAGTACGTTTACCTGGCCGACAGGTAAGTATAACTTGTGTCTACCTGCCTGTCCCACCTGAACGATTATTCATTCGAATGTTTATTTGTTGCCGCTGTCGCTGCCGCTGCACACATGAACGACGCGACTCGAGAAGCGCGATCGAATCGAAACCGGACGGGCTTATTTTAAACGGGACGTTGTTGCTCGGTTTAGGCTAAATGTATCTACCGTTAGAACTGACAATAGCTATACAGCCGATAATAACACTGCCTTATATTTTTCTCTGAAGGCGTAAAACTATGATTAGCCCGATTTTTTTCGTAAATAGCAACATGATACTAATTTTGTCATCCATACTTAGGAAAACTTGTTATTCTTTGATAATCAGAAGACGTATAATGTTTTTGCCGCATTTCCAGTACTATTGTCGTGCAGTTGGTGATTTCTAAGAAGCAGGCAGTGCTCTACACTATTACGATGCAGCTTTGATGATGAATAAATCAATTTTATTCTGTCAAAATAATATGTATGGGAGCATTGTTAAGTTACGCGTCACATTTTAAATATGTACAAACATATATTTAGCGTTTCAATGTTATGGAAAATATCCTATTAGATTCTTGCAAGAGTATAATAATTCATATTGAAGTATTTTTTGTAATCATGATTCATCATATCAATTGATTTAAGTTTAGCCTGAGATCTTTAGTAGTTTCCAATATGTTAAATTCAATATTCACATAAATCCTACGATATTTGAACATCTTTTTAGGTTTGAGTGATTTATCTCGATTGATTTAATATCTTGCCATACGTTGTGAAATGTTTTACAATGCAAAATCGCTCTTGTTTTTCCCTCGCCTTGAAATGTTCATATCATTTGCTCCGCTACTACGTCATTTGCCAGCGTTAACTTTTAAATACCGCAGAGATGTTTGCACAATAACGCTTGACGGTAGTATAAGAACCATTGTCTCATCTTCAAAGGCTAACTGGCGCTAAGAATATCTACTCCGTAAGTTATAAAGGTTCAAAGAAATACAAAAATTGCTAAAATAGTACAAAAACTTACCAGACTTTAGTCTGGACAATTTAGACATGAAATAGAATTACAACTCAGAGAAACTACAACTTTGAAGCCAGCAATGGCCGCCTAATCAATAATACGAGTAGACATTTTAAGACTCCAGGTAGCGCGAGAAATCTCGATAAGATGCTTTACCTCAATGTTGTGAAAATATTCACGATCTCTTGTTGATGATAAATAGTTTGTTTCCACTTGCATAGGTCGATTATCGTGACTTAAATGTATAACGTTATCTCGTTAGATACAACTTGATGTATTCCAATTGTAAAATCTAAGATACTTAGTCCATTTAATTTAGGTAAATTACATTTTCCATATAAGTAGTACTATTTTGAGCAAAGAAATCGAACGGGCTTATCCGGATGGACCGGACACCACAAGAACGGTCGCGGTCGTTCACCAGCGCCAGTGGCCCTTCGCCCCACCTACAAAACCAAGATGCGATGCCACTTGCACATACACAATATGTACACATTCGTACCTCTATTATATGTAGCTCATAATCTAACAAGCAGTTATTAAAACTAATCATTGAACAAATTAAGAACAAAGTTAATTTACATTATTATGACTTCTGGTTGAAGTTTTTCTGATCTCGGTTACCAGGTCATGTCAACGAACAAAAAAATACGCCCTTGATTAAATTGATATCTTTTGTCCACTTTAGTTCCTGTTGTAAATACTCTAAAATTTAACGAAATATACGATTTTAAACGTTATCAGACAGTAGGATAAAAAAAGTTTTTGTGTAGTAATTAAAATTAATTACAGTTGTAGTAGTTAAAAAACAACGAACGAACAAAATCTGTCATTTCCAAGCAAAGACCTATCCATTTAATAGAGATCAGTTGCAGCATAGGATTAAATTTATGCATAAATAAATATTATCTAAAAATTAAGTTCCTTAACAATTAGTTTAATGTCACATCACCATCTCATCATTATAATGAAAATGAATGAGTTATGTACTATTATGTATTTAATAATTGTATACCTACTGTGTCCATCTTCATGTTGTTTTCAATTTCGTCGTGCCTAGTTGGACGGCAAAGTTGGAAATGGTGGAGCCAGTGTTGCTACTACTTGACTAACAACTTCTTTAGTAGCAAATCTGAAAAAAAAAATAACTTCACTTAAAATGTTTCTATATAAACTTTATCTATACCGTTATATTGCATATGTAATCAGATCCCCTACAAGAAAAGACTACTTTTCTCATCTCTTTGCCAACGCTGGCATCTAGTATATACCAAGTTTCAAACCATTTTATGTTATTTCATTAAAATAATTATAAAAAGCCTCACTTATTCATAACCACCATTATTCGACGAATACTGCTTATTCCATTTTTCATATTATGAGTTTGTAATTAAATGTAAACTTTAATTAACAATGGAATTTTACAATTTAAAAATTGGTCTTAAAAAAAAGTACTTTTAGACTTTGGTAAAAATTTTAGAACGTACATGGCAACATTTCAGTTTGACAGTTAGCCAGCTGTGTGTAGATTGAAAAATATGTCGAAAAGCGTATCTGTAGCTGTCCTTGATGTGTCATCTACTTCGATAATTTCATCAAAACGTGGTATTTAAATAGTGAATTTAAGCTTATATTCGTGTTTAATAGTGTTTTAGAATCATCCTAACTAATGTTTTATATGTCTTCTTTGCATCGGTGGCAGGTAGCTTGTACAAATTATTTGTTAAAATGTTTATGTAACGCAGCATTGTTCACATTGCTGACTGTATATTTCATCTTTGTTCCAGATAGCTGCGCAGTGAATATCAGTAGGTGCGGTGCGGTGCTTTATAACGAACGCAAATATTGTGTGCAACGAGTGTGACGTTAATCGATTAGGTGTGTTTTGTGGTGATGTGTTAGTGAGAAGGTGGTATTTACGTGGTGCGGTGGATGCAGAGACAGCGGTGTAGCGGACGCCCGGGCATGGTGCCGGACAGGTAGCGGGCGCGGGCGGCCTGCGCAGGCCCCACACAAGCAGCCGCGTGTGTTTCCCAGCGTCGTCTATGGCCGAGCAACACATCACACCGTCGTCGCACTCTGCACTCACGAGAGAGTCCAACGGGTGAGTCCAATCTATAAATTCTATTACTAGTAGTATAAAAACGCCTAATTCTAAGCCACCGTCGGCCAAACTACTAGCAATTAATTCACTGCATTGACTTGAACTTACCGCAGCTGAATTTGTGTTCTAGTACTACAACTGATGTGTGTATACCATACTTAGGTACCTTTTGTGCAAAGATGTGTTTTCAAATTTCTTGATTTAACTATCCATTCTTTCACCCTTGGCCGAGTCTTGCTTATCGGAACAACAGTTCAAATTGTATTTGGACATTACATTAATAACACTGTTTTGTGTAATTCTAATAAACGAAAAGCTTATATTTTGAGTTTTTGACAATAGTTGAGAATTGTTTATGCAGTATTTGACCAAGTAATGATACATGTGAGTTTAATTCTGTAATATGTTTAGTGTGTTATGTACTTTTTGAATCTAGATTTGATTTTTATAGATCCTGTAGCTCTGTTTAGTCTGTAGATCTGTACCTTATTTCATTGTTTAAGACTATTTCTCTAAAATGAACACCATAATTTTAAACTATTTTAATTCCTGACCTCATGATTTTGCCTTCAAATAGTTTCATACAAAATTATTATTGTGTAGTGTTCAATGTCCTCATTAAAAATACTTTTTTAAAAACTTTCTATCTTCTAGATGTAAATGAAGAGATGTTTTGAATGAAATGGATAATGAGGAATTAGTTGTCATAATAACTATAAACAATACAGATCTAAAACTCTTTCAAATTCCAACAATGTAGGAAATGTAAATTGTACATAATAAATCTAAAATACCACATATATTTTTTTTATGATTAGACAAAATTATTGTTGCAGTATGAGTCACCACTGTCGGACATTTTTTGATTGTCATTGAGTCACAAATAATAAGTTCTTAGAATTCTTAGAAATATGGAGACATTTTTCTTTTATAAAGGCAACATATGGTTGAATTCATAGAAATGCGAAGAAATACATGTCTCTGGCTGACAATATCATTTGTTGTCTATGGATTTATTTTTTGATTTCTTATTTTCATTGAATTTGACTGTACATTCTTGTATTTTAATTAGAAAAAATCTAACTGTTCTTTCTTTTATTTATCTCCTATGTATATAATGGCTTTCAGGTCTTCCAGCAATGTCATTAAGTAGTCCCCTTTTTGTAGAAACATTTCAGTGTACAAGTACATTATACAATATATTTAAAGTTGTTCAAATTCTATGGCTAATTAAATATGGAACAGAATTTTTCTGAGACATATTTTTATCTCTTTCTTTTAAAGGAAGAGAAGAGTGTTGAATAAGTTTTTGTAGGTGTTTTGACCAAGAAAACATACAGTAATACAACTTAAATTTTTATACTCAATCATTCATACATTTTTGAACAAATCATTTTATTGTTATTTCAACTTTTAATATGTTTCAAATGCACATAGCATGATTTTCTTTATTTGATACCAAATCCAACAATATTTATAGCTAAATTTTCTGTTAATGTATAATAATATGTGTGTTTACTGTCAGTGTGTCTTCAAATATAAAATACTAGCTTTCGCCCACGATTCTATCCATGTGTAATTAAAGAAAAACAAATCAAGATCTATTCAGCAGTTTAGGCTATAAATCATAACAAACAAAAATCCATCCCTTCAGCCAAACTTTTGCAATTATAATGATATAAATATAATATAATATATAATGTTATAAATAATATATCAATGCAAGTTACAAAACAAATTCAATGTTTGCCAATTAAGTTAATTACTTAAAATACTTTAATGTAAAATATAAAAATGGTGTGTCAATTAAGTTAAATAATTAAAGATAATGACACAAACAAAATAATTGTTATTAGACAATATTAGTTACAGCAAATGTTTTTGTTTGCAACTTAACTACATAATTTGTACTTTAATAGAAATGAACTTCACCATATGATTAAATTGTTTAAACTTTTGTCAGAAATTAATAAAGTAAATAAGATATAAAATTTAAAAATTGTTTTAATAACTTGACATCCATTGAAATAAAATACCATAGTTTTTCTTGATAGAACTCTTGTAGTTATATGGCTAAAGGCATATTTGTATTGATGCAAATAGATGTTTTGATATTTATCTTCAAAACAAAGTTCACTTTAATAATGTCTAATTTTGTAATAGATTTTTAATGTGTCCTTAATTAACACACATCTTTAAAAAAAATAATGACAAAATAAAGTAAACAAACATTGTTCAGTTAACATAATATTTGGCACAAGCCAACCTGATTTGTTTATTATATTCATATGACATAGAGTAATGTGAAATTAATTTGCTTGTACTATATATAAAATGTTGAGCATTCAGTACTTAAATGCTCAAACAACTTGAAGTATGCTAGCTTCATATAATTGTTACAATTATCATATAGATGTAAATATATATGTATAACAATGATATATGTAATAGATGTGAAGCAAAAGTGCAAATGCAAAAAATTATTAAGGGTCATAATACCAACAAGAAATGATCCAAGTTTTTTATTATCGAAAGCAGGATCTCTTAATAAACCCCAATCTTTTCTGCATTCGTTTTTGTACATCCTGGGTAGTGATGTCTGTCCAAACACATATAAAAATTATTGTACAATGTCAAATATATTATTTATGGTATTGTAATAATTTATTTATATTAAGACTCAGGAGAAACATAAAGCTAAATGTAGTACAAGAATATAAAGCTAGCTGTGGATCTATATATGAACTGATAAGACTATCTTCTTACAATGGCCTAACAATAACTTATTATGCTGTTGTTCTTTTCAATAGATAACTACAGAACCCAGTTACGTCATTGGTAATGTTATCTACGTTTGTAAAACTCTAGTTATAATTCTTTGGTACACAGGTCTTCTCCTAGCAGGGTGGTGGGCGGTCGGTGGTTGCGTCAGGTGCGTCAAGCGAATCGCAGTCGCCGCAACCGACGCAACGTGACGTCGCCCCTGCCGCGCCATACCAACCGACACTCGAGCCGCGTCGCCGCCGACGCTGAAGTTGAGCCGCGCAGGCACGTGGAGCTAAGGCGAAGCTCGCGCCTAGTCAACGCACTGCCCAGGTCCGACTATTCAATATCCGAGCGCTGGTCCTACGGAGCCGACTTCTACGAAACGCGCTACGACACCGACTACAGGAGCGGAGACTCCTGGAAGTACACGAGCGGCACCAACGCGAAGCGTGGCCGGAACTCGTCATCGTATGACCGAAAAAAACATAAACATCGCACAGTTACGACAAGCAGTGCCGCCACAGAGGAGTGCGTCGCGTACTGCACACGCTCGCGAACTGCTCTCAAATCGAACGAGAGTGCTTGTGAGCCATCGCCGAACACTTTAAAACCGCAGACGTTACCACGATTAGCCGTAAATCATAACGCTACTGCGACATCAGCGCAGGAGTGCCCGTTGAATTCGTCCGAAGGTGGTCTTCTACCGTTGGACGAAAGAGATTACGCATATTCTCCGTTCAGTTCGTCGACTATAACAGAGCTCCTCGATTCCGATTATTCCGTGTACAGTCCTACAGCGCACCGCAGGAAGGGCAAAAAGAGGAAGCGATCCACGCATCGTTCTCTGTCGACGAGGAAGAGTAGTTGCCTAGTAGATATCGAAGATTGCAAAAAGAAGTTTAAGATAGATCCGTACAAGGAGGTGGAGGAAGCAAGCGAGCACGCTATATCTGAGTGCCGACAGGAGTACGATTCGGAGAGGCCGGAGTCAGTGGCCGCGTCGCACACCTCGTGCACGTACCTACTGCGCAACAGGCACCGTGACCTTGGCCCGCCCACCGCCACCGTTATTAGCGATAATTCAGGTAATCTACCAATAACTATTATTATCGTTAAACGTGTTACAAACCTCTAGCCAATAATACACATCACTAATGAGTTATGTTACATAGATATTAAATGGTTTGTCCAAAAATGTTTTCATACTTTGTGTTGTGTTTTTTCAATGGGTATACTTTATCTTTAATAATAATTGCTTTCAAATAATGTTAAATTATATTATACAAAACATCAGTCTCGCCGCGGAGTTTATCAAAACCTTTATCGCGTGTATCAAGCGCGTGCATTCATAACTGATAATTTGTGTTTATTGTGACCGTATTTAGTGTAACACATATGCTTTTACAGCGAGCACTTCCACAAACGAACCGGCCCACAATCAGTCGCTGATCGAACGGAAGAATACAGAATTTCGTGGAAGAACTGTTACTCCACCACCCTATAAGGATTTACAAGGTAAATAATTAGTTAATGTGCTAAATGAAATTATTCAGTCATTAGCTAAAATTATTGTTCATTTGCTAATTAATTGGTGTGTCTTGCAGAGGCCAGTTCATCAAAAGCGCCTGCAGAAAGTAAGCTACTTATCGTTCCTCGTGACCTCCCGTATTTACGACAAACTAACGCACGTAGGGTAAGTACAGTTATAACATTTCTTTGTTAAAATTCTGTATCTTTTGTGTGTTTAAGATAAAATTTTTGTGGTGCAGAGTATCGCTGCTGCGACGGGTGCAACTCTGGGTGCTTGCTTGACGAGGGGGGCTGGCAATTCGCAGCGGCAGAGGCAGGAAGCTGCTTCTAAGCGACAGGTATATGTTTTGTAATTAATATAATCTACATTATTAAGTAAAAAATTACCTGTTGGAACTCATGTCTGTTTTGTTTTCGTTCATGCTATATCTCTTTTATATTTCTCTTCTTCTTCTTTTTTGTTTCAAGCTTTCTATACTTGTGTAAATTGTCTTGATAAAAGTATACTAATTGTGTATTTACATATCGTCGTTGAAGTTCTACCATGTAAGTCTCTTTTTGGCTATTTTGATGCCATTCGCTAGAGAATCGGAAGACGCCTCATTTTAACCTATCAAAAACACGTATTCAACATTAAATAGAACTATAATGTAGTACACACAAACAGTACATTTGTATTATTATGTGATAGATGATTAACAAAATTATGCAGTTTAACATCAGTTGTGTTAGTACTTCAACGACGATATGTGTGTCTAATAGTATTGTATGTGTGCAGGTGTCGGGTGCCGAGGAGGCGGGCAGCAGCGCGGCGGGCGGGCGGCGAGCGCGGGCGCGCGACATGCCGCAGCCGCAGCCGGCATCCACGCGACGAGACAAACGAGGTACTAAACATAAGTTTCATTTACCTCAACTTATAAACAATTTAATATTTCTCTCGATACATTTTTCTGTATGCATATATATTGATAAGTATTTCATGCAGGAATGAGATGTTAAGTGTAAATATTTGTATGATTTCTAGGCAAAACCAGTCTGGGTTCGTGTGCCAGTACAGGTGGTGCGTCCAGCCGGTCTCACCCCCAGCCATTAACCACGGTAAATATTTTTCTACAATGCGATCGGATTAATCAATATTTTGTCGAATGCAAGCTAAATAAAAAAAAACACATTCTCTTTGTCCAGGGTGCCGTGGCTTCTACTTCTTCTTCACCGCCGGTGTCCACTTCGGCCGTAGCGATGCCAGACAACGCATCTAACGATGCTAAGCAGAAGGGTAAACATTTTTTTCTAATTGTCAATCTTCGAATCTCCTATGCATGTTTGACAGAAATAGACGACTATATCATCATATATACTATTCGCAATACATAAAGCATTAGTTTCAACTAATCTAAATGATATTTGAAGCCAAAACTGTCAATTGTGATTTTTGAATTGTGTGTTGTTGTATAGCGGCGTCGTCATCAGGCGAGGAGTGCAACAGCGGCGGTGCGGGGGGCGCGGGAGGCGCGGGGGGCGCGGCGGCGTCCGGCGGCGGCGAGGAGTCCTCCTCGGAGGAGGGCGAGGTGGGGAGGCTGCAGGCGCTGCTGGAGGCGCGCGGCCTGCCCCCGCACCTGCTGGGCGCGCTCGGCCCGCGCATGCAGCACCTGCTGCACCGCACAGTTACCGCCAACTCAGGTATTCAATTACATATAACAAACCTATCTAAACATTTCTTTATAAGACTGCGATCACACACATCTCTACTACGATTATAAAGAGGAAAGATTTGGATTTTTATGTATTGAAATAACTCAAATACTACTGAGCCGATATCAAAAATTATTTCACTATTAGAAAGTTACGTAGTTACTCAGTAACATAGGCCTATTCTTAAATTCCACGTGGACAAAGTCACAAGCAACAGCTAGTCTGACATATTAGAGCCCAAAATACAGATACGTTTCAAAATAAATATGTAAATAGTCAGCAAATGATATGTGTAAGAATTCATTTGTCACAGCTAAAACTTAAATCGGCCTTTGCTTTCAGCCGCTTCGAAAGCGGCGCAGTTGCTGGCGGGCCTGCAGGCGACCGGGGACGAGGGCCAGCAGCTGCAGGCCGTCATCGAGATGTGCCAGCTGCTGGTGATGGGCAACGAGGACACGCTGGCCGGCTTCCCCGTGCGCCAGGTCGTGCCTGCGCTCGTCAACCTGCTCGCCGCTGAACATAACTTTGATATGGTAACATCTTTTCTATACTTCATTAAAATGTAACATACGCAGAATATACTTCAGATAATCTATTTAATTTAGAATAATTACGTCCAAAATCTGTCTACAGTATGTTAAAGCGTCTCTAACTTATTGTACGATATATACCTCTAGCTCAGTTTTCTAAATAAGTAAGGCAAAGATATATTTTAGATCTTGCTATGTTATGTGTGTGACAGATGAACCACGCGTGCCGCGCGCTGACGTACATGCTGGAGGCGCTGCCGCGCAGCAGCGTGGCGGTGGCGCTGGCTGTGCCCGCCTTCCTCGACAAGCTGCAGGCCATCACCTGCATGGACGTCGCCGAGCAGAGCCTCACCGCGCTCGACATGCTCTCCAGGAGGCACTCCAAAACCATCCTGCAGGCGGTAAGGCACTACATTACCTTACACATTACTTGTACTTGTTATTGCATATACAAAAACAAAAACGCCTAATCTCTTAAATAAAATAAAAAAGGTTCAATAAGAACCAGAAGAATCAGAATTTCAAATATAAAACTTAAGGTTTTTAAAAGAAAAATGTATTGCTACAAGTGTTTGGAACTCGTTTTTATGATATGAGTCTTATTAGGATCATTTTTCCGTAGTATATTATTGGTTAATTATAATATTATTTGTTTGTTTACAGCGCGGTGTATCGGCGTGCCTCACCTATCTCGACTTTTTCTCTATCAACGCGCAGCGCGCGGCGCTCTCCATCACCGCCAACTGCTGCCAGAATCTCACCCCCGACGAATTCCATCTCGTTAGGGACTCTCTACAGCTACTAGCTAACAGGTAGAGTTTTCAACATTTTGTTTTGCGCGTCGAAGACAATAATAATCTTCTCCCAGACGTGACAACTCGAGCTCCATCTACTTACATGATTCATGAAAAAATGTAATTTCAGATTAACACAGCAAGACAAGAAATCGGTGGAGTGCGTCTGCATGGCGTTCTCACGACTTGTAGACAGCTTCCAGAACGATCCGGCGCGACTTCAAGAGATCGCTACACCAGAGTTGCTTACAAACTTGCAGCAACTAGTAAGTTTTATTTCTAGTATTAGATTGTATTGTAGTGACTGTCTAGATTACATATACTCAGGCTACTTTGTTGTATTTTTCTCAAACTTAATCACCACTAATAGAACCCCGTAATGGTCGTTACAAGGCTCTGATTGCGGCAATATATTAAATAATATGTGATGGTTGTTGCAGCTGGTGGTGCAGCCGGCGCTGATCTCTGGCAGCACGTTCATCACGGTGCTGCGGCTACTGTGGGTTATGTGCGCCGCCTGCCCGCAGCTCGCGCTCGCGCTGCACCAGCGCTCCATCGCAGACACCCTGCTCTGTCTGCTCACCGGCTCAGCCGCACACAACGAGGTACCATACTATTACTATTATTATCACTGTTACATATTAAATGAAAATCCATAGCTAAACACGAGTATCTTTTGTACGCTTCTAGCCTCATCTCTCCTTGTCATTGATTTGTCAGCAAGTGGAGCTGGTGCCGCGGCTGCCGCAGGAGCTGTACGAGATCACGTGTCTGATCGGCGAGCTGATGCCGCGCCTGCCTACTGACGGGATCTTCGCCGTGGACGCCCACCTCGACCGCCCCTGGGCTGGCGGCGCGGACCGCACCGCGCACTGGCAGTGGCGAGATGATAGAGGTAACCGCCATAGTTTTGTTTACATATTCCAACAGATAAGACAATACTTGTTAAAATGAGAATATTACCGAAATCGGCGATTAATCAGGCGTGTGGCGGTCGTACTCGTGGGCAGAGAGCCGAGCGCTGGAGGCGGGTGTGTCGGGCGGCGAGGAGGAGGTGTGCCTCACCACGCTCGGCCGCTCCTACACCGTCGACCTCACCGCCATGCAGCAGCTCAACGACCACACCGGCACCGCGCGCCCCGTGCAGCGCGTCGCCCCCGCGCCGCCCGCCGCCGACGCCGCTGCCGCAGCCGCACCGGGTACATACAAACATATAACATCACACTTGTTCACCAGTGTTCATTTATAAATAGTTAATGTCTATATGCAATCGTTTCCTCAGATCCGCGCATAGCGATGGTGCGCTGCAACCCGTCGCTGGTGCGCGCGCTGCTGGCGGTGCTGCACGAGGTGTACTGGAGCTCCGCGGGGCCCGCCGTGCGCTCGCAGGCGCTCAAGGCGATCCTGCGCTGCGTATACTACGCCGACGCACCGCTACTGCGACAAGTTCTAAAGATGCAGGTCACTACTTCACTAAATAACATATTATTCCTAATTAATTTACTTACCTGAGGCAGTTTGATTTATATCGCAACAATGTTACTTTGTATATTGTAAAGTTTGTGTATGATAGGTGATATCGTCTCACATCGCCGGCATGATGGCATCAAGCGACCTACGCATAGTGGTAGGCTCGCTGCAGCTGGGCGAGATCCTGATGCAGCGGCTGCCGGAGGAGATGGGCGCGCAGTTCCGCCGCGAGGGCGTGCTGCATCAGGTGTCGCAGCTCGCGCACCCCGCACACCCTCCACAGCCTGCACACCCCGCACAGCCCGCGCAGCCAGCGCTCCCCGCGCCACAAGCGCATACACCGAGGCATCACAAGTTAAAGGTAACATTTTTAGAAAGAAATAAAAATTAACGAATGTTGAACGAATTCGTGGTTTTAAGCTTTTTTTATTATATCTTATATCGATATATTTACAAAAACAATAGCGTCATCTTAGGCTTTAACTTAGTGTAAAATGTGTATAAAACGTGTATTTGTGCGTAGTCTCCGAGCGGCACGAGTACGCGGTCCGGCGGAGGTGCGTCCCCGCCCGCCTCCACCTCGCTCACCGCCATCGAACACAACTTGTCTCTCGCCTTCTCTGCATCCGGATCATTCGTCGCCAGCTCCTTACGTGAGTTGTTGTACTTGTACTCTGTATATTATTTATTTCAATGAGTTGTATAAAATGTGATTTAAAAATATTTGATGTTCCAGCTACAGGTAATGAGAGCTCGGAACCTGGACCCACCACGTCAGCATCGACGTATCCTCACACTTCACCTACAGTACATAGGTAAATATATAAAACATTTTGCTTTCCCTAAGTATAATTAATACATTTATTACCTCTTTCTACAGTTAATTGATTAGTTCATGTTTCATTAAGTTTAAGTAATTTAATTGAATTGTATTAAAAGTAGTGTACGACAATGCAGGTCTGGCAGTCCGCTTCAGTTGGCAGAAATGTTAAGACGGAAACGCGCAGTGCGACGGTCGGGCGGAGCGCCGGCGCGCGGGCCGCGGCGTCGCGAGGACCTCACCCCGCCGCACCAGCCGCCCGCCGCGCCCGCCGCCCCGGCGCCGCCGCACGCGCACGCGCACGCGCATCAACCGCAACAGGCGCATGGTCAGTGTCGCAAATCGTCATTTTAATTTTTTTACACGTATATAATTAGACTATAATTGTGATTTACAGTGTTACTCACTGTCACAGAAAAGTGGAGGAAATCTGCACATTTCGATGATAAGCCGCGATCTTTTAATCTAAATCTTTTTCAATGGTACATTTTGTTGTTCAATATACTTTATGATGATTTATAATTGAATGTTTAGCTGTGTCGGTGATACCGTCAGCGTCGCGTTCGACGTCGCGCGTGGGCGGGGCGTCGCGCACCTCGTCGTTCCTGTCCTCGCTGAACCCCTCGCGCTGGGGCCGCACGCCGCACGCGCACCGCGACACCGCCCTGCTCGCCTCCCCGCACGCCTCCACTAATCTCACTGTACAAAACAAGTAAGACAAACCTCATATGACATATTTTAAACTCGAAATACCTATCAGTCACGGCGCAATGGTATCAATTTCCAAATCGTCTACCTCGCTAAATACTCCGTTTTGATTACTATTTTGCATTCCTATTCTAAAAGTAATGTTTTACAACTACACCCGGTTTGAATGGATTATTTAAATATATTTGTGTGTGTGTGTGTTCAGAGAGAAGGTGCGCGAATGGATAGTATGGAAAGCGGGTCGGCTGCAGCGCGAGTGGGGCGCACTGGGCGGCGGCGCGGGCGCGCTGGAGCAGCTGGCCGCGCTGGCGGGCGCGCTGCCCCACGCGCACCAGCGCCGCGCCGCGCTGCACCAGCTGCGCGACACGCTGCTGCACCACGACGTCTCGCCATTCGAGGTACCTGTACATGAACATTACTTATACAAAAAACTTTACAATTAATTCGCCGTCACAAATCTAATATGACACTGTTTTTTACGACAATATCGTTCAGACTAGCTGTATCACGCTGCGAAATGTAAATATTTTAATTTATAATATGAATAGCAAAAGTACCTCAAGTGATTAAATGTCATGTATGGTGCAGGTGAATCATTCTGGAGTGCTGGGCGCGCTGCTGCAGTACCTGACAGGCAGCGCGGGCGAGGGCGCGGAGGGTGCGGCGGAGGGCGGGGAGCGCGACGCGGAGGGCGAGGCGCGCGACGCCGCGCAGGAGATAACAGACTGCGAGGAACGTCTCAGGCTGTTCTTGCACGTCTTCGCAGACATGCCGCTCGTGCCAGAGTAAGTTACATTATACACAAATAGTGCAACAACGAGTTATTGCAATAGCTCGTTAGGTCACTTACAATATTTTTACGATAAATAATAATAGTTTTGATTGTATGTAAAATAGTAAGTTTCAAGATGTGTGTGGTGGTGTTGCAGCGACCGCGATTGGATGGAGCAGGTGTCGGAGGTGGGCGTGGCGAGCGCAGTGGGCGTGGGCGGGGCGGGCGCGCTGGCGGCGCTGGTGGGCAAGGTGAACGCGTGCGTGTCGCACCTCGAACAGTTCCCCGTGCGCGTGCACGACCTGCCCGCGCGCCCCGCCACCTCCGCCCTACGCTTCTTCAACACCCATCAGCTCATGGTAAGTACATACACAACTACATTATTTACATCACTTTTAAATATTATATTTTGTTTCCGAGATTTTTATATTTTCATATCACGTGTATTGTTGCAGTGTGATCTCAAACGTCATCCAAATTGCACCAACCTGAAACAATGGAAGGGCGGTGTGGTACGGATAGACCCGTTAGCTTTAGTACAAGCCATTGAACGGTGAGTGGGGTCTCCTACATTTATAACTCTTTGAAATAGGGATTTGTATAAACATATACAAGCAACGAAAACTGTTATCTAATTATTTTGAGGAAACGCAATATAAAATTTTCACTAATATTAAATTTTATGGTATGGTAACTCGGATTACACAATGAGCATAGTGTAGAACATAGATATTGGTGCATAAAGTTAGAGATGTGTGTCAGGTACCTGGCGCAGCGCGGGTACGCGAGCGCGCGCGCACGCGACGGTTCCGCTGCGGCCGCGCACTCGGACGACGAGCCCGCATCAGACGACGACGTCGAGGACTCGCTCGGCACGCCGCCGCATCCCCACACCACTGAGTAACACACTTATATTTAAACAGTCTTACATCTTACAATTATGCATCACAAATGTACTACTAATATGTTTTACCTGCAGCTCTGATCACAAACTGGAATTCCTAATCGGCGACACGGTGCTGCCGTACAACATGACGGTGTACCAGGCCGTGCGACAGTTCGGCGATCACACGGACGCAGACACTGATACTGAAACGCCTATTGGTACGAACTTCTTACACTGCTTAGATACATATATACATAGTTTAGATTCATTGGACACTTTTTGTATGTATTCATTCCGTGCAGCAAACGCCGGCATCTGGGTGCAAACGCACACGATATACTACCGCGCGGTGGAGGCGGGCGAGGCGCCGCGCGCTGACGCCGCCGCATCGCGCAAAGGCAAGGGACACACCACAAAGATTTCATCGCGACGCAAGCCCGATCTGCTCTGGAACGGTAATATTCCGTTTACACTTTAATAACAGACATATTACTCTACAAAGAACCGAATTTATAAATAATAATGATTGTTTGCATGATTACCAGAGGGCGTAGTGCCGGCGCGTGAGTCGCCCCTGTTCGTGATTCTGCGGTCGCCGCTGGTGAGCAGCGGCGAGGTGAAGGACGCGTCGCTGCCGGCGCTGGGGCTGCTGCGCGCGCTGCACGCCCTCGCGCGCCACTGGCACACGCTGTACCGCGCCGCCTGCCTGCCCGACCACCGGCCCCTCGTGCCCAACTCCGATTTCATCAATCCCAAAGTATGTTATGACACACATCTCCTCTACACGCAGTAAATCGTCAATTATATTTAAATTATTTTTTATTTGGTATATGCGTTGACCTCTTGTAATGGTGTTAAAATTCAACTGCTGAACTTCAACAATCCAAACAAATGCTTGGCGGTCTGAAGTTTTAAAGTTGTATAATTCTAAATCTGCAGTTTTCTATACTTCAAACCTTTAATTTCAGCTTGCTGCAAAAGCAAATCGACAACTTCAAGATCCATTAGTAATCATGACTGGAAATTTGCCACCTTGGTTAAAGAAAATTGCTTATGCTTGGTAAGTCTTGATTTGTTAATTAATAAAACAATATAATGTTGGTATTTTTGTTTATTGTATCTTTGGCATAGTTGATATTAAAAGCAACCTTGTGAACGTGTTCCAGTCCATTCGTGTTGCCGTTCGAGTGCCGACACCTGCTGTTCTACGTGGTGTCGTTCGACCGCGACCGCGCGCTGCAGCGGCTGCTGGAGGCGGGCGGCGAGCGCGGCGCGGCGGCGGCCGACGAGCGCGTGGCGCCGCGCCTCGACCGCCGCAAGCGCACCGTGCAGCGGCACAGCGTGCTGCGCCAGGCGGAGCACGTCATGCACGAGTTCGCCCACACCAAGGCACTACTCGAGATACAGTACGAGAACGAGGTCGGCACCGGACTCGGACCCACGCTAGAGTTCTACGCACTCGTCTCACAGGTTATATAACGTTTCAATTCATATTATAAGATTTTAACCATAACCTATACTAATGTTAAATATTGTAGGAATTGCAACGAGCCGATCTCGATTTGTGGCACGGAAGTGAGAACTTCAAACAGAAGCCGACGTCGTTCGGCGGTGAAATAGTGAAGAGCCAGCCGCCCGTGGTGACGGACCGGTCGGCGGACGCGGCGACGCGGCTCGCCTCCTCGGTGCGCGACGCGCTTAGCCTCGACGAGGAGCGCTCTCCGCAGCCCTCCGACCTCGAGAAGGAGACCTCCATCCCCTCGCCCGCGCCCGACGCCACCTACGTCAACTGGCCCTGCGGCCTCTTCCCGCAGGCCGTCGGCCGCAACGCCAGGGCCTCGCATCTCTCTCGGGTCAAGGCCAAGTTCCGCTTCCTGGGGAAATTCATGGCCAAAGCCGTTATGGATTCTAGAATGGTGAGTTCGGAATACTTGTTTAGAAATACCTAAAGAATTATAACAACATTGAAGAAATAATTTGCTTACTTATTAATCGCAATCTATCACTTATAATTTTAAAGTTAATATTCACAATGATGTTGTAGGTGGACATCCCGCTGTCAGTGTCGATGTACCGGTGGCTGGTGAGCGAGCAGCGGTGGCTGGGGCTGAGTGACGTGCGGCACGTGGCGCCCGAGCTGTGGCGCTCGCTGTGCCGGCTGCGGCGCGTCGCCGAGCGCGCACAGACCCTCGCCGGCGACCCTCGACACACGCCTGACCAGCGCGCACATCTCGTGAGACATACAAACACTATAACTTGAAAGAAAACCATGTCAAAGAACAAATAAATTGCATCTGGTATGTAGTAGCTTGCCAATGGTGTGGTTAACATTGTGTAATACTCGTCAGATCAATGGACTGGAGTTGGACGGTTGTCCGATCGAGGAGCTGGGCCTGGACTTCATCCTGCCGGGCGACGGGTGCACGGAGCTGCGGCGCGGAGGGCGCGACCTGCCCGTCACCGCGCACAACCTGCACAACTACATCGCCCTCGTGACTCACTGGCTGCTCTATGAAGGTCTGCTTTCTGTCTGTCACACCACTACAACCACACTCCTTGCTAACAATAATATTATGATATAGAAATACAGAATTAGTACTAATTAGTAAAAACAAATTTTTTGATTGTAGGAGTGGCGAAACAGATGGAGGCGTTTAAAGAAGGATTTGAATCAGTATTCCCATTGGCAAATCTCAAGATATTCTACCCTGAAGAATTGGAACAAGTATTTTGTGGAAGTCCATCAGGTATGAAACTTCTGTTGCGTAATGAAGCTTTCACAATCAGTATATTTAGAACGGCAATGTCTCCAACATTGCCGTTCTAAATATACTGATATGCCAAACTATTGTCAGAGATGTACATATACTTGTTGTGTTTAGTTTGTCATAAAAGAGAATGTGATGTGTATGTGCAGGCGGCCGCGAGCAGCGGTGGGAGGCGCGCATGCTGGCGGAGTGCATTCGGCCCGACCACGGCTACACGGCGGAGTCGCGCGCTATCCGCATGCTGGTTGACATCCTCTCCTCGTACTCGCGCGACGAGCAGCGCCTCTTCCTACAGTTCGTCACCGGCAGCCCGCGCCTGCCCACTGGAGGTGACATACGCTAACCACTCCTAACGATACAACTCTACCGCCATTATTTTGTTTATACTACTATCTCCAGCCACCGGCAGATTTTTGCATCAATCATTTCTAGACTACATAGATATTTTAAAAACGACTTTTCGGAAAAAAGTTATTACCATCGGCCTGACCCCCCCCCTCCCATAGATCGTCAGCTGTGGACTCTATAATCGTTTTGCAACAATAAAATAGTTAATCGTTTTATGATAATGAATGTTGTTGGCAGGATTCAAGGCGCTGAACCCGCCGCTGACGGTGGTGCGCAAGTCGCTGGAGTCGTCGCTGGACCCGGACGAGTACCTGCCGTCGGTGATGACGTGCGTCAACTACCTCAAGCTGCCGGACTACAGCAGCGCGGAGGTGATGCGCGCCAAGCTGCGGCTCGCCGCCTCCGAGGGCCAGCACTCCTTCCACCTCTCGTGAACTGTGCGTGCGGTACTAGTGTGTGTGAATGTGGTTAGTGATATTGATAGTTGTAATGCTGCGGCCACAACCCTCTTATGTGCAATCAGAGTGATTTATTTCCCCGCTGTGTGACAGACACCTTAAAGTGCTGTGTTATTTACGTTTTGTTCTCTTTTCGTTTTACCTTTAGATTACATAAATATGTTTATAACTATATTTTGTGTTAATTTAATGTGATAGTTTTGTATATTTCTTTATGGATATGTTAGAGATTGGTTCTGAATATGTAAGAGTAGGGTGTGCGGTGCGCGGCGCGGTGCCTGCGCATCGCTTGTAATCGTCACCATGTTATATAAAATATCTTACTACATAAGTCACCTTTGATGGACCATTAAAAATCTTCTTTGAGAGTCCCTTCGAGTTACGATATAGCATTTAATGTCAAACGGTATATGTTTTGATTAAACTCTAAGAATGATAATTGTTTAAAGTTAAAGTGCAAAATTTAATATGTAACATTTCAATAAAACCTATAAACAATACTGATCAAACATGTGTTTTCTTCAACAACCTATATTCCCTTCTTGTATTCCCATCAATGTTTTACTTCTATACATATAATAAAATTGGCGTGTCTGTATCAAAAGAAAAATTCCATATTTCGGAAAGTTGATGTATTTGCTATGCTGTAAATGCTGCGATAACGAATATCGCGTTAAATTTTTTTGTTTGTCCGCAAGCAGCGTTTGTTCCGAGTAATCTCGGAAACGGCTGGGACAATTTCGATAGGACTTTTACTGAAGGGTAGCTGACATAGACGGGCATATCATAAGCTACTTTTTTATCTTAATATTGCATGGACGAAGTCGCGGGCAACAGCTAGTAAATAAATAAAACAAATATTTACAGGACCATTTAATATTTTGGTGCAAAATAAAATGATACATTTTTAATAACACTGTCTTAGATACTAATGTTTTCAAATGATTACAATAACTGGAATAAGCACTACTTACAATCTATAAACCGATACACCAATCATTCAAAAGGGGCTTTATATGACCATTGCCAACCAACCTAAGATAAGACAGGATCCACCGATAGGAGTGAGTTTTCGGAAGTTGGGGTTACCAGTGAAGCAATGGTAGTAACATGTGCCACAGAACAATCCCATTCCCACTATGAAAAATCCACCAGCCTGAAAATGTTTACATACATTAAAAAGGTAATTCACTGCTTCAGAGATCCTTTGTTATGTGCTTAGTACACAGACACTACATATCCCTTTAAAATTCCTTGTAATGTGCATGGATACCTTATCACAAAATTCATCTTATACTGTTTTTATCAAAGGGTTGGATCATTGATAATATTAATGAGTACTGCCATAATTTGTAGTAACAATATGTAGTAATCTTTTGACAAACATGTATTATATATTTTAAGCATTACTCACGATATATGGTCGTCTGCAAAGTGGCACAGTCATCAAAGCTAAAGTATGCAGGAAGTGGAATCTGTTAGCTGTTTCGAAGATCTTTCGTAAATCTTCTTTGCCTTCGGTTGCGGGAAATGTGCGATGCGCACCCATAGCTCCGAGCACCACGGCCACGGCGCCGCTCAGCCCTGCGAGCCTGACAAACGGCCCTGCCGCTTGAGCTAACTCCCAAAGAGGCATTTTTATTATTATAGGTGCTGGTTGAAAAGTTTCGGTCTTCGATTTAAAAACACCCTGAAAATAAAATAGTAATAAAAAGTTGCACTAGTGTCTACTGAATAAAGATAAATCGTTTTTATCGCTATCTACGATGACCTAAGATATTTTTTTGTTTATTCATGCTACATATTACATATTTAAATTTCTAACTTACGATTTGGCGTAAGACATTCATAGCTCCTTCCGTCACCGTATTAATCATAAAAGCATCAGCTAAATTAACCATACCTTTCAGGATTTAGCTGCAATCACTTAGAAATAACAAAATAAGTCATAGAAGAAGAAAGGTAATTTCTGTTTTCTTTATTATTGACAAATTGAAATTGATTTTATATTTTGACGTTTAGTAGTAGGGTTGTACTCTTGTCAGATGAGTTGAATTCCTATTCCTATACAGAATGTCTACTTTATTATAATACAATTTAGTCGATTTTTGTTGTGTGAATAAATAAATTCCATATCTTTACTTCAGGTTCCATATTTTATCAAACAATATATGAAAACAGCAAAATAATTGATTCCATAATTACATTTTACTGTATGTCATAAGATGCGCCAGCGCAGTTAGTAAGTGTAAGTATATCATAGTCTTTTTTTATGAACAAAAAAACTTTATGTCAATGTCAAAGTCAAATAATCAACCTTCAAACTTGTTTATTTCCAATTTTTCTTACGTATTTTGGTTTAGTTAATAAACTAAAGTTCTGTTGCATTTTTTTAAATTAATAATGGAAGACGAGTCTTCGCGTGATGTTATTTATGTTGGATCTCAAACTTATGCGGAATACCCTGGTATGTAAAACTTATAAATATATAGAAATAATTTAGGTACTACTAGATCACCTAAAATTATGGATAAGTAGCCATGCCGGTAATTTTTGTTTAACGACCGAAATTTGTTGTACCACAGGTCAATTATTCGAGCCTAAGTGATCTGAACTTTTGGACGGTTCTAAAATTAATTACCCTTGTTTAAACTTTTGAAATGCACATCTTTTCTTCATATAGATATTCTACAGTTATTAATTATTTAAAAAATTTACAGATAGACCAATAGTAAAACTATTTGAAAGACTGATAGGAAATGATACAGAACAAAATACAGTTTTAACAAAAACACAAATTATGAATATACTGCACAAGGAGTTTGATGTGGATGTGGAAAAAGTTAACTTATTAGAAGTAGATATTTCCATAAACATAATAATGACATATCTCAAAGATTGGCCAGAATGGGATAAATTTGAGAAGGAAATTATGAATTTGGAGTCTCAAAAGTATACTGAAGAAATAAAGAATATTATAGAAGTAAACTATTTAGCACTTAAAAAATATTTACAAAGTAAATTGGATGTTGTAAAGTTATTATTGCCCATATATCTTAAAGAATTGCCACAAAAAGAGAAAATTGAACAAAATGTGGAAAACAAGAGTTTGGATGATGAAAAAATTGTAATGGAAGTGTGTGCTACTAAAGCTCAACTAAATAATTTAATATTAAGACATCCCAAATGCAATAATCATATTTTCAACTGGGAAGAGCCTCAAAATGATAAGTGTCTTTTTCTGACAACAAAAGCAGCTTTACACTGGGGAGGCATTAATATAATTGCCAAGTTAGAATGGTCCCCATCAGAAATGTTAATATTTAAATATGAAAATCGTCATATATCAAAATTCACTCTTGTTAATAAAAAACTCCCGGTCCAACCGAAAAATATTGAACATGCAACACAATTGCAAATGAAATGTAAAAATCAAAACAAAGTAAATATATCTAAAGAACGTATGTTGAATAAAATTCTAAAATATAGAAAAAATAAAAATTCATTGTATAGTATATTTCAAATTATACATGATGATTTGAAAATGTTAACCACAGATATGCCTTCTAATATAGACTTACCGGTTGAGTTTAGAAAACATTTAAGTAAATATAGTTATGTCAGATATATGTATAAAGATGTGACTGACTCAATAGCGGAGAATGGTGAAAATTACGATTTGCAATTAGAAGAGATGGTAGCACCAATCTGTTACTTGAATATAGACCTACATAAGACAAAAAACCAGAAGGAGTACGTGAGATTTGAATGTGACCTTTGCAAAATGGAATTCAAAGGTGAAGAAATAAAACACCTAATTGATCAACATTTTACTATGTACCATAATGTGGAGCCGGATTGGCAATGTGTTAATTGTAGTACACAAATATCGGCTATAGAACTTGCACATATGAACTGGCAACACAAATGTCCATTAAACCATGAGAAAGTATTGCAAGCTCTATTGAAATAGATCTTTAAGGTCTAACAATACATGTACAGAATGGCAAAATTATCTAGCTCAATAAGTGACCCTATTGTCATTAGTTTTCTCAGAAAATATATAAAACATACATATAGACTTGTGGAAATTAGTCAAACTAAATTAAGACAGCTCACTAGCGACCTGTCAATGTCATAGTGTCACAAGATCCTTGTCAAAGTTGTAGATCTATAGTTCTCTAGTCACACGTTCTCTTTTGTTATTTTCTATTTCTAACTCAATTATCTCACAGAACTAACAACAATGTCCACTCATGTGCCGGTGCTCAGATATCCTTGTAAACAAGGTGTGTTGATGTAATGAGATTTAGTTTGTAATTTATGTCTTGTGTTCTCTTACGGTAAATGTTATTATACTATGTACAAAGTAGTATGATATTGTGACAGTTGCCTGTATGACATTGACATCTGTCAGAATTGGACTACTACTACAGATATTAATAACTAGCTGTTGCTTGCGTCTTCGTATGCGTGAATGTAAAATGTAATAAAAAATACAGTCTATTTTACTCATTGATAACATAGCTTTTTAATGGTGTAAGAATTTGTATATACATACAAAAATACAAATCCTTCGACTTTATAATATTAGCGAAGATGGGAAAGTTTAGAGGGATGGATGGATGGATGGATGTTGTTATTTTTAATTCCACCCGGACACAGTCGCTGGTGAAAGCTATTTAATAATAATTGTCTACCTTTATAAATAATTACCAAAGAATAGTAAGGTACAAGTAAGAAATTGATGAATTTTATAGTTGGGTTTTTTAATTTCACCTTAGTACTGTTAAATGTAATAACAAAAAACAAACTGAAAAACTTAGGATAAGAACATTTTAAATTAAGTTTGAATATATTTTTATAAAAACAAAAACAAACTAATGTGCCAAGATGTTTGATATTACTATATTATATTTTCTAATACAAGAATGTGATTATTATAAAAAAATGGTCAGTGTGACCAAACTCATTACTAGAGACTTCTATAAACACAATAAAGGGCAAGTGTATTTGCAGATTGTTTAGTTGTACTGTTACCATATATTTTTATAACTGATATAGGAAAATAAAGCATTTTTACAAACTTAAAAAAATCGTATTTATTTATTGTCATAATTTATCTCCTTGATCAATTTAAAATTGGCTGCTTACTTGTTATCTCAAATGGTGATGTTTCAACTCTTTTTATCTTAATTTTAAAAACTTATGAATGTATATAAATTACAACTTGCAAAGTTGCTTTATATTTTAAGTGCTTGTCCAATATCATAGGGTGTACACAAATCACTATCATCAGCGGACCTCCGCCACATAACCATGGATCGACAGGGATATTTTCGCTTAACATAAATAAAGGCAGCTCGCTTTACTGTGTCTTGTTCACTTCGCTCGTTGGACAACAAACACCAGCATACCTGCAATATAAATATAATATGTAACAGTTATTTTTAAAAATAGACAAATTTTAGACAGATGCGTTGTCTACCCTGAATCGACGGTAAAGGCCGACAGTAAGAGAAAATTCCCCTTCCTATGCATCCGCGCTCCGTCAAATCCACTTCCATTCCTATAATTTCCTTGGATATTCCTATAATGTGGATGGCTACAGAGGAAGAGGAAGACCGAAGAAAGTATGGATGGATTGTGTAAAAGAGGATATGCTTAAGAAAGGAGTGGTTTCAGATATGACGGCTGATAGAGATGTATGGAAGAGCAACACACCATAAGGGATAAGGGCAAGTTGATGATGATGATTCCTATAATTTCCTTAGAAGAGTGACAAAGGAAAGTGGACTAAAATTAGGCGTTCGACACATACTCATCAGACTGTACGTGGATTAGCCTATACTAGACGTCTTATGTGCTATGGTATTGCACCGGGAGAAAAGGTACATTCCTGCTTTGTTGTTGAATTATATCACTATTGTTTTAATGAGTCATCAAGTGGGTTCATTTAGCTTACCCGTCACCGACGACACAGTAGGTGTGTGAGTAGAGGGGCGGGGTGAGGGCGCGCGCCGCCGAGCACCGCGTCAGGTACACGCACCGGCCCGGGGACGCGTCCGTCGCGTGCGGGCACTCTGTATCACCCGACGCCGCTTTAGGTGCCTGACACAAATATCGACAATATTAACACAATTATTTAAATAAATCATAGTATTAAGTCGATGTCTAAACATTTCAAATGTAGGTATAAACTTTATAGGTTTAGTCATAGTTGAATCTTTGAAAAACACACAAATAATATTTATAACAGTTTTATTTACAATAAGAGCTGTCGCTCGCAAACTACGTTCGGATTTTTAAAAAAACATCTATCACATTCCCGCGTGCATCTACCTTCTACCAGCTATTTTTCAGTCAAAGTCCCGTCCGAATCGGTCCATCCGTTCCAGAGATAGCGGTCCGGTCGCCATTTTGACAGCGTGGAATTAAAGAAAAAGTAGCCTATAATATGCCCGTCCATGTCAGCTACTCTTCAGTAAGTCCGGTCGCAATCGGTCTAGCCGTTTCGGAGATTAACCGTAACAAACGCGGCTTGTGGACAGACAGACAGACAGACAATTTTTTTTAAAATGCGATTATCGTTATCAGCAACGCAAATACATCATTTTCCCGAAATGTGGAATTTTTGATATTACAGACACTGCAATTTTATTATATGTATAGATAGAAGATTTTATTAACAAAGTAATCCACTTACGTTATCTTTTGTAAGCTTCAAGACGACTTGCGTTGTATTCGCATAAATAGTGATGGTATCTGTGCTGGTGTCCAGGAGTGGAGCGAGCCAGGCGTACTCCTCCAAGTGATACGACTCCAACGGACTCGATGTCGTGGTAGATGGCGCTGGCGCCGGCGTCGTCACCACATCTACAACACATTAAACCATTAAAACAATGTGACAATACTATATTGAGTAATATTAAAAAATATATGCAATAAAATATCATTGGCGACAGCAATTTATCATTGAATTCTACGTCTGGTACACAATTGTTGTAAACTGTAAACCGTGTAAGGAGACCGTTTAGAATAATTGATCTGTAAGAAATACAGTATTAATGAGCCTTACTCCACCGAAATCGTGGCGTAATCCTCTTGGTATAAATACCTGTGGATAGAAAAAAAATAGAATAAGAAATTAAATATAACGGAAATAGATTATTTATTTCGTGGATCAATGCAGTACTATGTTAAGTCTTTTAGCAGATTAGGGATGGAATTAATATTTATCTTACCCAAATTTCTGTGTCTCATAGAAGTAAAACCGCTGCGATCTGTAAACATATATTTTTTGTAAAAGTTAGTCGACAATAAATGGCTGAGACCAAAACAATGTGACGTATGTAAAATGAGTAATTTAAAAAGCAAATAAATCGCAAGTATGATTAAATACATTATTTAAATAAAGCTCTAGATATGAATGTTAAGTAATATCGGTCAATAACATATTACAGTTAACTAAAACTTACATAAAGACGGAGAAAAGGAAAAATCAGCTCTATTGGATACACCTGTAAACAATCCTAAAATTACTTAATAATTATTAACATTTAATTAGCTCAAAAACACAAATTTAAGGTTATGTTATGCCAAGTTCGTAAAAGGTTAGTAATTAATTATTTTCACATTAATTAGTAATTAATTGCTTTTCTAAATTATTATTCATGGATAATCGTGATAATTAAGAGAATGACGCATGCGTGGGATGAGACCCCTCGCGTCCGACACCATTATTATATTATAATTAATATAACAGTGATCGAATGACCTTGTTAAAATTATGGAGGCTATAACCATTGGTGATGACTGTGTAACTTAAAAACTTGCTTTGGTAGCAAGTAGCAGAATTAAAATATAGTAAAAAATAGTTTATGTAACCTTATACTTATAATATAAAGTGTACTACCCGTGGTTTCCTTCCTTTCAATGCCCGTAGCTTGTTTCCTTATCCTGCAGTTCGTGCAATATTTTCACAAATAATAAACGTGCTGTCGCCAATGATATAATTTAATAAAAATAAATAAATTACATTAGATATTTTAAGCAAGCTCACCGTAATCATCAACTAATAAATCACTCTCTTCATAAGCATGCATGTCGAGCATCGGCGCGGCCATGCCGCTCAGCGCGATCGGATATGCGCCTACAATTAAATTTGGTTATAAATTTTAAAATACACTTAATAATTTGATTTATTAATCTGTATACTTATTTTACAATTTACGCCACGAAAGAAGGGGGAGTGGACAGTTGCACCCCCTGGAAACAACCACAATTATTATTACTTTGAAGTCGGTGTCAGTCAAGGTAGATTCGTTACTTAAACGTTACTATACTTTCAATTGTCAGTTGTTATGGTAAAAATGTAGAAAGCCGTACGTAGAAATATCACTGCATATCTCGGCCGACACCGACATGAAAGTAATAATGATTGTACAATATAGACATAACAGCTACAATAATGGAGGTTTAAGTACTTCAATGAATTATTTCGTAACTTTTTACTGTATTGTTTTCTTGAGAATTTAGTTTTTAGTTTATTTTGTTTGGAAGTCGGTTTTTTTATGTTTAATGTAAGCATATTTTATTAACAATTAATAATGGGAACCGATAAGCGAAATGTAGATGCTCCTTACATCAACTTCCATGCGTCTCCCGCGATAAGCAAATTTGCATGTTTTTGATCCCACCCAATGTAATGAGTTACTCGGCCACAGAGAATTAGCACAATAAGCGGACCCACATTCAACATGACGAATTCAGAGATGTCAACAGTTTCAATACATTAGCGAAACAAACTATTTGTAACAATATGGTATAACCCACAGCAACAATGTATGACGTTAAAACAAATTGTTTAACGTATAGAAAAGGTATTAGATATCAAAATCCAAAATATTTATCACTAATAATATCAAAAATAACTTTTAAAGTGTTAAGAAATCAAAATTAACATACTGTCAGCGTAACCTCCAGCCAGGTTATAAGAGTTAGCTGAAAAGAAACAAAACTATAAATTATGGCTTCAATCAAAGCAATACTCGATTCTGCCAGTCTTTATATTAGTTAGCCTTAGAGGGCAAGTCTCCCCCTCCCGTCACACTTGGTGAAAACATTGACGTCGGTAGTCGGTAGTCTGGTATAGCATTGCATACTTACCGAACATTGGTTGGTGCACGGAGAAAGGAAGAACTGAATCGTAAGATAACGCTGTGAAATATAAAACGATTTATTTAATGTCGATTGCAGTTTTCTTTCTCAATACAATTTAATTTGTTATTATTTTCCATTGTAAAACAAGACTCTTATTTCGGTAGGATCTAATTTGTGGGGTAATTATTGAGATCGAATTTTTTCATATTCTATTTGATTGTTAATTGTAAAATAATCGAATTTAAATTTTGTAAATTGTTTGTTATAATTAAATATTTATGTTATTGAAATATTTTTGTTTATCGCTACCGTTCAAAATATACATAGATTAGTAGTAGATATGTATTTTCTCACCTACAGGGAATTCCGAAGTAGAATCTGAAATAATAAAAATACATTTCTATTACTCTTCTTCGATTCTTGTATGTATAATTTCAATACATACAAGAATCTAAAAAACAATTTTTTCGTGTTTATAATATTAGAATAGATTTGAATGTTATCCCGAATGTCGAAGTTAGTTACCTTTATCCGCAGATTCAGCATTTACAGCACTGGTCGCGTTTGGTTTCACCACCACCAGCGAGGTCAGGCTGGTCACGAACTCGTACTGTAAAGTAAAGTAGTGTAAAGTATCGCAGCGTGGTAACCCATAAACATATTTAACAGCTGGAAAAAAGAAATTCATATAGTGTACCTTGAGTGCCAGTTTGAGCGCCTTCTTAGCCGGGCTGTTCTCGTCGTCGTCCTTGAGGTCGCTGACCTGGCGGTCGTCGAGCAGCTGCTGGATGGTGAGGTAGGCCCCCAGCCGCTCCAACGGCAGGTACGAATCCGGCTTGTCCTCCACCGACACCGACGTCGACACGTCGTAACGTTTCTACAATACGATCCGCACATTAATAACGCGACTAAAAAGAATATGTCATCTGTAATCGTTTTGATAAAGTAATTAGATAAATGGAAACTGACCCTAGACACGTCGTCGAGGCCGACGCCGCAGACGCCGTAGATGTGCGGCGCGAGCTCGCCGGCGCCGGCCAGCACGCGGCCCGCCACCACCGCCTCCGAGCCCGCGTAGAACCGCCGGAACTTGTGCTTCGTTACCGACCCGTCCTTCACCTGCCGGCGACACACCACATCTTAACAACTCGACTCACCAAATACTTGCATTGTTAAAATCACCATTTCAATTGCAAAAATTCAAAGAATCTTATTATTAGGTCACCGATTTGCTACAAAATTCTACAAAAAAAAAGAAAGAGGAAGACCTGGTCGGGCGGGTAGACGAACTTGACGTTGGCGACGAGTGGCGAGGAGATCTGGCGGTAGAAGTCGTGCAGCTGCAGCGCCGCGTCCGACGCCTCGTAGATGTGCCGGCTGAAGCCCACGTTCTTCAGCGATAGCTTGCGGAGGAACGATTTGTCGGCGTCCTCGCCTGTTGCAACCGAATCATGGTTAACAATCATAAAAACACATAAACACACAACCGAAGAACACTATCCATTGTACCTCAAATGTAAAAACAAAATGTAAAAATGTAACATTAAAAAACTGTAAGAATTGACCAATCAAACAACAGTTTACCAAAGGCTAGGGAGTAAATGGACGCCTTGTGGTCCCCGTAGTTCTTCTCGGCCACGACGTTCATGATCTTGGACGGATTGAGTTCGCCCTCGGTCGGCTCGCCGTCCGTTAAGAAAATTATGATTGGCTCCTTTTCATCTGGAAACAATTTTTGTTTTTCTTAGTTATAAAGTTCGGTCTCGACTACAACCTCAAATGGACGTCGTTCGTAAAAAATGTTAACATAAGAGTTACCTTTATTAATTTCACTGTCGTTATTTTCAACTGGAGCTACCTCTTGCTTCTTCTCAGATTGTGTAACTGGTGCATCCGATGTGGCTTCAGAGTTGTGTGCGACAGGTGTGGTAGTTGCAGCAACAGAGGCATTATGGGTTGCAGCACCGTATCTTTGAATGAGTGCAATCGCCGTGTCAAGAGCGGTGCCGATATTTGTTCCTAAACAGAATGAAAAACATATAAGTTAGCAAAAAAAGATAAACGGTTATTCCTAGTTCAGATATTAATAGTTAAATGACTGACCACCGCCGGCGCGCAGTCTGGATATGAGCAGCTTGGCCTTGGCGATGTTGTCCTGAGTGGCGGGCACGGGCGGCAGCAGCGGCGGGATGTCGTAGGACGCGGGTCGGTAGTAGAAGCTGTTGTGGGGCGTCGCCGGACGCTCGTAAGCCGATGCTATATCTAGAATCTAAAAGAAGATTAATTTAAAACTAAGTCGAAAACGGCTACAAGCGCTATTAATATTTTTTATATTTATATAACAACCAGACAAATTAATGCTTACCTGAACGGAAGACTCAAACTGGACGATATTGATGACGTCACCCTTGTTGAGTTCGCCGAGGATGGTCTGCATGGCCTCGATGAGCTGCTCGATCTTGCGGCCGCTCATGGAGCCGGAGATGTCGAGCACGAACACGACGTGCTTGCTCAGCGGCGGCAGCTCGCTCGGCGCGAAGAAGTGCACGAAGTAACCGTTGTTCACCTACAATATTCTCTAAACTATATACCGCCATACTGCACAATACGCGCTCATCCAAGCCCTATACTGCTACTAGTGTAGAATATTTGAACAATGTTTGATGAGCTTATATTTCGCTAGAAAAAATTACAAACATTCAAAGGAACTTCATGTACAAATGTACTCATAGTTATTAGACATTAGAATAAGTATACGGTTCTCACCAATATTTCGTTGGTCTTGGAGCGGTCGACGTCGTACTGCACGACGAACTGGCCCAGCGTGCCCTCCTGCGGCATCTCCTCGTTGCTTTGGAACCCGTACCGGTCCACATTGCGACGCTTACTTTTGTCCTGCAAAAAAATTGACATCAGTTGTGTGTGAAACATACTTAGTTTATTATCTTTGAGATGTGCGAAAAAATCTACTAGTTATTTTACTAATTTACTTTTCTTTACCCTTCAAAATGTTTTAAAAATATAAGTAATAATTAGTTACCTTATAAATTTGTATCAATACTTTCTGTTCGTCGAGGTCGGGTGTAAACGTGATGGTTGCTTCACGATTTTTATTGGTCCGCTTAATAACGGCGTTTTTGTTTTCTGCAAAATAAAATGAACTTAGATTAAATTAACGTACTATATACTGTTCATAATTAAGACTGTTTTTTTTATATAATAATATAATCCAATAGGTTACTGATAAACTGCATAGTATACCACTAGCCTTGTCGGATTTTAATGGTTTTTAGCAAATATTCGCAATAATCTAACCTATTTATTTATCCACTCCAATTATAACGAATTTTAGGAGATGATACATTACAATAATCGATTAAATTTAAACCCAGGACTTCATGATTCGTAGTCCCAATTATTAGCCATTGGGTTATCGAGTTGTAAAAATAAAGTCAGATATGGATTCAATGACCCAGTGGAAGTTAGCGACCGACACGACCGCGTACACCATTAACTTGTCAAACTGGTTAATAGCTGAGGCGCAGGTCGTGTCTTCGTGGACGTTTTTATGGCCAGTGTTTGTCTGGTTTTTCCCCACAGTTATATTGGAAACACTTAAGATCACAATAAATTGAAGTAAAAAATATAGTAACGGTTCACTAACGTTATTTAAGAACTTTGTAAACTTTGTCTTTGAATATTGCCTCAGTATTATAATAACTCCTTAAATATTTCCTTTCGATTTAAACAGCCTCTAAAGTCAGATTTAGTAGTTTTTTACTAAACTCAAGTTTAGTAAAAACCTTTATTCTAATATCACAAAGGCGATTAGAGATTTTATGCCATGTATTGTCTTAGAGTCTCACGTAGCTGTGTTTAAGGAAAATGATGATAATGTGTAATAAGGTCATAGTGCATTGATAGCGATCAAGTACGTCAAAGCAAGTCTTTAACCAAAATGACCGAAGTAAACTGGCATGGAGAAATTTATTGGACAATGCCGAAGCCACCCTGCGGCTGCGTTGTCTGAGATAATGACGTCAAAGTAAACATACGTGCGTCTTCATTGGTAGCGTCGACTTCGTTGCCGGTGCGTATCTCTGGTACGCGCAACACGGCGATGCCCTGCGTTTCGCGGATGTGCACGGTGACGGTGAGGCGCGGCACCAGCGCGCCGGGGTGCAGGTTCACCGCGTGGTTGTAGACGCCGTTGCGCCGCGACAATAGTTCCTCGTACGTCAGGTTGAACACAGCGCGGGACTTTGGCTCCACATTCACTGATACCGTGAACACGTTGGAGTCACGAGCTCTAAAGGTTGACAATAAAATTGTTATCGTATTTACCAAAATTGATTAATAGACATTTTCAACAGTTCATTACTTCACTTACTCTGACGAAGGAACTTAACTATAAAGCTCGAAATTAATCAATGTCTTTAGAGGACAATTTAATTGGGAGAAAAACAAAGTTTGCACATTATAAATATGAAGGAAATTTTATATTGGCAGTTGATACGCACTTGGCAGCAACATGTGCGGCGCCGATACCCTGCGCTACCGCCTGGTTGTAAATGTTCTTGGCTTCTTCCTTCCCCTTAACGTAAGCTTTGTAAGATTTCCCGTCTAAAGTCCTGGAAATAATTAAAATAAAATATTCATACCTATTAACTTTCATAGATTTAAACATTATCAGCTGGCAGAACCAGATCTTTAACTCGGATCCCATTGACCAATTGTATCACAGTATATTTCGTGACGTACATGACGAATCCGCTGATGAATGCCGTCTCCGGCAGCAGCACCCTGAAGGTGTACTCCTGCGCGCGGCGGGCGGGATTGTGCACGTGGGCGACCACCGCGGTGCTAGCGTAGCGTAGGCTGATCTCCGACCGCACCGCCATCTCGGTGAGCGCGATCGGTGCGTTGGGCTCTTCCGTCGTCGCCTCTGTCACCGCACTCGCCGTCACATCAGACGATGTCTGTATGAGAAAACACAATATAATTCTAAAATTCAATAAGACGCGTATGCTACATGGATATCGATAAGAAAGTTATAAAAAGTACTTACGTCATCGCTGGACCCTGTTGTCACTACTAAAGTTTCTTCGGACGGTAGCGCGTGAGGAAATGCAACCGTCACAAGTAGGGACAGGCATAACAAGACGTGCAGCCCGCGTGACGTCATTGTGCTACAAAACAAAATAATAAATCAAACACTGAACAAAGAATTTAAATAACCGGCAACTTATGATTATGGCAAAATTCAACAGCAGTTGCTTCATTTTTTAATTAGTTAAATAATGTTATGAAAAGATACATAATCAGGTGACCTTCTTGCTCATTTGCCGCCTTTTCGATATAAATAAAATTATCCCGTGTTTCGCGAGATTGTACTGCAGTTTTGTTGATAACCTGTCACCGACTTATCTACTCGTACAACTCACACTTGTGAACTAGAGAGGAGAGATATCAGTCTTCCTTTTGGCACAGTCCTGACACACCTTCCTTTTTCACATTCATCTATCTACGCATGTGTGTTCTTTTCTTCTAATATTTCTTATTGTATATTTATAAGAAAATTACCAGTAATCTAAAATGGTGAGCTGGAAACAAACAAACAAACAAAAGCTTTCCATCTCCTATCGAAATGGAAAATCATGAAAACACTAGTTTGTTTGCTTTTGCTAGTATAGTTATTACAATTCTTTTTATGGCTTACTAATCAGTTTTTGTAATTGTTAGTAAGGAACCAAAAGTAGTACTTACTAAAGTTACGATAAAGTTATGGAATAATTGAGGAGTACGCCGCAGGAAATCTCAATTGAATTATGTTTAACACACGACCGAGTGCATAATTTTCAATGGATTCAAGGTTGCTACGCAGATTTATTCATATAAACACGTAATGCAATACAAACTCAAAAACAAATATTTTGAGTGTAAAGCTTTTATATAACGACTAGCTGTTGCTCGCGATTTCGCCCGCGTAAAATTAAAAATATAGCCTAATGTTACTCACAGATTAACCTTTCTAACGGTGAAAGAATTTTTAAAAATCGCCCCAGTAGTTTTTAAGTTATTTCAATACATACAAAAATACAAATCTTTCCTCTTTAAAATATTTGTATAGATAACGATTTAACATTAAATTAAAGATTCTTAGAATAAATGAAAAGAAACAAAAATCATCATCATCATCATCATCATCATCTCCTTATCCTACTCCCGTAGGGTCGGCGCAACAGGTTTTTGTCCTCCACATAACTCTATCATACGTCATCTCAGTCATCACTCCCTTTTTGATCATGTCACCTTTTACACAATCCATCCATCTCTTTCTAGGAAGAAACAAAAATATAGAATTAATTGGCAACGATGACTTTACAAAAAACAAAAAAAAAAAAAAAACAGTACACTAAAAAGTAACGAAATAATTTCTTGAAAATAGTAAACCTCCCTTATTGTAGCTGTTATGTCTATATTGTATAATTATTATCACTTTGATGTCGGTGTCAGCCGAGGTATATGCAGTGATATTTCTACGTAAGGTTTTCTACATTTTTACCATAACAATTGACAATTGAAAGTATAGTAACGTTTTTAGTAATGACTGACACCGACTTCAAAGTAATAATAATTGTACAATATAGACATAACAGCTACAATAAGGGAGGTTTACTATTTTCAAGAAATTATTTCGTTACTTTTTAGTGTACTGTTTTTTTTGAGAAGATTTTGTTTTTAGTGTATTTTGTTTGGAAGTCGGTTTTGTTTTTTATCAAAAAGTTTATTTATTTCTCGATTTTTAGTGAATCTAGACATCGCAGTATAATAATCACTAGCTTTCAAACAAATAATGAGTTATCTAAATCGATTATCTAAGAAATTAAGTAAAGAACTAATACATCGTTGCGATCATTCACTCATAATTCGGTGCGGCCCGCGCGCCGTTGTTGCCCGTGAGTTTTAATATTTTGATAACTTCTAGAATCTTGCACAGAATTACATACTGTAAAAGGCAATTACGATCTACATATAATACTCTATCGTGAAAACATATTTATTTGGATAAGGATTCATACCGAACACGAGTAATAGCGTTGAAAGTGGGGTATAGATTTTGATCGAAATTTTAATGAAAAAAGTGGTTATTGTGCGACAACCTTAATAGATAGATATATGCTATCGCTGAGTTTTATTTAGCAAATTTAAAGGGCTACAATTCTTCCATACATAATTTTTGTGTAAGTCTTATAGTTTGGGCTACGTAAGCATAGAAAGCAAAAAAGACACCAAATTTCGTCACGCAATTTTGAGCTAAACTATTTAACTACGCCGTAGTCTTTGACTCCAAAAATCAAACAAAAAAATGGGACCCACCTGCAAGCACTACCTCTCGGATAAAAAAGAATTTTCAAAATCGGTCTACCAGGGGCGGAGTTATGCCGTAACACACATAAAAAAAAAAAACAAAAAAAAAAAAAACATATGGACGAATTGAGTACCTCCTTCTTTTGGGAAGTCGGTCAAAAATAGCGTAACTAGTTATATTACAATTATCTTCCTGTTAAGGACATGGGTATAGTATAACTATTTAACGGCTACAATACTGACCGGTGCAGTAAAGTCATAACATGGTACATACAATATAAATTTTTCGACTGTATAGCATAGCGACATTATTAATGTAATTGTACCGGGCATAGCTTATTCATATCATAAAGTATTCGGAATATGTTTAAGTTTTAGTTTAAACTCGGTAATTTAAGCGATTGCGACTTATCTTCAATTGATAAACAAAATAAGATCTCACCGTGACCTATAAACTTAGACAGTAAAAGTATTTAATATAGTTATCTATGATTTTTATGGATTAGCAAGAAATAAGGAATTTTTCATCGAATAAAATATGAAACTTCTGTGACGAAAATAATTGTATGCTTACAAACTTTGGTAACTTGGAAGATCTGGAGAACAAAAATACAACATAAAACTATACTTGGCATATAAATAGGAATACTTCAATGGGCAACGTGTTAACTTGATAAGTTACGGTTTTTCCCCGCATAAACATAATGAAATATGTGGATATCAGAAACTTTCTGATAACCTCAAGCATACAATAATAATTCCTACGAACATTCAATGATTAAGGGATAATTCTTCGAAGAAAAACAAGGTCTGAATGATTAGAAATAGAGTCCAACAATTGGTCTGAGCTACTTCTCTAAGTGCTATCGTGAACCTACGTGATTCGACTACCGAACGCGTCTCATGCTCCAAAACAGCAATCACTTTTTTTCTGTTTAACTGTCTTTGATCACAAAAATTTGCCATAAAAATTGTTCCTATTTATGATCAATCGAGGTCATCAGTAAGCACGTCCCACTTATGATCATAAACAAATGAAGCTTTACAATCTGTCGGAAAGTGGATTTTTACAGCCGAACACCTCTACAAAATGTTTTGTCGGTTATTCTATTTGCAAGAAACATATAATAGGCATGTTATTATGCACAAAATATCTTTAAAGTCTGGAATAACTACATAACACTTGTTAGTTAACAGCCGATGGCAAATAAAGTGAGACGAGAAGTGACACATTTTATCACATTGAAACTACATTTCATTCAGATTGCAAATATAGCACAAGTAATCATTGTATGCGAGCAAGCATTGATTGATTAGTCACTGGCTTTGATTGAGAAATAAGAAAAAAAAGAGAGAATTGTAATTGACCGGCCGGCGCAGGAGGCCGATGTTACATAAAAGAATTCATACTCACTCGTTTGTTTACGCTCAACAAGATGATTGCATCAATTGCCGCTCGACAGCGGCACGTTCCGCATTCGATGCCCACAGGCCGTGGGTAAATAATATTGTCGGACGATGGGCGCTGGTCGACGTGTGCCCCAGTCGGTGCCCGCCGCGAAACTCGTCACAAATCCGGCCGCGGCCACTTATATGTTGTTGTATATTTACCTCTGTGTGGTCGCATCGTGGGCTTCCCGACAACGCGTTAGCTACGCTTCACAGACACTGACTCTCAAACTATTCATCTATATTATAATTACTATTATTACTACTAGTTCTATGACTACCCTGCTACTGATTGCCAGAGTTTAATCGGTCACCTAGTTATACTAAATCTTCAGTTTGTAGTCTCCGAAACGCGCTTTGCTAGACTCAGTCTAGATGATTGGCTGACGAAACCCATGTACCTACCAGATGTTATAGTAATTACGGGGTATTTTTAATGAATTGCACCTACTCGGGTAACGTTCTCGATAATACCAAAGTATTACCGGGCGACTCGAAGGTCAAAACGTCTTTTTAATTATCAACGTTTGAGAAACGTATCGATTCCCAGAAGTCGTAAGATCAATACAAACAATTATATTTATATCAGTGCCACTAACAAAATAAGCTACTTAGTTAGTTGTACTACTTAACAATTTAATAATTTATGCAATAATCTATTGAAAAACCATGTATGTCGTCAGGGTTGGCATCTGCCCCCACCTGGAGAATTGAAAAGTACTTCGGATAAGTTCTTATAGTAATGGTAGCTTACGTCTTTTGCCCCAGACCCAGCCTACAATATTGGCTGGTGACGCCCATAATAAAAACTTTATATTTTTTTAGTGCGTTTCAATTGGAAAGTTCAAAGTTTAGGCTGGTTTTAAGACCTTATACTTTAGTGTGAAACTTTCATATTTTGTTAAATTTGTATAATTTGTTACGAATAGATAAAAAAATGATATTACTCTCTTAAACTTGTGATTTAACAGAATTATTAATCCTTTGAAATCAGACAAATTAATCAGAGGTTCAAATAATCATATCCTGGTCTTAATTTTTAAAGTATTAATCACATTGTAAATCGCATCATCGGCATCTAGAGACGTTAAGAAAACTAAGTATTTAACTACAAACTTAGTTATTTCTTATTGTGTTTTTGCCAACTGGTGGCGATTGGTTCCCAATTAAACTTTACCGAGAAGTCTATTCATCTGGTTAAGCACGTTTGTTAATTTAATAATAACCGTTACATTGAAGTAGTGTTTTGAAAACTTTGTTTAATTTACGTCACGACTTCTTATCGATGCTTTGGAATGCTGAAACGCTTAATTAAAAGTTAAACTACTATTAATTTAACTAAGATAATACATCAAAACAAGCTATCATCCTGAAGTGAATTTTATTAAAATAATTAAATATCTGGACAACAATGCACACACGATATGGCCCAAACAAACTTACCAATTACGACGTAAGTTGGAATTCCCCAGGGAACTAACCACAAGGCGTTACGTTATTTTTGTTTTTTATAATAGCTCTTTATTAACCTATGTTTTTGTAGAGATGCGCATGATTTTCCTTTACTCAATCATCTTCTTAGAAACAAACATAAAGATAAATTTTCCATGTATCGTTATCAATTCCTTGGAACGAAAAAAGCAATGTTGTGTCAATAATGTTGTTTTTCTTGAAACTATTACATATAAAGGGTAACATAGTTTTTGATACATTTTACATTTGGTAACTTGACTTGGCAGAAAGGGAGAAGAAAGTACCAAAATCGACATCCATGATACGGTACACCTCGTTCAAGTCGGGGCGCTTACCTTCGTCATTCGTCTGCATTCGAATGTTTGATAATCTTGTACTCATGCATTCGACAATTTAATCCATTACTGTGGGCTTCCATACGAAACAATTATTAAATAATATTGCTACCCCTTTAAGAGTCCGGTAATTTAGGGCGGAACCATTCGCGGGCGACAGATACTTTTATATTTTTGTCGTTTTTTTTTGTTAATGTTCTATGTAGTAGAACTATACCTTCCATCAGCGATAACTTTTATTGATTATCGATGCAAAAGAAAAATAATGAAGTCTATTATAAAAAAAAATGGTAACTTCAAAAACCGGACATTAGCGTTGATAATCCTTTCCACCAATGGTCACTTACCATAATATTTCAGGCATCTTCAATCTCATGTTTCAAATAATAAGGTATTGTTTATTCTGTCATTTTATTGAAAAAAAAAATGAAAGTAAGTGAAATAAATAACATATCATTATATTTTAAAGAAATATTAATTTGTACATTACTTTATTTCATCTTAAAGAATATCTCTTATAAATTAATTCTCAGTAGAAATAGGACAACAATGTATTTAGAATATAATTTAAAGTTTTTTTTAAAGAATTTAATTCAAAGTACCATTTCAAAGTTTATATAATAAAAAATTGAAATATTTAATATGTAATGTTAACATAGTTATACAATTTGCCTGCTTACCGCGTGCATTAGCACAATTGACTGTTTCTTTCTATTCTATATTAGATTAGGTAAAATATGATTTGAGTTTATAAAGAGAATCACAGCTTAAGTAATGGTGTCGGCAGAGGCCGTCCTTGTAGGTGAGGCCCAGTGCGGCTCAGTGAGACACAGTGCGGCTCAGTGAGACACAGTGCGGCTCAGTGAGACACAGTGCGGCTCAGTGAGACACAGTGCGGCTCAGTGAGACATAATGCGGCTCAGTGAGACACAGTGCGGCTCAGTGAGACACAGTGCGGCTCAGTGAGACATAATGCGGCTCAGTGAGACACAGTGCGGCTCAGTGAGACATAATGCGGCTCAGTGAGACACAGTGCCGCTCAATGAGACCCTTACAGTCACAAACATTCACAATAATTCCTTACATTTGCAAATACAAATGAAATAATTACTTTAATAATATCATTTTTAAGTACATTTAATTTTTAACATGCTCATTGTAACAATAAATTTGGAATCTGAAAAATATATTGTATCTTTAAACGTTGCAATCCATTATAAGAGATTTAACATTTAAAATTGTTAGTTTGTGTGCATTCGCTACGATAACAAGAAAGTCGTGTGTGAAATATTATCTTACAAATATCATACAATTTTAAGTTCAATTTCGTTGGCTATAAATAGCAATTAAATAAAAATAAAAAAACAATTTATTGAACTTGATGGGAATAAATTCGACTATCGACCAGTCAAAAACTATTTACACCATGGCATCCTTTCTTACAATAACATACACAAAATAAAATATACAATATGCTAACGTTTTCTACTTCGTATCGATAGATTCAACATTGGACAGTGATACCAATCACAAAAATATATCTAACTCTTTAGTATAGGATATAGCTTCATAAGATTATTGCGCTACAGGAATGAGAGTCCATTCACCCGCTGACGAGCACAACACAACGCTTGGCACCTTTTGAGTATTAACGCTATACACTAATCAAAGTTCATTCAGCACCACTACGAACTAGGGAGGCACATGCTTCAGGTCGACGAAAAGGAGTTCGAAAAATATAGAAATAAATACAATGCTATTCTAGTTAATTTACAATCGCACCATAATCTGGCCTCGGATGCAGTCCTATAACACTGCACCGCCAGCGTACACGCACACTGCCACCCGCACGTACACGCAAGAAAACAAACAAATACTGCTGCTCCAGGATGTGTCGCGAGGGCAACTTGCGTTGACATTCACCAATATACAAGACTGAGCTTAGCTCAAAAACTTCAGTCACTAAAGTCTGATATCGTTGGTGGCGGCCGCCAGCAGCGGGCCGTGTGTGCGTCGCCACGAAGCACCGTTCAAGGAGTCCTCCTCAGTTACTATATACTCCATCTCGCCGCCCTCCCTGGACGTCTCTCGCGCCACGGCGCCCGTCGTGGTTTCAGCTTTCGGCGTAAGATGTTCGCCGTCCTCGTTGCGAACGAACGTGCGACACTGGACGTCCTCCTGCGGCCCGTACCTGTGCAGACTGAGGAACTTGAAGCTTGCCACTATTGAAGAATTAATCGGTCTCGTTTGTATATTGACCGTGGTGGCGGAGCGCTCTATTCGCTTATTACGGTTTTCAGGCGGGGCTAGTTCGAGCGACTGGCCCCGCCCGTACAGCCGAGACTGGCCGAACCGAGGCGTCAGTCTGCCTATAAGGTTATCCTCTTTGCGCACACCTTTAGCCGCTTGCGACTCGTCCGGCGGTTTCGGTTTTTTCTTCAGGAAAAACGGCGTCAATCTTTCGGTAAAGGGCCGCGATGTGTTTGTGCCGGCGTCGTGCACGTTCGACGTCGAGCTCGACGTTTTTAGGGGCTTTATGGAGGTCGGCTGCGTCTTTATAGGATTCGACTTCCTCTGTATACTTATTCTCGAAAACATTCCAAAGTCCTCTTTTTCCTTGCGATCTATGGAGCCCTCGGATTCCAATTCGCCCGTCTCGCGCTCCTGTCCCTCGTCCTCGCACACTTTCAACACGCAGTAGGTGTCACGTTGTAGTTCAGCGAGGAGGCTGTCGTCGTTGGAGACGGTGTCGAGTTTGCAGAGCGGCCTGGCCTCCGCGGGGCTCTCGCGGCCGTCCCGGGCGCCCTCGCAAGACAAGCTGTGACAGGAGCCGCCGGTGACAGGCACGAGGGTGGATCGCTCTCGGGACCGCCGGAGTTCGACGTCCGGTTTGGGTAGCAGTCTGTTCCTGGCGGCGGTGTTGCCGCGCGGAGGCACCGCGGGCGGGGCGTCCTCGTCCGAGGGCTGCGCGTGGCTCATGAAGTTCGCCATCAGCTCGTACTCCTTGCACCGATTGGAGACGTCGAGGTCGGGCCGCCTGGGCGCGAGGTCCGGCTTGGGCCCTCTCCGCGGGGGCTCGAGCTCGACGTCGACGTACTCGCAGAGGGCGGGCGGGGCGGAGAAGGTGGTCCGCATGGGGGAGAGCCGCGCCGGCTTAGGCGGCCGCGCAGGCTTTTCGGTGGAAGCGTCGCTGTCTTCGGAGGGTTCGTGTTTGAGGCAGGACATGGTGAGGTAGCCGCTGCCCGTGGACTTGTTGGACTTGCCGGAGGAGCGCTCGTCGGCGAGGCGCGCCAGCTTGAGGGACTCCGTGCTGGAGCCGATGTCGATGGAGGTCTGCTGCAGCGGCAGCGTCTTGCCGTCGAGGTCGACTGTGGGCGACATCTCGCACCTCCACGTGCGCCAGAAGAAGGAGCCGCCCTCCGCGCTCGCCGCCGCCGCGCCCGCCAGGTGAAGGTAGTTGTCGTCTCCTATCGGTGCTTGTCTGAAACAAAACTTAAACTATAACTCTTATTTTGCACTTTTAATTGGAATTAGAATGTTTACTTATAATGTAGCTTGTCTACAAATAAATCGGCTAGTGTAAAAAGTAATATTGAATGTGATGCTCCACTTACTTGCTGCCATATTTGGTCTCCCTGGCGAGAGACCGCCTGTAAATGCGATGCTGGTGTTCCAGGTCGAAAATTGTTTTCTGCAGTTCACACAACGTGGACGCCTCCGCCTCGCGTTCTTCCAGCGTTGCGCCATCTGAGGGATAAAATTCGAAATACATAAAAAAAATATTACTTGTAAAATGACTGTCAATTTTTTTAACGCTGTCACTGTTGAACAAATGAAGATTTTTGCTTTTGTTTTTGGGGGTTAGTTACCCACGGTGTTGTGTGCAGTGTTGTGTGTAGTGCGGGTGTGTGGTGACGTGTGCAGTTACCGTGCGGGCGGTGGCGGCGCTCGTCGAGGCGCTGCGCGTGCGCCACCAGCAGCGCGTGCAGTCGCTGCAGGTCTCGCGCGGGGTCGAGGCGCAGCGCGAGCGCCGCCGCCGCGCCGCGCCCGCGCTCCTCCGCACAGCCCTCGCCCACGCCACCCCCCGCACCGCCCGCACCCACGCAACCCTCCGCCTCCGCCTCCGCACGACCGCAACTGATGCAACAATAATACCTGATTTACATTTAGACAGTAGCACAGGCCTGTGATGAACTATATGGGATCATTGGCGGCAGTTCGTGATTAAATTATGCTACTGTTGATTTTCACCGCTACTGGCCTATTATAATGGCATAGTGTAAATCATACTAATATTATAAATACGAAATTCAGATGGATGGATGGATGTTTGTTAGAGTTAGTAGCTTAAACGGCCGATCGGATTTCGATGAAATTTGGTAAAGGAAGTACACATAGACTACTCACTTGTGTTTTTTTTGAATTCCATACGTACGGAGTCGCAGGCGAATGCTAGTAAAGAATGAAACTCATGCAATTGCCATACTCGCTCGTTAAGTGACCTTACGAATGTAGATTTAGTATTAAAAAAATGAATTAATGAAACAAGGGAAAATGAAAAAGCCTATTCTGGTTTCTGTGAAGCAGACTACAGAGTTGATAAGGGTAGTAATGCAGTATGAACCATGTCCAGCTGTCGCCGGCGTAGTAGCCGGCGTGCGGCGCGGCGGGCGCGGCGCGGCGGCACAGCGCGCCCAGCAGCCGCACCCACTCGGCGCGCTCCACGCAGTTGTTGGCCTGCAGCAGCAGCACGCGCTCGCGGTGCACTGCGCAACACACACTCAACATATATCTACTTCATTAACAGTTATATAAACAACATATCGATGGGTCAAAGGCTATTTGTTTCAACTGCCATTTTAGGCGATATTGACTTATATATAAATAAATAAAAGCTGGATGAAGAAAGACGCCAAAAAAAACTCGTATTTATAAATTTTGATTAATTTCAAATTAAGTTACAAAACAGTTAAACGGCACAGATTATCAGATGATTCCAATTAGGAAGATATAACTGAACTGAACAAGTGTACTAACCAATTTGGAAGATATTGTTGGCGCCGAGCGGCGCGCCGGCGGGCGGGCAGTCGAGCGCGGCGACGGCCAGCACGCCCGCCAGCGGCAGCCGGTGCGCCGGCGCCTTCGCCCCGCTGCGCGACCACGTCAGCTCCCCGCTGCACGCACACAGACATACATTAACGAAAAACTAACATCACTACCAGATTGCAATCTATATTAATATCACAAAAGGAAAGATTTGTATTTTTGCATGTATTGAAATAACTCAGAAATTACTGGGCCGATTTCAAAATTATTTCACCATTAAAAAGCTGCGTTGTCACTGAAAAACATGGGTTATATATTTTTTAATACCACGCGGACGAAGACGCGAGGAACAGCTAGTATTATATGTGATGTAAAATTTATAAAAATAAATGTATATTGTATGTAAACTCGCCTGGTGAGCCTGAAGTGTCTCCGCTTGGAGTGCGCGTGCGCGGCGCGTGTCCAGCGGCGCCGCGGCGAGCCCGCGCCCGCGCGCGCGCTCTCCGACCGCTTTATCATCGTCCTGAAGTAAACGTACACACATAAATACATATTATTATCTATATTTTAAAAAGATTTTATTATATGCCATTTTGAAGTATATAAGTCATTTCGCTATACACATCGGTACAGACATGTCTAATAATCTTTTCATAACAATTTTTTATTAATTTAAATTGAATTCAACTTAATAGTTTAACTCTTATAGTACAGCGTATTTACTACAAACCCTATATTGAGTCTAGTGCAATATTTCAAATATATTGACTTTGTTGTAACGTTCCAGTTTACCAACACAGCTAATTATTTTTAAATTATAACATCAGTCAACAATCATTAAAACAATTATGATATGAACTTACATCAAAATAAACACACATCATAAAGGAATAAAAGCACAATTTATAAAAAACAAGCTTCCAACAAATCAAATTATTTTAACACAAAGAGAAAAAAGCAAAACAAGTAATACTCCAAGCCAACATATACGAACAACGAAAATGTACACAAACATAAAACAAACAAAACATACCCATATCTAGTCCGAGAGATGCAAGAATGAAAATCGACTATTATTTCACCTTTCAATATAGTTTAATTTTATTTCGATATAAAACTTACCCTTCTTTGAGTAGGACAGGAGACTCTTGGATATTGTTGTTCTGTGTGTCCGAACTTGTGGAGATTATTTCGAGAAACTGCTTTATTGCTTGCACCTGAAAATAATAAATAATTACTTAGTTTATGAAAAACTTCAACATTAATAATGATATTGTTTTTAGTAAGAGAATGCTAACGAGAAAGCGGTTACCTAACATCTTACTAATATTATATTATTATTATAATATTATCAATACGAAAGTTTAGATGGATGGATGTTAGTTAGAGTGTCTGCACAGCAGAATGGATCTCGATTAAATTTGGCGTAGACGTAGATGATAGTCTGGAAGAACACAGAGGCTACTCAGTTTTGTTTTTTTTAATTCCACGCGGGTGAAGTCGCGGGCGAAAGCTAGTCTTAATTTAGCTAAGTTACCGCTGCCCATAGACATTTGTAAGAAGTAAAAAGATGGCATACGGGAGTCGTATAGTCGTGTCCCCTTCCTATCTCCTTCTCCTTCCCATTCATAAAATGTAAAAGGGAAATATAGCGTGTAGTGTCTATGTGTGTACTAACGTGTCTGGGTGTGCAGAAGCTGCGGTACAGTTCCGCCATGTACTCCTCCTTGCAGACCTGCTGCGCAGAGCGGCTGCTCACCAGGTTGCCCAGAGACTGGATCGTCTTGGAGATCAGCGTCAAAGTGCGGTTCGTTTGCGGGTCCTGGGTATATTACTTCATATTATGTTACCAACATATATGTAAGGATATAAGAAAAGGTTAAGTTAAATTTAGTAGGGAAAATGTCAAAAAACACGTTACGATACAACAACAACGATCGAAACCCAGAGGGGTAAGCAGAGACTAGGGACTTTCATTTAACTCGATCCTGACTTTATCTGTCGCTTCTACATCCATACACAAAATAAAGTTCTGACAATGTTTTGAGCTCTTTCACATACTTCACCCAAACTACGTATAAGTACTTTTAACACGTATAATGCTAATTTTGTAGCATGAAATAAATATTTTGACCATCCACTTGCCCTTATCCCTTACGGATGGTCGGCACAGTATGTGCTGCTCTTCCATACATCTCTATCAGCCGTCATATCGGATTCCATTTCTTTCTTAAGCATATCCTCTTTCACACAATCCATCCATACTTTCTTCGGTCTTCCTCTACCTTTGTAGCCATCCACATTCAGTCTTAACACTTTCTGGTTTATGTCCCCATCGTCTCGTCGCATAACATGTCCATACCACGCTAGCCTTTTGCTTCTCAATTTCTCCACCACTGGCGCTACTTTCAAACTTCCTCTAATGTACACATTCTTAATTTTATCCATTCAAATTTTATTGTAATAACTTACAATCTGTTCAGTGGTGAGATCGAAGAGCCTCGGGCCGAGGATGGCGGGCGCGAAGAACCGGAGGAAGATGAAGCCGGAGACGACGGAGTAGCGCACCTCCGCGTTGGCGGGGAAGTGTCTGGCCGCGCACTGCCGCAGCGCGTCGAACAGCCGGCACATCGCCGCCGGGCACGTGCCGTACGACGACGTTATCGCACCGAACACCTGCACACAACACTATTTTCAATAATAATCATTTAAAAAGCGTAAAAAGAAAAAAATCTTCAATACAAATTTTCATATAACACTAATTTTTTGATGGCAATAAAAAGTTTATTTATCTATTTAACCCTTTCAAATAATGTAATTTCGATAAACTGTACAATCATTATTTTAACATGGATAATAATAATAACTCATATTCATTTTAATCTTGAAATATCTTACTAAGCCTAGTTTTTTTTTAAATATCAACAACGGTTATTATTACTCGTGCGCTGAAGCTTTACCAATGGCCGAATGACGTCACGCATTATTTAGCGCGGATCGAGTTCGATACTAGTTGGAGGGGATGGGGGAGGCGTTGGAAAGCCTTATGCGCTAATAATTTAACACAAACACTAATGGAATTTTACTTATTAACATAAAAACGCTTCCTAGTCGGTGTGTATGCGTACCCTTTCGACATAGTCCTTGAGGTTGGCGAGGTTGGCGGCGACGGCGGCGGAGGGCTTGACGCGCGCGGGGTCGATCTCGCAGGGGCGGCGCTCCGCCAGCACGGCGGCCAGCGTGGGGCGCAGCACCGCGCGCAGGTACGACGCGCCGCTCAGCCGCATCGCCTCGTCCATCATCTTGGACACCAGCGTGTTGCCGCGGAATATCGTCGTCGCGTCGCTGCAATCAATCGTAACACTACTGTCTCAATTTATTTATTTTTATTGACATGACAATTTTACATATTTTCATCATCATCATCACCAGCTCACTATACATCCCCACCGAGGGGCTCGGAGCCTACCCTAAGTTAGGGTGACTAGGCCATAGTCAACCACGCTGGCCAAGTGCGGGTTGGTTGACTTCACACATATCTTTGAATTTCTTCGCCGATATGTGCAGGTTGCATCACGATGTTTTCCTTCACCGTAAGAACGTCGGGTAAATTATGTACATATGAAAATTCGAAAAAATCGAAAATCACATTGCTACATGGCGGGATTCGAACCCAAGACATGTAGATTACAAGTCAAGTGCTTAAACCACTAAGCCACCGACGCTCTTTACATATATTTCATATTACATATTTTACACATATAAATATGGAATGTCACGCCCCCTGTTGGGTACAGGTCTTCATTTCATTGTCACTATCTCAATACTAACACAAAATACAACTCTAACATGACGAAACTATCTTAATTCATTCGTTTGTTTTAAACTAGCTTTTGCTCGCAATTTTGTACGCGTAGAATTAAAAAAATAGTATAAACATAGCCTATGTTACTCAGTGGTAACATAGCGTTATAATGGTGAAATATTAAAATCGGCCCAGTAGTTTTTGCGTTATATCAATACATATAAAAATACAAATCTTTCCTCTTTATATTAGTATAGATATAGAAAACAGCATCCAATAGAAGTCCACAAGTCAACATATGTACATTATTTAAACAAGAGTAAAAAAGTAAATGCTGGTTAGAGAAAAGATATTGAGCGTGTAGTATACAAAATAAATAGTATTATATACTCACGTGAGCACAGAAATCTCAGCATCCGCGAGCTCCTTAACGATGGGTACAATGAGATCGTGGTGTGTGAACAGCCTCACCAGCGGCTGCGCGGCGTCCGTCTTACTCGATACTATCTCTCCTAAGATGTATACGGCGGACGCCGTTATTGGCTGAAAGTAACAACCGAAATGTTTTTTAATTTACAAAAGAAAACATAAATGAAAAATGTATCTAACAGACTTATGCTGGGTTTCTGAAGTTTTCATTTATTTTATCAGTAACTAGTGATTCATAGGTGTTAGATTGACCTAAGTTTCAACAGAGTAAGACTCAAGTTACGTAGTTCGGAAACGCATTTCATGAAGTTATTAAACCAAAAGTAACGAATAGTTAAGTGTAAAGACACATATGTTAATATTCCTTTATTTACATATATTCGTCTTCGATCTAGTCTACTATCATAATGACATTTCTTTCTTTTCTCTTCACTGACATGCGCCGTCGAGTTTCCGCATGCCAGATACATCGCCACATCCCCCCCCCACGGTGTAAAATGACCCATACAAATCCATTAAAAAAAAAATACATAGAATTAAAAAAAAAAACTGAAGAAGGAGAGAGTGTTTACATGCATTTAATTCAAGATGGTGTATGATGGATGCTAGACTTGGATGGGCAATCTAAAACGTACTTTGCGACCTGAACGGGTCGTGTAATCAGGAGGGGCGCTATTTGATGACTGTTGTGTTGTATGTGAGCTTTGTGGAGGAATGAATGTAACCTTTGGAGGAGAACTAACAGTCGTAGGGCAATGGTAAGAAAACGATGGAGGAGAAGAGAGAGTGAAGTCCGGTTTCAAAGACTCTTCTACATACGCTGGCTTCACCCGGTCAAGACTTACTTTAGTGTTTTTATTTCCAATTGTAATAGTTATGTTTTTCCTGTCATTGCTTACTACTGGGTGTGGCCCGGTATATGGAGGCTTTAATGATGCCCTGACTGTATCGTCTCTTACAAATACATGAGTTGCCTTATCAAGGTCTTTAAAAACAAAGGGACGACGTTCTGAGTGATGTCTTGCTGGAACAGGATTTATGTTTGACATGTGTCTCCTTAGCTCCGAAGCAAAGTCAGTGACTGAAGGAGTGTAGAGAGTGTACGGGTTAGACGAAGGAGCAATGAACTCGCCAGGCAGCCGAAGTGGTTCTCCATATACAAGATCAGCTGTGGATACACCGAGGTCTTCTTTAAGTGCCGCTCTCATTCCAAGAAGAACTAAGGGCAATGCGCTGTGCCACGTTCCTCCATGACACATAAGAGCCGCTTTAAGCTGGCGGTGAAACCTTTCTACCATCCCGTTCGCACATGGGTGATAGCTCGTGGTACGGGTTCGGCTGACTGAGCAATGTTTCAGCATAGCGTTGAACAGGGACGATTCAAACTGACGTCCCTGATCCGTAGTCACAGTCTCAGGAACCCCAAAACGGGCAACCCATCCTGCCATAAAAGTTTCAGCAACCTCCTCTGCGGTAATGCTTGTCATTGGCCACGCCTCTGGCCAACGCGTGAATCTGTCTACTGCGGTAAGACAATATCGATACCCTTTATTAGATGGCATAGGGCCGATGATATCCACGTGGACGTGTCGGAAACGGTTTGTAGGTGTCGTAAATTTCCCTGTTGGTGTCCAGGTATGCCGAGACACCTTGCTGCGCTGGCATGCTATGCATTCCCGAGCCCATTTCCTGCAGTCTTTCCTTAAGGCTGGCCACACAAAACGATCTGCAACTAGGCGTGCTGAACTATTCGCTCCTGGATGGCTAAGGTTATGAAGTTTGTTAAAGTATTCACGTCGGAAAGAGGTTGTAACAAAGGGTCGTGGTTTGCCTGTGGACATGTCGCAGATGAGGGGTAAATCAGAATTTGGTATGGAAATTTTTTCTAATTGTAGCGATGAATTTTCGAAGGCATATTTAATTTCTTGGTCGGAATCTTGCTCTTCAGCAAGAGCACGATAACTATCATCGAATGTAATTGATTCGATTCGAGATAACGTATCGGCCACTATGTTGTCTGTTCCTTTAAGATGAACAACATCCGTCGTAAACTGTGATATGAAAGATAACTGGTTGAGCTGAATTGGCGGAAGCTTTTCGCGTTTTTGATTGAAGGCGTATACAAGTGGCTTATGATCAGTGTAAATAGTGACATGATGAGCTTCCAAAAAATGCCGGAAATGTTGTACGCTTTCATAAACCGCGAGGAGTTCACGATAATACGCAGGCCACTGAACTTGTTTTGCGGTTAATTTCTTACTAAAGAAAGCCAGGGGCTCCCAATGTCCGCCTACCATTTGCTGGAGACATGAACCGACTTGTGATATTGATGCGTCAGTAAAAAGTCCAAGTGTGGGATTAGAGACTGGGTGAGCTAAAAGTGTAGCATTGCTGAGGCTATCCTTGCAATTTTGAAATGCCAGTTCGAGCTCTGGTGTCCACGGTACTGGATTGGTACCTTTGAGTTTCGAGCTGGTCAAAATATTAATGAGCGGCACTTGCAACGCTGCAGCGTTAGGAAGAAATTTGCGGTAAAATTAATCATACCTAAAAATCGTCGAAGACCTTGTACCGTCTTCGGTAAGGGAAAATTCTGTAGAGCCTCAATACGCTCCGGAGGTGGTCGTGTACCGTCCTTATTGATTCGGTAACCTAAGAAGGTGACTTCCTTGGCACCAAATGTACATTTTGCTGCGTTAATTACGACACCATATTCGGACATGCGTTGAAAAAGGGTACGTAAGTGTTCTAAGTGCTGTTCTGGAGATTTAGAAAAGACCAAAACATCATCTACATAAGGGTAGCAAAAATCGAGTCCTCTCACTACTTCATCGATGAAGCGCTGAAATGTTTGCCCCGCATTACGAAGGCCGAATGTCATGAAAGGAAACTCGAATAATCCAAACGGCGTAGTGATGGCTGTCTTGCATATATCAGCCTCATTCACAGGCACCTGCTGGTATGCTTTAACTAAATCAATAGTGCTAAATATGTTGGAGCCAGATATACTATGGGAGAAATCACCTATATGCCTAACGGGATACCGGTCTGGAATAGTCCTAGCGTTGAGTGCTCTGAAATCTCCACAGGGTCTCCATCCGTTTTCACCTTTCCTGGCCATATGCAGTGGCGAAGCCCAAGGGCTCTTCGAAGGTCTGGCAGTTCCACACTTAACCATATCCTCAAATTCCTTTTTAGCCGCGATCAATCTAAGGGGAGCTAAGCGGCGAGGACGGCAAGAAACTGGCGGGCCGTCTGTTGTTATGATATGATGTACAGTAGTATGTTTCACAAGACGTGGAAAACCAGGTGGCTTAGTAAGGTCTGGGAACTCTAGCAGAAGTTTTAAGAAAGGTGAGCTACTATTCATGGAAACGGATCGAACACTAGCTTGATCAATCTGAGCAATTACTGCGGTAGTTGACAAGGTAGTTTTCCGTCGATGAGTCGCTTGTGACGAAGATCAGGAAGGAGGTTGTAATGACTTAAAAAATCCGAGCCAATTATAGGTGTTTCTACGTCGGCAACAACAAAGTTCCAAAGGAGATCACGACGTAACCCAAGGTCAAGACGTAGAGTGATGATACCAAATGTTTTAATAATGCTGCCATTGGCGGCCGATAGCTGGTAGCTAGATGCTGCGCGACCCTTGGTTAACCTTGATGGATAACAGCAAGATCACTACCTGTATCTATTAAAAAACGTCGACCTGATGTTTTATCCGTGACAAATAAACGTCGGCTAATGCCAGGGTCTCCATCACCTGCTGCATCAACCGAATGCTCACTAGATACTTTGGAACTGCCTGGAATGCTACATCGATTGGCTTTTCGCCCGAACCCAGTATGATACCAACCTTTACCAGAGGAAAAGCGAGACATATGAGAATTAGAGCTTCTACTATCTCTTTGCGCCGCATAACCTGAATTTGCTTCATCGCTAAACGACTGTTCGAGTGCTTTAATACGTACAGTTAAAGCAGCTAGAAGTAGTTTGTCTTGTGGCGTGGTCATTGTAAAAAAATATATATGTATAAGTGAATGAAAGATGTAAATGAAATTCACAAAATGTATACGGCTAAGAGTAAAGAGGCCTTCTTACAATATTAGCAAAATATCTACACAACAAATGAAAATACATAAAAAAGTACATAATATAAAAATATAAACATGTCACCTAGACGTATTAAATGAATGAAATCTGTCAAAGAGACGTATAATGCAATTTTTTTTTAAATATTAACATTAATCCTCACCGATTAACTATTTGACACTGACAATAATAAAATGATTTAAAAAAAATGTTCATATCTATTCCGGAAATGGCTACAGGTTTTCACAACTTGCCACCGGTGGCTGTGGCGCTAGCATCAATGAAAATTGAACATAAAATTAAAATGATGGCGATTTTTTTAAAAAAAAAAATAATATGACCACTGTACAAGTAGCTTGCGCAAAGGATGCTGCACACTGTTTACACTTTCGCACTTGGTTTTATTTGCTTGATGTCTTCAAAATCTATTTGCCAGTGACATGGGTGATGGTCTTTGCGTTGACTTGTTGACCGGGCTTGCGGGAAGATGCGGTTTTCGCGCCCGCAGCAGTCAGGCGCAGGCGATGTAGGGAGAAATCCTCGCGAACTTGCCTGCCCTTGTGTAGCTCCGATCGAAGTTGTGAGCGGAGGATATATGAATCCCCTTGCTCCTACTTATTTTCTTTTTTCACTCAACGAAAACTCGGTTCAGTAGATAAAAATCACGTCGGGGTCACCACTAAAGACACATATGTTAATATTCCTTTATTTACATATATTCGTCTTCGATCTAGTCTACTATCATAATGACATTTCTTTCTTTTCTCTTCACTGACATGCGCCGTCGAGTTTCCGCATGCCAGATACATCGCCACAAGTGTAGCTGGGAAACCGGCCATTAAACATATCAAAGGTAACATTTACAATGACGTAACTAAATCAAAGTTTACCTTCTGGTGCACACTCCTAAGGAAGAGTTCCTCCAGTTGGCGGTAGTGGTGTATGGGGAAGACGTGGTCGACGGTGTACTGCAGCAGCAGCCGCAGCGAGCCCAGGGTGGCGCTGCCCGCCGCCGACAGCCGCGTGCCGGGGGGCGTGGCGCCGCGCGACAGCGCCCCGCCCGCACGCGACGTCAGGAAAAACCTGCAAATTACATCTAAAGTAAGAAAATCAGCTTACTAATGCATATAAAGATGTGTTATATTAATTAAAAGATTAGCTTAGCTTGAAAAACAGCTAAATCTAGCGATTTTAATACAAAATCCATAAAAGCGATAACAGCGTTAGAATAGTCATGATATCTTAATGAATTACGCCCAATTTTATGTCTCTTTGCTTTCTAAAGTAACTAGTATGGTACTTGTAAAAGCCTCGTAGTTCATGTCGTTATCTCGGTAAGTGCATTTATTACTCCGCCTAGCAAGTAGAGCGCTGTAATGCTACGCAGAAACGCTAATTTATTCTAATATCAGTCAAAATCAACGTACACTTGCATTGTATGTGTCGGTTGTATATAAATATATATATAATGTATGTACCAGGCGCACATAGGCGAGGGTTCAGGCTGGCGCAGCTGCAGCCGCACCTCGCCGAGGAAGACGGGCGTGGCCCCGTCGTGCCACACCGACACGCGCGCCTCGCACGCCACGCCTGCCTACACGCGAACAAACATCACACATTCTTATACAAATCTGATATGAAAAAATAAAAAATATGGGCATAGAAGTCGCTTGAGAGGATCGACCATGTTTGTAGATTTCTGAATGATTTATATTGAAACACTTTTTTCCCCACGTGTGATAGTGTATTACACAATAAAGCTAATTGGCTCTTTACCTACAAGATAATGTCCGGGTAGCAACACCAAGATTGTAAAGATTAGTAAACACTTTGACTATTATCTTCTATGATAAGTACGCTTTTAACGAGTTAATAAAACCTAGATAAAATAGACTAAATCAAATGAGTCATTGGGGAAATTTTATAACGTTCTTAAGAACAGGTGTTGTTTAGATCACCTCTTTGTTCATTCGACAATATCACTACACTTATATTTTAAAATGTAAGGGTCTGGATGTACAGGACACGTGACTCTTATAATCATACAGTAATAAGCTCAGTTTAACTTACCGATTGAGATCCATCTCTGTCCTTTGGGTCAGCCTCCATAACGAGATCAAAACTGAAAATTTCGTCAAACTGCGGATTGACGGTTTTCTTTCTGGGCTTTGTGCGCTTCTCGACTCTCCGTCCGTTGGAGTAGAGTAGTGTGACGAGAGCGAAGGGGTCGCACTGGCCGTTCTTGGTGGTAAGCTCGGAGCACTCGAGCACGCGCAGCCGAAGAGTGTCGGGTCCGGCGCGCGCGGCGCAGTGCCGCTCGGGGTCCGACCAGTAGTCGGCGGCGGTGGGTGTGGGCGAGGCGTCGGGCTCGGACATGGTGTGCATGGGCGGCTTAGCGCGAATCGCCCACTGCGCGCGGTCCTTCAAGCTCTCGGAGCGGGAGAGCGCGAGCGTTGGTTCCGTGGCGGCGGCGCTCAACAGCTTCTTGCTGGTGGAACTCGAGCAGGAGCCGAATCGCATGCTCTCCTTGCAGTACTCCGACAGCCTGACGAGATTGTTTCCCTTCGTTTTGGAGTTGTCCGCCGCCGGGTCCGGGTCGGGCGGCTTCGGGTCCATCCGTAGCCGTTTTCTCGAGTCCTCGAGAGTGAGCTCGATGTACGCCTTGCCCTGCACCTCGGAGTCTACGTCCACGGGCCGCAGCGCGAACCAGTGGTCTTTATTGTTGTACCGTTGCAAGTCTTCTCTCTTAATCGCAACCTTTCCCAGCACCTTGTCTTGCTTAAGATGCTTGTCGCGGTCGAACACATATATGGAAAGGTATCGAAATCTTCGAGGCACCTCGAACTGGAATTCTTCGCCGAAGAAAGGACTGTAAAAAAAAGAAGAAAATAGATTACGTTAATGTTGAACATTTATAAATTAGGTACGTTTAATCTCTTGATTATGAAGCAGAGATTTTGTCAAAAGTTCGTGGCTTTACCGTACGATAATAGTGAAAGTTGTAGACAATATTAAAATTCGTCGGTATCAAATTACCTAATGCACAATATCTGTTATTAGAATAACAGTTTCATACAAAGCGCAATAATGCGAGACGGTTTGTTTACATTGAGCATACCGGGCTTTATGACATGGCTTCTTTCTCCATTCTTGGAAATGATGTTATGAATGTGTACAGCGCGCGGCTGCCGGATATTGTGCTTATAGCACGAATATGAGGTTAAGGAATCATTAATAAGGCTCACCACACATTGACTACTGTTGCTAAACCAGTAAACATAACATACATTTTAATGCTAACAATTCATGTGCTAGAATTATTATTTTTAAAACTATAAGCGATAACTTATGTGCAACTATCCTAAACAAGCCCTTTAATATATTCATGTTCCGAAATTAACTTATTCATGTTTATTTGTCAAGATAAACCAACCAGAAAAACGAACAACTAACCCATGAGCAATTAATACTCTCAAATAGTGACTTTACCACGTTGGTAAACAGTGATAAAGCGAGTCGAAAGTATGAAAACAGGTTAATTTTATCTCTTAACTATTACTTAATATTTACAACAAAAATAGTTTATTTATAATGTATATGATCATAATGCAAAGGATGTTTTAACATAATATCTCGACATTGTCTTTATAAAACGAACACGCGGCCGGTTCCTGTAACGCCATCATCAATCAACTTTGTTTATTTGATATGCTAACACGACGCGTTGATAAAAAAAATCTCCTTCCGTTCGATTACATTGCCGCTGCCGACCGAAAAATAATTAATGCATGATGATGCATTTAACATCATGTAATAGACATACACACATGTATTGTTATCTTACTTAGCATTCAACAACGGAAGAAAAAGATAAAGGACATGAATCGATAAGATTATAGACAATAGTATATTTTCAAAAGTGTTCGTTGAAACGATGGCATGTAACTTTTGATAAAAATAACGAATGATAACGTATGTATAAGTTTATGCATTTTGCTAACTGCAAATATGTAAAAAAGGCATATATGTAAGTAAGGAATAAAGTATTTTTTCTAAGTTACAACGGACAATAGAAGTGATGGGGGTCCTCTTCAACCTACAACGCCTAATTTCTTTTAGCTATTAGAATAAAAGTTCTTTGACCATCAAAATGAATTGTTTTAGAGTGTTTGCATGGCAGGTCATCGTCACAGCGTCAACGACAGTCAAACGGCGTCAAGTACAAGCTGTTGACTACATCCGGCGTCAACTTGGTACTCGTATATTTATAAAACGGGGGCGGCGTTGCTGCCGCCAACAGTGCGGGGGCGGTGCTGTGCTAATACGACGCCTTCACACTATACACTAATTATTAAATTAGTAGGTATCACTAACCTAAATAAACATTGACAAATAAAATCGAAACAAAACCGTATGTTAAATTTCAATTGAAAAATAGTACAGTAATAAAACAATTACAAAACGAGTGGACGTGTAACTACAAACTACAGGACAAAATCTGTTTCAAGTGGTGTGAGCCGAATGATTCACCGGGTCGCTCTTGACGGACATTTTTAAATAGCCTATTGGGATAATTGGAGCGGCCACACCTACACTGTGCGTAGGCAGTGGTCGTAATAGCCGGTCGTGTGTAGCCGGCCCTAGCTATAGACAGACGTGTTACATACTCGCAGCACCCGCACTTACAACTCGTCGGCGCGCCGCCGCCGTCCGTGCCCTATTTCAAGTCGGGCGATGATCATTTTACGCGCCACTATACGAGGTTCCGCCGACAATTTATCACTTGAAAGCTTCCGCCCGACGCCGCGCCCGCGCCGCGCCGCCGCGAGATTTACGAACGATTCACACCTGAAGGATAGACCGTCTGAACGGAAGCGCTTTTTATGCTTTTCATCAGAAATACTTTATATTTATAAGTTGTTAGCAGAGAGATTACATAAAATACACTAGTGATATCCGCCAGAGCGCCCTAGAAAGTATTATGGTTAAAAATTATATTAATATGGTCTATATTTGGTCACTAGATTTAACGCTTTGTCAGCACCTAATAACATACCATTTTAAGTACTACGAGTATATCAGTTATAATTTTGTTGTTATTTTGAGAATCTTGCTTTACTTCCCTTTTAAAGTAAGATTTAGGGTTTTCAGAAGGTTTTAACAAACATCAGTGTCACAGTTTCAAAACTTCAGGTGTAAAGAATATTACCAATTAAATGTATGTTATTTGTCGTTATCTGGTTGTTGAGGATGACGCCGCGCGGCGCTATACGGGGGTTAAACTCATTAGTTTTTTCTTATTGCTGTTTTATCAGCCTATAAAAAATTAATGTTGGCATTAACGCGTCAATAATGTAATTATTTTTATTTGTGTCTGATTACTATTTAATGACGTAATAACGGCTTCTTTGTAGAGAGTAAATATGTACACAAACATGGCGTGATTGTGTGAACGGACGCGTGTGCGTGCGGCCTATCTGCCCTAAGTACACAGATAGTTTGGAGCAGACACGCGGCGATAAGGTATCGTGAGACAAAGAACCCATTAAGTGGTCCGGCGCGCGAGTGACAAGACATTTCCTTCGATATCCGCCATCGCGTCCTGCTCACCTCTGGGGTCACTAAAATCATTATCTCGCTTCCGTTCCGATCGCTCGACTAACAAATAATAACCCTTCCCTTTCCTGCACGATAGCGTCGAACCTCTAGTGAAGATGGTGGAGCGACCACGACTTTAAAGCGCTTTCCTTCTGTTATAAAAGCTTATTCAAAAATATCTCTATAAATCCCCTATTTATTCCAAGAAAAATACTTTAGGCCTACTGAAACGTTTGAAACGGTTGCGGTATTTCATTGAATACCTTTGGTGGAGGAGCGGAGGGTTGGGGCGGAAGGGCCGTTCCGCGCCGGCGGCAGTAGCAACGCGCGCGCACCGGAAATGCATCCGGGACGCGGCGCGCCGCAGCGCTCGCTCGCACAATGAAACCTCCCCTTTCCTAATCCCGAAACAGACGACTCCCACGTTACTTTGTCGATTACAACCAATTAATGATGTTGCAGTTAACACTTTAATTGTGCGCAATGATGTCGAAATACTAGACGGACAGAAAGGACAGGAGGTACTATTAGGTTCAGATAGGACAACGCTATTTCTTAGGGTGATGAATGCATTTATTACGGTTATTATTAATGACACGTGTGGTAAGAATGAGATAACGACCTATTTTAAAACTGCTGCTACTGCAAATTGAATGACACCGTCTTTGTACCAATGTATTTGCATTGCAGTGTAAATTATGCGCCGATGGTAGATATTCGCCTATTCATGCAATACATTTTAGCATGGGTTAGCGAAGTGTATCACTTACCATCAAGCCTCTCGGCCTTCTGCTTTGTATAACAAAGGGACGGCGTATTATCCTGTTTACAAAACGTGCACTAAGCACGTTAGATATTTATACACAAGTATGATGCGGCGAGCGCTCACATATCCTAAATGAACGCTTCCTAGAATATGACACACCTAAATCCGACAGTATTCACAGGAACCGTGCGGACCGTTCTAATTTTTTTTTCTACTAAACGAACACGACGAACTCAAAAATTATAATTTAATAAGGTACTACACATTCTCTACCAGTCACATTTTTCATAGACGAATATCTTCTTTTTGAAGGGTGGATCTTGGGCGCATGAAACTAGTGTTACCAATTCCGTAGGCACTAACACTACGTAAGTATAGCATTATTTGGTAAATGGCATCAATAAAAATTAACCTAATCAATCTAGTTTAAACATGACATTACAAATACAAGGCTGGCAACAAAGTATCCATTTAACAAATCAACTCTCGTGATAAAACGTAAAACATAATTAGCTCATTACAAACGTGATAGACATGACAGATTTATCGCCATGAACTCGCAATATTAACAGGCTATAAAACAATAATAACAAGAAGACAGATGATTCAATAAACGTTCAAGTTTTTTGCAACGACCAAGCTATCAATGGAACAGTAGTGCATAATCATTCATGAATAAATACGAACCTGATAAGGCAACTGGCCGCGACACCTAATAAAGTATTCATCACGCTATCGAAAGCAAAACGAACCTATAGTTGACACTGTCTTTCGTAATTGTAGACATGATGTCCGATACACGCTTAGGTACTGAATGCAAGTTGTGCAAGCAAGAAACAAAAACAAATTCTGTACAAATACTCGTATAGTACGGTATTACTCTTGATAATTGCTCTTAATTTAAACTAACAGACGTTAATTTTTAGTCATTCATAAACGTTCGAACCTTGACCCAGTAAATTTGTTTGCTCCCTAAATACGACGGCGATCGCTCCCGACCGATAGATAATACCGGAAGCCGGTCCGGATATTCGACAAAGGGACCGTTATTCCGGTCATACGGCAACACTATTTTTGTACTATTAGAAAAAAAGGTTCCCACTAGTTTTATGAATCACGTATTTAAGTAAGCTATAGTAAACTTTGTTCAACATCCTAGAGCATGTAAAATAGAAGGGTAAATTTCTATTATAATATAAAACGGTTATGGATTTATTTTCATTTCGTTTATTCAACTTTTAATTTTGAATCTACCCGTATTATTGCTAATTAGCATAAAACGTAATTCTATATGACATCTAACTCAAGCTCCAGTTACACTGGATAATCACAAGTCATGGGCACGCGTAGGCGCTGTCCTTCATCCATCATCGGTCAAACGAACGAGACTGATTGCCAGACGATGTCCGTCTTTACTTATTTTTGTTTGTGACAAATACCTTTCCTATTACATCATTTGTCTGATAATGGAAGGAACAAATTGTTTAATTTTTACTTAAAGATTAACTCTTAACCTATTACCCATACACGTACTGCTTGAAGCGGTCGGCTTATTGCATTTTACAACGACTACAAATATCCCACCGCCGAGTGCGTGAATCAGTTCGTGTATGGGGTGCTTACAAATCTAACATCAGTGATCTGTCTATAGTACTCACTTAAGTGTTCTCTCCATGGTGGATGTGCGAAATATTTCTTCTTGATCAAGTGACAGCACACAGTATATGTCTCGATGGCAGGCCGCGCCATTGTTGCGAGCTGGCAAGTTCTTGGCTTCACCTGAAATAAACAACAGTCAAACAATTGCACATTTGTAAATAATATCATTGTTATAAATCAGGAGAAATGTAACTTTTTAATATCTTTGATATGAATAGTAATTCTTGACTAACTCGTCATTATTGTTGTATCATTCATATTAAAAATATTTCAAACCAATTCAATGGTTATTTATTGCCCGACAAACAAGAGGGAAATCTTTAACAGGAGTTTGCATCTGACCTATAGGTTACAGACTTGATCGATTTCTCGTTTTTATTTATAATGAAATTGTATCTTATTTGAAACACGCTATTTAAGGTCCTCGAAATTAAGTTTTAGATAAAAACTATAGTTTGTAACTAAAGTATACATCTAAGTTTTAGATAAAAACTATAGTTTGTAACTAAAGTATACATCTACAAAAACCAAGTAAATGAATAGTAATTAAAAGAGTGAAGGTTCATGTTACAGTGGAAATATTACATGATGGCAGGTATCGCGGGGAGTCCGATAACAACATCCGTTGCTTTCGCACTAAATTCAACAATTATAAATGCTCGTGTTACAGCGCACCTCGCATTTAATGTAGCACTAGCGTGATACATTACGCAAACTATCAAATCACGAAATTTAACTCAGGAGTTTCCAAAAACAATTCTTTAAAAAATAATCTATTTGTTTGTGCGTCACCAGAAAGGGGAAGACAGGAAAGTTGCTCCGCTTTAGAGACTCGAAAAAATTTAAATATAATATATTTAAAAACTACTTTGAATAAGACCATATTATGGTAGAGCCCCCTTCAGGACCTAGCCTAGATCATCAGCTGACGGCGCCTATGTTCGTTCTCGAGGTTTATGCATAATGAAAATGTTATTTCGTATAAAACAACCAACTATTTTGCCCCTTACGGCATGATGTTATTTATCCTAATCTCTTGTGCTGTGCAGTAACACTTTCACGACTAAAATTATAAGCCAAAGAATAATTAAAAGTAAAACCATTACCACATGTCTATCGTACTTTTGACAATACTGTAATGGTATCGTTTTTATTATGGTAACATCCTTTCCATATGGCAGCATAATAGCGTTGACTTCGCCTTTTTGGTGCGCGGCGTCGTCACGTCACTTGCGCAAGCGCACCATAGTTACTATAATGGAACTACGGCGCCCTACAGCCCTACGAAAACTATTGTTTTGTATTATCACATCCCTATCTGGACAACAAATTCAATATATCGACATTACTGTAGCTTTCAAATTTAATCTTAAAAAATATATCAAAGATAAAAAACTTTACATCAATCTTTGTGATTTTGTCTCGTGATTAGAGAAATGTTTGCGTGTGCTTCATTCATGTCAACGAACGGTAAATAATACGATGCATTTAGTTACACCCTTAGTCCTCAGCGCTTCGTGACGATGGTTTATCGGTCATTGAACTCTTGATTGTCCGAGAATTTTCACCAAATGCTATTGTCTAGTGTAAGATACTAAGATCGTAAAAACAAAGTACATAATTGAATAATATAAAATCCCATTGTGAAAAATAAAATTAAAAAGTTAATCGCGCAACAAATTCAACATATTTAATTCCCAGCCGCTTTTCTTTTAAAATATGCCATTGTTTTTAAAACGGACGATAGCATCACAATTTCACTATCTAACTACGCTGGCGTATTACAAAACATGACCTCCGCGTGGTGTAACTCCGATGCTTTCTCGTTCGTTTAGCATACGGCTGAGGTGGCAACAGTTACCTGCCGCCCCACCCCCGCACCCCGCACCCCGAATATCGCACTTCGCTTACTTAACATGCACAACAACGATAAACATAATTAGGGGAGAGAATAAAAACGCCTCATTACCTTTGTAATGTTATTTTTATACGTTTAATGTCTTGCGTTATCAAGTATGGCGAAAAGATGGCAACACCGTATGTATTACAAGGTAAGAAATATAACTACATTGCATATTATTCTATTTCCATAGAACCACAAAAATAACGCAACTGAGCTTGACATACAATAAAAGATATATAGCCACTTCTTGCGGAGAGAACTGTCTATATGGTTTGTCCTCATTCTGTAAATAATTACATCCACAACCCATATTTTTAATCTATGGCATTAATTCACGTCTCTCGCATAATTAGATTAAAAACTATACTACTACAACTATTAAAAACCAAAGACTCACGCAATGTAATACAATTTTATAGGAAGAACAAAATGATGGTATAAAACATGGCTCGAACGCTGGTTGGGCAACGTTACGACCTCGTCAGATATACCTTTATACGGCGAGCCAGGGCAAGGTGACCAGCGACCCATAAACTGCTCTCAGTAGAGCCCTAATGAATTAATGGCAATGGATTAGCTATATACGTGTAGGTATACTCTATACAAGCAAAAAGTTATACACCTACACTTGCAACTCTACGCTTTTTTACATCTATACTAAAATTATAAGGAGGAAAACTTTGTTTGCTTGTAATGAATAGGCTCAAAAAGTACTGGGCCGATTTAAAAAAAATTTCACCGTTAGCAAGGTAATTTATCTGTGAGTAACATAGGCCATATTTTTTCATTTCTTTATTATTATTGTTAAATTTCACGAGGACGGAATCGCGGGCAAAAGCTAATGTGTTATAAAAATAATGACTTGCTATTGCCCCTGATTATATTATGTATGAAGAACTAATAAGGGAAAGGTAATACAAGTTATAAAGGTCATCATCAACTTGCCCTTATCCCTAAAGAGGGTCGGCACAAAGACAAATACGAATAGAAGTTATAAAGGTAAATGTTTTCTACACAAAGTTCTTTGTAGGAATATATCTCACGCACCGATTTACCATGAGTTGCGATTGCAAAGTCTTGATAAGTAACATTTTCGCACACTTTTTTTAATTGACGTCGTATCCGTCAAACACAAAGGGTTTCCTTGCGGATGGCGAAACCTCACTCGTGTCAAATGGGGGAGGTTATTATATTTTGTAAACTATATAGCAATTTAACGTTAACAATATAATCGTTACGAACAATAGCCGCTTAAAAAACGTTGCAAGAAATGGTGCAATTGTAAAATGTGAAATACATATTAAAAAGATACGAATTTAAATATACACTGTTGTACATTTTGCGCAATGTTTTTGCTATTTTAAAGAAGAGAAAGTAAATTGAAATTAAACCTACATCTTTATTTATTCACTAGTTGTTGCCCGCGACTTCGTCCACGCAATATTAAGATAAAAAGTAGCCTATAATTAGCTCGTCTATGTCAGTTACCCTTCAGTGAAAGTCCGGTCGAAATCGAATCAGCCGTTTCAGAGATTACCAGTAACAAACGCGGCTTGTGGACAGACAGAAAGACAAAATTTTCATTATCAGGAACGCAAATACACCATCGTCCCGAAATCTGAAATTTTTCTCTTGATATTACAAACAGACACTCCAATTTTATTATATGTAGGTATAGATTAGATAGGTATAGATATAGATAGATATATAATAGATAGAAGATAAACAACCATCAAAGGTCTCCAATTGTAAGTTAGCCACGATCGGAACTTTACATTGTTTTTATGAAAGCAATCAAGACCATTTAGTTCTGCTACAGATAAATCCAGATGAAAGATAGTGTCGGACCTTCGTTAGACACGAACAGCAGGTGAATGGGAGCATAAATCCTTCGATACAATTAGTGCAACTAGTATAGTATCGGTGGTCCCTAAGAAATACATCTAACAACTGATAGTTGAATCTGTAATTACTAACAAGATTAAACATTTTATGTTATACTAGCTGTTGCTAACGACTTCGCCCACGTGAAATTGAAAAATAATAAAAATGACAGCCTATGTTACTCACTGATAACGTAGCTTTTTAATAATGTAAGATTGTTTGAAATATCATAGTAAAAGCTTTACTCAGAGCCAGGAAAATCCGTAAAATGAATCTTGAACAGATTTTTTTTTCACATAAAACACCACCGCTTAGCAACTCTCAAAATATTACGTTGTCTTTGTAAAAAATGTGTTAGTTACTATTTTTTTAATAATGTTAAATAATATATAAATGGTAAAATGTAAATAAAAAATTAAACTTAATCTGTTGTATGAATACTTCAATGAGTAATCGTCAATGACTCGTTACGAGTCATTGGACTGTCCAAAAAAAACAAGTCAGTCTGGAGAAAAAAATGTCAAATAAATGAAAATTTATGTCTATCTATTCTTAGAGGCGTCTCAAAATAAAGTTCTCGATTTGTCTCCGATCCAATGTTTTACATTAATATGAAAGTGAACAAATAAATCAGAAACTGGACTTAACATTAACCAGAAATCGAATAGAAATTTACTTGCGTTCTTCCCTACAGAATTACATGTATGTGAATAAAAGTTGAAATTAAGCATAGACATTAAGTTAAAATTACATCCGACAAATGACTACACCATCAAGACATTTAAAACTCTCATTAGGAATAGAAAATGATAATTTCACCGTAATGTCATAACAGAAATAATCGAGCAACTATTACGCATAATTACACTACGAGATTGTAGTGGAGATTGTTAGGGCGAGCAAACAAAGGAGGCTGTCAGAGGTCGCGGTCTCACAAATTCGTCGTAATTGGCCCGCAGAGAGAAACCAGCTACCGGCGTAATTGCTGATGCAAAAACATGCGGTACATCAATGCGACAGTAACACACGCCATGAAACTAGATCGTGGGAGTGAAACGGGAACCTTTGAATGGCACCATCCACTACCGAGAAGCCTATGGTACTATTTAGCCACGGCACACTAGCGCTCGTTAAGACGTTACCACACGCGTGTTTGTTCCTTTCGAAATCGAGAGTGGTTTCTAAAACTTTACGACCATGGGAACGTTTTCGGATCCAGGTACCTACTTAAAGTAAAGGAGATGTTGTGTAATTTTGTTTAATTATAATAATGTACTCGCAAATGATTACTTCAAATGTGATGTTACGAAAAAGAGCACAAGGTTGTTATTGAGAAAAAGATAATACTATTGTCATTGCTGTTTTAAAAGCCATTTATATGGGATGCTATACTTACCTGATAAGAAAAAATAATCAAATTTTCGTCCTTCTAACATAAATGTAAGAGGTTGCATATTGAGTTGTGCGTCACGACAACCAATATCTCCCATAAACACAAAGAAAGATGTTGCAGTTCATTGACTGAAGTTTGGAAATTGAAAACAATTATGGCTCCAGATTACAACTTCCCTTCTTCCTTGGATGTCGTAATCTTTCTGTTTCCTCGTGTTTGAATTCCAAGATAATGACTATTCGGCGAGCCGAGAGTACATTTAATAATTAAAGCTTTATTGTGTGTGCAAAATAGGCCGAACGGAAGGAACATAACCTTTTTATCCCGTTGCAAAAAATACCGTAACTTTGGATTCAAAGAAATAAGAATAAGACCATATATCTGGCACACATACAGTGCATTAAAGTACAGTTCGCTGCCTCGTGTTCTATCGCTGTCTTCTTCCTTTAGTACACTGTTTACTTGCACACTTCTTTACACAGATTTGTTCATTTACAAGCTTTAAAACAACAATGAGATTGTTTATGTTAAAGATACTTTGATCACATACTCAGTATATAACCAAAGAGGTAAAAGTGTGAATTAATGTTTAAAATTTTGATAATGGTATATCTTCTACCTTTATTTTTAAGCGAGCATTCATTCGTATTTCCTGCCTAGAAAAAAAACATTAAAACCATAATTCAAGCTGAAATGCGATTTGTTGCAGCGGAAGTGACAAATTTTAATTTTAGCACGTTCAATCATAGCGCGGTCATCGCGGCAGCGCTTCACGCAAACTAAATAGCGGAATTAGCGCTTTATTGCCATTCGCGGAATTGATACAAGTCGAGAGGAAATGACAAGTTAGCGCTGAAACGCTAAATTACAATTTCCATCGAATGTACAACACATAGTTGGAATTTAACAATTCTATAAATGATTATATTTATTAGTTACCAACGCCCATGGAAAAGTTATCAAATTAAAATGAAAGAACAATCACAATGTGTATATATTAAATAATCGTTGACACTTCGAATTCGCAGCATGAAATCTTTTCATACTCATCGTTATAGTCATCGCTACTTGATTTCTTTAACTGTTAGCGATTTAAGTTTATTTTAAGAACAAAGAAATAAAAACCCTCTCTTCTACATTCAATCTTAGAGCAAAAGATCATTATTAAAGCGAACACAAATACATTTACTGATTTTAATATTATTCAACAAATTATCTAGGTACTGATACGACCTACGCAATCATAGACATTCGCATCTAGGCCCTCACCCACATAGGACATGCTCAGCCCACCACCACATAGGTGGGTTGCGAAAACCAGTAGACACGGGTATTTTTGCAAAAAGACGGTAATGTTTCGTAACACGAGCGTCCGATAGACTTGTTATTTGCAACTAAGTCGTTTCGTTTGCTTGGTTATTATGTAAACGAGTCGTTTCGTCCAACACATTCGCTATCGATAAGTAATTAAAAAGGCATTATTTTTATCGCTTGCGACATATCCTGAAGGATACCAAATAATAGTGTTCTAAGCAGGTAAAGGTTTTAAAGGCGATGGGTGGCATATTCGTGTCCAGTTAGCGAAAAAAAATATACAGACGAATTGAGTACCTCCTTCTTTTGGGAAGTCTGTCAAAAAGTACTTGTAACAACTTGTATTATGTGTAAGAAAATTATAGTATGATAGATAGATAGATATACCTAAAATATAAACTGTCAAGTATAACATAAAATGTAAACAACGTTTTTAATCGTATCGTTTATTATTACAAAAATAATAAACAACGTCGTTACCTATACGTCTACAAAAATCCGGACGGCAGGTCACTGTGTCAATCTATTCACCTTCCCATCATACCGCAATGTTGCTATATAAACATTTAAATACAACGTCCTTCTCATCCTTATAGCAATTCCTATAATATACCGCATATAAAAAAAAACAAACAATAAGAAACATTATTGTAGATTGTAACACCGAGGTCATTACACGTAATGCACATTAATATTACAACAATAGCCGACCAATAATTCATCGATAAATAAGAATCGCTTATGAAACATTTGTTCACGCCACAATTACTATTCGGTGAGCAGATACGGCGCAATAATAGACCTTATCGCATACTATCTTATCGTTGATCGTCGATGACGGCCGGATTAGGATGTTCTCAATGGAAATATGCATACGTAACACACGTGACGGCCGAGACTGGCTGACATCGTGCCGATAACGTTCGCGATAAATGAACGCCTTTTTCATTAACGGCACGCCGAGTTTCCATGAATGGGTGCGCGCTGAATGGAAAACACCCGTCCGGCCCATTCACGGAGGTCGTCCGCGGCTATCGCGCAGCGCCGCGCGCACCACCCGACAGCTAGCCGAGCCTGCGACACCCCCTAGCAGTCGCTCTAGACTTAAGAATCCGTCTCAAGGACAATGATGACAAAACGAAATGCAAAATAAATTCCATGAATATTAATTTAAAAATTGAATTGTCTTGCTATGTCAATTTTTTTTACAAAAAATACATATAAAGAAACATAACTTATGATTTAGATTTTTAAAAACATATATACATACAAGTTACGTTAAAGAAATACGACCACAAGGCCGCTACATAATTTAGATCACTACATTACTTGATATCAACAAAATTCTTTGACTGAATACGTAACATGGAAGAAAATTGTTGTCAACTTTGAAATGATCCATTTCCATTCATTATGTTAAAATATTCGTCAATTCAATTCAGTGTTACTTGTTATCGTAATACTAGAAACTAAAACATGTCTCCAATGAGTCACATATATTTGTTAATTCTAAACCAAGTCAATATATTCATATATGCCGCACGAAGAATTCACTTTGTTCAAAAACAAAAGGACAAATGACAGGTATTTTTTGTTGAATGATAACTCTAATATTTACAATTGCATTCTTTCAGATAATCATCACGTTTGTTAATCTGAATATCATTAAATAACATGCACCGTGCAAGCCTGTTTAAAATTTACAACAAAACAAGTAACAATTTATTGAATTGAAATACTATTCATTGTTTCTCTCCCATTAAATACACGAAGATAATAATAAATACACTAAGCTAAAACATATCCATGGATGAAAAGAGCAAAGGTCTATATAGATATTCACAAAATGCACTGTATATAAAACCAGGGTCTCTTGACTTGTAGGAAGATATGTAGATATGGAGCGGTGTCCTTACGACGTACATTATGTGGTCATAAAAACTATGCATAACGAGCTAAAACGTACATTACAAGGCGAGGCAGTGCGAGAGGAAAGCAGAACGTTACAAGATATCAATTTATACGAACGAAGCGGTGACCGCGCGCACCGGATAGTGTCAATGCCACGCTCAGATCGGCGCTGTGGCTCATTGACTTTACAACACCGCACCGCGACACCACGCACTGCTAATATTACTAGTCGCATTTCCTGTGCTAGACGCACTTCTAAACTATTCCCACTAGCATACTATTATACTCTTACTAAGGGAGAGCATTAGTATAGATTTCGTTTTAAATAAACATTAAGGAACAACGTACTCCGAGGTTTTATTACAAGACCTAAGGATTTAAAGGATCTACCACTGGAGATTAAAATATTTATCTTACTAATATTATAAATGCGTATGTTTAGATGGATGGATGTTTGTTAGAGTTTGTACCCTAAACTGCTGAATGGAGCTCGATGAAATTTGGCATAGACGTAGGGATAGTCTGGAAGAACACATATGATTCTTTTTTTTACTTTTTAATTCCACGCAGAGTCGCGAGCGAAAGCTAGTGTTTTATAAAGCTACGCCATATTCAAACACAGCTGGGAATCAAAAGAGAGAGTATCAGTCACAAATTAAAATAAGATGTATACTACTAATATATAGTGTAGATTAGAGTTCAAATTATTATAAATTTACATATAACCACGGGCGTAAGATAACAGCACAATTCGAAAGCTCATACATTCAACGCTCAGTGGGAAAATTGTGAAAAGTGGATACATAACCCACACACAGACATTTTTTCTTTTTTATTTTGGTCAAAAAAGGACAAAACGAAATGGTAAGTGAGACAAGTAACGAGCGAGCTGGCGTGTAGCGGCGGACCTTATCGGTGGAGTATCACTCGAGCTTATCGCATTTATAAACAAATTACTTATTACCTAAATGTATGGCATACCGTTTTTACACGTTGCTTTGAGTGCTACGTATATTTAACTCATTTCGAGTGCATCGCGTGTTTACATTAAATTCATTCAAATGTAATCTACAAGATCATTTACTTATTGTCAATTGTCATCTGCTTTAAATTTAATATGGACTTAAGTTTTTATTCCATGAATACAGAAATAAACAAAATCTTTGTAGAACTCTGGTGATTATTAACTGTAATAGATAAATTAAATCCTATTAACAGAGAATTCATCTCCTGAAACAAAAGAAGTTTGGCTTATTCCTGTAATTTGTCCAAATCTATTAAACAAACAAATCCATACATCTTTTGTAGAAATCACAAAACATACTAGTTCCCTTTTTCATACAAATAAGTTATGCTTCAAGTTTGAAACAAGCTGCTGAGTTAATCGGTATATGAAAATTATAATTTCTGTTTAGATTTTGCATAGTAATCATATCACACATACATATTTGCATATCCAAAATACAATAGGCATAATTACAATTACAGAAACATTAATAATTCATATAATAGAAATAATTATATGACAACCAATAAAGAACCAACAAGTAAACCTGTGCACTACTAACAACTATGATGTGTGTTACAAATTAAAGTGTGTGTCAAAATTCTTGTCTCTATTTTCTATTTTCCAAGGAGATCAAGAGGGATGTACAAGTAACAATGTTTTATACAAGTCATTTTACATTGGGGACGCAGTGTAACAATATGCAACTAACATTAGCATGTTTGGATGGGCTGACTAATTGGTGGTAAGAACAAAGGTGTATTGTAGATAAGGCGCGGGCACGACGGAAGTTACCATATGCATTAACTTTATCGGCCGCAGCGACGTTCTGAAAATACCATGGAACTATACAACTTGGTCCCGCTATAGTAACCCATCTAAATTATTATGACAAATTATTCATTTTCACCATTAAATTAGACAGTTAATTATTATTATAAAACATTCCCTAACAATGTAGCTTATAGGACAAAATAGAATCTATAAATAAACAAAAATAGAATCTTTAAACATACTATGTCAAACACAAAATGTGTTTTTAGATATTTAAAGACCAAATACTGATACAATTCTTAAAAACTTTGCTTCGTAAGTGCTGCTTACAATCTGACAGGTGACAAAATTTGAATGGAACTAGGGTTTTCATGCCTTAGCTATATGAAACATTAATCCTACTTATTGTATATCACATTAGTGACATTTGCTTATACAGATATATGAAGTAAGAATTAAAGCAATTCTCTACATTATTAACATATGTAAACTATTAAACTACAAATTTTCTTAAATAGAACAATTATTATGTATGAAAAGACAATAACATTCCACTGATTATAGACCCAACATCTAAATTAGGGTTTCGATAGGATCAACTACAACTGGGTTCATTGTATGTGATAGCAGAGTTGGCAGAGAACATCGGGTCACGGGTCATGCCCCGGAAGGCGTACTGCATCCTTATCTTAGCAGACACACTTCTCCTTATCATAGATTTATGCACTCGCTCTGACACCCACACAAATCAATCACCAATGTACCTATCTCTCCGACTTACAACTACATGTGACTAACAATGCATTTTGTACAAATTGAAATTATGAAATGATGCAATTTATAACCTCAACAATTTTAGAAACACTATTCAAATTTCTACAGATAAAATTTGTTATTGTAGCTCCAATCTTTGTATCTTCGCCTTCTTAGACCTATTTATTTTTTATAGAATATCTCGAGTTATAAAAATAAAATTAGACAATTTTCAAATCAAAACACTATTTAACTTTGCTAAACATACTAATATTATAAATTAATTATATTAAATATAAAAAAATATAAATTATAAAAAGTGCATAAATGCGAAAGTTTAGATGGCTGGATGTTTGTTAGAGTTTGTAGCCTAATCGGCTGAATGGATTTCAATGAAATTTGGTATAGATGTAGAGGACAGGAAGAACACATAGGCTACTCACTTTTGTTTTTTTTATTCCTTGTAGACAGATTCATGGGGCAAAACTCGTAACAATATAATCATTATAAATATTATTATTATTATTATTTTGCAGTACCACATACAATACAACTACAGTCTTTTTGCAAGAAAGTGAACTCGCCTTGAAAGATGAAGGCAATTAATGTGTTAACTTTACTAGAAATGATGTACTGTAATATATATTAAATATTATGTAGGTACATGTCAATATTTCATTCAAAGATGTCTTATAATATTGAAAACAGAACACAAATGTTTTGTTTCTATTTCATTATTCACTTTAATTCTGAACATTGTTCATTTTCAATAAATAACTTCTGGAAGTAATTATTTTTTACTATTTAACTAAAACTTTTCTTAGATTTCAATTCATAATATTTATACATATTATAGTAACCTATATCAATAAGGTTTGGGACTTAATTTACATTAACATGGTTACCTACATATATTTTTAATCAGTACCAACATAAGTGATACTTAAGAATTAAATAAAGTAATTGAAGATATAAAAAAATAAATAAGCCCATAAATGAGCTTTCCCTCAGTGTGATTTTAAAAACAAATAAAGGACTTTTTTTAAACGCTCATAATATGCACTCTTATTTAGTTCATATAAGAAAATGATAGTATGATGCTATCCATATAATAATTATACAATAGTGTACATGCAACAAATATCTAATCTAACATGATCTAAACACGAGTTCATTGTGTTCACGGCGATTCATTCATAAACTCTGAACCAACTGTCAAACCACCTCACGACAAAAACAAAAGGACTAGGCCTTCCTAACTTATGGTAACTAAGATTTCTTAAAAGGACACTTAAAAGCAAACTTATTGTTTGCTAATCATAGGTACATATTGCGAGAATTTAAATAAAACTTAGAAACCCACGGTATTTGGGCACCACCTGTTCACCACTATGACAACAACAGTCAGGGATCAGTCCTACACTCATACATATATTAACTTATTGCCCTATAGAAACAATATGTCTAAAATCCATTCAGAAAATAGAAAATAATCGTGAATATTACTTACCGATCTTTATTTTTAATCTTTCTTCAACTCGCACTTTACGCGTTTCGTCCGCCATGTTAAATCCATAACTGTTTATCTCTTTCATCCGCTGTTATCTCTTTCGGAACGAGCCCCTCGGCCGGCTTGTCCCGCCACTTCCGGAGTGTCGTAATGTTCTACTTGAGCCTGTTTTCAACAAGTTAGAGTTAACTGGACAGTTAAAACCCGAACATGTGAAAACGAACGTTTTGATTCAGAACTCCAAATATAAATGACGGTTTTCAATGCAATTGAAATCGAATGAATTCATACTTGCATTGCGCATGTGCTTGATACATGCACTCCAATTCATCAATGAATGCACTTTTTGAAAATTTATTACACAGATTTCACTTCACAACCACGAATTGAATCAGTAACAAAAAACACAAGTTGATGTAGTTTAATGTCTCATATAGTATCTTGATTATCACAACACTTCGTCAATAAGATATTTTGTCTAAATGAATGAACAAAAAGTATGAATGGACAATTACGTCACGTCACGACATTGCGCTTGCGCGGCGGCACATTCGTGTACAGACAACTGTCGTATACCTACTTCGGCTGAGCGAGCTGATTTCATCTTCGTTGGGCGACATGACATAGTACTAGTTGATAGGAATATCAATAGATGGCAGTGACTACAATTATCCCATTATTACTTGTCTCAATACTGATATAAAAACTCACTTCAATAATTTTGTTTCTCTGAACTTGAAGCTTGTGATGGTCTTTCCCAGATAGGATTTTTCCTTCTGCTGTTTCGCTTTCTTGTCATCTTCTCAAAAAAGGGGAGTGATTCTCTATGGAAATCTTTCCTTGAGCCCCCCCCCCTTTTCCATCTCTCTATAGTGACATTTGACATTGACAATTTATTTCAAATTCAAGTTTTAAAAACCATTGAATTGAAAACTTAAAAAGTGAGTGAATAAAATTGTTAGGTTAATAGTTTTTATTTTTTCTTAGTAGATACGGTACATCTTTTGACAAAAATATCTCAAAAACTAAAAAAACTGTGCCATACACCCTTTTACAGAATACAATTATTCTATGCCAATATTATTTATAAATCTCTGTTCAAAAATAACATGAATGATAGTTATGATCACATTAGTCCTGACTTAATATATGTAGTTGAAAATATACCAGGACCAGCTGAAGACAATGTAGAATATGAAGAATTATTAAACAACTACAATTCACAACTTTCATATAAGTGTGAATGTACAGGAAATTGCTTAGATGAGAGCTGCTTATGTATTAATAACTCTAGGGGGAAAAATTATACATTCTCAGATAGTAACAACTTAAAAACTTACGAAATTATTGACTACAAGAATGACAAGTCAATATTTGAGTGTAATGATTTATGTTCATGTAACAGTTATTGCGGAAATAAATTAGTGCAAGTAGGCCCTCTTGAAGGCTTGATTGTTAAACCCTGTGATTTTAAAGAAAAAGGTTTTGGTTTGTTCACAAAACATCCTATAAATAAAGGTTCATACATATGTGAGTATGCTGGAGAAATTATAACAAAATCACAAGCCCTTAAGAGGCATCAAATGAATATAAATAACATGAAAATGAATTTTATATTTTGTTTAAATGAACATTCCAATGGGAAGGTAACACAGACTTTTGTTGATCCATCTACCTTTGGTAATATTGGCCGTTATATAAATCATAGTTGTAAACCAAATTGTGTTATTCTACCCGTCAGAGTTAACACTCCATTACCAAAACTTGCTATATTTAGTCTTACAGAAATTACTCCTAATCAAGAAATAACAATAGACTATGGCTCAAAATCTTACAATGGTCTAAACACTGAAGTTAATGTAGAATATGGTAGAAAAGGGTGTTTGTGCAACAGTGACAATTGCAAGGGCAATTTGCCATTTGATTTCTATTGAATACAAATATTAATAAACAGTATGGTTTTACTTTCCTGCTATTCCTAACACAGAATCTTTTAGTAGACCTCTTCTTTTTATTAACACCCTTTTCTAATAAGAGTAGGATAGGATGGGCAGCAGAAAAGAATTTAATGTGTCAGTGGGTGGGTTAACAAGAGAAAATAACCTTTCTTTTGTTTGTTTATATGTAAATTTCAGACTAAGAACCGTCTGTTTCAAAGAAGTGATTTATTATTCATTCGTTTAATTAATTAGATTATAACATTAGCAGTATTTACAACACATATTTTTTCTGTTTGAATAACGTATCTTTCAGTGATGTATTTCTTTATCTTCTTTTTATTATGATACCCCATAAATATGCAATACTAGCTTTTGGCTGCGACTCCGTCCGCGCGGAATTAAAAAAAACAATAAAGTAAGTAGTTTGTAAGTAGCCTATGTGTTCTTACAGACTATCCTCTACATCTAAGCCAAATATCGTGATTCGTTCATCAGTTTAGGTCTAACATCCATCCATCGACTTAAACTTTCGCATTTATAATACTGGTAAGAGTATGATTTAAACGCGCTTTTTGATCTTAATGACAGTAAATCTTCGAAAACTAACAATTTCCTCATAGGCCGGCAACGCATCTGTAGTTTCTCAGATGTTGCGGATGTCCATGGGTGTCGTTGACCACCTCTGTGTTCCCGCCGCTCGTTTGCCCCCTTGTTTTATAAAAAAAAAACTACCACATCCATCAGTGCCAAAATGGCGAAAATCAAATAGACACAAAATATCATGGTTCATAGCCTCCTTGGATGGACCATTTATTATATAATGTTCAGACTGATATCTGCAAAAAAAAAAACTCTTCACATCTGGCAACTTATATACTCATTGCTTTTGCTCTTTGGAAATTACCTCCAATGTTTATAGAAAAGCATAGAAAAGAAGCACATTTACTTTACCTGTTTTCGTTTATTTTTGTAAGTTTATCGTAAAACTATATCGTCATATGATTTTTATGCTTGCATTTTTATATAAAAGTAATAAAGAAGACTCGAAGTGAATAGTTTTGGTGTGGATAAAAATAATTGTGACACGATGACTGATTCAGTAAATATGTCATTGGGTAAGTAAATCTTACTTCTTACTTAGTATTATAAATGCGAAAGTTTAGATGGATGGATGGATGTTTGTTAGAGTTTGTAGCCTAAACGGCTGAACGGATCTCGATGAAATTTGACATAGAGGTAGAGGATAGTCTGGAAGAACACATAGGCTACTCAATTTATTTCTTTTTAATTCCACGCGAACGGAGTCGCGAGCGAAAGCTAGTTTGATATAAATATGATATTTTGTTTGTTTCTAATAAATATTGTTTTGACATCAACTTTTCAATTCTTGTCACATTTTATCAAAGTTATGAGTTTGGTTTGTTTTTAGATGACATTATAAAACAAAACCGTACAAATAAATCCCGAGGAAGAGGCGGCGGGACCATACGTGGTCGTGGCGGCGGTGGCCGCAGAGGTCGAGGCGGTGGTCCGGCTCGGCCAGCTACTCCTGGAGCACGCCTAGGCCGTGCCGGGGGCCGGTCACAGTCGCGCGGTCGTTCACAATCTCGTAGTCGCTCCCAATCTGGTGGGCGTTCTCAATCAAGGAATCGCTCTAGGTCACGCCAACAGCGACGTTCTTCTTCTCGGGCAAGGTCAGCGTCGAGATCGCGATCTGCCATAAGAGGCTTAACTCCCAAAGGAAGAGCTGGTCTTGAAGAACAACAAGATGATATGCCTCAGCTAGTAAGAAGGAACAATTTTCGCGGTAGAGGCAGAGGTATGGTAAACTTTTATATACAACTAGCTAAATAAATCTAAAGATATTATACATTTTCATGTCATTGTGGCTAAATAATTTTGATTTTTTTTTCTCTAGTACATTATCATTGAAGTCAAAAACTAGCTAATTGATAATCCCATCATAAAGAATGTTGCTTGATATAAGTATCAAAACCAACTAATGAATTTTATGAATTTGTTTCAGGTGGTATTCAAACCAGACTTCTTCGCAGTAATTCAAATTCTCGAACACAAAATGGGATTCATAGTCGGCTTGGGATTACAACTCGCAGGGGTGGTGCTAATAATGCTTATCGTCCACTTGCAGTTGCTAAAAGGGGTATTGCTAAGCGTGGTCAAGGTTTTGCTACAAGAAAATATAGTAATGTGGGATTACGTTCTGACCAAATAATAAAAGAGCAAAGACAGAATCTTATGTTGAACAATTCAGTTATAAAATCACAGACATTTACACGATCTAGACGTAACTCCTTCAATTCACCTTCACAGCTAACTGTTAGTGTAGCAAATGATTTTGCTAAAAGACGCAGAAATAGTGTAGGGAATGGTAATTACTTGAACTCGCAAAGCTTAGCTCAATTTAACAATCAGTTTGGTGGGTATAGAACTCGACGAGGGACAGGTAGCGTAAAATCAATGGGTTCAAATAGATCAAACAGATCTAGTCGATCCAACCAATCTAATACAAGTAACAGGTCACGTGGTCGGGGGCGGGGTCACGGACGAGGTAGAGGAGTTAACCGTGGGGTTGGTCGCAAATTTGTTAATAAACAGATACTCAATCCCAAGCTACAAAAAGAGATTGCTGCTATACAGGGAAAAAGTTTGGCGACCAGTTCAAGTGAAAGTGAAGTCCCAATTGGTGTTAATTTTACCCCCACACCATCAGCTACTGCTCAAACCTTGCATCAGAGGTTTGCTAGTGCCTGATTTTCTATAAGTTTGATTAAAATAAAAATTTCATTAAAAAAAAATGTGTTGCATAAAGTGCAATAACAGTATTTAATAATAGAAAAGAAGCGAATAACAAAATAAATAAAGCTTTGACATTTAATCTCTTTAGTTTTGTGTGTGGTTGATGATTAACTCCAATTAGTATGTAATTAGTATTTAGGTTATCCACTTTTTCATTGGTCCCCATTTGTAGCACTATGTTGTATTACAGTTGATAAGTAATTAACTTACATATTCGGTTTAACATGTGCAAGGAAGTAAAAATAATTTGTAATAATAACAGGCATAAAATATTATCTATTAGAAGATTGGATTCTAGTTGTTCTAAAACATTGAAGGTTTTTATCTTCACAAATTAGACGTGTTTGTTCAATAGAAGTAATATTTTACATATTTTCTAGCTACTGACTAAACATAATTTAGTTGTTGACAATTTGTATCTAGACGTAAGGTGATTAAGGATAATTTACTCATTGTGAAATAAATAATTATCCATGAACATGAAAACATTTTTTATTTTTCATATGTGTATAAAATATATAATTCAATCTTTAATCTTATTGCTTAGCATGTCATTTGTAAAAGTATTTAAATTATGAAAATCTCGGCAAATTGATGTCTACATCCTGTACATTTTTGGCATCATGATGAGTGAATCTGTAACTATAAAAAACAAATTAAACTTAGAATGAAAAACACTTTAATATTGCAACATATTAAGTATAGGAAATTACATGTTCAGAACATATATTGTTCTGAAAACAATTGAATAAACAAAGACAAGGTTTGGTTTGACAAACATTTAGGTCACTTATACTAATATTATAAAGAGGAAAGATTTGTATTTTTCTAAGTTTAAAATAACTTAAAAACTACTGGGCCAATTTTAAAAATTCTTTTAACATTAGAAAAGTATTTTATCTGTGAGAAACATAAGCTATATAGTTTAATATTTTTTTAATTTCAAGCGGACGAAATCGCAAGCTTCAGCTAGTGTATAATAATTTTAAACAATGAATTGAAACATAACTTTTACATAAGAACTTACAGTTTTCTCCCAGTATATTGCTTAATATTATTCCATGAAAATAAGCTACATGGTCCTTCGGACTGTCTTTATCATTGCTTTCAAATGTCCAACCTAAGTGGTGACCACAATGTGGGCATGTGCAGATTCTCCATGTATATCCTGGAAACCAAGAATCTGCACCTTGATTCTACAAAAAAAAAATGTTTCAAATTCAAACAAATTCAGCATCTAGAACTGTGTATGGTCCCGTCCACATATAGTAGAAAATTTGTAGAGGTTCAAATGCCTCTAAAACACAAAGATACAAAAGAGAGATTTTAACAATTTAAATAAGGTTATTTGTAGTTATTTGATAATAATTTAAATATTGTACACTTAACTGGTCCTATATTTTGACATCTTGCCTTTTCCATTGTTATAATATCAAATTTTACCCCAAATGGGTTAACTAATGTTTGCACAGTTATATTGTGCCTTCCAAATAAGTTTTGCTTTTCAGTATTCCGAGACCCAGGACTGATTTTAGTGAAAATGTAATGCGAATCTGCAACGTCGGCACCACATTTTCGACAAAGTAGTAACTCTAAAATATTTCAAGCTCATTCATTAATATAAAATAAAATCTTTTTTTTAATTTACTTGGCGATTAGTATACATTTGTTGTATTTGAAAAGATGAGTAAAGTGTAGTGCAATAAGGAGACGATGCATAGGTAGAGTGCAACTGTTATGAAACATGAAAATGACATTACAATAAGTTACGACACTGGATTTCGATTTATACTAAGGTCCATTCTCTGATATATGATCATATATATATAAAATATACAATACAAAATCTACCTTGACCATGCTTTTCGACTTTATTATAGTTATCAATCGAAGTTGATATTTGAGACGCACATGATAAGAAAATTAAAAAATAAGTTATTAACATTTCGTTGTCAACAAAGGAAACCTTTGTAAATAGACGTGGATTTTATCCACTCATACTTATTCAAATCGTATCTGCTAAAATATCTAAGAACAAATATAACAGGTGAATAAAATATAAATAAATACGGCAGACTACAATGTATCATAAACACTTAAATTGTTTGACAGGAGACTACAAAAAGTTGTTTGACATCTGACATTACTGACACAACGTGACAGTCAATTAACTTTGATGATAAAGAAAGTGACTAGGCAAGGAGTTGGTCGGGCACGTTGGCATTATACTGGATCATGTGTATTTTGCCATTTTTCACGGACGATTAAAAATAAATAAAATAAAATAAAACACTATTTTTTGACCAAAAAAATCACAAGAAAGAAAAACAAAATTTACAGAACATATTAATGAGACAAAAAACAAAAAAAAAATTAATAGTATAATTAAAATTAATAGATTAATAGTACTGCCTCAATATTTGTTCACTATTTTTCGTTTTTATTTTGTTTATTCAAACACTCCAACAGCTGTGGTTTATATTTGACAATGGTGAATGTGAATGCACGAGTTGGTCCGTTTATTAAAGGTCAAAGCCAATAAGCTATATTTTTATTCAAAAATAGTATCCTCTTATTATATGTACTTTAATTAAATAAATATAACAAGAGGTCATTGATATATCTTATCGGTAATAGGATTTTATTATTCCACGCCAATTTATAAAAAAAAAACTGCGAAGCAGTTGGCAACAATATTTTTGACATTTGTTATTGTGATTGTGTTTACCATTTGCATTTCGCAATTTGTTTTGTGTTTTGAAAAAATCATATGTGTGATGTGGGTTTTATTGCGACTGTAGTGATTAAATAATACACGTTACTATTTCCAGTAATGTAACTTATTATTATAAATAAGGAAAATGTCGTTTTTCAAGAGTGTAGCATCTAGCTTCAACAAACACAGTCGTGATTCCATTCTCAAGGAATCGTTAGTAAACAATTTGTCAGACTGTGTGAAAGATATACAATACAATAGCCAATTTGATGATAACTTTCATAGTGTTCTTGGATCGACGGACTCAACAAATACGCTGTGTATGGCGCTGGAAGCTGTTTTCCTTCACGGTTTGAAAGACACATTTTTGAGGAAAGCCAAAAATGTAATATCTAGCGATCCAGACTATCGACCGCAATCAAGTTTCTGGCCGCTAGTACTTATCTTATCACATCGTCAGAATATTGATCAGATATCTTCATTGCCTCAAATAAACACAGAAATAGGTCAATGTAGAGCATGGCTACGAATTGCACTTAATGAGTGTTTGTTATCATCTTACATGGCTACTCTACTGAAGAATATTTCTGCTGTTAAACCATTCTATAACAGATCAGCATTTGTGTGTGATGCAGAGATATTAGAGGTGGCTCAGAAGCTTGTTCAAGGTCTGGAATCATGTGTGCAATTTAACTTACCTACTAATTCAAGTTTATTGAACCAATGGCCTGAACAGGTTTTGATGCAGGCTGGAATATGGGTACCTACTATGAGAGCAGCCCCGATTAGTGCTGGGCTTGATGTTGCCAGTACACTTTCTGATGAAACTAAAACAAAATTGTCATCAACTCCGACACACAGTCCTCATCTCACAGAATTTGGTAAGATGTGGGCATTAAATGAAGATGAGGCCTTAAATTTTATTTTATCAAAGGATTCCATTGATGTTACTAGCCAAACTGAGAAATCAGAAGACATAAAAGAGAATTTAGAAGGAGACAAAAAAGAATCACCAAAGGAACATGTTGCATCAGACTCTGTAGACATTGAAAAACCAACAACTAGTCAAGAACAGGAATTTCCATCATCTATCGAGTCAGCAGATTTTGTAAACACCTTGGATGTTCTTGTCACTGGCAACTCCCTGTGTGGCAAGGGATGGTCGGCCGACAGCAAAGATGAATTGAACACATCTGTTAATTCAAACTCATCACATGGCAGCAGTCTTATTAAAACTCCAGAATTAAAGAGTTTATCATCTTTAGTTGACCAAACAAGTAACTTTGGTGATACCCAAATCAATACATCAAATTTGAGGGATATAATGAAAGACATTCATAAGGAATTAAAATTAACAAGCGAGGATAGTGATATTTGTGACCTTACAGTTGAAACTGCCACACCGGAGGATCTAGCCATGCATGGTTTAGATTTTGAAATTGTACCAAACACTTCAACTGGTTCTTTCACAGTGCAAGAGTTGCATAAATTAGTACAACAGCTAGGATCACTTTCTAGGGAGAAAGGTCTGGATCATCAAAACTATCAGTGTAAAGGTTGTCAAGATTTACTAGGCAGTATAGTTTCTAAAGCAAAAGTTTGTGCTTACACTGGAGAATACTACTGCTCTAATTGTATGGATCCAAATGTTTTTATAATCCCGGCACGAGTTATACATAACTGGGATTTTAAAAGATATCCAGTATCTAAAAGGTCAGCTCTCTTCTTATTGGAATTTCAACATAATCCTTGGATAAACATGAAGAAATTGAATCCTAAAATATACTCCGGTGTATCAGACATGGCACATCTTCATGATTTGAGGATACAACTTAATTTTTTGAGAAGTTATATATTTACTTGTCGTGAGCCGGTAATTGAGGAGTTACAAAAGAAAGTGTGGCCGAGAGAATATTTGTATGACCATGTGCATTTGTACACAATATCTGATCTTGCACAGATACCTAACGGTTCCTTAGTGTTGCAGCTAGAAAAAGTTGTTAGTTTTGCCAGATCACATGTGCTCGACTGTTGGCTCTGTAGCCAGAAAGGTTTCATATGTGAAGTGTGCAGAGATCCAAAAATATTATATCCATTTGAAACTAGCACAACATACAGATGTGATGAATGTTCTAGCGTGTTTCATGCCAAATGTCTGAATGCGAACACACCCTGCCCTAAATGCAAGAGGAAGCAGGAGCGTACAAACGAAGCTTTGGTAGATCCTGTTCACTTTATTAAATAGTTTACTACTTACTGTAGTTGATATATCATTTGTAGTATAATAAAAATGTGCATTATCTAAAATTGTTATCAAAATAACATTAAAAGCATATGTTAACATTTAAAACATTATATTGAATCAAATATGTATATAGAATCATTTATATTTTTTTATTAAACATTGCTTATGTTTAAAGATTAATAAATGGTTTACAGACAATATTATTTATTATAAATATTATTTATGACATCATATATGTTTTACTTGTAATTTATAATCTTTTGTACATATGTATATGTTTCAATTGTATCACAAAACGTAATTTAATGACTGGGTTATAAATAACATGAAATAAAAAAAACAATATTCACATTGTGAAATGTAAAAACTACATACATCATTGTTTTATTTAACTTGACAAATTCTATTGAGATAGGATTTTATACAATTGGTTATTTAGCAAATATGAATCATAACACTGATAGGGGAAATTAGGTCAACATAGAGTTTTCTCAGTGTACTTATTTAATTAAATAATTGTCCACAATTAATAAGTATTTATTACGATTATTTCTGTGGAATAGAATTTCCTGATGTTTACAGTTTTTATTAACTGTTATATACAAATATACATATAATCTAAATTTATTCACCTAGTTCTATTTGAATTTAAAATATCACTTAAATATGAAGTGGCATTTTCTTTTTTATTTTGCGATTTCGTACTTTGTGTGTTCCTCTTTGCAGTAGTATTACCAGCCTCTTTATCCTCGATGGAGTAATCTTCAATACATTCATCCAATAATTTCTCAGGGTCATCCTGTTTCGTTTTCTTTTTCTTTGATTGATAACTGAGAGAATCCTTCTCAAAGTCTAATGGAACAATACCCAAGTCTCCGCTGTACCGATTCTTAGCTACTTGTAAATATTTTTTTCCGCGAACAGCTGTTAGCCGTTTGTCCTGTTAGAAAAAGATTTTTAAATAAATAAATAGTGTAAATAAAATCAACAATTTACTTCGTTAGCTTACCTGAATTATAAGAACATTATCTGCCTCTTGCGATGCTTTCGCGCTGCCGAATATTGAACTTGTCGAAAGATCTTCCGATTCTCGTTCCTTAAAAACATTTATAAAACTGAATCAGCAACTATTTCGTTAGGCGTTAACTAAAAGTTTAAAATCGGTTCACATTGTTATTAGACAGAGACACTTATATCTCTCTGTCTAATCTTCTTAAGTCTACTTCCTGTCGCCGATTAGATGTGAACGTTCATACCGCCCGGGCTGGCTTTTATTTCATGTATTTGATAATACATAACGTGTAATATGAAACAAGCAGGCAATGTACAGTCGGGACATCTGTCAGTGTTTCACTTTTAAAGCAAGTCATTTAAACGCATTGAAACGACGACACGGAATAATAATCACAGAACGCAGCTTATAAATGTGTTAGTACAAAAAATTCTAATAGTGAAAGACTAGTTCCTTTCTAACATTCCTTTGTTTGCGCAACTGACTACTCCTAACTGGTTATATGTAAAAAAAGAGGTAGTTTGTCTCATACGGAACAAGGCAATCGACAGTACATTCGTCGTACCTTCCTGGGGTGCATGACGAGTGTGACGTGGCAGTGGCGCGCGGTGGCGAAGGTGCGGAAGGCGGCGACGACGGCGTCCTGGCGCAGGTAGCGGTCGCCGTCGCGCTCCTCGCCCACGCCCAGCATGAACTGCACGTTGTCCACCACCACGTGCGCGATGTCGTGCATGTAGCGCGCGTGCTCCACCGCCTGCGTTCATATTTATATCGTTTATTGCAACATCATATAATGAAGTATTTGAATGTAGAAATACTAATTTTAAGTTTGCGAAGAAGATAGGGTTTATTTAGCAGAAAGGAGCTTTATGTAGTTTAATACTTAAATTCTTCAAATATGTCTGAAAATGTGATACATAATAATTTTCTTAATTTTTTTTTTTTCGATTTTGCTTTGAATTTATATAGTTACCTCCATAACAACTTTGATCGGTTGTTGTCCGTGGAATGCTAGATAGTAAATAGGAAGTTTCTGGAAGTCGTCAGCGTATTTGTGGAAGTATTGAAGATTGTGTTCCAGCGGCACGCCCGCGAACTGCTGCAGCATCGTGCGCGCCAGCCGCGAGTTGCGGATCTCGAAACTGCCCCATAGCGTGTTAACCTGTATAATTGATGTAGAAATAATAGATGTATGATACAAAAATATCGGGATTTTAGAGTTATAAAATATTCTAATTCAAAATTGAAATAAGAATCCAGTAAATCTTCAATATGGAGAGATTGAAGTATTTTACTGCCCAGTGGCGGTTGATGTTCGAAAAAGTTGTTACATTTACAGTCGGGAAATCTGGCGGGGAAGCCTTAAAAAACGTTTTGTACGTATTGTAAGGGCAATTTTTCTGTAAGTAAAACACCGCGAATTTCCGCGACTGTACTTTCATAGATTGTATGTGTCCTCTCACCCCTTGTTGTGCTAAGTCCAGCGACATCTCGGCGCAGAGCGTGGTCTTCCCGCAGCCGGTGGGGCCGGTGAGCACAGTCAGCTCGCCGCGCCGGTGCCCGCCCAGCAGCCGAGTGAGGGCGGGGAAGCGACGCCACTTCACACCTCGCACCTGTCCTTACACACAGTTGATATAGTCCAATTCTATTCAAATGAGAAAGTATATACAAAAGTCACTGCTTTTAGGTTTATTTCGATGTTTAAATTGATGATACCTACAAACATATCTTAGATTACAGCATTATTAAGGTACAATTGTTAAATAGGTTTGTTACAATTGTTCAATTAAATTCAACTATATATAGAATTTCTTATTAATATTTTAACTTATTGATCTAATAAAACACATTAGCTGCTTTAACTAACCTTATCAATGTTTGTAAGCTCTGCATAAACATCATCTCGTAATGCAGAAAATGTTGTTATAGATCTATGAGCTGCGGGTTTCGCTTCGGATACTAGAGCTTTTAGTGATAGATTAGCAGCAGCTGTCTCCGAAGCCGTAACCAGACCATCTGTTGGTCTAAAGTAAAAGTTATTTAATGAAAAATGATGTCATCAAAATAAAATTATAAACAAAGTGTTACCTCACGAAACGACATCTTTCTTCACCAAGTTTCTCGGCTACCGCTCGCATGTTGTCCCAGTCACCCCATAGGCATAGCTTTTGATATCCCTCAAGCGTTGGTAGAACAACAGGTGGTAAATTGCAATTATTCAGCCATACAAGGGAACCTAAAAGTTCAAATACAGTAAAACACTATCCCTAAAATATAACAGCTAAGTAAACACTGCTAAAAACCATCTATAATTTATTGAAATCTTGCATGTGCTTTGCATTTGTAGGAAAGGATCCCCTCCTTGTCCTAAATGACAAGAAGTTAGGAGATAAATGTGCCTTTCCTGCATATTTCCTCCCCTGGCAAAACCAATACCACTTCCCATCGCTTTTTTAGAAAAAGGATGGTATTGAAAGAGGTATTACATTTGGATAGAATTATAAGGTATGTACTTTGAAAGACAAATGAATACCAACCTGGTATTTTATGAGCAGCTAAATGTAATACATCATGTACACTAGGAACTAAGACAGCTTGTGCATTATGCCCCACTCTGTGTGCTTTGCACCAAAACAGACCAGCGGTGTGGTGTCCGTGACTTTCAGCTTCCTCCTCTCTGCCCGCCTCTATTTTACGGTACCCTATAACTTTGTCACTTGTATTCTTTAAAGGGAAATACAATATGTTGTGTTCCATAGAAATTCTTACATCTGATAATACTTTGCAGGCTTCAGGATGGTACTGAAAATAAAATTTTGTTTAAGTAAAACTTTGTGGCAATATGACACAAAAATATGTATCCCTAAAAAATTTAATATACTTCGTAGTGCAAGAGGACAAGGGGGAGGATAAAATAGATTTATATCCTAACCTCCTAGATACATCCTACACCTTAAATCTAGCCTATATACTCACAGGATATTCAAATAGCCTAAATATTTCTAAAGCTTCCTTTTCACTAGTTTTGGATAATGAGGTAGTATTATCTAGTATATCTTGCCAGTCTTTTTCAAATTGTAGATTATCTTGCTGCATTTTTTGTATGTAATCTTTAATCGATGCCTCCATTTTCACTTTCTTTATAATTCTTTCTAAGATATTCCAGTCTCCGTGTATGTTGCACTTTGGACACGAAAAGTATCCTAAAAAATAGCAATGATTGAATTTCGAAAAAATATGTATGACGACAAATGTTCGCATATGCTTAATACAATTTTTACGACAAATTCACATAGAAATTTTGGCTTTTAGGTTATGTTTACATTCACAACGTACCGGTTGTTTTATTGATGTACACTTTACTTTCACTGCTTTTTTCATTTCCCGCACATATTGCACACTTAGTAACAAATGATGTGTACCCATCTTGTACAGCGAGGCCTTTTTGCCGTATTATTTTTTTGATATCAGTTCCAGTTACTTTAGGAATGTCATTTAAGCCTACACTATGTATTGCTTGTTTAATAATTTTGTAATCGCACGGTTTCAAAAAAAATTTTAAAGCACGGTATTGTAACGTATTGACAGAATGTAACATTTTCCCTTAATATTTAAACAATACAAAAAGAGACAAAACCATAACAATAATAAAAACATAACCTAAAAATTGTTGTTCAAGGTGACAGTGACATATTGAGACATGTTTAAAAATCAAAGCCAAAAGGCACATAAGATAACAGAACAGATAAAATATGTTTTTTTTAAATAAGTGTAGGATTTCTAAGAATGAGAATAATATTAGCAACAGAAAAACAACATATTTTGCGCTAAAATCCATAATTTGAATTAAAAAAACAAAAATGTATAAAACACCAGGTGCCAATAGCCTTATGATTAGAATAAGTAGCCTAGAGGTCATGGGTTCGAATCCCACTCCTGCCATATATGACTTGTCGTGACCCATATTCTACTGCAATCTACGAGCATGTTTAGAATGGTTATATGAAATGCATGGAGGTAATAAGTAGATCCATGATGAAATACTAGTAGATCTAACAGTGGTAGTGCCCGCTTTAACATCTTAGCACGACGGGGCCGGCACGCCCGGTGTAATACCACGACCACACAGAAGACAGCGTGAAATGGAAGCAATTCCGTGTTTCGTCTGAAGAGTGTGGCGCCGGAGGCCTAATTTAAGTCCCTTTCTCTTTACTACCCTTTTCTTATAAAGAGAGGATGGGAAGGGGAAGTGGATTTGACGGTAGAGGAGATGCATAGGAAGGGGAAATATCCTCTTTATGTGCGTCTCTTCCTCCGTCGGATAAGGGTGGGCAACGCATCTGCAATTGCGGATGTCTATGGGCAGCGGTCGCTTCGCCATTTTGGCGGTTCAGGTGGCCGCTTGTTCGTTTGCCACCTTATGTTATAAAAAAAGATCAAAAATGTGCCAATTTATAAAAACATTTCAAATAAAATATCGTATTAGTGATATTCGTATTGCTGATGGCTTATGTAAATACCATACATAATATATCTATACTAACATAAAGAGGAAAGATTTTATTTTTGTATGTATTGGAATGACTCAAAAACTACTTGGTCGATTTCAAAAATTATTTCACAATTATAAAGCTACTTTATCAGCGAGTAACATAAGCTAAACTTTTTACCATTTTTTTAAAATTTCACGCGGGTGAAGTCGCGAGCAACAGCTAGTTTAAAATAAAACCAAGCGATATCTACAAGTTCATGTATTAAAAGAAAGTATTTACAAATAAAATTAACAAGAAATTATACATACGAGATTGTTTTAATTCATATCCCACACAAATGTTCTATTTAAATTTAAAAATTTAATAAAGAAATGATTATAACTTATAAAAAGTTAATGTATACTTAGTATTACCGTATCATTTATTTCCAAGTTTAAAATAAAAAAATAAATTAATTTAAAAGAGATTGAAAAGCATATTTCATTCAAAAATCTAAACAACTTAATAATTTTAAATGTAGATGTATAAAATGTAAAACATGATTAATGATTTCATTTATCTTTTTAGTTCATTTTAATATCCTAGTATTTCTCTTACCTCTATTAAAAAATAATATGTACAAAAATTCATCTAAAATATTACATTTGTTACTTTTAAGATATAAATATAAATTTATGGGACAATGAATTTTTAAGGATGTTACCACACTACTTTTTTTTATTCTAATATCATTAGATCTATCAAGGACTATGTTAGTAGTAGTTCAGTAGGGTGGTTGGTACTGCTGGCGCTGCAGGTGCTGCACCAGCGGGCCCTGCTGCTGCTGCTGCTGCTGCTGCATGGCGAGCACCTGCTGGCGCATGCGCAGCTGCGGCGTCAGCTGTTGGCCGTACTGCGCGCCCTGCTGCGGCTGCATGGTGCGCGGGTACGGCGGCGCAGGGCCGCTCATACCACCCATCGTTACGTTTGGCGCCTTTTGACAATACAATTATTATTATGGTTAAATAGCTGTCGCGCTCGACTTCGTTCGCGGGAAATAAAAAAAAAAAATTAATTAGTTGCCTATATGTGTTCTTCCAGGCTATGTTTTACATTTTTGTCAAATTTCATCGATATCCGTAAGGCCGTTTTGAGAAACTTAGTAAGAAACATCCATCTAAAATTATGCTATCTGTATGGTAATACGATTAAAGTCTTGGTAATGGAACATTAACAACGTTACAAAATCCCAAATTCGTAAAATAAGTAAGACGTAGAAGATATATGTTTTAACTTACTTGCATGTACTGCGGGCGAGCGTTTTGCCTCTGTTGTGCTAGGAATGCTTCTTGACTTGCTCGCCCACTCATCATGTTCTAGAATAGACAAGAGGACATTATATATTTAACATATAATTTCTTGGTATTTCAACAACTTTAATAAACCTATATATACCTGTTGGTGTTGGAATGATTGTTGTCCGAGGAATCCACCCATGGCACTTCCTCCTTGTGGTCCCATTGATGAGGTCTGACTGTTCATTTGTCCCATACCACCACCTTGACCCATTTGCCCCATCTGGCTCATAGCCTGACCCATCTGTCCCATACTTTGTCCCATTTGTCCCATACCCTGTGGCATCTGTCCACCTTGACCGACGCCCTGGCTCATTTGACCAACATTTTGTCCTATCGAGTTGACACCCTGACCCATTTGGTTTACTTGCTGACTCATTTGATTGACACTTTGACCCATGCCCTGTAAAAAAATGCAGATTAAGTATTTAGGTAACGTAACGTTCATAAGGTTAAAACAAGTAAAACTGACATATTTACCTGATTCATCATTTGTTGTTGGCCACCTTGCATCATTTGCTGTCCGTAACCCCCATAACCCTGTTGCATACCACCATACTGGCTTCCGAACATCTGACCGCCCATGCCGGGCATCTGGCCGCTGCCCATCTGCCCGCCGCCCATCTGACTCTGGCCCATTTGACCGCTTCCCATCTGACCGGCGCCCATTTGCCCCGGTCCCATTTGGACACCACCTATTTGTCCCATTGGACCCATATTGCCCATAGCACTCATAGGATTCATTTGACTGTAAAACAGACAAAGCAGATAACTTGAATTTCAATCTTTTGTAATACGTCTTTTTAGAAGCAGGATTATCATGACCAGGACAAGGTATAAGCAAATAATTTCGTTTTATAATAAGCCAGTATTAACAGCTTGCGTGCGTAAAGGGATGAGGGGGAGGGAGAGCTTTATCTAGTTAAAATTTACTTAGTTGAAGTTTTTCAATATAGAATATAATAGAATATGTTTGTATTACCAAAAAAAAAGAAATCAAATAAGCGGACTTATTTTAAAGATATATAATAACTTACTTAGGTTGCATCTGCGACATCTGATTGGGCTGCATCTGACGCATGCCTTGCCGGGGGAAGGGGGCTCGCGCGTGCGGTGCGCCGGGGTACCCCGTATTCTGCTGTTGTTTACAAAATATAGATTAAACAACATTTAATTTCACACATTTCAGGTGTTGCTGTAGGAGGCTATGTTGATATTACCTGCATCTGCGTCATCTGGTTGAAGGGCACTCGTTGGCGCAGCATGTTGCTGAGCGCCTGCTTGCACTGCGTCGTCGAGGCTTGCGTCACCGAGCGCGGACTCACACCAGCCGCTAGAAAACAACATTAATTATATCTCCGAGTGTCTTACATTATATATAAGAATGTATTCCTTATAGTTGATAATTTTTGTCGTAAATAAAATTTCTTATAACTTTAAGTTGGCGTTATTTATTTATTTATAGTACACACAACAGATGAGTTATTTAACAAATACAATAAAAATAGGTTACAAGTCACATGGATGATAATCTAACCACTAACAGGCGTACAACATTGGTAGAAAGAATAAAGAAAACATTACTTACTGTGTTATTGTAATTTAAAACTACCATATTAGAGACAGAGAAAATATTTCATGAAATTCTGTATATGTAGTTTGAAATATGTAAACTAACTTTAAAAATAAAACTAAAAAAAGTAGCCTATACGTCCTTGCATACCAAACTTCATCCAAAATCCAAGCAACCGTTCTCACGTGATAACATCCATCCATACAAAGTTTCGCGTAATAGTAAGTACCAGGTGGGTTGTAATACGTGGCTCCGGGCGGCGGGAACCACTGCTGCTGCGACTGTATGAACTGCGGCTGCTGCGCCGGCGCCGACAGCCCCACGCCGCCCACGCCCACCACACCGCCCACATTTGTCTGTGAATCATAAAAAAATTACAAAAAATTAAGACATTCGATGAAAACAGTTATATCTCATTATCTCAAGAAATGCATCTTTTTTTCTCGGATGGATCGAAATATAGACTACTAGCTGTTACTCCCGACTTCTTCCGGATGGAATTAAAAAGTAAAAGCATATTGTACTCAGTGGTTACGTAGCTTTTTAATGGTGCAATTTTAATCAGTCCAGTAGTTTTTGAGTTATTTCAATACATACAAAAATACAAATCTTTCCCCTTTATAATATTAGTATAGATATTATACTTTAGACTTTATTTGAAAACTTTATAGCACTTGTTGTTTCACAATGCTATTAAATGATGAAAACAGATGCCTTAAAATCTGTAAAAATGTTGTATTTACTAGCATTCGCAAATGTGAATATCTACGTACATTTGGTGTAAATAAATTAGATACATACAGGTGTGGCCACTTTTGGTTTTTTGGCTTTATTATTTTTGCAGGGCATCTTGCGTCCTTTGCCGGCTCCCGTCGGGCTCGAGTCCAAGCTGCCGTTGTCCTGAATTTTTTTTTAATAAATATTTACGGTATACATTTAAAAATAAAACTACATAATAAGATATATAAAAATATGAATGAAGCGGCAGTTAAATAATTTTAGAATAATATTAATATCTCACTGTTGATATTTTTAAACATATCAAATACTTTACCTGTTTATTGTCATTTGTCTCCAAATCTTCCGGCGGCAACGGAATTGATTCTAAATAATAGCTCTGTGGTTGGACGAGACTATGAGTATGGTATTTTAATAACCTGTAAAATACAAACAAAACGTTATTTATAAATAAAACCCATTAAGTAAAAAAAAAACTGCCTAACTAATAAACATGAGTGCCACCGATTCGCGTCACGAGTTTAATTTGATATGTAAAAGCTGACCTGTGAGCATTTTCATAAGTGAGAGGTTTCCGTTCGATCTTGGTGGCTGCGAACCAGGCCCAGGAGAGGGGGGCGGGGTTCCTGCCGCCCTCCACCAGCTCCCAGCTCGACACGCGCTGCTTGTCCGTCAGCCGCAGACCCTGACAACACATCGATAATCAGCTATTTACAGCACTTCCTTCTTTATTCTGTCTTTTCAACTAAAGTTATGCAATTCTTTATATATACCTGTTTCTTATCACTGTCGAAGCCAGATATTTTGTTTCCCTTTTGGTCCACTAAACAGCCTAAAGGCTCGCAAGCGATCACCTGAAACAAAAATACGCGAAATCCTTGGAATACAAATGTCATAAGCTTAATGTAAACGTAAATAGCGTTATACAATACAGTTTTTAATGAAACCACGGTTATATTGTTAATAGGAATTTTAAATATTATTGCGGGTACTGGGTTCGAATCCCGCCATACGCCAATGTGTTTGTTAAATTTTATATGTACATCTACCCGAGGTACTTACTAAAGGAAAACAGATACAACTTGTACATATTAACGAAGAATTACAAAGATATGTGTAAAGTCACATCTACTCAGGCTCTGAGCCTCTCAGTAGCGACGTGTAGAGAGTTAATTATGATGAATCTAATACCTCAATGATAGTATTCTTTGAGAGGGGCAGCAGTTGTCGCACACTCTGCACGGAGGGTCCATGCCTGTCGCCGATCTCCTTCTTCAGCTTCTTCATGAGGTTCTGGTAGTGCTTCCTGTTGTTGTCGTCGCCGCCCTCCGCCAGCGTCGAATGGATTAACGTCGCCAGCATATCGATTAATGTCGTGAAAAGGTTGCTGCGGCACAGCCTAAGAATACAAAACAGTATTTTCCATAACTCGTACCTATATTTAATTTTACTCTATTTCATACTAATTACAAATATCGATGAGAACACGATATTAAAATATAATAATCGCGGTCGGATGATAATGTACAGAGTCGCGGACGAAAGCTAGCAATTAAAAGAAAATTAACAAAAAAGAATTGTGTGTGAAAAAAATTCCCCTTGATTCAATGGGATTTTTTTCGCATTGGCCTCATTGGAATTTTTCCCATTGGGTCAATTGATTGTATAAATCCGATTGGTCCAATAGGCAAAGAATTCCCACTGGGCTAATGGGTCCAACACACATAATTAAAATATCAAGATGAGACGGATTATGTGGTTATAGATATAATTACGTGTTATTGTAGGCGTCGATGAGTTGGTGCGCGAGCAGCTGCGTGAGCAGCAGCGCCCAGTCTGCGGTGAGCTGGTAGGAGCGGCGGACGGCGTCGAACATGCCGCCGGCGAGCGAGAAGCGCAGCAGCAGCGCGTCCGCCGGCACCTCCTCGTGCGCCTCCCCGCACGCCGCGCGCTCCTGCTCGCGCGCGCGCGCCAGGTAGTGCGCCAGCTGCGCGTGCACCGAGCCCAGCAGGCTCTCCTGCACACACACACACCATATACTACTGTTTTATATTTCAGACTAGCTTTCGCCCGCGACTCCGTCCGCGAAAATTGAAACATAAAACAAGTAGCCTATATGTTCTTGCAGACTATCCTCTATATCTATGGCAAATTTCATCATGACCTGTTCAGCCGGTTAGGTTACAAACTCTAACAAACATCCATCCATCCATCTAAATTTTCGCATTTATAATATTAGTAAGATAGTACGATTAAAGTAATGAAATGAGCTAAACACCATATCGTGTACAGCGCCATTTACGACTTGACATGGACATGACAGTGTCTAAGAACATGATATGATTAATGGGTATACTACTCGATTAATTTATATACTTATACATGAAAATTATATTAATATACATGGAAAAGTTTGTATGGATGATTTGTTACTACATATCTCCAAAACGGCTTAACGGATCTCACTGAAATTTGGCATAGTCTGAAAGACACATATGGTACTTACTAAGTTTTGTATTTTATTTTAATTCCGATGAGCCAAAGTCGTGGTCAAAAACTATTATATGATGCTTAATGTGCAACCTTCTGATCATCCTGATGTCTAAGACAGGTGAGTATGAGCGAGAGCAGCGGCTCGTTGGCGAGTCGCACGGCCGCCGCGCCGCCGCACGCGCACGCGCCCGCAGACATGCCGCTCACGCCGCGCTTGCCGCCGCCGCCGCCGCCCGCAGACCTGACAACACGTTTCATTTTATCATTTTAAATGAGCTGTCGCCCGAAAACTTCGTTAGCACGGATTTTAAAAAGTCATCTATCACATTCCCGCGTGCATCTACCTTCTACCAGCTATCTTTCAGTCAAAGTCCCGTCCGAATCGGTCCACCCGTTCCAGGGATAGCGGTCCGGTCGCCATTTTGACAGCGTGGAATTAAAAAAGTAGCCATATAATATGCCCGTCAATGTCAACACCCTTCAGTCAAAGTCCGGTCGAAATCGGCCCAGCCGTTTCGGAGATTACCCGGAACAAACGCGGCTTACGGACAGACAGACAGAAACTTTTTAAATGCGATTTTCGTTAACAGCAACGCAAATACATCATCTTCCCGAAATCTGATTTTTTTTTGACATTACAAACAAACACTCCAATTTTATTATATGTATGGATTAATAAGAATCGTGAAAAAAAAAATTGGCTATATTTAATTCATTACAAAAGTCAGTGAACTAAAACCACATAATAATCTTACTAATATTATAAATTTGAAAGTTTAGATGGATGAATGGATGTTTGTTAGAGGTTGTAGCTTAAACGGCTGAACGGATTTCGATGTAGACCATAGTCTGGAAGAACACATAGGTTACTCACTTTTGTTTTTTTTTTAATTCCACGCGGACGGAGTCGCGGGCGAAAGCTAGTACTACATAAAAGTTAATAAAAATAATGAACCCTTTGTAGCTGGGACTCTGATGACTCTTGCAGTCTCGGTGCGAGCCGCCGCCGCCGCCCGCGCAGCCGCCGCTGCAGCCCGCGCCCCACCCGCTCTCCAATATCTGCACATCATACTTACTTAATATTATAAATACGAAAGTTAAGATGGATGGGTGTTTGTTAGACTTTGTAGGCTAATCGGCTGAACGGATTTCGATGTTTGTTACAGATGTAGAGAATAGTCGAACTTCTAATAAAAAAGTATGCTCAACCTAACGGTTACGAAGACGAAAAAAAAATTTGTTATCGAACTGATTAGATAAATGGAACAAGCCGCCAAGCACATAGGCTTCTCACTTTTTTTTTTTTTTAATTTACGGACGGAGTCGCGGGCGAAAGCTAGTTTCATATAAAATAATCAACTTTTATAAGGTTAAAGTGAATTTAAAAGACAGAAACAATAGTAACCTGTCCAGCTTGTTTCAGTACTCGTCCTTGTACAGCGGCGGGCAGTTTAGCGACAAGTGGCGCCACCAACCACACGGACTCCGACCACTTGCTGGTACTGACCACGCCTCTGTCGGTGCCCATTCTGAAACAAGTCTTATGATGTACAATCAATGGTGAGAGAGAGACAGAATATTTTTCCACATATGTGTTTTATTGAATATGTGGTGGTATACACATTGATTAACCAATAGGATGCAACTTTCAAATTTATCTATACGATAGGTCTGTCCAGTGGTACATGGCTTATTTATAATTATTATCCCGTCGTTTACACATCTTACTGCTACCTATTTAGTTATTTGTAAGAGAGAGTTTGTCTCATTGGAACAAGGCTATTTTTGTGTAATTAGCACACCGCGAACTTCCACGACTGTACCTATCCTTGTCGGGCGGCGGCGGCGCGGGCTGCTGGAAGACGTTGAGCACGGCGCGGGCCACCGTGTCCAGCCACGCGCTCAGCTCCGGCGAGCCCGGCTCGAACTGCTTGAACATCAGCTGCAGGTCCAGCCACGACATGCGCAACGACCACTGCTCTAGGTTCTGAAAACATTGAAGCGAAATTAATTACTGAGCTATAGGTGATTTGTGAGTGAAGAACGTCGGTTGCTCAAGGGGTAGAGCACTTAACTTGTAATCCACAGGTTCTGGGTTCGAACCCCGCCATGTACCAATGTGATTTTCGATTTTGGGAAAGTCATATGTACATAATTTACCCGACGTTCTTACGGTTAAGGAAAACATCGTTATATCTGCACATATCTGCGAAGAAATTCAAAGATATGTGTCAAGTCAACCAACCCGCACTGGGCCAGCATGGTTAAGGCCTAGTCACCCTAACTTAGGATAGACCCAGGGACCTTAAGTGGGGACGTATAATGACGTGATGAGGTCATTTTTTAATCAAACTAGACCAGATTAAAATCTCTTACCTCTAATAATCGCGTGATCATAGTCTTTTGATCTAGATCGGGGTGCGTATGACTAGCTGTATCCGGATAGCATATCATGTGCAGTAATCTGAAATGAACAAACATACTTGTGCAGTTCACTTGTACAATTCACAATAGACTTAAGGTGAACTAATTACCTTTGTGCCTGTCTCGGTGTGAGCATGGAGTCCAGCAGCATATCAGGTAAGTAGAGTTCATCAGGGTTCTGCAGACACTTCTGCAGCACCCACTCTTCGCTGCAGATCTCTGCGAGCATGCGCCGTGCGAGGGACGACAGAGACTGCGACGAGTCGAGTAGCGTCGACCCCACGCCTCCACTGCCCCTGTACCGACACTCACTTTCATATTACTAAACAATTACTACATCGGGAAATTTTTGTTTTTTAATTAAATTATACATCTTACATTTATTTACATAGATTAATTACATTTAGTGAAATAACAATGTTATTTTTTAAATAAAGATCACAATTTTTTTAAATGAAATGAAAACTAAACATTATTTACAGTAAGGTTTAGCTTAATTTTTTTTTATTAAATGGAAAGGATTACTTAGACCATAATTAGAAATAAATGTACAAAAAATTACAAGACATTGAGACATCACGAGCAACACCCAGTGAACATAGTTAAGATGTAAGGTAAATTTAGAATGTGTTACATAATTCCTCCACACGCTATACAATGGTGAGTTACATCCACACGTAATGTACAATGGTATGAACGATACGAACACAAGTTAGGAAATTAACTCCAAAGTTTATATGTCAGTCCACCGGGGTGAAAGGAAAGCCACTACACAACAGCGTTGCCAGATTTTTACGAACAAAAAGGGTTTTTTCACATCGAAAGGACAAATTAAAAAAAAACCAACGAGTTTTTACTTAACTAAATTATCACGTAAGCATTGAATCATTTCACACTTATATTTACAAACTTCTTTATTTCTTTTTTCTTTTATCCCATGCTACAACGTCTAGAACAAATTGGGATATTTTTATAAAAGTACGCAATTTTTTTTTTATGTCAAAGTGTTCTGGCAACGCTGGCACTCATAGACAAGTCCCATCGTCAACACGTCCATAGATTGTAGATGAGAGTGGAGACAGTGAACATCGTACGGACAGAAGCAAAGCGGTGAGTTTAGAGGAGTTCGTGTATGTTGGCGAGGGGCGGCGCGGTGTGCGACATTACAACTCGGAAATAAATAAAAACAAACCTAGGAGTTCTATGGCCCCCACTCATCTCTGATTCTACCATCCTATGAATGAAAAAATAAGTCTCGCGTCATTATTTATTGAAAGGTGATTTCCATCCTTAGTAAAAACAAAACACTGTGAATTAAATTCCTAATTGACGATTATTTTTTTAATTTTTAATAAAAACATAATAATTGCATACTTACGACATTAGATCAAGTTGTACGTCCGTAGGCACGGTGTCGCTGGTGCCTAGTATGTGCGACAGATCGCTGGACTTCTTGCCGCTCGGCTTACCATCGCGGGCGGACAAGTCGCTCACCACTGTAATTTATTAAAAAAAACATCACACTTAGTAAATTATCAGTAAAATTATAAATATTAGTAGCTGTTGCTCGCGACTTCACCCGAGTAAACTTACAAAATCATAGAAAATACAGCCTATGTTACTCACTGATATCGTAGCTTTTTAATGGTGAAAGATTTTGTGAAATCGGCTCCATAGTTTTTGAGTTATTTCAATACATTAAAATACAAATTCCTCTTTACAATTTTAGTATAGATTTGTTTGTGTACTGACTGAGTATAGCCTTGAGTGTAGCGAGCACTGGTCCGAGGCCGATGTTCTTATGCGCGGCGGCCAGCAGGTGGCGGTCGCAGGAGAGCCGCACGCCCGCCGCGCCGCCGCCCGGCCCCGGGGACGTCGACACGCTGTACAGACCTGCACATATGCATGCAAACATTTAACATTAAGGGCCTGTCCCACCACTGGCTGATAGAGGCTCAGATAGCTTAAAAATGCCTTCACTGTCAGATAAGGTAAAAAAATCCGATATTTCCATCCCATATTTTACAAGTCGGATTGTTATCAGACAATTTACAATTTGGTGGGACAGGCCCTAAATATCCTATTTCCTTACAATGTCAGATATATAAGATACGAGCCGTTGCTCGCGACTTCGCCCGCGTGAAATTACAAATATAACCTATTACGTTCGCCCTTTTTTCAACCTATTACCAAAAGTATTAACTTAGTAGTAATCTACGTAATAACAGAAATCTACCGATGCAAGATTCCAAATTTCTAAGTCCGGTAGCTTGTAAGCTGATTTTTCGGTTACCCTTATTGTTTGTGTTCGCGATATCTTCTAAACTATTAGTCCAATTTTAATACTGTAAATGACAATTTTATTCTACATTAAATTCTCCTAATAACAAACGCATTTATTTGGATAAGGATTATATTGAAACCAATAAAAGAACGCTGCAAATAGCGTTAGATTTTTAATTCATTTTGTAAACACAAAAGTGGTTATTGTAAGAAAACCGTTAAAGATAGATATATGCTATCGCGCACTTTTCTGTAGAACTTTTTAAGATCTACAATTCTTTCATACATCATTTGTATATACCTCTAACGGTTTAGGCAGCGTAAGCCGAGAAAAGTTAAAGTTTAGTGAGTTTTTAACGCCGGCGTCCAGAAACACGCTGTTTATTAATAGTTCCTGAACATTAGTAATAATAAAATATAGCCTATGTTACTCACAGATAAATTACCTTTCTAATGGTGAAAGAATTTTTAAAATCGGCGCAGTAGTTTTTGAGTTATTTCAATACATACAAAAATACAAAAATACAAAAATACAAAGTTTCCTCTTTATAATATTAGTATAGAGTATAGATGTACCGGGTTGTGGTGTATCAACAGTCTTGAAGAGCCGGAGCAGGAGATGGCAGGTGAGACGCGCACTGGTTTCGGGCGAGGGGGCGTTGGGCGGGTTATTGGCCCCGCCCCCACCCCATGCCTTCACTAGCGAGGGCAGTGCCGCGTGCCGCACGAAGTCCTCCAGCGAGAAGCAGTGACGGGCTGCAAATTTAACGTTAAAATCCGTCACTCTAGATAAAGTAAGCTAGGTTATTCTGTGTGCGATGTTAACAGTGGTAGAGCTCGCTTTAACATTTTCGTACAATTGGGTCGGCTCACCTGGTAAAATACCTCGACCACACAGAAGACAGGCGTGAAATGGGAGCAATTCCGCGTTTCGTCTGATGAGTGGTGAAAGTGGATTTGGCGGTAAAGAAGACGGTAGAAAGGGAAAATATCCTGTTTATGTGCGTGTCCTCCATCGACGTTAAAGGTAGGTAACTGCAATCGCGGATGCCTATGGACAGGGGTCGCTCCGTCATTTTGGTGGATTCAGGTAGCCGCTTGCTCGTATACCATCTTATGATGTAAAATATAGAAAAAAGCGACATACCGACAAGTATGCATGTGAAGACAGCGAGCGCGTCGTGTGCGGCGGCGTCGTGCAGGTCGCGGTGGCAGAGCAGGTCGGGGTAGAGCGGCGGCGGCGGCGGCGGCGGCGGCGGCGGCGGCGGCGGCGGCGGCGGCGGCGGCGGCGGCGGCGGCGGCTTGGGCGCGGGGTAGTGCTGCGCGCCGCACAGCGCCACCAGCGCGCCCAGCCACTCCGGCGCCAGCGCGCTGCACCACGCCGTCATCTCCGCGCACACCACGCCCAGCTCGTTCACACTGACACACGACACTCACAGAGACCGGACATTGCCTCCTATATCTTACTAATATTATAAATGCGAAAGTTTACATGGATGGATGTTTTGTTAGAGTTTGTAGCCTAAACTGTTGAACGGATTTCGTTAAAATTTGACATAAATGTAGGGTGTAGTCTGGAAGTACACGTAGGCTACTTGGTCTTGTTTTTTTTTAATTCCACGAGGACGAAGTCGCGGGCGAGCTAATAATTTATATGTATCATTTAATCATTTAGATTGATAATTTGACTTACCGATCATTGTCCACTTCGCGGCAAACTGCCAACATCGCCGAACACACGAAGTTGTATCTGTTAGCAGGAGACTCTGCCACCTGACGTGCCCACGCGATTTCTATTTTACCTATATTAACATTTTCATTCAAATTAGGGAAAGTTAACAAATATTTTTGGTGCAGTCAAAGTATTATTTAAACAGTAAAACATAATAACACTTACCTTTCCGAGGATTCATAAAGAACTCGCTTAAGAATTCCGGATCGTATTTATACTTGACGGGCATGGGTTGCACCGGGGAGTAAAGTGCTTGCCTGGGAAAAACAAACAATTTTAATTGTTAAATTTTAATGTTTAATTTGGTTAGTTAACGACTATGAATGCTTTAGAACAAACTTGATCTTAGGGTATGCATTAGCGAAGGTGTCTGCGTAGGGCGCGTGGCAGAGGTGCGCGGCGGCCTTGTAGAGGTCGTGCAGCTGCGCCAGCACGCAGCGCTCCGCCGAGCCGCAGTCGCCGGGGTTCACCACGCACTTCACCAGCCGGCACAGCTGCTCGAACACCGCAGACGTCTGCTCCACGCACACTACACAACATATATTATTTACACGTTCCAATACTTATACATCCTCTCATCACTTCTCTATACATATGTCACTGTGTGTTCGGAGCCTGCCCAAGTCAAGGCGACTACGCTATAGTGTTAAGAATCAGTAACGTGCCATGGTAGTGGCACAACACTAAATCTTTGACAAACGTCACATCTCTGACAGTTGTCAATGTCATTAGACGTATTGTCATTGCTAGTTGAGTATTTAAATTAATATCGCTAGTTACAATTATATTAAATGTTTAAAACATAGTAAACCACGCTGATCCACTGCAGGTTGATTTTATATTTTTTTTGAATTTCTTTGCAAATATGTTAAAGTTTGACCAAGATGTTTTCCTCGTAACTAATTTTCAACTATGTAGCAGTAAGTGAAGTAGTGTCAGTCACGAATGGATAGTAAATACATACACAGTAAACAGGAGTGGTATCGCCTAAGCGCGCCCACGGTGCAGAGCGCCAGCGCGGAGGTGTAGGCGCGCGGCGCCGCCAGCCCGCTGCTGGGCGCGCCGCGAGTTATCAACGCGCCTTCCACTTCAGACAGCTCCTTTAGTACCTGCAAGTTATTTTGGTTCATGGTATATCATACAATGGTTCATCTCTAAACACTATAAAAATGCTGATTTTATTATTTTTTAAACACCCTGATGAAGTTAAGTTTCACAGATAGTATTAAATAATCATACTAATATTTTAAAATTTGTATGGATGGAGTTTATAACTATGTATCTCCAGAACGTTTCAAAAGATCTTGATGTAATTTGACATAGATGTAGAACATAGTGTGAAAGGAGATTGCATGTGGCTGAGATGCGTATGTTAAGATGGATGTGTGGTGTGACAAGAATGGATAAAGTTAAGAATGTGTATATTAGAGGAAGTTTGAAAGTAGCGCCAGTGGTGGAGAAATTGAGAAGCAAAAGGTTAGCGTGGTATGGACATGTTATGCGACGGGACGATGGGGACATAAACCAGAAAGTGTTAAGATTGAATGTGGATGACTACAAAGGAAGAGGAAGACCGAAGAATGTACGGATGGATTGTGTGAAAGACGATATGATGATAAAAGAGTGGATTCAGATATGACGTCTGATAGAGATGTATGGAAGAGCAGCACATACTGTGCCGACCCTCCATAAGGGATAAGGGCAAGTTGATGATGATGATGTAGAACATAGTCTGGAAGAACACATAGGTAGTAAGTTATTTATTTAATTCTGCGCGGATAAAATCGCGGGTAAAAGCTAGTAATACATAAAATCCAATCTTATTGATTGACTGATGTAATGAATTTTAGTATCGGACTGTTAGAGGATATGCGACGTACATACCTGTATGCAAGTTTCAATGAGTCCGTGCACGTTGAGCGCGATCTCCATGAGGTCGAGTGCGAAGGCGACGTGCTCGGGCTGCGGCAGGTAGGTGGTGGCGGCGGCGGCGTACGCGGCCAGCGCCTCGCACACCGCGCCGCCCACCGCCCACGACACCGCGCCTTGCTCGTACATTGACATCGCCTGGCACAGAGACAGTCACAAATTAAGAGACGATATAACTTGTAGGTCAAGAAGGTGCATGCGATCAGACCATGTGCGCCCTCCCGCGATTCAGCACGTATGACCTGACGGTGGTGGGGCCATGGGCAATCACGGGTGCAGTTTATAATCTCGCTCACCTGAAACTTGTGCGTGACAGCCTCGAAGTTAAATTCACTTCTGGAATGTTTCTTTATCTTGCCTCCTTCAGCCACGTCAATTGAGAACTTTTTTGAAAATAACTTGCAGATTTCTAGAACAAAATTACATACTTATAATTAAGAACGATAACTGTATAATATACGAGCCGTTGCTCGCGACTTCGCACGCGTGAAATTACAAATATAACCTATTACGTTCGCCCTTTTTTTCAACCTATTACCAAAAGTATTAACTTAGTAGTAATCTACGTAATAACAGAAATCTACCGATGCAAGATTCCAAATTTCTAAGTCCGGTAGCTTGTAAGCTGATTTTTCGGTTACCCTTATTGTTTGTGTTCGCGATATCTTCTAAACTATTAGTCCAATTTTAATACTGTAAATGACAATTTTATTCTACATTAAATTCTCCTGATAACAAACGCATTTATTTGGATAAGGATTAATATTCAAACCAATAACACTCCGCCGCAAAGAGCATGCGGGTTTTAATTGCATTTTCTGAACACGAAAGTGGTATTTGTAAGAAAACCGTTAAAGATAGATATATGCCATCGTGGACTTTTCTGTGCAACTTTTTGAGATCTATAATTCTTTCATAAATCATTTATTTGTACCTCTAACGGTGTGAGAGTCAAAATGGCGGGTGTACCATAGCGAATTAAATTATACCACTTACTAAAAAAATGTACCTAAAATGTACTATTTAGTACCTCGCTCAAAAAAAAAAGTACCTCCTCCAGAACGAAATTATAACGAAATTAAGTTACACTCGCCATAATGACGTCAATATGGCGGGTGTACTATTTTTTATTTTTATTTTAGCCATTACTTATAACATATGATTATACCAAATAAAATGTACCTAAATAGTACCTCAATTAAAAAAATATACACACTTAATAAAGTAGATAGTTTCCGAGAAATAAAACAATCAAGTCTTGCTTAGTAACCTCTATTTATATTATACTAGCTGTTGCTCGCGACTTCGACCGCGTGAAATTAGAAAACATAGTCTATGTTGCTTACAGATAAATTACCTTTCTAAAGTAAAAGAATTTTTAAAATCGGCCCAGTACTTTTGTATTATTTCATTACAATCAAACAAACAAAGTTTTCCTCTTTATAATATTAGTATAGACAATTGTTCTATTATAAAAATCTCCAAGTTCAACCACCACCCCATCAGTACTACAATACTTATTGTACCAATGTGCAAAAGTACATACAACAATCAATAACTATAATACTCTACAAAAACTTTTATATAAAATTGCAATAAAAGAAAAATAACGAGAAAATGGTTAATACTTGTCGGACGACATCCATCGGCATTGACAACAACAAGTACCAGTTATTTTGTGAAGGTAAGTTCTAATAAGTTACAAATAGAAATATAAAAGTTGGTTTTGGCTATGTGGCAAAAATTATATTTGTCATTTGTTTTGGTAATATCGATAAATTGTTTTCTACTAACTAATACTAGAAGGAAGTAAAAAATATATTTTTTTTAAAGTTGCTGTTGCCCGCGACTTCGTCCGCGTGGAGTTTAAAAGTTCAATTTTTAAAGTATGTAAATTCGTCCGTTAAAAAAAATCATTAAATTCGTTCCGTTAAAACATTAAATTCTCCTGACAATAGATGCATTTATTTGGATAAGGATTAATATTCAAACCAATAACACTCCGCCGCAAAGAGCATGCGGGTTTTAATTGCATTTTCTGAACATGAAAGTGGTATTTGTAAGAAAACCGTTAAAGATAGATATATGCCATCGTGGACTTTTCCGTGCAACTTTTTGAGATCTATAATTCTTTCATAATCATTTATTTGTACCTCTAACGGTTTAGGCAGCGTAAGCCGAGAAAAGAAAAACATTAGTAAATTTTTAACACCAAGGTCCAGAAATATGTTGTTTATTAATGGTTCCTAAACATTGGTAGTAATAAAGTATAGCCTATGTTACACACAGATGAATTACCTTTTTAATTGTAAAAGAATTATTAAATTGGGCCAGTAGTTTTAACGTAAATCAAATACATAGAAAAATACAAATCTTTCCTCTTATAGTGTGTCTAAATAAGATAGATTAGTTTGATAAATGACGCATATGAAGTATCGAATTCAATTTGTATGAAGTCAAATGCCATACTTAATAAATTTTAACAGTGACAAATCACTACGATACCTGTTTATTAAGTACTCACAATAGACTTTACAAACTCACATAGCGAACAATTTTGAACTATCGATATTCGGTTTAAATAATTATCGAACTCGACTAAAATTATTATTTTCTTATTCACTAATTTAGAGGATAATTCTGGTATTGATTACAGAGTAGATTACATAATTTAGCGATGACAGAAATAATAGCGAAATCCAATTCGATTACGTACGGCTGTAGTAGTATTAAACATTTATTTACTCTCATTATTTGTTATGATCATTATTAATTTGTGAAAACAGTGTTTTTTTTTATTTCATAAGTTATAACTATAAATCTATCGATTCCAACTTCTATAAGAATAAAAATCGAAAATCGATAAGAGTCATGTCTGATTTTACATCCCTACTAAATTTGAAATGAATTGTCAAACTAATCTAAATTATTTAGACAAAGTATAATAATATTAGTAAATTAATAGACATAGATTAACTATTTTTTTTATTAATTAACATCGCCACCAGATTTCTCTGTATATCTTTTTTGCTTTTTGCAGTAGTTTATTTAGTATCAGTTTAAGTACTGGCACTTGGTTGTTGGCGAGCAAGCAAACTAGCAGGTTTAAACATCCTTACTTGCGATACTCAGTATACCCATTTTAGTACAAGTATATTATACTCGTATATCATTTTCTATGTCGTTTTAAAGCAAAAAAAAATCAATAATGATTATAAACAATTTACCGATATTACCAAAACAAATGACAAATATAATTTTTGCCACATAGCCAAAACCAACTTTTATATTTCTATTTGTAACTTATTAGAACTTACCTTCACAAAATAACTGGTACTTGTTGTTGTTAATGCCGATGGATGTCGTCTGACAAGTATTAACCATTTTCTCATTATTTTTCTTTTATTGCAATTTTATATAAAAATTTTTGTAGAGTATTATAGTTACTGATTGTTGTATGTACTTTTGCACATTGGTACAATAAGTATTGTAGTACTGATGGGGTGGTGGTTGAACTTAGAGATTTTTATAATAGAACAATTGTCTATACTAATATTATAAAGAGGAAAACTTTGTTTGTTTGATTGTAATGAAATAACACAAAAGTACTGGGCCGATTTTAAAAATTCTTTCACCTTTAGAAAGGTAATTTATCTGTGAGCAACATAGACTATGTTTTCTAATTTCACGCGGTCGAAGTTGCGAGCAACAGCTAGTATAATATAAATAGAGGTTACTAAGCAAGACTTGATTGTTTTATTTCTCGGAAACTATCTACTTTATTAAGTGTGTATATTTTTTTAATTGAGGTACTATTTAGGTACATTTTATTTGGTATAATCATATGTTATAAGTAATGGCTAAAATAAAAATAAAAAATAGTACACCCGCCATATTGACGTCATTATGGCGAGTGTAACTTAATTTCGTTATAATTTCGTTCTGGAGGAGGTACTTTTTTTTTTGAGCGAGGTACTAAATAGTACATTTTAGGTACATTTTTTTAGTAAGTGGTATAATTTAATTCGCTATGGTACACCCGCCATTTTGACTCTCACCTAACGGTTTAGGCAGCGTAAGCCGAGAAAAGTTAAAGTTTAGCATTTTTTTAACGCCGGCCTCCAGAAACACGCTGTTTATTAATAGTTCCTAACCATTAGTAATAATAAAATATAGCCTATGTTACTCACAGATAAATTACCTTTCTGATGGTGAAAGAATTTTTAAAATCGGCACAGTGGTTTTGAGTTATTTCAATACATACAAAAATACAAAAATACAAAAATACAAAAATACAAAGTTTTCCTCTTTATAATATTAGTATAGATATAGATATAGATTACGTTCGCCCTTTTTTTCAACCTATTACCAAAAGTATTAACTTAGTAGTAATCTACGTAATAACAGAAATCTACCGATGCAAGATTCCAAATTTCTAAGTCCGGTAGCTTGTAAGCTGATTTTTCGGTTACCCTTATTGTTTGTGTTCGCGATATCTTCTAAACTATTAGTCCAATTTTAATACTGTAAATGACAATTTTATTCTACATAAATTCTCCTGATAACAAACCATTTATTTGGATAAGGATTAATATTGAAACCAATAAAGGAACGCTGCAAATAGCGTTGGATTTTTAATTTATTTTGTAAACACAAAAGTGGTTATTGTAAGAAAACCGTTAAATATAGATATATGCTGTCGCGCACTTTTCTGTAGAACTTTTTAAGATCTACAATTCTTTCATACATCATTTTTATATACCTCTAACAGTTTAGGCAGCGTAAGCCGAGAAAAGTTAAAGTTGAGTGAGTTTTTAACGCCGGCGTCCAGATACACGCTGTTTATTAATAGTTCCTGAACATTAGTAATAATAAAATATAGCCTATGTTACTCACAGATAAATTACCTTTCTGATGGTGAAAGAATTTTCAAAATCGGCGCTGTAGTTTTTGAGTTATTTCAATACATACAAAAATACAAAAATACAAAAATACAAAGTTTTCCTCTTTATAATATTAGTATAGAAAAGTAAAACAAGCTTACTGCTCTATCATTAATCAGTGCGAGGGCGTGTCTGTGCAAAGTCCGCCTACAGCCCCGCCTCAACCATAACTAGTATTATATACGCCACATGTTACATTTTGGACTGTATACCTTTGGTCATCTTCTTAACCGCGTGTTTGGCGTCATCTCGTTGCCGTCCGACGCCATACAGCAGGATGTGTCGCTGGTTGGCGTCGTGCGGCGTGTGCTCCGGCTCCGCGGGCGGCAGCGGGAAGTGCATCGTGTAGTGGTAGTGCCGCGACACAGGCGCGCCCCCCGCGCCCGACGCACCCCCTGAACCCCCCGCCGGCACACCCCCGACTCCACCGCACGAGCTGCTGCTGCGGATACCTGCATGTATTGTCTAACATTACATAAATACTGAATTTGTCTATTCCATCTTCAGCCAATTTAATTTCAAAGTATGATGAATACCAGAATTTGGATGGATGGATGTTTGTTTCTACGTATGTCCAGAACGGCTGAAATCTCACTGAAATTTGGCATAGATGTACTACTACTAATTAAATTTGTTTCAGTTCGGGATGAAGTTGCGGGCGAAAGCTAGTTTTACAAAAAATTTAAATTATAAACTTAAACACGTACCTGGTACAGACATCGGCCCCATCCCTATACTCTGCATGTTGGCTATGCTCATCCCACTCGGACCCATCATTGGTGAGTTTAAACTGCATAAAACAAACATTTAATACGCAAATAAGTGGTTGAAAATACGTTTAAATATTATATGATATACCTATGCACTGGTTCGCCGGGATCTTTGGGACTGTCCGGCGCATCCATTGAATTCTGCTGATCCTCTTTTATGTGTTGCAATATTTTATCTAGATCGTCGTCGATTTTGGAGTCGTCTAACTCCAAACGCACATTTTCCTACAAATATAGATTTATCAGTCTAGACTCTAAACGGTAGTCTATATATTCCTTGACATGTTTAATAAAATTAATAGATTGTTTTTACCTCCATTTTAGGTTTAAGATCAATGCTAGCAAAGATATCATCTTCCATGTTGTGATTGGTGCCGGTGCTGGTGACAGGGGGCGCCACCGTGTGCCCGCCAGACCCGGCCGATGACGTAGGCTCCGTAGGCGATACTAGGTCCCCTATACAAAACCGTAAACATGTACAATCAGGGAATCTGGCGGTGATCAACCTTGAAACTTAGTAGTTTGAACATATTGAAAGCATTACAATTATCCAGTCGTTTACGCAACTCACTACTGCGTAATTGGTTATTTATAAGTAACTAGCTGTCGCTCGCGACATCGTCCATGTGAGATTGAAAAATAATAAAAAAACGGTGAAAGAATCTTTAAAATCGGCGCATTAGTTTTTGACTTATTTTAATAATTTTAATACATACAAAGATACATATCTTTCCTCTTTATAATAGTATAGATGGAGCTTGTCTCATAAGGAATAAAGGCATTTCTTATCAAAGTGGAACACCACGAAGAGTCCTGACTGTACATTATAAATGTTTATTTTCGCAGTAACATAGAATTGTTTTATTTACCTCTAGATATGAGTGTACACATGTATGCGTCATGTGAGAAAACATCCCTGCGTATGAGTTCACCGAACAGATGCACCAGATTCGCGAACTGCTGACGATTTCCCGGCGGAGCGTTTGGACTCTCGTCTGAAAAACAACAAAATACCTTTGTTTTTTAATTGTCTCAGCGAGAAGGAACTTTATTTTATTTTATTTAGTACTAGATGATGGCTGAATGTTACCTAATACTGGTGCATCATTGTCTAGAAATCTTAGAAGAAGATTCTGAAAAATCGGCGGCCCATTGTACAGACCGGTTCCCGAACTTATGGATTCTTTATCATCGGAACCTGAAATAAAGAAACATTTTAGAGCGTTAGTCTGAAATTTTAACGGTAACTTGACCATAGATTCCGACTGTCATAATACTATTACAATCTTTACCTATTAATATTACAAATGCGAAAGTTTAGGTGGATGTTTGTTAGAATTTGTAGCCTAAACGCCTGATGGATATCGTTGAAATTTGGAATAGACGTAGGGGATAGTCTGGAAGAACACATTGGCTACTCATTTTTTTTTTTTTTTTTTAATTTCTCGCGGAGGAAGTCGCGAGTAACAGCTATAAATAGTTCTTGTACAGACTTTCGGCAGTACAAGCTTGCGGTTATATCGTTAAGCGTATATTCGTATAGTGTAATGTGCAGCAGCAGCAGCAGCAGCAGCAGCTCACCTGTGGCGTGGTGGTCGTGGTGCAGATGCAGCAGCTGCTGGCGGCGGTCCAGCAGCGCGGCGGCGGCCATGGCGCGGTGCTCGCCCCAGCGCGCGCCGCACACCGCCCACTCGCACAGCACGCGCACCACCGCGTACGAACACGCCCACTCCTGAACACAACATGTATACGTATTCTAGCTTCCTCACGATTTATAACTGTTTCACACTTGGTCAGTACAGTTGGACAGTAGCGATCAACTAGACTGGCTCAATGGAAACACTAATTGGAGACACTGAGTTCATACAATCTATGGCCTACATATCTAACTGTATTGGCCAAGTGTGAATCCAAATTAGAAAACTTTAGCAGGACAGTGACGATGATTTTTTTGTATATTATATCTTTATTGGGCAACCATAAGTCGGCCGACTGTAGCCGTAATAATATGAAGGGGTGTATAATTTTTTTGACGTAATAATCCATACAAGTGGAAGAAATAAATAATAGATTCTACGGGGAAAAGCACAGTTCCAGTTTAGTGATTGGCGAGTAAATTTTTGATAAATATTGCGAAATTTGTACTGTGTTATGGAAATTTATGCTTATAAATTTGTCGGAGTGACGAGCGGCGGAGTTATGACTCCGAGGGCGGATTATTTACGTGATTTTATTGTCGTTGCATTTGGACTTGTGTATTGGGAGATCTTGAAATTATAACCGTAAACAACAAATGACACTGTTTTATAACAAACTAGTACACATCACAATATAATCAGATCACTAAAACTTATAGAGACTTTGAGCCAATGGATTTGTAAGCGCACACAGCTAGATCATCACCTGACAACCAACCTGTCAAAATAGATCGTTGCTATGACGCGTACGAACCCATTCGGGGTTTCCCGCTCATGAACTAAAATTACCGTTCTTCATTTAATTAATTTTACATGTTGGCAACACTTAAAAGATCACTATTCAATTGAGATTTTAATCGATTCAAGTAACAATAATTGCGCGCCGTTAAATTGATTAACGCCAGCTGCATACACAAAAAAATTGACATTAATTATATGTTAAATAATAAAACTTACGGGATCTTTGGTATCAGTAGAGGAGTCTTTAGTGGCGGGAGGTGTGCAGTTGGCGAACACTTCTTTGTACAATGTATCGAGGTTGTTGTTGGGGTCCACGCGGTCGAAGCAATGGCGGTCTAACGCTTCCAATACCGCTAGAACACGCGCTACAAAACAAATAATATTATTACAATCTTACTAATATTAGAAATGCGAAAGTTTAGGTGGATGTTTCTTAGAGTTTGTAGCCTAAACTGCTAACAGATCTCAATGAAATTTGGTATAGATGTAGAGGATAGTCTGGAAAAAAAACAAAAAAAAAAAACATGAAAACACAACCGATAGAGATGTGCCAATCAGATCTGAGCTACAGCTCAACAGCTAAATGAGTAGCGCAACGGGATTTATTACAATTGCTTGAGCCAACAATCCGCTAGCTAACCGGTGACTCACAGCTCAAAATGCAAATCACAACTCAACGCTGTTACAAATTGGAATACATATTTAACTATTTTTATATCCAAATTAATTCAATTCAGTCTGTCTGAAGAATTATAATTTGTTTACCTTGAGAACTAGTTTGCCATTTGTCAGTGCACCATTTGCTTTCAGCCTTTTTACTCCTTGCTGCTATTTCCTGTTCAGCTTCATAAACCTTAAGAAACAAAACAAAATATTCATTTTTCGATCTTATTGGATTTTTATGTTAATTGTATGTGTTAACACATTCCGTGCCACCACAACACAATCAACAATATGCCATTGGATGTGTTAATTTTCGTTTCTTACCAGCTTCCTATGATGTTCAGTGACATCGGAGTCCATATGCGGCATGGGTAAGGCTGATGGTGGTAGGGGGAGCAGGTCGAGGGGGGAGCCCTGCATTGAAGACCCGCAGCCAGACCACACCATAGCTGTCGGACATTCTATGCAGATTATCTGAAACCAGAGACATTTTATTTAGCAGAATTTTATCACATAAATATTAATTTAATAATGAAAATAAAACATGCAATGGGTATTGAAATAAAATTAATATTTAGATCCATATTTTAATAGATCACTCCCAGAGTGATGACAAAATGTTGCAAAATATTCTTATATGTTGCAAAATATTCAAAATAACCAAATATATTATTTTACTGATAATTCAATATTTTTACATACCTGTAATACTGTAGCTAACTGTATAATAATATCTCTATGATATTGACAATTTAGTATTTCACTGAATCCCATTTGCACTGGATTTAATGCGGCCGTTATGACTGTATTTAGGGTTGTCTTAACATCTCTGGGTGGAGATCCTCTCTCTTCTTTTACTTGCACATCCATTGGTTGTGTTGGGTTTGGTGTACCCATTGGTATTGGAGTACCAATAGAATGGTTTGGGTTTGGTGTCCCCATAGAATGGTTGGGGTTCGGAGTGCCCTGACTCTCAGCGGGAGTCGCTGAACGCTTTATTTGGTTAACATTTGGTTTCACATCTCCATTTGTGTTTTCCGGTGCTGGTGACATTGGTATACCGTTTACTTCTGAAAAAAAATGAAAACACAACCAATAGACATGTGCCAATCAGATCCGAGCTACAGCTCAACAGCTAAATGAGTAGCGCAACGGGATTTATTACAATTGCTTGAGCCAACAATCCGCTAGCTAACCAGTGACTCACAGCTCAAAACGCAAATCACAACGCAACGCTGTTACAAATTGGACTGATACACAATATAACCTGATCTGATCAACACTTTTGGTTGCGTTACCCATGCCTATCTAGCGGTATTTAACCTGACTGCTAGTGGGCAGAGGAAATGTTACATTTCTTATACGACAATAGCAGTTGCCGACAGCTAGTGGAAAAGACGTTTAAATATGAACATATAAATAAAATGTAACATACTATCACTTCCATCTGCAGTCTTAGTGAATACAGCGGGCTGGTTAAGTGCTCGCAGTGTGGTATCAGAGAGTACGGAGCAAATGGCCGCCGCCTTCTTGGCGCAGGTAGTGGCCAGTCGGCGGGACAGGCCCTCACAACACACAAACTCACTCATATGCTGCAGTGCTAATGGTAGGAACAACCTGTTTAAAAATAAAAACATTTACACATCATGGCTTGATAAATTTCTATATTAATTGCAGAAAGTAACAAAGGTGAATTAAAAAAAAAACATTTTTAAATAGAAAAGAAAAAGAACCTTCTCAATTTGTACATAACAAAAAAAGCGATTTTAATCTCTGAGGAGTGTTTAATTTAAATAAAACAAAAAAAAATGTATTCACAAATTTTTTTGTGAATTAAACTAACCTCAACAAGCCATCTTCAGGTGCCCTTTTATCGAGCAGTTCTATAATCCATGTGAGGAAGTCGTGTCGGTCCAGCAGACCCTCGTCCAGCATGTACCGCGCGAGCCGGCAGCAGTAGTTCCATAACTTAAGAGATTGTCGCCAATCCATACTCTCTATTGAACCTATAGTTTATTTTATTAATTGATAATACATAAATAATTAAAAAATAGTAATTAGGACACATTATTTTATTTATTTAAAAATTAATTCAAAATACTAAGGCCTACAATCCCTAGACACACATAGATAACTAAAAAACTATTTAAAAGTTGTTCATTAAAAATGTTTATCACATGTTGATAAGCTTTTTTTTGGAATAATAATTTTTAGCAATCCCCACTTAATCATTGGCCTTTCCCCCCTTGAAATAACATACAATTAGGCACAATGCATCATTTTATCCACACATGTAGGAATTTTTTATTGCATTAAACATTAACTTGTCCAACGGAAGACTTGGTGAGAAATATTGGTCAAATACTGGCAGTCATTTTCTTTTTTATTTGAGAAAATATTTTGTTAAGTATTTAATTCAATGTGTTCAATTGTATATGCAGCTTCATATACTTACTAATGGAGTTTCCAGGTGAGTGCATGGAGTTTGATAGAGTTGAATTGGGAGTAGTGCCACCAGGTTGGCTTCCGGATGAATTGTGACTAGGTGTGCCTTGACCTGGATATAAAAGTACATCTAATTAATTACATAATAAGCTTTTTTAGAGTGTCGGTGGCTTAATGGTTAAGCAAATGACTTGTAATCTCCAGGTCCTGGGTTCAATTCTACCTCGATCAATGTGTTTTTTGAATTTCATTTCATTTACCTTACATTCTTACTGAAGGAAAACACTGTGATACAACATGCATAGATCAGTAAAGAAATTGATAAATATGTGTGAAGTCAACCCACAGTGGGCCAGCAATGTTGACTTAGTTCTAGTCACCACTAACTTAGGGTAGGCTCCAAGCCCTTCAGTGGGGATGTATAGCAGGCTGATAATTATGATATGATGCTTTGTGTTACATTTAGATACTAAAGTAATGAAAAATAATAATCAGTCATTAATAATCTGTATGAGTTAAGTTTTATTTCACTATTTCATTTTTTTTATTCTGCACTAGCTGTTGCTCGTGACTTCGTCTGCATGAAATAAAAATGTAATAAAAAAACATAGCCTATTTTACTCATGAATAACATAGCATTTTAATGATGAAATAATTTTTGAAATTGGCCTTTAGTTTTTGAGTTATTACAATACATACAAAAATCCAAATCTTTCCTTTTTATAATATTAGTATAGATGTAATTATTTAGAACATACCTGATTGTGATGGTGGTGTCTTTTCCAATGGGTTGGTGGGCACTGCGCTTTGATAATGCTCTGCCAGCTTTGGTATTTGGTCTTTTAGAAACTTTATTAGTGTAGTTGTCCATTCTGCAAAATGAAAATAATTAAAAAAGCTTTAATATCTATTTTAATTAGCCATTTGCTGGTTTTACTGTATTTTCACTATCTTAAAGAAGAAATATAAAACAGTTTCATGTATTTCTTGTATTTTACTTATAACTCAGATATTTTTATATAAGTTACCTGTAGTAGGATCAGGTAACTGTCTTTTCTTAATCTTAGCCTCCGAGACTGCCACTGTGTACGCTGAACTGAGCTTTATGAACCATGCAGCTCTTGGCATTGCCACTTGATATTCTGTCAGTGTTATAAAAATTTCTTCTTTCTTGTTAAAATTTGGTGCCTTTTTTGCTAATATTGATAAAGGTTTGCTACCTAAAATGAGAAACCTCCTTACAGTAAATCTTTATAATGTATGTGGAAGATACTAAAATGAAAATTAAATACATAAAAAAATCAATAAAGCTAGAATCCTAAAATTATTCCTAATTTTAGTTTTATAGAAAAAGTATACCAGCTAAGTCTTTGAACCATGCTTCTATTTGTGGTTTGGTCCTCGCTGTGGCGGGCCAAAAATTATCTTTGGGATTCACTTGCTGTCTTTTCCGGCCACAGTCTGGAAGTGTGTTCAGTTCTTCTTTCTTTGATATTATGCTTGAGAAGAATTGTCCTATCTGCAATATATAACAATTAATTAAACTTTCTTAATGTATCTAACATACGGAAAATAATACAAACAAGAAAAAGGATGTTGTTTTGTTTGTTTATAAGAAATTGTACCTGACAATGACCTACTTAATAAATGAGCTGTTACATACCTTCGAGGCAGAATAATTAAAGTTCCTTGCGGTACCAAATTCATCGCTAGATTGTGGTGTGGTGGAAAAACCATGTTTAACGTTTGTTGATGTAAGCTCGTCCTCTTTTTGACGTGGTTCCTGTGGGTATACATCAGGGGGACCCAGTCGAGGCCTTTTTAAAGGCCGTTTTTCATACATAATCCCCATTTTGTAAAGATTTACAACTCACCTGTAAGTTATTATCAAATATTGTAAGATATTGACACAGGAGTCACGTCATGATTACTAAGATCAATATATGACTTACTTACCCTAATTACTAAAAAACATGATTTATCTTATATTAATATAACAAATGCACGTTATAGAATCACATTACTTAAAATTAAAGCAAGAAATTTGCTGCTTTTAATACATTTGTATTATAAACAATAAAATAACTTTTTGATTTTTGACATATGAAGGATTTAAAAGCAAACCACAGACCCTAAATCTGAATAATTGCTCTCGTAATATAGAATGTTAATAAGTAATTTTTATATTTTTTGCTAAGCTACAAAAAATGCTACTTACAGCAGTAAGACTAAAATATAAATGAAAAATGATATTCACATATCATTCACAATTAAACAATTAAAATCTCTTATTTCAATACTTGTAATCTGCAATATTTATTATCTGTGGTGGAGTAATGTTAATATTGTCAGCTGTCAGCTGTCAATTAAAATGTCTGATATGTTATCAAACATTGTTTTCTGTTAATAATATTATATTTTCGCAATAAAGTAATTAATACTTTATTGAATCCAATTCAAAATGCCCCCTAAAAAGCAACCCGATAAGCAAGCTAAAGCTGGCGGAGGTAAATCCAGTGGTGGAAAATCCGGCGGCGATGCAAAAGGTTAGGTTAGAATTCAATATGAAACTTAAATAAATATCATTTTTTACCAGCTAATATTCTTTGATAGTCATTCAAACAATTGAAGAATATCATTTTTAATTTTAGAATCTGCTGCAAAAGAAAAAAAAGGTGGGACAGCTGTCAAAGTACGTCATATTTTATGTGAAAAACAATCCAAATGTTTGGAGGCACTGGAAAAATTAAAAGCTGGACAAAAGTTTCCCGATGTAGCGGCAGCGTATAGTGAAGACAAAGCGAGACAAGGCGGAGATTTGGGTTGGATGACCCGTGGGTCTATGGTTGGGCCTTTCCAGGATGCAGCATTTGCTCTTCCTATATCATCAATCACCAACCCTGTATACACGGATCCACCCGTTAAAACGAAGTTCGGCTATCATATTATTATGGTTGAAGGGAAAAAATGACAGACATGGTGTTTGAGTTTGAGTATTTCTGGGCTATCCTATTACTATTTGTCATGGAAAGAATTTGTTGCCTCCAAGAACAATTTGATAAAGATTATATGTTATTGCCTGATCCACCCACTTCTAGCATGTCTATAATATCTGACATAGATGGTTTTGCAAACCGAGAGTGAGTATTTTTCACACACTATAGCTTGTACATAAACTATTTACAAGTTACACTGGTTTTCTGTTTTTTAAATACACATTTCTATGTACATTTGAAAATAATTATTAGACAGTAGTATTGTAGATTTTGTGAAATGTATGTTCATGATTGCATGAAAATTTGATCCTATTTATATTTAAAGTTATGTCTTACAATTTATTTTTCAAACATACGAGTACAATAGTTTATATAGGAGCTATAATTTACGTAAATATTTATGAAACTGGTTATAGGGTTAGGCGTAAGTTACTCAAGATATACTTAATTTTTGCATTTAATTGTTACAGTTTAAGTCTGAAGTTGAGTTTTCTTCGATTGTGCCGTATGATGCATATAACAATAATATTAACTGTCATTTTCTTCTGCAACATGTGTTTATGGTTTGTAATGACTAAGAAAATTGGGCCCAGATCTTTTGAATATCGGTTTAGATTTACCTTACCAGCTTAATGTTGTATAAATTTTATATCCATAAATAAACACAGTTTATAAACAATGTTTTTTTATTGTAGTTCCTACAACTTGTCGTAATGATAAAAATTAGCTACAAATTACCAAATTCCTATAAATGTGATAATTTTCAGATAGGTAAATTAAGAAAGCAATATGTTTTTAGCAGTCTTTATTAAAAGATTATAAATACTTAAAGTAACACACAACTTTCATTAAAATTGTGGACTGCATTAAAAGTTTTACAATACTGCAATAAATATAAAATGTAATGAGGTAAAACTTAAAACTAACATGAAAATGTAGAAAATTGTATTTCAAACAGGACATAATGTTTACCAATTTGGCAGTGTTTGTAGTTTTGCTTAGTCGTTTCTTTTCTCTGCCATTGCAGATCTTTTTGGTTTTAAATGTATAAATACAAAGCATTTACAACTTTGGGAATAAGTTTTATGTACTTATAAATATGCTTTTTGTTAATAATTATACCCGTAAATTGGGGTTCGTGTATCGGACGTATTTGAGGAGAGCGTCATTTTCCTCGCAGACGAAAGGTTTGCGGTGATGGCAGGCCACGTCGTGCCAGTGTACACCGTCGTTGTAGAAGTTGTTGAGGATGGCCACACAGTGCTCCGCAGCGCCACCTTGGTGAAGTTCCTGGTGCAAAAATAAACAAAGATTATTATAAATAAATTAATAATTATGTGGTGGATATTACCACGAGATAAGACACTTTGGTATTATGCATTAAATATTTAGATATTTTATGAAGAAAGGTGTTAGGTTAGGTTAGTTTAAATTTTATTAGTTTGCACGCCACATTAAAAACGTAATTTCACATTATTGTGTTTAGTGTTATTACATAAGTAATTACACAATGTTAAACATTGATGAGTGGCTACAGGCGGATGTATGATGTGCGCTGTGGATTACGTATGTGGGCGAAAGTGACGCGCAAACAGACGCGTTGACGACACGCATACCGATGAGCTTTTGTCGCGATAGAAAGCGTATGTACGATGCGGGCATGCCCTTCGGCGAATATTTCGCAGCCCCATAAATATTTACACCGCTTTCGTTTTCATTGCGCGACATCCGCCGCGATGCCGGTGTGGTGCCTGTGTGGTGCCGGTGCGGTGGGCGTTTTATCATAAGTGTTACTTAACGGTTCGCGGAATTGAGTCATACGTTGACGCGGATGAAGGGTTATGTAAAGTTATGACTTGAAATGTTCCCGTTACGTTGTTACTTTCTTTACATTCCTTACATTCTTAGTTCAAGGAGGGTATAGGCATCTATTATAAGTTAACGGCCCGAGTACAGTTCAAATACGATCTCTATCTTGTTTATGTAAGATCTATAAATGACTTAGATCAAAACAAAGAGAGTAGGACGTTGATATTGTTGAAGTAGGATTTGATTTAATTTTATTTGCATAAACGAAAGTTCGCGACATTATGTACGTTGGAACATATGTAACTCCGGAAATGTTGAATAAATACTGCATTAAGATTCGTATCTTCGGTCTTTTTATTTGTGCAGTTGATACTAAATCGAGATCGATTAAATAATAATGCATAGTAATTTGCATTGGTAATGTGTAATTTTGCGTTTGTTTTTCCTTACCCGGTTGTCAGGCTGGGGTTTGCCGATGCCGCCGCCTTCAGACCAGTCGTTCTGCTGCCGGTTGGTGGTGGGTGGCAACTTCTGCAGCTCCGCGGTCCAGAACCAGCCGTTGATCTCATTGGGGAGAAGGTCGGGACGGTTGCAACCCTTGAAGTCGCACAGGCGGCCCGACGTCCAGATGTATTTCACCTGTAAAATATTTTTTTTGTCAGTACTAAGTAAATAACGGCACGCTCGGTTAAATATTTAATGGACCTAATGTAGACCTATTCAATCTATACTAAGGATAACTGTTAGTGACCATTAAAGGAGTCTGTCAATAAAACGCGTCTGTTTAAAAGACGTATCGATCAAAGTGGTCGTCAAAAATTATTATCGAATTGTGCAACCTTTTGATAACAAAAGCTTGGGTTTATCTCTATAAACTTGTTTTATAATTTTATAAACGTGGTGAAAAAAGCTTTACGTTATCATGAGCAAAAACTGGTTGCGCTACAAAAATGTGTAAATGGCACTAGGAATAGAAACGAGATGCAACTAATCGGTTATGCAACTAACTAGTGCCATAATCTAGTTCCTTAATCAGTAAAAAGGCTGACAAACGGTTCAGTTGGATGGTATATGAAAATTTTCGAAAAATGTTTTACTGAAATTCTAAATGTTATTAAATTTCTCCTCTTTTCATAATCGCTATTATAATTGGTTACTAAAGTTATTTTTATTTGGAATCAAACTTGAACTCTCGGGTAGACTGACTAATCGCAATGCAACATGATTAATATCACAAATCGACATGACATTAACAAAGAAGAAACACTTCGCGAGAAAAAGTGTTTCCCACGAAAGATGAGGCCATTCTGTCGATAACAAACAGTGAAATCTGAAAAGGGAAAATATTTTAAAACCGTCTTGTGTCACCGGAGCCGTGCGATATTATTACAACCGAGAATTCTCTTCGTTTTCAAATGACTAAAACCACTATTGTATCTAGAAATATCCAAAACAAAGCTGTTTAAATTCGTTACGGGACGATGGTAAGAAATTTTGTACACTTTCTATTAGTTGTTTGTTTTCTATTGCTTTGGAAATATGTTTTCACGTCACGGTCAGTATGTGCGGCGGTAAGCGGTGCTGGTGACCGCTGTCTACTCGAACTCGTGACACGATCACACGTGAGCGTTTTGCTAATTTTTGACGCGTTGTAGTCAAGCGGGTCAAGGGTGGAGATTCATTGTTGCTAATGTTACGCGTTTTTCTCTCGATTGTCCCTAAATACATGTAAATGGATGGAACAATCGTGGATACTGTGGAGTAAATCGATTACGCCTTGGCCGACGGACGTGTGCTCAATATAAACTGCGCTTTATGTTACTTATTGAAAATTACTTTAGGAACAAACACACATCGTTGAACTCATACATCTCTCGTTACTTGAAAGAATATTTTTGTCTTTTTGGAGAAAAATTATAAGTAAAATAAAATAACACTAGTTTCTGTTAATAATTTTTGCAAATACATTTAGCAAATTCAAGTAAGACTAATGACAGATTTGTTTTTTTTTTTTTTTTTTTCTTATATTATAATGTGGCAACGAGCAAGCGGCCACCCAAATCCGCCAACATGGCGAAGCGACCGCTGCCCATTGACACCCGCAATTGCAGATGCGTTGCCCATCCTAAATCGACGGAGGAGGAGACGCACATAAAGAGGACACTTCCCCCTCCCATACGTCTCCTCCACCGTCAAATCCACTTTCCCATCCAATCCTTTCCTAATAAGAAGAGGGTGGAACGGAAAAGGGACTAAAATTGGGCCTCCGGCACCACACTCATCAGACGAAACGCGGAATTGCTTCCACTTCACGCCTGTCTTCTGTGTGGTTGTGGTATTACACCGGGCGAGCCGACCCATTCGTGCGAAGATGTTAAAGCGGAATTGTTTGAATGATAGCTACACTTAAAATTTAGTATGTGAAGTTCTTACCTTGTCTTGAATGATGCGTGCTTTGACCCACTCGTTCTCGTCGCTGGTCTCCAAGGAGACGAGGTCCATGCAGCGCTGCCGGCAGTAATTTCTTGCGCTCAGCCAGTCCTCCTCCACGCCACGGAGTGCGGGGTCGCGCCACGAGAAGAAATATCCCTTATCTACAAAAAATGTATCAAATGAATTAATCTATACTGAGTGTAAGTAGTTCGGAGCAAGGCGAAAATAAAAAAAAAACATTTTATTAATGATAGATTAAATCAAGGTGGGAGGTATTATCTTGGTTGTCTAGAAATTAACGTTTGATTGTAATAAATGTGACTATTAAAAAAAATATCGACATCTTTATAAATACCCGTAACTATTTTATTTGTACAAAAATATAAAGCTTCCAGATTTTAACATTCACAAGTCATATAAAAATCTTATTCGAACTTTGAAATTAAATTAAATGAAATATAATCAAGAAAAAGAATCGCCCGAACAGGGACTTGAACCCTGGACCCTTGGATTAAAAGTCCAATGCTCTACCGACTGAGCTATCCGGGCCGTATGTGACGATATAAAAGTTCACATCTAATTGTTAATCATGAAGCGGATTTTAAAAGGTCATCACATCCTTGGGAGTAATAACGATTAGATTATGCTAACAACTTTTTTACTACACTTTTTATACACACTTTTGTTTCATTGATTTAGTTTTATTTTACAATTACGTAACACATCGTAATAATTACGTTGTATAGTATATATTATTATAAGTTATTTAATATTTAATTTAATCTTAGTAACTGCATAGTGCAGCAGTAAAGATTCACGACTGCTTAATCACGCAGGGTGGGCAGAGACAACAAGAAGATATGTTTTATAATTAATAGCTTAAAGCTAATCAATTTGTAACAGTATTGCTAACACTACCCTAAGTAGAGATAAAATAGAAAAATACCTTTTCTATAGAACTTTTTTAATGAGCTTGTTAACTAAAGCTTGGTATTTTGTCGACATTTAAAGTACAATGTTATCAAGTTGTAGAATTACTCAAATTCCATGTTAAAAACAGGTTGCGTTATCTGACATCCGGGAAAGATATCGAGATAACTTAGTGTACGACGTTTTATCACCACAAAAGCTTAAGTTACGAGTCTTTTTTCTGCGTATAACATGAGACGATAAGAAGTGGAATGACTTGAAAGCTTTGACGATTATTATTTTAGCATAATTAGATTATAATAAGTACAGTATTTATGAAATTATGAGGATTCAAATAGACTGAACTTGAACTCACTGTTTTACATCATTTAATGTTTACAAATAATGAGCGTTTATATACCTTTTTATTGACGAAGCAGATAATGCTGGCAGGATATCTATCCTATATATCTATCCATCTGGATGCTGATAGGCTGCTTAAATGGCAGGTAAAAGGGCTGAATATTTTTTATTATTGTCATTTACCACTCATTATTAAAATCTGATAAGTAATTAGTCTAAGGGCTTGTCCCACCACTGACTGATAGAGGCTCAGATAGCTTAAAAATGACGTCACTATCTGATAAAGTAACAAAATCCGATATTTCCATGACATTTTACACGTTGGATTGTTATCTGACAATAGAAGAATTTGGTGGGACTGACTCTAAAAGTTATATTTTTTGGTAATAAATCGTACTTTTACGGTGCAAGTAAAATGTTTCTCATCGGATACAATATCGTATCTATCAATCAGTAACTTTCAAACAATCGTTAGGCATTATCGGTAAAGAAGTTTTAAAATTTCTATAGTCGTCCCAACTTTCTCAATGCCGGTCAATCCGGTTCTTAGATACAATATTTCGGGATTAATTTTTCACACCAATTATTGTTGCTTTGTCTTAAGGTAATAAACTTGCTCCAAACTAAAGTCGGAATAATTTGAACCGTAGACAATTTGCATGTTTCTTTTAAGCTCGTAGATTCTAAAACTTTTTTTTTTTTGTGACTGAATGGCCACTGTTTGCCTTGAAGAGGCATTTACAGATTCACCGGGCTTGAGGTGGCCGAGCGCAGATGGTGCTTAGCCTAAAACTCGTTTATGAGTAACTAAGCTCGAGGGCTCCCTCAGGAGCTTCGGCACGAGCTGTTACTTCGTTATTATTACCGTTTTATTAAAATGAGATGTAATAATTTATTCATGCTGATAATTAAAATTATTAAGAGATAATATTATATCTATCTTTGTATCAAATGTATGCCAACATGTAAATTCAAAAAGATTGTAATACAAATGATGTTTCCGTGTATTACGTTAAATTAAAAAAAAAAAAACAATTTCGTATATTCAATACATAGATTCTATTATCTTACTTTAACAATATGTTAGAAACAAATTAATGTAGCTTTAAGGATGACGAAAATTTCCAGTTTTAATCGAGAAACTGTTTATGATCATTGAAATTTTTAGTCGACTTAGATTACATTTTAAACACTTTTTTTCGCGCTGTTTTAGAATAATTTGGCAGTATATCTGACGAGCAGAATGTCATAATGTGTTTCGTATTCTATTAAGACTACAATCAAAAATGTTTTTTTGATTATAAAATATTTGTCCTTGAACTCAGGATGCTTTAAGTTCTTTAATTTCACAAACGTAAAAACCCAATTTTTTTTATTCCTATAAATATTAAACCAGCATTTGACCACGATCTCGCGGTATTTTAGTCAAAAGATGATACGAGCTTGTTTAATAAATGCACATTCATCCTCTTGCTTGTCTCATCGCCCAATTCTTTACCGCACACACAATGAACAAAGATTCCATTGCGTTTAGACCACCTCCATACATATCTAGGACTACAGTAGAATATTATTCTTGTATTTAAGGTACTTACTATCGGAATATCTCTCGTGTATGACTCTGTTGACGCAATGGGAGGGTATAGGGGGCTCCAGGATTCGGCCGCTAGGGAACTGCGCATGAGCCGCCGCCACCACCGCCAGCATAAACACCCATCTTGCCTTCATTTTCTGTCAATAAAGAAGGATAAAATAAAGTGATATTGAAGTAAGAAGGGCTGCCTTTTCTTTTTATGGGAGTGAGATATTTAATTAAGTATTGGACAAATAACCTGTCAAACTAGACATTATAATAGATTGTCTCAATTAAAAAGATAAGTAAAAGTAATTTTGGATAAGAAAACTTTGAAATTATACCAAAACTATCTAGAATTTAATGTAGTTTTTATTGAGATTTCGCAATAACAATCCGTGATATTCATAAATACCATAGAACCGGATAGTTTCTCGGATTTATGATTACTTACACGAATAACAACAGTTAGGGTCGAGGAACTGAATATTCGTATTAAATTTCAAAGATAAATTATTTAACATGTATCGCCTAAATTTTAAAATTATTTAATATTAATCTATTTGTAACGGTCATAAGTTAATTTATAAAATTTACTTGCTAATTTTCTTGTATACAATCGATAACATATCCGGATTTCAAATGATTCAAAATAATAATCGATTATTTATAAAAGGTCAAAGAATAAAATTGTCTAGTAAATATTTTCGAATGCTTAAGATTCTCGGTAATGTTAGACTTAACAATAAATATTATTAGAATATAAGGTCACTTACTTATAAGTTAAATTAGGACATTTATTGTGGGTGTACAGAACAGTTGTTGTTTACAAACAAACTTTCTTTTATGCACCACATGCATTGCGCAAGCAAAGGTATCGGGATTATAAGACCGGTCCTGGATCGAGTAGAAAGTGACCTTGGCCCCTTGACTAAGTAGTTCATTCCACCCATGACTACAGTCCTTAAAAAACTCATTTAATTTTTTTTTCACTTACATTTTAAAAAAAATCACATTAAATTTTCGAATTCAACGCTCACTAAATTATTTTATTCTTTTATTTTTTTTAAACTGGCAGGTTATAAATATTCGAAATTATGAAGAAGGTTTTACTTACATATGCGTCTGTCTTCCGAATCGGTCACAAACTGATGCGCGGTCGCCGCGCATTCGTTTTATATAGAGGTAACTCGCACGCACCATACAACCCTTGCTGTCGCAGGGTGGTTCTAGCCTATACTGGAGTACGAAATTGTGCTGACTAATGCCTGTCTTTGTAATATTTGTTTCACTTTTTTCTTATTTAATGAAACATGGATAATTTTGAAATTTAACCGTTAGTTTTCATTACTACAAAACACGTAAAGAAAGTCATTTTTATAAAGAGATTAAGAATGACATTGTAATTTTGAAAAATGCAGTTAACAGAATTGTTAAGATCTCAGACGGGATGAATTCTGATTCAAGTAAAACTTATGATTCTTATAAACTAAAGAACGATCTTACGAATCGTAATTTATAACTTACCTTGTACAAAGTCCAGACGAAAAATTAGGACCTATCTCTATATAGCCTATGGATCTATACAAAGTTGATACCAGTTGCTTTTTTAACCTCAAAATATGCTTTGCTTCTTTTCGTATTAGTTATATCTCTATCTATCCAATAAACATTGTTAGATCCTTGATATACATGAAAAATTCCTTATTAGAATTCTAGAACATTCTGTTGGCAGAGCGTTGACAGCATACGTGTTGGCATTGCTAATCGCGGCTTTCTTTGGTGCGTTTGCGCACGTCGCATCGCCCGGTTCTCGGCGATTCTGCCTGGAAGTAAAAACTAAATGGTTATTTTATACGATATTAAGCTATTTGTCTCCGGGGGAAAAACCTAAAACGTACTGTACACTTGGTAGAATCTACCTTAAGACTTAACCAGTGACAATTTTCGATATTGCTTCAATCTTCCTCATCAACCACAAACAAATGAAGAGAGGCTAAATGAACGTCCTTTGTTTTTCAGTGTTGAGCATCGTGCAAGTTAGTCATTATTTAACAAAATATGAACATTTAGTTTAAAACAGTAATAAAATGGAGTTACGACAAACTTTCTCAGCATAAATTATCTTTGTTTATTCATTGTTTTCTACATAAAAAGTTTAAATGATTTAGGTGCCCTTTATGAAATCTTTAGTGTAAAAATCGGAGTTTTTTTTAATCACCGAGTGAAGCAATTCGATACATTAATTCATTAAATTACCAGTATTAAAGAAGAAGCAACATTTCGCGGTCATTATCCTTGGCCGTACGACTATCAGATCTTAATTCAAAAAATTAATTTAGAATGTAATAATAGCAATGAGATTTCATCTGTAATCCATATCGAAATATCCGTTTTATTTTTTAAAGTAACTTTTCCTTGCTGAACTTTTGTACGTAGCTGATTTACGACCTAACCTTAGCAAAATCTAACTAACTGATGTTAAAAGGCTGCTTTACATAAACATTAAATTAAATCCTAGATAAGTTAATTTTTTTAAGGTCATGAAATATGAAATTAAGTAACCTTCCCTCCCTCTTTTGTATTATGGGCGGCAGTGTTTTACCGTTTTCGATTTTAAAGAATCGAAGTAAAGAATTAAAGAGTTATAGGCCCATTAATAAATGACCACTGGACAGTTATAGGCATTTATCACCTTCCTGTATATTTCGGTGAAATTATGTTCGCGACTAAATGAATCATTACACATAATGGACACCTTGTACCTTGTTCGTATTCATGCGTGTCTTACGACTTTCTCTAATTCCCCATGTAGACAATAAAAAAACCACGCTGACTATGACTAAGCTTTTAAAATGAATTACAAAATAAATTATCAGCATTGTCCAAAAACAAACCCTTATGCGCTCGATGAAAAGACTAATTTGTGTCATTTAAACCATAATCTTCTACAGAGATTAGCTGAACTACGGAGGAAGACTACTATTCCCTGTTGTGCTGTGAATTCATCCGTGACATAATTGCGGAAACACTTGTTTTTTTTTAAGTTTATATATCAGTGTATCGGCAATGAAAACTAACGGTCTCAGTATTGAATTTGTTGGACAAATCGTCTGTTTAAAGATGGCTTAAATTGGAAGAATAGTGTTGACTGATCGATTAATTTATAAGCGATAATCGTTATAGCCTAATTATCCTGTTTCTTTAACCTTGCTTCATTTACTTTTCAAATTAAATGAGATGGTTAATCGATGTATTATGTAAGTTTCGCATTCTTAGTCTATTGACTTAGGTGTGTGATGTTTTGGTTGTTTATGTTTGTTTTCTCGTCTCGACATAACGCGTTCCTGGTATTCGTATGTTTACGCTTAATAAATAGCTTGTTAGCAAAATGAAAAATGCTTATTGACCGTTAGCATTATTAAGCTTGGTTATCATTTGAAATAAAATTGTTTAATATTTAGTTAATGCTATTATATTTTTTGTAGTAGAGAGAATTTTTTTTGTGTATTTAGGAGGTGATGTATACAAGAGGACATTTCTCAATCACCAAAAAGAGCATCCAGGAGAGACAAGTCTAATAAGAAAATAAGATCTAACTCATGTCAACTTTTTTAAGAAGTTGTATTTAAACTTTTGTTACTATCAGTAGAATCTCTCATGTAACTTAGTGAGTCAGTGTCGTGGGCGTCGTGAGATATGCCAGCTTTTGAAAACAGTAAAATGAAGTACCGTTAGGGACGACAGGATGCGTTTACATCTAAAGTTTTTTAGTCTAAAGTTATTAATGGTTGTCACACTTTGAAATAAATTTAAAGCATTATTATTATGTAAGTAAGATAATCTCTAGTTACCTAGCTAAAATGTTTGGCACCAGCTAGTTTGGTGGATAACAAAACTAAAGCGACTTGGTTCATTGGAAGAAATAAAAAGACTTGTAGAACCTAAATGTGAGCTTCTTTCGAGATATAATATACAAGTTACAATGGCTTCAGAAATGTTGACAAAGTGTTTTTTTTTAATACTATGTTTTAAAATAAATATCAAGATAATGTTTTTGGTAGTAGTGTCATAGAATCATTTAACTGAAGAAAATTAAAAATGTAAATGTCAATGTCACACTTGCTTGTCATCAATCAACAGCAGCTCAATCTGACAGTTGAAAATTGAGATGAATGAATGAAAGTAAATATACTTTGTTAGATAGAAAAAATATTTTTACGGAATCAGCTTGTATTGATTTTCTTTTAAAACAGTTCAGTACAATGATAAACATGTTTTGCTGTCTTAAAGGGTGTATAAACGGATTCACGTTGACTCCAAGTGTTCCAGTACGAATAAAGGAAAATCCGATTCAACTGGATTCGCTACATATGGGTATAAATTTTTTATTTCTTATATATTTATTGAATAACTTGATTTATATGTTAAACTTTTCCATAAACTGTTTTTAATAATGTTAGCCCGGATGTAACAGCTGATAATACATTACTGGATGCTGTGAAAATATTGAAAAATGAGACATTAAAGTTTTATTGTTTTATACTAGATGTGTTAAATATAGTTTGGCTGTTAGGTCATTTATAATTTCAAGTGTGTGGTGTAAACAACCTGTGTTACATGTATCTAGGTAATTTATCACCATTCTTCATTTTATCCCAGGTCATGAAGTTGTTTTAGTAAAGAGTGGACAGCGAGCCTGCGGATCAGGTTGTACTCTTGGCAATGCACCGCTGGTACAAAACAAAGCCTACTTTGAAGTGAAGCTGCAGCAAGGAGGTGTATGGGCAGTTGGACTTGCTACTAGGGATACAGATCTTAATAGAGTACATGGTAAATTTTATAATATCATTCTTTTTATATTAATGCTTACTGAAGTGTACTGGGAACATTTTTAAAATTTTCCACTAATGGACAACTTCAAGAAACTTCAGGGGGAGATACTTATAATGCCAAAAAAAGCATTTTTCCTGTCCATCCCCTCCTCAATCCAATCCACATCCATTTTACATCTCCTCTTTATTCAAAAAGTATACAAATTGGCCATACAACTGCTTTGCATTAAAATTTATTTTATGTAAAATTCATATCAACCATAGAAAAATGGAAAATTAAGTCATTCAATTAAAACATTAGTGTGTCTTATTGACATTCAAGTAGTGTATTCACTTTAGGTCAGTGTTACACATATAAAGGTCATGTGACACTAAACCAAATATGAACTAGAGTGGTGTAACTATATTTTATTGTTTAATATCATTGTTCTAGACAGGACCTTGTGACCTTGTCTATGGAATTGTTAATCATGCTATGAATGTGTTAAGTAAAATTATAATAATATTAGCTTTCGCCAGTGACTCCGTCTGCATGGTTAAAAAAAAAACAAAAACAAGTAGCCTATGTGTTCTTCCAGACTATCCTCTATGTCTATGCAAAATTTTATTGAGATCGATTCAGCTGTTAAGGCTACAAACTGTACTGTACTGTACTTATAATATTAGTGAGGCAATGTCAAATGATACAAACGTTAAAAATAATTTTCAATACATGATTTCTATATAATTGTAATAATATATGCTATATTCAATCATCACTTCTATCTTAATCTGTAGTATGAAAATTAAATGAGTTATTCAGAATAAATTTTTTATGTCTATGATTATTAATTCCAGGTGGGTTAGATAAGGAGTCATGGTGTCTCAACAGTGATGGTACGGTCCGGCATGACAACATTGAGCTATATCACCTTAGGCCTGCGTCTTGTGACTCACCTACTGAACTGTTAGTGTCAACTGAGTCTGCCAATGAGAAACTAGAAAGTGAGAAGCCTGATAGTACAGTAGCGGTTATGCCAGTCGAAGGTGATGTGATCGGTATAGCTTACGATCATGTTGAGATGAACTTCTTTTTAAATGGAAAGAATATGGAGATCCCAGTCAGGAATATTAAAGGAACTGTATTTCCTGCTCTTTATGGTAAGTTTGAAATAAAAAATATGTTTTATGATTAAAAAGCTATTAAAGTACGTTATTTTTATATGTAAGACATGACAAAATCATTAATGTTTTTTGTTTTCCTGTTAATTTTAATCTATACTAATATTATAAAGACGACAGATTTGTATTTTTGGAATTTCGTATGTATTAAAATTAAAATTAAAATAAACTTAAGTCATGGCTAACACAAAAAGCCTTCTATAGTGTCGAAGAATTTTTGCTACCATGATTGTTTTATGTACACAATTTTTATTCATTCATTTTTAATATCTGTAAAGTTATTTATTTTTTAAAATTATGACTTGTAATTCGGTTACCAATAAAATATTTGTATTTAAAATAACTCAAATACTACTGGGTCGATTTCAAAAATTCTTTCACCGTTAAAACACTTTTTATTGCTGAGTAATCGGCTATATTTTAAATTTTCACGTGGATGAAGTCGCGACCAACAGCTAGTAAGCGTACGTTCGCACGGGCAGACTTTGTACGCCGCGGTAAAATTCAAGGTCAGCAGACTTTTTACGCCCACGCGATAGGTGTTCGTACGAGCGTAAAAAATCCACTCTTGAATCGTATCTCGTGTCAGTAAGACGTGTAAATTGTTTCTGTTAAATTACTAGCCCGACCCGAAAACTGGCGACTGAATCCGAAGTCACGTAGTTAGAGAGCAAACTAAAAGTAGACAGTACATTTTCTTTAAAACTAACATTTGCTAATGTTTAAAAAAAAGGTTTTTTCTACACGCACTAACAAGCTCTCATGCAATGTTTTATTTTTATTTTCACCCGAATATTGATAAAAAGTGTTCTACTTGATACATATAATAAGTTTACATATTATATAGTTATAGAAAATTTATTTATTAGATTTCTATTAATCAGTAGCGGCTCGTGGCTCGTGGGTCCTGGAACTAGTGGTGCACGATTTAAATTGTAGGAAATCAAACCAACTATATTCTTTTGATTTTACACAAAGACATTTAAGAAATATATAAGACTAGACATGTTTTCATTGGTACTTTCTCTAGAAGGTACTATGTAAATCAGTTGTCAAATTTAATATGCCGCCTCGTAACCTTGTATTGACATCTGATAAAACATTTTACAAAATTATAAGCTCCATCTTTTATTGTAAAATAAACAGTATCACAAAATAAAATAACAAATAAATTAAATTACATATAAATATGATTTAGTGACACTTGCTGGCAATTAATTTAAATATAGTTAATTATATTGAGATGTGGTTATGGGGATCTATCAATAGACAACGGTAATGAGATTATGTGAAAAATGTTTCAAGTGAAGTGTAAACTATGCCTACTCTATATATATTTTTAATCTCTTTGATTTTATACCACCAATCCCTAAAAAAAATTCAAGTTAATTGCCAAACTAATCATCCTTATTTAGACAAACTATAAGATAAACTTTATTTTTATTTGCAAAGGTCAATTTAGGTACTTAATTTAGTTATGTATGTTAAAGTATTAAAATTTTTGTCGAGTTAATTTCATGAAAGCGATGGTTCCAGTTGGATAAAACATATTACAGCTAGGGGTTGGGTCGCTTAAATTTGAAACGAATATGTAATAAAACAACTGTTAGCAAAATTATTTCAAGTCACTGTATTTATTATTTTAAAAACATATACATTTCGTGTTTTTAATTTAATAACATATGAAAAGTACACAAAATACACCGCAATGACGTCACGCTATCACCATGACATTCATTGGTTACGTAAGGAATATAAGGCAGAGTCCGTGATAAATATCCAAATAACAGTGAGAGAATTATTATCAGGGTCCAAAAACACACCAAGATAATAGAAAAGAGGAAAATACGATCAGAAAATTTCTGACATTTTGGTTTCATTTACATTATTTATTTATTTAATTTTGACATGTGACATTATCATGTCAAAGCAGTAAAGAGTATGGTAGCTATTTATAGTTTGTCTAAATAAGATGGATTAGTTTGACAATTCATTTGAAATTTAGTAGGGATGGGTTGTGTAAAATCAGTCATGAATCTTATCGATTTTAGCTTTTATTCTTATAGAAGTTGAAATCGATAGATTCATAGTTATAACTTAAGAATTAAAAAAAACACTGTTTTCTCATAATAATAATGACCTGCAGAACTATTACAAATAATGAGAGTAAATAAATATTTATTACTACTACAGCCGTACGTAATCGAATTGGATTTCGCTATTATTATTGTCATCGCTAAATTTAATACTATAATTAATACTAGAATTGTCCTCCAAATTAGTTAATAAGAAAATAAAAATTATATTTAAGTTCGATAAATTTTATTTAAACTGAATATCGATAGTTCATAATTGTTCGCTATGCATGTTTGTTTCGTCACTAAGATACCTGTCTATTAAGTACGGTATTACCCTTCATACAAATTTAATTCGATACTTCATATGCGTCAATTATCAAACTAATGTAATCTTATTTAGATAAACTATAACTGACCGGTTACAAAGTTCAGTCGCCCTCTCCACTCCAAGAGATTGCGCCACTGTCTATAGGACATTTTTATTCAATGATATAGTTTGCCCCTGTCACTCCCCTGATATCATCCTTGTCAGTCTATAGTTTAATGATCGAAATATTAACGAAATTCGTAAAAGATAATTTTTATTGTAGCTGAGCATTATAAGTTCTGCTGCCACATATTTTTCCGTCCCGTTAAATAAAATCCTAACTCCCATACAACAATTACTGATTGTCATAGAACGTCTGCCAAAGTTATAATAAGCTCCTTTTGTTAATTCGTATAAAATGAAAAGTATTATAAAAATCATGTTTCGTATTGAATGTATTATATTTATTGCGTTAATTATTAGGACAAGAAATCAATGTGTCCGAAAGTCCGTGTATGTTATGGATAATCTCCGAAACTACTGCACCGGATGTAACAGGACTTTAAATGCAATGTTATAGGTAGCCTAGTCTTTATAACATGGTATATTCAATCCAATAACATAATTAGTAAATCTTATTGATGATCTTTTTTTGCCCCCCGCTATACTTAGAACTTTGGGATCTACAACCCACGACAGAGCTCTGATAGTACAATATGTACACTTGTTAAAAGTTTGCGATCCCTAGCACTAGTTAATATGTTTTTCAAATGTAACTTATCAAGTATAACATATTATTGCTTTACTTTAAGAAAAAAATGTGGTTTAATTTCCTATAAGACATTACATACATTTTTTACATGTAAAGATATGTTACAAAACAGATCAATTTTTATAGCTAGTGATCGCAAACTTGTTTTGATCGGTGTAAACACAAAACAAACATGTTCGACAGCCAAACGCGGCGTATTTTTATTAAAATGGACCAATAAAATTTATCGCGGCGTACCAAGATACGCCAAGTCGAAAAACGCCTCCGTATGAACGGCTTCATAGAATCCCATACGTTCCATTTTGACACATTATTTATCGCCCAGCGTTTTCACGTCCGTGCGAACGGCTGACAGCGCGTTGAGCGTTAAAACAATTACACTAGGCTCCAAAAATATTTGTCAATCTACATTTTGACTACATTCCCAAAAAAAAAACATTTTATAAAGACAATTTATTATGTTTCCTAGTTTGTATGATGTTCATTTTTGAAGCTGCAATTTTGTTTTAATTTAGCTATTGTGAAATTAAAACAAGTAAAATATAGAATAACTACTAAAAATATTTCTACAGTAGTTATCTAATGTCATTTGACTAGAAAACACGCATTATATATAGTGCTTAAAGTCTACCGATATTTTTTCATTCTCAGATTTTTTTAAAATGTTTATTATTGGATGGTCTAAATAATTTTGTAAAGTAGTGTAGCGTAACGCGTGATTTCTCCTACGCTCGTGCGAACACTTGTATGAAGTTCCATATGTTGCATTTTATTTTTACGCTAACGCCCAATGCCCAAAATGGAACAGTGCGCGTAGAGAAATACGCCAAGTCGAAAAACGCCTCCGTATGAACGGCTTCATACAATCCCATACGTTCCATTTTGACACATTATTTATCGCCCAGCGTTTTCACGTCCGTGCGAACACTCGCTAATAAATACTTTTCAAGATGTTAATGATTTTCTACTGTTTTTTTTAATTCCCTACTAACAAACTGTTTTTATAATAACAAACAATTGATTTTCAGTCGATGATGGCGCCATCTTGGATATAATCTTAGACAACTTCCGGTACCCACCTCCATCGGGTTACGAGAAGATTATGGTGGAGCAGTCCCTCCTCTAATTGTATTAGAATTGTGTGTTTGACACTCTTGTGATACTAGTGACCTCTATTAGGTGTCACAGGGTATGAGACTGGAATATTTGTGTGCTTGTTTTAAAATACCTTTAGCTTATGTTTTACAGTGTTTTATGTATCAGAAGATATTAGTGAATAATTTTCTTAAATTTGAGTGATTTGAATATATAGCAATGCAATGTATTAATTGAATATTGTTGAGGTTTACAAAAATACTTGTAACTGCTATTATTAAAATATTGTTTGATTCTTGATACTTATAAGTACAATTTTTCTAATACCTTATTATATTTTAAGTGAGAGTGACTATAGTTAATCTCAGTTATTTAAGTGCCAGTGGTAAGTGCTTCGTTATTTTGTAACATTATAAAGCTATGCTTTTGTGTACTTTATTGTAATGCTTGATTAAACTTAATGTAAAGAAATTTGTTCAACTAATTGTATTATGAAAAATAACTGTTTAAAATATAAAAATAAGGTTTACATGTACGTAATTTTTAAAAGCAGATAAGAGCGGGCGCTCACATTTGACTAAACTATTGCACAACTGTTGTGCGTTGGCACAACTAAAAATCGAGTAGTGTGTGCACCACCATATAAGTTCATAGGAATCAAAGAGAGACTAAACAGTTGTGCGATAGTTTAGTTTTATGTACGGGCGCGCTCTAACAGTGAACAATAGACCTAGATTGTATGGCAATATGCTAAGAATATCATGCAAGGAAAACGCAGCTCTTCTAGATTTCGATGTGAACCGCTAGATGGCGGTTATACTAGTGTCGTTCCGTTTCTCCTAAATATGGAATATTACTAACAGTTTTGAAAAATAGGCCTTGATAATTCCTTGCTAGTTTTGTTAATCTAGATAGATTTGTTTGTGCAGAAATATAAGTTAATAAAACTGTCCTAACTTGACCAAAATATTAGACAAAAATATTGAAATTTCATTATCTCTGTTCACATTTGTAGGTAGTTTAAAAATATCTTTGGTGTGTATATCTGTCTCAGATTTAATGGATTCGTATGAAATCTAAAGTATTGTGTACATAACTAGATATTTCTAGAATTTCCAGTAAACAAATCTTATTTTTAAGTACTTAGGTCGTTATATTTCATGATCTCAAATCATGTTTGATTCCTTCATTTTACAATTTAATTTTTTGTCACTTTTCATTTTAATTATGTATAATTAAAAGTTAATAGTGTACATTATTTTTCATTGTATTCCACTACAAAATTATATGAAAACAGGAAAAATCCTATAAATTTATAAGGCGTGGCTTCCATTACTAAATAGCGTAATGGTAAACCCCTTAGCCCCTCAGACCTAGCTTAAATCATCGAAAGGCAATGCCCATGGATTACTAATGCAGACATTATCGTCGTGTATTTTGTCTTGAGATTTTTTTTTAATATTTTAGTTATTTGGTTTAATATTTTTATTTAGATAATTTTATCTGACTACGTAAAGGACCAATAAAAATTATAAATACCATATCATTTATAACGTTCCAAAAGATTTAGTTGGTAGTGAGTTATGATTTTTTCAATCTTTCATATGGCAATACACTAAGTATACCATATGAAGTAAATGTGGTATGAAAACGCAGCTCTTATAGATTATATTATGAACCACTAGATGGCGATGTTATAGTGACGTTCAGTTTCACTTGAAATATGGAATATTTCCCTATTTATTGACCGACTTCCCAAAAGAAGGAGGTACTCAATTCGTCTGTATGTTTTTTATTTTTTTTATGTGTGTTACGGCATAACTCCGCCCCTGGTAGACCGATTTTGAAAATTCTTTTTTTATCCGAGAGGTAGTGCTTGCAGGTGGGTCCCATTTTTTTCTGAAAAATATACGTAGATTATAAAGTGCGAAATAACCTTTGCTATGTGAAGTTGTAGTTCTATGTGTTATTAATATTATACATCTTCAAAGTTGTTTGGATGATAACATTAAATGTATTAAAATCCATAATTATAGATATTCCGATGGTTTTAACATAAGATTTAAATCCATAAGTTAAGAATTACAAAATCTACTAATTTATTTTCCTGTGATTTAACGTTCTCTGTTTTAAAATGTAATTATTTCAAATACTGTATATAAAACTATCAATAAAATGTAAGAAACGATGAAGTTATGTTTTTCTGCTGACCCTTGTGGGTTGTGAGCTTTGATATAATGCTTGTTAACTGGGTTCGCAACATCAAACAGAGGATGGTTTATCGTCCACCAAAATTCAAAAATTCAACAAAAAAAAATTCTTACATAATAAAAGGTCTTATGTTTGAAAAAAATTTTTACGTCCATTAAGAACATCAGATAGCATTTAATGTTTTTTTTTTAATTTTTCACAAGCATTTTTTTTATTTTTTATACTTGGTTAAAAATGCATGAATAAAAACAATTTTTATTCTTTGCCAATGAATAGAGTTGTTGTAGTAGGTCGCCAATGGAATTTGATACTTAAATAGATACAATTACAATGTAATTGTAACAGTTATCAACAATTAATTAATTTGTAATACAATACTATCGTGAATGTTGAAATCGCAATGACAATAATAGTGACTATTGTTTTTAAACGTAATCTCTAGAAATCTCTTTTTGTTGAGTTTACAGTGCTGTATACCGCTGGTCCGGCGATTAACAGCCTTATAAATAAACGCAGTATAAAGTTAAACTAAGGAATAAACTGAGTATAAGAAAAACATTTTGCAAAAATAAACTTTACACCGCGTTTATTTGTAAGGCTGTAAATGTTTAATTTCAACATCAAAGTATTATAATAATACCAGCTTTCGCCCGCGACTCCATCCGCGTGGAATTAAAAAAAAACAAAAGTGAGTAGCATATGTGTTCTTCCAGACTATCCTCTACATCTATACCAAATTTCATCGAAATCCGTTCAGTCGTTTAGGCTACAAACTCTAACAAACATCCATCCATCCATCCATCCATCCATCCGTCCATCTAAACTTTCGCATTTATAATATTAGTATGAATTATGATTAGTATGATAATTTACAAAGTTCATATTAGTAATACTTCTTTTAGTGGAATCATATACCCTAAGTTCTGTTCTGGCCTATTTTATGATGATAAACTACCACGATGCGCGACAAAGAACAAAATATAATATAAGTTCTTTAATACTTGATAATAATGTAATTACTGTCAAGCAATTATATAAAGGAAACGCACGTAAAAATTAAACACGAAACAGTAATACATTTTGTGATAAGCTAAAAATACATGAAAATTAATTTAGTATTCGACTCAACTTTAAATTAACATAAAGGCCTTATTAACATCATTATTCGTAAGATCATTGTTAGTTTGCGTTTGTGTCTCAAAATGTTGAGACAAGTTATGTTCTTTGGCTTAATGTTTGTTAGTGGACTAGCTAAAGAAGCACGACTTGTGCACACAACTCAAGGCCCCGTCGTCGGATATAAGGAACCTGGTGACAATGTGTTTTTTTTTCACGGGATCCCATATGCCACGGCACCCACAGGTGAAAACAAATACAAGGTAAAGACCGGTGAATTTGCATCTACTTTATTTCGTTATAGATAATATGTAAATTTAAGGAATTCATTTATTACAGCCACCTCTGCCAGGGCCCAAGTGGTCCAAACCCTTCCATGCTGTCAATGAAAATATTAGTTGCTTGCAAATGAAAAATTATCTTATAACAATACCGAAGGAAGCTCAAACAGAAAATTGCTTAGTTGCGAATGTATACGTACCAGATACAAAAGAAGATAATCTACCTGTTCTAGTAATAATTCACGGCGGAGCGTATATTTTTGGAAACGGTGATTTTCTGAAAGGAAAAAATCTTATAAGGCAAAGAGCTATGATAATTGTCAATTTTAATTATCGAGTTGGACCTCATGGTTTCTTGTGCTTAGGCACACCAGATGTGCCAGGTAACGCTGGAATGAAAGACCAGGTGGCCTTGCTTCGCTGGGTTCAGAAAAATATCGCCATTTTTGGTGGAAACCCTGATGATGTGACTATAAGTGGATTCAGTTCTGGATCAGCTGATGTAGAATTATTAACGCTCTCACCGATAACAAAAGGTTTATTTAACAAGGCGATACTAGAAAGTGGTTCGGGTGTTGCCGCATTTAGCGCTCAGATAAATCCCGTTAAAAACGCTAAAGATTATGCGAGATTATTGAATTTTGATGCTGGTGATGATGTTTATAGTCTTGAAAAATTTTATAAATCGGTTCCAAATGATGTTTTATATTCTGAAGACGTTTATAACGCGACTGACACTATATTCTTTTTCTCACCATGTGTGGAACGCGATGTAGGACAAGAAATATTTCTCGGTGACTCACCTGTAAATATATTAAAAAATGGTAAACAAAATAAATTGCCTATGCTTTTCGGATTCACCGAAATGGATGGATTGTTTAGAATACCACTCTTTGATGAATGGAAATATAGTATGAATACGAAGTTCTCGGATTTCTTACCGGGTGATCTACGCTTCAAAGATAACGCGGAAAGAGAAGAAGTTGCTCAAAAAGTGAAACAGTTTTACTTTGGCACGCAAGCAGTTAGTGAACAAACCATATTTAGATATATCGATTATTTTACAGATACTGTTTTCGCTTATCCTACTTTACGATCGGTTAGGTTGCACGTGGATTCTGGGAATGAAAACATTTATTTGTATCGGTATGATTTCGTTGATAACACAGCACCACTGGTACCTTACACGTGCGTGAGAGGTGCAGATCATTGTGCTCAGACTCTGGCGGTTATGGACGGTGTGATTTCGTCTTTGGCGGAGATTAGCCCATCACAAACCTTAAATGAAGATGGTCTTTCTAGGGATTATAAGAATATGAAAGCTGTAATGAGATATATTTGGGCAACCTTCATAACGACTGGGTAAGTATACTAAATATACTTTAAAAATCTGTGTGTATTTACGAGAGGTTAGAATGTGAAAGGGTGCCTATTAGTGATGGTTTTGTAATTACTGTTTTGTTTTTCAGTAAACCTGTACTAGAAGGTTCCATACCTAAATGGCCGCCTACTCAAGCTAATGGAGGTCCGTACATGCGTTTGGACATATCACTCAAACTGCGAGGTCCACTTATACAACAACGTGTTCTGTTTTGGGACGATATTTATGATAAATACTACAGTTATCCTTCTCCACCATCTCTTCAGTCACACACAAAATAAGCCAATAAAAATATAAAACTGTGTGAAAAGAGCATCTGATCCCTGAATAAAAAATGAACAACCAGTTTAAAGTTTCTTGTAGCAGATACCAGTTTTCTATGATAGTTCGGATACGGAATATTAATGTAGTTTTGGATAAAAAAAAATAAAACAATAAAACCATTACAAACTTAAGATACGAGTATGTAAATTTTTGAATGTTCCACGTTTTTCGCACACAATTTATTTGATACGAGCTGTCGCCCGCAAACTTCGTTATCGTAAATTTGGACAACCCGTTACGCCATTTTAATAACGTGGAATTAAAAAAGAAGTAGCCTATATTAAGCCCGTCTATGTCAGCTACCCTTCAGTGAAGGTCCGGTCGAAATCGGCCCAGTCGTTTCAGAGATAACCCGGAACAAACGCAGCTTGCGGACAGACAGACAGACAAAAATTTTTTAATTGCGATTTTCGTTATCAGCAACGCAAATACATCATCTTCCCGAACAAACAGACACTCCAATTTTATTATATGTGTAGATAAAAAAAATTAAAACAATAAAACCATTACAAACTTAAGATACGCGTATGTAAATTTTTGAATGTTCCACGTTTTTCGCACACAATTTATTTGATACGAGCTGTCGCCCGCAAACTTCGTTATCGTAAATTTGGACAACCCGTTACGCCATTTTAATAACGTGGAATTAAAAAAAGTAGCCTATATTAAGCCCGTCTATGTAAGCTACCCTTCAGTGAAGGTCCGGTCGAAATCGGCCCAGTCGTTTCAGAGATAACCCGGAACAAACGCAGCTTGTGGACAGACAGACAGACAAAAATTTTTTAATGGGGTATCGTATATGCAGTTGTAATTCTTAACTTAGATTACCTTTAAAGTGTTCATTAAATTAATTTGTGATGACAATCCACTTATAAATTACAGTAATATTTGCTTACATTATTCTTGTAATTGGTTATAAGGCGATAAATAACGCATGGTCTCAGAAGCGACTAGCTTCCAGATCTTAAGGGCTTGTAGGTTAGAGGTGAGGTTGTCAAAATGATTCAATATATTCTGTTTTTTTTAATGGTGTAACGTATATGGAGTTGTAATTCTTAACTTAGATTACCTTTAAAAGTGTTCATTAAATTAATTTGTGATGACAATCCACTTATAAATTACAGTAATATTTGCTTACATTATTCTTGTAATTGGTTATAAGGCGATAAATAACGCATGGTCTCAGAAGCGACTAGCTTCCAGATCTTAAGCGCTTGTAGGTTAGAGGTGAGGTTGTCAAAATGATTCAATATATTCTGTATTTTAATTTAATAATAATGAGTAAAGGTGAGACTGAAGATTCGATGCTGGTAAATATAGAACAAGGTCCTGTGCGGGGATACAAGGATCCTGGTGACGATATATTTGCCTTTTACGGGATCCCTTACGCAACAGCACCCATAGGAGCGGATAAATTTAAAGTAAGTGATTTTGAAACTTAAGCCAGTAACGAAGTATTACATTGTTTCTCTGAATAGGACAATACTTTGCTTCCTGGTTTACAATGTTAAATGGATTAAAGTAGGATCGTTCTTTATTACAGGCACCGCTGCCACCCCCCACTTGGTCAGAACCATTCGAAGCAATTAACAAAACTGTGATTTGTTATCAAATGCAAAGTGCTTTTATGGAGCATATAGTTGGTGTTCAGTTAGAAGATTGTCTGATAGCAAATGTTTATGTGCCAGATACGAAAGGCGACAACTTACCTGTTTTAGTTTATATCCACGGTGGGGCGTATCAGATATTATTTGGCAATTTTGTTGTCAGTAAAAATTTAATACGAACGGAACCAATGATTATAGTTAATTTTAATTATCGACTTGGACCTCTTGGTTTTCTGTGTTTGGGTACACCAGATGTGCCAGGTAACGCTGGGATGAAGGATCAAGTGACTGCACTTCGATGGGTCAAGAGAAATATTGCCAGTTTTGGTGGGAATCCCGATGATATAACAATAACTGGATACAGTGCTGGGGCATCGTCAGCAGAGCTGCACATGCTTTCACCGATGTCTGAGGGTTTATTTAATAAGGTTATACCAGACAGTGGCTCCAGTGTTGCACTATTCAGCGTTCCCGTAAAACCTGTCGAAAATGCTAAGGCTTATGCTAAATTATTAAATTTTACTGCCACTGATGATGTGTTTGCTCTAGAAGAATTTTATAAAACTGTTCCCAGAGAGGTTTTGTATTCCATCGACGTGTTTAGACAAAAAGATTCCACGTTCTTGTTTTCACCCTGTGTGGAACGTGATGTAGGACAAGAAATATTTCTTGATGACGCGCCTTTTAATATTTTAAAGGCCGGTAAACAAAATAAGTTACCCATGCTGTATGGGATTGCTGAAATGGAGGGATTATTTAGGATCCCCTTATTTGACTTTTGGAAAGATGGTATGAACGCAAAGTTCTCTGACTTCTTACCGGGGGATCTCCACTTTGGCTGTGAATCGGAAAAAGAGGAGGTGGGTGAGAGAGTAAAAAATTTTTATTTCGGTCATCAATCAGTTGACGAAGAAACTATATTTAGGTATATAGATTATTTTTCTGACATACTGTTCGCATATCCAACACTAAGGTCAGTAAAGTTGCAAGTGGAATCTGGTAACAATAATATTTATCTCTACCAATATGACTTTGTGGACGACAGTGCACCATTAGTACCACATACAGAAGTGCGCGGGTCAGATCATATCGCACAGACCTTCGACATTGCAGATTACTTCATATCAGAAAACAATCTATCTGAAGACTATAAAAATGTGAAACAGTTATTGAGAAATATTTGGGCAAACTTCGTAACAAAGGGGTAAGTGGTTAATATGTGATATTTTGACTGGAATGAAATGACTCTAGGATTGAGGGTTAAACATAGGAGAGACAGAGAGTAAGTTAATACAGAATTCATATGATTCATGAAAGTTCGTGATTACGTAATTAAAAACAAAAAAGTAGTAAGTATAAGATTATCCCGGTCAAAAGAATTGGTACGGTAAGTAGGGCAAACGAAAGAGAATATCCTCATTATAAGAAGTATAATATTGGCAAATTGATTATTAGGGAAATACCTCAGTCTGTTTGAGTTTCTTCAAAGTTTTCTTTTTAAAATCTTCCTTAGTAAATAGAGCCATGCGGATGTCCAAGGGCGTCGATGAACATCTCGGCGTTCCAGCTGCTCGTTTACCCGTTTCCCTTATTATTATTATTATTATTATTATTATTATTATTATTATTATTATTATTATTATTATTATTATTATTATTATTATTATTATTATTATTATTATTATTATTATTATTATTATTATTATTATTATTATTATTATTATTATTATTATTATTATTATTATTATTATTATTATTATTATTATTATTATTATTATTATTATTATTATTATTATTATTATTATTATTATTATTATTATTATTATTATTATTATTATTATTATTATTATTATTATTATTATTATTATTATTATTATTATTATTATTATTATTATTATTATTATTATTATTATTATTATTATTATTATTATTATTATTATTATTATTATTATTATTATTATTATTATTATTATTATTATTATTATTATTATTATTATTATTATTATTATTATTATTATTATTATTATTATTATTATTATTATTATTATTATTATTATTATTATTATTATTATTATTATTATTATTATTATTATTATTATTATTATTATTATTATTATTATTATTATTATTATTATTATTATTATTATTATTATTATTATTATTATTATTATTATTATTATTATTATTATTATTATTATTATTATTATTATTATTATTATTATTATTATTATTATTATTATTATTATTATTATTATTATTATTATTATTATTATTATTATTATTATTATTATTATTATTATTATTATTATTATTATTATTATTATTATTATTATTATTATTATTATTATTATTATTATTATTATTATTATTATTATTATTATTATTATTATTATTATTATTATTATTATTATTATTATTATTATTATTATTATTATTATTATTATTATTATTATTATTATTATTATTATTATTATTATTATTATTATTATTATTATTATTATTATTATTATTATTATTATTATTATTATTATTATTATTATTATTATTATTATTATTATTATTATTATTATTATTATTATTATTATTATTATTATTATTATTATTATTATTATTATTATTATTATTATTATTATTATTATTATTATTATTATTATTATTATTATTATTATTATTATTATTATTATTATTATTATTATTATTATTATTATTATTATTATTATTATTATTATTATTATTATTATTATTATTATTATTATTATTATTATTATTATTATTATTATTATTATTATTATTATTATTATTATTATTATTATTATTATTATTATTATTATTATTATTATTATTATTATTATTATTATTATTATTATTATTATTATTATTATTATTATTATTATTATTATTATTATTATTATTATTATTATTATTATTATTATTATTATTATTATTATTATTATTATTATTATTATTATTATTATTATTATTATTATTATTATTATTATTATTATTATTATTATTATTATTATTATTATTATTATTATTATTATTATTATTATTATTATTATTATTATTATTATTATTATTATTATTATTATTATTATTATTATTATTATTATTATTATTATTATTATTATTATTATTATTATTATTATTATTATTATTATTATTATTATTATTATTATTAGTAATTGAGTGATTTAATAATAAGTAAGTGCATATAAAAATATGGTAACACTTTGCAAGTATTACTTGTGATCTAATATTTGCTAGAATAATCCGGTTTTTGATATATGTATAAGCATAAAATACGCACCTAGAAATGTAACTGGTTACCTAACAAAACAATGATACAGGTGTTTCCGCGATATCATATTCTCGTAATCTATCAAAGATAAATAAACGCTATATAAAACAAAGTTTCGATATATCATTAACAGTGAGGATTGCGCATGAGACGGTAGCTACTAAAATGTTAAAATGTGTAATATTCGTAGCGTTAATATTAGTGGCGATAGGAGAGAGTAAAGAAGTAAAACAATTGAATATAGCTCAGGGACCAGTCCGCGGGTACAAAGAAGCCGGTGATGATGTGTTTGTCTTTTACGGGATCCCATATGCAACTGCTCCAACTGGGCCCAACAAATACAAGGTAAAGATTTTTTATATTCACATAACAATAAACCTGCTAGTTACTCGTAGTAAGTACAGTATTATGTAAACAGCTTATAAATGATTTACTAATTGCATTGTTCTCTATATAGGCACCTCTTCCACCGCCCACATGGACGGAACCGTTCGAAGCTGTCAATAAAAAAGTGATTTGCCCACAAATAGAATCTCCTTTTATGGCAAATCCAAATTCGACGCAATCGGAAGACTGCTTAATTGCAAACATATACGTACCTGATACAAAAACTAATAAGTTACCTGTTCTAGTCTATGTTCATGGAGGTGCATACCAAATAGGACACGGTGATTTTGCTGTAGCAAAGAACTTAATGAGAGAAAAAGAAATGATCATTATCAATTTTAATTATCGACTTGGACCTCATGGCTTCTTGTGCTTAGGCACACCAGACGTGCCAGGTAACGCTGGAATGAAAGACCAGGTGGCCTTGCTTCGGTGGGTTAAGAATAATGTCGCCAGTTTCGGTGGTAATCCAGACGATGTAACCATAATAGGCTACAGTGCAGGATCTTCTTCGGTAGACCTTCTAATGCTTTCGCCAATGACGAAAGGTTTATTCAATAAAGTTATACCAGAGAGTGGGGCAAATATGGCAGCTTTCAGTGTTCAGGTAAATCCGTTAGAAAACGCCAAAGCTTACGCTAAGTTAATAAACTTTTCTGACGATGAAGATGACGTTTATGCTCTTGAAGAGTTTTACAAGACAGTTCCTAAAGATGTTTTGCATTCCGTCGATGTATTCAATCAAAAAGATTCCACATTCTTTTTTTCGCCCTGTGTGGAACGCGATGTTGGTGAAGAAATGTTCCTCGACGACTCGCCTGTAAATATATTAAAGAACGGTAGACAACATAAGTTGCCAATGCTTTATGGGTTTGCTGAAATGGAAGGCTTGTTTAGAATACCAAATTTTGACGCTTGGAAAGACAGTATGAACGCGAAGTTCTCCGACTACTTACCTGGAGATCTTTACTTTGAAAGCGAATCGGAAAAAGAAGAAGTGGCAGAGAGAATTAAGAGATTCTATTTTGGTAATAAACCAGTTGGCGAAGAAACTATATTTAGATATATAGATTATTTTACAGATATTATATTTGCTTATCCCACTTTACGATCCGTGAGGTTGCAAGTAGAGTCTGGAAACAATAACATTTATCTGTATCAATATGAGTTCGTGGACGACAGCATCCCGCCCATACTGAACACTGAGGTCCGCGGCGCCAACCATTGCGCACAGACTTATGGGGTTGTTGATTGGGCGTGGCCAAACTTGACTGAAGATGAACTGCCTAAAGATGTGCAGAAAATTAAAAAGATGATGCGTAAAATATGGGCTACTTTCATTACCACAGGGTATGTTATATAAAATACACATGTTTTAAGCTATCTCTTACATGTTTACGTTCTTACTCAGTTACTTCGTCTGTTTTTCAGAAAACCTGTGCCCGAGGATTCAGACCTTCCTCAGTGGCCTCCAACTAAAGCTAATGGTGGTCCTCATATGTGTATAGACAAGTCGCTGAAGCTGCGCGGGCCACTGTTACAGCAACGTGTCCTCTTCTGGGATGAAATTTATGATAAATATTATAACTTCCCAAAACCGCCAACAACCCCCACGTCTAGATCAAAAGTAGAGTTGTAATCTTGTACGCTATTTATGTAAATATATAACGAATTTGGTTTTTAATAGCAAATATTTTGTTTCATCATATCTGAAGTCAAGCTTGATTTTATTTAGCCTGACTATAATTTTTTTTAATGTTAAGAGAAGAAAAATATAAATTAACGAAGTAATACCATTTTTACAAGCAACATTATATTGTAATACAATATGCCATGCTATGGCCTTGAGGCCTTGAGCTATATGTTAAGTTCTTTGTATGCTTAAGACAAATAAGAAATTAAATCTTGGCTTTTTAAATAATAATGCACCAAAGAATATTATGCTTAAAGCAACAACTGTAATTGTAACCGTGCGTAAGTAATAATCTTTCCATTTTGATAACTTTTTATCTTTCTTGCTATCGGAGTTGATTAAGCAACAAAACTCCTTTAACAACGATCCAAAAATATTCACTTACCTATTAATGCAAGATGATACGCAAAATGTGCTGATTGTAATGACATTGGTGTTTTTTAAAACATTGATGAGTCAAATACTTCATATTTATATCACTGTAGTCTGTAATGATAACGTCTTCGTGATAGTTTGTGATGTTTATCGCAATGATAAAATTTGTTTGGCCAAATATAAACACGTGAATTTAAGCAGCGTATTACAGTCGTGTATGGAACGATCGTGTTGAAATGTATTTTGTTAGTAGCGTTAATTATAGGAAGAGGGGATGCTATGGAGGGATGGTTGGTGAACACAGACCAGGGCCCAGTCCGAGGATACAAGGCACCGGGTGACGATGTGTTCGTATTTTATGGAATCCCCATACGCGACCGCCCCCACCGGCCTAAATAAATTTAAGGTAAGTATTTGCGAAATTAATAATAGTATATTTGGTTTGATCTTGTTGTTAAGATTATTAGATTAGTTACTTTATAAATAGTTTACGTACATATACATAAAAAACAAAAACAGCTTCTCATAGATGGAGAAATAAATTTTATTTTAAGTTTTTTTTTAAATAAGTAACTAGTTACGATGTTTAGAGTTAAAATAATTTATATTTTTCAGGAATCCCATACCAGAGGGCTCTAACATGCCCAACTGGCCCCCAACTAAACCTAACGGAGGTCCTCATAAGCGTATTGATAAGTTCATCAAACTGCGGGGACCATTGCTACAGCAACGTGTTCTGTTCTGGGATGAAATCTACGACAAATATTATAAAGCCCCTTCTCCGCCACCTACGCCACCACCGAGGCAAAAATCCGAGTTGTAATGAAACAAAAAGGACTTTTTACTGTGAGATTTTTTTGTCAGACTCTAAGAAATGAGCCATACTGTACATGTTCGATTTTACATAAAAATATGAAGAACAACAATATTGCTGATCAGCTATTATTTTCAAAATGTTATTGCTCACGTGAAAGTTTTCATAATGTTTACTGATTGTTTGAAGATATCGAACGAGATAAATGCAAACTTTTGAAATAATAAAATAGTACGAAACTCGAGTTGAAGTTTTGGTTAATAGCGCAATAAAGGAAGGGTAACAAGAAAACTTTGAAGTATTATCTTCGAGTTCGAGTTCGTTTTGAAACCGCCCCCAGACTTTGAGTTTGGTTTTATCTTCGATTTATCATATTCGTAACGCGATAAATGTTCTCATTTGCTTCTACCTTTTAGGATTAAGCAAAGTTTTCAATGTTTAACGTTGAGTATGTTATGTAACGTCTCTAGTTCTGTTCAGATTTTACGTTTATTTCCAAGTCTGGACTAGAAAATCACAACTTTGCTGTGCTTGTTTCTGTGATGTTTTTAATAATCATTCCGTAAGTATTATATATTACAATTACACGTCTATTTTTTATCCTTGAAGATGTTTCATTTAAGCATTAATACAATAAAAATTTGATTGATCGCATTGTTTGACTTCAACGCTGTCTTTTTGATATGGGTAGGCAATCTCCTGGGAGGCGGCTGTTCGAAAAATACCTATTTGTATGACAAGGACAAATGGCTATTGCTATATTATTGTATTTGATGAAAAATCATGTATAAACACTTGGACGCCTTTATTTATTAAATGGCTCTTGTAACGAATTATCAAAATAGTAAAACAAGCCTAAAACAATTGTATAAGATTTCGCATAGTTGCACTGTTGTTAAATTTTTTTAAATAAAATCATTTTAATCTTTATTTAACAAAATGAACTCTAAAGAATTGTTATAAAGTTGAATGTTGAATGATGTAGAGTACATGTTGTATATTTCACACAGGGAATATTATAGGAGGCGTTGTGGGACGATTCCGAGCTACGACCAGTAATTTACGATCGGAAATTCACAAGTGCCATGTTTACGATATACCGGTTATAAAAATACCCTAATTATTACCAAATATGTAACGTTAAGGAGAATATATTTATTGGTAAATCTGTAACTTTACAAGTCCGTTGCGTTTTAACCTTTTTTTCCATTATCGGTTTTGAACAGGGAAGTTTCAGTCATATTCTTCCACGAAAGTGCTATCTTACTTCTAACTAATTTATAAATGCGAAAGTTTAGATGGATGGATGTTTGTTAAAGTTTGTTGCCTAAGCCGCTGAACGGATTTCTATGAAGTTTGGCATAGATGTAGAGCATAGTCGGAAGAACACATGCTAGTTACTTTTGTTTTTTTAATTCCTCTCAGACTGAATCGCGGGTGAAAGCTACTCGTAGTAGTAAATACTTATAAAGAAAGGAGTTTATTGATTTTTAAAATAACCATTGCTTGCGTAAACGTCAGGGTTTTTATAATGTTACTCTAATATACCATACTTATGTATTATGGGGTCTTATGTTGCCACGATACGGTATATCAAGCATTACCTCGTGTAGCAATTTTGCTAACTTATCCGTGCGTTTTCACCGCGGAAATCCATGGAAATTCAATAATATGACTATTGTATGGCTCATCATATGATACTATATAAGCAAGTGAATGCAATTTTACGTCAAAAAACGTTCTTTTTAAAATAATGCTTTATTATAGTCTCTAATTACGGCAGTTAAACACAGTTCATGTGTAACGGCACCGCGTCACGCACCCCCTGATAATATCGCAGAGGGTAGGAAAGGGGGGGGGGGGTAATTAGAAGTAAACTTTATCAGCTAGTTTGCGCCTCCAACAGCTCACTGTATATGTCCAAGATTGAATGTACCTTTCATTATGTTGTCAATAAATATTTCTACGTCTTTTAATAATTTTCAGTAGCCAGAGATAGCAACCTCTGGATGGACCTAAACATGACTAACAGTGACCCGTAGAAAACAAAAGAAGCTGACTTTTTAAATAGTTAATTATTAATGAAGCAAAAGGAATATTTTTTTTGTATAAGTATTTCCCCGCCTTTTATATTCAGCAAGTTGCTTTTTTAATCGAATCTATCCAAGATTTAGCACTTGAATAACATCGAAACTTCAATCATCTTTACAAAGATAACTTACAATAGAATACTAGAGCTAAGCTGCAATAGCTATTGCAAGTTGAATCGAGTGTTATAGACTCATTAAAACTGCTTCGGATATAACCGCACAAAGAGCTAACACCAAGTTACAATTGATCTCGGATTGCATAGACTTTACTAGATTGTATTGTTCTAAAAGTATTTAGGTAGTCAGAGAATTAAATTTGCTTCTCAGTTAGAATGGGACATTTTACTTATTTATGTTTGATTTTTTACGAAATTATATTTATTTACAACTGTTTATGAAATGAGGAACGAAAGATAGTGAAAAATATGAATGGGGTGGTTTTTAGTTTATGACTTAGATTAACATAAAAATACCGTAACAGCAACAGAAAATTTACATAGTAAGTAAATTAATTTCTTAATGTCGAATAGTTCTTCGCATTCTTGAACGTGAATATTAAAAATTATTGTTATTACTTAGATGCTCTTTGGGAGTAAATACTTGAGTGATTATATCTTGCTTTATTTTATATTCGAGTTCTCGATTCTCTGGAGGTTTTTGATGATATGTTTTAACCAGCTATCTATGTTATATCTCTTCCTTTATAAAGGTGGCAACTCGGGTAGAAATTTTAATTTCGATCAATGCCGCCAGGAACAAAAGATTGAAATGATCGCGACCAAAAACATAACAATCACCGCAAACAAAACGTTATCGTCGAGAATCCTTTTTTGCAAAGTAATATTCACTTCTCACGCGTTCGCATTAACAACATTTTTCTGTAAATCATAAAACTTGACGTAAATTGCTTATTGCTACCAGAAAGTTCAAATTATTGAACAAGCAATTATGCTTTTTAATTATAATAATAAAATAAATAAACATTCTATGAAATCATACTAATATTATAATCATACTATCATACTAATATTATAAATGCGAAAGTTTAGATGGATGGATGGATGAATGGATGTTTGTTAGAGTTTGTAGCCTAAACGGCTGAACGGATCTCGATGAAATTTGGCATAGACGTAGAGGATACTCTGGAAGAACACATAGGCTACTCACTTTTTTTTTTAATTCCACGCAGACGGAGTCGCGGGCGACAGCTAGTATTACAATAAATGAATGAAAAACTAATAATTTTTTTATCGAACTTCCAGTTTTGTTTTTTTTTTATATTCACCCCGCTATTTGTATTCGTCGCGTTTTATGTTACCTATTGTGTAATTTTAGTCTGTAACGATAAACAAATCATCGTGATGGTTTTTGCTCTTTATCACAATGATAAACGTTGTTTGGTCAAATATAAACAGGTGAATTTAAACAGGGCAATGCAGTCGTGTACGGAAGGTAATGATAGTATCACTAAAATGTTGAAATATATTTTGTTAGTAGCATTAATGATAGTGGGAAGAGGAGATGCAAAGGAGGCATTGTTAGTGAACACAGACCAAGGCCCCGTCCGTGGATACAAGGCACCAGGTGATGATGTATTTGTATTCTATGGAATCCCATACGCAACTGCACCTACAGGCCGTAATAAATATAAGGTACGTATTTTAGTAATTAATAATCAATAATTAATAAATTAATAATTAATAAAAATGCTTTGATTAATCTGTTTAGATTAATAGATTGCTTACTATATACAATACTGTTATCATTATTGTTTTTTTTATGTTTAATTATATATTTCGATTATACTTTGAGCGCGAAATGTTAATAGAATCTTAAAAAAGTGTGGTACTGATTATGGGCGTTGCTAGCCGAGGAAGTAGACTAGGTATAGGTACTTTTGGCGACGCCAATGGTGCTGACAAATACTATATCAATGTTAAACTATAAAAAAAGACAATATTGTGATTAGATAACTACTGCTATTACGGAAGATATGTATTCCTTAAATATTAGTCATAGTGATGTTACAACGTGATAACACGTAATCATGGGCGTTGCCAACCGATGACCTGGGGGGGGGGGTTTAAAAATTACTTTTTGTTCCAAAGACGACGCTTTATTTTTGAGTTATTTGCATGGGTCTCTAGATTGTAGGAACCTTAGTGTTGTGAATTTAATTATGATTTCGTTTCTCTAGTCGGGGCCGGGGGGGGGGGGGGAGTTAACTCTGTCCATTTGACGTTAACGTTTTAAGTGATTAATTAAAGAAATGAAATGTACATTAATTTATTACAGGCACCACTTCCAGCTCCTACTTGGTCAGAGCCATTTGAAGCGGTTAATAGAAATATTGTTTGCCCGCAAATGGATAGTGTTTACATGGTACATCCGAATGGAACTCAAGTAGAGGATTGCTTGGTCGCTAACATTTACGTACCGGATACAAAACGAGATAAGTTACCAGTTTTAGCCCAAGTCCACGGGGGAGGATATCAAATTGGTTACGGTGACTTTGCCACAGCAAAGAAATTGATGAGGGAAAAGGCAATGATCATTGTCAATTTTAATTATCGCCTCGGACCCCATGGTTTTCTATGTTTAGGCACGCCGGACGCACCAGGTAACGCAGGTATGAAAGATCAGGTAGCTTTACTTCGTTGGATTCAAAGAAACATAGCTAACTTCGGTGGAAATCCTGAAGACGTCACCATTAATGGTGCCAGTGCAGGAGCATCAGCAGTAGACCTTCTGATGCTCTCACCGATGACTAAAGGACTGTTTAACAAGGTGGTGCCAGAGAGTGGACCTAATCTGGCAGCGTTCAGTGTTCAAGGAGACCCGCTAGAAAATGCTAAAAGATACGCAAAGATGTTAAACTTTACCGGCAACGTTAACGATGTTTATGCACTTGAAGAATTTTACAAAACGACTTCTAAAGAAGTCTTGCATTCCGTCAATGTTATGTTTGAAAAAGACTCGACATTTCTTTTCACACCTTGTGTAGAACGTGATGTCGGTGAAGAGATGTTCCTGAATGACTCTCCTTTCAATATATTAAAGAACGGTAGGCAACACAAGGTGCCCATGCTTTATGGATTCGCGGAAATGGAAGGATTGATACGAATACCATTCTTTGACATGTGGAAGGATGGTATGAATGACAAATTTTCAGACTACTTACCTGGCGATTTACAGTTTGAAACTGAAGCAGAAAGAGAAAAGGTCGCCGATGAAGTGAAAAGGTTTTATTTTGGTGGACAACCAATTAATGAAGAAACAATATTCAGATATATTGATTATTTTACCGATGTTTTTTTTGCTTACGGTACGGTCAGATCAGTGAGATTACAAGTTGAATCAGGCAATAATAAGATTTACTTGTATCAGTACGACTTTGTGGACGAGACCGCGCCTTTCATACTGCATACAAAGTTGCGTGGCGCTGATCACTGTGCACAGAGTTTAGGAGTTTTCGATGGCTTGCTCCTAGACCCTTCTGAAGAAAACCTTACTGAAGATTTTAAGGGCATGAAACAAATGATGAGAAAAATATGGGCCAGCTTCATAACAACTGGGTAAGTTGACTGCATAAATATCTGAAACAAATTAAATGTTGTAATTTGTTATAACATATCTACGTCATTTAAATTCAAATTAGTAAGTTTGTTTATGTTTTTCAGTAAACCTATACCAGAGGGTTCTGACCTGCCCGACTGGCCGCCAGCTAAAGCCAACGGAGGTCCTCACATGCGTATTGACAAGTTCATCAAACTGCGGGGACCATTGCTACAGCAACGGGTTCTGTTCTGGGATGAAATCTACGACAAATATTATAAAGCCCCTTCTCCCCCACCTACGCCACCACCGAGGAAAAAATCTGAGTTGTAATGAAACAAAAAAGACATACTGTATAATTTTTTAGATTTAACACATTACAATATTATGAGAAATCATGAAAAATATTGCTGTTTTTATTTAATAAAACATTTTTAGCTTTATTACAATATGTATAAAATATGTATTTTCGTTTAGTTAACAGTGGCAAAGGTTTAGCATCTATGTCACGTATTTCGCGGCTCACATTGTGTAATGCTACCACCACATTATAGAAAGGAAAAGGAAAAAGAAAAAAAATTTTGTTATCTTTTAAAGAACTGAAATTGGTTATTTACATCTTAAGTATCAGCCTGATTTTGCGATTTTTGTATAAACAGGCATTTCACTGTAAACTCCTGCCTCGTTTAAAATTGAGTGCATTTATAGGTCCCGAGAAAGTTTCATATTAGACTTTATACTTTAATCATAAATAAAAGTCACCTTACTATATTGTGGAATAATATACAACTAATTTCTTAGATGATGAATGAAGAAATGGATCGAGGGCGCTTCCATGATTTCTTCTATTTTTTGATCGTATCGAAATATTTTTTAGAAGACTTGATATAACCCAAGATAGTTAAAATTGTTCTTAGATGTTAAGTATGTTTCGATTTCAATTTATCGTATATATTGGTATGAAGGTTCGCCTTTTGTCATACAAATACAGATTTTTCGAACAGCCAATGTCCCGCGAAATTGCGTACCCATATCAAAAAGACAGCGTTGACTTGACCGATGTGATCAATCTTGTGAATTTCAATCAAATTTTCTTTTCCAATATCTTGATTTGTATTAAAATGTTATGTAAATCTTAGTTAAAAAACTATTTAGTACATAATAGACATTATAGGCATAGCGATTTTGAAACTCGCAAAACCAATGTAATACATTTCCAACAGGCGTTAACGTGAACACTTTATTAAAACAATGGCTGCTTATTAAAAAACACGTCAGATTATTTTTCATGGCATAATAAATACGTTTAAAAATACTTTTGCCTTTTCAAGCAAAATAATTAAGACTTCATACTTTTTATAGACATTTAAAAGTTAGGTTATTTTGGATAAGAAAGTAATATTTAGGTATAACAGATATAAAATATTAGATTAATATTTCTATCGATACCCTCTGTTACTTTATCCTTCGTATGATCGAGCATTGCCGTTCCCCGTAACTTATTAGTCAATTAATTTCCCTTCAGTACTGTGGCATCTCAGCTGTTCGCAGCAGCGATGTGACTGACTGGAAGAAAGTTAATTACGGCGCGGACTTGATTGATGAAGGGATCTGCGTAAACGTTTATTGTTCTTTCCCAAACATGGTTAATAACGTTTGATGGATATTATATAATAAATGTGAAAAAGATGCTCTAAAGGTAAGTAACTAAATATTAACAATATTACTAATTTGTACTTGTTGTTTGAATAGAATTTTCTATGTTTATGACGTTATTATTTCCAGTGATTTACTTTTCGGTTCTTTTGTGTGTTTTAACTTTTCACTTCGTCACTTCGTCTATCCAATTGTTTTAAGCGGCCCTTTGGGAAATTTACAATTTTGTTTCATCTTGACCGAGCGACATAATTCAAAAAATAAAATTACAATAACAATTTGAATTGTACTACGAACATTGTTCTTTTGACATGAAAATGGGCAAATTAGCATAAAAATTGGAATTTTATGCCTCTGATGATAGAGGTGTTTTTGTTAAAGTGTTTATGAAAAGTATTATATATATATCAGTTACAATCAAACACTTATTACAGTTGACAGCTCGTTTTATTAATGACGGTTGCTATCGCAACCAGTGTGGACATCACACTCCTCCACACTGATTCTGAAATACAACAAAAATAAACAATAACCAAAACTTATAAATAACATTAAAAGTAACTCCTATAATCTACGCGTGGCCTCCGCCTTGGCCGTGCACAAATTTCAGCGGACCCTACTGCCTCATTCGCGGGCGCGTCCGCCGCGTCCGTCTGCCGTTCGGGCGAGGTAGAACCGGGAGTGGTCTCTCGCTCCCGCCCTTCACTTACACCACGCGGAGTAGAACCCCGGATATCAGTTACATCTAGCTCTTCACCCTCTCGAACTTCACTTACTCCTATTGCACCCCCCCTAACACACAACTCTGGCTGAGCCACAGGAATATCAATGGGCATGCTAGACTGAACAGTTTCGGCTGGCAAAAGGTTTTGTTCTGGCGAAAGAACACCTTCGACATCCGTCAGTACCACCGGCGGAGCGTAGCCTTGATAGCCCTGTGTACTCGTCTCGGTAGTTACATCGCGGCCCGTATACTTCCTGATCTGATCTACGTGCCTAATACAAATTGTATCTAAATCCCTCATTAAGACGTTATACATCCTATTACCTATTTTGTTTCTTATTGTACCTAATCGCCACGCATCATTTCGTCCACTGTACCAGCGTACCCAGACCGTATCTCCAATTTCAAAGCTTCTTGAAATTGACGTCTGCTCACTAACTTCGTGATGTTGATTACACGGTAAAATTAAATCTAACCGAGAACGCAGATTTCTGCCGAACATTAACTTGGCTGGTGTTTCTCCGGTGGTACAGTGTACGGTATTCCTATAGGTAAATAGGTAGCCCAATAAAATTTCATGTAGTTTATGAAAAGGAACATCTTCCCTCATAATACATCTTAACATTTTTTTACACGTACGTACAGAGTTTTCCGCTTGGCCATTACTCGGCGGATGATATATTGGCGATGTCATGTGTTTAATGCCATTTGCATTGCAAAATGTTCTAAACTCGGTTGAATTTATTTTTACATCATTATCGGATATTACAACATTAGGAATACCAAAATTCGAAAATAAATATTTTAATTTAGAAATCAAAGCCGAAGATGATAGTCCATTATGCATATACAAACAATCCAACCATTTGCTAAAAGAATCCACCACCACCAAGTATACCCTTTGCCCTATAGTCATGTAGTCGATATGTACGCGTTGCCACGGCGCCGTGTCGGCGGGCCATGGCGCGGGTGGTGCGCGCGGCGGCGCGGCCCGCTGGCTGGCGCACGCCTCGCAAGACCCGATCCAACGTTCGATGTCCCGGTCGATACCGGGCCACCACATCCTACTACGAGCGTTACTTTTGCTTTTTATTATTCCTAAATGCGAGTCGTGCAATTCAGCTAACATTTTATCCCGCAAATTCAACGGAATAACTATTCTATGTCCTCTAAATAAACACCCGTTCTCGAATTGCAGGTCCGATTTGCATAGAAAATACGGCATGATCGCTTGACAATTTATCTTACGCGGCCAACCGACCATCATGTACTTAACGACCGTCTGAAGCGTCGCATCGCGTGCCGTCATTTCGCCGATGTCCCGCGCGGAAACAGCAGGTGACGATTCGTCCAAAAAATTAATTGCATAATAAGCGTCTACATTCCTTTCGATAATTCTCGACTCGGCGTCACTGCAAGGTAGTGGTGCACGTGAAAAAAAATCAGCAACGGCGTTGTTGTCGCTCGATACGTACTGCACCTTATAATTGTAGGCCGACAAAATTATCGCATATCTTTGAAGTCTAAGAGCTGTAGTTACCGGTATACCCGTCGCGTTATTAAAAATAGACACTAAAGGTCTGTGGTCGGTTTTTAAGATAAACGGATTATCCCGACCGTACAGATACTGGTGAAAACGTTTAACTCCAAAAATAATAGCCGTTGCCTCCTTTTGTATCTGGCTATAATTACGTTCGCTCGCCGTGAGCGAGCGGGACGCGTACGCAATTGGACGTTCCTCGCCTTGCTGAGTGCACTGCGCGAGCACGGCGCCCAACCCGGCGGGGCTCGCGTCTACCGATAGTACAAGTTGTGCCGAGGGCTCGAAATGGGCTAGTACGCGTTCCGACGCCAACTCATGTCGCACAGCCGCCATACTGCGCCGCTGCCGGTCCTCCCACTGCCATTTAACACCTTTACGAAGCAACTCGTGCAAAGGACTCATTAAAGACGATGCGTTTGGAATGAATTCCTATAGTAATTTACTAGACCTAAAAATCTTTTGACCTCCGTGACGTTATTGGGTTCCGGTGCGTTAAGAATAGCCTGAACCTTATCCGAACTAGTTTGCAAGCCTTCCTTGCTTATAACGTAACCTAGATACTTCACACTCGTTTGAAAAAATTCGCATTTCTCTTTTTGAAGACGTAGACCGGCGCTATTAAGCCTTCCGAGCACATCGTTTAAACGGTTTAAGTGAGAAGTTTTATCAGGTCCCGTTATGCAAACATCATCGAGCCAAATACTAACTCCGTCAATTCCAGATAACAACGTCTCCATACTTTTTTGGAAAATGGCTGGTGCGTTTGATAAACCGTACACAAGCCTAGTATATTTAAATAAACCCTTATGCGTATTTATTGCCGTCAGCTCCTGAGACGAATCGTCCAATACAAACTGATTATACGCATTTTTTAAATCAATTTTACTATACCTATCGCCTCCTCCTATCTTAGCGAAAACCTCTTCGATACGAGGCATAGGATATTTTTCTATCACGAGATCCTTATTTAACGTTACAGAAAAATCGCCCGCAATTTTAACCCTGCCGTCGTCTTTTAATACGGGAACTATAGGAGTTGCGTATTGTGAACGGTCGATGGATACCAGAACACCTGATTCTACTAATCGCTTCAGTTCCTGTTCGACTTTATCTTTTAAGGCGAAAGGTACAGTCCGCGCCTTAAAAAACTTGGGAATTGAATTTTCTTTAAGTTGCAATTTAATCTTAAATCTATTAAATGTACCCAATTCACTGCGCCACAAGTCTGGATACTTACCTAATAGTGTCGCTAGTTCTGTATCATGGTTAATAATAATAATAATAATAATTAAGCCTTTATTGCTGAAGATTTTTTTACAATTCTTTTTTTTTTTTTTTTTTTAATATTTATGTACATTTTGTTAAATATATATTTTTTGAACCGGCGACTCTTATTCTTGATCTCCAGCTTGTCCTTGGACAAAGGCCTCCTCTAAAGACTTCCACCTCTGTCTATCCCTAGCTTCACGAATCCATAAACGACCTGCAACTTTTTTAAAGTCGTCTTCCCATCTCTTTACCTGTCTTCCTTTGTTTCTCTTCCCATGTCGTGGGTACCAATCCGTAACCAATCTAGACCACTTTTCCTTCTTCTCTCTTATCATGTGTCCCGTCCAACGCCATTTTTGTGTCCTTATAGTATTAGTGATGTTTTTAAATTTTGTTATCTCTTTATTATGTTTCAGTGTTATTTATCTTTAAGCCTTACTCCGAGTACACTTCGTTCTATAGAATTTTGACAGACATTTAATTTATTGAGATGTTTATTTGTTATTGCCCACGTCTGACATGCATACGATAGGCAGGGCAGTATGCATGTATTGAACACTTTTCTTTTATGTTTTAATTTTATGTGCTTATTTTTCATGACTTCCTTTAGTGACCAATACCTCTTCCAAGTATTTGTAACTCTCCTCTGTATTTCTTTACCGTTGCAGTCTGCTGTAGAAATTAGATGTCCCAAATAAATATATTCATCTACGTATTCGATAGTCTCGTCGTTAACTGTTACTTGGTATTTCGTGGAGTTCGTGAGGATTTTTGTTTTATTGGTGTTCATGGTGAGACCGACTTTGCCACTTTCGATGGCGAGTTCTTGTAGCATCTTCTCCAGTATTATAGGACATTCTGAAAACACGACAACGTCATCTGCAAACCTCAAATGACTAATCTTTACACCATCGATGTTTAGCCCTCTATCTCCCCATTCCAGATTTCTAAACACCATTTCTAGGACAGCACAGAAAAGTTTGGGTGATATCGGGTCTCCCTGTCTCACGCCTCTTTCTATTGGAAATTTTGGACCAATGCTTTCAATTTTTATTGCAGATTTGCAATTCAAATATAAATTTTGTAAGATTCTTATATATTTATTATCGACTCCTTGTAATTTCAGTGCAGTCCATATAGCTTCGTGTTCTAAAGAATCGAAAGCTTTATTATAGTCTATGAATCCGATGTAATAGTTCATATTGTTATTGTGGTTAAAATACTTTAAATCACAAGTTATAACCAGATGAAAGGCGGACATAAAATCTCTACCCAGTATAGGTGGACCTCCATTTTGACAACAAAAATTTTCAAAACCTTTTTAACATTGTTAAATGATACTACAGCATTGAAATATCCCAATGGGCTGATCCTATGGCCGTCGTACAAACACATTTTTAAAATACTTTTTTCTAAAGGATAGTTTACAAATCGATTACTATATAAATAATCAGAAATTACACATCTACCAGAACCTGAATCAAGTTCCATCATCAATTTCTGATCACCTACTAATACATCAATCTTGATAGGGTTATCAGCTACATACCTCAGGTTAAAGTTCTGACAATCCTGACACTCCCTACTCTCCGTGCTTTGCCCGTCTTGACCCGACTCGACATGATAAAAACTACTGTTCCCTGATTTATCGCAAACTTTCTTTAAATGGCCCTTCTTTCCGCATTTTTGACAGGTGTACCGCCTGTATCGACACTTCTCGCTGTTGTGGTTCTTCATCCCGCACACCTCGCAGCGTACGGAATCTTGTCGCAGATCACGGCGCGGAGATGCGCCGGATGCGACCGGCGCCCTAGCGCTGATCCGGCGACTGTCACCGCCGCGACCGCAGTTCGTGTGTTGTACTACTTGGTACACGGGCTCGTCCTTGGCGAGCATCGCATCGCTGCTGCACCTCATTTTCGTTTGTTTCGCACACGCAGCCTGATCCGCCAGTTCGATTGCCCGTGTGAGCGTCAATGTTGACGGGCTCTGCTCGAACAACCTATCGCGTTCGGGCCCCGGGCCCAGGCCGAGGACAAAACGATCCCTTACGGTCGTTTCCAGAGCGGCGCCGAAATCGCAGTAACTCGCGAGACCTCTAAGTCGCGCCGCCCAGTCTCCCAACGATTCGCCTGGACCTCTTGACGATTCAAAAAAATTCGCCTTATCGGCAAAAGTACATAATTTCGGCTTAAAATGCCCGTCCAATAATAAAACCAATTCAATGTAACTAAGTGTTTCAACCTCTTGCGGGTAAGCCAAGTTCCGGATCAACCGATATGTTTCGTCCGTAACATGTGTAAGCAAAACTCCGCCTTTGTCGCCATCTTCAATCTTATTGATCTTCAAAAATTGGGTCAGTCGCGCTTTGAAAATTGACCACTCCGATGTTTTATGGTCATATAAGGGTATACTCCCTAAAAACGCCATTATTTTAAATCCTCGTCGCCAGTGAAAAGTATTATATATATATCAGTTACAATCAAACACTTATTACAGTTGACAGCTCGTTTTATTAATGACGGTTGCTATCGCAACCAGTGTGGACATCACAGTTTAACTACATAAAACAATGAGTGTAGACATGTGATACATGCGAAAGATTTTCTCTACTAAATGTGGTGTAAAACATTGGAACATTCGAACATAGTGCTTCCAGAAACATTTTATCACTTTCCGCGTCATTTGACACGACAAGTCACATTCAGCCCCAACGACAGCGCCATCTCTTTTTGGGAACAAAGATCAATACCGTAGACATCTTGAATTTATTTTTCGGAATAATAAAGTAGTTAACAAGTATTTCTTGGTAAATTCGAGAAGGTTCTAAACGAAATTAATAAAATGCATTTTATTATGTATTTACCAGTTGTGCAAATTATATTTTTCTAAATGCTGCAAAGCACGTGTAAATTACGGCAGTTTTTTTTAAACCAGACCTAACTTGAAATGAAAACGTTTAGTTTAACATCAACAAGAGGTCAATGTGACCTCATTCCGAGTGACCTCCTCCGGCAGGTTGTTGCAAGCATTCCTCGAGGGTGCTCACAAGCGCTCTCCGCGCCCCTCGCGCCTCCGCCCCACCCCGTGCCGCCCTGTACGCTCGACACCGTTCCGCTTCGCTGCAGGCCCTACCTAAAACGGTTTACACATTTTAAAATGGTGCATTTTTGTTTTTAGTAAAGTAGTCTTGAATAAATAAAATCCTAGTCCTTATATAAAAATGTTTATACCAATAGTTATAGCATTTCTAAAACAATAGAATCAAGGAATTAAAAATACCTTACGTTAGGTTAAAATCTTTTTTTTATTTGGTAGGTACTTTATCGGTAAGTGTATGTAAAAAGGTTTTTTTTTTCTAAAAATAGAGCCGATTAAAAACTTAGTGAATAGAATTATAAAGTTAAAGCCAGGCGCCGTTGGAAGCTTTGGTTAAAGCTCCTAAGCTCGTGTATGGCGGAGCTAGGTGGCTGGGGAGAGGGGCGAAGGTCGATTTCCCAACGGAACATTGTGTACGACAAAGGAAGGAGTTATAGGTACATGAAAACTAACTACATGATGTTTGCATTTCCGCAAACAACGAGATTAATTAATGACTGCTTTATTCATTAAAACAACACCTTTATTCAAATATTCAACACTTTTGTTTGAATTTAATTTATGTGAGACATTCGAATCAAATGTAACTATAGACTGATTATTATAACTTTCATGTTTAGGAACAAAGGTGATTAACATAAGGAATTCATACGAAATTATGTATGTGGCGTTCTGAATGCTCGCACGCAGAAATATTAATTTATTGGATAATAATCAAGACCGGGCTGTTGCTTAACGCCTGCGCCACGCTGCCTGCATTATAAAACACTACAATGTCTGAATAAATTATTAGTAATTATCTCGTGGTGCAATAATAAACGTACCTTAAAATGGCAAATTACTAATTATAAAAGCTAGATTTAAACATACAGAGATATATAATTTTTTAACAAAAGAATGTTTTAACTACATCGAATTTTTTCCCCAAATTTAAAAATAAGTTCTAAAATCGCTATTGAAAGAATAGTTGAGGTAAGAGATTGAACTGTCGTGAGCAAAGATGCTTTCGGAGTCACAGAGCGCAAACCTAGATCCCAACGACAGATTGTAATCGAGTGTGGCCAACAACCGCAGGGGACGCCACTGGCGACGGCTTACGTTCCTACTGAGAATCAAAGCGAAATCCAAGCAGGTGCATTGAAGGTTTATATTTTACGTCTGCAATTCGTATTTTCTAAGACAGTTTCTTTTATTGCAATGTACTACGATATTAAGAAGTCAGTAAAAAGAATTATGAAGTGTTGTCATGTACTCATAAAAAGGCGTAGAGATACACAAAGGCATCGTCTATACATATTCATCATCATCTTTCTCCTTATCCTACTCCCGTAGGGTCGGCTCGACAGGTTTTTGTCCTCCACATAACTCTACGTACGTCATCTCAGTCATCACTCCCTTTTCATATTATTATATACCTTATTATTGCGTTGAAAAAAGGGAAAATCTTTTTATTGAATTGAATTAATTCCAACGATGAACTACAAAGTAATTGAAAATAAGTGAAATCGCTCGACGCACCTTAATTACACCGATTTCATTTGCACTAGTAATTCTCATTCACCGCCTTTGTGTACAATCTCTAATCAACTGGCGCTGAATGTGATTGTAATTTTGTACAGTGTCGGAGGCGGCCGCAGACGGTCGCCGATAACAGCTCGCTGTGGTAATTCCATCCAAATCCCTTGCCTATTCACGCTCCGTAACATCAGTTTTGCACGCAGAACTGTGATGTAGAGTAGTACAGAATGCAATATAACTATTGTTTTAACGCACAACGCCGAAACAGTATTCTTTTCACAGTAAATGTGGATTCGAACAGTAGCAGTACTGAACCGTACTGCTCTGCTAATCTACCCTCGTGTAAAACGCACTGACAGTCTCTCCGTCGCACTTTACACTTGAATTCTCCAAAGAATACAATTACGTCGCGCGAGTAAACGTTTGCATTTCCGCAAACAACGAGATTAATTAATGACTGCTTTATTCATTAAAACAACACCTTTATTCAAATATTCAACACTTTTGTTTGAATTTAATTTATTGGATAATAATCAAGACCGGGCTGTTGCTTAACGCCTGCGCCACGCTGCCTGCATTATAAAACACTACAATGTCTGAATAAATTCTTAGTAATTATCTCGTGGTGCAATAATAAACGTACCTTAAAATGGCAAATTACTAATTATAAAAGATAGATCTAAACATACAGAGATATATAATTTTTTAACAAAAGAATGTTTTAACTACATCGAATTTTTTCCCCAAATTTAAAAATAAGTTCTAAAATCGCTATTGAAAGAATAGTTGAGGTAAGAGATTGAACTGTCGTGAGCAAAGATGCTTTCGGAGTCACAGAGCGCAAACCTAGATCCCAACGACAGATTGTAATCGAGTGTGGCCAACAACCGCAGGGGACGCCACTGGCGACGGCTTACGTTCCTACTGAGAATCAAAGCGAAATCCAAGCAGGTGCATTGAAGGTTTATATTTTACGTCTGCAATTCGTATTTTCTAAGACAGTTTCTTTTATTGCAATGTACTCCGATATTAAGAAGTCAGTAAAAAGAATTATGAAGTGTTGTCTTGTACTCATAAAAAGGCGTAGAGAAACACAAAGGCATCGTCTATACATATTCATCATCATCTTTCTCCTTATCCTACTCCCGTAGGGTCGGCTCGACAGGTTTTTGTCCTCCACATAACTCTACGTACGTCGTCTCAGTCATCACTCCCTTTTCATATTATTATATACCTTATTATTGCGTTGAAAAAAGGGAAAATCTTTTTATTGAATTGAATTAATTCCAACGATGAACTACAAAGTAATTGAAAATAAGTGAAATCGCTCGACGCACCTTAATTACACCGATTTCATTTGCACTAGTAATTCTCATTCACCGCCTTTGTGTACAATCTCTAATCAACTGGCGCTGAATGTGATTGTAATTTTGTACAGTGTCGGAGGCGGCCGCAGACGGTCGCCGATAACAGCTCGCTGTGGTAATTCCATCCAAATCCCTTGCCTATTCACGCTCCGTAACATCAGTTTTGCACGCAGAACTGTGATGTAGAGTAGTACAGAATGCAATATAACTATTGTTTTAACGCACAACGCCGAAACAGTATTCTTTTCACAGTAAATGTGGATTCGAACAGTAGCAGTACTGAACCGTACTGCTCTGCTGATCTACCCTCGTGTAAAACACACTGACAGTCTCTCCGTCGCACTTTACACTTGAATTCTCCAAAGAATACAATTACGTCGCGCGAGTAAACGTTTGCATTTCGTTATTAGACTTTCATTGTATATAATTCCATATTTGCAAATTGTTATTGTTGCTGTATAGGATTTTTATTAGGGACCTACGATGAATAATGCTTTTTAAAATAGAATTGTTTATGTTATGAAATTGTTTATGGATTTTTTTTTATTAGATTACTGCGTCCATTTATATTTCAAAACACTTTGAGTCATAGGAATGTTTATCTTTAGAGCGTGCGCACAGCTGAAACTAAAATATCGTACAACTGTTTAGTCTTGCTTAGTTTCCTATGAGGTTATATGAAGGTGCGCACACTACTCGATTTTTATTTGCATAACTAAACAGTTGAATTGGCTGCGAAACAATCGACAATCGCACAACATTTAGTCAAAGGTCTGCTCTTAAAGTACTAATGTATTGTACTGCGTCTGTAAGTAGAGTCGATTTTAAACATTACTTATAAAATGAAATTTTCTTTCCTTCCGCTGCAGATATTAGTTATTCCAGCTTCAGGGCAAATTGCTTATTTAAATTGGATTTCACAAGGCAACCTCACTAACAGTACATTTCATTAAATTCTAACTTGTAAGCTCCGCACTTTAGAACATTTGTATTTTATAAATTAATAATACTTTTGAAATCAATTGCAACAAGTTGATAAGTAAAACGGAACGTTCTTTTAGAGTATATACTAATGTAAACTCTATGACTTAAAAACTTCAACATTAATGCGAACGTCTTCATTTACAGTAGTTCATCTCTTGGGGATTTCTCGTAGCATAAAAAAGGGCCCGTTCACACTTGTCCAAAATTAATCAAATTGACTTCCGCAGTATCGCAGGCCCTGAGGGAACCGCCCTTAGTACTTAGCTTAGCTACCGTTTGCAATTATTGTTTAGGTAGGCACTCAAAGGTAGGATATTCTTTTTTTTTATCGACTTCCCAAAAGAAGGTGGTTATCGATTCGTCACTTTTAATTTTGCCCTATTGGGCAGGTTAACCTTAAATTAATAAATAATTTTCTTATAGATACTTAGGGCCTGTCCCACCAAATTGTATATTGTCTGATAACAATCCGACGTGTAAAATATGGGATGGAAATATCGGATTCTGTTATCTTATCTGACAGTGACGTCATTTTTAAACTATCTGAGCATCTATCAGCCAGTGGTGGGACAGTATCTTAATATAATTATAATGTAATGACCCGAAGTATGAAATTAAAAGCTATAAGATATAACAACAAAAGAAATATAGATACAAGTTCGACACAGGAAGAAAACCCACCCAATATCTTCGTAGTTTTACGGAATAAAGGAAATACAATGGATGAAGCAATCTTATAAGAAACTCCTTTTAAAGCTTTGTAGTTAGAGCTGGCAAGTTCCACTCGGCTCTGAGCGGGCCTGCGAATAGCAAAGTATCGCGAAACAATGCCACAGAAACTGTTCCTACCCAAATACAAAATCTTTCTGAATTATAGTTTAACAAATACGAAATGTTCTAACGAAACAATGCGAGGGTTTTTAATAAAAATCCTTAATACAATAGTTTACATTGTTATTTAAAATTTCTATAAAATGAATTTTAAAAACGTAACTATCTTTGAATAAGTGTTTTTTAAATTCATACTAAACGTAATATAGTTACAAATGCAATTTCTCTATGAATTAGATTTTCCATAAAAAGCTAACGAACATTGATTGCCTCTTCACCTCTGTGGAGGTGGAGTACCTATTGCCGCGCGAGTTTGTTCCAATCACCGCCAACGCAACCCTATTATAAATATTCATTCCTGATATTAAAAATATTCTGCGGTATTCTAAATATTATATAATAAGAAAATTTGTAATATTACTACGTAAGTTTCTATTAAATTAACTTAACTTAGAAGGTTTTAAAGCTTACTGAATAATTGCTAATTAGTTATTAGTATTAAATCTTCTTAACGAAATTCAAACTATTCACAGAATTTGAACCGTTACCAATTTAAGATAATTAAGACGGTCAAGGGTAAACATAACCCCAAGGGAAATATTTCACAATGGAATCGGATATTCTCCGAAAATAAATAACGCCATACCATAATGTTCTACACGAAAATACAACATAATAATATTTAAACTAACTAAAATGAATACAAGTTCGGCAACTTAATAGTTGGAAAGCTTTTAAGCATTCCGCACAATTTTACTGTGCCACAACGACGGAAAACCCATCTACAAACTCTTGAGTAGGGAAAGATTGTAATGATAAAATAAAAACTATTTCAGTTTCGAATAAAATATTTTATGTTAAAGATCAAGTTCGCAACAGAAAGTGTGTAACTTTATGTAAATAAGTAAAAGCTTAACAGCGCGAAATTATTGTTAATTTTTGAAAGATTAAAGTTACTGGCCATTAATAATTTTGAGTACTGGCTGAATGTGCGTCGTGCATGATAGATGTCAAACGGCGGTTGAATGACTGATGACAGTTGTCATTGAATGGTGAAATTATGCGCTTTGTTAATGATAAAGTAGATTGCATGATACTATATCATAGTTAAATCGGTTAAAGAATGAAAGTAGAAGGTTAAATCTGTTTTAACATACTTAAGTTGAACGTATCGTGGTTTTCTCAAAACAAAAACAATCGTGTGTGAAAATTCAAAAATCGTCTTTTGTTTTAGAGAATTTAACAAAGAGAAATCTTTTATAATAACATTCTACTTCAAATGTGAGATATAAAATAGAAGACAGTGTACTTGATCACAAAGTAATTTTCATTATCGTTAAATCAAATTAGTTAACAAGAACAATAGGGTTAGTATGCGATAAGCCGCGCTAAAACGATAAATCCAAGCTAAAGGCGCGCAACAAAGTAAAGGAGAGTGTTCAGAATGGAACTGTAACGATTTAAAGCAAGATTATATAGCGTTATCAAAGGGAAGACGTTACTGTTCCTATACTGAGTACAATTTAATAGCTTCTAATATACTACGATAAAATTATAATTGCTAATTTTAAAATCGAATTGTCTTATCATAAGAACCTATTGTTGAATTTCTCAATAACTGTGGCTAGAACGTGTTTTTATGTGCTTTGCAAGAGTGTGAGAAGAATTACAGGAAAAAATTATAATGTTACTAGCTTTCGCCCGCGACTCCGTCCGCGTGGAATTAAAAAAAAAAACAAAAGTGAGTAGCCTATGTGTTATTCCAGACTATCCTCTACATCTATACCAAATTTCATCGAAATCCATTCAGCCGGTTTAAGCTACAAACTCTAACAAACATCCATCCATCCATCTAAACTTTCGCATTTATAATATTAGTAAGAAGTAAGAAGTAAGATTTAAATCTGTGAACCGAAATACTATTAATCCTTTGGTGATTTTGATATGTGGAAATTTCGTATGTACCATTCTTAAACTTGATTTATAGTCTAGTGTAAGTAAATGTGTCCCTTTGAGAGCAATATCGCGATATATCGTAAATCCTTTGCCAAAGCTGGGAACCTGCGGCATGCCGTAAACATTCCATTAACGTTTCTCAGGGGTATGAAACATTTTCACATACAGGTAAACATCTAAGATCTTATAACCTCAAATACTTAACGTTACATAAACCGTGAAGTTCCACAGCTGAAACCTGCAATACATTTTTATTTCAGTGTTTTACATAGAGTGTGAGAAGGATGGCAATATTTTACGTGTACATAACGGTCGATGACATTAAGGCCCTGTCCCACTAAATTGTTAAATGTCTGATAAGAATCCAACGTGTAAAATATGTGATGGGAATATCGGATTTTGTTCCCTTATCTGACAGTGACGTCATTTTAAACTATCTCAGCCTCTATCAGCCAGTGATGAGACATAATATTGAAAATTCCTAATCTGAATTCTAAAAAATAAGTCTAAAACTAAAGCTTATAGTTACAATAACTTTACAGAAGTTGAATGAGATTGAAATTTACAGTATTTATCCACTCGTAGTTTTCAAAACGTAGAATAGCGAAGTAATCCGACAGTTTTGCGGCTGCAGTTGCCACCAACAGCTCTGTACTCGCTTTTCTTTAAAATACGTTCTCATTTTTAAGAACAATGCAACCGCACGATCTATTCACTAACTTTTTTTAGACACGAATGCCACTACCCAAATTTACAAGAAATAATATTATAATTGTACTGTGGAGTTTATTATCATCATCATTAAAAGGTCGCTGCTTCTCTCAGAATCGGTTATTTAAGAAGATTAGTGTTGTTTTCTAATACTAGATCTTTACTAAAGGTATTCCTTAATTACTTTTCAAGACTTGTAGTAAAAAGACTGCAACTTTAGGAAACAAAGCAACTTCTGTGATTAAAATTAAAAATGTAAGTAAACTGACTAAAAACAAAATTTATAACAAAGATAGATTTAAATAAAAAAAGTTAAACGTTCTTCGAATTAAGGAAATCAAACGATTTCACGAACGTAACAATGTTTCAGTTTTATAGGAAATCTGAAAACTTTTATATAGTTGTCGTAAATTTTTTAAATGGCCAGTCTCGCATAATGTCCATGGCAACATTGTAAAACTAATGTAGTCGCTATTATAACTCTCAGCATGTTGCATTTTAACTAAAGAATACTTTGATAGACGTAATAGATATAAAAATATATAGCAAATCTAAAAAAGAGAATATGTTCATATTGGATTAACAGAGTATTTTACTTTAATTATTGGCGTCGGAAAAAACAAAAGTAAATCGAAAAATAAAACGATATAAAAACGTATTTCTTAAGTCTCAATACTCGTATTTATTACAATGAATGTTGTGTAATGAATTATTTTTATTAGTTTTCTGCACAATAGCGAGTAGGTGTTTAATTAGACAGGAGGCGTAGGGGAGCACAAAAGGTGGTCGTGTTGGGCACGTGAAGCACGTGGGGCAGCTATGTGGCCGGTAATTTACGCTCGGAAATACACACGTGACATGTTTACGAGATATGGGAAATGAAAATACCTTTGTTGTTCCCATTATGCGATCCTTGTCAAAAACAATATTTATGTACCTTAAGGTATAATGTTGTGGCTACATCGAAATTATTAAATGCTATCTTGTCTATGGTAAGATCATAAGACAGGCCAGTAACTCAGAGAAGTTTAAAAAGTTAGTACCACGGCATCGCCAGTCTATCATCTAGTTCGTGGAGGCTAGTAAGCTGCGTCTTTAGGAGTAGATATTTATTAAGCAAGGGTCAAAGACTCCCACGCTTAGTACCGTATTTAAAAACGTAGACTTAACGATAATAGTAGCTTACTTTATGAATTGAATTAACTGCTTCTGTAGGAAGTAGAAACTGTGATTTTTACCGTGTTACAAAATTCCAGTTCTAAGTTTATTTACAAATATTTCAAGGGTGCATGTTGTATGGCTTAGTCATGGGAAATACCCGGATAAGTTAGTCAGGGTTAGTCCTGTTATTATATTACCACAGCTGTTAGCATACAACGGTTATTCCAGCCTGGGGCCATGGTAATTCAGGCCCTTTCCTTGATGTTTATCGAAAAAAATAAAGGTGCAGGACACGTTCTGTTTTGTTATTACTAAATTTTCTATCTCCGATCTCCCCTGGATGAATAATCTTACTAATTTCTAACTATAAATGCGAAAGTTTAGATGGTTGGATGGATGGATGGATGTTTGTTAGTGTTTGTAGCCTAAACGGCTGAACAGATCTCAATGAAATTTGGCACAGACGTAGAGGATAGCCTGGAAGAACACATAGGTTACTCACTTTTGTTTTTTTTCAATTCCACGCGGACGGAGTCGCGGGCGAAAGCTAGTTATTTTATAATTGCGAAATTAATTAATGATTAATTAAATATTGATAAGAAAAAAATGATTAGTTTCATTAATAATTATAGACTAATATATTTATATTGTGAACATTTTCATTTAACTAAAGAATAAAAAATAAAAAATCATTTGAAGACGTAGTTTAACAAACGGTTTAATAAAGACCGTTAACGCGATTCTGGAAAGGAAAATTGAGGAGACAAGTTTCCGGTTGCCTGGGACGGAAGTAATAGCACTCCGAGTGAAAATTCTCTTTTTGACAAACAAAGAAAAACAACATTCCCGTCTCAAATAAACATTCATAGATCTTTAAAAGCTTATTTAACATTCAGTGTTTTTATCTGTTTTGATTGTAAAATAATTTATTTGAAAGCTAAATTTTGTTAGATATGGTTGCAGGATTTTCACAAAACAATTATTGTGTATGAAATAAATTTTAGTCATGCCTGATTGAAAATTAAACTTGCTCATTATATTGTAAATGTGCGACATTATACTTAGTCTTAACTTTGAACATTAAAATATTTGCTAGGAGGAAAAGCTCTCTGTCTCTTGTCTAATAAAACGTCTCTAGTACATATACTGCATTAAAGTTTACACTCTTTTCATGTAAGTCGGGCGAGAGAGAATTGTTCAGAAATTATTTCGGATACCTTTGCTCGTTTACACAGCTACAAAACACCGAATAAACCCTTTAAGTAAGTTCATGATTTACAACATTAGTATTAGTATGATTAGTATGATGGTACGTCTTAGATATTTGGTTCTTGAAATATTAAATTAGAAACTAATAAAGTAGTAAGGTTTACTTTAACAAAGTAATCGCGTCAAAAATTTTCTTCAGCAAACATACTTTTAACAATTAATTACAGTTTCAATATTAAAATGGCTGGTTGCGAATCGATAATTCAACAGCATTGAAAATAAAACGAGCTGCTTGCGAAAATCGTTCGCAAATTAAATCGTCAATTTTAATTCGCGGAAACGTTTCGACCAATAATGCAATTAGTGAAAGAGGCTTATTTCACTACAAAAAGAATTTAAGAGTTTTAAGTGCGCAAAATCTGAGCTTTTTATATTGAATTCTCGCTGTTAAAATAAATAATAAGTTGAAAAAGACTTCATTTAAACTATATTTCAATTAATCTAATCTTAAATTAAGCGCCAATAGCTACGGTACGGACGGGGTACGGACTACCGATCTTGCGGTCGAGGGTCCGAATCCCGCCATTCGACTATTGTCGTGAACCATATCCTAGCACAAGCCAGGAGCTTAGTTGGAATGGTTAAAGGAAATATTAGTAAATTAACAAAAATCTACTAATATTTTCCATAAAAAAAAAATCGATAAAGTATTCAAAAACCAAAGAACACATCTTGCAACTCCTTATCTTATTAGAGTACTTTTATGTGCAATTTCAAGTACGTTTCTTTCAATTTGTGAAAGGAAAGAAAAGCTGACACTTGTAATGCAGATGTTACGATGATCTAGAAACCTAAATACAGGTCGCCCTATTTTCATATTTTTATGTCGGGAAAAGGGCGTCCATAGAATTTCGCATACAAACACTACTTTTGTACAAAAAATACAAGCTCAAATTATTATGAAACTAGTTTAAAATAAATAATAAACACAAGTGTACATAAATAAATAACGAAAGTGAAGATAATTGTAAAATAATTTTTAAACCTTGTAGTGCAGTGAGCATATTTTATTACCATCGCCTCGCCTCAAAGGGCGTTTTGTGATTTATACTGCGTTGACCACTTTTTAACATAACAATGTTTTATAGCTTTATCTTCTTTTACTGTGATAAATACAGAAACTGTTATTTTATGTTCCATTTCGACAAAAAAAAATACCAAGATCTTTGGTAATATGACCGAAAGGTTTTCTTGAAATTCTCTTTAGTTTGGTTTATCTTTTAGTCTTTGAGTAAACATTACGAAATACTTTAGAGTGTGTAGCGTTTAAAGTTTCACAAAGGCTGAAGCGACTCAAGAAGTAAATCGAAAAAGCTGAAGGCGAAAATATTTGAGAGGCAATCTCCAGCGTCTTTGTTCGTCTCGCCTGAAGACGTTCGACTCTGTGTAGTGCGAGTGTGTACCATTTCGCTGCGTCGCTAGCGCTAGGTGCTTCAAACGTACTGTTTTGTTTCTGACAACTTTAAACCGTGTTCAAAAAGGATATTAAGAAACTAACTAATCTTAATGCTTCAAAAATTTTGAAGTTTACTAATATTAGAAATGCGAAAGTTTAGATGGATGTTTCTTACTGTTTACCTCCAAAAATGGCACAGGTGTAGAACATAATTCGGATGAACAAATAGGCTACTAATAAAGTTTTTTTAAATTCCGCGGACGGAATTGCGGGTGACAGCTAGTCTTTAACAAGTATTAATTTTTTAATAACATGTTTAGACTAATGTTTGGTAAATTTAAGTAGGTATGTAAGTTTTAGTGATGTTGCAAATGACTAAACTATACTTTTAGGTATTTCGATACAAATGATTTAAAAAAATATAGACGATCGGCCATATCAACAATACTTGTTAATTACTTTTAAAACTAACACAAATCCAACTACATATGTAAAGATATCGAACGTTCCATAGTGACGACTAGAAATGTACTCAGCTATCGAGCTTCCGAGCGACTGACGGACTGTCTGACTGAGCCCTGTGCGACTCCTTGCAAGTGTTTTATAAAACTACCCCCCATTTTTCCTTCAGTTTCCTACTAATTCCTAACACGGCCTCTCCTGACAGGAGACCGTCCACGGTCTCGTTCTTCCAGTGTCTTCAATAATACGAATCCGTCTTCAGCAGTAGCGTGGAGGCTGTCGATTCCAGCTCGTAGTGAGGAGCTGCGCGGGTACGCTACTCGTTGTCACGCGGCACGGTGACAGGCGCTGCGCTAATACGCGGCTCGTTGGTAGATGCTGCGCTGTCGCGCGCTTTGGTGACAGGCGCGGCATGCTGCTTGTAGGTAGACGCGTCGCGGGCGCGTTGTTCGCAGCCAACCCAGGCGCGCTGTTCGCACACAAGCGCGACACACGAAGACAGGCGCGCTGTTCGCACAGAGGCGCGATACACGAAGACAGGCGCGCTGTTCGCACACAAGCGCGACACACGAAGACAGGCGCGCTGTTCGCACAGAGGCGCGATACACGAAGACAGGCGCGCTGTTCGCACACAAGCGCGACACACGAAGACAGGCGCGCTGGTCGCACACAGGCGCGACACACGAAGACAGGCGCGCTGGTCGCACACAGGCGCGACACACGAAGGCAGGCGCGCTGTATGCGCACAGGCGCGTCGTAAGCGCACTGCACGAACCCAGTCGCAACGCAGGCTCATCGTAGACGAGTTTGAAGAATCACACTGCCACAGGCCTTACAGAATTAACTTGCCTCAGTGTGTTGGCTTTAAAGCAGATCCAGTAACAACTACATCGGATCGTCAACCAACATAGATCCAGTAACAACTACATCGGATCGTCAACCAACATAGATCCAGTAACAACTACATCGGATCGTCAACCAACATAGATCCAGTAACAACTACATCGGATCGTCAACCAACATAGATCCAGTAACAACTACATCGGATCGTCAACCAACATAGATCCAGTAACAACTACATCGGATCGTCAACCAACATAGATCCAGTAACAACTACATCGGATCGTCAACCAACATAGATCCAGTAACAACTACATCGGATCGTCAACCAACATAGATCCAGTAACAACTACATCGGATCGTCAACCAACATAGATCCAGTAACAACTACATCGGATCGTCAACCAACATAGATCCAGTAACAACTACATCGGATCGTCAACCAACATAGATCCAGTAACAACTACATCGGATCGTCAACCAACATAGATCCAGTAACAACTACATCGGATCGTCAACCAACATAGATCCAGTAACAACTACATCGGATCGTCAACCAACATAGATCCAGTAACAACTACATCGGATCGTCAACCAACATAGATCCAGTAACAACTACATCGGATCGTCAACCAACATAGATCCAGTAACAACTACATCGGATCGTCAACCAACATAGATCCAGTAACAACTACATCGGATCGTCAACCAACATAGATCCAGTAACAACTACATCGGATCGTCAACCAACATAGATCCAGTAACAACTACATCGGATCGTCAACCAACATAGATCCAGTAACAACTACATCGGATCGTCAACCAACATAGATCCAGTAACAACTACATCGGATCGTCAACCAACATAGATCCAGTAACAACTACATCGGATCGTCAACCAACATAGATCCAGTAACAACTACATCGGATCGTCAACCAACATAGATCCAGTAACAACTACATCGGATCGTCAACCAACATAGATCCAGTAACAACTACATCGGATCGTCAACCAACATAGATCCAGTAACAACTACATCGGATCGTCAACCAACATAGATCCAGTAACAACTACATCGGATCGTCAACCAACATAGATCCAGTAACAACTACATCGGATCGTCAACCAACATAGATCCAGTAACAACTACATCGGATCGTCAACCAACATAGATCCAGTAACAACTACATCGGATCGTCAACCAACATAGATCCAGTAACAACTACATCGGATCGTCAACCAACATAGATCCAGTAACAACTACATCGGATCGTCAACCAACATAGATCCAGTAACAACTACATCGGATCGTCAACCAACATAGATCCAGTAACAACTACATCGGATCGTCAACCAACATAGATCCAGTAACAACTACATCGGATCGTCAACCAACATAGATCCAGTAACAACTACATCGGATCGTCAACCAACATAGATCCAGTAACAACTACATCGGATCGTCAACCAACATAGATCCAGTAACAACTACATCGGATCGTCAACCAACATAGATCCAGTAACAACTACATCGGATCACAAAACTAGACAGATCCAGTAACAACTACATCGGATCGTCAACCAACATAGATCCAGTAACAACTACATCGGATCGTCAACCAACATAGATCCAGTAACAACTACATCGGATCGTCAACCAACATAGATCCAGTAACAACTACATCGGATCGTCAACCAACATAGATCCAGTAACGACTACATCGGATCACCAAACAGAACAGATCCAGTATCAACTACATCGGATCACAAAACTAGACAGATCCAGTAACAACTACATCGGATCGTCAACCAACATAGATCCAGTAACAACTACATCGGATCGTCAACCAACATAGATCCAGTAACAACTACATCGGATCGTCAACCAACATAGATCCAGTAACAACTACCTCGGATCTCCAAACAATACATATGCATGACATGGAGAATATGCGTAGCCATACGCGTCTCAGGTGCGCTGCACGAATTCAGGCACGTAGCGGGAGCGCTGTATGTACCAGACGTGTCGCGGACACGCGGCTCATCAACCACATGCTTCACAGGAACATTGGCTGGTGACAAGTGCCACACTCGCACTCGATGTGTTGGTTAGCGCCGTCTCATCGTCTCGTGGCTCAGCAACATGAGTCGGAAACGCTACCTCTCTTTCAATGTCGGTATCTGCACAAACACACCAAAATATCCGCCCACAAACATAACCATATGCAAGTGAACATTTATTACACAAAACACAACGTAACAAGAAAGACATGTGAAGAAGAAAGGTGTATACAGTAATCACAACACCTTACCTTTTTCATCTGAACTTATACCAAGACTTAAAACAATTTATTGTAGCTATGTAATTACGAATTAAATATGCAACTTGACTATTGTGCTACGCTTCCATGACATATTGTCAACTTTGAAGCAACTGGACTTAAATATCAACGCACTCAGCAGCTTGGTAAAGTAACTGCTTAGTCTGACTATTGAGGTTACTACGGATGGTAACAATTTGACGAATGTCAAAGTTCCCATAGCAGTCACTAAAGACAACAGCGACTTATCGCTTTGTTTGAGTATTAAAACTTCAATACAAACTTTACTCACATTCGTACGCAGTACTCACACCTGCTCGTAGGCAGTTGCGTCGCAAACGCGCTGTACGAAGTCAGAGGCAATGCAAGCGCGCTACATGTACCCATGCGCGTTGCAGGTCTACTGCACTTAGCTATGCGCGCTGTGGATGCGCTGCATGCAGCCAGACGCGTCGTAGGCGCGCTACAGGATCGCACAGGTGCTGCTTGTAGCCGGGCATGTCACAGGGCGTTCCCTCATCGGCTGCACAGATGTGTACTCCGACTGCACAAGCCGACGGCTTGCAAAAACTCTCCAATTGACTGCACTTACACAAAAACTAATTAAAAAATTCACATGGTGGCTTTCACCCTTAATCGACAATTAATTCTGCATTTTCTCAATTTCGTAATTCACACTTACAAACAACCAACTTCTATTAATAACGATCGATTTTCGTTAATAAAACATAAAAGTCATGTTCGTGAAATGAGGTTATAATTGATCTGCAGTATGACGACATTTTGCATAAAATAAACTGCTTAAGGAAAGCATCAATGACTATTAAGTCATAACGATATCCAGCTGATTCAGAAAAATACTTTAATCTTATAAACGCTCGGCCCTACCTGACCCTTACTAATATAACGAAAAACTGAATTTAATTTCCATTGTTAGGTTAGGTTAACATTAATTGAATTAATGAAAAACCCACAACCTACATCACTAAAGCTTTATGTAAAATAGAAAGCCTCAGTCTATGGTCTTAGCCTCATAACATCATCGATATACACCCAGAGTTTACCAAAATATGAATTCACATAACACGTGTAACATTAATTTTACATGTGCTAGGCTTTTTATAAATTGAGAAAACTCAGCTAAATCATTAAGCAAGAGCTTAGCAATTGTTAACCATACTTCAAAATTATTACACCTTTGCATAACAATTCGAAATATAAAAATATTGGTTGGATCTTACCGAAGTATTAATTAAACAATTCCGTCTTACAATACATGGCAAGGAAATCACGTTCGCCTCACTACTTGCATGTTCCAACATGTTTTTTCCCAGTGACGTGTCTCAAATGACTTTTTCAAGTATCTTCAAAGTACTTGTATACAACTGCATTCTCAAACTAGACACGTTTTGACTTGTCGAAATTACGACTATCGCAATCACAGTAACGATCGATATCTTTCACTTTGCACTTTTTTAACGTAAATTTTACAACATTCAGAATGAGCGTTAAGGCTAGAATCACGCGAATCCTATCCCGCTTCTGATTTTAGGTATTTCGATACAAATTATTTAAAAAAAATATAGACGATCGGCCAAATCAACAATACTTGTTAATTACTTTTAAAACTAACACAAATCCAACTACATATGTAAAGATATCGAACGTTCCATAGTGACGACTAGAAATGTACTCAGCTATCGAGCTTCCGAGCGACTGACGGACTGTCTGACTGAGCTCTGTGCGACTCCTTGCAAGTGTTTTATAAAACTACCCCCCATTTTTCCTTCAGTTTCCTACTAATTCCTAACTATACAATAACAATGTTTATCAAAGAAAGCAATACGTTGCAGTGGCCTAAAACATTTTGACCTAAGACGGAATTCCCACTCAATATAAATGAACGAACATCTCCTTTGTATATCCGCCCTATTTCCTTGCCTTTTCAATGAAATTCCCGACTGGGGTGAATCTACGTCGTGTAAAAAAATCTGCGAAATTTCTCTCACTTCGTCAGGTATGAAAATGTCTTTTCTACTATTTTTTATTTACATTAAGCGATATAATACTCATGAATTATTTTTACAAATACCCTCATTTTCATTTGATAAACAGAAATCAGTTGTTATGGTTGTCAATTCGTGGTAATATTTTCATACTTAAGCTTTAAGAATTTCGGTTTTAAATCTTATTTTTCTAGTAGATTCTAAATGTTTTCGGTTCAACAAAGTGATTGTTATGACTAACATCTGATCAATAACAACGTCTAGACATATTTCCCCGTAAACAGTAAGTTATTCTTAGCTTTATTTAATACACTAGCTTTTGCCCGCGACACCGGCCGCGTGGAATTAAAAAAACAAAAGTAAGTAGCCTAGGTGTTCTTCCAGACTATACTCTACATCTTTGCCAAATTTCATCATGATCCGATCAGCAGTTAAGGCGGAAAACGCTAACAAACATCCATCCATTGAATCTTTCGCATTTATAACATTAGACCAATGACATACATATTTTTCTATAAACATATAGTATATGTACTCGTATATCTAAACAACAAATACAATAAGGCTATATGTTTATATATTTAAGACAAGTTAAACTTCAGAAGCTTAAATTTGGATTGATCGCTGAAGAGCTTTTGCAGATTAAACGGATTCTACACGTATTCTCAGAAATATGTAAATTTACTTAATCCACTTGTATAAGATACTTGAAGCTTAACGAAGTTGAGTTGTTTGTCGGATTAATGTTTTATTAGAAGTTATAGATACGTTTCTTACTCTCTCCGTACAAATACCTCATCGATTGTTCTAGACCATTTCTTAAGAATTTAATTTAAAAATGTGACACTCACAGCTGTTAGGTCAAAAACTTGTAGCAAAAATACTCGTATATCTACACTAAGTTATAATTTCTTGTGAGCTTGTAACATTTGGGACAGTTTAATTAAAGGTATTCTAGTCAATGTGGGAAGTGAATTAAATTCTTTGACTACATCACTTCATTTAAATTCATCTGTTCAACAATCCTTCAATAATAGAAATGACTATATGTAGTGGAGGCGAACGTTAACTTTTCATTCGGCGTCTGCATCCGATTGTGTTCCATCAACAGCTCCTCTGGGAAATTCACAATATTATTTCTCCCTCCTCGCACCAACACGAACACTTTTCAAAAAAACCTACGTGGAGAAATTACTTTTGTTACCAGTACTACTATATTTTTCCCTTTGGTAAACTTGGTAGTTTTGAACATCTTTTTAATCGCATTGCATAAAATCATGAAATATTAATTCAGCAGATCTTACATACTTAAAATCCCAAATTATTAAGTACCATCTGTCGCTGGGGACTTTGTCCCTTTACAATTAAAAAATAATAAAAATATAGCTATGTTAGTCACTGATTATGAAGGTTTTAGCGGTGAAAGAATTTTTTAAAGGCCAAGTAGTTTTTGAGTTATTTCAATACATTCAAAAATATTTTTTCCTCTTAATAACAGATAAAGAATCTCTCTATAAGCAAACTATTTTATTATTTAAAATAAAACTTCAGCATCGCTATGAATTTCGTATCGTAATGAATTTCACTGTAACACTGCTATTAAATATTAACACGAAGAATGGGACGATAATCTCGTTTTTATGTTCTTTAAGACATTATATTCCATCACAATTGTGTGAAACATTTTCCTGCTTTTCGCTTCAACGAATCACATTTAGCATTCAAATGTACAACGACATTTTTAAGGGAAATTGGTGGAAAGTAAATAAAGATGAAACATTTATTGGGATAAATTCCTTTTTATTATTGACAACTAGTAATTGTACTAAAAAACGAGGTTTGAATTAAAAACAACAATAGTAAAATTTTCAATTAGTTAGTTGAAATAAAAAATTACATTAATGCTATAGTAATAAAGCGTAAAGTTTTCAAGTAAAACTTTCATAGTAAAGTTTGAGTCCGTCGCGTCGTCAACAAACGTCGACAAACTGCCCGCCCACCTTCAATGTAAGACTTTCAATCGAGAAAACTTTAACAGGAAATTGCTTTATAATTTTACTTAGTAAGAAAAAGTTGCCCTTAAGATTGCGGTTTTTAAACTTTTACAGTTTCCAACACACGTACTAAAGTATGAGAGATAAAATCGATAAGTCGGTATAAGTTGGAAAATACTTCTTTCCGACGCCAATTTAAATTCCAGGTACCATATTGTACTATTTACCTAGATTGACCATAAGTGTGTTACACTATTTACCTAGATTGACCATAAGTGTTTTATACTATTTACCTAGATTGACCATAAGTGTGTTATACTATTTACCTAGGTTGACCATAGTGTTTTTATAGATTCAACAATATTTACGTCCTTGCAAATTGTTTGTTAAGCTTATAAAATCGCTACAAAAATGGGAAAAGTCTCAACATTTTTACCTTGTTTATATAACACTATATTGCTCTTTTTAACGTCGTGTTTACGACAAAGGCAACTGAGTCAGAAACAGCGGAACCTAATCGCATTAACTGATATAAATGTCACAAGGAGAGTGTTGGTACAGAGCAGATGGGAAAAATTACTTTTACCTGCTCTTTATCTATATTTGAAGCATGCTTAAGATAAGAAAATATGTCTATTAGATAGACTGTATTTACGTTGGTTTCTTTATATTGTATATCTTTCATTTAATACTCCAAGTACAAGATTATGAAATGAAACCCATAGATGTCATTGCTGCTTAATCCATTTCTAAATAGTCTAAATATGAGAGGATTTAAAGGTTGAATGTCTAAGTCCCACAAATCGCAGTGGTATTTGAATAATAGTTACCACATTATCCTGCGCTTTCAAATGTCAGACGCAGAAAGCATTCCTAGCTGACTGAAACAAAGCCATTGTCCGCGGAGAGGCGCATAGATTATTTTGAATTACAATTGTAAGTCTACCTTTAGTTATTACAAAAAATAAAGTAATAGACTAAACTAAATGTTTGTATTTTGTTTAAATGTAGGTTTTCGTTTTCCATGATCAGGAAGATGTTATTTCGACATCTACATATATATTGATGCCTTACTATACACTCTGTAACATTAAAATTTTAAATATTATAAATGCGAATGTTTAAATGAATGGATATTTAGAAGGCATCTTCAGACCGGCTTAGCGTTTACATTAACTTAACCGATCTTGATAAAATTTGGCGCAAACGTCAATCATAGTATGCTAGAACACATAGGTTACTTACTTAGTTTTTTAAATTCGTGATAATCATTAGAATAGTAATTAATAGACGTCCGATTTTCAGTTATGTGTTGACCGCCTTAATATGATGAATTGTGTCAGATAAAACGACTGCAGAGATTAGAGCATGCAGATACTACATTATAACGCCAGTTACGGTCGGCAACCAGGACATTGCCTGCTCTGTTAGATGTACGATTATCTATTTGCATACAGAAATGAATATTATCTTAATGGCTAGCACCTCTTACGGCTGAATAATTCCGTATATATTTATTCTATGCGTATGTGAAATAATATATTGCATATTGTATGTAAGCAATGCCTTCGTATTCATCATCATCATCTCCTTATCCTACTCCCGTAGGGTCGGCGCAACAGGTTTTTGTCCTCCACATAACTCTATCATACGTCATATCAGTCATCACTCCCTTTTTGATCATGTCACCTTTTATTATTTAATGCCTTCGTATTATTGCATGATAATCAATAGGGACGGAATTTGAATTTGAAATTATATTAATATGAAATACTTTATTCAAATTATTATTGTGAGTTAAAGTCAACAGTATGTTATTATAACTGCGTACTTTTGATATACTTAACGTGGCGAAATGATTGATACTTTTGAACGATTAAAGTTACTGGCCATTAATAATTTTGAGTACTGGCTGAATGTGCATCTGGCATGATAGTTGTCAAACGGCGGTCGAATGACTGATGACAGTTGTCATTGAATGGTGGAATGATGTGTTTTGTTATTATAAAATCAATTGGTTAATCTATGTAAATGTTTGCAATCAGATTATATTGTGTTGTGCAGTTTTCATTTAAGATATTGGTTAACTAAGGATGGTGTTTTTAATGTTACGCGATTGTTATTTTATTATCTCCGACATACGCACGCCCACAATGTAAGATGGTTACCGTGTATATGATCTGCCTTCGGAATTAGTTACTTCGATATACTTATATTATTTACTAGCTGTTCCCATGCGACTTTATCCGCATAAAATTATAAAAATTTCATTTTATTGTTTACATTTGTCAAAATATCAATAGCAAATGTCAAAATGACATGACATAACAAACCTCAGCAATCTTTCTTTCTTTATGTTGACAGCAACTTATGGTCTCTTTCTCACATTAGGGTTTTTATTCAAAATATTTACCCCCTAAGTTTAATGGCGTAAAATATATAGCCTAAAGCATGACGTAAGTGTAGCGCTTTTTATTAAAAAAATAATTATTCAAAAATATGCTGTAATTGCTGACATCTTAGGCAACAAAGAAGTGTGTGTTTACGCTTTATTATAATAGTATAGATGAAGTTTCACCGTAAATGTGTTTTATATTATTTATGAAGTCTATAAAGTTCTAAACAAATAATGGTAATTGATGTTTCAAAATGGCAAATGAATTATTGATTTATCTCATCAAAGTTATTAAATAATCAGAAAAGTTCCCGACCTTTTGTCATCGTATCAATTTAGCGTGTTATATTTGTGACAATATTTGTCGAATGTCATAACAATTCGCTATTTGTATTGTAAATTGAATTTGGAATGGTTTTTCCAAATTTAAAATGCTAAAATATTCTCCAATGACGATGCATAAATCCATGAAAATTTTACGCAAATAGAATAAACAAATCAGTAATTAATGTAAAGAAATACTTAATTTAATTTTTGATATGTTTGATTGGATAATACTGATTAACTAGATTACCTTTGAGTTGATTAGGCTTTGTTGATTTAATGGGTCGTGTTAGTTACAGTCAATTATTGATACTGTTAATTTCCTTAAGTGTAAGCTTAGCGATTGGATTAATTATGCAATGCATCGAAATTGATTGACTGATACCTTCGAGTTTCCACTGTCGATAATCGATAATAAGATTAAATTCAACGGAAACGGTCAGTTTAAAGTTATGAAATACTAGCCGCTGTCCGCGACTCCATCCTCGCGGAATTAAAAAAAAAATCTTAATTAGTAGCCTATTTGTTCATTTGGAATATGTTCTATATCTATGCCAAATTACAGCGAGATCCGTTGAACCAATCTGAAGATACGAATAACATGTATTTATGTAAACTTTCGAATTTATAATATTAGTAAGATTAACTGTAAGTAAGAAAAATATTGTGATTCAGACAATAAAAGTTTAGTACGTATATATGTTAAAAATTCAAACGTATTTCAAAAATATGCGAATGAAAATACTTATAGCTTTAGTATATTTATCAAATAATAGAAATGCAGAGAGAACAGAGAAATGTTAGTTTGAACGACAGTTTTGTGCTCGCAGCGCCACGAACAGCCTTTGCGTTTTTCTTTTAAAATATGTTTTCAATTTTAAGAACAATACATCCGTGTTCCGACCGCTACTGACTTTTAAAGACATTTTTTAGTATTGTATTTTGATATTCGAAGCCAGTATGTACTAGAAATTAAAAATAAATAAGTTTCTAATAGTGTACATTGAGTAATGTCTACTTTTTTTCTCTTAGCGTTCCTTTGCCTTTATAAAAATAAAAACACTTTTACACAGCGGCGGCGAATTCAATAAAATTATTACTTAATAGAGTTCACTGCAGTATTCATGTTATCAAATTAAATAAAATGTTCAAACCCTTTTTGCTTAATAACCAATTACAGTATTGCATTAAAAATAAATATACTGTTATTCGATAAAATTGGAACACATAATCATAAAGAAATATGCTTTCGGAATATATAAATTCCATTTTTCTGTATTATTTTCAACAGTAATTAACCAAATAAACTTATATCGCTGATGGTTACGTTATCAAAGGATTTTGGCAATAAACATAGTTTACAGTTTGTAGTTAATGGAATTAAGATTTCTGGAAGCAAGTTTAGTAGCTTCAAGTACGCCATAGATTAAATTAACAAACCACTTACACTCAAGAGTAAGTTTTCTACAGTATTATAATACTTAAGTAAACAACGAATATAACACATCTTTATTTATTTATCGATTTCCATAGAGCTTAGAAAAGTGAACTTAATATCAAAAACAAAGGATCGATCTACGAACTCAACATTTTTCCATGTATTCCATGTACTCCCACTCGTAAAAATCTTGTAAAACATAAGTCGGAGTGGTGTTGAAAACAGTTTCATATCATGTACAACTCTAGCGTGCGGTTGAATACATACAAATGACTTAAATTGCTTACCTCCATACAAGTTTAATCTCACGCGATCCACTAGGCGGTGTAAAATGTTTAGCACTAATGGCTGAGTAAGCCAAACCAATTCTAAGAATATTTTGACGAATTAAGTTACTTTAGTCACTAGAAATGATTATAAAAAGTTAAATAAAAATGCACAAGTACTCCATTTCTTATAATGAAAAAGAACTTAATTAGAAGTCGCTAAATACATCGGCACGCTTGTCTATAACATTTTTTTGTGTTAATATTCCTAGAGAAATACTTAATTATATTGGTTTGAAATATCAATCTAAATTTAAAACAACGCGTACATTAATATAGTTTGAATTCTATTTAATTACAATACCATTATCCATTATAACTGTAATTAGATCAGTTCCGCTCAAATGGCATCTAGTCATGCACAGCGAGTAACGATCGCATATAATAGAGGGGCTTTAAAATTTATTACTTACTGATTTACTGATAAGTTATAGCTTTCATGAAACATATAAGAACATAAACATGAACATCATGAACCTGTGTAAAACATAAGAATGTAAAGTTAAGAACAGCTTATCGAATTTAAACTTAATAGAACATATGGAAACTTCTTTATATTTTGACAAAGCTACGGCGTAGCATAAACGTTTAGTCGTCGGTGCTACGAACACAAAATCTTACAGAAAATTTTAACACACACAAGACACAAATAAATCTTTGATTTTATAGATATACATGATCATTTAGATTAATATAAAAGTAATATTAATCGAATAACTTTCTTCTTCAGCTAAAAAAATATTTTCGACAAAATATTCTAGGATTTTTTACTACTTTTTACTATTTCAATTTGGTAACTTAAAAGTACAAGCGTACATTTGAAGTGGTGATGCAAAAATTCAGATCAAATTAACGCTACGCGATGAAGCTGTCACTACGGAATGAGGCACTCGGGGTTCGTTAAAATTAATTAATCAAATAACGGTGTAACTAAAGCTATTGACTTTTTTATATACTATACAGTGTAGTAAGCGGGTTATTAAGGCTATATTATCTATCCTTTTAATCATTAAGATTACAAAAATATTGTTTTGCATTGTATGTGTGTTTCGATATTATCGTTAGAATCTATTTTCAGACATTCTAAACAGTGATAACAATTGGTGTGTAAATTGATTGTGTATTTAACAACGATATGATAAATATTTGTAATCAAAACTGTATGCTAATTATATTGCATAGATTAATACTCCTACGTAGGGTCTGTGCAGTATGTACTGCTCTTCCATATATTTGTATCAGCCGTCGTATTTGAATTCACTCGTATCTTAAGTACTCTCTTTCACACTATCCATTCATACATTCTTTGGTCTTCCTCTACTCGTACCTTTGTAGCACATTCAGTCCTAATATGTCACAAAAACATATGTCCTATTTTGTCTTAAAGCTTAAGTTAATACATTTTGTGATATACTTTTTCTTCCAGATATAAATTTATATTGAAACTCAAGGTGTAAGTAGTAAACGTAGGTGAGATGTACATAAAGCTAAGGCGGTTTAACCGCCTCAAATGACACGGAAAGCGCTAAAACGTTTTTAAAAGCAATACCGTTTTCAAGAACTTTCCATCATTCTACATTTTACTACGCTGTTTTATAAAATGTTCACGGTAAAAATACATTTTAAACTTTTAAAAATCTGCTTAAGTTATATTTAAGTAGAAAAAGGCTAAAATATATACGTTATTAAAGTACAAAAACATCGTTACGTATCTCCTTGTATTAAAATGTAAAAGCAAGATCGTTTAATTTCCTGAACATTTTCTGTCGACCGGAGATTATGAAAAAAAAATCGTACACTACCTGACACTAATGATGACAAAATTACATTTCTCCTGCGATAGCATCTTTGAAAATGATAAATTCCTTACTGAAATAACCATTTATTTAAATATATTTGCTTAATGTAAGGTTTTTTACAATTATTAGAAGTATTTGAGGGCGAATTATTAAAATTATTTCTTTTATATGAATTTTGTGTGATGTGTTTTGAGTGTGTGATGTTGTGAGTAATGAATGTGTGAATGCGTGTATGTAATATTATAAATAAATGATAAATAAATAAATGAAGTGTAATAAATAGATAGATAAATAAATATGTAAATAAGTACACTACAGAAGTATTTATCTTGAACTTTTCATTTTATCCAGAAACATATATTACAAGGCAAATATTGTGAATACATCAAACGCAGTAAATTATAAAAGATGGATTATACCAATTATTTCCCGGCAAGGGTGGAAAATTGGAAAAAAGCAATTTGATCCAATATCCGAATTCCTGATCAAAAGCTTAGCATTAAACTTTCCTTGTATTAATAACTTCATAATTCCGTACCTAATTTAAAAAACATTTTCACATAAAATCAATGTGGAAATTTTCAGTCAAGCCAGAGATATGTAGCTGACTGTACTTACATAATGTACAGTCAGCAACATAAACATACACTAATCAAACTTATATAGACATAGATACGGTTACAAAAATACGTAGATACGCACGTATTTTTCATTAGCAGATTCATAATCGGAAGCATACGATTAGATAAACTTCTACGCTTTTTTTTGTATGCTTATTTGGGCAGCTGTCTGTACATTGTTACATAACACTCCATAAAACTGATTCCTCTTAATAAAAGTAGTTAAAAGACAAAAATTCTATTTACTAGTATGTCAATTTATAGTGTCTATTTCAACTAAATGTTAATTTATCGCAAAGGTCGGAGGTCGCCGCGCCACGGGGAGCTAGTTTAAAATGTGCACAGGTCGGCCGCGGTCCGGAGATGATGATGATGATGATGATGATGATGATGATGATGATGATGATGATGATGATGATGATGATGATGATGATGATGATGATGATGATGATGATGATGATGATGATGATGATGATGATGATGATGATGATGATGATGATGATGATGATGATGATGATGATGATGATGATGATGATGATGATGATGATGATGATGATGATGATGATGATGATGATGATGATGATGATGATGATGATGATGATGATGATGATGATGATGATGATGATGATGATGATGATGATGATGATGATGATGATGATGATGATGATGATGATGATGATGATGATGATGATGATGATGATGATGATGATGATGATGATGATGATGATGATGATGATGATGATGATGATGATGATGATGATGATGATGATGATGATGATGATGATGATGATGATGATGATGATGATGATGATGATGATGATGATGATGATGATGATGATGATGATGATGATGATGATGATGATGATGATGATGATGATGATGATGATGATGATGATGATGATGATGATGATGATGATGATGATGATGATGATGATGATGATGATGATGATGATGATGATGATGATGATGATGATGATGATGATGATGATGATGATGATGATGATGATGATGATGATGATGATGATGATGATGATGATGATGATGATGATGATGATGATGATGATGATGATGATGATGATGATGATGATGATGATGATGATGATGATGATGATGATGATGATGATGATGATGATGATGATGATGATGATGATGATGATGATGATGATGATGATGATGATGATGATGATGATGATGATGATGATGATGATGATGATGATGATGATGATGATGATGATGATGATGATGATGATGATGATGATGATGATGATGATGATGATGATGATGATGATGATGATGATGATGATGATGATGATGATGATGATGATGATGATGATGATGATGATGATGATGATGATGATGATGATGATGATGATGATGATGATGATGATGATGATGATGATGATGATGATGATGATGATGATGATGATGATGATGATGATGATGATGATGATGATGATGATGATGATGATGATGATGATGATGATGATGATGATGATGATGATGATGATGATGATGATGATGATGATGATGATGATGATGATGATGATGATGATGATGATGATGATGATGATGATGATGATGATGATGATGATGATGATGATGATGATGATGATGATGATGATGATGATGATGATGATGATGATGATGATGATGATGATGATGATGATGATGATGATGATGATGATGATGATGATGATGATGATGATGATGATGATGATGATGATGATGATGATGATGATGATGATGATGATGATGATGATGATGATGATGATGATGATGATGATGATGATGATGATGATGATGATGATGATGATGATGATGATGATGATGATGATGATGATGATGATGATGATGATGATGATGATGATGATGATGATGATGATGATGATGATGATGATGATGATGATGATGATGATGATGATGATGATGATGATGATGATGATGATGATGATGATGATGATGATGATGATGATGATGATGATGATGATGATGATGATGATGATGATGATGATGATGATGATGATGATGATGATGATGATGATGATGATGATGATGATGATGATGATGATGATGATGATGATGATGATGATGATGATGATGATGATGATGATGATGATGATGATGATGATGATGATGATGATGATGATGATGATGATGATGATGATGATGATGATGATGATGATGATGATGATGATGATGATGATGATGATGATGATGATGATGATGATGATGATGATGATGATGATGATGATGATGATGATGATGATGATGATGATGATGATGATGATGATGATGATGATGATGATGATGATGATGATGATGATGATGATGATGATGATGATGATGATGATGATGATGATGATGATGATGATGATGATGATGATGATGATGATGATGATGATGATGATGATGATGATGATGATGATGATGATGATGATGATGATGATGATGATGATGATGATGATGATGATGATGATGATGATGATGATGATGATGATGATGATGATGATGATGATGATGATGATGATGATGATGATGATGATGATGATGATGATGATGATGATGATGATGATGATGATGAGAGACTAGTTTGTTTAAACCGCATATAATAGGAAGGTACCGGGAAATGATGAAATTCCTGCATAAATATTCGCATCATTTGTGCATTTATACTTCATTGTAATGCAGATACAATTTATTCTTCAATAACAATCCAGTTTAATGTATGCTAAAACAACGTGATAACATGTAATTGAATAGTTGTGCGAACTATGATACCACGGGCTACGTCGCGACAAACATGCGATTCCATCCGGTGGATACATTGCGAATGTAAATACAACGCAGTACTTTTTAATTTTATATTACTCGTAGTTCCCGTAAAAACAGCTGCACATTTACTAAGGTACAGATATTTGGAAACGCGTTCGGTCACAAAAACATGCACGTGTCTGTCCGTGTGATTTAGACCTTAATTACTGTTGTTGATGGGTAAATGCTCTTAAATTTTTGAAACCGAATGCCTATACTAGTATTGTAAATCTATCTATACTAATGTTATAAAGAAGAAGTATTTTTGCATGTATTGGAATAACTCAAAAACTATTGGGCTGATTGTAAAAATTCTTTTACCGAAAGGTAATTTATCTGTGAGTATCATAGGCTATATATTTCTTATTTTTTAATTCAATTTAATTTAATCAAGTATGTTATTGAATTACACGTTTATTTATGAATGAAATAACGTAAGCCGCATCATATATTTAAGACTAGCTTTCGCCCACGACTTCGTCCGCGTGAAATTAAAAAATAAGAAAAAAAACCTATGTTACTCACTGACAACGTAGCTTTTTAATGGTGAAAAAAAATTGAAATCGGCCCAGTAATTTTTGAGTTATTTCATTACAATCAAACAAACAATGTTTTCCTTTTTATATTATTAGTATAGATAATATTTGGCAGTCATAACAATATACTTTCTATAAATATATTGTAATAAAATTTCTAACATGATAAAAACGAAATTAAGATACATTGTAAAAGCAGCGTGTTATCGTTAAATATCATTTACAATAATTAGGGCGCCGGCACACCGCACGGGGGCTACTAATTTATACTGCGCAAGGAAATAAGCTCATTAAAAGCTAACTGCTGCTAAAAAGCGCTCGGTATTAGCATATCATTTCCTCTGCGCGGGAAATTTTTAAATTAATGTTATTTTTAAATATAACATACTAGCTGTTGCCCGCGACTTCGTCAGCGCAGCATTAAAATAAAAAAAGACACGAAGTACATAATTAAATTGGCAAAATTTGAATAAAAAGATAACCGCCTGCTTCACCGGTTGCCAACAGTCTTCAGCTGTAAATCATCCAAAACCACCAAAAACTAACTTAAGCGAGCAACAGCGGTAGAGCCCGCTTTAACAGCTTCCTACGAATGGGCCGGCTCGCCCGGTGCAATACCACGATCACTCAAAAGACAGGCGTGAAGTGGGAGCAATTCCGCGTTTCGTCAGATGAGTGTCGTGCCGGAGGCCCAACTTTAGTCCCTTTTCCTTCTCACCCTTTTTCTTATAAGAAAAGGATGGAAGGGAAAGTGGATTTGACGGTGACGGAGACGCATAGGAATGGGATATATTCTGTTTATACCTGCTTCCACTTGCATTCATTTGCAAATCAGATACAATTACCAGAAACCACCTTGAATACAATTGAATAGGATCTCCTTGCAATCTTTTATATCCACCTGTACTTAACCTACAACTTCCTGAACCTGAGGTGAACCACCTGTTACTACCTTCAAGCACCTACTAACATTTGCAACTCCCTTAATCCACCAGAATCTAACTGCAAACGCCTGACACCATCTGCAGTCCCTTGTAGTGACATGTAACCCTTTTTTTTCTGCAACCACTCGCAACCACATCGTCCATGTGTTACTCCAGACTATATTTTATTACTATTCAAAATCTCTATTAGATAAGTCAAGCCATTGCGGAATTATTGAGTAAATACGTAAATAACAAATAACTACACATCCCTCCGGAACCCGACATTTTTCGCCGATGAAAAGTATCACACATGTTATTACAGACTATGTTCTATCTGTACTAAATTTCAGTAAAATATTTTTAGCCGCTGCGGGGTTAACGCGTTAACATGTAAATAAGAAAACAACACATATCCTCGGAAACCTAACATTTTCGGGGTAGAAAAGGATTCCACGTGTTATACCATACTATGGTCTGTACTCGTATCTATACAAAATCACAATAAGTTGTTTAGCCACTACGGACTAATCTAAATTTATATTTAAATACTATAAGTTTAAAATTTATAGTATTTAAATATGAATTATGATTGCCCACGACCTACGACTTCGTCCGCGTGGAGTTTAAAGTTCAAAACTTACGTTCGCCCTTTTTTTCATCCTATTACCTAAAGTATTATCTTAGTAGTAATCTACGTAATGGACTACTACGGTGAAGGAAAACGTCGTGATGCAACCTGCACATATCGGAGAAGAAATTCAAAGATACATATGTGTGAAGTCAACCAACCCGCAGTGGTCCAGCGTGGTTGACTATGTCCTAGTCACCCTAACTTAGGGTAGGCTCCGAGCCCCTCAGTGGGGACGTATAGTGAGCTGGTGATGATGATGATGATGATGAATCTACGTAATAACAGAAATCTATTGTTGAAAGATTCCAAATTTCTAAGCCCGGTAGTTTGTGAGCTGATTTTTCGGTTACCCTTATTGTTTGTGTTCGCGATATCTTCTAAACTATTTGTCCAATTTAAATACTGTAAAGGACAATTTTGTTCTACATTAAATTCTCCTGGCAACGAAGGCATTTATTTGGATAAGGATTAATACTGAAACCAATAGAACAACGACGCAAATAGCATGCGATATTTAATTCATTTTGTAAACAAAAAAGTGTTTATTGTAAGAAAACCGTTAAAGATAGATATATGCTATCGCGGACTTTTCTGTAGAACTTTTTGAGATCTACATTTCTTTGATACATCATTTTTATATACCTCTAACGGTTTAGGCAGCGTAAGCCGAGAAAAGTTAAAGTTTAGTAATTTTTTAACGCCGGCGTCCAGAAACACGCTGTTTATTAATAGTTCCTAAACATTAGTAAGAATAAAATATAGCCTATGTTACTCACAGATAAATTACCTTTCTGATGGTGAAAGAATTTTTAAAATCGGCCCAGTGGTTTTTGAGTTATTTCAATACATACAAAAATACAAAAATACAAAAATACAAAAATACAAAAATACAAAGTTTTCCTCTTTATAATATTAGTATAGATTAAAGATAGATATATGCTATCGCGGACTTTTCTGTAGAACTTTTTGAGATCTACATTTCTTTCATACATCATTTTTATATACCTCTAACGGTTTAGGCAGCGTAAGCCGAGAAAAGTTAAAGTTTAGTAATTTTTTAACGCCGGCGTCCAGAAACACGCTGTTTATTAATAGTTCCTAAACATTAGTAAGAATAAAATATAGCCTATGTTACTCACAGATAAATTACCTTTCTGATGGTGAAAGAATTTTTAAAATCGGCCCAGTGGTTTTTGAGTTATTTCAATACATACAAAAATACAAAGTTTTCCTCTTTATAATATTAGTATAGATTAAAGATAGATATATGCTATCGCGGACTTTTCTGTAGAACTTTTTGAGATCTACATTTCTTTGATACATCATTTTTATATACCTCTAACGGTTTAGGCAGCGTAAGCCGAGAAAAGTTAAAGTTTAGTAATTTTTTAACGCCGGCCTCCAGAAACACGCTGTTTATTAATAGTTCCTAAACATTAGTAATAATAAAATATAGCCTATGTTACTCACAGATAAATTACCTTTCTGATGGTGAAAGAATTTTTAAAATCGGCCCAGTGGTTTTTGAGTTATTTCAATACATACAAAAATACAAAGTTTTCCTCTTTATAATATTAGTATAGATTAAAGATAGATATATGCTATCGCGGACTTTTCTGTAGAACTTTTTGAGATCTACATTTCTTTGATACATCATTTTTATATACCTCTAACGGTTTAGGCAGCGTAAGCCGAGAAAAGTTAAAGTTTAGTAATTTTTTAACGCCGGCGTCCAGAAACACGGTGTTTATTAATAGTTCCTAAACATTAGTAAGAATAAAATATAGCCTATGTTACTCACAGATAAATTACCTTTCTGATGGTGAAAGAATTTTTAAAATCGGCCCAGTGGTTTTTGAGTTATTTCAATACATACAAAAATACAAAAATACAAAAATACAAAAATACAAAAATACAAAAATACAAAAATACAAAAATACAAAGTTTTCCTCTTTATAATATTAGTATAGATTAAAGATAGATATATGCTATCGCGGACTTTTCTGTAGAACTTTTTGAGATCTACATTTCTTTGATACATCATTTTTATATACCTCTAACGGTTTAGGCAGCGTAAGCCGAGAAAAGTTAAAGTTTAGTAATTTTTTAACGCCGGCGTCCAGAAACACGCTGTTTATTAATAGTTCCTAAACATTAGTAAGAATAAAATATAGCCTATGTTACTCACAGATAAATTACCTTTCTGATGGTGAAAGAATTTTTAAAATCGGCCCAGTGGTTTTTGAGTTATTTCAATACATACAAAAATACAAAAATACAAAAATACAAAAATACAAAAATACAAAGTTTTCCTCTTTATAATATTAGTATAGATATAGATAACTTCTCAACTCAAAGTTTCTTTGAAATTCCCAAATTAATAGCCGGATAAATCAGCGGTGAGCTATTTAGATCTTAAATAATTGCAGTTTAACTGCTAAACTCTTTAATGTACATTTAAAATTGCTAATCCAGACACATTTCCCAACGGCACTGCATAATCGCAATGAACTAATTGCTTAAGTATGAATGATTACATTTCTCTTTACGGCATCCATAAATACATGCGGCAAAGTATTAAACGTACTCGATAAAAAAACATATTTACTTCGAAGAAAATACTAGAGTATATTACGTTGAAATAATAATACGTTAGACGTAAATGTGTGTAGTTTTTTTTATTATAATTACTTTCTAAAGAGTAATAACATTAAATCTTATGAAATGAGATGGTCCTCGCACTTTGATAACAGTATGTAAACTGCTGCTCCCACGGGAACGTTGATAAGTTAATCGATCATCCATTTATTATTTAAAACGGAGAGAGTAGCGCTTAATGCACGATTTCCGTCGGCGGGGCATCGGCACACGCGACGACGTATGTTACATTTTTTAACGTCTCTGTCGTTATTGTAAAATATAATTCTATGTATTTCTCAAATTAAAAATAGTTTAAAGCTACAAATAGTTCATTTTATTGACGATAGAAGTGGTTAAAAACTACATATATTCCCATCCTTACCATTTTTGTAACTTCTATGCATATGTTTTTCGACTTTTTTCAAATTAAGGTGGTCATAAATATTACCGCAGCATTCAAGTATAAAAAAAACACAAGTGTTAATGAACTCTGATATCTTAGAATGTGCAAGTGATAACTTAATGGGGTACAAAAATATTTTTTCAAGTTCAAGTAATCGGCATCGACAGCTCAAGTGAGAAAATTATAAGCTCGATTGCGACAGCGTGTAAGAAGATAAGATTGCATTCGCGAAGGATTTTATTTTATAAAGGACAATTTATTGCTAGTATTATTTTAATCGGTATATCGACTTCGGTTTCACGTATTTGCTTAAATTCGAATTGCCAGTGCAATAAATAACTTTTTTTTTAATGTAGGATTTCAAATACGAATAAATCTGACTTAGGACAGTGGACTTTTTATGAAATTAACACAAAAAAAAATAGTTAATCGTTTATAAAAATAGCATTATGCTTCCTGTCTGAAAGGTAGAATTGTTAATGATGCGGTAGATGGCGCTGTTCTAAATTTTAAATCAGATTTCTCTTATCCTGAAATACAATTCAATTCAATAAGTATACGTCCTCTTTATTTCGTTTACATGATGATTAAAGTCGCCATGAAATCCTCTTAAAGGATATAGAACAATATAAATTTCCGTTCTTTAAACGTATGAAAAAGGTGATTGAGATAAAATAACCAAACGTGCCCCATGCCCATAAAGTCGGTCATAAATATCGAAAAATATGACAAAATTATGTATTCATAAAAGCCGAAAGCGTGGCGTTGGTTCGAGGCTCACGCGTTTTCTTTACGAGTATGAAAACGCCAGCCTGCGTCGCGCCGCTGCCGCAGGTATGAATAAAATTTGTGTAATGTACACTTTATCACTTATCTTACACGACGCAGCAGCAAATAGGCTCGATGGAAACGTTTACCTGCTTTCTGTGATACTTCCAAATATTTAAAGACATCAGAAAACGGTAAACCAAGCAGCTCAGGTCCTTTGGTATTTACTATAGGCGACCAGCCACTCAGAATAGTGTCGCCTACTTTCTATTTAAGAATAAATAGAAATTAATATTAAATTGCTCTAAGTAATCAACTGTCCTTCTTAAGTTTTTCTTATCAATTTCTTATCAATTTCTACACTTTCTACCTATCTAATCTAACCATAATGATTTCGATTATTTAGGCTTCCCTTTAGTGTAGTAAAGCAGGCTTGGTGCTTGAAAACGGAATGTAATCTCAAATAGTTTCCTGGACATCGCACGTCTATTGCTATGCAAACTGTTCTCGCCTGCAAATCAAATCGAACTAAAGTTATTTACCACTATGGAATATTTAATCATTCATCCTACATTGAATTAAAAGCTAGGTAAAACATTAAATAGACTATTAAACATTAAATTGTATTATAAAATTTATTGTGTACAAGCTTTCGGCCGCGACTCCTTCGTGTGGAATCGTGGAATTTAAAAAAAAAATCAAGTAGTCTATGTGTTCTTCAAGACTATCCCCTTTATCTATGCCAAACTTCATTGAGATCCGTTCAGCTGTTTATGCTACAAACAAACTTCGCTTTATATTATTAGTAAGATTTATAATAATAAAAAACTTTATTTATTCGTTAGTAACAAAATTTTTCTTCCCGTGGGAAGATGTGTCTTTCAAACTGCACCGTCGCGTTGTCTCAAAGCAAACATCATGAAATCTATTGTTAATTATAAAACCTCACGTAACTTGGTTGTCGCGACGCATATGATAAGGTTCTTGTTAAACTTAAGTATCCACAGATTATAAATATAAGTTAGAGTGTACAACAACGTGTTTTTTTTTATAAGAGCGAAACGCAAACGAGCGGCGGGAACACCGAGGTGGTCAACGACGCCGATGGACATCCGCAACACCAGAGGAACTACAGATGCGTTGCCGGCCTTTGAGGAAATTGTAGGCTCGCTTCTTGACGGACCCTAAGTAATTTAAAGCAGTAATTTTAAGTAAGTAGTTATTGATTATTTCTTTATTAACATCAAAGTACATAGAAATGAGTGATGATGCATTTACGTTATGAATATACTTTTTAATTCCACTATACTACACTTAAAATTGAAAGTAATAATTACTTTCCCGTCGCCACTCGATCAAACTCTTTGCTTCCCTTTTAAAAATCCTCACAGCTGCGCCTTAAGTTCCCTTTTCACTAAGCGATTAACTGAATTTTATTTCTATATGAAATTGTTTACAGAACAACAATCGCACGCGGTCATTTATTTGCAAATGGGCCTTAATAGTGTATATTTTTCTAACTGATGCCTGGTTCACACTTGGCGAGCACAGTTGGCCAGTAACACAGGCCAGGTATAGATTGTAATTTCTCAATTGCGTCAGTTAGTATTTACATTATGCAAGTTGAATGCCAGTCTATAGATGTCTACTAGCCAACTATTAGCCAGTACAGTTGGAGAGTAGCACAGGCCTACATTGACTGTATGGACTCATTGGCGTTAGTACTGGCCTACTTTACTGGCATAAGTGACAAAATGAAACGTAGTGCAGTAGTAAGTCTATTACCATCAGTGGAAACGACAATCAATTTCCATTTGGGTTCAATTTTAGGTCGCATTACAATAGAGTGTGGACGTGCATTGCCACGCCGCGGAAGCATTTCATTGTACTGTAGTGCACTTTTGTCAAATTATTGTTGTGACGGATATTTGAGTTACGGAATTTGAGATTTGTGGTTTAGGAAGGGAGGAATACATTTTGATAAAAATATTAACCGAGGTTAAGTAATTAGGATGTTATTAGTGTTACATACTTGAAAAACATAACCTAAAAATAGCTAAAACCCCCAGTAGCAAATAATTTATCTTTCATTGAGAGATGTATTGTTACAAAAGCCATTCTCTATTCGTCGTTTGAATAAATAATATTATAAAAATGAGAAGAATTCATAGAAACAAGGGTTTCGGTTGAGTGTAAAGCTGTGCATGTCAATATCGATGTTACCGGGAATTGTGACCTTTTTACTATGCGGCGTGGCGGCGAGGCGAGGCCGGACGACGGCGATTCCATCTCGTGATTGTACGGATTTTGTTACAAATGTGTTCAAGATGTCGTGTGAACTAACACTTTAACATCTATTATACGGTGAAAGATGCATTTATGCGTAATTATTCGAGGTTTTTTATGTGTTGTAGCTTCAGAGAATTAGGCGCCTGGATGCCAAAATCAGTCTAGCGCCACTAACTTTAGCAGTGAGTTAGGAATGCCCTTAAAATGTTATCTAAAATCAGTAGGCTTTTGGTTATTTTGTAAGTAGGTAACTTCGTCCGTTATTTTTGATTTCAATTGCAGATACGAGGTTTCTTAATTAAAACATCTATATTCTGTTAAAGCTGCCACGACTATAAATATGTCACGGTTTTTTTTGTAGCTTTTGATAAAAAATAAGAATACACAAACAGTCAGTGATAATGTTCGAAATTACGAGCCGTGAATTACAATTATTCTTGTTGAAATCTTTTCAAGTTTTTTATCGAGAATTGGGCATCGGTTAAAAACTACATTAGTTAGATAAATTAAAAGATAAAGTAAATGTCACAAAAGATAAATAAAATCAACGTAAGGCGACAGTAAAAAATACGTTCATACATCTGTTCACGTGTTAAATATATTTGGTAAGGAACATTAACAGCATGTTCCCAACCACTAAATTAGTTTGAGTATCGATTTAATTAATGTTAGTAGACATCAAAGCACTCGTCAGATACAATCTCATCGATACGATCAATTCCACTACGCTTTCGATTTAACTACGTTTCTAGTAGTTTGTTATATTGATGCCTGCTACCAACATTTCAGCATTAAAAATAATAAGAGACGTATTGGATCACGTAATATAACAATTAAAAAAAAATTAGTTTTTTTTAACAAACTTCTTGTAGCTATTATTTATGCTAAATAAGGATTTTAAAAACGTCTCCTGATTAGTAAAAACAGTGTAAAAATACAGATAACTAAAAAATAGAAATTTAAATTCTATCAACGAATTTTGCATTTTTTTAATAGGCTTTTGACGCCAATATGATTTCAGTTACTAGAACGTAAATAATGCGGACAAAGTTCCCCACATCTGTTTGTATTTAATAAATTCTCATATTGGTTATACCGCTTCCGTATATCGGTTTATTTCCACACGAACAGGAGTTAACAATGTCTGTTACAGACGAGCTGAGCTAAATTAGATTTGGGGAGCCAGCGGAGTGTAGCGGCCGGCCACTGGTCACTCGAACTACATTGATGATTGGACCTGGGAAGCCATTCATGTGTACACTTAATCCAGTTGTGACAAATGTAACATCAATAATTAACGAAATGACTAATCCGTCATCAATTAATCTTTGGAACCCAATTTATTATCTTATTAGAAAGTCATTTAGATAAATAACCAGAAAAACAATGTCAATAGTGACATTAACTCTTGCAAAAAGCTTACGTCGTACAATAAATGAACTTTGGTGATAATTGTTTCCTCTTATAATATTTCTGTAATAATGGTGTACATTCTTGAGGAGATATTTTTATATGAAATTGTAATTTTTACAGTATTACCATATAAATAGTGTAAGCGACGCCAGGGCAATAAGTAGTCGCGCTGGATTGTGTTATTGTGTTCCCACCTACTCGTACACTCCGTCGCCGGACGTAACCTAATCGTATAAATGCAAATTCGACCATTAGAGTTTCCTGCGCGACTCCGCTGCGACAACGCAACGTTTTTATTAACGCATGTCGTTGTGATTTATCTTTCACTCGATGATTTATTTCACTTAGCGACAAAACGTGTCACAATCTCACTGCTAGTGAAAGATTTATTTTAAAGCATCGATTGTTTTGAATTTGATATTTTACGTTTTTTTCAACCAAATACGCCTTATAAGCCAAATAGCATATGTTATTTATTAATGCGAAAGTTTAGGTGGATGTATGTTATAGTTTGTAACCTAAACAACTGAACGGATTTCGACGAAATTTGGCATTGATGTAGAAGATAATCTGGAAGATCATATAGGACACTTACTTTTGTTTTCTTTAATTCCATACGGACGGAGTCGCGGACGAAAACTATATTATAAATGTGAAAGTTTAGATGGATGCATGGATATTTATTAAAATATATCTCCGAAACAGTATAAAGGATCTCCATTAAATTTGGCATAGATATAGAATATAGTTTGGAAGAACACATAGGCTAATTTTTAAATTCCGCGCGAACGGAGTCGCGGGCTTAAGCTAATACTTGATATTTCGTATCGTATCCCACTCGTACTTAGCTTACAGTTTCGTCTAATCATCTAATTATGTTTTTTGGTAAATATTTATCAGCTTCTGTAAGTATGCACTTGTTAGTTTACTCATGTTTTTCCTTTGGTATCAAAATGTTTTGAGATTTTTGAGTCTATGCATCAGAATAAATCACAGGAGCTTTTTTACCTTTATAATAATAAATTATATGTTAATGATAGTTTGATATTCCACCTGATATGCTACCAATAAACGAAAACTTTGTGATTGAATTAATAAATTAAAGCGTTAGATTTACAAGCGAGTTGAACTGCATTTGACCTTCAGTAGTTTCCTGATTTTAGGGTTAATTAGGTACTTTATATCCAACAACCTCAATACACGCGACGAATTTTCCATAGCCAATAAACCATCGATTTACAAACGTATTGATTAAAAATAAAACACCAAAAAACATTATGATTCAATTTATTTTACTTATTCGTCAGTTAACACAATATCTACTATGATTTGGTTCAGTCGGAAACTTAGAAAAAAAAAACTATTCTCTATGTTTTGGTACACAACGCTGCCATACAACACAATATCTTATGTAACATATCTTCACAACAAAACTTGCACCTTAACTAACTTAATATGGCTCACGATAGCTGTCCAAGTATTTATATCTATACAGTCTATACATTATTTACAATGAAACTAGTGATTTAAAAATAAACATTTTATAAGTAGTTTACTGAATTTAAGATATAGATAGTTCAACACTTGGCGTGTGAACTCACGCACCAAATGAGTAGAACTAACTATACTCTTGTATCACAGGACGTATACAACGTCTTCCGACAATTTACTAAAACTTCCAAAGACATATTTATAAATTATAAATAAACTTATATTTATTTCAAATATACAATTTCGATCTAAACTCTTTTCATTAACCGACTTCAAAAAGGAGGAGGTTCTCAATTCGTCTGTATGTTTTTTTTTAATATTTCATTAACTTAATGAAAATTTAAGAGGTACTTACTACCTCATATGAATTGTAAGTCTCCTTTAGTGTATCTTTTGTATCAAACTTACATTCAGGGACTTCCTTAGCGCTCAGTTAACTAATCTGAGTGCCTGCGCGACACTGCACTGAGTATCATTTGATTTTTTCGACTTTAAGCTTTGATTGCTTTAGTTACAAGTTTAAAAAATACCATTTATATTCTCTTTATCAAATAAATTAGATTTATTTGAAGAAAACTTACTCAGAAACATAATAATCAATGTAAACTACGAGATGATTTTTAAATAAAAAAAAAACAGGTTTATAACAAAATATAATTTTGGAAAATTTCTAGTATCTCTTTCTAATAATTCTTATTTCTTGTTATCAATAAAAATTAATTTTCACAATAAAATATAGTGTAACTAAACATGTGTATTGAACAATTGCAAAAAAGCTACCAAAATACGAAAATACTATTTTCAATTAAAATAACAGATCAAAAAATTGTACTTACTAATGCTAACTAGACACTCTCCAATGTAACAAAAATTAAAAAACAATAAAACATACAACCTCTTTCATTTAAACCCAAACCTCAATAAATATATTGCAATAGCGAGAACTTTAACGATTTCGATGATTAAGCTTTTGTATTTTTTCCAATGCAAATCGTATATAAAAAAAATAATAAAAAAACATAAATGCATTGAAATACTCAGCTTTTTATTATTGTTATAATATTATACATCTGGCAATATTAAGAGATAGTGGGCTACTTAATTTTCCATTCTTTTATTAAAAACTAATTGTGCACGCATTTTGTAGTTTCAATTATTTTTACATTTGATGGACGTGGGTAAGCAGGACTGCAGAATCGTTCAACCAAAAACCACTCTTAATCCATTGAAGTTAAAGTCTATCTTTCAATAAATATACACATACAATATAATTTGTTCTAATCAGAATATCCAATTTCATTAATAATCCAATTTGTTCTTTGGTTCCAATGAGAGTGATTTTAAATAATTTTAATAAGCAATTTAATAGTTATAATAAAATATGTTAGCCGTGCATTTATATGCCTCGTTATTTACTTAATCTAGTATATGTCGGTATATTTACATACAATTTGCGTATTTTATATGTCAAGTTATGTAAAGTTAGCGAGTCGTATGTATTTACATAAAGTAATAAATAAAGATCAATATTTCTTTATTCGCTAAAACACTGGGCACTAATGAGACTATGTTGATACAGATTTTAATTACTTGTTTGCAAATAAATGAACTGTGCAAAATAACATAAAATACATATATTTAAAAAACGTAGCTTTTTAATATGCTGGTAAGTATTAATTGATTTAATAGCTGCATTTTTTTTTATTTAAAATTACAGAATACCATTTTTTTAAGCATTTATGGAATATTTGCGGTTAATTATTGTTACTTGCAACTCGCTAAATTCACTTTACTTCTTAAAAAATAACAATTCGTTGGGCTTTATTCAGAACGCATCACCTACCCTGTTTACAATCAAACATAACTCAATCAACAAATTAATACTAAATTGCATCTTATATCTAAAAACAAATAAAATAAGTAGGGATGGATTTATAGCACAACTTGTAGAAAAAAATCCAAAAAAAACTAAGTGTTTTAAAAATTCACGGGAATATTTAAAGCTTAAAAAGCATTAAAACCATGGTAAAATTCGTTCATTATCTAAATATCTATTATTAAAAAATGAAATTTAAATAGGGTTGTCAAAATTCCGCGATTGCAATCGTATCGGAAATTAAACTGTACTTCTACCGTATGTCATCATTTAACAGTTTATATCGAGTGGAAGTTACAGAATCGATTCTATGATATATCGTTTTATTCCCATCACTATGATATTGAAACTTAAATGCCCGATTTAAAAATGGAATGATTTTAAAATAAAAGTTAATAATAATAGTTGCCATAAGGAACATAGTTAAAACTGCAATGGTATTTCATACTAAAATTAACTCCTAAATTGAGAACCAAATTAATCCTAGCAGCCATGGAATATCAAATTTTAGAGATATACAAGATTCTATTTTACAATACAGCTAATATCGGAATTCAAATCCAATTTTTAGCAAATTTGCAACAAATTAATTTCGGGTCGAACACATTGAAACACACTGTATGCTGCGAAACTCTACTACTAGGTAATAGGTGACTAGCAGCCAATATGTACGAGTATATTTAAAGAAACATCACCCCTACATCACTCACTGAGATGTTTGCTTAATTACAATTTAGTGACGTCATATATCTATATTTTATCCGACGTGGATAAGAGGCAGTGTAGTTACTTGCCTCGATACTTCTCCGTGGTGGCATCTTCTAGGTTACTGTCCCAATCGAACTCGGTAACCCCGCTACGAGGGGACACTTCACCGAGATGCTTCCATCGGTAGTCGAAATCTGAGTCGCGCTTTTTTAATGCTTCAAACCTAAGAAAAAAACACTGTTAGAAATAGAATAAAACTGTAAATCGTTTGATTGATTTCCACTTGATTATGAGACACTTTGTAAGGCTCACACATTTGTGTTAATTGATGATAATGCCAAGTGTTCGAGAGATAGGTATCTCTAAAATATAAGCATCAAATCTAAATAAATTGCGATTAACAGCCAATTTGCAAAGCCTGGGTAAATTAAAAACGGGCAACATAATTTTCCACAAACCTCTTGAGCATCAAGTTCTTGGCGAAGTCGTAGAGCTCGAGGTCTAACGCGTTGAGCCGTCGGACGCGGGCAACCTGCGCGGGGGAGAGCGCCGCCAGCGTGGCCGCTGACACGGTCGCGTTGTGCTGAGCGAATGGCACCGCGAAACGCAGATTGAACGTCTCCTCGAACACGTATTGAGATATCTATGACAACAATTGAACAATGTAAGACGAATTTAACAAACACATCGCTTTTTATGCAAATATCAGCTCGCAGCAACTCAAGCCCCTTAGCTTTCCTTAACCCTTAAATGCGCACTATTGTATAATAAAAATACAAATTTGGTTTTTAATATTATCTTTCCCTTTATATATAATACCGATATTGCATTAAATGGTTCTTTGGGAAGGTTTGAAAACATCACGCATTTAAGGGTTAAAAGAGTTGTAGAGTATTTCATATTTAGAGATTTTATCTGCTAACTGAGATCCGACATATGTAGAACATGACAAATTCAACGAAATACCAAATTTTTAGTCCTTTGATAGTTGTCCATTTTGTGTATAAATTCTTTGACATTCAGGGTCTCAGGGGTGGCATATCATTGTAGATTAACTACAAGTTTGTTGTACAACTGTACGAGTAATACCTGAGACAGGCAAGTTTAATATTTGTTCTCATTTGTTAGAGCCATGTGTGGCGCCAGCACGTCACGACAAACGCGTTACCGCCAACTGTTTGTGTACAGACTTACGACTGACATGTGGGATTGACTACATAGCTGCTGCGACACTATAAGGATTGTAATAAATCATTTTTGGAGATCTTTTTGACCGACTTCTCAAAAGAAGGTGGTACTCAATTCGTCTGTACGGTTTTTTTTATTTTTTTTATGTGTGTTACGGCATAACTCCGCCGCTAGTGGACGGATTTTGATAATTCTTTTTTTATCCGAAAGGTAGTGCTTGTTTTTCCTTTATTATGCAACAAATCACTAATTTTACTTCTTACTAAATATACTATTCCTTTAATTTTGTATGACATATTTCAGTAATTAATTCACATATTGGATCTTAATTAGAACATACTCGAAACCCGACTCTCTCTTAGTAATTGAATTTAAGATGCAACTTACGAGCTTCACATATAATATTGGAGTAGAATGGGGCAATTTGCAGCACGACACATATCGTCTATTGTACGCAAGGTTGCCAGCGTCGCTTGCACGATATCATCAGATTTATTACAATTTCGTAGCTCAGGAAGATAAGATTTGTCATATCGATTTCCGCATAGAGAAGCTTAATATATAAATCGCGTACATAGTAAATGTATAATTTAGCACAGTTAAATTTCTTTAATATTACGTGGGTAGTTATTTTTTTTTTTTTGTTGTTTAGATTATTTTTCACTGGCTGTGGCTGGCGACTTCGTCCGCGTGGAATAAAAAAATATAGCCTATGTTACTCACAGATAAACTACCTTTCTAACGATGAAAGAATTTTTAAAATTGGCCCAGTAGTTTTTACGTGAATCGAATACATACAAAAATACAAGTCTTTCCTCTTTATAATATTAATTAATAATTAATATAGAAGTATAGACATAGATTATACGTGTTTATAACATCTATCTTAAATTTCACAAAATAATATTCCTTTTACACTCAATTCTAACTATGTTGGGAATTTAAACAATTTGAGGTTATATCAATTTACCGCAGAGCTCATCTCATCTGGAGTGTGTAGGCATGCAGCTACCGCCATACAATACCAGCGTACACTACGTTAGCTCTAACAAATTTCGTAGACGGATAAGAATTTCGCTATCTACATTCTAAATTGTCTGACGTCGATTAAATGGTTCGCATATCTTACTCCCGTATGTACGAACATTCTTACGTTAGAAGGAAGAATATATAAAAAAAATCAAAAGTTGTTAATTACAACATTATTTGTCAAATAAACTATCTAAATCTAGATTTTAATGTCTTTAATATAATAGTTCAATATTAAAAATTACTCGAGCAGTTCCAGAAAGAAATCTGTTTAGTGACAATAACAAAAGTTTTTAAAAAGTTACACAATTTGTATGATCTCCATATTTGGAGTTTACTTAACCACTTTTATAAGAGCCATGAAACAAAACAAAGTAACGCCTTTTATAGTTATCACATAAGATTTATCTATGCTTTATATTGCGTATAAACAACTTGTGGCGATTTAATGGCACATATAATAGGGATTATATCAGTGGGGAAGCCAACTGTTGTAGCTGGAGGCAACGCGCCGTCTGCCAGTGGCATTACACACGTACGGACTGTATGTTTTGTGTTTATGTATGTCATAGTAAAACTTTAAATATAGGCGATATATAATATTGAAATACTGTGAATTGATGGATCTTTCATTTGCAATTTCTTTAAGTAATTTTTATACATTTTTTTATAAACAAACGTACAACTAAAACAGTTTACTTGAAATTGAACTCAACTCTCTATTTTGCCCTAATAAAAAATAAAAAACACTTTAATAAACTAATGACGCATTATAGAAGAGATAAACAATACATTTTTTTAAAGGGAGCAAACGAGCGACGAGACCACCGAGGTGGTCAACGACGCCGATGGACATCCGCAACACCAGGGGAACTACAGATACTTTGCCGGTCTTTGAGGAAATGAAAATAAAATATCTAGTGAAAATAAAAACTAGCAATTTTTACATTTCAACAGCGACATATACAATGTACGATAATGTATATTGCAAATGAAACTTATCTGTTCAGGGGTCATTGCACCGAGAGTTCTACACAAGTTAGTGCCTGCACTACAGTCCTCGGACATAGTTTACACAACACCTTATGAACTGAAGGAACGTCGCCATCTAATTGACCGTGTAAACGTTCTGTGAGAACATGTTTAGTGTTAACCATGTTATGTTTCGGTTCGCTAATCTGACATCAATTTAGGATCACTTATGATTGAGCTCGGAAATATTACTAAGTCACATAGCAATAATGTCAAAATTAAAACAGTTACAACTAGCCTTTAGTAGGTGTAGACAGCAAGAATAGAGAAAAGGGTAGAAAAGTACTTAGAAATCGATGATAAGGAGGTATCCTACTACAAGTTTTCTATAGAAACTTCTTCATTAAAAACAAATTATAATGTACCTCAACCAAACTAAATTCTTCTTTTTTTTTTGTAATTTTGTGTTTTGTATTTTTTGTGCTGTGTGATTTTTCCCTTTTTTCTACTGTTCATTTGCGCAATATTATCTTTGTACAATATTTCTATTCGTGAGGATCTGTTATTAATCATCGCTACCTACTTTGTAATAAATACCAATTGGTCTTCCTTGAAAATAAATAAAAAGAGGAGCAGCATTACTTCTACTTCACGTACGTTACGTGGTCGTCGTTTTCACGCAGCACTTACCTTCTGGAACTCCGTGAGACCGAAGTACGACATCGCGGCGAGGTTCCTCTTGGCTGACGCGAGCAGCACTCGGTCAGAATCTGTGCTGCGGTGTCGCAGTGTACCGTTGTAGCAGCCCACCAGCGCGAGGTCGGCCAGCATACGCGTCTGACGATTGTTGGCCAAGTTCCAGGGGCAGGCCGCAAACTCTTCTAAGGTCACTCCACGCCATGACTCTCCAGTGTAACAGGGAGGCACCTCTGATGCTATAGTAAAGAGTAAAAAGGATAGTGAGGTTTGATTTTATAGTTCATCTTTATGCAATCCTAGTCTTCGAGCAATAAATCGTACTGTAGTTACTTTCTCCTCCTAGTTGTACAAAATACGTAAAAATAGTTTTTACGTATTCAAAAGGTTAGAGAGTTTCAATTTTAAATCAATGCTAGGGATTCGTAAAATTCAGTTAGCGCTCGGCACGTTAATAGGAAATAGGTCGCTATAAATCCGGAAACTGTTATTTGAAACAATAATAGCAGCATGGCTAAGTGTAAAGCCAATAAAGTTTAAGCTATTACTTTTTGATCATTTTAGATTTCACGACCAACATCCTAGCACCAAAGTTACCTACAACCAATAACATTATATAGCAGACAAAAATAAGCTATAAGGTATACAAGAAAATATCAAATCTAACCACGTTTTTGATTATCATATCACAAACATTGCAAAAACGTACATATTAATAATAACTTTGATACAAAACAAACCAAGCCGTGTTTCACTGCTTGGTAATAAACAGAAACAAACATCGTCAGCGCAATGAATAATGAAATCATACAAGTAATACAGAAATCTAAACACAATAATACTTGTCATGGGAAATGGAACGTTGCTTCTATAGGATAAAATACATTTTCGTGTGTTCCTTGTTGGATTTCATTTTCGCAGTCAATTTAATGAAGCGGGTAGTTGCATTAATTTGTGTGAGCGGTGATCGCGCGTACTGCGAAGTGCTTTCTCCAACACGACGACGCAACAATTAATTAACTTTTAATTCTGTTAACAACAACACTTAACAAACGCACAACGGTTTTGTTTTTAATAATTAAATATGACGTTTATTCTGTTTAACGCTCGTGGGAATTAATTTAGTAGTTAACTTGTAAATCTAAGGATATCAAAATCAAATTCTAAAAGCAAAGCCATCGAGGTGTTATCATTTTCTAATCTGTATTTACATTTGTTGACTTTTCAGTTCAATAAACTCACAGCCAATGTCTTCTGAGACAAATTATTTTTAGTATCAGAGTATTACTTACAAAAACTCCTTACTATAGACGGATGGATGCTCAGACGAAAGGCTCTTACTAAACAATAGCAAAACTTACACAAAACTTGTTATATTGCCCCGATATTTCACCTACACCCACTCAGATATATTGAAAACAGTAAAGTTTGCGTTAACATCAAGATAATATTTACCTGTAGCCGTCCGACCTTGACACCAGTGGCGGGAGCCTTTCCACGTGGCGCCGCGCTTCACGTGCCGATACTCCGACAAGTACCTGCGCCAAAATCCTCTGTCTTATTCATCGCTTATACGCCTCTTATAATAATAAACAACGCCCCTTAACTTCCACAGCGTTGTTGTTTTGATAAACGAGACCATATGGCGCTAACTCCGATGAGAAATTTATCTTGTTAGGAAAATACATTTCTGGCGTATTAATCATTGGATAATGAAATGCTGCGCTAAATATAGAATGATTGTTTCTGCGAATAATAACCAGGGCCAGGGTTAAGTGTAAATCACGATAACTGTAGTATAGGTTATGTTAATGCAACAAAAAGTATTTTACCATAATAAGCTCTTAAATAAATGTAAAGATGTCGGTAAAAGTTTACTATCATATGGTTTGGCAGCTACGACTGTCTCTGACGCTCGTCTATCAAATTTCCTGGCAATTTCCGTAATATTACGGCAACAGGAGATATGTGAGATATTTTCAGTGCGCCAATATTCCTGCTGAATTTGTTAACAATTCACTATCAATTCCATTCATAAGTTATTCTAGAACAGCTGAATCGTTTACACCTAAAGTTAATTTGATTGTAATCGCGCCAGATTTGTTTTGTTCAGTTAACACATCTATTGTAATGACCGCCACTATAAATTCTTTTTCTTCTTAACTTATTGTCATGCATAACTGTGAGGTGAAAGTCCTCGCTAGAGCCTCCTTATCCCATTTATTTAAAACAACTGATGACTGTACAAACATACTAAGGTTCGCCATTAACATCATCATCAGCATGTAACTGCACAAGTTGCCTTATCCTCGGCAGTATCCTTAGATAGCTATATTTACATACCTGGCCACAGGTTCCCGTAGCAGTGTAATATAGAAATATCTCCTGTGCACCGCGGAGCCCTCGTGCCGGTCCAGCTCTCCGCCTACACAAGCCGTCAGCTCTGTGAAGTCAGCGTGGAGACCGCATCTGTTGGCAAAAATTATTTACTTTAATATCAACCAAGCGCTCCTAGAATGTATAAACCAGTGTCATCAAGTCACCTTTCTATAGATAAGGATAGCAAGGGAATTCTTCAAGTGATTCGCCATTAAACGTCTGTTGGACGTAAGCCTTCCGTTTCAAGTCGTGAACCTTTAATGGTTGATGAATATGATAGAAAAAATCATTTGTTACGTTGTGTTTTAGAACTGTGTGTATTTAACTGATACTAGCGTATTTTTTCGTCATTTACTTCTCACATCGTCAGCTTAATGAGGCATGTCGACTAAAGTATGAAGTGACTGAATAAAGCTCTACCTATGACGACGCACGGACAGAATGTCGTGTTAATTGTTTTGATTAATATCGAGAGGGTGGACGTCGTTAACCAGAAATGGTCATTTGACTGGCGTGGTATGTTCTGGACGTGTCAATGCCACTAGATTTATGTGATGTACTGGATTTATGTATGTAGCAACATTCATTTTCATTAAATTGAAGCTAGTCTTTAGTTATTCTACAAAAATAAAGAGATGCACATAAATATATGCTAAGATAAATACACGCAATCTTGAATCAGAATAGCAGAAGTCAGGGTTATTGAGATCAAACAGGTTTTACATCTCAAAAATTATGGAATTCAATCGAATAACATTTATAGATCTTTTAATAGATTTTAAATAGTACATTTTTAGAAGACAAGATTAAAAAAAATCCCAAAATTCCTTTCCGTTATCCAATCTGTCTAAAATGTAACAAAAATTAAACCAACTTTTTATAAATAATATTAAAAAACAACAAATAATCGACATTAAATCAAGCATTTGCATCTTTATGTGTCAATAAATGATCGAATGAGACACACGAAGAGCGTCTAACCGGATTGCAAAACTGGCTTTGTATTTTGCATGCATTTGCAATAAATAAGATTGAGATTTCCTTATTCGGTACAAGTTTGCCTTCAGACAGCCTGGCGGCGAACGTGGGCGTGGGCTACGTGTTACGTGATCTTTGATACTACACTAGAGGTCGCGTGTATCATCACGTCGCTGGCATACAGCCATACATTCACATACATATGTATATTTTTATACATTCACAAACAAACGCAATTGATAGATTAAGGCTAACATGATTAACAATGAAATGATTGCTTTTGCCTTGTTATGATATCCATACTAGCTTTCGCCCGCGATTCCGTCTGCGTGGAATTAAAAAAAAATTAGTAGCCTATGTGTTCTTCCAGACTATCCTCTACATCAATACCAATTTTCATCGGTATCTGTTCAGCCGTTTAGGCTTCAAACTCTAAGAAACATCCATCCATCCATCTAAACTTTCGCATTTATCGTATTAGTATGATAGTACTCTTAATTCATTGAAAATGAATTTACATCGATTTTTCTTTGAAAACATTGTATACATTCGTACTTACAATGTTAAATATGAATCTAATGTATTAACCTTTAATATATTACAATTTTATAACAGAATCCTATCGCAAGCAGCAATAAATCAGGTATTACCACAAAAATGAGACTCGCAGTCACTGAAATGTCTTTACATTATATTATTTTTGTACCTAATAAAAATCTTCAAAGCAAACACAAACAAAAACATCATTTTCATCTTTCTAAAGGGGAATAAAAAAGATTTATTTTAAAAACTTTGGCTTAATGCCACCATTTGTAGTAAATATTGCAATATTTCACAGCCGGTGGGTCATTTAACCGTCGATATGGCATTGACATTGTCGAATGTTGCCCGACAATAATTACTTTCCGATATACGTTTTGCGTTCGGAAGTTAATGGCCTAAGGCATTCAGACTACAATCCAGACCTGCCAGTAAAATATTCATAATAATTTTTGCCTTGGAAACTATAACAGACCTCGTTTTAATTAACAAGTTCTAAATAAGGCTATATTGCGCTTGTGTGCGATATTCTTCAAAATGTCAGTTACAACGAAGACCAAAGAAGTTTATTTATTATTTATTCTCTGTATTGTGCCATCACATACTCTATCCCGTAATAAAACTACATAGAATAATTTAAAATAAACAAGTCTAAAATACTTTTTGCATGTAAAGTTAACAAACTGGAAAGACATCTTGCAGTTCGACCATACATTTACATTTAGTCACAAGTTTAGGCATTCAAATATAACAGCATGTTTAGATTACCATTATCCTAACTGCAGTTACTCTGATACAAGGCAAGGGTATAAGTTATGCGATACTTACATGAGTGCTTGCTATTCGGCTACACTTGTAATCGTTAGCGATAACAGCGAATATTCTGGTGCCTAGTGCCTAGTGCTTGGCAGAGCGCCATCCGCAGACGTGGGTGCAGTTCGTTAACCGCATGGCTCATAGAAAATCATCTCTCGTTAATTATATCACTTGTTATTCAGATTATTTAAAGGTCATGGTTGCGGACCGCGGTCCAAGAAGGTTGTCAATAAAACTATGGTCATATAGAACATAGAATATTGAAATTTGATCTTAAAAACCCATGTATTGTAGTTATTAAGAGATAATACTAACTAATCATCATATACTTAAACATCGTGATGCAACCTGCACATATCGGCAAAGAAATTAAAAGATATATATGAAGTCAACCAACCCGCACTGGGCCAGCGTGGTTGACTATGGCCTAGTCAGCCCTAACTTAGAGTAGGCTCCGAGCGTCTTAGTGGGGATTGGTAAGCTGGTGATAATTATATACTTTGGTAGTTATTCTGTTATCAAGACAACAAACACTTGTATTTTTTAAGATCAACAATAAAGCTAGAATTCTCTCAAGTTGTAGTTTATTCTGAAATAATAGTATAAATAAGAAAGTGTAGTAGAAACAACTTGTCTAGATTGTAGCGAGTGTGCCAAATCGTATATTCGAGTGGATCTTGATAATCCGGTCAGCCGAGCTTTATTGCGCCGATCGGGCGTTGTTTATTATGAGCGGCGCGAGTGGGCCGGCCCATTGAGTGTCGTATCTTCCATGTGCACTCGTGACTCCAAACAGGGTCGAATCGATACGTATAAGATCACTCCGATATCTGTCGACACGTTAAATAAATGCTCTTACAAGATAACCACGTTATCCAAGTACAAAACTAACGCAATAAAATTATCCTTGCAATGTAATTTATTACGATTGAATCTTGTATTTCGAGTCGTTCGAGATTGTAATCTCTACATGCTGTATGTTAAACTTATTAGATACACACTTAAGATTGGATATAATATGTGAATTGAATGCACAGGGAATAAGCAATTAAACCTTAACAAAGTGCTTCTCTAGAACTTTAGACACATTTTTAATAATCTGTCATCGTTGTTTTCAACACACCATTGTATTGTATTTGAAATGATGAATTGATCCGATGTCAATAACATTCGGTCTCAGAAAAGGAAGTGATTGAGTACTCATACCGCCGGCTTCGTGCATGCAAGGCGAATACATTGTGCTTGACGATGCGGGAAATTAAGCAAATGTTTCTACATATTTGTAAGTCAAAGTAACGAATCATGTCATGAAAACAATGGCAATTACCCATACATCAATTTTACACAAATAAAGGAGAGCAATTGATAAAAAAAATCTTTACAATCCTACAAAATAATAATCTCTTATTACCCGAGAACACAAACACATCAACCGAAGAATTGCCTCTTTTGATATAACACTGCAATTATTTACCTTACAAGAAAATGTGCTCAAAAGCAACCCCTTTATCCCCTTCCCCTATTCTTGCACGCTGTATCGAACTATAACAAGCGCTTTCTCGTAACACCCGGCCTTTAACTTTACACTTTTATTCACTTGAATAGACTTGACCTCTTTTGTAATAATAGAAGTTAGAAAATTATTAATATCATCATCATCAACTTGCCCTTATCCCTTATGGAGGGTCGGCACAGTATGTGCTACTCTTCCATACATCTCTATCAGCCGTCATATCTGAATCCACTCCTTTCTTAAGCATATCCTCTTTCACACAATCCATCCATACTTTCTTCGGTCTTCCTCTTCCTTTGTAGCCATCCACATTCATTTTTAACACTTTCTGGTTTATGTCCCCATCGTCTCGTCGCATAACATGTCCATACCACGCTAACCTTTTGCTTCTCAATTTCTCCACCACTGGCGCTACTTTCAAACTTCCTCTAATATACACATTCTTAACTTTATCCATTCTTGTCACACCACACATCCATCTTAACATACGCATCTCAGCCACATGCAAAAAAAATTATTAATACGTAGAGAATAATTGATTCCAGTTACAGTTTGCAATTTTGTTTATAACATTAATACAAAAGAAGAATACAACATCTTAAAGTTGATATGGATATAACTTGCCAGTAACCATTTATTTAGTAATTGTATACGAAAAAAATATCAACCGACATTGGAATAGGATCAAGGAAATTTCATCGAGCGTAAAAGTAACACTCCCTAGCGGCCGGAATGAGAAAAAGCCAGGAAACGGCCGGATACTGTACCAAATAAATATAAATCAGATTCCTCTCATTTAAATAAGAAAAGAAAACCCTTTCCGACCCGAGCTGTACACAATACACATGAATGCTAAAGCTATACAGATTTAAGACTTTATTGTACAAGTGTGCATAAATTCAGTTATGACGGAGTGTTTGGGTGGTCAAAACTGACAAACCAAATGAAGCATATAACCGCAAGCCGTACAACTTAAAGTGTTCTTAGTTAATTTATGCGATACAATACATTTATAAATAAGTTTAAAGATAACGGAATGTAACAGAACATTAATAACAGAGTTCAAGTTTATTTAGTTTTAATGAATATTTCCTACATGTTTGTTAACCATCGATAAATCATTACTGTCTAATGCTAAAATACTCAGAATGTTTTTATCCAGATAGACAAGTTTTTAAATAGCAATCAATCAAGTTTGTAGCAATATTAAAAATGATGTATGATTTAAAAAGAAACTGATTTCGAAAGTTAGATATTATCAGGAATTATAGAAAGTAAAAGTAAAAGTAGAAATCGATTTCCTTTGAAAAATAAATAAAAATTGCTGTAAATGTCACCCAATGTATGTCACAATAACGAAGGCTTACGCCATTAATTTTAAAAAGTTCCCAGTCGATATCAACTTTCATTTAGCGCCTAGATATCTCTGATAATTGGCACAAAGTCTATCAATTATTTTCATCGAGTTGTGTTTCTTTTCCGACACATTTTAATTGAATTTTTAAAATTTCCTTGCTTAACACAACATGTAGTACATATGTAGACATGCGTATATTAAATAATTCTTTCACATATTTAAGGGTATTTTGTAGCGCCTAAAAGTATATAACCGCAGCATGGTAAGTGGTAAATAACATTCATAAACTTTCCAGGAGAGTGTTTGTGCCCATTACGAGCTCTTGCCGTTGACGGGGATAAAACTAACGTTAAACTATTTCTAAACGCAACACCTTTACGCTCTCCTAATGCATGAATGCGTCAATAGTTACGGAAATAATTTTAAATACGACTCCATAAAATATAAAACAATATCCACTATAAAAACTGATTTTTATTCTATTTCAAATAGTACTATTTTAAACTCACCATTCCTTCGAAAAAAGACGCAAAAACCGTTGGAAACCTTTGACACTTTTTTTTTCCTAACTGAATTTATAAGGACTTTTTAGCGTTCAATTATAATGGTGTTCTAAGTATTCCTAAAATTATTCAGCTCTATTCAAATATTGTATCTTTACCCCTTAATTATGATTATATTGACAAGGCTATTTATATTAAAACATTATCAACCAATCACTGATATTCGTATATGTTTACATTACTTAACAGAATAATGTTAAGCTTACGTGAAGCGTAACATCTCATTCTTAGCATTTAAAAATAATTTCTGCATTCGCAGCAATACGTCGATACATTCACGATATATTGGCATGTTAAAAAAATCTCACAAAATAACGCCCCATTAAGTTTTATAACATTAACAAAATGTCTAAAACATTGACGCCACCGAGCTAGTTCTAAATACCTGTCGATGGAGAAGACAAAAATATCCTACGGGAAGCATACTAGAGTATTTCTGGCGCCGCACGTCGAGCGATATACAAGTACAGTTCGGTGCAAAATGTGTACAGTCTAGGAAATTATTTCCTAACCCAGTGAGCTGTCATTTGACGCTCACAAATTAGAAGAAAACATGTCATGCCACAAACATGTGACATCATAATCTTTTGCTTTACGATATTTGGTAATAGTAATAGTGAATCGTATTCCAGTAACACAAGGTCCTCAATAGAAGGTAATTATGGTAATATCTTGTGTGCGCGAGTGTACAGATACAAGCAAAAGGAAACGTTCATTTCATCTCCGGCTATTCGGTACAAATGATCGCCAACAGAACAGGCCATTAGCTAACCGCTAATTGCATTATTAACATTCGCTATCAAGGAATCGAAAGTGACATTTATAGACTAGTTAATAAACGTTTTACTCAATATACTGTTTTTATATTCAGTGTTATAAATATTTATAAACAAGACTAGTACTCTAACTATAAATGTCACGACATATATACATATTGAAGGACCTTTTTCCCGATGATTATGTTTGTTTTGCTCGACCTAGCAATCAACTTAAGGCATTTATTTCTACGAAATCGGTGTACAGAATGTCACATTGGTCTAATGTATTGGTTGTTTTTATGTTGTAAAAAGCTGGTATTTGCTACTTGTATGTGAGAATCCAACATTGCGTGACTGTCCGTCCGTACAATAGAAATGACTGCAATAACGTAATGACCGTGTCGTTTCCTCGTCAATAATGATGTCATTAACATGTTTAATTGGATAAAATTAGTACGTTTACTCCTTACAGCGTTTTAATCACTTTAAATATGCATTAGAATATGTTAAATTTGCAGTTATATCTGGTTGTAGTTTTAGTTTTTGTTGCATCTAATTGCAATTAGTACAATGAACGTGTTTTAGTATTGTCTCATTAAATAGAGCAGGCGCGCAAGGGGCATGCATTTAATTAAATACCATCAACACTTCAATAAGAAATAGAACAAGCCACGAACCACAAGAATTAGTGAAGCCAGCACAATAAAATCGTCCGAATTGTATTCAAAGTTAGATTTAAAACTTAAAAAGTAGTTGTTTAATACGGAGAGCGGGACCACAAAAGAAACACTTGATTATACTTTGCACTACTATATTTGAACATTCACATACAGATCAATTCAGTGACATTTCAGAACAAATTGCCACCGACATATAAAAAACGAATAACTCCATCTATTGATTTACAGCTTAAACATAAACCGCCCACCAAGGACACACTCTGTCCTTCATTAAACATTAACTACCTTAGAATTAAACAATAACACATAACATTCTTACTAAACAAAACTTAAACGAAAAAAAGACAATCCGCCCACCATGCAGCAATCTATTTGGTCAGGACACATACTCTACTCATTGGCCTTTTTATTAACCCATTGATTGTCTTGACCAAAACAACTCTAGTAATATTGTCTTTACCAGGATATTTTTTAACAATAGTACCTAGCATCCATTTTGCTGGTGGAACATGATCATCTTTTATTAAAACTATTTCATTAATCTCTGGTTCCTTATTTTTAGTATACCATTTATAACGTTGATTTAGATTAGAAATGTACTCTTGATTCCACCGTTTCCAAAAATAAGAAACCATTTTTTGTATTAACCTCCACCTATCAAGACCTACAACATCACTATGATCTTCGTCAGCTATATTGATTAATGGCTCACCAACCAAAAAATGGCCTGGTGTGAGTGGGAGAGGGTCATTTGGATCACTACTTAATAACGAGAGAGGACGTGAGTTTAAGCACACCTCAATTTGAGTCAATACTGTTGATAATTCCTCGAATGTTAGCAAACTGTCACCAATAGTTTTCTTCAAATGATTTTTAACACTACGCACGCCTGCCTCCCACAATCCACCAAAATTAGGCGCATGTGGAGGGTTGAAATGCCATTCAGTTGATTCTAATGTTAACAATTGAACAATCTCTTGGGGCCAAGATCTTTGGGCACCTTTGAGCATATCAAACAATATCTTATTTGATCCTACAAAATTAGTGGCATTATCGCTATAAAGATCTTTGCAATGACTATGAATCGTCTAAAAGCAGCGATGAACCCTTTAGCTGTCAAATCCGATACTACCTCAAGATGCACTGCGCGTGTGACCATGCATACAAATAAACATATATAACCTTTGTACGCCTTAGAACCTCTTCCTGGTGAAAACCGAACATTAATAGGACCCGCGTAATCTACGCCGGTTGATTTAAACGGCTTACTTGGTTTGAGTCGTACATCAGGAATCTGGCCCATCAATTGAGTTCTGTTAACAGATGAATACCTTTTACAATTGACACAATTATGATAATACTTCTTGACTTGAGCTCTAGCATTAATTATGAAGTATGTATATCTAAGATGATTTAACATGATCTGTGGACCGCCGTGGAGCGTTTTCAAATGAGTATCTCGAATGACTAACAAAGTAAGATGATTATTAGCAGGCAGTATGATTGGATGTTTTCTATCATACCTTATTTCGGCTCTCTCCAAACGTCCGCCCACCCTCAACGTCCCTATGGAATCTATTATGGGACAAAGTGTATGTAGTATACTCCGTTTCAACACACAACCACGCGATTTGATAGCATCGATCTCTTCTTTAAAATTCCTAGATTGTACTTCGCCGACCAATTTCAATAATGTGTCATTCATCTCTTGAACTGAAATAGAACCTGTATTCTTCTGATAATTCCTTTGAGAGATTCTGTATTGCAACCAACGTCTGCAATATGATAAAACTTTAAGCATTCTTGTAAGTGATGAAAATCTTTCTATCAATCCTTCAGAATCTTTTTCTTTCATAACATTCGCTAACAGACAGACCTCCTTACTTGCTTTTTCTTCTAAATTTGTTTGCTTAAAAACTCCTTTGTTGTATTTGATTTCTTTGTCACCTAACCACTTTGGACCCTTCTTCCATAATTCTAAAGTTATTAATTCTTTTGCCTTAATACCTTTTGATGCACAATCAGCAGGATTCTCCTCAGATCGTACATGTGACCACTGATTGTTGTCCATTATGGTGAGTATCTCTGAAACACGATTAGCGACGAAAGTCTTCCACTTACTTGGATGGCTGCTTAACCACGCGATGACAACTGATGAGTCCGTCCAAGCATGCACGTTCTCCTTTGGGACCTGTAACACTTGAGATACATCAAACAGAAGCTTAGCAAGCAACACGGCTCCACATAGCTCTAGACGTGGGATAGATACTTGCTTAACTGGAGCCACCTTCGTTTTAGAACGAAGTAGGTTGATTGTTACCTGTCCTTGGTCATCTATCACTCGTGCATATACCACGGCAGCATAAGCTATATTTGAAGCGTCGCAGAAGCCTTGAAGCTCCAAGCGTTGATTGTTTACACTACTTCCAATCCACCTAGGAATGCGGAATTCTGAAAGTGTATACAGCTCTTGACGATATGTGATCCACTCCTTTAACATGATTTCAGGCAGTTCTTGATCCCATTCGATTCCAGCCAGCCACAACTTTTGTATAAAAGCTTTGGCTGTGGTGATAGTGGGGGCCACCCACCCTAACGGATCAAACAACATTGCTATATCTGAAAGCACCTTGCGTTTAGTTACAGGAGTTGATAATGTAGGCAACTTGACCACATATTCAAACATGTCTTCACATCTGTTCCAAGTGATTCCTAATATTTTCAGCTTCTCATCCAATTTGATAGTTATATAATCTTTGTATTCTTCAATAACCTTAGCGTATTCTTCACTTAATTTTGGATTTCTAGCTAGCTTCTTCTCTAAAGACCTATCCTGAGCTATCTTCATCATCTTACCATATTGACATTCTGGATCTTTAGAGTTGAATGGTAGTCTCACGACATATCTACCATCTTCATTTCTTGTTGTTGTCGAAGCAAAAATCTCTTCACATTTCTTCTCTTCTTCTGTCAACATCTTCTTATTAGTTTCTGGTTCTTGCTCCAACTCCCAAAACTTCTTTAACAAATCTTCTACTCTGATTTGTGTGTGCATACTTATGACTCTTTCTGTTGAGCCTGATTCTGAAGCCATACTTCCTGAAACAATCCAGCCGAGAAGTGTGTCTTGTGCTATTAATCTTCTCGTTGAATTCTTGATAACATCGCCTTTTAAAATCTCACTATAGACTTCGGCTCCGAGTAAAACGTCGATCTTACTCGGTGATAAATATGATGGATCAGCTAGAGGTAACTTTTCTAGCTCGAGCCAGTCAGGTGAATGAATAACCTTAGAAGGAAGAATAGTTGTAAGGGTGCCTAACACATAAGCGTTAACCTTGATGGAATGATACGGAGGATGGCGTGATTTGATATTCAATAATACCATATACTTAACTCTAGTGTGACCATCTCCCACTCCAGACACCAAACCATTGATTGGTTGGCGTTTGAGCCCTAACAACTGGACAGTTTCTTCCGTGATAAAAGACGCTTGCGACCCTTGATCGATAAGCGCTCTGATAACATGACTAACACCATTAACTGACATAGCTCTTACGATTGCGGTTGCTAATAATACTTCACAGGGTGATGATTGTTTCGCAAACGTTGATATGATAGTAGTGCAAAGTATAATCAAGTGTTTCTTTTGTGGTCCCGCTCTCCGTATTAAACATGGTGCCGAAACCCGGGACGATTGAGTGAACTAGTGCAGTGCTTCAGACAGTGATTCCAAGTGAAAGTGATCAGTGACAGTGACTTATAAAAAAAAAGTTAAATACGGAGAGCGGGACCACAAAAGACACACTTGATTATACTTTGCACTACTATATTTGAACATTCACATACAGATCAATTCAGTGACATTTCAGAACAAACTGCCACCGACATATAAAAAACTAATAACTCCATCTATTGATTTACAGCTTAAACATAAACCGCCCACCAAGGACACACTCTGTCCTTCATTAAACATTAACTACCTTAGAATTAAACAATAACACATAACAATCTTACTAAACAAAACTTAAACGAACAAAAGAATATCCGCCCACCATGCAGCAATCTATTTGGTCAGAACACATACTCTACTTATTGGCCTTTTTATTAACCCATTGATTGTCTTGACCAAAATAACTCTAGTAATATTGTCTTTACCGGGATATTTTTTAACAATAGTACCTAGCACCCATTTTGCTGGTGGAACATGATCATCTTTTATCAAAACTATTTCATTAATCTCTGGTTCCTTATTTTTAGTATACCATTTGTAACGTTGATTTAGATTAGAAATGTACTCTTGATTCCACCGTTTCCAAAAATAAGAAACCATTTTTTGTATTAACCTCCACCTATCAAGACCTACAACATCACTATGATCTTCGTCAGCTATATTGATTAATGGCTCACCAACCAAAAAATGGCCTGGTGTGAGTGGGAGAGGGTCATTTGGATCACTACTTAATAAAGAAAGAGGACGTGAGTTTAAACACGCCTCAATTTGAGTCAAAACGGTTGATAATTCCTCGAATGTTAGCAAACTGTCACCAATAGTTTTCTTCAAATGAGTTTTAACACTACGCACGCCTGCCTCCCACAATCCACCAAAATTAGGCGCGTGTGGAGGGTTGAAATGCCATTCAGTTGATTCTAGTGTTAACAATTGAACAACCTCTTCGGGCCAAGATTTTTGGGCACCTTTGAGCATATCAAACAATATCTTATTTGATCCTACAAAATTAGTGGCATTATCGCTATAAAGATCTTTGCAATGACCTCTCCTGGCTATGAATCGTCTAAACGCAGCGATGAACCCTTTAGCTGTCAAATCCGATACTACCTCAAGATGCACTGCGCGTGTGACCATGCATACAAATAAACATATATAACCTTTGTACGCCTTAGCACCTCTTCCTGGTGAAAACCGAACATTAATAGGACCCGCGTAATCTACGCCGGTTGATTTAAACGGCTTACTTGGCTTGAGTCGCACGTCAGGAATCTGTCCCATCAATTGAGTTCTGTTAACAGATGAATATCTTTTACACTTGACACAATTGTGATAATACTTCTTGACTTGAGCTCTAGCATTAATGATGAAGTATGTATATCTAAGATGATTTAACATGATCTGTGGACCGCCGTGGAGCGTTTTCAAATGAGTATCTCTAATGATTAACAAAGTAAGATGATTATTAGCAGGCAGTATGATTGGATGTTTTCTATCATACCTTATTTCGGCTCTCTCCAAACGTCCGCCCACCCTCAATGTCCCTATGGAATCTGTTATAGGGCAAAGTGTATGTAGTATACTCCGTTTCAACACACAACCAAGCGATTTGATAGCATCGATCTCTTCCATAAAATTCTTAGCTTGTACTTCGCCGACCAACTTTAATAATGTATCATTCATCTCTTGAACTGAAATAGAACCTGTATTCTTCTGATGATTCCTTTGAGAGATTCTGTATTGCAACCAACGTCTACAATATGATAAAACTTTAAGAATTCTTGTAAGTGATGAAAATCTTTCTATCAATCCTTCAGAATCTTTTTCTTTCAAAACATTCGCTAACAGACAGACCTCATTACTTGCTTTTTCTTCTAAATTTGTTTGCTTAAAAACTCCTTTGTTGTATTTGATTTCTTTGTCACCTAACCACTTTGGACCCTTCTTCCATAATTCTAAAGTTATTAATTCTTTTGCCTTAATACCTTTTGATGCACAATCAGCAGGATTCTCCTCAGATCGTACATGTGACCACTGATTGTTGTCCATTATGGTGAGTATCTCTGATACACGATTAGCGACGAAAGTCTTCCACTTACTTGGATGGCTGCTTAACCACGCGATGACAACTGATGAGTCCGTCCAAGCATGCACGTTCTCCTTTGGGACCTGTAACACTTGAGATACATCAAACAGAAGCTTAGCAAGCAACACGGCTCCACATAGCTCTAGACGTGGGATAGATACTTGCTTAATACGGAGAGCGGGACCACAAAAGAAACACTTGATTATACTTTGCACTACTATATTTGAACATTCACATACAGATCAATTCAGTGACATTTCAGAACAAACTGCCACCGACATATAAAAAACTAATAACTCCATCTATTGATTTACAGCTTAAACATAAACCGCCCACCAAGGACACACACTGTCCTTCATTAAACATTAACTACCTTAGAATTAAACAATAACACATAACATTCTTACTAAACAAAACTTAAACGAACAAGACACTCCGCCCACCATGCAGCAATCTATTTGGTCAGTACACATACTCTACTCATTGGCCTTTTTATTAACCCATTGATTGTCTTGACCAAAACAACTCTAGTAATATTGTCTTTACCAGGATATTTTTTAACAATAGTACCTAGCACCCATTTTGCTGGTGGAACATGATCATCTTTTATCAAAACTATTTCATTAATCTCTGGTTCCTTATTTTTAGTATACCATTTATAACGTTGATTTAGATTAGAAATATACTCTTGATTCCACCGTTTCCAAAAATAAGAAACCATTTTTTGTATTAACCTCCACCTATCAAGACCTACAACATCACTATGATCTTCGTCAGCTATATTGATTAATGGTTCACCAACCAAAAAATGGCCTGGTGTGAGTGGGAGTGGGTCATTTGGATCACTACTTAATAAAGAAAGAGGACGTGAGTTTAAACACGCCTCAATTTGAGTCAAAACGGTTGATAATTCCTCGAAGGTTAGCAAACTGTCACCAATAGTTTTCTTCAAATGAGTTTTAACACTACGCACCCCTGCCTCCCACAATCCACCAAAATTAGGCGCGTGTGGAGGGTTGAAATGCCATTCAGTTGATTCTAATGTTAACAATTGAACAATCTCTTGAGGCCAAGATTTTTGGGTACCTTTGAGCATATTAAACAATATCTTATTTGATCCTACAAAATTAGTGGCATTATCGCTATAAAGATCTTTGCAATGACTATGAATCGTCTAAAAGCAGCGATGAACCCTTTAGCTGTCAAATCCGATACTACCTCAAGATGCACTGCGCGTGTGACCATGCATACAAATAAACATATATAACCTTTGTACGCCTTAGCACCTCTTCCTGGTGAAAACCGAACATTAATAGGACCCGCGTAATCTACGCCGGTTGATCTAAACGGCTTACTTGGTTTGAGTCGTACATCAGGAATCTGGCCCATCAATTGAGTTCTGTTAACAGATGAATACCTTTTACAATTGACACAATTATGATAATACTTCTTGACTTGAGCTCTAGCATTAATTATGAAGTATGTATATCTAAGATGATTTAACATGATCTGTGGACCGCCGTGGAGCGTTTTCAAATGAGTATCTCGAATGACTAACAAAGTAAGATGATTATTAGCAGGCAGTATGATTGGATGTTTTCTATCATACCTTATTTCGGCTCTCTCCAAACGTCCGCCCACCCTCAACGTCCCTATGGAATCTATTATGGGACAAAGTGTATGTAGTATACTCCGTTTCAACACACAACCACGCGATTTGATAGCATCGATCTCTTCCATAAAATTCCTAGCTTGTACTTCGCCGACCAATTTCAATAATGTGTCATTCATCTCTTGAACTGAAATAGAACCTGTATTCTTCTGATAATTCCTTTGAGAGATTCTGTATTGCAACCAACGTCTGCAATATGATAAAACTTTAAGCATTCTTGTAAGTGATGAAAATCTTTCTATCAATCCTTCAGAATCTTTTTCTTTCATAACATTCGCTAACAGACAGACCTCCTTACTTGCTTTTCTTCTAAATTTGTTTGCTTAAAAACTCCTTTGTTGTATTTGATTTCTTTGTCACCTAACCACTTTGGACCCTTCTTCCATAATTCTAAAGTTATTAATTCTTTTGCCTTAATACCTTTTGATGCACAATCAGGCAGGATTCTCCTCAGATCGTACATGTGACCACTGATTGTTGTCCATTATGTTGAGTATCTCTGATACACGATTAGCGACGAAAGTCTTCCACTTACTTGGATGGCTGCTTAACCACGATATGACAACTGATGAGTCCGTCCAAGCATGCACGTTCTCCTTTGGGACCTGTAACACTTGTGATACATCAAACAGAAGCTTAGCAAGCAACACGGCTCCACATAGCTCTAGACGTGGGATAGATACTTGCTTAACTGGAGCCACCTTCGTTTTAGAACGAAGTAGGTTGATTGTTACCTGTCCTTGGTCATCTATCACTCGTGCATACACCACGGCAGCATAAGCTATATTTGAAGCGTCGCAGAAGCCTTGAAGCTCCAAGCGTTGATTGTTTACACTACTTCCAATCCACCTAGGAATGCGGAATTCTGAAAGTGTATAAAGCTCTTGACGATATGTGATCCACTCCTTTAACATGATTTCAGGCAGTTCTTGATCCCATTCGATTCCAGCCAGCCACAACTTTTGTATAAAAGCTTTGGCTGTGGTGATAGTGGGGGCCACCCACCCTAACGGATCAAACAACATTGCTATATCTGAAAGCACCTTGCGTTTAGTTACAGGAGTTGATAATGTAGGCAACTTGACCACATATTCAAACATGTCTTCACATCTGTTCCAAGTGATTCCTAATATTTTCAGCGTCTCATCCAATTTGATAGTTATATAATCTTTGTCTTCTTCACTTAATTTTGGATTTCTAGCTAGCTTCTTCTCTAAAGACCTATCCTGAGCTATCTTCATCATCTTACCATATTGCCATTCTGGATCTTTAGAGTTGAATGGTAGTCTCACAACATATCTACCATCTTCATTTCTTGTTGTTGTCGAAGCAAAAATCTCTTCACATTTCTTCTCTTCGTCTGTCAACATCTTCTGATTAGTTTCTGTTTCTTGCTCCAACTCCCAAAACTTCTTTAACAAATCTTCTACTCGGATTTGTGTGTGCATACTTATGACTCTTTGTGTTGAGCCTGATTCTGAAATCATACTTCCTGAAACAATCCAGCCGAGAAGTGTGTCTTGTGCTATTAATCTTCTCGTTGAATTCTTGATAACATCGCCTTTTAAAATCTCACTATAGACTTCGGCTCCGAGTAAAACGTCGATCTTACTCGGTGATAAATATGATGGATCAGCTAGAGGTAACTTTTCTAGCTCGAGCCAGTCAGGTGAATGAATAACCTTAGAAGGAAGAATAGTTGTAAGGGTGCCTAACACATAAGCGTTAACCTTGATGGAATGATACGGAGGATGGCGTGATTTGATATTCAATAATACCATATACTTAACTCTAGTGTGACCATCTCCCACTCCAGACACCAAACCATTGATTGGTTGGCGTTTGAGCCCTAACAACTGGACAGTTTCTTCCGTGATAAAGACGCTTGCGACCCTTGATCGATAAGCGCTCTGATAACATGACTAACACCATTAACTGACATAGCCCTAACGATTGCGGTTGCTAATAATACTTCACAGGGTGATGATTGTTTCGCAAACGTTGATATGATAGTAGTGCTCTCCTTGGATTGAGTGTTTATTTTTTCTGTGGTTTCCTGCGCCTCCTTCTCTCGTTCTCGTTCTAGATGCAGCATGGAGTGATGACGACGACCACATCTACGGCAGCTGTTTGATTGGTGACATTTACTCACAGCATGATTCGGTGCAAGACAGTTGAAACAAAGACCTTTATCTCTCACATGTTCATACCTTTCGTAAGGTGATAAGTTTGAAAACTTCTTGCACTGATAAAGATAATGTTCACCATGACACATCCCGCAATTGATAGTTTTCTTATTTTCTATTGCATGAAATGTCTTTGCTCTGAATGTAGTCTGCATTGGTTTTACTCCTTCTAGCATCTCCATTGTTCTATATCTTGTCTCCAAAAAGTCCTTCAGTTGATCCCAAGTTGGTAGCTCATCCATACTAATCTGACTTAAATGAAGTTCCCACTGCTTACGGCTTTCCTGATCCAATTTAGTAATAACAACATAGTTGATAATAGTATCCCACGATGAAATATCTATTTTCAAATTCTTAAATGACTTCATACATGCTGATGTTGTATCCAATAATTGTTTGATAGCAGTAGATGATTCTGTGATAGTTTTTTGTGAAAACAGTGTCTTTAGCACCTCATTCGTATTGAAGCGCTTGTTATTATATCTCCTTAGTAGCTGCAGCCAAGCCTCATTGTAATTAGCCTCGGTGATAGTAAGATTCTTCAAAACTTGCTCAGCTTCGCCACGGAGACAACTCTTGAGATAATGCATCTTCTGAACTAGCGTTAGCCTTTCATTATTATGGATTAATGATACGAACAAATCATGAAAAGACTGCCATTCCTCGTATCCGGACGTAAATGTCGGCAAGTTGATTTGCGGAAGCCTCACTTCACAACTTGGCGAACTTGATGTTACATTTGTGCTAGGAATGGTAGCTGATGTTGATGGTTGAGAGAAACCTTTTAAATCTTCCTTCATTTTCGAATGATAGTCCGTATACAATTCTTCCACTTGATCATATAAGTCTTCCTTAAAATACGCTAATTTCGCTTGTTCAGCCTTATCTATATTACTTGTAATTTGATCATGATTATCCTGAAATTTTTGCCAATATTTATTCAAAGTTTCTAAACGTGTTTCAATGTACGATGAAGTTATTCTCGCCTTCGGAGACTTAGAATAATTGTTGCTAGCCTTGTTTATTAATTTTGATAATTCTTCTTGGTTATTTATCAGTGATGCCATTTTTCAAAGTCTTTAATTAAAGATAAATAACGATAAAATAATTCTAAGTCGATAATCAATAATATCACTAAGTTCATACACTACACGCAACACATGAAATTGTCGAATTGTCCAAAGTCCCACTTTTACTGCAACATAAGTCTTTGACAACTCACGTGACACATTTACACAAGTCCATACGAAGCACTGTTTCCATAGAGTCACAACACAACATCACAACACTGTTCACTTTAACTTTTTTTTATAAGTCACTGTCACTGATCACTTTCACTTGGAATCACTGTCTGAAGCACTGCACTAGTTCACTCAATCGTCCCGGGTTTCGGCACCATGTTTAATACGGAGAGCGGGACCACAAAAGAAACACTTGATTATACTTTGCACTACTATATTTGAACATTCACATACAGATCAATTCAGTGACATTTCAGAACAAATTGCCACCGACATATAAAAAACGAATAACTCCATCTATTGATTTACAGCTTAAAAAGTAGTTTAAAAATATAGTGCCTAACGATGTAGTCAAATGTAAATTAAATATCATACGGGATAAATTTATTGTGATGTGACGATTAATTTAAAAAAAAAAGTCGGACGCTGATCTGAAACGCGTGAATTAAAAAAAAACTCAATAATGACAAACAAAAGAGACTTCTAGATGTCGACAAGAAACATACGACTTAGTACAAACTACCTGGGAATAGAACCTCTAAATTAAAACTCGATAATTGGAAGCCTTTGAGGTAAAACCATATTGTAAACAACAAATTAAAAGTCGATGTTTACCTTTCCGTATCAATCACTATGAAACATTACCACGAAATAAGCGACAAAAAACGAAACAAGAGTTTATTACACTCGGTAATTTATGAGAAGGCAGTAACCGAATCAGGAACAACGCACAGTCTTATATAACATTTGGCAAGAGTTCGTGACGAGCAAAAAGTCGTCGAGTTGCGTGTGCCAAATGAATTTTGATCAGCCGAAACTCGAGGCGATGTGATCGAGCGATGGGAACCGCCGTATACAAAAACTACTACAAACGATCGTATCATCGACTTTTTGTTAATTACGAGCCTTTATTGGTCACACCGTAATACTATAAACAAGCCATAATGGAAATAAAAAAGAGAACATAATGATTTTATGTTAAGGAGACGCTGTTGTTTTTCCTACAGTATGTACTCCCAGATAAAATGATTCCTTGACAGATTATCAACATGCAGGACTCAGATTCAATTGTTACATGTAATGTAAAAAGTTAAAAACTGACTTAACCTTTTTATCAAATATTATAACAAGATTATAACCCAAAGAATGAGCTAAGAAACGCGGTTGCGTCTGTCCAAATATTTGTCTAAATAAATTCCGACAGTTGATTAATTTTGTGATAACAGGCTGAAGTCATCTGCATAATCAAATTAGCCAGCACCCCATCAACACGTAATCCAATAGATAAAACGCCTTTCCAACACAAATCAGACTACGATTCTTCGTGGGCTGAGATTTACTATTACTTGAATAAAGAAAAATCAATTACCTATATTCAATTCGTGTTTCTGATTCCAGATTTTAAAAAAATAGGTTTCCTTAGTTTCTAATTAGACAGCACCGTTTTTGAGTTTATTAAGGCGTCGATTTTAATCTATATAATTTTATCTAAAAACTATTTTCCTTTCTACCTTCAGTGAACACATCAGTGCTTTATTAATTCTACAAAGATGTCAAATATGAGCGAAATTCTAAATTGGATTAGCATAGCCTAGCCGAGAAGATTAGGTTCGTTAGTAATTGCTCAAAGTTGAGGTCAAGGCTGACCGGCGGCGGAGCTGCGGCCCGTGAGTTTCATGAAATTGTTATTTCACGACTATGACGATGGAATATTTTAGTAATCGTAAAAGCAAAAACATCTAAGTAACAACTTTAATACTTCGCTTCAATCGGTTCAAGATTAACATCTTCATCGATGATTTGCTTTTTGTTTTCGACGAAACAGAATCGATTTATTTTAATAGTACTGTAATTAAGATATCTTTTGGATATCACTCTTTAACCCTTAAATGCATGATGATGCATTTATACATCAGTCTTTTCTTCCTTACGCAATAGACTATTTTGAAAAATCATTTTTTTTCTTTATTTTTTCCTTAATCTATGTTCAATAGACTATTTTGAAAAATCATTTTTTTTTCTTTATTTTTTCCTTAATCTATGTTCAATAGACTATTTTGAAAAATCATTTTTTTTCTTTATTTTTTCCTTAATCTATGTTCAATTTACTACCCGTTTCAATTTATGGTATTTAAAATGAAATAAATCGTGCATTTAAGGGTTAAGTACTACATACTAATTATTCTCTCTTATGGTTTCTGGTCTTGTTTGTAAACCAGTCTTTGTACAAGGACTATTTTGTATTTATTTTCGCAACTAGAAATTCCGTCATTTTATAAAAACACGCAAATTGCACGTGTACACGTCAACAAACAAGCTGCGGTTATTTACAAATGGATAACTGAAAATTGAAACAATTTTCTTTGTTAGCCAAACAAATTGGGAAAAAACTGAATTCCCTTGACAATGTCCAATTTATTTTTCTGGCCCTCGTCGCCATTAATTTTATTTAATCTTCAAAGTTAATAGGACGAATGAAATCTCTGGGCAACTTTTACATTTTCTAAATTTTCCGTTCGTTAAGGGGCCATCAGCGACAACTGTTTACGGGCCGGAGACTCGTTAAAAAAAATTAAACAGGGTTGTCACCGTCTCGGTTCATTTGAAACGTGTCTAACAACCGAGGAGTTGATCACTTTTTGTTAAGGCGGGGCCGCAGTTAATAAGTTTGATTGAGAATTTACCGTGAAAGGCGCGAGATGTAACCCTAGTTTCGCAGACAATGAAGCTCGTTCGCGCCTCGCCCTCTTCATTATCCCGGCAGCCGGCACGTCGCCGGAATCCCTTTGTCCATCCGTTACGTGCTTTACTTCAATCCATTACTTTAGCTTGCCCTTTCATTTTAATCATCTAAGAACTTGATTACATTACATTCGTATAGTTAAAACATCGCGAAGAAACAATAAGCAGTGTACGTATTTTTATTTAGCAACTAGTTCACAAAGACAAAAATCTATCAATTCATAGCATCTAGTAAAAACTAACACGAAAAATAACGAAACAAAATTGCTTAATAATCCCAGAACATTCAGGACAATCTTATCTTAGTAATACTATAAATGCGAAAATTTACATGGATGGATGGATGGATGTTTATTAAAGTTTGTAGCCTAAACAGCTGAACAGATTCGGATGAAATTTGGCATAGATGTATAACATAGTCTGGAAGAACACATAGGCTCACTTTTGTTGTTTTTTTAATTCCGGACGGAGTCGCGGGCGAAAGCTAGTGATGTCATAAATTAATAGTCTTTAACCGCAACTATAATAAATAAGTAGAAAAATGGAAACAATTTGTTTATAATGTAAAGCCGGCTCGCTTCAAAGTTAAATAGATAGTTTTCAGTTATAAAAAGTTGCGGCGCACACACCGGCGCGGGCGATCGCAAATTTCCATGCATATTTTATGTAAACCAGTGATTATGATACGTACGACAAAGTTTCGTTCATACATTCTGGCTGTACTAACTTTAATACAAATTATTAAAGTTAGTTTACACGGTATGTATAAATTGTAAGCCGCGCACTAAAATTAATAGGTCTGTGGAGATAATTCGCATGGAACATATGATTTTTAACTATAATATTAAGATTCCCTATAAATCAGTCATTAATATCGAAAGTGGTAGAGCCCGCTTTAACATCTTCGCACGAATGGGTCGGTTCGCCCGGTGCAATACCACGACCACACAGAAAACAGGCGTGAAGTGGAAGCAATTCCGCGTTTCGTCTGATGAGTGTGGTGCCCGAGGCCCAACTTTAGTCCCTTTTCTTTCCCACCCTTTTTCTTATTAGAAAAGGATGGGAAGGGAAACGTGGATTTGATGGTGCAGGAGACGCATAGGAAGGGGAAATATCCCCTTTATGTGCGTCTCCTCCGTCGATCAAGGGTAGGCAACGCATCCGCTATCGCGAATGTCTATGGGCAAAGGTCGCTTCGCCATTTTGGCGGATTTGGGTAGCCGCTTGCTCGTTTGCTACCTTATGATATATAAAAAAATATAATAATACCGATATTTCGTTCTCCAATAAAGTTTCTTTTTAAATGTGTGTATCCTAACCTAAGCTCGGAACTTCATTTCTTCAGTAAATTTGTTCTTGTAATTCATAATTCGGAACGACTTCCTATTCCCGAAAGAAAAACCGACGCGCAAACAACATTCGGTGAGCTTCCGACCGCGTAAATTATTTTCCATTTTCTGTACGAATTCAAAAGAAAGGGTGGCGCAAAATATAGAAAGAAGCCTTCGAAAGTTTAATGCGAAAAAGATTACTTAGTTTTGTGCGAGACCGAATGCTTTTTAACTGGTAACTTTGATGGGCGTAATTTAAATTTGGGGATTCGCGAAGAATGAACAAAAATAATGTATAGAAAAGATCGCATTGTTTGGAACGGCCTCGTCTATGTTTTATGCATGAGGTGGAACAAGACTGACGACTTAGAACAAACGACGCGGAATAAAAGTTTACGGAAAGTATTTGTCACAAACAACTCTTTATTTATGATAAAAAATAAAGAAACTAGTTCTAATTATACAAAACAATAAAGTATACGATAACAAGTTTTTTTGTCACATTGTGATCCATAAAGTTCTTAGTAAAAATTCTATTGCTTAAATTATTCGGGTCTATGTGGTAAAGAAAACCATAGATCTGTATAAAAAAGGTCAAAGTCAAGCTATGGTCACTCATCAACAATTTAATATTTTTTCTAATACAAAATTAGAGCAGACCCGAATTCGTACCATTACTAATGACCATGATATAAGGCCAAGGCTAACAAACACAATATTATACGGCTAGAAAATTGTTATGTGACGGCGTGTGATCGATTTGGTTCCGGTCCTAAAGCCAGGTATGTGCCACAAAATACACGACTGTTGTATTATATTTTTTGTAACAATAACAAAAAACATATGAGACCCAATCACATTGTGTACGCTACATCTTTTATATTCACCTAACCTAAAAATACTTTATCTTATATCCTCTACTCAAGTTTTAATCAAACTAATCATACTAATATTATAAATGGGAAAGTTTAGATAGATGGATGGATGGATGTTTGTTAGAATTTGTAGCCTAAACGGCTGAACGGATTTCGATGAAATTTGCCATAGATGTAGAGGATAGTCTGGAAGAACACATAGGCTACTCACTTCTGTTTTTTTTAATTCTACGCGGACGGAGTCGCGGGCGAAAGCTAGTAACTATATAATGTAAATGGAAATTTACTTGGTAGTTGTGCTATGATCGAATCTATTTGTAGTGTACTAAAACAGACACCAAATGTCAAAGCCAAGGGCAGTTGGTGCACAAAGCAAGCACACACATGCGACTACAAATAGCGTTTACATAAACACATTTACCGTCCCCGGGGGCAGTAGATGCATTTGCATCGCTTTTAACATTCCACCGTATCGTCTGGTGGCGTATGTCATTAAGTCGGGGCTCGCCGGAAGAGGGACGCGTGACGTCGCCCGTCTGTATACACCCTAAGACGTGAGGCGGACTATTAATGCACCATTGAGAGCTCGCGAGGCGCTGCTTTCACAGGACACGGCCTGGGAACGTAATAGGAAGTCAGCCCGGTGGTCCGGTCACTCAAAATTATTCATTTGAATAGTATACGAATAAGCGAATTGTATAATTGCGGTCACGTATCAAATACGATGGTAGCCTTTTGCGTACTCAGTATATTGTTTTGACACTATTGCAGTAGTAAATTATATTATTTTATTTAATAAAAGCTATCAAGAATTTTTCGTACAAATACGTATAATCTCAATATTATAAATTCGGAAGTTTAGATAGATGGATGGATGGATGTTTGTTAGAATTTGTAGCCTAAACGGCTGAACGGATTTCGATGAAATTTGCCATAGATGTAGAGGATAGTCTGGAAGAACACATAGGCTACTCTGTTTTTTTTAATTCTACGCGGACGGAGTCGCGGGCGAAAGCTAGTAACTATATAATGTAAATGGAAATTTACTTGGTAGTTGTGCTATGATCGAATCTATTTGTAGTGTACTAAAACAGACACCAAATGTCAAAGCCAAGGGCAGTTGGTGCACAAAGCAAGCACACACAAGCGACTACAAATAGCGTTTACATAAACACATTTACCGTCCCCGGGGGCAGTAGATGCATTTGCATCGCTTTTAACATTCCACCGTATCGTCTGGTGGCGTATGTCATTAAGTTGGGGCTCGCCGGAAGAGGGACGCGTGACGTCGCCCGTCTGTATACACCCTAAGACGTGAGGCGGACTATTAATGCACCATTGAGAGCTCGCGAGGCGCTGCTTTCACAGGACACGGCCTGGGAACGTAATAGGAAGTCAGCCCGGTGGTCCGGTCACTCAAAATTATTCATTTGAATAGTATACGAATAAGCGAATTGTATAATTGCGGTCACGTATCAAATACGATGGTAGCCTTTTGCGTACTCAGTATATTGTTTTGACGCTACTGCAATAGTAAATTTTGTTATTTTATTTAACAAAAGCTATCAAGAATTTTTCGTACAAATACGTATATTCTCAATATTATAAATTCGGAAGTTTAGATAGATGGATGGATGGATGGATGGATGGATGGATGGATGGATGGATGGATGGATGATGGATGGATGTTTGTTAGAGTTTGTAGCCTAAACGGCTGAACGGATTTCGGTGACATTTGGTATAGACGTAGAGGATAGTCTGGAAGAACACATAGGCTATATCTATATCTATATCTATATCTATACTTAATATTATAAAGAGGAAAACTTTGTATTTTTGTATTTTTGTATTTTTGTATTTTTGTATGTATTGAAATAACTCAAAAACTACTGCGCCGATTTTAAAAATTCTTTCACCATCAGAAAGGTAATTTATCTGTGAGTAACATAGGCTATATTTTATTATTACTAATGTTCAGGAACTATTAATAAACAGCGTGTTTCTGGACGCCGGCGTTAAAAACTCACTAAACTTTAAATTTTCTCGGCTTACGCTGCCTAACCGTTAGAGGTATATAAAAATGATGTACGAAAGAATTGTAGATCTTAAAAAGTTCTACAGAAAAGTGCGCGATAGCATATATCTATCTTTAACGGTTTTCTTACAATAACCACTTTTGTGTTTACAAAATGAATTAAAAATCCAACGCTATTTGCAGCGTTCTTTTATTGGTTCAATATTAATCCTTATCCAAATAAATGCGTTTGTTATCAGGAGAATTTAATGTAGAATAAAATTGTTCTTAACAGTATTTAAATTGGACTAATAGTTTAGAAGATATCGCGAACACAAACAATAAGGGTAACCGAAAAATCAGCTTACAAGCTACCGGACTTAGAAATTTGGAATCTTGCATCGGTACATTTCTGTTATTACGTAGATTACTACTAAGTTAATACTTTTGGTGATAGGTTGAAAAAAAGGGCGAACGTAATAGGTTATATTTGTAATTTCACGCGGGCGAAGTCGCGAGCAACGGCTCATATAATATAAAAGAATATATATAAAAGAAACTTTGTCAAGTCTTTTAAACTTTTAACTATTGGATTATGTTTTTATAAATTTCGTTAGAAAATTATAATGAAAGTTTTACTCCGATAAGGGGCGTACTATTAGTTAATATGTTACAACAGGAAGCTGTCAACAGCGCATGATGTATGGCAGCGAGGCTACCTTTATTAATAGACGTACAATCAATGACGGCTTCCTATTTAGGAGACTGAATCTTAATGTTGTTCATATATGGTTGCCAATCTTGCGGTCGTGAATTCGCGTTTCGATTTTTATTTTGAAAATAAAAATATCTTAATCTAGTGTATAATTAATAAAAATAGTTCTAGATAATACACAGACAGTTCGATAGACTATTAAGTTAGGCTACAAGTAAATTTCTTCAGTAAAATTTGAAAGATACACTAATAATTGTTGTTCAACAAATTCAAATATCATTTTTTTCTCATCATTCAACAAACACAATCAGAACGTTCAAAAGGACACTTTTGGCACATAAAAGATTCAAATCTAAAGATCGAGAATCCCTATACAAAGACTGCTTATGAGATTTCCAATTGCTTTCGAGGGCCATTCAACGATTGCCTACTTGATTGGGTTCGGCTTTTTATACCGACGTTTGATGTGCGAATAAAAAGAAGCCCTTTAAAAGTATGTTCTTCATTTCATATTTTTATACCCTTAAAATGACTCAGACACTATTAATTTGTTCGTATCGATAAAAATAGCAAAATATATTTATCACAAATCATACTAATATACTTATATTATAAATGCGAAAGTTTAGATGGATGTTTGTTTGAGTTTGTAGCCTAAACGGCTGAAGAAATTTCGTTGAAATTTAGTATAGATGTAGAGGATAGTCTGGAAGAACATACAGGCTACTCACTTTTGTTTTTTTTAATTCCACACGAACGGAGTCGCGGGCGAAAGCTAGTAGTACATAAATGGTCTTAAATTTTCTATTATTGCGACGTAAAATGGCATCATTACAATAATATTTGCAACTATAATGTGCAGAATAATTAAACGTGCAACATACATAAATTACAGAGTACGATATTGCACTTTTACTTCCCCTTTTTCGATTATCGGGACGATTACCCGTATGCTCGCAAATTCAGGGATCCCCGCCGCGGCCGGCCATTTATGAGCACGCCATTCCAACGTACGTATACGTATGAAAGCTTATTCATCAGACATTTTGTACAGAGTACGAAACAAACTCTGGCAGGATAGGATTTTATTACCATACGATCAGTTTTAATATTCTATGGAATCGCAAGCTTTAAGTTGCTGTTTTCGTACTTTATAGGATGTTATTTACACCAAATTACATCAGTGTAAACTATTGCAATACACATTTTGTAGTAATTTCTTATATCCATTGTTAAGATCGACTAAATTTTGCCTGCAACGTCGTCCGCGAAGAATAAAAACAAATTCTAACAATAAGTGTAGTGTATTTTACACAGTGATAATGTAGCTTAATAATGGCAAAAGAATTCTTGAAATCAGTCCAGTAGTTTTGTATTTTTCTAACATTTGTATAGATAATACTTTCAGGCGTAAAAGACAGGTTTTACAAACTGTTCTAAGAAAAAAGAACTTTTTGTTAACACTTATAATCTAATCTTACTAACATTATAAATGCGAAAGTTTAGATGGATGGATGTTTGTACGGATCTCGATGAAATTTTGCATAGAAGACTTAGTCATAGTCTTTTGTTTTTTATTAATTCCAAGCGGAAACAGACGCAGGCGAAAGCTAGTCTAGCTATAATTTAAAGTCCGTTAATTTACAGCATAGATATAACACACTCCGAACCTCTCATCGCATTATCGGATTCATAACGCTGCACAGACGCGTCACTATATTTTTATCTACATCGTAAAAATAATGATAATGACCGACCATACTCGTTAAGGTAAGCGTTTCATATAAATCCCCTCGTCGAATCACATTAACAAATCATTCAGTCTGTAACTCTAATTTAATTTTTAAAACGTTACATTAACTTGAAACTACGTCCCGGATTGTAAAAAAAATATGCCGCACCATAAGGTTTTAATAAAGCGTATTGTGAATTAGTGGGTCGCTTTAACGCGTCATCCGGTAGTAACCCTCTTTTTGAGTTTTTTGTCTGTACGCATTATTAATTAGTTTGAATTAATAATGACATATTAAAGCTTATGTTATGGTAATCATGTCATTTAATTCGATAATTACTAGATTTAATTTAAAATAAATGCCGACAAAAATGGCCCACCTATAGAGTAACAATACGTGTACAGTCTTAATGGTTGTAAAAACTATACGGACAAGCAGGTTCAATGAACTTAAATTATCTTAAATTCCCACAACCATCTAAGGGTTACAAAGATAATAATTTCTTTTTGTATTCGCGATCTTCAATACCGACCGGTCTTGAGCATTACTTGGAAAACTGTAAATGATTACGAGAGTCATAAATAATAAAAATGATACTCATAACTATTTAAGAACATAAAATTAAATTATTACATTACTAGCTGTCGCCCGCGACTCCTTCCGCGCAGAATAAAAATAAAAACTTATTTTTAGACAAACGATTTAGTTAGAGCGTCGGTGGCTCAGTGGTTTAAGCACTTGACTTGTAATCTACAGGTCTTTGGTTCGAATCCCGCCATGTACTAATGTGATTTTCGATTTTTTTCGAATTTTCATATGTACATAATTTACCCGACGTTCTTACGGTGAAGGAAAACATCGTGATGCAACCTGCACATATCGGCGAAGAAATTCAAAGATATGTGTGAAGTCAACCAACCCGCACTTGGCCAGCGTGGTTGACTATGGCCTAGTCACCCTAACTTGAGGTAGGCTCCGAGCCCCTCGGTGGGGACGTATAGTGAGCTGGTGATGATGATGATGATTTTGTTGTTTTTCTAGAAAAGCTCAGATGAAATTTTACAGACATCTACCTATCCTTACAGAGTTACAAGATGCGAGATAATATTTATTTAATCTCTATCTAAACGATGACATGTCAGTAATAACGTCCCTCATAATGGGGGCCGTTCCGGAAACGTATTTATAAACACACATAAATTATAATAAAAGGTAACGTTAATGGCTATTAAAATATAATTTAACTAATTAAATAACGACCATAATGTCTAGTTATGATATGAAAAATCAGTAATTTATGCAATATATTAACTCCATTCACTGTTAAAACATTGTTGTAGTATTTTAAATTAAACAAATTAGTAGAAATATTGAATAGTAGAAAGCCTTTAAGCTCGTAAGGGATAGACAGAAATCTGGCATAAAAAATATCCAACTAAAAACCTTAAAAACAAAGTTAAACACAAAGCAAATCTAATATCAAGTACGAAGTATTTACTTTTGTCTTAGTAATTTTTACCTATTCCTTACCTTATAACACAGAAACAATAACAATTCTCAATAATAACAATCTTTTTGACATGTAACAAAATGTACTTAATCGACTATTATTAGAAAACACATTACATTTTTAATATAAAGATAACTATTTTGTTTTAATAAATATTGTTAAAACGATAACAAAACTATTTGAAACACGGGACGCACCCAGTGTTAAAAAATATCGCCAAACTTACATTAGTTAGTGTCACATTGAATAAAGAATTATTCTTAGCCGTCCAATCTGTCAACGGGTATTATCTCGATTATAATTTGATAGATTTTGATTATAGTGACAACGTATAGCTATTATCTGTCTTCTCTTATAAGGATTTATCTATCTATCTATACTAATATAATAAAGCGTAAACACACACTTCTTTGTTGCCTAAGATGTCAGCAATTACAGCATATTTTTGAATAATTCTTTTTTTTAATAGAAAGCCCCTACACTTACGTCACGCTTTTGGGCTATATATTTTCACGCCGTTAAACGTAGGGGTAAATATTTTGGGTAAAAACCCTAATGTGGGAAAGAGACCATAAGTTGTTGCCAACATCAAGGAAGCAAGGTTGCCATGGTTTGACATCATGTCATGTCATTTTGACATTTGCAATTGATAATTTGACAAATGTGAACAATAAAATGGAATTTTTATAATTTCATGCGGACGATGTCGCATGGGAACAGCTAGTTTTGTTTATAGTGACAACATATAGCTATTATCAGTCTTCTCTCATAAGGATTTATCTATCTATACATATAATAAAATTGGAGTGTCTGTAATATCAAAAGAAAAATTCCAGATATCGGGGAGATGATGTATTTGCGTTGCTGATAACTAAAATCGCATTTAATTTTTGTCTGTCTGTTTGTCCGCAAGCCGCGTTTGTTCTGGGTAATCTCCGAAACGGCTTGGCCGATTGAGCTGACACAGATGGGCATATTATAGGCTACTTTATTATCTTAGTATTGCGTGGCAGTCGCGAGCAACAGCTAGTCACGAATATTTGTGAAAATGTTTTCGAACAAACCTGGCGTAAAGTACACCAACAAATCTCATACAAAGTGAATGACATTACGAATACGTACTCGCAACTGTTACGCAAATATTCGTGATAGACCCTCAGATTATAATACCAAGACCGGTTAAATATTGTGACTGTTTTTAAATCTATATCATTATGACAGATACCAGAAAGCTTCTAGCATTATAGGTTTTTTATACTACTAAAATTGATACAGAATATCACAGTTGTATTGAGTGCAGAAAGTTTAAGATACGATTTCTCAAAACCGTTACCTCTTGTAACGCTTGCTTCGTACGTAACTTGTCTGCGTTGCAGTGATAAAACAAGATTACAACGCCATTAAAACGGAAACGGAGTAGTTTGCACACTATTAGTGTGTAGTAATAAATACCGAATATACAAAGGTAGTAATTCCTCTGACAAACAATAAAAGTACATAAACCAAAACCCAAAAGTCAATCGCTGATATTCACTCCGCAAACTTAGAAGTTGCAACTAAGATTATCACACTATATACCAAATTAATAGAAATTATATTTGCATTTGTATCAAAAATAATATGCACTTTGAGAAATTAAAAAAAGAAAAAAGTTAAGTTTCATTACATAATTCCTCACAAAGAAATGTATGTTCAAATAAATTTTGCGTTGGCATAATCTGTACATTGACTCCGTAGCCTTGAGATGATATGAAAAAAATCATACATTGAGACAGTGGTTATCTACTTGACCTTTTGCATTGGATTTAATTAACTCCAGACCAATTGACCGCATGCAGCCGATCGTATCATTCATGCAGACATATTGCTAGGTCTTTTTTTAAAACCGGTATAACTGGCCAGTACGTTTGACTAAAAATATTTATATAGTTTTTTAATTCACGTACTTCTATATTTTTAGATAAAGTTTTCGGTTATAGAATAAAATTAGCATATTTAAATGATTCAAGGATTACTTTATTTGACTAATACTGTTAAACTTCGTTTTAGATTAGTGCATGCACTTAGTACTCGTAATAAAGCACAAAAGATAACTGAAAGCAGGCAGAATGTATCATTAATTCACAATTGCTTCTAATATCTTCTGATATCTACAGCTGAATATGATATCTAATGCATGAAAACAGAACTACCAAGACAGTTATTTTTTATACAAAAAAAAATGAGGAACGAATATCCATCGGTCGTGATGATTGTGCAATGAACGGCCCTCATTTGAGATTCGCTGATTCACCGTACGTACATATGTTAATGAGATACGATATTGGTATCGACACGTTTTACGCCCGTGGGAAAACGAATGCGTGGAAACAGTTATGTTATTTCGAAACAACCGCAACGTTACTTTGCTATCACAACTAATCACATACATATATTATCAGAGCTTATCAATAACAATATAGATATGCAGATAATAGATAAGAGGTTTTTATTGTTTTGTAAATTACACGATTTAATTCTAGGAACAAACAAATGAACATCTTTATCAGCTACTTCCGGTGAGATGAATTTAAATATAAGAAAATAACAAACCAAAGAAACATATATATTATAAAACTACAACCTAACTAATATTGTAACTGTGAAAAATCTTGTAGCAAGCAAAATTTTGCTAAGTTTATAAAAAAGAACCTTCTAGAATACAAGAGGTAACGCCAAGTGGAAAGCTTATAGCAAAATAAATTGAATAGCCGCCAACTGTACGGATTTAAACAATAACATCGAGCAACGTGTTCGTGATACAAAGCGATTATAACTTGTCAAGTTCACGACCCAATGTTTATATAGGCAATTTGAAAAATCAACTTAGAACTTAACAAAGAAATGAACTCTTAACTGCTTGTTATAATTGTAACAAAGAGTACAAACAGCAGGAGTAATTATTAAAATGTTATAACACGAAATAACACGGATAAAACAATTGGAAACAAATCGTACGCAGTTGTTAAGTAACTTTAATAGTTGTTGTAAAAACGTTTTAATTATTTCCTAAATTGAACTAAGAATAATCATCATCATCATCATCATCATCATCATCATCATCATCATATCATCATCATCACCAACTCACTATACATCCCCACAGAGGGGCTCGGAGCCTACCCTAAGTTAGGGTGACTAGGCCATAGTCAACCACGCTGGCCAAGTGCGGGTTGGTTGACTTCACACATATCTTTGAATTTCTTCGCTGATATTGTGCAGGTTACATCACGATGTTTCCTTCACCGTAAGAACGTCGGGTAAATTATGTAATCTATACTTCTATACTAATATTATAAAGAGGAAAACTTTGTATTTTTGTATTTTTGTATTTTTGTATTTTTGTATGTATTGAAATAACTCAAAAACTACTGCGCCGATTTTAAAAATTCTTTCACCATCAGAAAGGTAATTTATCTGTGAGTAACATAGGCTATATTTTATTATTACTAATGTTCAGGAACTATTAATAAACAGCGTGTTTCTGGACGCCGGCGTTAAAAACTCACTAAACTTTAACTTTTCTCGGCTTACGCTGTCTAAACCGTTAGAGGTATATAAAAATTATGTATGAAAGAATTGTAGATCTTAAAAAGTTCTACAGAAAAGTGCGCGATAGCATATATCTATCTTTAACGGTTTTCTTCCAATAACCACTTTTGTGTTTACAAAATGAATTAAAAATCCAACGCTATTTGCAGCGTTCTTTTATTGGTTTCAATATTAATCCTTATCCAAATAAATGCGTTTGTTATCAGGAGAATTTAATGAAGAATAAAATTGTCATTTACAGTATTAAAATTGGTCTAATAGTTTAGAAGATATCGCGAACACAAACAATAAGGGTAACCGAAAAATCAGCTTACAAGCTACCGGACTTAGAAATTTGGAATCTTGCATCGGTAGATTTCTGTTATTACGTAGATTACTACTAAGTTAATACTTTTGGTAATAGGTTGAAAAAAAGGGCGAACGTAATAGGTTATATTTGTAATTTCACGCGGGCGAAGTCGCGAGCAACGGCTCGTATATGATAATCCGAAAAATCGAAAATCACATTGGTATATGGCGGGATTCGAACCCAAGACATGTAGATTACAAGTCAAGTGCTTAAACCACTGAGCCACCGACGCTCTTAAGAATAATAAACTTAAACAATTAAAGATATATTGCAAAACAATAATGCCAATCACAATAAAAATAAATATCTCACATAACTAGAAATAATAAAGAATAAACAACGTTAAAGTCATGTTATAAAACTTCAGACAAGGCGCTGTTTTCAGGAGACGTGTAAAAATGATTTTCAAATTTGGCATCACACAAAACTCTCAGACATAAAACAATTTCATATTCGCAATCACTTTTAAGGCTGGCAATAAAAATATCAATACCGCCCGCTCATGTTTTTGTGATGACAATAAAGGGAATCGGCGTCGCTTTTTTGATACTGAATATTAAATTCTATACGTGTAATGAAAAACAAATTATTACCAATATATTGGGATTGTTTGAACAGATTTTTTCTTCAAATAAACTATTACTACTCAGCATTTATAAAATGTTTAACCCATTATTGAATGTAGTAATCTCATATTTTTAAAACTTCATAAAGGAGGAGAACCTCAATTTGTCTGTATGTTTTTTATATAAATACATTACAATATTATGAACCAATCGAAGATTCAATATTACTAGCTAACAGTTTTATAAAAAACCATTATACTCTAAAGATTACATAAAGAGACTTAAAAAACAGTAAAAATCGATTAAGAAAATATACTTTCATCGTAAAAAGTTTTGATGGAATAATATTTAGGCAGTACGTCAAGTCATAGACAGGGCGACGTGTATTGATTGCTGAGGCAACCGGCTTTAAATGTTTCAGTTAATATTTTTAAAACTCGATTAATCTTTTTCAACTTCGATATTTTTATGCCTTAAAAATGAACTGTTACCTCTAAAAATATAGTTAGACAATGTTTAGTATAACACGTGTTTTAACTCTGACCACCTCTATTAGATATTATGGACTTCAATGTGGTTATTTATCGATGAAGATCGCATTTCCTAGCCTACGTATAATGTTCCAAAAGCCATTATTTGCCAGGTGCTAGAGTCACAGCATGAAAAGGGTTGACGTCTGTTTGAACTACAATGTATTCAAAAAAGCGTTTAAGTTTTTATAGTTAGACTCAAAGTAATAATAGTATTTGGTAACAAAACATTCCCTAAAACAGGTTCAGATCTTTAGTCTTCTATCTTCAGTACTCAGAGTCTAACAACGTCTTAGTATAATCAACATTTTGAGAATGTCTTTGATAAAGCTTAGCTTTGTCAACTAGTATACATAAAACATAATACTTATCTTTAAATGTATGAAAAATGTTACATTTTCTAACTCGAAATTGTATTTCATTAAACGTACCCGCTTCGGCTTCGCAGCAGGAAATTGCGATATGACTAATAACTTCAGCTCGTGTAAAAACTTGATTAACAGTACTATTTTTTTTACGCCGGGCGCAAATATATTGCACTAAACCACTTTTTATATCAGTCTGCATATGCAGCTTTTACTTATAATTTTAGTTAATAAAATAAATTTAGCCACGACTGTTAAGAACTATTCTCCCTTATTCAAATTAATAATACAAACAATATAAACATTTTAGTAGTATTCTTTTGTTTTACACATTTTGAACCAAGGATTAGAAAAAAGGCGAGAAACAAAAGGTTTGCGCTTTAGAATAAATATGATCGCTACTTATTTTCGCTAAACAAAAACACAAAAAAGCTTTCACAAACAAAACGAGAATAAAATCCCACAGATAGAAATAATTTCGCACCAACGAACACGGGATGAGAAGCGCTCCTGCTAAACAAGGACTGCTACACATTGTTAAATCAATGTGGCGGGTACACAATAGACGACCCACTTAATACTTTCACACGAAGACCAAACAGTGAAGCAGAGCAGTAGACAGTACAGTATAGTTTGAACACACATGCCGAGATATAACAGTACTGTTTTGTTAAGTCCACGTTCAAACAATACATCTACTGCACTGTCTACTGCTCTACTTACTCTGTCGTCGTGGAAACATAAGGTACTGTGCGCTACCAGCCTCCCCGATCCGTCGTAACTCGTAATAAGCAACCGCGACCAAACAAAGACATTTCCAGTTTCACAACGCAACCGGAAACGTCTCCGAAATTACGCATTCAAAAGCGAAAGCTCTTACCAAAGAGATTAACATTTCATGTATCTTAACCGCTGTCGTATACAAAATTAAAATACAGCGTATTGTTTGCGATTGTCGTTTTAATTTATATAAGTTTCTATAGCACTTTAGTTGCTCCATTTAGATATAACAACAAATGATCTAAGCGGCATCTAACTGTACGATTATGGGATTTGAACGGTGACATTTGATCAAACATTTCATCTTCGTAATAGTCATTTCGTTTTCATCTTACGAAATAACTTACCACCGTGTGTTATTCAAAGATATTATCTCATATAAGGTTTCACACAAAGAAACTGTTCTAGCTAAATTCGACTTCATTTAATCAACAATGTACATCTACAAATACGCAAAGCTACGCCAGTATACGGTCGATGTGTATGCGAAATTAGTTCCACTACATTCCCCTTTAATTCCGAGCTAAATAACACTCGACAGCGCTGTAACTTTGAAGTCATCTATTTTATATTACTTTTAGCCTGTTTACATAACACTATTAATCATTTCACGGATAATTCTTTTTAAATTTTGTTTGTTAGCTTCGAGGGGGATTTTATACGGAATACATAATTATACCGTAAATAATTGCTGTCGTCACGAAAGATTATGCAGTAAAGAACTCAACGAAGAAAATAAAATAGAAGGGGCGGCACAGCAATCGGCACCCGGGCTGCGCGTGCACTTAAACCAAACACTCCTGCGAACTGTTGCCCCTAGTAAAATAAACATTAAACATTATGGGGTATCCAAATAAAATAGGGTTGATGCATATAAAAAACAACACACGTGTTTGACATAACTTCTTAAACTGTAACGTTTTCTTACTACATTTAAACAACTTTGCTAAAAACCAAACAACACCGCACAACACATGCAGAATATAAAATTTTACTATAGAAAGTAACTTTTCATTTCCAGAGAAATTTCATGTACCATTTTAACTGTCAACCCTAATCAATGAGACCGCGCTACAGGAAGCATGTGTTGTACTGAATCCCAAACTAAAATAATTAGATCACAACCCGCGTGCTCTTTACATCCATCCAATATAAAACTTTGGCGAAAACCAACAATCAATACTTTAATGGTAGTTTATTCATAAGGACTTTCTACTATTTAGGACTGGATTACTAATGTGTACCCAATGATTAATACGCAAATTTGCAGTTGGGAGTAAATTCTTGAATATCCTTTAAACGTACAAAGTATTTCGTTATTTTTAATTCCGTAAACTAAAACCAAAAATTTATTACTTCCCGAGATATTTGAGTTCATTTTAGTCTTCACCAATCGACATGTTTTTTCTTGAATATTCGGAGTTAAAGTCATTTCATGGCATCACAATTGTAATGAAAACTTGCTTTAAAAAGGACTAATTGCTTCGTTGCTCAGTAAGATTCCAAGCGTCGTTGAAACAAACGACGATCAAGAAATAAAAAAACTACGTTTCACTTGTGAACTATAAATTTAGTACCTCCCATATGAAATAGACGGCATGACGAAGACATTTGTACGCTGACAAATTAGAGCGTCAAATTACATTGAATATACGAACTTACTGGTACAGTTCAACGCTAATTAATTACTAGAAATGTTTAGAGTGATCTCAACATATTTTATTACATACAAGTATTAAGCATTAGTCAATTGACAGTCTTTGAAATTATCCAAACGCCCATAACATGTTGTTTATTTTTACGAACAATTCATAACAATAATTTAGAAAGAAATATTTGTGCGTCCAATTATAAAAGCCATCACAGGGATTAACGGCTTTTCAGCAATATTGAAGCGACTGACAGTTTGACATTTTTTAATAGAAAACAAAAGCTTCGACCAAATGTACATATAACAAAATAAATGAAAACCTTTAGATTAAACAAATAAAAAGACCATTATCAAATTTTGTAGACATCATTCTGGAATCTAAATAAGGAGGCAGGCGCGAAGACTCATAAAAATGGCATCTACAACATTTACTGCTCAGAAAATTTATTGTATAATTCAACGGGAGCTACGAGTAAACGTAACTTACGCAGCAAATAAAATTATTTTATTACTCTCTTTTCTATTTAAGATACGTTGACATTTCTTATTCGATACAGAGTACGAAGACATTGCAATAAATAACTTGTCTGGACATTACCTTAGGGGCGCTAAATTAGTGAATCGACGCTTAGGCACCTGCTGAGTTCCAGATGCTTGTCTACCAATTATAGAATTAGCCCAATAACAATCCTTTAATCCTTTAAACGTATAAAAATTGAAGTTTGAAATTCAACGAGAAATCGATCAAGATCGAGTTCTTGTATAAAACAAGCGGGCAATCAATCTTCTTTGGAACACAACTGCTCTGGTATTTGTAGGCGTGTTTACATGGAGAGCGCTCCCGTTAGACATTCCTTTTTTCTCACGCGTGTTATTCGTTACCCGATACCAGTAACAAATAACAGATATCTGATCGTGACAAATAATATGCATATTTATTTACATCTAGGCTTCGTACTTGACAAACGAATACAGTTTTCATATTCTACAGAAGCTCGAAAACATCCCATGCATTAAATTTTAATGAAGTCCGATTATTGCAATTTACTGTTATTTTGTAATACTATTTCATAACTATAAGTTCAATCGTTTCCGTACACCATCGGGATAATTTTAAACATAAAATCCATGTGAAATACGATCAAAGCGTTTGCGGTACCAAAGCGAACCGCAGGCAAATCCGCGGTTTTAAAGTTACACGGGAATTATCCAACAAAGAAACGACTAGCTTCGTTTTATTTCTGCATCATTATAACTGACTGTAAAATACTAAAGACATATTAATAATTTTATTAACTATTATAACTATATGTCGGAATCGATGCAACACTAGCGCCAGTATTGCAACACTAGCGACATAGCGGCAGTAAAGAGTACTACGTAACGCCAGCGCCGCCTGTCGGCGTTTGATGGAGTCAACGTGTAAACAGGGCCGAGCGAGCGGAGCGCAGCTCACTACGGCGGTGACAGTCAGCAAGAACTCACTTCTAGAGTGACCGGCAGCAAGAGCACTTCAATAGTGGCTGTGAGAAGGAACGCACTTGTTTCGTGGCTGTCAGGGAGAACGGTGCCGTTGAAACCATCACGCGTTACGGACTCTGCCACGAATGGAAACATACCTCCAGCGACAAGGAAACTCACTATTGACATCGAAATAACCTACCCTAGCTACGACATCAGAAGTGCGATACGAGCGAGCAACTTAACGGAATACTAAAATGTAAAGAGAATAGCGGCGTTTTCAACGTGTCAACGAGTAACTTCGTGATGAATAGACAGTTTTCCGTTAGTGCTTGTATCCCCAGTGACGCCCACAATGGATGAAAGATGATATCTCCATGCTCGATCAGCAATAATGTTGAAAAAGAATTTAAATGACGTTTGAAATTATTTGTGAAGGTCGGACACGACATAATTATGCAAAAATGGCGATGGCGATTGGTGGTAACACTCGAGAAGCTTCGATCATAGCATTCAGGAAAGTATTTTTTTAATTAAAAATGACGGTAGTCTTTACTAATGGTTTTGTTTACTATTGTTGGTTGTTCAAATTTAAAGAACGATATTCTTTTGGTTTGTTATTGTTGGTTAAAAAGAAATTAGTGACAGTTAATCGTTTGTCAAAAAAATGAGGCGGTATGCCAGAAATAATACAAACAAACATTCGTTGCTAACTTTGTTTTGACTGTGAATTACGATTTCCGAAGTTAATGTTGTCATTGTTTCAGCAAATACCAATATGACGACGACATTTGATAGTGTGATCACGTTGACAACGAAAATCAAGTTAACCTATCTGGAGATATAAAATCGTGAAAAAGTGGATAATGACAATCAGCAGTACAAAACCTATGGCCGCACTCATGGTAACCGCACGTGAGGTATAATGGTTGCCGGTGAGTCGTTTTCATGTTAGAGTAGATGCTCAATTTTCTAAAGCAAATAGAGTAAGGCTTAGTATGAAAAGCGTAACCTGTACATAGGGATGTTTATACGCTTGGGGTCGAAGACACACACGCACACACACGTAACGTGTGATAGTATAGTATAGTAACTGTTCCAAAGGAGTAATCATCTTAATGGCTTGTATGTACGAGGAGTGGTGTGAACGCAGTAATCTCTTTTCGTTTAACTTTGCAGATGGACTTCGAAGAAAGACTAGTACGAGCATAACGCGAGAACGTGCTAATTCCGGTACGGCTGAGACGGTGGGACTGGTTAGTTGATGCGTGCGCAACGGTGGCGCTTGCATCGGCCGCAGCCCCAGCACGTCAGTGGTTAGCGGCGGCGGCCAGCGACGTGCGCGCCTACCACTTATGCAGCATTGCAACCGCGCATGTGGTGTGATTGTTCCCGGTGGGTCGTTACCATATTATAACCATTCGGGTGCATAAATTTCTCTTGATACAGAATTTCTAAACAATTATTACGTTGACTGTTAATGGTTATTTGAAAATAGAAATTTAAATGAATCTGTTATTTTAAATTGAAAGCATCAGCTTGATTTTAGCTGAAACTGTGAGTTTAGAAATTTTGTTATCTTACTAGTACTGCAAATGTAGAAGTTATGCGTAATCGATTTAGATCGCGTAGTAGGTCGGAAAGGACTCCACCTCTGCGAACAAGTGAGTCTCGAAAAAGGAAGCGTTGTCGGTCGTAACACGTCTGTGTATAGCGATAGTAAGTGAGCGTTCATCGGTGTATAGTTGATAACGTTATTTGAAGTCGGGTAGTGTTCGAACGCGTCGTTATAATCGTTCTTAGCGGCGCCGTTGTAGTAAACATTCCTCTGATACGTGTCGAGATCATTTGCGTGTGCGAGAACGTTCAAACGAGAATTGACGTGAACAATGGTGTAGGTTAGACGAAAGTATGCGGTCGCGCAGTCATGATACTTCGATGAAAGAAACGTTAAATGTCATTATGTCGCAAATAAGTGATATCGAACGAAGGTCGGCGGATTCGTCTTCGATACCGAATCAACGAGACAATTCGAAAACGTATACGCAAACGGCAAAGTAGGCACGTGTCATTTTTGAGTGCCACGCAGGCGCTCACGGATACAGTCCTTGGTATCTAACGGTCGGGCAGATCGCAGTTGTTTTGTATCGGATTTCGATTCGTCTGTACACGGTTTTGAGGTGGTATGGTATTGCGTTGGTGGTGGTATGGTATAGTAAAGTAGATTGGGTTAAATCGTCCAGTAGCTGGACTAATTTAGAGTGTTTGTCACGCGTTGCGGGTGGCCTAGAGGGTGACGCTGAAACATGGCACCACAAATGGTCGGACGTGGTCCGATTTTACTGGAGAGTTTAAATCACTATCAAGTTAGTAACAGGTCGAATACCACTTGATGTTGATGAAAATGAGAATAATGATGATGAGCAAACTTAAGTTGTAGTTGAAACTTGAGTAAGGGGACTCTATCGGCCGTATTGTGTTCGACCGTACCAGCAGTTATTTCGAAATCGTAGCACGGTAGAAATTTGTATCTCCTGAGGCAACTCAGGTAGGCCGTGGGTACGAGGTTGGCGATTAACTCTGGCGGAGGTCGTGGTCTGAAGAGACCGTATCGTGTGGTCATGGAGTGACACACGGGCGATCCACCTGATGGATATGCGTAGATTCTGAACCATGCGCTGGTTGTGAGCAATGTTATTGCTGTTCGGCTGGAGAGCCGTGGCGATAGATGTCTTACTCGAGAGTTTTGTGATTTAAGTGAGTAGCAGCAGTAAGCTGTTTACAGTGGTATTGTGTGGTACAGTACTGAGTTACTGAGTAATTTTGAGTAAATTCGGATGGTGGTATTTGACTCTGGCTGTTGTACAATGATCTTTGCACTCCCTGTTGTTCGATTTAGTCGAAACGTTATTGAAGTAGTTTAAAGCTTACTATTTCTGACAAAAATGGTAGTCAGGAATGACCGAGTATACAAGTGTTTTCGTGGATGTGTTGTTGGTTATAGGTTAACCATCACACGAGGACGTGTGAGAGCAGGATGGCCGTGTCGGAATCGATGCAACACTAGCGCCAGTATTGCAACACTAGCGACATAGCGGCAGTAAAGAGTACTACGTAACGCCAGCGCCGCCTGTCGGCGTTTGATGGAGTCAACGTGTAAACAGGGCCGAGCGAGCGGAGCGCAGCTCACTACGGCGGTGACAGTCAGCAAGAACTCACTTCTAGAGTGACCGGCAGCAAGAGCACTTCAATAGTGGCTGTGAGAAGGAACGCACTTGTTTCGTGGCTGTCAGGGAGAACGGTGCCGTTGAAACCATCACGCGTTACGGACTCTGCCACGAATGGAAACATACCTCCAGCGACAAGGAAACTCACTATTGACATCGAAATAACCTACCCTAGCTACGACATATATATATGCTATCAAAACTTTTAAGCAAGGTTTCTGTGAAAAGTAATATGAAATCTGGTTTCTATGAATACCCCTGTATGTGTGCGTGAAAGTGCATAGTAATTCATTATTCACTCCATTTTCCGCAATAGTATTAAAGCATTCCGAGGAAGCAAATCGAAGGGGAAGAAAACGCTTACAAATATTCGAGTGCTATAAAGCGCGCACGTCGGAGAATCGCGGGGTTTCCTTTTACTTGGCAATTTATTCTGCGCGCGGCAGGCTTGTAGATTTGTATCGGAGGTGGATTGCCGCCTCACGCCAGCCATACCGAATGAAAGCAATTTCGGTATCGGCCGCAGACACATCGCCACCCGTCTCGATACCTGATTTCCCCAACCCTTAGGGAAGCGAGGAGTCTAATAACTCTATATTGATTTGTATTATCTCTGGTACATATTTTCAACGTTAAAATTCGTGACGCACGCTACGATTTCCACGATAATGTTGGGAATATAACTTTGTTTTTTTTTCTCGAACTGTCCGTAACTCAGGATACAGTCTTTAATAGACTTAAAACTGAAGCTTGTTTCTAAATTTTAATTTTGAGCAAGTTTCGTAATGATTTCTTACATCCCTTGAATCGTGTAGGCGTTAAATTTCAAAATGAAAGCTAAGGCATGCCATTCGTCGAATTCTTCCAAATGAGCGTTTGCAATTATGCCGGAGCGGAGCTAGACAATGCGTCAGTACGACTGGCGGCTGCAATTAGTGCAATTGTAGTTAATTTATTGCGACCGCGTCAGATGATACCGAAGAAATGCCGGGAAATTGTTACATGTTTTGGCAGGATCCTGTAAGGAACCCAATTTGGAACTTTGTGGAAAAAGTTGAGTATTTTTGTTGCGGATTCCGGGAGAATAATTTACTTTTGAAGAACACAGGAATCAAAAGTCAAACATTTACTTCTATGTTATTATTACGTTACCGTGAAAGAAGTGGAATATGACAAAAAAATCTACGTCAAGCAGCTAATATTAATAGTAGTAATGTATCACATGTTACAGATCATGAGAACGGGATTAGCGTTGTTTTTATATAGCAATCAACAATGCTGAGAGGTTAGGTCGCGCAATCCAAGGGCCGACGTGACGGCTCGACTGTCATTTATCTTGGCGTCACAGTAATCCGTCTGGTAAGCCACACTACGCCATAGGGTTCAGTGTGTCATGATTGCTTCTTAGATTTGGGACGTGGGATAACAATTTCCATATGTGCTCGATTTTCGCAGATGTGACAAATTTTTACTACTTAAAGGACGGGGAAGCATTTTCTTTAAATCTAATAACTTAAGCACCTTAGTAGACAATTACTCTTTGCTATATAATTTCATGTATGTTCGGTGTTGTAAAATTTGTTTTATGTAAGGGAAATAGAAGTGTGTAAGAAAAGTGCAAACGGATACGTTTATCTTTCCTACTCCCTCTCCATTATGATAACAATGGAGTTTTATATCGTAAAAACACAACAACGGTGGTCCTCTATTTTAAGGTGATATTCTGTGAAGTCGTCGAGCTTCCGCAGACAAAATGGACCATTCGTTTGGCTTCAAGTTTTATTACGGGAACTTAATTTTCTATGTAAAAATATACAACTAGTGTTCTTGGATAACACGGACTTATATTTAGTAACGATCGCTAAAAAATTGAATAAAAGCTGTGACATGCGTGTTTATTTTTGAAACAAATAAATCTTAACCAAAAACGACTACCGCAGTGAAGGAGCGGCAAGTACAAAACAACAATAAAAACGCTTCCGAAACCACCGAAAATACATTTGACGCTCCCCACACTAGTGGCCCAGTGGTGTAACAAACGATATATCCTCATTACGTTAAAGCAAGCAGATTTATTGCCCAATCACTCCCCACAGGCTTCGACGACGAACTAATGCAACTGAGTCACGCCTTGCGGATCCTACTATAAGAAGTTGAGTATACTTCTGAATTTGAATTGAAATCTAAAGCAAAATAGAGAACTGAACAGAAGACATATCGGGTGTATCTAATTTGCCTCTATCTTGTTAAAAAAAATGCACGGATCTAAGATATTCCTGGCATTATTCAGTAGAGAAAAATCATCGTTTCCAAACTATTTGACAGATATACGAGTACAACGCCGAAATGTCCTGTGAGGCAGCCTTTAGCCAGCTCTTAGTACGCACGATTCAAAACAACATTATTCAAACGGCGCCCGAGTCACACGAATTTAAATAAGTCACTCTGCGCGATGCCGATATGCGTTCCACGCGAATAATTACAGTAGACTTGAATGTAATTACACTACAGCCATATATTCTAATTACTGTGCCACGAAACGCTGTCAACAATTAGTTAATTGCGTTTCGCAGATGTTCGTTTTGTAGTGTAATTGAGCAAGCAAGAGCAAGCTCTATCAAAACTGAAAGATGATCCCTTCAATAAAACGCCGTATAGAGGATTTTCCAAGAACAAACCGTTAGCTTTAGCTTTACTTTGAAAATCAATTATAAATCGTCGAAGAGTAGCGCCCCAATTACTAACAGAATGAATTATGTACAAAACAAATCGGTACACTAAAAATTGACAAAACTAAATGTAATTAGTCTCAATCCAAACCGCAAATCAAAATTAACTGATTGCGTATACGTTAATAAATATTAAACGTCAACAATTGTTCAATAACCAGTTATATACAGCGTATAAAATAAACAAGCTTAGTAAAGATAATATTTCTCGATCGGTGCCAAATCTTCAGACCGTAGCCGAAATCCGGCCGTATTTACTGTTTAAAGAACACAACACGGGACCATTCATAAGATGTGCTGCCAAAAATACTCTCATGCCAAATATACCTGCGTTAAGTCATTGAACTGTGACATCGAACTAGACAATGTTTATTGGAAAAACTTTTATCGTTGACTACTCATACATCTGTTTATTAAAACCTTGCAATTAATTATAATCATAAGCGCCAATAGCCTAATGGTTTGGGGTACGGACTACTGATCTTGCAGTCGAGGGTTCGAATCCCGCCATTCGACTATTGTCGTGAACCATATCCTAGCACAAGCCTAGAGCTTAGTTGGAATGGTTATAGGAAATATTAGTGAACTAACAAAAATCTACTTATATTTAAAAAAAAATTGCACCTTCGCATGGCTATAAAGAAAGGATTAATTTTACTTTCAAATGATTATTATAATTTTATACGTGTACTTAAATCTGAAGTCTCCAAAATACTTCAGTAGAAATCCTTCTATTTAGACCTTATCTGTAGAACAATAAATTGGCTCACATTAAATATACCACAGTATTGTTAAGGAATATGTTTGCATATTATTAGCCTACTTGAGATAAGCATAAGGCAGATTACATACAACATATTCAAGATGATCGCATTAACATGAATTACATTGAAAGGGTGTAGCCATGACATGACTATAACGTACCAATTGTTACAATCTTTTGTCTCCCGTCCTCGAGTACATTTAAGGAATCACAATGAAGAGTCTAGACTGCTGATAACTTAGCTATTGTTACTATTGAACAAAAGCATACCTATATTGTTCTTTACAACGGATGGAAACTTCTAGAATAGTGTCAAAAATTCAAATTAATTATACGTGTAATAATTTGCAAAATATCTTACGCCCAACATCAATAAATCGACCTTCACCAGCGGAACAAACCCACTAGATTACGGAATAACACCTTCACAGTGCAACAGCAGGAATGCTCGAACACTAGTCGACAGGAAGCGAGTGGGTGAACTGCTTCCGTTGTAATTACCGTCCAATAATACAAACAAGCCAATTAATAAGTCGTCGATGAATGCAGGTCGCCTGCACCTCGGGGTCGATGCACGGTTCATTCGAGCGATAGTTCCCAGCCGCTTATCAACGCTAATAAATATTTAGTTGTTTAGAGCACTGTAGTGTCATCACACTCGTTAAACGCGACTGTGCTAAGCTTGCTGAGAGTGGACTGTTTTATGCAATATGAAGTAAGGAAAGTTACAACAACAAATTTTAAATTGAAGGTAAAGTAAAGATTTAATGGATTTCTGGTCGCCTTTTCAATTCATTTAAGGAAACAGATATTCTCTATCTCCTCTAACTTCACTAAATTTATGCATTTATTATTGTAAATATGGTTCAAAAAAATTACAACTAGGAGCATAAAAAGTTGTTTGCATGAAACGAATGGATTTAAAAACAGCAACTGCAATTACACCGACGTAACAAATTCCACTTCTGAGAAAAGTCCACTCCACTTTAAAAGTTCAAAGGAATACGCTGAAAATATGAAATTCCAACAAACGAATAAAAATTACTTTGTCGCGCGCTAAAAAATTAGCTTTTCGCCTTTGTCTTAAGACTTAAAATTACTCTAGTTTTGCAGTAGGGGGGAGAAAGGGGCGAGGAGAGGTGATTTATGAAGTGACCTGTCGCGATAACAACGTTATTTATCATAGGAACATTCACTTAATTCATAAGTCATAACACGAAAGGTCGTGTCCTTTTGTAAATAGAAGCATATTAAAATCCAAGTATATATATTTTTTTAAAAACAATTCCAACTTTGAAACAAAATACCTTGTCTTCAACTTCAAAATATATTGTGCAATTATAAAACAGCTGACATTCTCCACAAAATGTTGTCAACATAAATATGTCTTCTAGAAATTTGTCTAAAAACGATAAATAGTAGCGTACGAGTATATAAAACGCAAACATAAGAGAAAATGAACATTCCTTCGCAGTGGAAACGTAGAAATAGCAGAAAATAACTTTTAAAAGTTGTCAACATAAGTGAAATAATAGAACGAGGCGAGGCTCGCGTGACAACTTGCTTCTACTGTTCCCTTTGATTTACAACTGCACGCTGTGTAAAAATGCATGACACATTTAACTGAGGGTAGTCAGTTATTTTATAAGTGGCGACTGCATAAAACCTCTTTTGTTAACTCAACACCTACCGAGCAAACATATACGACAGCATTTTTATTGTGATTTAATAAATATAAGAAGGGGTGCTTTGAATACTGGAACAAAACATTAAACAACAATGGTTCTATCGCATTTTAACACATTTGAATTTCCAAACCATAACTAAATATTAGCTATAAATGACGTACATAATAAGGTTTTTTGTGATCACTTAGAGCAATGATTAGTAGATTGATCGCGCCCCGGTGACTGGTGTCAGATAATTTGAGTTAATTTACGATGTAGCGATAAGTGGCCGGCAGCCGCGACCTGACAGATTGTGTCGCAGATACAAGCCACGGAACTCGTTAACAGTAACGGCTCAAATCAATATTCGATGAAGAGTCCAACAGACTTGTTATATGTATAAAACCGAGTACAAATGTTATTCAATAGGTCAATAGAAAATAGGTTTACTGACTGGTATTGCGATCTTCAGGTGACTTAATAAAAATAAGAAAAAAATATTTGGAAACCCACAGTCTTCGGACAATAACATACATGAACTTGAACTCTAATTGCTGATGTTATTTCGCAGCGGTTATAACATCATTCAAAATTAGCCAACAAATGTCAAGCTATTATTTATACCGTATATTTCCCGTATAAATTTCGAAGCAGAGAAGCTTAGAAGCTCAGTATGACTGTGCTTTATATTCAACAGGTGAGGCACGACCGGGCGGGAGCTACCGAATACTAACACGAAGCTATTTAGAGCATGCTTGCGCACTAAGTACTCTTATCCCAATATTAGTACCTAATTTTGAAAACACTACCAATTTACAAATGTAAATATAGTAGTTAAATCTAAAAATAATCCATATTAAATAACTAATCTCTGTTATACAACGTAACAGTATTAATGTTTTAAGAAAGAAATCCAAACTATATTTAACATTCATAAAATTCTTTCAAAATAACGTAAGATTTGATACATTATCGAACATAATCACTGTAGCCTCGTTTAAGCGCGTTGATGCATATCCATGCATCGTTGCCTATCCAGGCAACGATGAAAATAACCTTTATCTCTGGTAAGTAAACAATGCCTCACTAGAGACCAAAGATAGCATACAAAATGCTACTAAAATGCTTCAGTATTCAAACATTCGAGATCTTAATCTCGTCTCCGTCGAGTGGGAACAATAAAGGCTTGTTCAACGGATAAATATGGACACATTTAGTCACTGTTTACCGAAAACGAAGTAGGGTATTAGTAGACAGTAGCACAATGAGACTAATCTCCGTTGAAGCGGTTTGACAAATAATGCGGGGAGTATTGCTATCGGCCTGTGAACGTTTCGACTTGGGGGGTCCGGCGGTGTAAGGCGACCAAATTAATAGCCCAAATGCCTTCCAAAGATAGCAGCGCCACCTCAGTCAGCGATGGAATATGCGGCTAATGATTTGAAGATGCATTTAAATCGGCCGCCGTCAGCTTAACAAGATGCATTGTAAGCATTCGTAAGCTTTCCAATTTGTTAACAGCCATAACGTCGGAAAGGAACAACATAGCTGGAATTTATCTTGGTATATCTAATATATTTATGGAAGAAAACGCTATTGAGAATACAAAAATGTTCGTATATTTTAAATATAACACGGAAAATTAACGGTAGAAGAATGCTTTGATGTTATACAAAACAAAATATTAAGGGCCGGTCCCACCACTGGCTGATAGAGAATCAGATAGCTTTAAAATGACGTAAGAGTCAGATAAGGTAACAAAATCCGATATTTCCACCACATATTTTACACGTAGGATTGTTATCTGACAATTTACAATTTGATGGGACTGGCCCTTAATAAGTAGTTTTAAAAAGGAAGATTAGGCCAGAAAATCGATATCTATCTTCCTGTCTATATTCTTAGTCATAAACCTGAGACCTTTTATTAAACTATTAAGGTTCCTTCATCAAGTAACGTCGGAAGTGAAGCGCTGGATGCTCATCATTTCCTCCATTGATAACCGAATGCTATCAAAGACGTGTCGTATAAATAGGACATTGTCGGGTATTGAATAGCTCGTTATGTCCCCGAAGGCCTCATTCCGTACGTCTGGTACCTTCCAAATGATCACCCTTTGTGCCATCTACAATACTGTCGCATTATTATAATGGTACATTTCAGTAAGGAACTTGATTGCATATGTATAAGGTAAACATCGAAAATATATTCTTACTAGCTGTTCGCGTTCGGATTCATCCGCGTGAAATTATAAAAACTTTATTTTATTGTTTACATTTGTCAAATTATCAATAGCAAATGTCAAAATGCCATGACATGACTTGACAAACCTTAGCAATCTTTCTTTCTTGATGTTGGCAACAACTTATGGTCTCTTTCCCACATTAGGGTTTTTATCCAAAATATTTACCCCCTAAGTTTAATGGCGTGAAAATATATAGCCTAAAGCATGACGTAAGTGTAGGGCTTTTTATTAAAAATGGAATTATTCAAAAATATGCTGTAATTGTTGACATCTTAGGCAACAAATAAGTGTGTGTTTACGCTTTATTATATTAGAATAGATAAGTATGTCGGAGAGACGAGCGGTTTGTAGAATTCAATTTCGAAGGTAGATTATGTACACGGTAACGATCTTTCATTGTGGGCGTGCGTATGTCGGAGATAATGAAATAACAATCGCGTAACATTAGAAACACTATTCTTATTTGACCACAATCTTAATTGATAATTCCACAACACACTCTAATCGAATTACAAACATTCACAGAGATTAACCAATTGATTTTATAATAACAAAGCGCATCATTCCACCATTCAAAGACAACTGTCATCTGTCATTCGATCGCCGCTTGACATCTATATGCACGATGCACATTCAGCCAGTACTCAAAATTATTAGTTGCCAGTTACTTTAATCGTTCAATAAGTATCAATAATTTCGCCCCGTTAAGTATATAAGTATAGATAGTATAGATTCAATTCATATTTTTCTGTCAAAAAAGGTTAGAATAAATTATGTTAGTATACTGTGTGCCATTAAAGATGTTTCCACCGAGTAACAACTTAAAATGTTTGAAATAGTATTTTGAACATTAAATTTATTCCAATCGCAGCGGTCGTTTTCCAGTTACCACGTACATTTCCATTCAAACGCCACATCAACATACATTTCCTCGGCTTCCGCCAGGTAATAGAAATGTCCCCGCTAACATTTTATTGAAATATCTTCTATAAATTATATAAAGAACTAATAGATAATCTCGTAGTCCAATATTGAACCAATGCAAATAATAATTATAATTAATCAATATTGAACTGAACAGATTTGAACTAAATTTAGATTTAAATTGCGTATTGTACCAGACGATTTACCGCAAACGGCTGACAATTTCGCATAACAATGAGCCTCATCTATGTACCTACGTACTTAGATCTGTTTGATAATATACTTAAATGTAATAACTCACAACTAACATCCTTTATTTAACTTAAAATATTTTAATATAATCGTTTCCATACTTGGTATATATAACATATCAATTCAAATTTTGAAAAATGATCGATGAAGCCTTAGTGGCTCATAGGCTATTGTTTTGTAGGCTGAAGGTCGGCTTAATGTATGGACTACCAAACAGAAAATTAACCGATCGAAAAGCGTTTTTGGATTCACACCACGCGTAAAGCAACTGTCGTAAAATCCCCAAGGACGATGAACAATAGCCAGGAGAGGTGATTTGCATAGCTCGAGCACTGCGTATTCGGCACATTTGCATGCCCCTAACGGGCATACGACGGTGACCGGGACGCGGCGAGACGCGGCGCCGGCCCGATGTAATCAAATGTCCCCACACGGCGGAGTGTCGCAAACAATAATCATTCAAATTCAAATTTCGAAGCTCCGAATTGACGCCGCGACTTGAATTTATTGGTGTAACAATATGGCCGCCTAGTTCCCGACGCCTCGGGTGGCGCGAGGCTGTAACGGAACACGTGTTACGGTCGACACCATAAGCGCTACCGCATGTACCGGTGACAAACTGTGAGAATTATATCTTTTTGTTCCGAAAACGATAGATACATCGGTACAGTTGAATGCACAATGTAAACGAATGGTGTACTCACTTCCAGCCTGTTGAGTATCTCGAAAACAGCCATATTTCGTTGCTGTGCGGCCGAAAACAATGGCACCGCTTTCGCGCCCGCTGACAGTTGCACGGTCTCTGCAAAAGGAAATTCAATGAAAATTTAAATTCACCTGAAGCATAACGGACAAAAGAAACGAGATTTATGGTAGAAAAGTTTTTATCGCAGTCACCCGGCGAAACTGGAGCTGTTTCACGTTTCTTTTGCCTCGCTTGCTGGATATTCTCGAAATATAGTTAAGGCTTCAAATAGAAGCGAAGTTTTAAAAGGTAAGGCTATTAAGAATACAAAGACAAGAATAAAAGAGCATAAACGCAAGAACGAAGTATAAAAGTTTTATTTTATGAATAACTAGCTTTCGCCCGCGACTCCGTCAGCGTGGAATTTAAAAAAAAACAAAAGTAAATAGCCTATGTGTTCTTTCATACTACATCTGTGCTAAATTTCATCGAGAGTCAGAAACATCCATCCATAAACGGAATAAATATCCTATAAGTAAATAAGTATCCTATGTCCGTCTCCTGGCTCTAAGCTATCTCCTCACCAATTTTTAGCCATATTGGTAAAGCCGTTCTTGAGTTATAAATAGTGTAACTAACACGACTTTCTTTTATATATTTGTTAAAGCATTTGTAAAGTAATCATGTTAGAAAAATGTCAGGAACAACTACCTAAATCTAGATTTATAGAATTTTTTCTCACAGTCTCGTTAACACTCAATCTGTATGCCTAAAACGAATGCAGCTGCACAGCAATGAAAACGTAATTGCATATTTAAACAAGAGTTCTTTCATACGACGGGCATCAGTCGGTGCATTTTGTTTGCATGTACTATACACGCAATAAATACCAAGTGAAACGCAAACAGTACTGCATATACTATTTACTCCGTAAACGGAATAAAAATCTACATCTAAATTTAATTCGTATTTCAATTATATTATAATATTTTCTTTATTCTTTGCAACATGCATTTATTATGGAAGCTACGTCTTATTCTTGAAGTTATTGCCTCTGACATCTCACAATTAAAAAAAATGATTTGAAGATATTGCCATCTACTTATACAGTTGCGTATAGAAATCATCTTTAATTTCCCCTTAATAATACCCCGATATGACTCCCGAATTCTTTTCAAATCTTTAAAAGCAAACAAATGAACAATGCAACATAAAACTTTTAGTTTACATATCCGTTCAATCTTCATCCATCTTACGGAATCAGTAGCGCGATAATCAAATCATAAGCAAAGTTCATAGCTTAAAAGCAATGTCCCATAAAAATTCAGAAGATAAGCGTCGTAACAATGGAGATGGCCGACGTGCCCCGGACGCTCCGGAGGAACTGAGCCATGAGAAGCGGATTAAAATGCTGTAAATAAACATACGTGAGCAAGTTAACCCGAACCGGAATACGTTTATCTTTTCCTAAGAAACGATGTGGAATTAGAAAGATCGACACGTAAAGGTATTAATGACTTTGTTTCACTATTAGAGATAACTCGAGATATTTCATAATGAAAACATGACTATTCTGATATGAGTAAATTTCCTAGAACAGGAAAGCATTTTCCAACTTGATGTCAATGTAAATTTAAAGATAAACTAAATACAATCAAAACAGTAATAGTAATATAATATACTTTCCATATTGAAAAATATATTTTTTCATTTTCTTACTAACACAAATACCGTTGTTATCAACACAATACGTTGTATATTAAAGCGTTGCCAGGTCTAAGTCAGACCTGTTTAAAACACAGTTTGTTTTTTACCGCCACGTGGCTGTACCATTACAAAAAAGGTTCAGTAGGCGGTCGACATTGACAACTCTATGGTATGCCTCCAGTACATTCATAGGCGGCGTCTACACTGTCGCCTTACTGGAACTTAATAACGAGCCATGAATAAATTTATTCCTTGACGAATTGCATTTATTCACGCGTCAAACGTACAAGACGATTTGCGACGTCGTAATATGCACAGGAAAGGCATGGAAAGACCGACGAGTCATTGTTCCCAATCTGATAATAAACAATAGTCTCTTCATAGCAACTGAAGTCTATTTTTAAATTAACCCGCATACTATTTATGTTTTCTTGCCAAGTATAATGTCAAATAGAACGTGTTTTGTAGAGAAAATGCAAGCTGTTTTTCAGCTTTAGTGTACGAAATAATCTTAGTATTGAATTAAACTTTCAAAGAAACAATAAACTCAAAGCAGACATTTGTTTTAAGCTAATACCGCGGCCCTTTGCATCCCGATACCACGTTATGTATTTAGGGTTGTTTGACTTTAGAACAAAGTTTCTTAAGTGCTAAAATACGATAAAAGAATCGTTACCCAACAAACATTATACTATAAACTTTGTTGAATGTTTTCGTATTCATTAAACTTTCTAATTTACTAGTGCTCTGCTAAAATAATTTTTATTATCACATTGTCTATGGTACAGATTTATTGAGATATTTAATAGACAAAATCTAAAATTATCTCACTAATTTGTTTACCAAGTTAATCTTTGATCTTTAATAAAGTACTCATTTATGTATATTTCCCTTGTATGAACATGCCCTAACTCACAGCTTAACGCCCATTGTTTTTTGGGCCTTTTGTTATTTTGACAGCATTTACGTGTTTAGATCCCCGACAAATCGTATTAGCATACTAATACTCGAGCTCCAGGAAGTAAACACATTAAAATGTCTGCGCGTGTCCCACGTACGGGATTCGCATTTCCAAGTCTCGACGACATCCCAATATTGTAAGAAAACAAAGGAAGCTTCAACACGACGATACATCTTTAGCTACATGATACGTGATGTGATTAATTTTCGGCAATTCGAATATTCATATATTCCACAGGTGATGGAAGTTTAAAAATAATGAGCACAGAACATGTAAATCGATAATCGGTTTAGCTACTTTTTCTGTTTGAAGAGAAAATCTCGGTCTTATACAAATTATGTCTTTACAAATAAAACCTTGCAAATGGTATATCTTTGGTGCAACCAAAAGAAACTTAATTTTTAATGCGAAACTAAAGAATATTATACTAAAAATGTAAGCACTGTCTTTTTCCGTCCTTAACTGGGTAGGTCGAAAGAGATAAGGCACAAAGAAAAACAAACTTAAGTTGTGGGACAAACAGGAATTTGATAAGAAAGTACGCAAAAACAAAGGTAACAAAAAGCAATGCTAGAACATTGCAATCTTTTAAAATTACGTTAGATTCCAAAACTGCTATTGAACAAGTTTACGGTCCATTTTATGTTACTGTCCCTCTCGTTCTCTTTGAAATAACAGAGACAGGTAAAGATTTAGAAATATACAGTTTAAACCGTAATAATCATCAACTGCCCTTATCCCTTATGGAGGGTCGGCACAGTATGTGCTGCTCTTCCATACATCTCTATCAGCCGTCATATCTGAATCCACTCCTTTCTTAAGCATATCCTCTTTCACACAATCCATCCATACTTTCTTCGGTCTTCCTCTTCCTTTGTAGCCATCCACATTCATTCTTAACACTTTCTGGTTTATGTCCCCATCGTCTCGTCGCATAACATGTCCATACCACGCTAACCTTTTGCTTCTCAATTTCTCCACCACTGGCGCTACTTTCAAACTTCCTCTAATATACACAGTTTTAAACTGTAATAATAAATGTGTATATTATTGAAGGGGTACATAACGTATAAAATTCAACATGGATGCATTGATAGTTATAAAAAGAATTCCTGATACATTTCTATGATTTCACGTACGTTCTTTTTCCATTCGACCGTTCGCTCATTTCAAAGAAATGAACTTTCCGGTGCGGCGATGACTGTGTTAAATTTCACTTTTTTCCTTTATATTTGGATTTAAGTTTTAGGAGTTCTAAGAAAATCTGATATATCGCTCGTTTAAAATTTTCAGTTTTAAAATTATAGAACAAACATTTACTGCAAGCTATATTTGTGTGATTATTAACCTGATTGCATTCAATCAATTGAGATCAAAAAAATCTGCGTTCGTTTGTATTATATTAATTTTTCACCAAAAAGTACCTACTTATTATAAACTTATTCTTATTTTCACTGTCATAAAGATTATTTTGCAATAAATTGTAAGTTATTTGATGTTCTAAATGTTTAGACATTTTAGTATAACGTAAATGAAGACGTTTCCCAATTTATTACCGGCGGTACGTACAGCCAGCCGTATCAGAGATCAGTGGCTGCCACTTCAATAGCTGATCCGTCCGCTAAGCGTCGGGGATTAAGGGATATTCCTTAAACTTAGATAAGACCCACTTCGATTAGTACGACGTACGTATTGATTGATGAAGGCATTAAGCATGCCTATCTGTTCCGCTTATATCAGTTTGAGACTTGAATCAATTTATATATTAACTGGCCTTCGCCAGCGATACCGTCCGCGTGGATTTAAAAAAAAACAAAGTGAATAGCCTATGTGTTCTTCCAGACTATGCTCTACGTCTATGGCAAATTTCATCGAGATCCGCTCAGCAGTTTAGACTACAAACTCTTATAAACATCCATCCATCCAAACTTTCGCATTTACAATATTAGTTAGAAGTAATATTGAATTTTATAGGTGGCTTTTTGCACTAAATATTTAACATCAATCATTTTCAAAAATTCAATGTTAGCAATAGAAGTAGCAGATATTTATTAGTAAACAAATAAAGAAGACATAACCAATACCGATGGCAATCACCCCTATAATCCCACCTTTCCTGTGAAATTCCAAATCGATCACACGATAGAGACGCAGCTGTCATTAGCACAAAGTTAATAAAAAAGCGACAATGGACCCTCATTGAGTGTTTGTAAAGGCGTACGGTATAACTGGCAATAGAGATTGCAAACAGGACGCTGAGGCGTTATTTATTCATTATCACGCAGACATCCGGCCTGGAAGACTCAACCATTGCAATATCCAACTCCTCGCAGTACGTGCCGATGCGAGCTGAACCGTCAATGCATTCATTGTTATTCTATTATATCTCCGTCCTCTGACCTCCCGTTCATTCTAAACTCTGTAATTGTTTATTTAATTACTAAGCAACTCCGCTCAACGTTGGTGGTCATGCCTCATAAAAAAGATATCATTAATACTAGGGAAGTCGTTGACTTCACAAACAATGTTATATCAGTTATCTACTCGATAAAACTGTTTATTATTTTTAGGAATAGTCCCAGCAATGTCTTACTGTTTTATCATATTTTTAATTTTACTTCTTCGCCTTTGTCTATTATTTACATCTTCCTATTATGAAAGCTATTATGTAATTTGGAATGAAATGTAATGAACACGATCCCTATTACACGGTACACCTTTTTCACGTCAGAACAAATTAAACCCATCAAATTAACAAACATAATTATCATAAATTTGAATAAGGAAGCCATTGTAGTAGAACAAGGAACTCATGTGGGTGTATGCAAAAGCCGATATGAGGCACTAGTATCCTTTTAACCTAGTGACGAACACCACGCCAGCCACTTCACTCGCAAGTGTTCTGTGGATAGATCTTCCGCAACATTATTTCCAAGATTTAACAAGTATCATATTCAATAATTATGGAGATAAGTTATAAAATTTAAACCATAACTGTATGTGATGAGATTCGAAGAATGGCACTAATAGTTCATCAATCAAATTCAAATCATATGCTTCAGCGATTGAAACCAGCGCCTTTTTCTCTGCAATACTTTCGAATCACATCAAATAAATGATAAAATATAAATGCAAGCTAGCTATATTTTAACGTTACAAAATGTTCTATTTTACATCGGAAACAATTTGGCACCCCTCTTCGAAGCAATCAGCGTAGCATAATAGTCTGCTTTCCTTCCCCTCTTCAATACAGTACTAACACACCTCTATCCCTTCTTTCCAACGCCTACATGCTCATCGGTAACAGTAATCCTTTACATCGCCCTACTTTGCTTGCAAAACTGATCGATACTTTCGCATAGGTTCCGGCTCCGCGATTTGCGATATAAGTTTCTATTCCATTATGACACATAAATGAAACTACCACACAAACATTTATACCATACATTATATAGCTATAGTTTTTGTTAGTAACAGAAATGTTCATGATAGACTTTGGTTACCTTGATTCAAAATAAAAATAATTATTGTTTATCAAACTCAATTGGTCGATTCGTTAAATGAAATACCATACAATACTCAAACGATATTCACTTGTCTCAATCAAAATAATTAAGGCCCTTATTTGAGAGCTTCGATCGAGGTCAATTAAAGGGACTGTAAACATCTCAAAATTCATTTATTTTGTCGCGATCTCAATATTGGATAAAAAAATATCAGTCACTCAAATACAAACAAAAACTTGGTACTCGGCATGTAGACAGAAAAGGTCTTAACAAACAAGAAATTTCAAACTACAATCAAACAAAAAGTCAGTAACTGGATAAGAACACGACTAGCAATTTTGATAAGGGACAAAAACGAACTGCGAAAGAACAAACGAACATTACTTGAGGTTTTTGTTACGTCGGAGCTGTTTCTTGTCCGCGCAGCCTGTGTACGGTCAACTCAAATCGTATAATTTACAAACAGACACGGCCGTCTGTTGCGAAAACTTTAGTATAAGCAATATATTAAACACATAACCAACAAATTCTTCATAATAATTGCACAATCACGCTGAAAATAATTATAATCATGAACTGAATAAAAAAGTGACTATAAATTGGCAAAAATCCATATTTCACCGAAAAATTCGCCGAATAGTATTTGAAATTCCGTTCTGAATACATTGAAAATATAATAAAATGTACATATTTTAATAGATTGTAGAATTTACTTTTCATTTTATTTCTTTAAAGTATAAACTTGTAACAAAATTCGTATACTGTCGATGAAAATTGAGAAATAAAAATGAAGTGGAAGCTCTTCTTGAACTGTATTAGAGATACTGTATTACACCGACAGGGGATGAAGACATAAGAACTTTTTATCCAGCCAATTCGATATGAAAAGAATGACAGGGGAGGCAGCACTTAAATCCATAACGTACGTGAGGGACCGAGCAGCGCGTACAAAATATATAGCTTCGTAAGACCCATGTCGATATCCTCTACAAGACATTGCTAACTTGTCAGCAATAGACATTTAAAAAAATATACAGACGATTTGAGTATCTCCTTCTTTTGGGAAGTCGGTCAAAAACTAGATTTAAGTCATTATAAAATTAAATTTAGTTCGCTCTCGTAACGGAATCTGTCAAAGCATTTGCGATATATTTTTCCTTGTATAAATAAGGAGAATTCATTGAAATAATGACCCCCCGTTGAATGAACTTTGGCAAGTTATTTTTTAAAAGTGTGAATATATCTGTCAAATATGCTAATTCATTTGATAAGCATCTTAAAACCTTTACAAAAATAATCTCAATTTAAGTGAGGAATTTCATAAAATTCTCACATAGCATCGCGTTGTACAAAAGTGCCAATGAGATTATCTTTACGAGCGAAGAAACACGAACCGTCCAATTTTTATAGCAACAAAGAATAAAATTCATATCGGAAATATAAAATATTTAAGTCAACCGCTATGCATGAAATGGGAAATTCGCCAAGTCAAATAGCTTTTAAAATTTCCGCCGAATTGCCGCCAGTCTTTTATGAGATAAAAAGTTTTATATCTTTACAAATCCTTCGACCGTAAAAGCTATTATGGATAATGGTGAATTAAAATGTGAGAAAGTGTTTTTTTTATTCTAATGACGAACGAAAACTTTCCGAAAGTTAAACAAATATTTTATAACTAGCTGTTGCCCGCGACTTCTTCCACACAATATTAAGATAAAAAGTAGCCTATAATATGCCCGTCTATGTCAGCTACCCTTCAGTGAAAGTCCGGTCGAAATCGGCCCAGCCGTTTCGGAGATTACCCGGAACAAACGCGGCTTGCAGACAGACAGACAGACAAAAAAAAATTTAAATGCAATTTGTCGCATCGTTATCAGCAATACATGATCTTCCCGAAATCTGGAATTTTTCTTTTGGTTGTGACAAACAGACACTCCAATTTTATTATATGTGTAGAAGCTAGATATAGCTACCAGTACATACTTATACATAAATGTGACAGCTTAAGGGATTGTGCCGACCCTTATATTTCCCAGTAGTTTTAATATTTTATCTACTTAGTATTAATTCTACTAGTGTACACGTGAGAGATGGATATAATCCTTATTAAAAGGGATTTAACATTAATCAAAGTAATTAATTAACGCGCTGCCTAACACGAACTTGAAATTATGCACAAACTTTTCTTTACAAAGTAAAAGCAATAAGTTAACTCCAGGCTTACTTCACGCCAAATAAGGGATCCTCAAATGAGGGCAAAGCAAAAAGTTTGAATAATGATTGTAATTATCGTTAACTAAAACACGCGGCCATTTTTATTAGACAGTTACACAATTTGCTGATATTTTTTTTAATATTAACAGTTAGTAAGTTTCTTCTCTTTAATATTAAATAAATACTAGCTTTCGCCCGCGACTCCGTTCGCGTGGAATTAACGAACAAAAGTAAATAGCCTATGTGATCTTCCAAGATGTCCTTTACATCTATGACAAATATCATCGAGATCCCTTCAGCAGTTTCGGCTACAAACTCTGACAAACATCTATTCATCCATCTAAACTTTCGCATTTATAATATTAGTAAGAAGTAAGAATAAGAACATCCACTGTCTTCAGAACAACCTACTATAGGTTCATAAAAATCTATCGATTGGTTTAGAAACGCCTATGTGACAAAAAAATCCATTTCCTATATAGATTCGCCTTGATTAACTTATATCAGTACCGATAAGCGGTTTCTTTTGTTATTTAACAAATGGAAATCATGCTATACCACTTGCATGTATCAACCTCGTTGCCATATAGTCCCATTGTTAGCCAGTATCTATGCCCTCTGACCTCGCCATCGGTCCATCGGCCTTTTTTTACTCAATAGGCAATGCTTTGATTCAATTTAGATAGTCAATTTATTGGGATACGTGATAGATTCCATTGACCTTTTTAATATTCTGAATGGTTACATAATAGTCAACTCTTGCAAATATATTCAATACTAGCTGTTGTTCGCGACTTAGTCCGCGTGAAATTAAAAAATATAGCCTATGTTACAGATAAACTACCTTTCTAACGGTGAAAGAATGTTCAAATTCGGCCCAGTAGTTTTTACGTGAATCGAATACATATAAAAATACAAATCTTTCCTCTTTATAATATTAGTATAGATAATTGTGAATTTTAATTCACCACTGCACTGCAATGTTCAAGACCATATTAAATATATAATTATTATATCTTGAAAAAAATGCCTGAAAAATATTGAAAAATAAGTATAAGCACTGAAGGGCATTTTATCATTATACATTTATGTAAGATTACAAACCCTTTCAACACCTCTAGACGAATATTTTGCGGTTTATCTGAAGCTTGAAATATATTTTATTAAGCTAGTCAGGTCGACCGTTGATAGAGCCTCAAGGCCGGCGCGAAACCTCTCCGGAATTTCTAATGGCGCCCGGTAAATATCGCAAAGAAAAGTTGTTGAAAGATTTCTTTGAAAGCTTGAACAATAGTTTTACGAAACACGTACAACTTTGATATTGTTATTTGAAACCACCAAGTCTTGTCAGATACCTAAGAAAAACAGAATTGTATCGCAATGAAAAACTTTATTATAAAAATACAAACTACAAAAATACTATTTAATAATAAAAAATGCATTAAACCATAGAGTAGGGAAAAAATTGAGTATCAAAAATGTGAGATTTTCTAAAATTTTCTTAGTACCGCTTGATGTCCCAAGCTTCTGATCCCACTTGATGGTTGCTATTAACGGGGAGGCGGGTGCGCCGCGGAGTGTCAAAAGTAATCCAACATCGTCCAAACTAAGAAGGAAATAATGAGCCCTATCAACTTGCCAATTTTTTATCATCCCATCAATGAAGAAGATTAAGATGTAACTTTTTTGACGTCCAATTATTTAGACATAAAAGGCACATTGTTATGAGAAGCCAGTCATGACGCAATCAACTTAGCACCTCTGATATTTTCTGAACACTTTTAATAGGATTTAGGTACATCATCCTTAATTTCTTATTTTGAAGTAATATTTAGTAACTAACATACGAGTACATAATTGCTTATTTGAATTAAAATTCCACAATTGTATGTCTCTATTGCTAAAAGTTTTTCTTCCTTGAATCGAATATGATAATGAAAAATAAATATACCGCAAGCCAAACATTTATGTATTGACATTGATTCATCTACTGATACACATGGATACCCAATCCAATCAACGACATTAGAAGGAATCCATCAAGGAATATCCCATTAGTCTCTAAATGGACACAGGCTAATGCTAGTTTCACACAAGAACAGTGAGACAGTGCAGTAAGGATGTGCAGTACAGCTATTATGTGGACGCACCGCATGAAGACGGAGCAGTAGCTGTTCTGCACTATTCTCTATTCTACCATAGTATTCTGCCGTCGTGTGAAACTAGCACTGCCGTCTAAATTGAGACGTAGGTGGGCGCCGGCGAGTCAGTGTTCGATCAACTTGGTGACACTCTGATTAATACATCTATACAAGTTTGAGGTCGCGACCCGCTGCGGGGGCGAACCGGCGACCGGCGGCGGTTGAGGTATAGTTACTAATTTCGTTTATATCGGTTATTGGCTACCTAGTACGTCCATCATCGATCCTTCTAGTTTATTATGTAACTAACATGCGGTTTGATACAACACTAAAGCTTAATTATTGTAAAATGTTCACGATTTACACACAGTATAGATCGTCTCATCTACGTTTAGATCAAGACTTGAATTATTAGGTAACCACAAAGATAGACTATTACCCCTTTATGTCAGAGACCCCCAAAATAGTCCACAGATGGTGACAGAAAGTCAAGTTGAAGTTTCCCAAGTTGCAGACTTGTTGCAGGAGGATCACCGAAAACTGTATAATTTTGAAAAGGGTCGTATGTAGAAAAGTTTGGGACCTTTACATAAAAAGAAAGCACTTCATAATTTAATTTATTTGTGGAGCAATTATTTTGAGCTGGAACTATACGTGTAGCACGTCATTAATTTCGCTCACTCGTTAAAATATTCAACACAAGGTTAACACTCGATTGAAAATATTTCAAAAAGAGTCTGAATTAAATATAAGTTGATTTAATAAATTACAAGGAGAATAAACATTACGCATCATACGAGGCTATGTAGTTTTATAGTTGATATGCATAAGAATTACTGTGACTTTATCTAGTCAGGTGTACCAACATGTATTTAATACCTTCATTTCCATAAAAACCTCACAATACATATTCTCATAAGAACATGAATATTAACAATTTCAATGTCCGTTGAAAACATAAAATTTCCCAGTAACATATCATTTAAAAAGCTACAAACCTTTAAATCCAGATCCATAACTAGATGTTTTCCGAACGATGTGCCGCCTGTCTTCTGTATGTGCAGGAAGACCATGACGTCATGAGCGTCCAAATCGAATCTGAAGTCATCATGGAGGACCTCATCGTAGGAGAGTCCCGGCTGGGCGATGACATCGGGGAGGGGACGACCGAGAGCCTCCGCGAACGTCAAAGCATAAGATTCGGACATCCGCTCTCTGGGAGACAACGCACACACCTGTAACAATCATTAAACTCTTAACTACATTAACCAAACTAGGAAAGACTATTAGACTAAGATTTAAATATGGAAGTATTTTTTGTCGACATATATTTTACATTAAAAAACATTCAGAACATCTCGAGTTTAAAGAACATATTTTATGAAACAAGTTTATATCTCAAACACACATTAATATTGAATTTAAATATTCAAATAAATCGCTTTAGTCTCGACTTAAGAGTGATTGATTAGTACATTCACTATCGACCAGTTATGCCATGGGTTCCGTAAGTTTATAAATTTATTATTTCTCCTTGCGCACTCGTATTTTGGTATTAATGTCAAAACTAATAAACAGCTTCCTGTTATTATATAAAGCATTAAGGGATTGGTATCGGGATTCCAACATATTAGTAGGAGTAAATCATAAAAAAAATCTGTGCAAAACTATCGTAGAGTAAATTAATAATTAAATTAATAGTTAAATATGATAAGAGTGGTAGTGCCCGCTTTAACATCTTAGCACGAATGGGCCGGCACGCCCGGTGTAATACCACGACCACACAGAAGACAGGCGTGAAATGGAAGCAATTCCGTGTTTCGTCTGAAGAGTGTGGTGCCGGAGGCCTAATTTAAGCCCCTTTCTCTTTACCACTCTTTTCTTATAAGGAGAGGATGGGATGGGGAAGTGGATTTGACGGTGGAGAAGATGCATAGGAAGGGGAAATATTCTCTCTATATGCGTCTCCTCCTCCGTCGGATAAGGGTAGGCAACGCATCTGCAATTGCGGATGTCTATGGGCAGCGGTCGCTTCGCCATTTTGGCGGATTCAGGTGGCCGGTTGCTCGATTGCCACCTTATGTTATAAAAAAAAAAGAGAAGCCAGTAGATTGTCCAAAAAATAGTCATTCATTTTTAATATACACAACATAAAATTAAAGTCTACGTTAGACAACAGCTCAACATTTCGTTGTATAACACAAGCCTCTTATGACTTTAATAGCGGACGCTTTTAAGCAGTCATGCTACAAAAGGCTGGTTATCTCTGTGAATTCATGAGCGTATTTACGTTAAACTAGACTTTGCAGTAAATAAACAGAAAACAAGAGTACGGCGAAATTATACTTTTGTCATAATAAAATCGTAGGGAACCCTAAACATATAAAATGTAACTCAATACTCACGAACCACATTAACGGTTTGTATTTTTTCGTTCGCTTTCCAATAATTTAAAAGACAATCAAATTGAAGAGCAAATATTTACAAAAGAGAAATCTTAGGGTTCAATATCCTAAAGTATTAAGTGATGATCATCAAGTGTGTAAGTTAAAACTTGAAGTGTATTTTTTTTCATAAGAACTTAATGTAACGCCCACACTATGAATAAAAACAAGAATAATGAACACTTACTTGTGATGGTAGCTACCGTAATTGGTTCAAAAAAAAATATTTTTTCTTAAAAGCCTGCCTTTACTTAATTTTTTTTTTGTTTAATAAAAATATTAGTAGATTTTTGTTACTAATATTTTACTAATATTATTTTTACTAATATTTCCTTTAACCATTCCAACTAAGCTCTAGGCATGTGCTAGGATATGGTTCACGACAATAGTCGAATGGCGGGATTCGAACCCTCGACCTCAAGATAGGTAGTCCGTACCCCAAACCATTAGGCTATTGGCGCTTCGTTATTATTATTATTATGCATCATAGTACTATACTATAATATTATAAATGCGAAAATTTAGATGGATGGATGTTTGTTAGACTTTGTAGACTAAACTGCTGAACGAATATCGATAAAAAAGATGTAGAGGATAGTCTGGAAGAACAAGTCCACACGGACGGAGTCGCGGGCGAAAGCTCGTATTTACATAACAACCTTATCTGGTGTCCTGAGAACTTCGTACTAAAGTATCATTAAGACTAGCGTTTTGGAAAGTATTGAGGACTATCATTATCAACATATAACTGACAGTTATTTTTAGGAGAATTTAACACCTACTTTTATCGCATAAAGAACACTGGCAGGTGTAATTAAAAAAAGAAACATAACACCTTATTAAAAATAGTAAAAATAGAATAAATAATTCAGCAGGGCAACATGAAAGCCATACAATTAAACACGCGAGCCAGTTTAGGTCACGTACAAAAGTCGTGACAGCAAAGTCTTTGAGTTCCCGCTGGATGTTGCGCCGCGGGAGGTTAAGAGGGTGACGAGGTAAAGAGCCTATCCTCCTCCCTCTTGTTTGTTCGCCTAATGAAGTGGGTAGGGCGCCCTTCAGCCATTAATATACAGTCGCAATCAACCCCCAGCTGAGGGCGCATTACGTAACTACTCCTATTCAATGCAGACGACATAAGCGATGACAAGACAAAATTAATTTATTAGTTCTGTCATGTTGACTCTTAGTTGGTCTAAACTTAATTATACATAGGGTATACAGATATCTTAGTGTTTGTATAGGATGTTAAGCTTGTAAAATTTAGTGCCGCAACTTAACTGACTTTCGAATATTGTCCATATGCGGCTTCAGAAGGGCTACAGGGTCGATGACCTCTGTCTCTGGTGGTTTGCCTAGGACCTTTTAGTCTATTGAACAATCACATACATGTTTAACTTTGGCATTTTGTATCGGATTTGTATAATGTTTATAATTACGAATAATGTACGTCACAATCGGTTTAGATCGATAGAATAAATAACAACGAAACAAAAACAAAACTTAATAAAAAATGTAACACGCGTAGATAAAAATCTTTAAAACGAACAGAGTTTTTAAAAGGTTATTGACCCAGCCACTTTTTGCATAACAAAAGCCAGCTTTTATAAAACAAATGAGGTTCCTTCATTATAATATCGAACGTAAAGTAAACCAAAAGAAGGGTGATGTCTAAGAGAATTACAAATTGTAAAGAATAAGAAAGTTGAAGACATTGAGAGATGTAGCGTTAAGTTGAAGGAGATTGTTTACGCGGCCCGACCAACCCCACAAATTTGGGGGACCGGGGTAATTGCGTTTCAAACGGACGATTTATTACAACCTAATGCCAACAGTCTGTTGTTAGCTAACAAAATATAAATTTATTGCCGTTATTAGAGCACTCAATCAAATATCGTTCCATTACGAACAATGACTGGACAAAAATATTGTCTAACTATAATCCTGTTTCAATGTTTTAATCATATTGATTGTTGAAATGAGTTTAGATCAGCGATTGGACTTTGATTAACGATCTAATTAGAAGTCATTTCACATCAGTATATCAGCAGATATTAAAACTATCTAATTATTTACAGAATATTTTTACATATAAAAGTGCAGGAGTAAATTTATAATCCGAAAAGTCATCGTCAGGATACTCACTATCTTATCTTACTAAAAAGGCGAATATTTAGATGGATGGATGTTTGTTAGACTTTGTAACCTAAACGGCTAAATGGATCTCGTTGAAATTTTGCATAGATTAGAGGATAGTCTGGAAGAACACATAGGCTACTTACTTTTGTTTTTTTTAATACCACGCGAATGAAGTCACGGGCGAAAGCTAGTAATAATATAAAATTAGTGTAATTGCCTATACCTTCACAATTAACTATCAGTACAATATGAGGGGGTGAAAGTTCACTATGTTACGTGACACGTGAAGTAAGCAATCCTCGGGGCATACAGGAAGACGCGAACAGGAACGCGGTTATCGTATTACAATATATTACTGGCCTACGACCCCTTACCCATCTCCCCTGCACATAGACATGCAATTCATGTTCTGTCATCTATAGACTAAAGAATTATATTCGCTTCCCATTTAGGATTTACCATACAGCAAATTGTAATAATAAAACCTTTCGAATTAAATGCAATGTGAGCGTTAAATCGCATTTAACAGTATAGGATATAAACGTCAAGTATTTGTGATAAAAAGTATCTTACGACATTGTTGCCGTCCTCAAAGAAATTGGAAGAATACACAATCGCATTTCAATAAATAATTGTTCTTAGAACCCGTGGTAACCTGCTTTTATCTGGCTTATTATGTCACAAACACAACGAGGTAGCATATCATAATGATTATTAACTTTCAATAAATATCACCAGTTTTAATATTTGAAATCTCAATAAAAGTACAACATTCTAACTGCTTCATGGGGCTGTTAGTCGGATAAATATTGCAAACTCTATTAATAATGCTTCAACTGAGCTTTAGTTGGTATCTGACCTCACGGAATGCACTTGAACCCACTCTCATATGCGCGTATGCAAATTTCAATTGCAATTCCATTAAAAGCTTAAACAGGGATTGCATACTAATTCCCTGAACGCTTATATCCACTATCAATAGAAATACTAGCGTTAATACACACCGCTGTTTGGATACTTAGTTCAAGACTACGATCAATTAGATAAGAGAAACGTCTATCTGAAGATGGGACAGTAATAGCCTATTACAGTGATAGGACGAATATATACGGGCGCTGGTTGGTGGTCGCTTAGGCCACACGTCGACAGCCTAACAAAATTAAATGACCTCCGACGCCGATATATCGGTCTATTTTATCGAAAAGATTTTAGTGACTAGATGCTGGGAAATTGGAATTTCTTGTAACTTATTTCGGGACTAAGTAAATTTTAAATTAAACTATCTATGGAATAAAGAATGTTGTGTTACAGAAAAACTGTTCAGGACAGTAATTAAGGCTTTTATTATGCCATATTTTATTAATTTCTTAACAGAAAATGGTGGGAAGGGAAAGCACACTAAAAGTTAGCCGTTTGTATGTTGATCTTAGTAAAATAAAAACTCCTAACGGTAAATTTGTTCTAAATGAGCCAAGTTAAAAGGTGTTACACTTTTAAAATCATGTCTTTGAGATGCATACTGCTACTGTATTCAAGTGTTAAAATAAAGATAATTTAAACATCCCGTATAAGTAACGCGATGGTGTCGGATTACTGCCATTCATGCAGCGCCAGCAACGCGGCACGATATTGAATTATAAAGAAACACGACCCGGCGCCCGTCTGATACCTACTCAAAGGATTCGTTTTTCATGTACGCAAGCAAAGCGCAAAGCCCTACCAGTGTTAAACCTCACAATGTAATAGGCTCTCAACAGTTAAGACAGACAAATAAAACCCGATATGGATACCCCTGATTAATTAATTGGTGTACAAGAGAACTGATTACTAGGAAACTCTTATAATATCAAATATGCTACAGGTCCAACGAAAACGAAACGAAGATTCACGAAGACTGCTTGAAACAGACTATGTATGATCAAGCAATGTGCAGTGGCTCGATTAAAAATATATTTGAAAAGTCAATTCGAATATCCAAAATTAAATGTCATTCAAATCCAAAAAACCTGACTTCCTGGCTAAGGTACGGCACGACTATAACAGTCATATCCGTTTCATTATGAGTCAATTAGAATAATGTCCAAAAACCTTTTTAGTATTTACTTTGGAGTCTTATCACGTATGTGTTAAACTCATCCTGTTAAATCGCGTATATCGAAAGTAGGGCCTGTCCCACAAAATTGTAAATTGATAACAATCCAACGTGTAAAATATATGATGGAAATATCGAATTTTATGCCCTTATCGGACAGTGACGTCATTTTTAAGCTATCTGAGTCTTTATCAGCCAGTGGTGGGACAGGCCCTTAATCTCACACATTTTGTTCTAATTAAATATCGTTGAGAATTAAACTTCAGCCGGCGGGTACACGCGTACGACTGTCGCCGCAAATGTAAACACGGCAGCCGTGTTGCGGTTACGCTTGAGAATATTTCATAACTTTAATATTACGTGGCTTCCTGTATTACTATATTTAAACATTAACTTCTAAACACTATAATTAGATACTTTACATCGAACAGAAAAAAGTAGTTTTGCTAAAATCAAAATTGAAACTTCTTAGCATAACGAAAAAAATTTTAAAGTATATATTATTAAACTATATGATTAAACGCGAGGTGAAAACTATTAATTAAATCTTAGTTTTGAAAAAAAAACAAAATCGTGCATCGTGTGTGAATTTAAAAAAAAATAGTATTATTTTAAAAGCTACAAGATTCTACTCTAAATGTTACGTTTCAAGTTTTTGTAACATTAATGTTTGATAGCTATTTAGTTTAATGTCTTCACTTCAGTGAAGTATAAAATACATATAAAAACTTGCAACACAATACAATGGCGACACTTAACGCATCACTGGCTATACTCATCAGACAAATAATGGAGCTCATTAAAAAGTTAATAGCTGTAATAAGATTTACATACATCGGCAATGAAGAGAACAAATAGGACGATCGCGTGACCCTACCAAAGGACAGCTTAACAGCTTACTTCAGCGGGAGAGGTCAAGTAATCTATTCATTTTTTAATTCACTACATAACTAGGTTAATTATTATCACAGTAACTTTTTTACTAAGGGATTAGAACAATTTTCATGGCAACAAATCTTCGATTTTATCGGATCTAAAGGATAATACATTTACTAATTTATTAATTTACACACACTATTCATTCATACAATTTCAATTCAAAGTTAACTCTAGCGAGGCGCAGTGACGGGAGATCAATTTATCGACTTAGCACGACCTACTTCGTCGTAACCTCGGACTGCTTATTAGCGTTTTAAACTTGATATAGACATAAAAAGCCCTCGACGTTCCATCGCAGCTCCACACTGAACTAAGATCGAAAGTGTTGTGACCTAAATATTTTCATTGAATATTAACACGTGCGACTTTGATAGGCGGCAAGACATTTTGCTTCATGAGGGTAATTTACAAATTTTACAATATTGATACTAAAAATATACACATAAAATTACACACATTAATGCTTATAAAGACTTAAGATAAAGAATTTAAAATATTGATGATGGTTGACAAATTACAAATAAATTAAAGTCTATCATCAATTTAAACTGAATGGATAGTCGTAAATATTTTAAAATCACTAATCTTACTAATATTATAAATGCGAAATTTTCGACTAAACCGCTAAACTGATCTCGATAAAAATTGATGTAGATGTAGAGGATAGTCTGGAAGAACATATAGGCTACTTGCTTTTGTTTTTAATAAATCCACGCGGACGGAGTCGCGAGCGAAAGCTAGTGAATAATATATGCTAACACGTAACTTAATGAATCATTACATCTAAGATTACTTTTGGTTTAATATTACTCAGTTAATAAAAATATGAAAGACAGTAACACTATTGAATTGATTAGGTTGCATTTCCACTGACGCTTAGTTAGCACTTTGTAAGCGAAAACGTTTAAAGCCGAAAGTGGCGCTTTTAATGCATCGTCTGTCAGTATCTAATCTCCCTCATTTAAACTAGCAAAAAAATGTGCTATTTCCTCGACATACTTAACTCTAATTCTTTATCATTTGTAATTATAATACTTTAATCCACTTTTATTCTATACGGTAAAAATGTCTTTAAATAAGTATATTATGCAAAGACATTTAAGAAATATATAACTCGCTGTTCGCGTGCGGATTCATCCGCGTGAAATTATAAAAACTTTATTTTATTGTTTACATTTGTCAAATTACCAATAGCAAATGTCAAAATGACATGACATGACAAGCCTTAGCAATCTTTCTTTCTTGATGTTGGCAGCAACTTATGGTCTCTTTCCCACATTAGGGTTTTTATCCAAAATATTTACCCCCTAAGTTTAATGGCGTGAAAATATATAGCCTAAAGCATGACGTAAGTGTAGGGCTTTTTATTAAAAACAGAATTATTCAAAAATATGCTGTAATTGCTGACATCTTAGGCAACAAAGAAGTGTGTGTTTACGCTTTATTATAATAGTATGGTAAGTATGGTATAGATAGTATAGAAGTATAGATAGTATAGATAACTACTTTGAAAGGTACTATGTTAGTTGTCAAGTTTAGTATGCCACTTCATGTCCTTGTATTGACATGTTACAAAACATTTTACAAAATTATAATAATCTCCACCTTTTGTAATAAAATAAACTAAACAATGTGAAAAATGTCTCAAGTGAAGTGTTTATGCTTCCTCTATATATTTTGAATCTCTTCGATATTATGTAAAAATTTTTAACGCTAAAAAGCACGAACTACTTCCAAGATGTAAATCGTATGCAAACAGCCTAGGTATATTTTTCATTTAGTGAGCGTATCTGCACACTCGGTGAAGATCGGAGTGGGTACCTTTGCGAGTGTCACTCTCGTGGAAAAGGGTAACATCAAAGGGTGCGCAGCGCAGTCGAGTGTTTAAGCAGACGGAACTGAATGCGTTACATTCGCTCAATCGTCGAACAAATTTTCACAAAGGCATCGGATTAATTAAATTACATATCAAGACAAAATGCTGCAGCTACGCTATTTGACGTATTTCGTATAAGGTCTCCACTAAGAAATTAACTGTATGATAAATAATACTTAATATGTTATTTAAATGAGTTCCCTTCAATTATAAAGCTTTCCTTGTCATGATAATTCAGTATAGATGGGAAAAAATATAGAAGATTAAAACTATGACAGCTAATGTTTTCTCTAACATGACGGCATGAGAAAAGACGGCTGATAGTAATGTATGGAAGAGCAGCACATACTGTGCCGACCCTCCGTAAGGGATAAGGGCAAGTTGATGATGTTTTCTCTAGCTTGTATTTTAAGCTAGAGGCTAGGTTTCCTTGAGAATTTATTCTCATTTTCAGTAAACTACCCGTAAAGACATTCAATATGTTTACAACTGAGACTCATATTTAGTTAAAGCTACTACGGAGATTGCATAGAAGAGTTAGACAAAGTTGGAAACAAGCTGCCGCACTCAGTTATCGAGCAAATGCGGATATGCACTTTTCAAAGTTCCGACCATTATTTAAGTATGTGCCAGCTTCGAAGTATTTCGCTGTACTTTATATAAATGTAAAAGATAAACCTATACGTAACTTCATTCTTTAGTATATTCTTTATTTTTCAATACAAAGTCTCAAAACTTTTAACAAAAGTTTCACGAGGGATGAAGTTTTTGCGAACTTAAATGCATGTGTATGAATATTTATTCTTATTGTATTCTTTAGCGCCGCATTATGTGGAGTTGGCAACTTTTTTAAATTCCAATTATGTGATTTAGCGATTATTCGATTCCGAGTGAGTATACTTTTTCGACTCGATTGTACAAGATCTTACCACCATCTTACTTAAATATGATTTAAAGTTTTGTTACCATTCGATCTTTTACTTTGCAGGCCAACATAGAGATCAAATTTTCAAGTGATTGTTTACGACAAATTTAGACAACTATATACCGTAAATGACCACATATCTTGTTGCAATCTGCTTGGAAATAGTTGGTAGGCGTTTCAACTCAGGTGTTACCGTGATTATCATTCAACTCAGCAACACCAAGAGCGGAACAAGCCCTACCATATGTGGTCATGAGAACTCCAGCTTGTACCTGTACTCGCCACAAAATGCGATCCGCGTGCAAAGAGATCGCGATATATTTTTTTGTTAGTTTGCCCGCGTTGCCTTTTGTTTTCGATCCGATCGGCCAAACAAGGTCTGAAAGTGAATTATAAATTAACGAGATACACCCGACCGCGCACCTTATAAATTAAACGAACCCGTTCCCACACTTAATGTTATAATAGTATACTGTATTTAAGCTATAGTTCATATTTGTATGGACTGTATCTACGGAGTTAATTAAAATTGCTGTCGAAAATGAATATTGTAGATTCTTTGGATGAAAAAGATTACTTGCATACCTTGGAGTATAATTCAAAAATTACATTTCCGTTCATTTGTGTAACAATATAAACAAAACCTACAAAACGTTAAATAAACCATTTATTTTCTCAGCTGATAAATACAGTTCAGTATAAACAAATTGCGTCATAATTTGAAAATCGATCCAGTTTTGATTGTTGCAATAACTTGTTCGAAATTAACCGTATCATGCGTTCTCAATTCAAATAGAGAGGTAGGTATAGAACAGTTGGCGCGAAAATGGAAGCGTATGGCTCGTTGCTAATGGGCAACGCCATGTTGGTAACAATTCCAGTATGGTACTTCTGCATCGAGTGAACGTATATGGCCAGTTGTATTATGCGATAAAGATAATTCAATTACTTAACGGTATAAACAGAAATTTGTTTTCTTATTGGAAAATGAAACTTAAAACTTTAAACGCATATTCGATATTTGGATAACCTTTGGTTGATGCAATTTTCGTATCGTATGCAAAATGTTTAATCGTGTCCCACTTAAAATATTAAACATATAACTACGCTATCATTACCGTTTACGTCATTTACAAGTGTTTGTGTTCATAAAAGTATATATAATCTGAATGGGAAAAGATTATCTTCAATGTTTTATATCCCCATCGTTCTTTACCTTTCATATATTCGCCATTTCCCATTTATTATTAATTAGTCAGTTTTAACACAGCCCGTGCATCATCTAATAGTATCAACTTAAGTTCAAGAAAAATAGAAAACGATATTAAAAAAAAAATTACATGAAATATGTAGGTAGTTACACATGTGTGAATACTTGGTACCGAGTGAATGCGCTTAGTACACCGAGTAGACACGATGTTACGGTTCCCGCCAGGCCGATGCGCAGAGGGCCGGGAGGTAAGGCTTTTTGCCGCGCTGGAGCTGGTTGAGAGGGCAAAAACAAATGGAAACCACTTGCATGGCTGCCACCCTCTTTAATTAGTGGAGTCGACAAGCCGCGACTGCGAGCCTCGGTTAAATAGGCTCCCTGATTAATTCAGATGCGAGTAATATTTTTTCAAAGGCTGCTTGAAATTTTTTTTCGAACATGAAAAAAATGTTCCGCCTGTTATTCAAGCCATTTCACCACGCGCAACATCAAAGTGTTCCGAGAAAGAGCTAATTATGAAAACGTATATTTATTTCATTTCCATCTTCTCTTAATTATCACCCATATGAAATAGGGTTATTGGAATTAAATCATACTAATATTATAAATGCGAAAGTTTAGATGGATGTTTGTTAGAGTTTGTAGCCTTAACGGCTGAACGGATTTCGATGAAATTTACTATAGGTGTAGAGGATAATCTAGAAGAACACATAAGCTACTCACTTTTGCTTTTTCTTTAATTCCACGCGGACGGAATCGCGGGCGAAAGCTAGAATACTAATATTTACGATAACTTTTTGAACTAAGTATACACATACAGAATCATCACAGATAATTAACACGAAAAAAAAGTTTTTATTTAAATAAACATCGTAAGTAAATAAATTATAAGCTTCATGTAGTTGGGTCTAAAAGTACAACAGAATTTTTTTTTGAACATTTAAAAATGCCAGCCTTGGATGTAATGTTTACAACTGACTGATATGATTTTCTATAATAAATACATTAGCAAACACACTCATTAATTACTTTTATATTTAAAACATCTTCTATAATATTTAGTAATTCAAATAAATGTATTAATCAAGAAAATGACTAAAATAATTGGAAAAGTACTAAATACGTTGTCAGGGAAAATAAAAAACATGTATATTTCCTTACCTATCCTGTTTTATTTTCTTTTTAATCTGCTATTTTATTTTAAACATTTCTTTTGACAACTTCTATCATACTCATTCATTAGAACTTTTACATTATGTCAATAATGAAAGTACATGTTACCAATGCTTTCGAAGCTAAGTTATAAACTTGCAATCTACCATCATGTAAATCTTTGTATTCAATTATTATCATTAAACATATTATTTGGTTAATCTATTTGAAAGGATAGCATTAAATAGTATTAATACTTCAATAAACTATGAAATATTATTTTACACCTTTATATAAATTAAACTTGAGTGTAAACTCATCCCCTGGATATGTAGGAGTTACAATTAATTGAATCGAGGAATCTTAACAGTTTTACGTATCTATACATAAATTAAAAAACATTTCTTCAATGTCAGAAGCACAGATCTTGTATATCACACTTGTTTGTTCCACATTTACTGACACCTAACCATAATTTTTATTCTAAATTATTTCTATTTGTATATCTGTAATTGGTAAAATTATCACTCTTGTGTATTATATTACTTTTTTATATGTTGTGTATACTTTAATAGATAAATAAACAATCCAACAACTTCAGTAGAAAGATTAATTTGAATAGTTATGTTTGTATATTTCATTGAGGAGTTTGCTAGACAAAATGCACAAAACATTAAAAAAAAATGATTTAAAATAAATGAAGGAATAATAATATACTTACTTGATCGGGGCAGAAATATCCAAAAGCCACCATTCCAAACAGTGAAAGTAGTAAACAAAAGAATATTACTTTTCTCAGTTTTGATCTTGGCTCCATTTTTTTAATTTCGTATGCACCGCTGGGCAGAAAAAGAGCAAAATCACTATCTACTTGCACTGATACACTTTTTTGCATTTCGTTCGAATGCATGTCTCATTTTTACAAAAATATCCTCACGCACTGACTTGTTTGAAATTATTTTCGCTACATTGAAGAGCGCACAGCTTATCAATTAAAAATAATGTCGAGCTTATAAGAATATTATCGTCTTTCGATTATCGAACATAGATACGAGCTCGATAACATTGTTTTGTATCGTTCGATTTTACACAGCTAAAACGTTATACCACAACCGAGGCCAAAACTAGAGTGTGAGCCGGTGGTACTACGGCGGCTACAGCACATCTTGTATAGCAAAATGACAGGACCCAACACAGTATAAACATTTTATATAATACAGTGTGCAGTAATGATGTATACTTTAACACTCTTTGTACCACTTTATCGTTTATTCATTATTGGTCTCTCATATTTAATTTATAAAATTCTTAGTTAATTCATATGAATGCACTTCTAAACAAAAGCAAAATTGCCTTTCGTTTTCGTTCATGATTACAATTTGTTCGTTCTGAAACATAGTTGACATTGACATATCGCAACTATCAAATCTTCGCGTTTAGATAAATTAAAGATTAAAAATACAAACCATAATTACCTACGTTTGCTTTCACGAAATATTTATTTATATCAAGTTAATGCGATTTTTTACGTTAGCGACAAAAGTATTAGTCATTTCTGTTCTTTTTTCATTTAAATACGATGGCATGCAGCATCCGTTTAATGTAGCACATCACATGATGTTCGGTTTTCATTTATGTATCGCAATTTACAGATCTTTATTAACTCTATAAGCTATTATAATGGAAAAAAGATTTAGTCCGTATGCGAGTTTGCTTACTTTTTGCCACAATTCGAGGCTTTGTCTCGATTTTGAACGTTGAACTTCTTTATACTGAAAATGCATGTGATGTAAAACTAGCTGAGGCTTTCCACTAAGTTATTATTTAACCAATTATAATTGTATCTACCAGGTGATCAGGTGTTCTTTAGCTGATTTTCCTTCTGTTGGATCCACTCACATTGAGATAAATACTAGTTCTAATAAATGTTCTTGTGTTATTACACAGTTAGCAAACAACTATTTTATGTTAATGCTTTATTTTTTTGTATTCTTCTGAACGGGAACTAAAAAATATAGTGGCGGCGGAGAGTGCCAGTCCGCCCAGGTGCCTAGGACAATACGCTCATGTTATCCTAACATCAAAGTATGGACACGAAGTTATTTGAGTAATGGATTGTTGCAATGGAGAAGTCATAGGCAATAGGCATAGGAAGTCATATTTTTCCAATGCCTCGATGTCTTACGCCGCCACTAAAGGAAGGAAAACAAAAAAGGCAAAGGTTGGATTAAAATAATAAGTTAACAACGTCTATGACAGGTTTTAATCCGATATCATTTTGAACTCTATGTTATAATTCCTGACATAATTTTTGTAAAATTTGCGAGAAAACTGAAACACAAACTAATCACACAATGTAGAGAAATTAACATCTACACATCAACGCTTTTTTTCACAATTTCATTGTAGGATTTAAACAATTGTGTGTTTCTAGAGCAAGATGAAAGAATTACTCCTATACTTAGATATCAGCATCTAAATTGTAATGAAATACATGTAGCATGCAACAGCAAATTACTATATTTGTAAAATAAAAATAATGTAAAATATAGTGTGGAATTAAAACTAAATAAATCTAATGTTTTAAAAATGATAAAAAGGCACTTGAAAACAAGGTGGGGGAATAATATAACAAATAAATCTATTGTATGTCAATATGGAAATCCATTTATCGATAAATTTTCTCTCGTCACAGGTTTGTTGCACTTAAAAATATAAAATACTTTAAGCTTTATTTTAGAAAACATGTATAAAACATATACATATAGTACAAATCAATAATGAACAGTCCCAATCTTGTTAAATCCATAGAAGCTAAAACAAAATTAGTACATAATTTTATCTTATACTTTTGACATAATGATTTTGTTGATACATATAGTTATAATTTATTGTTTAACACCATTCATAGGTACATGGAGATTAAACAATCTCAATGCCACGAGAGAATCCATTCACTTTTGAAAAATAAAAAAGTTGTATATAAAATGTCCACACCTCATGTGATTACGATTTAAATGTAATATATAAAAGTTATACAAGTCTCCACTGACATAAACTACTAGTATTTTTATAACATTTCCGACACTGATGCGGGATAGTTCTAACACTACACTCAGCGACGTACACATCGATGTTGTCTGCACCAGTCTCTCATTAAAGGATCAACTCCTCTCACCACAGAATTTTCCGTTATAAAATTACTATATTTTATAATTGATTCAGTCCACAAATTTGAAACAAAGTCCACAATCCCCACTCAAAGCCGTGTGCTACGTAACCGACACACGACAATTTATTGATAATTAATTAATGTTCTGTTTGTCCACTAGCCGTTTTTAATTAAACGTTCTTCCAGTACAAAATATTATTAGCACATTTTAATTTGTAGATAGTTTTTTCATTAGGAAAGCACTGTTCAAAACAACAATATTCTATGTTACAAATATAATTGTTCAGATTAGAGCGTAATCGGTCGCAATATTTATTCCTTCTTCTGTATGTATAACTACATACAAGTGAATTTTTTATGCGGTACCAATTGATTAAAGTTCTATTTATCTATGGAGAGAAGCCAGTCCTTGTCATTTTCTCACACATCAAACACGATCAGTTGCGGGGGCGACCACGGCCACGCGATCCGTCTCTGTCCTGAAAGCCATAACAAATATGTTAGAACAATGAAATATGTATTTCTGTAATAGCAAAGAACATTATCACAAACCTTATGATGAGATCTATAATTGGAGTCGCGATCACGATAGTCATGGTCACGCATGTCTCGGCCGTCTCGACCATCGCGGTCATCACGGTGGTCGCGGTGGTCGCGGGAGTCGCGCGGATTGCGAAGATCACGATGATCCCGCGGGTCGCGTGCGTCGCGATGGTCCCGTGGGTCCCGTAGGTCGCGGTGGTCGCGGCTGTCCCGACCGTCACGCCCGTCTCGCCCGTCACGTCCATCGCGCCCCTCGCGGTGATCACGATAGTCACGATAATTACGATACCCACGTCCACCCTCGTGATCCTCACGGTTATTGTCCTGGGGATGGTGAGGCACTTTACGCGAATCTTCCTCTTCTTGGCGCCTTTCGTAATGAATGAAGTCGTCAAAAATTGAGGTAGAATGGCAGTAACTATGCATTATACGTAGCACCTGAAGACCCTTCGCGTGTGGCACTTCTTGTGTATCGCGAGAATTCGTCACTGGCTTGTTTTCGTTATTCTCTAACTTGATATGACGCAATTGCACATTCGGAACGTCTTTCACATATATCCACCTGACGCGGAACTGGCCCTTCCACTTGTCCTGCGACCACACATTAGAGTTGGAGTTATAATCGACCGCACTCGTCATACGCGCCATACCGCAGAAATGTCCACTACCATTGACGGAGAAAAGGAGAAATACCGCGCCGCCTTCTCTTTCGCGTTCTCGAAACGCGGCATCGAGACGTTTGTTTCCATGCTCGGTGCTGCACCATATTTCATATTTGATGCTGCGGTGTATATCATCCTCAGAGTATGATTTGATAACAAAGAATCGTGCTAAGGGAGCACTTAAGTCAAACTCCTTGGGATTGTAATCATTTTTGACGCGAAGCTCATCGAGTACGGGATGAGGGGTAGGTGCAGGGTTCGCGACGACCGGCGGTGGCGGTATAGATGGTATAGACGGTGCAGGCAGGGGCGGGCGCGGCTGGAGCGGCGGCGGAGCGCGGGGGGTGTGCGCCCAGGCCGGCGGCGGCTGCTGGTGCTGCGGCGGCTGCTGGTGCTGCGGCGGCTGCTGGTGCTGCGGCGGCTGCTGGTGTTGCGGCGGTGGTCCCCGCTGAAGAGGAGCGGGAGCGGGAGCGGGCGCGGGCGGCTGCGCGGGCGCCGGGGTCGGCATCGGCAGCGGTGCGGGCACAGGCGGTGGCTGAAGTGGCGGCGGAGGTGGAGCAGTGACGACCGGCGCAGTCTTAGCGGCATCCCACGTACTAATATCCATATTATGTTTTCCGGGCACTATCGGCGGCGGGGGCATACCCGGGCCTTTCTTTTTCAGTCCTACCGTTTGTGATGTCGGTGCCGGTTTCGCCGGTTGGCTGGCGATAGAAGCCCATGTCATCTTTTTGGGTTGCGATCCACTCGATACGTCCTTGAGCTCGGAGATGCGTTCTTTATCAGTTTTAGGTTCTCCAAGTGAGAGAGCCTGGACGCCACTGTCGACAGCCTTAATGCTGTCTGGAACGTACAAACCGTCAGCCCTGTAGTAATCATCGTACTGTTTTGCACGACCTAATTGACCCCAAGTTGAGTAATCACCATTTCCATGAAAGTAATTAAAAGTTGAAGCTGGCTGCCCGAATGCAGCTGTTGAGAAGGGAGTTGTTGATGGTCCAAAAACACCTGCAAATTTTAATTAGTAAGATTACTACTTAATCGAAATTAGGTTTTTAAGCCAAAAAAAAATTAACAGAGCAATTTGAACTTAATCCTTTAATTTGCATTAATACTAGCTACCATCCATTCCGTAAGAATCGTGAGGATTGTATCCCCCGAGGAATGTCATTGGATCGGTTCCATTGGTGGACCATGTACCATCCCCAACTCCAAAAGCTTGATAAGGAAGAGCTGTTGTGCCATAATAACCTGAAATTCGAAAATTACCACTATCAATTAAATGATAACAATAACATTATCAATATTTGCTGTAGCTAAGTTTCTTTACATACCAAAAAGGGCTCATCTATAATATCTATTGAAAATTATGGTTGACAAAAATAGCTAAACCAAATTTTACAGATGCCCTGAATATTTCTTGGTGATGACATAAAAAATTATGTTTCACTTGTATTTAAAAGCAGAGCTTTCATTTATGTATAATATTATTAATATTTTGCAACACTATTTTGGCATGTAAGTGAAAAAATATATATTCAATTACAATAAACTAATCCTACCCAGTACAATACACAAAATATAAATGATTTTTTTTCACTAAGAAATTTCTTACAAATTTTAAAAATAAAGAAGAAAAGAGATTATGTACCTACCTGCTGCGCTGTAGGGATCGGCTGCTGACGAGATGGGTGGAGCATACGAGGGTTGCTGTTGGTGACGCCATGACGCCTCTGCCAACTCGTCACCACCACTTTCTAACTGTTGCTCCTTAGATACATTTGTCACTGAAAATTAAACCCAAACAAATTATATTAGTACAAAAATTGGTACATGTGATAGTCAAGTCAGATACAAATATAAATGTTCATCCCCTTTTTAAGACTTATTTTAGTATGCTTTTACATGATTGTTGAGCAAAATAAAAGATTATGCTACATCATTAAATGTGAAAAACACTTATTTTAAAACAAATTTCCTTATACTATTTTCTAATATAATGCATTATCATTTGTAATTGTTTTTGTCTAGTACTTCTTGTTTTCAATGAGCAAGAAATGTAGACAAGTGTTTATTTTATTAACTCAGGTGTCCTTAGTAGCACTCTGTATTTGTCATTAAACAATATTTATTGTATGCAAACAGTGAATGCTATCTAGATACGCCCAAAATAGGAAATATTTAAGCTAGTGGCAATATTACATTCAAAATAATATCACAAGAAATAAATAAAAATTCAAATTTGAGAGATAATATAGTCTCATGAGTCAGGGTGAATAACTATGCATTATCATTTGCGTCAAATTTATTCCAATTTCACATGATTCCAACATGTGACATTGTTCGTAGTATAATTCTTTAGGCAAAAATATACATTTCAATCACACGATGTAAAATATCGCACTCATTTTAAGACCGGACACGACGCTGACCGGCGCGAGGTGTTCAGCCTACGGAGAAAACATTTGCAACGTCATAATGGTCCATATTTACCTTGATTCCCTTGTCCTTTCATCCGCTAAACGCCCAACGGATATGAAACAATAAAGAAAACAGCAAATTTTAACGGAAAAAGTCATCTAATGAAGCGTAAACAACACAAAAATATGTGAAAAAACGAAATACCTGATCTGACACGCCTGCTGACATTGGCCGCGATTTCAAGAATATTGAGCACTTATTAAAGTTATTCTCACGACGATAACAATATAAAATCACATCAGTTACACTTCACTGTGTCCAAATTGTTCACGAAACACAATAATTAAAAAGTCAGCAATTTATGAAATGGCTATAAAAGTCCTATTGAATACGAGATAATATGGACGTAGCAATGGCGACCGTCACAGTCTCGCAATGTTACCAGTTAAAAATATTGACAGATGCCGATGTTTTTTTATGAACGCACGGTCCCACTCACTTTTTTTAATTCACAATAATCACAGTGTACCAAATTACAATCTTGGAACTCTACATGTAATATTGTATTGATTGTAGAATAAACTAAATTCTTTACTTCTATTATAATATATTTTGGATTGTTTGCCTACATTCTACTTTCATTGCACACCAAATTAAAAGAATGAAAATAGGAAAGATACTATAGTTTAAAGGCCATTTATTTTTTTGTGAAAAATGAAGATATTGTTTTTGTTCCACTGGCAGCCTTTTGTCTGGCTTTTTCTTTGGCTGTTGGTTTCTTTTTGTTCTCAGAAGATCCATTTAACAGAACACCAACTTTCACATCATTCAAATCCTCACATGTGGATTCATTCTTAGCTTTTTTATTTGAGTTATTTAAATCAACCTCAGACTTCCTCTTCTTTCCAACCGTTTCAATAATTTCAGGTTTAAAATTAAATCGTTTTTCTAGTTTTTCAACTAAGTCCTCTTGAAGGTACTCAGATATAATACCATGAGCATATTTTAGATAGAATTCTGAAAAGACATACATTCAAAATCAAATTCATTTAGATAAACACTAGAGTTCTGATAGAAAGAGCGGATGGGTTGGACATAAATTGTCACCCTTAAATAAAAGTGAACTTTAGACATATGAAAATTTGGCTAATAGGTCTCTTTTGAAGTTTTCAGTAAATGATATATATTTTCTATTGTGAAACTTTTTTTCGGAAATAGCCCAATAAAACTTCTGTGTCCAAAGCCAAGCTTTCAAATCTGCTAACAAATAATAAATAGCATGGTATGGTAATAATAAATAATATGTATACTGAAGATATTAAAAAACCAAACCTTCATCCACAGTTTCATTGTTTAGAGTACTGGATACAAAAGTAGATGAAATTGCACCAGATGTTACATGTATGTTTTTCTCTTTTAAAACTTTCGCCACTTTATGAACTTTCTCTTCTAACCAATTTAATGTTTTTTCTTCATTGTATTTGTAGGCTTTCATTTCTGCTGCACCCTAATAAAAAGTAACATTATTATTGTATGCAGCTATTTAATTACTTGTGATCAATTTAAAATAATAGTAATATATTATTACCTTTAAATCTCCAATAGTTTCCATATTCATAACAAAGTCAAGAATTTTATCAAATCCCTTTTCTGATAATAAATCATTTAATGGTACCGCTCTGTTGGCACATTGTTCCTTCAATCTTGGGAGAACTAAAAATATAACAATTAACAATGAATAATGGTGTCTTTTTATCAATAATTTTTGCTTTAATTTAGTTACGTACATATTTCGTTTTGTGATTGTTAAATGCTATTTATAGAGATAATAAAAAATAAACCTTTTTAGAGTAAATAAATTATACAAACCTAAAAACAATGGATTTATTGGAGTAACCATTAAAATACTGCCGTCAGATTTAACATAATCCCCAACAAACCATGATCTATAAGCCTCATTGAATGTAACCACTTCAAACATTTTGTTGTGAACATTGTCTAAACAATACTTCGATAAATTTCCATGAGCTGGATGAGGAAGTGTTATAATGCTGAAACTGCTATTTTCAAATAGCGATTCTGTAAAGTATTATCACAAGCATTATAATTTTAAATTTTTAAGTCATAAATGTAGTTAAGACACTTTTATTCACCTTTAATAAGTAAGATCCACGAGTTTTCTATTCTTTTTTGAGATACACTTAAAATAGTTGATGTAGAGTTTGATTTCTTTTGTGATCTAGTAGTCATACTTATTTATTTCTAGTTACTTTTTCATACTAATATAAAATAGAAATTTCCCGCTCAACGTTCAGCAAAATTTTTGGCCGGTCCAATGTCAATGTCAATTTTAATCCAAATTTTTAACAGATAGTCAAAGTATTATAGTTTACACAGCCATCATTATTAACAATTACAAGAAAGTCTAATTTTACTTTACAATCTCGGAACTTTTTTAAATCGAATTACAAAAAACGTGTTGTAGAGATTATTTAAAATTGGCTATTTTTTCAAGAATACAATTTAAATCAACATATGTCACCTAACATAATAAATGTCAACGTCAATCATTACAAAAGTTTCGGTACCGCCATTTCACACAGTTTTAATGTTTATAAAAGCAATAAAGGTTTAAACTTAATGTTCCAGTTTTAATTAAATACATGAAAAGATGCAAGCTTTTTTAAAGACAGGGAAGCTGTCAGCAGCCGATAAACCTTCAACGTCGGTTGCAAAACCTACAAAGAAGAAACCACCGGCACCATGGGTTGAAAAATAGTTCGTATTTTTAAATCTTACTTATGTTTTCGGTTTCTTTTTTGTATTAAAAGAGAATAAACATGAATTATTTTTTACAGTCGACCTAAAACAATTGACGATATAGTTGATCAAGGTGAAGTTGTACAAGTTTTAAGGGAATGTTTGTCGGGTGGTGATTTACCGCACTTATTATTCTATGGACCTCCTGGGACTGGTAAAACCAGTGCTATTCTAGCAGCTGCAAGGCAGCTCTTTGGGGATATAACCCGAGACCGTGTACTGGAGCTAAATGCGTCAGATGAACGTGGTATACAAGTCATCAGGGATAAAGTTAAATCTTTTGCTCAACTCACTGTCAGCAATACAAAACCAGAGTAAGTAGAACTTTAGTCGAAATATTTTTTTTTCTAACGTGGCTTATTGCGGTTTTTAAATTTCATTTTCATTTTTCCTCATTAAACTTTCTGATTAAGGGTTCATATCCAAAGATGTTGATTTTCATTCTCTTTATTTTTCAGTGGTAGACCATGTCCTCCATACAAGCTGGTTATCCTGGATGAGGCTGACTCAATGACGACTGCAGCCCAGGCCGCACTACGTAGGACAATGGAGAGGGAAACTCGCACAACACGGTTCTGTCTCATCTGCAACTATGTGTCGAGAATTATACCACCTATTACTAGTAGATGTTCCAAATTCAGATTCAAGCCGCTTGCAAAAGAAAATGTTATTAAAAGGTGGGTTTAAGACCTTCACACACTAAAAGTCTTTTTGTTGTATTCATACTCATGGGATGTCTCTGAGTAAAAAGCTTTCTAAACTGCAAAACTTGGGACAAGTGGAGTGGAGCGACTGGCAGAGTATGGCACTGTGGGCTAAAATCTTGACTCACATAGACATTTTATCTGTTTTGAATGTCTATAGGAGCCAAAATTTTAGCCCACTGTGCCACACTCCAGATTGCTAATTTTGTGATTGTGGCTTAATTGTTAGATGTCATAGATGTCTATAATACAGTTTTTAATCTGCAAAAGATTTATGTTTTGCAAGCGTATTCATAAACTTTTGAATTGTATTTCAGATTACAGGAGGTTTGTAGTGCGGAGGGTGTGGATGTTGGTGATGGTGAAGTGCTGCGTCAGGCTGTGGACACTTGTGATGGTGATTTGAGACGAGCTCTCACTGCCCTGCAGTGTTGCCAGCGTTTACTTGGCAAAGTCACTGCTGATGGATTAATCGAGGTAGTTTTAATAAAGGCGGAATTAATACTCAACAATAAGAATAATTATGCCGTAACACACATAAAAAAAAAACATACAGACAAATTAAGAACCTCCTCCTTTTTGAAGTCGGTTAAAAAAGGATAAAAATAAAATATTAAATACTTCTGATTTCAGGTGACTGGTTTAGTTCCAGATAATTTGGTTAATGAATATTTAAGCATCAAGAATTACAATGAGCTAGAGACATTTGTTAAGAAGTAAGTATTTTTATCAGGTATAGTATGAAAATGAATTTTTTAACTATAAATTGGTACAGGAAGTCCAAGTCTAATAATAACTTAAAAAAGAAAAACTGCTTTCAAAACAAAGATGGTGTTGTGATGTTGATGCAACATTTTATGCACAAAATCAAACAGTATATACTATTTCATTTATACTAATATCATAAAGAGGAAGGATTTGTATTTTTGTATGTATTGAAATAACTCAAAAACCGATTTTAAAAATTCACCGTTAGCAAGGTAATTTATCTGTGAGTAACATAGGCTATATTTTTTAATTTCACTTGGACGAAGTCGCGAGCAACAGCTAGTTATGAATATTAATAGTATGGTAACTTAACAGATTCCTAATGGATGCATACTCAGCATCACAACTGCTGGAACAGTTGAGCGCGACAGTGGTCAGTGCTGGTCACTTGACAAATAAGCAGAAGTGTGTCATCAGCGAGAAGCTGGCTGTCTGCTCACACCGCTTGCTGGACGGCGGCGCGGAGTTCATGCAGCTCACAGACCTCGGCTGTACCATCATCATGGCTAATAACAATCCCTGATTATTATTTAAGAATTTATCTCCTTGTAAGTTTGATTTCATAAATAATATAGTAATCAAACAGTTGTTTCATTAGTTGCTTACAACCTGAAAATTATGATTAAGATCCTATGAAAATTTACTGCTAGGAATTCAGTAAAGACAGACTGCCTAAGTTGAAAAATTTACATACTAGCTGTTCGCGTGCGGATTCATCCGCGTGAAATTATAAAAACTTTATTTTATTGTTTACATTTGTCAAATTATCAATTGCAATTGTCAAAATGACATGACATAATGACAAACCATTCCAATCTTACTTCCTTGATGTTGGCAGCAACTTATGGTCTCTTTGTCACATTAGGGTTTTTATCCAAAATATTTACCCCCTAAGTTTAATGGCGTAAAATATATAGCCTAAAGCGTAAGGTAAGTGTAGGGCTTTTTATTAAAAAAAGAGTTATTCAAAAATATGCTGCAATTGCTGACATCTTAGGCAACAAAGAAGTGTGTGTTTACGCTTTATTATAATAGTATAGAAGTATAGATAGATAGAAGATAGTATAGATAGATAAGATCTGCTCAATACATTCATTTCTTTTTTTTCCTATTAGAGTTGTATGTAATCTAAGAACAAGTCACAAGTGATTCATCAGTATCAACCTACCGTAATATGTCAAAATAAATTAAGTACTACTGTTCCAAACAACTAAATCGTTAAGATGTAAACATTTCTTGGTAAAAGATAAAACAATTTAATCGCATACACTATCTGTTATAATAGTTCTGCATAATATTTAATTACATACAATAATTAGTATATTTCATTATGTTTCATTTAAGTTTTATTATCACGGTTGTTACTTATGACGAAGTTTAAGTGAGGCAGCAGGTGCACTGAGCGCGCTTCGGCGTCCTGGCACTACCAGGCCCAGGGCAGGCCATGCCTTTGCCTACCTATATTATTATAGTTTACGCGCGTTCATTTCACTTCCGCTGACGGTTGAACGCACGCGAGAGCGAGTAGGAAAGAAAGAAAATAACGTTCTTTCCGCGGCGTTGCGCCCCACCGCGTCACGGTTTGCGCGCGCTCGCTCCCCATTGGCCGGCGCCTCCCCACCGCTGCCGCTAACGCAGCGTCTAGATTTCCAGATTTCAAATCTCGACCGTTTATTTCGTGCCGTGCTCGCGGGCTGCGCTCACGTCGACGGAAGCGCTGCGGCATTTAATTCATAATCACGGCAACGTGCTCGTTAAGTTCGGTTCGGTGCGACACGATGTCGCTCACAGTGCGTGCAGTGCAGGATTCGGCGGATGCGGCGCTCGGCGAAAAGGTCAATTTCTTTCGATGAGTGGAGGTTTAGTGCATGTTCCATTACCATCATGACTAGATCCACACTCATCCATGGAAGTTGCGATGATCTTCGTGTGACGGCGTGACGGCGCGAAGGCGAGCCGGTGATTACGGGGCGGGCTCGGGGGCCGGCGCGCGGTAATCATACCTCAGCGCGGCAGGTATGCGGTAACCTCGGCGTCTACCTGCCCGCGGCGTGCCGCCCGCCGCCCGCCGCTCGCCGCTCGCCACTCGGCGCCCGAAATATGTCGTTTAGATACACTACAAGCCGCTTACCTATTGCTTATTCGCCGTGAGTTTTTTGCCTTGGTTAATGATTCCTTGGACTGGACTTACCACAGTTTTTGTTGTTTTTTATTTCTCTAAACGTTCAGCTATTGTAAGTTGTTAATAAGAATAAGTTTTATTGTATTGTTAAAATATTTCAATAGGGGAGGCAATAAATTGGAAGGGCGACTTAAAAGACGGCGCAAGAGCATCTGCCGTTTCTGAGAAAGGCCATTGTGGCGGTCCCACCGACCGACCGAGCGGAGTGGTCAGTGCGGTGACGTCACGGGTTGGGGCCGTCAACCTGACGCCTGCAACCTTCCCCTCTTTAATATATCCAATATAAACCTGCCAATCATCATTTTGTAATGTTCTTTCTAGTTTTTGCTTTACTGCAAACGTGAGAGTAGGAACTGTAGTCTTTATTTTCAGGATCGTATTTAATTAATATAGTTATTTATTACAATACTTTTTATTTATATAATTTACAGTCTTTTTGATGTGTGAATGTATAATTATTATTATAATAATGATGATGATTAATATACTGATATTAAAATAAATATTAAGTAGTTACCCAAATAAAAGTAAATTATGCATGCATGCATTAATAAGGGACGACCTTATATGAGTGTTTTTACATATTTATGCAATAATTAGTCATATTAATTTAAACTGCTACTAACCTACCTACATAAATGATTGAGGCACCATCATGTATAAAAATTAATACAAATAATTAATATGAAGATTGTTTAATATTAAAACAATTATAGATGCAGCCATATATGACCCAATCATAATCACCAATCGACTCATTCGGCGAAAGGAGTTTACGAAGAGATGTAACTTTTATCGAATGGATCGTAATGACATTAACAATGTTTATAAACTGCCCTAAATCGAAAACTTCTGTTTACTAATTAAGTATAACTTATCTGGCAATGGAAAGCAATATCAATAAGTCACAAAAAACACAGTAATCATGAGGTACATGGAAATATAACCTTGCTCAACATTCTGGGTAAATCCCTGATGATGCATACATGTTTGGTAACATACAGATTTACCTTATAACAAATGTTTTACACGGTCAAATATGAGCCGATATGCAAGTTGTAACCACTGTTACCACTATGAGAAACTAATTTCAAACTGGAAAAATTAATGCGCAAAATGAAAATGAATGAGACATGTAAATGAAGAAAAAGAAACAAATGTTTAAAGAATTTGTCAGCTTTTATTTGAATTAGTTAAATCGTTAAAGAACATAACATTATTTTCCGTTCCAACTTAAATTTTTACTAGCCACGAACTTTGAATATATTTCACAAGTGAAATAGCAGTTGTAACAAACTTAGTTTAATTGCAAAAACACCAGAATCACAATTTATCGGTGACATTCAATACTAGATATAATATATACACAAATATAGGAGCGCTTAGCTCACATATAGGGAGTATATGCCTAGAGTGTATTTGCATAGCTTTAGAAACCCGTTAGTATATATGATGTTAAGATATATTATTGTTTATACCAAGAAGGTTGCTTTATATTGTAGTTAACTTTTACTTAAAATATTCTAACTTCCAAATAGGTTAAACGATTTTCAAAGCAATTTTCTTAATTTGTTCCAAGGTATGTAAGCGTCCTATTATGTTTTCTATGCCGTGGGGCGTTGGTTAATTGTGTTCCGGGTAGTGGTTTTAGTGGAGCAGGTATCTACCCTCAGGTAGATAGAATAATAGCGGCCCTTGGTTAAAAAAATGTTAACGTTCGGCATCGCTCCACCCATTGTTCGGCGAGCTTTGTTAACACGTGTATTGGATGCGTACTGTGCGATAATGTTCGCTTTGATTACAGCATTCCGATATACAAAAGGTATGCTTTGTGCCGCACTAAATAGACATTCGTATTTTCTACCTACCTATCTAGGTTAGGGTCTTGAGTTGTGTTGTTTTGTTTATAATTTGTTTATAAGACGTTTGGTTTTTAAAATGTGTTTTTGGTATGCAGTTACACAATAGTGAAACAACGAAGTACAGAAGACTCAAGATGATTTAAATTTTGAATTTGAACCGATTTGCTAATACATAAAGGGATACTTTGTAAAAAACCAACATGATCAGAATTTCAGTGCTTTGTATAATGGTGTACATCTTTTGTTTTCTTGCTGAGAAAACCATTTATAAATCACTAGCTTTCGCCCGCGACTCCGTTCGCGTGGAATTAAAAAAAATGAGTAGCCTATGTGTTCTTCCAGGCTATCCTCTACGTCTATACCAAATTTCTTCGAGATCCGTTCAGCCGTTTAGGCTACAAACTCTAACAAATATCCATCCATCCATCTAAACATTCGCATTTATAATATTAGTAAGATAATATGTGACTTTTAACATTTTGTTACAGAGTACAGACTTGTATTCTCTCATGGTAAAGGTAAAAAGACGTTATATGCGCGTGCGCACGCCGCCATTTTTTTCTCAGTGTAAACTTGGCTCTTCCGCGATGGGGAGGGCCGTGCGAACGAAGCGAGGGTCGAGGGAACCGACCTAACGTAAGTTTCTTTTGTTTCACGCGTCATGCTCACACATGCCTGTTACATCGCTAAATACCTTAGCGGAATACAAAGCGACTTACGCATTTTCACTAGAAATGTATGAATCACATGTGAATTGTGCAAGAAGTGTCGAGAATTTTCTATTCCTTTCGTTCTATGGTATTGCAACTGTCTTTTACAGTTGCTTCTATAAGCTTAGTGAACTTAGATATTATATAGCAAGAAAGAAACGTCTATGTTGTTTATGTACTTTGTTTGTGAGATATCTCATGTCGTTCATATTATTTCTTGGAGATTGGAAGGATTAAGACTTGTCAATCAAGCTATACCCATTATCGTGAGTTGTGAATAAAAATTACCATTCAAAAACAGTGTCAATTTATGTATCCATACTTCTATACTAATATTATAAAGAGGAATGATTTGTATTTCGTATATTGAAATAACTCAAAAACTACTGGGCCGATTTAAAAAAAAATCATAAAAAAGCTACGTTGTCAATGAATAACATAGGCTATGCATTTAATTATTTTTAATTTCACGCGGGTGTACCCGCGAGAAACAGCTAGTTTTTTACATGAAGAGTGTTAACTAAATTGTAATATATCGCCTCTTGCAGAATCTGAGACATTAACATCGTGAGTTTGACTTTGATATAATGTTTAATATAAATCTGTTACCTACACAGGCAAGTTGCATGATAGATTGTCGACACATTCATTTATCTGACACTCCCATACATATTGCAATGATTTAGAGTTCGTAATAAACTCTTCTAAGAAACTTAAGTAACATAATCATTATAGACCCGATGTTTAATAATGTTTCTTGTAACCTCTTAACTGACCAATGAAACGACGTTAGGATTTTTTAGTAAAAGGTAAAAAACAAACCATAATTCGACAAAATAAGGGAGTATTTGCAGATGCATTACTTATTGTTAATAGGGCAAAGTTGGGGACGCATAGAAAGAAATATTTTCACCGTCTATGCGCTTCGCCCCGGCCAAATCTACTTCCTGTTCTCATCCTTTCTTGTGCAGAAAGGGTGGAAAGGGAAATATTTCCACTCCATGCCTATCCCTAGGTTACATATATGTATTTGGAAAGAATAAATAGCAAACGATTCACCCATAAAATTAATGTGAAGTTGGTGAAATATTAAATGTTATTTGTTAATATAGGGAAATCCTAAAAAACATGTTCTTAATTAAATAATACTAATATAATAAATGCGAAAGTTTAGATGGATGGATGGATGTTTGTTACAGTTTGTAGCCTAGACGACTGAACTGATTTAGATGTGGTATAGATGTAGAGAATACTCAATTTTGTTTTTTTTTAATTCCACGCTGACGGAGGCGCGGGCGTAAGCTGTTCTTAGTAAGTATTAGTATACTTTATATAATCGACGATAGTTAGTACTAAAGTTTGTTAATTAAATGAATTTAATATATTCCCGATTGCTGGTATAAGTTGGCCTGCGGTTGCTGTCAAAGTAATGGCGGCCGCGTCTCCGCACAGCCTGCAGACTCAATTACCCTCATTGTACACTCGCCTTACATTGTTCGATGTTATTGACAGTGTAATAAAGTTTACGACGGATACGGAAACGAATTTAATGTACCCTAAAGTACTACGTAAGTATATTCATTAACTGCTGTCAGAATTGTTAAATGGTCACTTAGTATAGATTAACTACGAGAAACTACACAAGGGGAACTCCTGTCGAATGAACTCTGAGTGCCTATTCTAATTGTTAGTGAATAGGTTAGTTTGCTTGAAAAAGACGGAGTTCCCACTAAATGAAGTAAAAGCTCGTGCTAAAAAACGAGTAGGCAAATTTTAAACTTACTTTATGCAAGGCAAGGCAATGCTTGTCTAAACCTAACTATATGACTCTCAAAACGTAGAAAATTATGGTAACTTGTAATAGCAATACTAAGCTAGAATGTAACATGTATTAAAAGCACTTTGAATTCTTTTAGACACACGGACATAAAAGTCGTTGATAATATAATACTTTTGTAAACAACTTGGTGAGTATGTAGTGACATGTTAAGGACGAACCGAAATATGTTTTTCTAAGCTACTCGCTCGTTTAAAATAATAGTCGTGACCAAATTAGGACGCATCATTATCTCGTATTACATTTTCGATTCTGTTTTCTTGAGAAGTGGTGACGTCATCATTGTTTTTTTTGTCGCCACCATAACAGTGTATTTCAACCGTCAAGAGATTACGAAGCCACGAGAGAAAGCCAAATCTAAAGAACTGTGAAGAATGATTAGGTGTAAATACGCAGCATTAATTCATAGAAATAGTTAAAGATTGTCGTGTAGTTGTTTAACTGCGAGTATATTAAAAACCGAAGCGATACAGGGGAATCGTGGCGAACAAAGCGGTAGCGGGCTTGATTGTCGCCAATTAGTTGTAATAACGGCCTTCGCTCGCACTCGGCTCGCCCGGCGCGCAGTAATTTGTCCTCGAGCACCGAACGAACATTCGCTCGTTCGCCGTTTACGATGGAACAAGATTTATGTGTGAAACATTCGAGGTCGATGCCTTCACTCGCCATTTTAGTGCTCGACTCTCGGTTCGCCTTTATTAAGTTTTTGCCACACCGGCACCGCAACGATACCATTTCGATGGAAAGAAGTGTTTCCGAAATGTATATTTAATGGCTTTGAAATTGGCCATTTTTCTCGCGATGGATATGTGTGGAGAATTCTGTTGAATAATTTGATACCTTCCTTAGTTCTTGTCACAATAATGCTAACGATTTATAAAGCAATTTGTGTTGTAGTAGATATGTATTCAATTATACATTCAGAAATAAAATATTTTACTTTTAATCATTGGTTGTAATAAGATACGTTGCGGAATCTTATACAGTTTAGTTTTGAGAATACACATTTTTACAAATTATTGACGCAGTTATGAATATTCAAAAAATCAAGAATGTTAAAATTTGAGAACATTTTTGATTTCAAATTAGGTAGGTTTACCAACCTGTATTTCTATACAACTTCCAAAATGCCAGCAAAACCGATGACATCTAATTCTACTAAAATCTCGCAAAGTATAGATTAACTTAAACTTGTTAGTACTGAATTGTATACATTTTGGTTGTGGATATATTCGTAATGTTGTCGACATTTGTTTCCTTTCTAAATGCAAATTACCATGTGAATGTATCTACAAATCAGTTAGTATACAATAGATTAACATTACTTACAATATAATGTCAAGCAATTTACAAGATTATCAACTTATATGGAAGAAAGAACGAAACAATCATACTAATATTATAAATGCGAAAGTTTAGATGGATGGATGGATGTTTGTTAGAGTTTGTAGCCTAAACAACTAAACGGATTTCGATGAAATTTGGTATAGATGTAGAGGACAGTCTGAAAGAACACATAGGCTACATACTTTTGTTTTTTTTTTAACTGCACGCGGACGGAGTCGCGGGCGAAAGCTAGTAAGAAATAAGCTATCAATATCTTAATATAAGAGAAGGTCCTGTCTCTTGAAACACAGTTGCATAATTAGTTCAGGAGACAGAGCCACAATGAATTTTGTGAAAATGTCTTTTTTTTTTGTCCAATAAAGAGTTTTTATTTTTTATATCTTCTGATGTTTCAAGTTTTTATGTTCAGAGTGAAACAACTAGATTAAGAAAAACCGATTAAACGGTAAAAAATTAATACGTGAAGCGAAAACTTTGCACCCCATGAGGAAATGCACATACGGATGAACGTGAAATTAGTCAACTGTTAAAGATGTCGATACGAAATGAACAAAGCAACTTATTTTAATTAAAAAAGTTCAAATAATTCACAACATTTTAATAGTCTCATAAATTACTAGTTTTCGAGTTGCATGTAAGTAAGGCGAGGGCGGTCTATGCAACGTGTATGATTCACTCGCTTGTTATTGAGTTCGCATGTGTTGTTTTGGTTGACGCCAATCGTTGCCTACAAATTTCCTATCAGCTATTTCAAACGGGTCACGTCGTGTATCAAGAAATTTATTTCTTGCTACGTTGCTTTTTGTAAGCAAATAATGACGTCAAAGTCCGACATAGATTTTATTCAAATTAGCGTTGCTTTAACATTTTTTTCTTGATTCGGTATTTGTATGTTTACACGTGTAATGGTGGGCAATGAATTTGTTATTCTGTATTCAGTCGAATCTTATTATTTACTATATTATGACTAATTCGATAGTTTTAATAAACAATAATTTATAGATAAATACACAGACAAATTATATACAAAAAGTGTAATGTACAGTTAGCAATTTGCGTAAATGATGCACGCAGATATGTTTTGCCATCTTGAAAGGTTAGAATGGAATAGACATGTAATCAGCTACAAACTGTATTCACTTATCTTCTTTAGGGTTATAGAGGTTTAAAGAAAGGCATGTTTAGTAGAATTTGTTTTAAATAAACAGTCAAATCGCCAGTCTCGTTATCGCTCCGTATTATTTTGCAAAGAAGCGAATAATTCGAGGAAAAAGCTCCTAAATTAAAATTTCTGGAACTCAACTACATTTGTTGTCTTTATTTTCATGAAAAACAGATTTGTTCTCGCTACTGTATAAGAGAAACAAGTCGCAACATGGTTCTATGTTTTTCAACAAGCGGTATCAGACAGTGCTAACAGTTGCACGACTACTGGTCTTGTTTCTAAAATCTTGTTCAATTCCCAACGCATTTTGTTGTGCATTTGTCGACAAAGCATTAACCACAGCGGCGTAAAACCCACGACCGTCATTTCCAGTAAGTACTTAATATCCGACTTTGTACAGTTATTTCCTTGAAACGAGGCCTACAATCTGCGATCGTTGATTTTTGCAGAGACAAATCCATTTCAGCGCGGCTACGTGAGCACCGAGTGATGAGGGCTAATAACATCGGAGCTGTGATTACGCCGCGCCGGTGTCAGTTCCACGCATCGATGCGTTTGAACTCGCAGTTCTGCACACCATATTATCTATGCCGTTACTATGTGCCAGTGTCGCATTATAGCGCTTTTGAAATTCGAACGCGGTTGATAAATACGTACCTAAAAAAACCTTCCATAAGTTATTTTTCTAGCAATTTCGGTGCCGAACATGAAATGGCTTTTGAACATAAAATATATAATTCTTATTCTCTTTTTGTTTGTCTTTCATTTTGTACTATCTATATCTACCTGAATGCAATACAAATTGCATACGAATGTAATAGCCATGTGAAAACCGTCATAATAATTGAACGAAGAATGGACGGATTGCAATATCGTATACATTACACAAGACTTTATTCATGTGGTCGTAAATCGTCCGTGTGAACCGACGCTGTAGTCGCCGAGCTTTATGTGAATCTTGTCTAATTTTACGACGTGCGGTATATTCAAATTGCATTATATAATTTCATATCTCACCTCATTTACGTGCTCGTTAAAAAACTATGTGCAGGCGGCTGAAACTTCATTAGTGCAGTATAACTGCGGTGTGAAAGGACCGCCATGCTTGCCGTACTGCTTTTACGACCACCTTATCAATGTTCTTGTGTTTACAATGTTGAATTGTTCTTGTTCTTGTATGTTTGGTTGTTAAAACTGTTAGTTATTACTCTGTATATCAAGTTCAAAGAAGTTAAAAAATCTATAACAAAGACAAAATTAATTTCAAGATTCAACTACACGAAATGATACTTCGTAACAAGCTACATGTTTTAAATTATTCATCAATACCTACTTGTATCAACGGTTGCACTAACTGGGTGAATTAATCGAACGTTCGGTGCGGTGCCTTGTAAAGGACGCGATATGGAATTAATTAGCCCATTGCTATGTAGGCCAGTGGCCGTGGCCGGTGGCCGGTGGCCAGTCTATTGGGATTTTGGTACACGACAGCGATTCATTCACGCGACCGGGACATACTCGTAGCGACGGTGTCCCCACGCTACAAGTTTTAATATCGACACAGCTTAATCTAGCGAACGGGGAATTAATTTAATGTGGAATTTGATTCTAAATAAAGTAACTGCAATAAATTAGTACACACTTATATTCCCTTCACCAAAACTTTCTTAAACCGCTCGAATATCTGTTTTTTCTATATTTGTCGGGAAAATCCGTTACATTAGGATTTTCCAATTATTATTTAGCACTGTTCGTTAAGGACTGTATGGTATATCTACAACGTCGTCACTTAAATTAACCACAGAAGTCAAATACTAAGTATAAAAGTAAAATAGCTGTTATGTCTATATTGTACAATTATTATTACTTTGATGTCTTGTATTGATGTGTGATTACTTGTTTTGAGCTAAACTATTTAATTATGTCGTAGTCTTTGACTCCAAAAAATAGGACCCACCTGCAAGCACTAAAAAAAGAATTATCAAAATTGGTCCACTAGCAGCGGAGTTATGCCGTAACACACATAAAAAAAAACATACAGACGAATTGAGTACCTCCTTCTTTTGGGAAGTCGGTCAAAAATAATTACTAAGGTTTTCTAATCGCACAGCATGAAATTTTTATATGGCGAAATTATAAAACTAAAAAATTTTGATTGGGTTTGGATAAGAGATCCATTAAAGATGCTTATCTAGATGTGATGGATTAAAGTCTCTAGGTACGGCTTAATGGATATTCAATTGGACGCACTAATTGTGGGCAATTGTCCGGGAGTTCGGGCAGTTGTCGCGGGCGGGCTGTTTACGGACAATTGCTCGGGTTTCTGTGCAATTGGAAGCGGCCATGCAAGACGCCTGTGAGCCACGCTAAATGCTCAAATGCTTCGTGCCTTTCGATTGTGGAATTGAGATGGCGGTGTCACGTGGACCATCAATCGAATAATGTCTCTAGATGTAGTATAATTATGAATTCCATCTAGAAATGTCATGTTAGAAGTTATAAATTATTTTAAAATAACCATTCTTTGTAAAGCGTTAACTGGAATATTCTCATGGTAATAGTTGTTTCTTTTGCCTTTGTTTATTCGAGAAAAAGTGAAAAAAATAATGATTACTAGCTTTTGCCCGAGACACCGTCCACGTGGAATTAAAAAAAAATCAAAAGTGAGTAGACTATGTGTCCTTCCAGACTATCGGACTTCGATGAAATTTGGTACAGAGACCAAATTTCATCGAAATCCGTTCAGCAGTCTAGGCTAGAAAACTATAACAAACATCCATCCATCCATCCATCTAAACTTTCGCATTTTTAATATTAGTATGATTAGTATAAAGTATGATAATTACATTTTAGCGAGCAAATTTAGTAAATCTATTAATTTTTATAAGATTGGCATGTCGCATTGCCCTTGATGGCATTACCTTCGGATATAAATTAAACATTTGTAGGATATTAATGTCAGCGAGCGGATTTCCTTCATCAGATACGGCACCACCTCCTGCAATTCACTATTGTGTAATTATCTTGCTGAGAATGTAACTGCACGATTGCTGTTGTCACAACTTAGTGTCAAAGTCACGACGTGACTACCATTATGCATGGTACACACTTGGCCATTTGGGTTCACACTATGCCAGTTGTACATCAGTCTAGCTATCGATTACTACTGTTTAACTTTACTGACCAAGTGTGAACTAGTCATTATTCCAATAAGAATTGATTGGAACGAGATGGAAAGAGAGGGAGAGATAAAAAATTGTGCTGGTCAAAGTCTACAATTCTATCAAAATATTTTCCCAAATAAATTCCCATAGTTAAACGATAATTTCTGCTGATTATCACGACAATCTATACTATTATAATAAAGCGTAAACACACACTTCTTTGTTGCCCAAGGTGTCAGCAATTACAGCATATTTTTGAATAACTCTTTTTTTAATAAAAAGCCCTACACTTACGTCGTGCTTTAGGCTATATATTTTCACGCCATTAAACTTAGGGGGTAAATATTTTGGATAAAACCCTAATGTGGGAAAGAAACCATAAGTTGCTGCCAACATCAAGAAAGAAAGATTGCTAAGGTTTGTCATGTCATGTCATGTCATTTTGATATTTGCTATTGATAATTTGACAAATGTAAACAATAAAATAAAGTTATTATAATTTCACGCGGATGAATCCGCACGCGAACAGCTAGTTAGAAATAAAACAACTGCCACCAATAGGACAAAACATACTAAATCCCTCTGGATTGCTAAGCTAAGGTATTACTAACTAATTGGAAAATATTGAAAACCATATTATAATACATATTCATGAAAAACTTAATTACTCTGTTCTTGTGGATAATTACAAAATGTTATACTACTACGTATACAAAAAATAGTAAATAATAATAATGTTGTATGCGGACATTTCATAAGATATGAAATTAATGAAATATGAAACAACAATAGCTAAATATTATGTTCACAATAATAAAATCCGTGGAAGTCATATCTATCGTACGTTATACAGCGCGTTATGAAGTCTGGCAACGCAAGGGACAATGCTGTGTAGCCAGCGCTTACCAAACTTAACAGTCTGTATGATTTTACTATAATCGATTAGATAGGAGAAATATTCAAACTATCTCACAACTGTTGGGCGTTTATCGATTGTTTCGCAATTCAACTGTCTGCACTACTAAAAATTGAGTAGTGTGCACACCTCCATATAAGCTTATAAGAATCAAAGCGCGAGAAAACAGTTGTGCGATAGTTTAGTCAAAGGTGTGCGCACTTTAAATGTGACAGGAAATGAGAATACATTATTCTTTTCGCTTATAAGAAAAATCCAAAAATCTCTCTTAAAATTATTTTAATTGGGAATGTTAATATGTAACTATTTTTGTATTTGATTTCAAATATATAATAGATTGAGCACCGATGGTATGGTTGCATAACCGTGCCGACAAATTGCGAGGCACAACGCGTGTCGCCGTCGCCGGTGTCAAAGCGATCCATTGACTCTGTGTCGGCAGGCGAGCGTGACGGCGGGGGCCCACTGCTCATTGCCCACAACATTGCCAACAGTGGGAATATACAAACATATTAACGTATGAATACATCGCTTCGCTAGTTACTCTTTATTCTACACTCATGTAGAAATGTCCGTTTTAATGTTGATAATTAAATTCCTTTATTTTTGTTCATGTCATAACATTCATGGCATATCGTGTGTTACACAATGCTGTCAAAATACTATCTGATTGACATTAATCGTAGCTTAAGGGCGCGCACATCTGAAACTAAACTATCGCACAACTGTTTAGTCTCGCTTTGATTGCGATGAGCTTGTGAGATGCGCACACTACTCGATTTTTAGTTGTGCAACTAAACAGTTGAATTCGCTGCGAAATAAATCGACAAACGCACAACAGTTCTGCGATTGTATAGACAAAAGTGTGCGCGTGCAGTAGTTGAAGTACCTAGCACTAATGTGGATGGCTTCTCGCCTCTAGCTGTAAAATATATATGTAATTAGACTAATTATTTTAATGCCATTATTTGCATCGAAAACCGATGGAATAACCATCAAAGGCAAGACAATATAACTTTATTTTCAAACTAGCTTTTGCCCGCGACTGCGTTCGCGTGAAAAATATAAAAAAAACATTAAAGAAATGAAAAAATATAGCCTATGTTACAGATAAATTACCACTCTAACGGTGAAAGAACTTTTAAAATCGGCCCAGTAGTGTTTGAGCCTATTCATTACCATCAAACAAACAAAGTTTTCCTCTTTATAATATTAGTATAGATTATCATATGCAGTTTGAATTATTGTTGCGTTTTTAAACCTAACGGATATGCAAATAAATCTCCGTTCCTTGATTTAATGTAGACAAAGAAATAAACGTAAAAAGATATTGCGATAATAAAAACCGTTAATCTTATGAACTTGAATCCTTATATGTTGATATTCAAGTACAATTTTGCGAAGTTTGAAATGATATTTCTCTACAGTGAGTTAGGAACTGGCTTTAAATAGCCGAGTGCTAATGACAGTGTACTTGGAAAGTACGGGCCGCATCCTGCACCGACTGGCGACCGGACAAGACAAATAAATACTAACTGTTTAACATCATAAACTTGTTTATAGTAACTTTTCATTGCCCTTAATATATTATTAATTCTATAATAAATTGTTACATTAATAATATAAGATAGCTTAGATTAGATTAATAAGCATTTAGATGAACCAAATTTCAATTTTCATAGTTACTGTTGGTCATCTTTTAAATTGGCAACTATCGCATATAAACGTTTACAAATTATACGTATTACTAGCTGTTCCCGTGCGGCTTCATCTGCATGAAATTATGAAAAAATTATTTTATTGTTTACGTTTGTCAAATATGTCAATTGCATATGTCAAAATTACCGTTACCATAATAACCTTGCTTTCTTGATGTTGGGAGCTTGTAGTTTATGGTCCCTTTCCGACATGAGGGTTTTTTCTAATTTATTTACCCCCGAAGTTCAATAGCGTATAAATATATAGCCTAAGGCGTGTCGAAGTGTAGGGCTTTTTATTACAGCAAGAATTATTCAAAAATATACTGTGATTGCTGACATCCTACGCCACAAAGTAGTGTGTGTTTACGCTTTATTATATTAGTATAGAAGTATGGATAGATTTCGTATATTAAAAAAAAGCTTAATTAACACTATTCGGCAACTATATTCGTTTTTAAATACTACGTCAGCTGAAATTCCAATTTAGGTGAAGTAATGACGCACTAGATGCATTTACAATTTATAAAATCAGCATTTATTTGATTAGCAATACAAATACGCAATTGATATAAAATGTCTGAATTAGTTTTACGGTTAATAAAGGGTAATAAGGATACTAAGAGATAAATATGGCACATCATTAATATGCGCGGAAAAAGAGACGAGGAAAATGAACACTTTGATATGGGATTTCCTGAGTGAATGTTTAACAACTAGATTACTGATTTACTAAAGAAGGGCAATGCTTAGAGTATCCTTAATCAATTGCATGTTTATAGAAAAATACTGAAAAAGTGTGTAAAATAGCCTTAAAAATACCCTGGAATATCTTGTGTAAATAAATAAATTCCCTGTATATTGTTAATTTTGAAAAAAAATGCTATATTGCGCACCTGATAATTTACTGTACGACCGTATACCGCTAATGGGAAATTCTTGTCATGTCAACAGAATGCGGGAAATAATTAATTATCTAGTAAGTAAATAGAAGCTGTAAGGGTTTAATTATCATTAGTCCATCATTAGACCTGTCGTATTGTATGGGTCTGAATGTTGGGCCACCAAAGTTGCGGATGAAAGGAGATTGCATGTGGCTGAGATGCGTATGTAAAGATGGATGTGTGGTGTGACAAGAATGGATAAAGTTAAGAATGTGTATATTAGAGGAAGTTTGAAAGTGGCGCCAGTGGTGGAGAAATTGAGAAGCAAAAGGTTAGCGTGGTATGGACATGTTATGCGACGAGACGATGGGGACATAAACCAGAAAGTGTTAAGAATGAATGTGGATGGCTACAAAGGAAGAGGAAGACCGAAGAAAGTATGGATGGATTGTGTGAAAGAGGATATGCTTAAGAAAGGAGTGGATTCAGATATGACGACTAATAGAGATGTATGGAAGAGCAACACATACTGTGCCGACCGACCGACGATAAGGGCTAAGGGCAAGTTGATGATGATGATGAAGGGTTTAATTATGTTATGTGTACAATACATTTATTTCATATGTAAATGAACATGTTAATCTTACTTATCTTAGTAATATTATAAATGCGAAAGGTTAGATGGATGGATGGATGTTTGTTAGTGTTTGTAGCCTAAACAGCTGAACAGATCTCGATGAAATTTTGGCATAGACGTAGAGGATAATCTGTAAGAACACACACGCTACGTACTTTTGTTTTTTTTTTATTCAACGCGGACGGAATCGCCGGCGAAAGCTAGTATCATTATAAGTACGTGTATTTTATTACAAGGAGCCTAGTAGCTTGACTGTTATAAATTCCAATGTACATTTTTTGTTCTGCGGTTTTTTCCACGCGACGCTTTCATCATTCATATCTTCCAATCTCTTTAAGAAACTCTAAAAGTATTTGATTGTGATTTCATAATGCTAAACTCTTCAAACTGCTTCTCTCTCATTCTTCACAACAAAACTGATTCATGTGGTACTTCATCACGATTAGCTAAACAAAATGTCTTTCAAACAAATGATATTGTAAGTTTGATGACAAACATCGGTCAGTCAGGGTTGCGTGACAATAATTACGCCTATCGGTGTCTCGTCGGCCACTTAATTGTAATAGCGTGCCTCCAAGACAGCGTTTCCTGTACACTTACACATTGTACCACATCGTAATCATTTTATTGTGTAACGCACGTAGATTGTCGAGAAGATTCGACATGTAATAGCCGCTGACGCTATCGTAATACCTCATGTGAATGTCATATACAATTTCACATAAATGGATTCTAATATAAGCCCTGTTGGGTGGTCTGTTACGAAATATGAAGACCTTTATGTAATAACTCATAAACATATGCAAATATTACAATGTTACGGATATTTTCAGTTTTTGAACAACAAGATGGGAAGACAATAAGAGGAAATAAAAATTTTACTACTCGTAATCATATTGATGCGAATAAGTAAGAGAAAATAAGTTTAGATGGATAGATGGATGTTAGTTATAGTTTATAGCCTAAACGGCTGAACGGATGTCAATGAAATTTGCCATTGGTGTAGAGGATAGTCTGGGAGAACATATAGGCTACTTACTTTTGTTTTTTTTTTAATCCACGCGGTCGGAGTCGCGGGCAAAAGCTATTAAACACAAATATGAAAGTGATTTCAAAGGTCATTATTTGTGTAGTTAAAAGTGCTCATCATCATCATCATCATTGTCAGCCGTAGGTCGTCCACTGCTGAACGTAGGCCTCCCCCATTGATTGCCACAATGCCCGGTCCTGTGCCGCCCGCATCCAGTGCACTCCCGCAATCTTGACCAGGTCATCGGTCCATCTTGCGGGAGGCCTACCTACGCTGCGACGACCTATCCGTGGCCGCCACTCCAGGACTCTTCGGCCCCATCGGCCCTCCGTTCTGCGGGCAATATGGCCGGCCCATCGCCACTTGAGGTTTGCAATTCTTCGGGCAATGTCGGTTACTTTGGTTCTGCTGCGGATCGCATCGTTCCTGACGCGATCTCGCAGAGAGACTCCGAGCATTGCCCTCTCCATTGCCCTTTGGGTGACTTTGAGCCGCCTGATGTTGCCCGCAGTGAGTGGCCACGTCTCTGTCCCGTATGTCATCACTGGCAACACACACTGGTCAAAGACTTTTGTCTTGAGACACTGCGGTATGTCTTGGGACGAGAGGATATCCCGCAACTTCCCGAACGCTGCCCATCCGAGTCGGATTCGGCGATTGACCTCCCTCTCGAAGTTGGACCTACCTAGCTGGACGGTTTGTCCCAGGTAGACATACTCGTCAACAACTTCGAGAGTATGGCCTCCGATGGTTATTGGAGTGGGTGAAACATGGATATTCGACATGACCTTCGTCTTATCCATGTTCATTTTCAAACCCACTCGTTCGGAGGCTCTGTTGAGGTCATCGAGCATTGTACCGAGTCCCTCCATGGTCTCAGCCATGACTACAATGTCATCGGCAAAGCGCAGGTGCGTAATGTACTCGCCGTTGACATTGATGCCAAGTCCTTTCCAGTTGAGGACTTTGAAAACATCTTCCAACGCCGCGGTGAAGAGTTTCGGGGATATGACATCACCCTGTCTTACACCGCGCTGCAGTTGGATTGGTTTCGTGTCCTGACTCTGTACTCGGACTGACATAGTGGCGTTTTCGTACAAGCACCTTAGCGCTTCGATGTACCGGTAGTCAATTTGGCACCTCTGGAGAGACTGCAGTACCGCCCAGGTCTCGACCGAATCGAAGGCTTTCTCGTAGTCCACAAACGCTAAGCATAATGGCAGGTTATACTCCTCGGTCTTCTGTATTACCTGCCGCAGCGTATGTATGTGGTCTACGGTACTAAAACCTTTACGGAAGCCGGCTTGTTCGGGAGGCTGGAAGTCGTCGAGTCTGCGAGCGAGACGGTTCGTGATGACCCTCGAGAACAACTTGTAGACATGGCTCAGAAGTGAGATGGGCCTATAGTTCTTCAGGAGGGTTTTATCGCCCTTTTTGAAGAACAGTACCACCACACCTCTGCTCCATGCCTTTGGCGTATGTCCCTCGAGAATGACGGAATTAAGAGCTTCTGGAGAACCTTCAGTGCCGGCTCTCCGGCCGCCCTTAATAGCTCTGCTGTGATTCCGTCATCCCCCGGCGCCTTATTGTTCCTAAGTTGTTTCAGGGCCTCACTAATCTCGTCAAGACTGACGTCCGGGATGTCTTCGGTATAGTGTCGGGTTAATCTGGCTCTAGGATCTTCCGCCAGATCTGTGACGGGTTCCTGCGTAGCATAGAGCTGCCCATAGAACCTCTCGACCTCACTCAAGATCTCAGGTCTAGCGGACACAACCCTGCCTTCCTCGGTCTTCAGTTTCGACAGTTGACTTTGCCCAATAGACAGATCTCGGGCAAACACTTTGGAGCCCTTGTTCCGCTCAATGGCCGTTTTAACACGGTTTGTGTTAAACTGGCGTATATCGCGCTTAATGCTCTTCGAGATCTGTCTATTTAGCAGTCGATACTGCTTCACATCTTCTAGAGTGTGCAGGGTCAGGTCACGCCTTTCCTTCATGAGCTCGAGAGTATGGTCCGAGAGTTTCCTGGACGAGCTTCTGCGGTGGGTCTTGAAAAACTTAGTACCCACCGTCTGAATAGCTTGCACGAACCCGTCATTCATATCGTCCACGCTACTTCCTAGGCAATCGAACCGGTTCTGGAGTTCGAGCTGAAAGTTTTCGGTGTCTTGGATATGGACGGGTGCTGGCCGGAGCGTAGACCTTACCAGTCGACTGCGTTCAAGCTTGACGTCGATATTCAATGTGCCTCGGAGAATTCGGTGATCGCTCCCGGTTTTGACCGCATTGATCACTGAGACATCATTGAATATTTGCTTTCTCGTCGACATGATAAAGTCTATCTCATTTTTGGTAGCACCGTCTGGGCTCATCCAGGTCCACTTTCGTTGCTCTTGCTTTCTGAAGAAGGAGTTCATCATATAGAGTCCCTCCTTCTCCATGAAGCCTGCCAGTAAGTGTCCCCGGTGGTTGCGCTGTCCATATCCAAAATTACCCACTCGCAGCTCGTCTCCGTCCCGTTTGCCCAGTTTCGCGTTGAAGTCTCCCATGACAACGGTGTAGTAGGTTTCGGAACTATGTATGGCTCGAGAGATATCCTCATACATAGTTTCCACCTCATCGTCGGAGCGTGTCGAAGTCGGTGCGTAAACCTGTATGACCTTCATCGAATACCGTTTGGTTATTCTGAGTATCAGGTACGCAACCCTAGACGACACACTCACGATCTTCACCACATTGTTCACAAGAGACTTGTGGACGATAAACCCGACACCACCCTGCGACTATTGGTCGCCCTCCCGGAAGAAGAACAAGTTGCCGGACTTGAGAATCATCGTGTCCTCCCCCTGTCTTCGGACTTCGGATAATCCTATAATGTCCCAGCGTAACTTGCTCAATTCTTCTTCCAGCTCCGCGATCCTCTCGTCCGTCCGCAGTGTGCGCGTGTTTAATGTTGCCAGGGCCAAGGGTCGTCGTTTGTGGTAGCCGGATCTAAACCGGGGATTCTTAGCACCCCCTGCCCCGCTGTCACCCTGGCCGCTACCGTAACCAGGAACGGCAGGGCCGCCGGGTACTAGGGGCCGTAGTTTTCTTGTGTCTTTCATTGGGGGGAATTTGCCATAATCGCCACGCTTGGCAGGCGGGTTGGCGATCGCAGTATTTCCACCGTACTGTAGGGACGCTGCTGCCCGTCCTCCGGTGGTCTGGACGCAGTTTAACGACGTACCCGGGTCGAAGTAAAAGTGCTATTGAGTCCCAAATTGACGATAACGATTTGAACAGCATTTGGTCACTTTCAATCTGCGTTTGCTTTACGTTTTGATTTTAAAATTCAGAATAGGCTTAAATTACAATATCCTTGAGCATCAGATTGCGTCACAGGTGACGTTTGTTTCTTAAAACTCTGATTTCTGTCGTACATCAATCTTGTTAACGTAAAAACGACTTCAAGGTCAACGCAGGCCATTACACGCAAAAAATATAAAACTTTTGATACCTTTTTATTCTTGTTAAAACTGAGTAGCAACAGCGGTATAACGTATCATTTGAACGATCGGCAGATTCGGAATGGCCTCTACGCAAAGTTTCAAGTTTTTTAACTAAACCACTAACATACTGTATCTTCGATTGTACTGAAGTTATAAATTGTGAATTCTAAATGCAATAGAAGGACTTATTGTGTGGTTTTTTTCGACTTGTCATTAGAAAAATTTAAATCATTTCCGTAATTTTAAACTTCACTGAGGTACGTTTGCACATTCATTGACTTTATAATAACATTTATAATATATAGATAATAATTTAATCCCATCTACAGATAGATACCAGTTTGTCGTACAAGTTTCTTCTTTCACGTACAGGGTGTTTTCATTTATAATTACCTATTATATTAAAATGCCATAACAGCATACGTCGACGATAAAATCAGCTCAGCTTAATTTGTTAAACCCAAGTAGCGCGGGCTTTTTCATTTACAGAAAAGAAACATTAAGTCCGTTTATTTATCAACCTTAAAATAGATTTTGGTTAGGACTTTGATCTATCACTTGCTGCAGCGAAAAGAGAAAGTTAGTTCTGTTACGCTACTGTGATCACTAAATGGCAGATCATTAATAATAAATTTGCACTAGAATAGATTAATTTATCATTTGAAATTTGAACAGCCTGTACATTGTTGCCAGCTAATTTTGTATAGGCCTGTAGAGGCAAGAAGTGGCCGGAGCGACTCTAAACATAGGGCTGCGGTTTGCAAGAATGCGGGGCCGCCGCCGCCAAGCCGCCATACAACCCTCCTCTCATTTCACGTTTCTCGGAAGGGAATTTTCAATCATTCCTCAAGCTCAGACTGTCATTGGATGCAATATCGAGGGAACATTAGCCGGGGTTAGTCGCCTTTCTGATTATTGTTTCACACGAGGGCAGAACAGACAGAGCAGTACCTAGTACAGTACTAATTCAACGCACCTATTCTGTCAAAGCAGAATTCTCTGTATTAGTCTATTGGAGTTACTGTTCGGCCCTCGTGTGTACTTGCTTTACTGCCGGCCTGAGCAACACTTGTGGTTGGGTTGCTAGCTTCATGCGTTTTAACTCAATACGCCCCGAGCACGATTCAAACTTGATCCCCAATCACGATTTATAGACGAATTGAATTATTTCATGTATTAAATAGTATAGGTAAATTTTTCATAATACGTAAACAATTGCGATAGATAATTTTCCAAAAATATGAAAGTTGCATTTTATCAGTGGCGAGTTAATACAATCTCACTACCACGCATTAAATAAAATCAACGCAGAGATGAAACGTCACATTCGTGGAAGGAATCCGGTCTCGGTCGGACATGCACAGATTATATAATTCGGGCTAGATCAGATTAGGACTAAGGTTCACAGCGTAGACCGGGTCGCGGCACAAATATTTTAACAGGGTTGCCATGCATCTGTTCTTAGTAATTTAAGTTATTTCTTTTATTAAAATAATATGCAAAGTTAAATTAGAATCGTGTAAACCTTGTACAAAGATTAATTACGAAGAACGAGGAATGATAAACTTCTTAATTAATAGAATTTTCTATTCACTAATTCACATTTGTGAATACATTTTTTAATTAGAATCGTAGTTAAAAAAATATTATCAAATGTACTGTGTTTAGTCACGATGGAGTTAAGTAATTATTTTTCTGTTATTTGTTGACATATTTGGCTGTACGTCGTGTTCATTACTTTTCTAAAATAAAAAAAATACATCCCTGCGCACTAAGAAAATAGTTGTATTCTCGTTCCGCTGTTTACTACAGTCGAGTTGTAATGTTGCCAGCAAGTAATAAATCTTGTGAGACGAGCCCGCTGCCGCGCGTGGACGGACCGGAGTATGAGGAATGACTTGATTCCAAGGGCAAGGCCAGCGCTGGAGGTCATCGAACCCTGTTCAGGGATCCCCACGCTTCTCATCCTACTATGTAGGTGATAACTGATAACTTAAACAGAAATGTTACCTCAGTCTTGCTGCACGCTCTTATAAATACCATTTACTCTGTTAGAAGCTACCGAATTCATAAGCCAAGTAATTTATAGCCCTAATTTACATTGAATTTATAAATACTTTACACGTTTCTTTTGAATTATGATCTGTTTTAGTTGTAAACCAGTTTAGAATGAGTAAATTTCAGTTTAATATTTTTATTGCCCTCTTATCTCAATGTCTTGATTCTAAAGTGAATTATGAGAGTATGTGGCGTAAGTTATTTGGCTGACGAAGCTCTTTGATGGAACCAATTGTTGAATAGTTTCATTTGAATGGGATTTATTAGAAGTCTTTTGATTAAGGCCCTAGAAAATTAACATAAAATACATTAAAACATTGATTTGAATATTAATAGTTATAATAGAATCTGGTTGCAGAAGAAAAAAACTAACATAAAAATTATATCCAGTGTAAAAGGTAAGGGATCCATTTCTAGTTAATAGGGTGGACTGGTTAGAAGGTAGATTACCCTACCTCAGGTAGTGTGTAGCTACTAGCTAGAGGTAGCAACGCGGAAGCCGCTGCGTTCCCACACGACGTCATTAGCGGTTCCAGGGAACGTTGCGTTGACGATGGGAACGACACCGAACTGACACGTTATTGACTGCACTTGGATATTATCTCTCTATACCACGTACAATATACTTTTAAAATACTTTGTGCTCTAACTGACTTACCATATACGGTATTAGTAGTCTCTTAATTAGTAATCTATTTATGCAATTCCTAAGTGTTGTTCAGTTCTGACACATTTAACTGAACTGAACAGTGCGACACTTATAAAACTGCAATTTAGTAGGCTTCACTTTATCTACACCAATGGTCCCTTGGTTTATAAGTGCAACAGTTAAATATTTAAAAATCCACTTAGTGTTAGTCTATATTGTTTATGGTAAACTAAAACTGAACTTGTGGTACTCAACATTTGGTCTAGCCAATACTTTACTAACTTTGGCTCCTGCAGCACAGGGGAACCTACTGCAGGAGCCTTGGCTCCTGCACTAGGTTCCCCTCATTCAAAGGTGCATTGCTCTCATGTATATTTTTAGAAGTGAAATAATAATGCATTTATTTATTTATTATTTACTAGCTGTTCCTGTGCGATTTCATCAGCATAAGATTATTTTATTGTTTACATGTGTCAAATTGTCAATTGCAAATGTCAAAATGACATGACATGACATAACTTGGCAATCTTCCTTCCTTGATGTTAGCAGCAACTTATGGTCTCTTTCCCACATTAGGGTTTTTATCCAAAATATTTACCTCCTAAGTTTAATGGCGTGAAAATATATAGCCTAAAGCGTGATGTAAGTGTAGGGCTTTTTATTAAAAAAAAGAATTATTCAAAAATATGCTGTAATTGCTGACATCTTAGGCAACAAAGAAGTGTGTGTTTACGCTTTATTATAATAGTATAGATTTACTTATTACGCATATGCAATACATGCTGCTGACTTATCTTAACATGTTTTAAATATACAAAAGTATAATATTATATAATAGTATACGTCGATGTGTTCAAACTTAGATAATAATTTGAATGTACGCCACGCCATTACAACTGTATGCAATGATTATTTCTGTTACATATAATTTTCATAATGACATTCTAAATTCGAAATAACAGTATCATTAAGTTATAGTTACACTGACATTTTTTCGAGTACAATCATATTATTAATTATTAATTATTTTAATATTATAAATGCGAAAGTTTAGATGGATGAATGGATGGATGAATGTTTGTTAGAGTTTGTAGCCTAAACGGCTGAAGGAATTTCAATGAAATTTGGTATAGATGTAGAGGATAGTCTGGAAGAGCACATAGGCTACTTACTTTTGTTTTCTTTTCATTCCACGCTGACGGAGTCGCGGGCGAAAGCTTGTTAGAAATATTGTTAACAGTATTTACAGTAATACAGATTAAATAATACACAACTACTAGTGCAAATATACATTTTTGATAAAAGATTATTGGCCAGTTAAAAGGAAATAGTTATTTAGTAAATGGTATTTTTGTACCAAGTCCAATTAAATTAATACTTAGAAATGATACGGTAGTACTAAATGCCATAAACCAGTTTTAGTTTTATCCTGGTATAACACGTTTAATATTTTAAAGAATGCTAACATTATGTAATTTCATACCTGTACAATTAACTTATGGTTATTAATTTTTTATGGTATAAGGTACACTAGTAAGCGGCCACCAGAATAAACCAAAATACCGATAAGCCGTATAGACAAAAAAAAACATATAGACGAATAGAGTACCTCCTTCTTTTGGGAAGTCGGTCAAAAAGCGTCGAATGCGTTGTCTACGTTTAATCGACAGAGGGACGTAAAGAAAAAGGATATTTCCTCTTCCTATAAGTCCACTTATCCGCCAAATCTAACTAGACATCATTCAACAAGGACCCTGCCCATCTAATTTAAGACTATATTGAGATGATACCGCAATCACTATTTCCAGTCCTATTTAAGCTCAGTGCACTGTTACGGCTTAGAAATAACCTAAAGTAGAGTACATTATCTAAACATGAAGTGATACAAACCGCTTCGGTGAAGCCATGTTTAGGTTAAAATATTATGCACTATTACTTTGTGGTTGCAAGCCATAAAAGAATATGGTGCTATTCACTTGAACCAGAATTAATGGTGTTTAACTATGTACGAGCATATTTATTTAAATAAGTCTATGCTACGAGTAGAAAGTCAACCTTAATCAAAAATGACTCAATTTAACATTATCAAAAAGGCCGAATTTTATTTTAAAAATATTTGTGTTTATTTTCAAAAATAGAATGTCGTTTGCAATCCATTTGAAATTCGAACAATAAAATTATTTTCACGGTATCTAATTATCGGCCAGTATCAACGCCTGTAGAACCTTCTTACACTCCAATGGAAATAGAAACAATGTAAAGCAATACATCAACATTTTTCCATCCAGCTGCCCGGCGACTGTTCTCGTTCATTGTGGCTGGCTGACGTCACACACGACGCGCAAACGCAACACCGGAATTGTTTAGTTTTATCCTGGTATAACACGTTTAATATTTTAAAGAATGCTAACATTATGTAATTTCATACCTGTACAATTAACTTATGGTTATTAATTTTTTATGGTATAAGGTACACTAGTAAGCGGCCACCAGAATAAACCAAAATACCGATAAGCCGTATAGACAAAAAAAAACATATAGACGAATAGAGTACCTCCTTCTTTTGGGAAGTCGGTCAAAAAGCGTCGAATGCGTTGTCTACGTTTAATCGACAGAGGGACGTAAAGAAAAAGGATATTTCCTCTTCCTATAAGTCCACTTATCCGCCAAATCTAACTAGACATCATTCAACAAGGACCCTGCCCATCTAATTTACGACCATATTGAGATGACACCGCAATCATTATTTCCAGTCCCGTTTAAGCTCAGTGCACTATTTTACGGCTTAGTAATAACCTAAAGTAGAGTACATTATCTAAACATGAAGTGATACAAACTGCTTCGGTGAAGCCATGTTTAGGTTAAAATATTATGCACTATTACTTTGTGGTTGCAAGCCATAAAAGAATATGGTGCTATTCACTTGAACCAGAATTAATGGTGTTTAACTATGTACGTGCATATTTATTTAAATAAGTCTATGCTACGAGTAGAAAGTCAACCTTAATAAAAAATGACTCAATTTAACATTATCATAAAGGCCGAATTTTATTTTAAAAATATTTGTGTTAATTTTCAAAAATAGAATGTCAGCTTCCAGCCCATTTGAAATTCGAACAATAAAATTATTTTCACAGTATCTAATTATCGGCCAGTATCAACGGCTGTAGAACCTTCTTACACTCCAATGGAAATAGAAACAATGTAAAGCAATACATCAACATTTTTCCATCCAGCTGCGCGGCGACTGTTCTCGTTCATTGTGGCTGGCTGACGTCACACACGACGCGCAAACGCAACACCGGAATTGTTTAGTTTTACAATGATTGCAGTAGTTTACAATGCCATAAAATTGTACAACCGCAAAATGGGCTATATACCGGCCCACAGGAAATAAAACATTGATGTTTTTAAAGTATTTGCGACTGTGTGTACTTTTACAATACACTATTTTGAAATAATGAGTGTTTAATAATAAAGCGTATTCATCACTAAATAAAAGATTATCTTATTATTTTAACTGTACTGTAGATACAAATGACCAAAAACTGGACTTTAGTCAGTAACTAATTGGCATAACAACTATAAAAAAAATTAAGCAGAATCGATTTAAAACGTTACGTTGCTCTAAAATCCTAACGTTCAACAAGTTAACAATATAAAACGGTCTTTAAAACGCGTCAAATTCTTTAATATTTCAAGCGGTTGATTCCAAGGGGATGGAGAAGGGTGGGAATGCCAACATCGAGAGGGAGCTCGGGCGCATTGCCGCAAGATGGCGTCGTTCCAAGGTTCAACGATCTTAGTGACTCAGCGCTTAGTCTCTTTGCGCCGAATTTCTGTTTCTAAGAGCGTCTTGGGTCATATAAAATACCGGTAATAAAAAAATCCATTCCATGGTCAGGCACCGATTAAAATATTTCATAGTGAGTAAGCCGAGACTTATTAATTTTCGTCGGTATATAAATTTAAATAATATTTTACACTTCAACATATTTGTGCGAAAAGGAGTATGGATAAGTTTATTCTTTGTTTCAAAGAGGTTTGAGTTAGTTAATATTTAAAAAATGTTGGATGTTCCAATACAGTAAACATCTAAAAATAGATGTAGTTCTTTTAATTCACATTTGTAACTTTAATGCTATTACTTACGCTTTGCTCATTAAAGTACGGCTTCCTTAAGCGAGTAATTGATTACGTATTAAATTCGTCGTTGATAAACGGCACGTTAACGCAGGTTATGGCCGATTTACTATGACGATACTCTCGATATTACGTCTACCGTCACGTAATATAGCCGCGCTCACTTCCCCACCCTGCCGCACCCCCCCTTTATTTTTCTACTTTTTAGGAGCAAGCTGACAACGGCCTGACGAATCGGCCCCGTGCCGTGACGGACTTACGCCGTCCATTCGAAAAAAGTATAAACTCTTGGAGGTACGCATTTTTAATGTAACATTCATTAAACTTTAGACACTTTATAGAATATTTAAAAAAATGTATTGGTTTATGTTAACAGATAAAGTAATATTCCTATAAAATGATTATTAGGTAACGTATTTAAAAGTAACGTAGTGGGGTTTGAACAACGTCGAGTGAATTGTCCTCCTCTATTTGTTTCGTTAACATACACCAAGTCCACTAAGCATATAATCTAGCACTCAGATTCTACCTCCAAAATTCTTAGAAAAAAGTAGCGTTAAAAAGCTCGATGGTCAAACAGGTCGAGTACCTAATTGTATACGCTTAGATACCAAGTTCGATATTATTTGGATCACGATAAAAAAAAAACCATTATCTTGAATTGGTACTATCTTTAATCATTATTTAAGGAAGATAACTGTTACAATTTTAGCTTTAACCCTTAATTCGAAGGAGTTTTTTTATAGCAAAACAAATATTTTTTTAGTCAAGTCCTATTTTTAAATGTGAAATTAACTAGTTCAGTATATTTTTTTAATTAGTTGTTCGTCACACGTCACACTGGACACTATGAAATAAAGTGTTAAAAGCTTTTGATAATCGGAGTGATAATTTATGCTGTCAATCTTGGATCAACATCATATTTGCTCGAAGCTGTCAATTTTAAACGCTCTTTGCGTCCGATAAGTCAATTAAATTAGAGATAATAAATATCTTTGAGATATGAAACAAATGATGCCGGAGGACCACATTCTGTGGAAGGCATTGAGGAAGGCTTGTGTCCAACAGTGGACAGATAAAGGCTGATGATGAAATAAATTTGATTCATTGTAAGATCAGTATATTACATGTAGACAGTACGTGAAATATTACAAAATCGTACACAAACAATAACAATATTTGCGATATTCTTTGAAAGAGGGATTGCGACTCGTTCGGCAATACTAAGAAAATCCAACACAATGGTGGCATGAATCACGCTTTCACAAGACTACGTTCAATGGAAACGGTACAATTTGAAACCTTGCAAAATAACATTGTTACACCTACAAGAAACCGAATTGTGTCCGAATCATGTTGAATAAGCTTATTTTTATAACACACTAGCAATTGCTCACAACTTCGTCCGCGTGAAATCAAAAAATAATAAAAAAATAGCCATATACTCATTGATAAACGTAGAATGGTGAAAGAATTTTTGAAATCGGCTCAATAGTTTTTGAGTTATCAATACATACAAAAATACAAATCTTTCCTCTTTATAATATTATAGTATAGATGCCAATTATATTATTAATACGATATTTCTTTTAATAATTAAACGATTCGATATATTTGTATGTTTAATTACACAGGCCCACTTAATATATTTTTTCCACTATTAAAGCTGTGGTTTATTTAATTTCCCAAAGCTTTTAAAAATAATTTGAAAATAACTTTGGAATTGATCCTTGGACTTTTATGACGATAACTACTAAACACTTTATTGTTATTTTAATTTTATTACAATTATAAATCAATACAATTTTATTTATTGTCGACGATCGACAAATCTGATAGCGTATTTAATATTAATTAAATATTATTTGTATGATAAACGACGTGATGTTGGTCCAGTTTGTGATTTTAGCTCTATAATTTACAACTTTAAATTTATCTTTTTAAACGAACTATAAACTAGTTGTTGATACGGGTTTTGTAATATATTTTTTATTCTCTTCCCTCCTGTAATTAAACGTTTTAGTCTGGCAATAAGTTCTCTTGTTTTATGATTTTTTAAATCAGCGCTTCACCACGATCCCACCTATAGTTAAGAGGTAATGTGGTCGAAGGAAGGTAAGTTCTTCATTGTTGACTTCTACTACGTCCTTAAAAGCGTAACGAAATTAAAGAATGATGATAAAACGGTAAGCAAAATATTCCTCGTGATGCAGTAACTTGTCAGTGACGATTAAACAGTGGTGCATCCTAGAACATGTTAGCTTAGCCCTTGGTCTAAACTCTAAACTAATGCGCGTGTGTAATCGGGCCTCCTATGCGCAGACGATGTTTGGGAATTGCTCTCTAATACTATTGCTAGAACCTTCTTGATGAATTTTTTTAGTCACTTTTGACCATAATTAAGTTACCAAAAATTAAATCCAAGATCGAAATCGCGAAACGCCGGTTTTCAAAAAAGCGATCATATCGCTGTTTTTAAGTATGAAACCGGATTATTTCCTGACGCTTACCGGGCATCCGCTTTTATCTTAGATCAGTGATTCTCAAACTTTATTATTTGTTGATTTCTTTAAAAAATCTATCGGTTACCGTGAACCCTCAATTCCCACATTTCTTCTTCAACATATGAACCCGTAACATTATTACCTTCAAAACACTGGTGCCCGGAGGTCTTCCGTGAGCTCAGGGGCACCTGAACCACTTTGAGAATCACTGTCATAGATGAACGATAACGTGCAAGTCTACTGTAATTTTGTCGACGGGAAATTATCGCACGGACGTACCTAAACCGGATCGCGAGTTTGCGAGCGGTTACGTGCACCGCTTTGCATCCGGCGACATGATAGATTACCGGGCTATCGGCCTCCACAGAACACGTAACGTGAAATATTACAAAATCGTACACAAACAATAACAATATTTGCGATATTCTTTGAAAGAGGGATTGCGACTCGTTCGGCAATACTAAGAAAATCCAACACAATGGTGGCATGAATCACGCTTTCACAAGACTACGTTCAATGGAAACGGTACAATTTGAAACCTTGCAAAATAACATTGTTACACCTACAAGAAACCGAATTGTGTCCGAATCATGTTGAATAAGCTTATTTTTATAACACACTAGCAATTGCTCACAACTTCGTCCGCGTGAAATCAAAAAATAATAAAAAAATAGCCATATACTCATTGATAAACGTAGAATGGTGAAAGAATTTTTGAAATCGGCTCAATAGTTTTTGAGTTATCAATACATACAAAAATACAAATCTTTCCTCTTTATAATATTATAGTATAGATGCCAATTATATTATTAATACGATATTTCTTTTAATAATTAAACGATTCGATATATTTGTATGATAAACGACGTGATGTTGGTCCAGTTTGTGATTTTAGCTCTATAATTTACAACTTTAAATTTATCTTTCTAAACGAACTATAAACTAGTTGTTGATACGAGTTTTGTAATATATTTTTTCCACTATTAAAGCTGTGGTTTATTTCCCAAAGATTTTAAAAATAATTTGAAAATAACTTTGGAATTGATCCTTGGAATTTTATGACGATAACTACTAAACACTTTATTGTTATTTTAATTTTATTTCAATTATAAATCAATACAATTTCATTTATTGTCGACGATCGACAAATCTGATAGCGTATTTAATATTAATTAAATATTATTTGTATGATAAACGACGTGATGTTGGTCCAGTTTGTGATTTTAGCTCTATAATTTACAACTTTAAATTTATCTTTCTAAACGAACTATAAACTAGTTGTTGATACGAGTTTTGTAATATATTTTTTCCACTATTAAAGCTGTGGTTTATTTCCCAAAGCTTTTAAAAATAATTTGAAAATAACTTTGGAATTGATCCTTGGAATTTTATGACGATAACTACTAAACACTTTATTGTTATTTTAATTTTATTACAATTATAAATCAATACAATTTTATTTATTGTCGACGATCGACATCTGATAGCGTATTTAATATTAATTAAATATTATTTGTATGATAAACGACGTGATGTTGGTCCAGTTTGTGATTTTAGCTCTATAATTTACAACTTTAAATTTATCTTTCTAAACGAACTATAAACTAGTTGTTGATACGAGTTTTGTAATATATTTTTTCCACTATTAAAGCTGTGGTTTATTTCCCAAAGCTTTTAAAAATAATTTGAAAATAACTTTGGAATTGATCCTTGGAATTTTATGACGATAACTACTAAACACTTTATTGTTATTTTAATTTTATTTCAATTATAAATCAATACAATTTCATTTATTGTCGACGATCGACATCTGATAGCGTATTTAATATTAATTAAATATTATTTGTATGATAAACGACGTGATGTTGGTCCAGTTTGTGATTTTAGCTCTATAATTTACAACTTTAAATTTATCTTTCTAAACGAACTATAAACTAGTTGTTGATACGAGTTTTGTAATATATTATTTCCTGACGCTTACCGGGCATCCGCTTTTATCATAGATCAGAGATTCTCAAACTTTATTATTTGTTGATTTCTTTAAAAAATCTATCGGTTACCGTGAACCCTCAATTCCCACATTTCTTCTTCAACATATGAACCCGTAACATTATTACCTTCAAAACCACTGGTGCCCGGAGGTCTTCCGTGAGCTCAGGGGCACCTGAACCACTTTGAGAATCACTGTCATAGATGAACGATAACGTGCAAGTCTACTGTAATTTTGTCGACGGGAAATTATCGCACGGACGTACCTAAACCGGATCGCGAGTTTGCGAGCGGTTACGTGCACCGCTTTGCATCCGGCGACATGATAGATTACCGGGCTATCGGCCTCCACAGAACACGTAACGTGAAATCCAGACTATCTATTTACCTGTCCCTGAATAGCCGAGGGCCTTCTTTGGTTTCTGCGGCTTACTTCTGATTGCACACCATGTGTTGTAAAGCGTCTGATTACAGAATGTTTTGCGTTTCATCGCAGGGACTCGTTACTGTGAACGCAATGCTAGAAACAAGAGAAAAGTCCCCTTCGTTGTTACATTCTGTTAGTGTTACTTTATTCTGTTAAAGGTGTTTTTTTTACAGAATGTCATACATATTATTTATATTCATGTGACTCATACGAATACAAAGAAGTCAATGACTTATTTAGATGGATATAAAATTATCTGTGAACTTATGCACTTAACGCTCGTCGTTCTAAGAGTTAATAAAATTTGGACCGGGGTGGAGGCATGCTGCGGGTTCGGTCGATACCTGAACCCTCGGGGAAATCGTTCACACGCTTCCGTATTTCATTATTCTTAAATGTTTATGGTTACTTAATAGTTCCGTGGACATTTTCTTTAAATTTTATGTTTCAGAAACGACAGACCATCACATCGAAAAGCATAAATATGTACCTGTATTTACGTGTAAATTATTTTATTTATCTTTTGGGTCCAAATGTTTTTGTTTTTCGAGAATTTGGGTGGTCTGAGTAAAAATAAGGTTGTTTTTAAGTAAAGGTGACACTCATAAATACGTGGCTTAATCTAATCAATTTTAAACTGCAAGTATAAAACAATAGATTTAATGATTTTGTGAACATATTTGTAGTCGTCTTTTGGAACAAACAAATACCTTGGTTACACAAGTTTGGGCTTACTTTATGCTAGGGCTTTATAAAAATGCAGTTAAAAAATTTCGGAAAGATCCGGGTCGAGCGGACGATGCGAATCTGCGTTAGGAATTTTGTGCAGTTATATTAAAATGTTTGCGACTTCCGTTTACTTTGACAGTTAATTGTTACAGTTATTGCGTAAATCGCGATTTATAATTTAAATTAGACAGAGATAGATAACATTTTTCGTGTCGGTTTCGATGGCCGTTACAGAGCGAGGCGTCTGATGTTATACGCATTTATTTTTTTCGAATTATAAAATGATTAGTTCCGGGAGTTTTCGATTAGTTTTCGGTTGTTATGCGAGCGGCGCGGCGACGCGGTCTCGGCGTGACTTGACGGATCGATGCCTGGTTGTTCCTTTGTCGAAGGACAAATTAACTATAGTGATGGGCTGTTTAGCCCTTCGTTTCACACGTTTTACATGAAGAAATGTTGATCTCTTTGTCTCTTTGATAAATCTGAGATAACAATATGGTTTAATATAAGTGTTTCGTACGCTAGAAAAGTAGCTTCTTAGTTACTAAAAACTTCTGTGCATCTTGTAACAGCCAATTTGAAATTAACTCCCGCTACAGCACTAAAGATAAAGCTTTATAACACGTTTCAGAACAAGTTTTAATATTGCAATATACGTTATAACATAATATAAACAAGTCATCAATGAATAATAAATATATCGATAAAATCACATCGAGTTAGTTTCTGAAGGCTAGTGCCCTACGCTGTACGCTACAAGATAGTGCAAACCGGTCCTTTACCCTCCGCCTTCGCCCTAATATCACGAATAGGGCTGCCACTACATCGGTTTTGATGAATTACTAGCTGTTCGCCTGCGGATTCATCCGCGTGAAATTATAAAAACTTTATTTTATTTATCTTTTGGGTCCAAATGTTTTTGTTTTTCGAAAATTTGGGTGGTCTGAGTAAAAATAAGCTTGTTTTTAAGTAAAGGTGACACTCATAAATACGTGGCTTAATCTAATCAATTTTAAACTGCAAGTATAAAACAATAGATTTAATGATTTTGTGAACATATTTGTAGTCGTCTTTTGGAACAAACAAATACCTTGGTTACACAAGTTTGGGCTTACTTTATGCTAGGGCTTTATAAAAATGCAGTTAAAAAATTTTGGAAAGATCCGGGTCGAGCGGACGGTGCGAATCTGCGTTAGGAATTTTGTGCAGTGATATTAAAATGTTTGCGACTTCTGTTTACTTTGACAGTTAATTGTTACAGTTATTGCGTAAATCGCGATTTATAATTTAAATTAGACAGAGATAGATAACATTTTTCGTGTCGGTTTCGATGGCCGTTACAGAGCGAGGCGTCTGATGTTATACGCATTTATTTTTTTCGAATTATAAAATGATTAGTTCCGGGAGTTTTCGATTAGTTTTCGGTTGTTATGCGAGCGGCGCGGCGACGCGGTCTCGGCGTGACTTGACGGATCGATGCCTGGTTGTTCCTTTGTCGAAGGACAAATTAACTATAGTGATGGGCTGTTTAGCCCTTCGTTTCACACGTTTTACATGAAGAAATGTTGATCTCTTTGTCTCTTTGATAAATCTGAGATAACAATATGGTTTAATATAAGTGTTTCGTACGCTAGAAAAGTAGCTTCTTAGTTACTAAAAACTTCTGTGCATCTTGTAACAGCCAATTTGAAATTAACTCCCGCTACAGCACTAAAGATAAAGCTTTATAACACGTTTCAGAACAAGTTTTAATATTGCAATATACGTTATAACATAATATAAACAAGTCATCAATGAATAATAAATATATCGATAAAATCACATCGAGTTAGTTTCTGAAGGCTAGTGCCCTACGCTGTACGCTACAAGATAGTGCAAACCGGTCCTTTACCCTCCGCCTTCGCCCTAATATCACGAATAGGGCTGCCACTACATCGGTTTTGATGAATTATTTGAGTTTGCTTTAGAGTGGGATTATGTGAAACTTGTCTCTGTATGGGATTTATTTTTTATCGTTCGTTAGTACTTTCGAACCAAGACTGTTGTGTTCGCATCAAGACTGTCGGTTTATCGAAGTCTCCTGTTTGAAATATTGAACGTTTAGTTCTTAAAGTTGTTAAACATTTGCATATAAGATATTCTCGATAATATTCACAACCTTTTCTATTTGCACTTTGGTTTTAATCACGTATTACCGATAGTAGGAATTCGATGTTCAAATCACAAAAAACATGTTACTTAACATAAAAATTAATTCTAGCAAACATACGAATTTAACACCCAACCTCTAAATTGACACATATTGAAACCATTTCACACTTGTGCTCCAGAGAGCAGAGCTTTTACTATAGTTGGTTAAATTATAACGGCACTTGTTGAAAATGTTAATAATTAAAAAAAGTTTTAGTGAACATTCATAGCTATATTCCCAACTAAATCATTATTTCCAGTCGTTTCTACACGCAGACGCATGGAATCATTTATTCCGAGGCGACACGTCACTCATTGTTTGAAAAAAATTATCCTTAGGTACGTTATAAATAACTTTTCAATGAATACAAGAAAGTTAATATCATTCAAGCAATAATCATTGAGTTTTAATTGTCAATAAAGCTTAGATTGCGGGTATGCAGCGTGGCGGGCGGCGCTGCCCGCATCTGTCACGTGCCGCCGCCATTTGCTTTATGCGGGCGCGTTTCGTTTCACGCAGATTGTCGCGTGTTATCAACCCCTCGACGCCTTTTTAAGTACCCCCATCGCTCTACATTTTATTTCAGACCTGATTGTTTTTCATTTACCGTTAATATAAATTGAAATTTGAAGCACCATTATCTTTTAATGTTTGGGCAAAGGGTTATAATTTTTGAAAAATAAAAATAAAAACCTTTTCTATTTTTATTGTCACTACCACGAATCCTTCTAAGATTTTTTATAAAAATACCATAATTTTAAAAAGCACTTTCCAGAATACTCAAAGAGCTTCCCTTTCATTGTATAAAGTAAAAAAAAATTGTCGCTTGTCTAGCATACGTGATAAATTAGTGGGAAGACATTAAAGAAATCATACAAAAGGAATACAAACAACGTTTTCTTTGGCGCGTAATCGTCGCGACATAATGAATTTTGACAAGTGACGGATGAACGCGTCATTGCTCCAATGTAAAGACGTTGAAGGTTGGCCAGGTGGTTTGAATACAGTGATCACTGAAGGCTTTTTTAAATTCAACTACTTAGGAGAGGACAATACGAAAATACCATTCTTGTGAATAGGTTTTAAGACTTTTATTTTGGGATTTATAAACGTAAGGCAAGAAATCTCTTGAAAGTTTTAGTGTTAGTGCAAAAACTACACTTCTCTCTTACGCTTTTTCTACATTTAATTCTAGATAAAACACAGTAAGTGAAATCTTTGAAAGTAGAGAAGTGTTATCGTTTTCTAATTTTGGTTAGAAGAAAAAATGCAAGAACAATTTTGAAATAATACAATCAATTCGGTCGGTGAATTGTCTCATTGTCGGTCGGTGAACCCTTGTTTTCCACCTCGTTCCGTTTCGAAATACCCGATTTGTTATACTCCTAATACCAAAATGAAATGGATAAAATTGCTTGATAAAACCATTTTTCGTTACATTTTATATTAGTTTTCACAAAAAAATACATTAGGGTTATCTGAACGTACATTTTTTGTTCAGGTATCTAAATTATTTCTAGGACATTTTAATAAATATACAAGTACAACAAACATTAAATTTTTTTAAGATATGTATGTTTGTGTGTAGGCAGCTTTACAAATTAAATTGATCTTTAAAAAATTTTACGATTTTATTGTTATTTAAGGTTTTAGAAGATAACAAAATCTGGTAATGTCAAGTTGTGATTTAGGCGGGAAATGTCAAATTATGGCCGCGTTCAGATACGAACTGGCCGAGCAGAACATGACGAATTGTGAGCGCTCTCTAAAGCCGGTCTCGTAATTATTGTGGACAAGGCACTTTTTGCCCCTGACAAATAGTAGGAGCGTGGAATGACTCCGGAGCTTTGTGGCGCTACTAATGACACTAGTCAAGCAGCGGCCTCTAAGGACCGCTGTACACGGACACCTTCACACTATCGATGATAATTCCTAAAGATCGCCTGCAGTTAACGTTTGCCGTACACGAACCGCATTTTGCTGTCGACGTTAAATAATGCTGCTGGCAGCACTACCCGTGTATAGTAACCTCTAATATTAACTATTTCTTTTGTAAGCGACAGGGCATGGTTTTGCTTCGTTCGTGTCTTGGAGATAGGGCGTCGACCTTTTTATTTGTTACATTACTTAAGCCTTATTATAAATCGAATGAACGCCTGTGACGAGCTCTAGTTTCCACGATTTATCTGACGGCTCTCTGTTGTCAGGTTTTGTGTCAACTATCCTGCGACATTTAAAATGTTTATGAAAATCAACATTAACGGTTTATAGCTAACCTATAGTGTTGTTGCTGCCTTAACTAATCTCATACATTATGTTTTATGTTGTATCATTATCATCTTCCTAATACGGTGGTAAGGATTGTGGCACTACAATGTGCCTCAGTTGACACGTTGCGCAAAAACAGAAGAATTCATACTCAATACGCCGCGTCCGATTGAGTCATGAATCTTTGAATATGAGGACATTATTACCTGGAAATATTATTTAGTTGCTTTCCCACTTTTCGTTGTAGTTTGTGATGTAATATATCGCTATATTCATCGATTAAATTCAAAATTGACAATCCAAACGATAAGTTTATTCGTGAAGTCATCGTTTCTAGTTTCTGTAGACAATTCTATAGAGTTTTGGGTTAGCTCAACATAATTCGGTTCAAGAACCATCTTTTGTAACAATAGTATTATTGGGATATTTCTGACAAATTTCGCTGATAATTAATAGTATCTCTAGACCAATTTCAAACTGACGAACTTCACAATACGTTGGTAACACAACAGAGTGTAAAATACAATGAACAGTATAAATGCTTGTACATTTATGTGAATGTAAACTGGTCAAAATAAATTGTGCTCTGTCGAGTCTGATCAATAGAGGAACGGTACTAGCGGTCTGTAGAACGCTGTATTATTATGACAACACACCACTCGATTGCACTCAGTTATTTTAATTTAATACGATCACGATAGAACATTTAAAAAATCTTCAGATATAAGCATGAATACTTAAAACTATAAATTCTTACCGTAAGTATTCCCTATTGAAGCCCCGTAGAAAAGTTAATGCTATTTTTGACCAACTTCACAAAAGAAGGAGGTACTCAATTCGTCTGTATGTTTTTTATGTTGTATCATTATCATCTTCCTAATACGGTGGTAAGGATTGTGGCATTACAATGTGCCTCAGTTGACACGTTGCGCAAAAACAGAAGAATTCATACTCAATACGCCGCGTCCGATTGAGTCATGAATCTTTGAATATGAGGACATTATTACCTGGAAATATTATTTAGTTGCTTTCCCACTTTTCGTTGTAGTTTGTGATGTAATATATCGCTTTATTAATCGATTAAATTCGGAATTGACAATCCAAACGATAAGTTTATTCGTGAAGTCATCGTTTCTAGATTCTGTAGACAATTCTATAGAGTTTTGGGTTAGCTCAACATAATTCGGTTCAAGAACCATCTTTTGTAACAATAATATAAATTGTCTATGTCATTACCGACAGCAAGAAAAAGCCATTTCGGATAAAAATGAGTGCGGTGTACACAGGTTATCGCTCCGAGAGAAATTGGATTATGCAAGTAAACAAATTTCTAAAATAAAAGTCAGTAATTCAAACTGGACGGAATGTTACGACGGACATCGAGCGTGAAATAAGGTATTCGAACGACGCTGTGGTTTTTTAAATTGTAGGTTAAGTTAGATAGGGCAATGGTAAAGTGCACAAGTACCTACATATACAATGTTTATTAAAACGTGAGAGACTATTGTGGGATTTTTTTTTTTTTTTAGATTTATCCGACGATTTTTCAAAGTTTTGATAGATTGTATGGTTTAAACCTTATTTAACGTACTTCGTTCGTACCGATCTCAAAAATCTATCATCAAATTGCTTACTGATCAAATTTAATGAGAACCAATTCCGACCCCCCTCTTTGAGTATCGTATTACGATCACTACAGATTCTCTAGCGCTGGTGGTATGAAAATATTCAAAGACCAGTTTGGAGTAATCGAATCTTTTGTTCGTCCTCACGATATAACGGATATGGGGCCTAGCAACGGCCGTTTCGCCACCTGAGCTTATTTTATAAATATCACGTTAATTTTTCCGCGAATCTCGGTCGCAACTCGACACGCCGCGTCGCCGTCGGTGGTCGCGGACGACTCGAGCACGACTCTCGTTTGATGCTGTATCTCTTATTCTTATACTCTATGATTTTGATAGTCTCCTAGTTAAATGTAACAATTACTATTATTGGGATATTTCTGACAAATTTCGCTGATAATTAATAGTATCTCTAGACCAATTTCAAACTGACGAACTTCACAATACGTTGGTAACACAACAGAGTGTAAAATACAATGAACAGTATAAATGCTTGTACATTTATGTGAATGTAAACTGATCAAAATAAATTGTGCTCTGTCGAGTCTGATCAATAGAGGAACGGTACTAGCGGTCTGTAGAACGCTGTATTATTATGACAACACACCACTCGATTGCACTCAGTTATTTTAATTTAATACGATCACGATAGAACATTTAAAAAATCTTCAGATATAAGCATGAATACTTAATACTATAAATTCTTACCGTAAGTGTTCGCTATTGAAACCCCGTAGAAAAGTTAATGCTATTTTTGACCAACTTCACAAAAGAAGGAGGTACTCAATTCATCTGTATGTTTTTTATTTTTTTATGTGTGTTACGGCATAACTCCGCCCCTGGTAGACCGATTTTGAAAATTCTTTTTTTATCCGAGAGGTAGTCTTGCAGGTGGGTCCCATTTTTTGTTTGATTTTTGGAGTCAAAGACTACGGCGTAGTTAAATAGTTTAGCTCAAAATTGCGTGACGAAATTTGGTGTCTTTTTTGCTTTCTATGCTTACGTAGCCTAAACTATAAGACTTACACAAAAACTATGTAGGAAGGCATTGTAGCCCTTTAAATTTGCTAAATAAAAGTCAGCGATAGCCATATATTTATCTATTAAGGTTTTGCGCACAAGAAAACACTTTTTTCATAAAATTTCGATCAAAATCTATACCCCACTTTCAACGCTTTTATTCTTATTTGGTATGAATCCTTATCAAAATAAATGTGTCCATCATCAAGAGAATTTAATGTAGATTATAAATGCCCTTGGAACTGTGTAATTCCGATCAATAGTTTAGTAGATATCATAAATAGCAAATTACGAGTCGCAGAAAAAAATACCAACTTGTAACAAAGTTTGCTTTCTTGGCTTACGTAGCCTAAACTATAAGACCTACATAAAAATGATGTATGAAAGAATTGTAGGTCATTCAATTAGCTGAATTAAAGTCTGCGATAGCATATATCTATCTCTTAAGGTTGTCGCACAATAACCGTTTGTTTCGAGAAAACCGTCAAATAAGTGCAATCGACTTTATTTAAAACGCTTTTATTCTTATTTGGTATGAATCCTTATCCAAATAAATATGTTTTCACGATAGAGTATTATATGTAGATCGTAATTGCCTTTTACAGTATGTAATTCTGTGCAAGATTCTAGAAGTTATCAAAATATTAAAACTCACGGGCAACAACGGTGCGCGGCCGCACCGAATTATGAGTGAATGATCGCAACGATGTATTAGTTGTTTACTTAATTTCTTAGATAATCGATTTAGATAACTCATTATTTGTTTGAAAGCTAGTGATTATCATACTGCGATGTCTAGATTCACTAAAAATCGAGAAATAAATAAACTTTTAATAAAAAACAAAACCGACTTCCAAACAAAATACACTAAAAACAAAATACACTAAAAACAAAATCTTCTCAAAAAAACAGTACACTAAAAAGTAACGAAATAATTTCTTGAAAATAGTAAACCTCCCTTATTGTAGCTGTTATGTCTATATTGTACAATTATTATTACTTTGAAGTCGGTGTCAGTCATTACTAAAAACGTTACTATACTTTCAATTGTCAATTGTTATGGTAAAAATGTAGAAAACCTTACGTAGAAATATCACTGCATATACCTCGGCTGACACCGACATCAAAGTAATAATAATTGTACAATATAGACATAACAGCTACAATAAGGGAGGTTTACTATTTTCAAGAAATTATTTCGTTACTTTTTAGTGTACTGTTTTTTTGAGAAGATTTTGTTTTTAGTGTATTTTGTTTGGAAGTCGGTTTTATACTAAATAGCCGTTAATATGCTTGTGGTGTTAATATAAGTTGTACATACTTCTATAAACAAGGTAACTCTTAGTTAATAATGCTTCTTTTCTTAGATCGTATTATGTAAAAAGACTAACCTCTAACAATTACCTCGCTACGGAATGTGACCGAACGGGAAGCAGTGTCACATATTAAATATTTACATATATAAATTAGAATGATATAAAATCTAAAATAATCCAAAAATTAGTAGGTCGATATTTGACCTGAAAATGGCGCCAGGCATAAAAAATCTCCAAAGGCTACAAGTTCAACAACTTTAAGAAGAAATGCAAATTTATTCTAATTGGTTTAAAATAATTTAAAGCACGATATATATCGTGTGATTTTTTTATTTATGTGGAAAAAATACAAAGTCATATATTTTCCGAAAAAAAAAAAAAAAAAATTGTTTTTTGACCTTATAATATGTGAATCCTATCATTTGTCGAATTTGTGAATGAGATTTTTTTAAATTACATTGGGACTTCAATCGAGTAAAAGTAACGCTAATGCCAAGAGCTTTTATCAATTTTCACTAGACCATTAATGTATAATTTATTTTTTAGTTACTAAGAAGAAGAGCAAGTTGGCTGTAAAGCTAGTTTCACACAAAGGCATAAGAGTGAGACAGAACAATAAACAGTGCAGTAATGCTATTCTTTGAACGCAAACTTACTGTCAAAAGAAAGAAACGTAGGTACTGTTCTGACTTAAAGTTGTGTGCACAAACAGTAGTACTAAATTGTCCTACTGGATACCTCATTGTACCACCCTTGTGTGAAACTAGCTTAACATGATGGCGCCACAAGCGCAGGCGTCTGACCGGATCTACAAACTCGTATTACTCAATAATTAACTTTTGTATCGCCTGTGACCACACAACGGGTCATTGACAACTTAATTTCATCCCAAGATAATTTATTATAACGTTTTTTTATAACTTCACTTTTAATTTCCGCATTGTTGTCATATGTAGTTAATTTCGTTATTTTGGATTTTGTCCGCACTACTTTATATCATGTGGTAAATCTTTTATTCTCATACTCCTAAGACATGAGTCTGAAGATGTTAACTTTGTCGTTGTCGTAAAATATTATTTACATTTTGCAAGCATTGAAATGCTGTTGATATTCCTGCAACGTACAATGACATGGAGAAACGTCAGGAAAAAACATAAATTGGTTTTCTAGTGGCAACCGATTTAAAAATCTTCTTCATCGTGCTAGCTAAAATTGAAGAATCTGCCAAATTAGTTTTTAATTATGATGACGATGGATAAACTTAGCAATGCAAATTTATTAATATTGTTATACCCCTACATTCCTTTGTTTTTACTGACGCAACTGTGACGTCATATATCTAGGAAAATGTTTTTTCTGTTATAAAACTCGTTTCACATAATGATTACAATGCAAAGATCCAAGGCTAGTTACATAATTATTTTCAATTAAAATGTCTTGTGTAGATATTATTTACAAGTTTAACGCAGACTATAATATTTTTCAGTAACTGAAAGTAATAAAATATCTAATTACTGTTGTTTACTAGTCTATCTATCTATACCTAGATATAATAAAATTGGAGTGTCTGTTTGTAATATCAAAAGAAAAATTCCAGATTTTGGGAAGATGATGTATTTGCGTTGCTGATAACGAAAATCGCATTTTAAAAAAAATTGTCTGTCTGTCTGTCCGCAAGCCGCGTTTGTTCCGGACAATCTCCGAAACGGCTGGGCCGATTTCGACTGGACTTTCACTGAAGTGTAGCTGACATAGACGGGCATATTATAGGCTACTTTTTTTTAATTCCGCGCTATCAAAATGGCGTAACGGGTGGTCCTTGCGCTGAGGAAGTTTGCGGACGACAGCTCGTGTACTACTCGTATATAAATATTCAAAGCGATGTTTTACTTTATCTGTGCGTGAATTATAGCAACTTATCTCACGCCTTGTAGATAACATCTCATTATGCGCAGAGAAAGTTCACGATTACGAATCAAATAAGAAAAAATAAAAACGATAAAATGGTACGATTAAAATATATCTATCTCATATATTTTCTGTCATATCCATACCCTTCCCGTTGATGTAAAATAGCCTATATTACTCATTGATAACGAAGCTTTCTAATGGCGAAAGAATTATTGAAATCGGTTTAGTTTCGAAATATGTTCAATGCAAACAAATCTTTCTTCTTTATTAGACAAATCAGTGCAATATATTCTACTCTGAACTACGCTTTTGGATTATATTTAAAACATTCCTTTTGGGTGCCAAAAACTGGTTTTAGTGTTACAGTAAAAATGCTTGCTTTGGCCTTTCTTGGTAAGATGGCGTATTGTAAGTATGAGAAACACCTACGCTACAACGGACATCTTCCGGACACCAAATTTGGACCTAAACAGGTGTGCTAACAGAATATATTGTCTTTTAACTAATATGGGCACTTTATAAATTACTCATTGTAAATCGTTTCTTGATCTCGAATTTTACATTACTATTAGTTTATTTTGTAATTGTAAAGTTGGTATAAAAACTTGTATAAAATAATGATTTGGTGTCGATTTTTATCGATGTTTTAATAAATCTAAAACTAACAAACTAGTACAACCTAAAGATCCTTCAAGAAGCAAGAAAATCTCTTTTTCATAGACAAAGGCCACCATCAACATCCGTAGTTCCTCCTAGTTGGCGGATGTCTATGAGTGTCTATGGTCACGTCATTCTTCTCGACCCCCTCTTTTTCTTATAACAAAAAAGCCATGTATCTCCACCAAACAAATGCTACCCGAGAATAACACAATACATAGAGTATTATTAAAGTTTTTAACATGTATAAAGCATTGTCTTAGATCGCTAACACAAAGGCATAGTCGCCGGAAGGCAAGAGGCGTGCCGACTCGTCGTGAGCTAACGGACTCCACGGAACACAACTACAAATCACTTAGCGAACCTAACGACATCGTAAAATTACTGCCTTCCTTCTTAGAACCGTCTTTTTCCATTTTTATATAGGTAACTGTGTACCGGTGTTAATTATTTTCCGCTAGACGCTTGTCGTAATTTGCAGTTCGATTTAAAATAAAAGCAACTAGAATAAATGTAAAAATTGTACTTACAGACTTAAATGCCCATAAACCACACAATAGTCTATACATCTATACCAATGTTATAAAGAGAAAAGATTTGTATTTTTGTATTGAAATAACTCATAAACCACTGGGCCGATTTCAAAAATTCTTTCACCATTAAAAAGCTACATTATTAATGAGTAACGTAGGTTATTTTAATTCACGTGGACGAAGTCGCGAGCAACATCTAGTAACTAATATATCTACTAAATAACAATGGAATAGCAGCGAAAGTTTCAGTCCCAGCAACATTAGCGAGTCAAGGACCGATCAGATCCAATGGCTGAACGTTCAATTGTGAAACTATGGGAGTTAACGGTCTGTTTAACGGGACGGTTCATTCAGACGGACGGTCTGTAATTTTGCATACAACAGGGTAATTAAGCGGTGAACGAGTGCGGACTACGAGTAACACAGTGTTTTGTAAACCATTATTACTCAATATAACTCGCTAGAAAAACAATATTAATTCAACATCCTACTTTTTAAAATACAGATAGTTAGATATATCAAGCAGATTATATAATATCTGTGTGTATGTAGAAGAAAAATGTGTACAGGTTCGCCCTGTAGAAAAATCAGGTACCATTATCTAACCAGACTAGAGGGATGAAACTACAAGCTTTTGGGAAAAGGAAAGAAGGAATGAAATGAAAAATGGCTTCCGATTCGAATGTTGTTGAATTTGTCGAAGTTTATTAGTACTGATGCATTTGATTTGTTTTTATTAAAAGTTTACTATAATGAAGGATTGTTATTATTGCGATCGATTTAATTTCACGTGATGGTAGTGGGAAGCGTGCGGTGCGGTCACGGAGAGAGAGTTCGCACAATGGCCGCCGCAGCGGTCGAATCGCGCTCGATGGTCCGCGCGAACTTTGACCTCGCGAACCCGCGTACATCTCTATTGTAATAAATCCTTACTATCTAATAAATATACCTTTATGTATATTTGCAAGACTTAATACTGCATGCGTTTATTGGGTATATTTTACGAGGATTTTTCCTTTTTGAAGTACGAATCATTTGTAATTTGTGCATCAAACATGTAACATCTTTGATCTTTGGCTCAATAACTAACGACTTATTCAAAACTATAATTTACTCCAAAAACTTGTTTTGATTGACTCATAAATAAACTCACGACATCTGATACACGTACTAGTTACATACATAGGTATTGTTTATGTATTAACTATTATACAAATGAACATTTTAACAAGTTGAATTATTGCATAACAACTAAAATGTCGGAATTATAAATTTGGAATACGAGACTTTTGGCTTTTTATTTCCAAATTAATAGAAAACAAAAAGCAATCGAAAATCCAGACAAAAATTAAGATCTTTTGTTGTTGCAACAAATAGGTTATGTTGAGGTCAAGTTTAAGTTCATTGACGGCATCGAGAGCCGCGCATTTATACTACTCAATACAACAGGTATTAAAGTTGTGATGTCAGAACTTGCTACCCCCCACTCCCCCCAGGGTGAACGACTGCATCATTATGCTTGTTTCACACGAGGGCATATAGTGAGCAGAACATTAGATAGTGCAGTACTGCTATTGTTTGAACGCAAACTTACCGTAAATTCAAATGACTTGATACTTGTTAACAACATATACAGTAGGAGTAGTATGGCAATAATGTAATAGTGAAAACTCACACTTACTGCAAAACAATACTGTTTTGTCTTACCGTTTTGTATTCTAGCAGTAACAGTACTGCAAAGCACTGCGTTACACTTTGCCCTTGTGTGAAACTAGCATTACGTCGACCACATCATTACAGACTTGACGGAGCAACCCGCGCCCGAGCCATCCTCTACATAGATTAAAAAGTTTTTTCTATCCAAGAGCGAGTTTATTTTATAAGTGTAGTGATATTAAAATGTAATTTTAAAAGCACTGCTATTTTTAACTCATCATTATTATAAGAAAATGCTTCTGTTTCCAAGTAAAGTGAAACATTGTAATATAAGTTCGTTTGTTAGTCTTTACGTTGTATATTAAAACTTCTTCATAGTATTTAGTATGTTCTTTGAAGTAGGAAACAGAAGTTACTATGAAAAGACACGTTTATTATGTTTTATCATCGATTATTTCCAAATTGTTGTCAACTTCGAGTTTTGAATATGTTGTGTTCTAAATCACCGTTAAGCATGTTATATGTTCTTCGACGATCACTTGTCTTCTAATGTAAAAAAGTCTAGAACTTTCCATGCAATACAAAAAGAGTAGTAACGGTATTGATAGACGATGAAAGTGGCCGCCTCAGGCGCGGTGTAACAAAGTGATTCCGATACAAACGAACACGAAATACCTAGCATATAGTTCAATACAACTCGGCGCATTTATCGTAAAATCTTTGCCATTGTTATGGCACTTTGTACGCGTAAAAGATAAAAATGCGCTATTTGAATATACTTCGTTATTCTAGGAGGCAAACGTTGATATGCATTACTTCTACTTAGAAATAAAAGATACGATATTCATTTATTTATAGCGTATTGTTTCGTTTTTTTCTCATAACGGCTTGTTGCAACGTTTGTGCCAATGGCATAAACTTTTACTTGCAATTTCCTGATATTTATAATTTACAGTTTACTAGCGTTTATAGATAAGTCTGTTGGCTTAGAAATGTACTTAAAACTTGTTTAAATGGTGATTCATAGGTCATTAATATAATACAATTGTTTAAGAATGATTACTTACCTTCTAGGATATATTTTTTAATTGTTAACGTCTAACTCTGATGTACGGTCGCTTCTAATTGCATTTAACCGTCGTTACGTAGACGGAAAAAACCTGTACATATAGTCGCATTGACACGCGATGGCTTACATCAACATATGTTTGCTTAATTAACCGTGGGACTCACGTCGACAAACCAATTGAACCGACTACATGATAACCATGCCAAGTATCAGCCTAGTTTTGACATCTTAGAGCGGGTGCACAACTTTGACTAAAGTATCGCTCAACTGTTGTGCGATTGTCGATTGTTTCGGAGCACATTCAACAGTTTAGAGGCACAACTAAAAATCGAGTAGTGTACCTCTATATAAGCTCATAGGAATCAAAGTGATACTAAATAGTTGTGCGATAGTGTAGTCTAAGGTGTGAGCGCGCACTTACTATATAAACAGAAGGGGAAGAGGTAAGATGGAAATGAAATTTAACAAATATATCTTTTTTGTTACAAAATGTAATTGGAGGTTATGAACAATAAAAAAAACAACAATGTGCAAATATTTTAATTGACAACAAATAAATTTATTTACATTAAATTGACATACACATTTACAGTATTATTAAATCATTTTCATCATATAATTTTACAATAAATAACTCGTACTAACAATTTATACAAAGACGAAATAATAAAATCGTTTAATAGGCCTTGACATATTTAGGCCATCATGAATATTAAAAACATAATTATGCAATGAATTTAAATAATAAAAATAAATTAGAGATCTTGGAATGCTTTTTTTATTAGAGATGGGGGCAAACGAGGTGCGGGAACGATAATCAAAGAATGTTAAAATTTTTTAAGGTTATGATTCCTATATCTGTTAGTACAATTCAATACAAGTTAAATTTATTTGGCTTAAATATACTAACTTGTGATATACGTCAAATTGTAAATGATAAACTAATCAAAACTTTTCCTCATAAGAATTATACATCATTAAAATTATTTTTTCTTAAAACAAACACTAATACATTTTTAAGATTATTAATGGCTATAATTTCTAAATTAATAAAATCTGACATACTGAGAGCTAAAGAGATATTCAACTAAAACTAAAATATGTCTTTTTAAACTATATCGTTATTTATTTTGAAGCAGGTATAGCTTTCAAATCTAGCTTTATTAAGGCCGTTTCTCTAAATTAACTAGTTTTTCTTAATAACTATGACAGACATATGTATATGTCGCAATCAGAAGAAGAAATCAATTTGAATTTAAGTCATAATTAGAACACGAGCGCCGCCGGGCGACTTTCGAGAGAACTTAGATCATTCTGAAAATAGGGATCGTTGCGAGAACATTGTTGAACGATAGGAGCTTGGTAGATTGATGATATCCTGACTGTAGTATTGTGAATGTATTCCTTGAATCCGACTTTACCCATGGCCGCCCACATGTGATCTCGAGTAGTAGTAATTCTGATATCGTGCTAGCTCAAGCCGATATCAGAAGTGGGATCACTGTCGGATCAAGTTAGAAATCTAAGATGGGAAGATGTGATGAAAAAAATAGGAGATCGAAAATGAGCGCAAATTCAATGGCATTCGTAAAATTTTCTGTGAAATATGGGATCTAAAAAGAAAAGAATTAATTTGACGTTTCCATCCGTCATTGTGAAAAATATTTCAATTACGAGATTATTTTGTAAAAACGGAAACGATAAACGTTGATATGCAAGATCGTAAGGGGATTATACGCTTTTGTGCACGATTTAACAGTTTCAGTATTTGAAAACGCAAATACGTTTATGAAGTATGTGTGCGTCGTAAAATAACAGTCGAAGGTATACGTACACGGCATACAAAAGACCGTTAACGTGATTTGGAAATCATATGGTGCTAAACAATCAAAGAAAAGTACTTCAAAAAGGAATTATGCGAAAGGAAAGAGAAATCCATCGCGCATGCGTGGATCTGTGACATTAAGTTTCGAAAAAGATAAATGTCAAGAAAATAAATGAAAAATCATAAAGTCGTTATTGTTGTAAGATTACGCAAAATGCAAAAAAGTGATAGCCAGGAAAATAATAAGCCACCGAAGATATGTTCGGAGTCAGGATGTTTATGACTTCCGAATCTGCGCTAGTGCTATAGCATGGACATTGGATCTCTGTTTTAAAGCAACTGGAAATCAAACCAAGCAGTTGATATAATGTGAAAGGGTGCAAGTATCCGCAGGTCTCCCAATAGCAGGTTATGCAAACATGACCTATGGTATGGTTTCATTCAGCGAGAGCGTAAGATGTCCAACTTGTTAAAATCCTCAAAGTATTGATGTCTGAAGGATCCGGTGAGTTCGTTCCTTTAGTAGTTTGTGTGTTGGGCTGTAAGATTAGAGGGTAATGAGCGTAATGTATTCTAGTATCCTTAAATGATTTAAATCTAAGTGACTCGAGATAGTTTGTCAACTGAACAATAGTACAGTTCGGTATATAGGTTGTTAGTATGTTGTAATTATTTACGGAAATGCTTAGTGAATCTGTTATTATTGTTAATTTGTAATTATCAGATGTTATTTTAATGAGGGTGGTACTATTTGGGGAAAATAAAATTATCTTGTTAAAATAATTTGAAATAATACTTGAGTAATTTAGATGTCAAACATGTTGGTTATGACAGTTTGAATAAAATTAAAAACATTATTGAATTAAATCATGTGACGTTCCCTGTACGTGTTATCAATCCTCTACTGACAAAAAAAGTTAGCAATAGTTCAGCGTGCTGTTATTAAGAGTAGTTACTCGTGAAATGTTATTCTCTTTTGTGAACCTTGATGAAACAATCTAGCATTAGTGCACAGTAAGTCGCAAAACCTGTCCTAATCGAAATATCGAGTTCTTAGCTCATTACTAGCCAGTGGTAGTTTTACTAAAATTGATGATCTGAGATCGGCTCACAGTTCGCGCTAGTGAAGGGTATCGGTGAACCGGCTCGCGGATCAATTCAGTTTATACCTACATGGGTTATAGTTCGTGTGAGCGGCGAGTCATCGAACGGTTAGAGGCTTATGGGCACCCATAGTTGTGGTACATCGCGGTGAGCGGTGGGCTGCTAATTTAGTTGTTGAGCTGCAGCTCATCGGTTTAAGACTACGTGAACTGATCTGTTGTACCGGTTCTAAGCTGATGTACACACAGCTACGCATTACATTTATTACCGCTGACGTAGTTTTGAATAATTGTGGAATTTTAGCAAGCAGAACCAAATGATATCAGATAGCACCGCCTGTTTAGGTTGTAACTCTATTAATAAAAAATATTAGTTAGAGATTAAAATTGAAGTGGTTGATATTAACGTTTGTTGTATGCAATTGAACTTAGCAAACTGAGAACTTGCTAGCCTACTCTGCTTTGCTCATTATCTAATGTGATATTTAAATTCTCTTTCTTTGTGTATCGGCTCATGCAGTCTTGTAATCTGCAACATCTTTGTATTTCAAACTATTGTTTAAACCCAAGGCGTAGTCATAGTAATGTTAACGTAACGCTTGAATTCGGGATAAACGCATCGTCCGGAACACGATTCTTTGACACGTGATAACTTCGATAACATTGGTAGTCAAAGAACTGACTGTACACATTCCAATTATAGAGCTGGTCGTGTAGCTATTAAGTAAAAGCGAAAATGTGTTTAAGCGTAATCAGGTTTAATTGATCCGAAATATGGTTTTAAGTTACGATAGCGAGAAAATGAAAGAAAAGGTGTGTTTGGAGTTAGGGATAATAGTATAGCATGTTTTGTTTACCGATTACTATTCCCTTAGTTAACGTCATGGCTTTAAGATCTGTAAAATGAAAAAGGAAGTTTGGCTTCTACTAAATTTAAAAAAGGAAATTTGATATTATTAACGTTTCCAACTGAGCTGACAAATGGTTGCAGATTGGCATCATATGGGTCGGTATGGAATGTTCACAGGAGGTGAATAGTATTGGCCGTGTGTTGTGGTTTGAACCTTGTTGTCATAAGTTGGTAACGGAGATGTAATTTTGTTTTAGAGATGTTTCCATGTTTGAGGTCAAATATTCTTACAGTTTGTATAGCTTAATTATTTGTGAACGAAATTATAAGCTGACCAGAGGGAATAACAATCGTAATAGCACTTATAATGTTAGCATAACACTAGTGGGTGAATGCAGTAAACTCTGTGGTTTCGTTGTCTTTACTTTGCTAATATGATGTCTGATAGCCTGAAAGACCAGCATGCAAATAGCACGGGGACGTGCTAATGTCAGTATGGCCGAGACGTGTAAGAGTTATCGGTTTAAGGCGCGGTAAGATAGCGGTTGGTGTTAACCAGCGATGTTACAAAAATTCGGTTCATCCAGTAATTGACTATGTAATCACTAATGACGTGAAGAATGTGTCCGTGACAGCACTATGCGTTGGAAGAGGTGCGTGGTGACTGCTTTGTATGTTCGGTACGCTATTTGCAAGGAGTAGCACTAATGTAAACTGAGATGGTGGTTAGTAGTTTTCATGGTGGGTTACAGTGTGATGTACTTGCAACTGTAGAGTGTTGAAAGTTTGTAGTTACAAACACGGAGTTAAAGGATGCCTGTGAGTCATGTACCAGTCGATGTTGATGATGACATAAACTCGAGTAAGGGTCTTTACCGTATTGTGGTCGACCGTACCAGAAGTTTTAACGTAGCCGTAGTCCTTGGATGTGCGGTGCGCGGTTAACTCTGGCGGAGGTCGGGGTCAGGAGGACCGGTTTGTGTAACTGTTGTGTCATAGGGTGATGACAGGCAGGGGTCTGGAGGACCGTTGTGTGTAGTTGGCACGTCGGAGCCGGACGTGGAGAGATTTGGCCGGAGGGCCGCGGTGAGAGATTCGGTGGGAGAGCCGAGGCGTTAGAGGTTTTTACTCGGTGGAGTTTGTGTGAGTTGAGAGTATAACGCTGAAAGTACTAAAATTTGAACGACGGTGGTACATGTCTCAGGCGTGTTAGTGTTGGCGAGTATGAATTAAATTTCTAGACTCTACGAGTATGTATGTTGTTGGTTAATAAGCGTAGTTAGGCCAGGAGTGGCCGAGCGGAACGTGAGTAACATCACCCGAGGACGGGTGTTCGCAGGATGGCCGTGTCGCAATCAGAAGAAGAAATCAATTTGAATTTAAGTCATAATTAGAACACGAGCGCCGCCGGGCGACTTTCGAGAGAACTTAGATCATTCTGAAAATAGGTATCGTTGCGAGAACATTGTTTGAACGATAGGAGCTTGGTAGATTGATGATATCCTGACTGTAGTATTGTGAATGTATTCCTTGAATCCGACTTTACCCATGGCCGCCCACATGTGATCTCGAGTAGTAGTAATTCTGATATCGTGCTAGCTCAAGCCGATATATATATATTTCATATTATTGTATTCGATATAGCGTAAACTGAACTATGTTAAAAATAGAAGTATATCTGATAATATAATAAGATGTTTTAAAACATCTAGTATTGTATTAAATATTTTTATATTTTTATTATATCAAAAATGTAATCTTTAAGCATTTTTAAATGGTAACACTAAAATTCATAATCATGAGTTTACTATAATCTCATAATAAAATTGCTCTTACTTGAGTATCGTTTTATTTATTTTTGAGCATTATTGCCTGACCAGTAATATAAGACCTTCGCCATATTGCGGAAAAATATGGCACTAATTTTTTTACGCACGTTAAAAGCGATGGTAAAAATCGATTGAAACGCCCCAAAGCTATGATTTTTTATACTTATTTAGGCTTTATTTAAATATTATTTAGATTATGATAAATGTAAAAACGATCATTTTATATAACCCTTAAATTGTATAAATGTAATATATTAGGCACTTATTAGTTACCAATAAATTATTTTCTTTAAGGGCCTGTGCCACTACTGGCTGATAGAGTCTCAGATAGCTTAAAAATGACGTCACTGTCAGATAAGGTAACAAAATCCGATATTTCCATCACATATTTTACACGTTGGATTATTATCAGACAATTTACAATTTGGTGGAACAGGCCCTATGTCTTATTACATTTGTATGGCCTTTAATTCAGATCAAAGATAAATAAATTCTTTATTTATTTCTTTTATAAATCTACAATGTAATAGTTTATTGTATAAATGTTATATACTTTATATAATTCCTTAGCTTAGTAAGAGAGAAAGTTTAATAAATTTAATTATTATGGCAGTAAAATATTTATTTCAAAACGCATGTATAACACGACTAAAGAAAACTCATCTTTATAACCCGACTAAATTATAACACAGAGAGCTCTCTGTATATCACTGGAGATGATACATCTGGATATAATACTAGAGGCAAAAAAATTTCTTGCCTTAATGAAATTATTCTGGTAAATAATCAACTCTAGAGAAATATAGTGCAACAAACTTGTCCAGCCCGGTGTCATGTACTATTGGGTAATCTGTCAGTGTTCCACTTTAAGCAATCATTTGAAAGTTTTGCACATTGAGACAACACATTGCAACCAAAAGACACAGTTTTTAAATGTGTCTGTACAAAAAAAGGTGTGGTATGCATTTAATTGATTTTAATTGCCTAATAGTTATATGTAAAAGATTGAATTTGTCCCAATACAAGGAACAAGGTTACTATTCATCAAATAAATACTGTCAAAGGCCCTGATTGTACCAAGTTCTATACAAAATATACATAGAAAACACAAAATAGTAAAACCCGACGACGATCTTATGGTACACATTTCCACCTGTATATAGTTTCCCTTTCGTTGCAGGTCGCATTATTCGCTAGTGTTGTGACGTCATTGTGACGTCATCAGTTAGCAACCTTCTCAGTGTTGTAGTACTGCTGCGCCAGGTCGAACAGTTCCCGCCGCATCAGCTGCGCCTGCGCCCTGAGCTGCTGCTCCCGCGACCTTATCGCTCTGTACTGCTCTTCACGCTCCTCCGTACCTTGAGGTGTCAACCAGCGTAAGTAGAGCTCTGGAAGACAATAAACATATAATAAAATGCATAAACCAGTGTAACAACTTAAATATAAAATATCATAAGCTAAATAAAGTATTTACTTTACAAGATATTTATGAGAAATACCAGTTATTCCCGCGTTATTCAAATGGATTAATGACAACGAAGGCATTTGACATTGCATAACAATTACCGTTACCATGGAAACCTTGTTTCCTCGATGTCAGCTTGTATGGTCTCTTTCCCTTAAAATATTTTTTCAATTTATTTACCCCTTAGTTTAATAGCGTGACAACGTATTGCCTATATCATGTTGTAAGAGTGAGGCTTTCTTATAAGAAAATAATTAAAAAAATGCTGTCATTTCTGACATCCTACATAACAAAGAAGTGTGTTTACACTTTATAATATTAAGTATTAGCTTTTTCCCGCGACTCCGTCCGCGTTGAATTATAAAAAACAAAACTAAGTAGTCTATGTGTTCTTCCAGAATATCCTCTACACCTATGCCAAATTTCATCAAGGTCCATTAGGCCGTTTAGGCTACAAACTCTAACAAACATCCATCCATCAAAACATTCGTATTTACAATATTAAGGTTATATTAGTATGATACCTTCCCATATAACGAAGCTCATAGGCGCGACGGACGGCCAGATGACATTATGCGTGGGTTCATAAAGTGGGTTGATGTAGCCCGCCAGGTCCTCGGGCCGGTTCAGCCACGACCACACGCTGGTGGTCTGCGAGTACACGCCGCAGCCCGCGCGCTCCTGCTCGCTGTCGCACAGGAACGTACCTGCACAGTTTCATATATTACAAACTAGCTTTAACCCGCGACTTTGTTCCCGTGGATACAACAAAAGTGACTATGGATGATGTTTGTTAGAGTATACCTCCCAAACGGCTGCACAGATCTTGATGAAATTTGACACAGATGTAGAGCATAGACTAGAACACATAGGCTACTTGTTTTCATTTCACGGAGTCGCGGTCAAAAGCTAGTAGAAAGACATTGATCCAATCAAACAACGTACAAAACATTTTGTAGTTATAGTACTTACCAAATTGACTAGCATATGAGTGTTCGAAGAGGGTGATGAGGAAGGACTGTCTGTACTCGAAGCTGCAGGGGAACTGCTCCAGGAACTGGCGCACGCAGTCCAGGAAGAGGGGGAAGGTGGGCGCGGCGCCCGCACGCGGCTGGGGGGCGAAGGCGCCGGCGCGCTGGCGGCTGCCGAACGGGTGCCCGCCCAGCAACCACTCCCGCTCTATCAGCGCCTGAAGACTACATACAACATGTCTTTAATAACAATATAATTCGCGCCATGAACTCACAGAACTTCTTTCCAGTCGAAACCGAAGCTGAACTTCTGAGCTAGCTTTCTCTTTCGAAACCGAAACTTCCGAAAACACATTAAAGATTACGATTATGTACTAGCTTTCGCCCGCGACTGCGTTCGCGTGGAAGTAGAAAAAACAAAAGTGAGTAGCCTATGTATTCTTCCAGACTAACTTCTACGTCTATGCCAAATTTCATCGAAATCCGTTTAGCCGTTTAGGTTATAAACTCTAACAAACATCCATCCATCCATCTAAACTTTCACATTTATAATATTAGTAAGAAGTAAGATTGAAGTAGTGTGGTTCACGAAATATTTCCATATACAGGTTTGTTCAGGGATCAAAAGCTTTTTTAATTTATTCCACTATTTTCATCAAATATAAAGTTATGTTTTTCATTAAAAAAATATATAAAAACCGAATTTATGATTAAAATTGATTCGTGACGACGAACGTAAATTAACGAACACTCCAGTTTCGGTGTGCCGAAATTTCGGCTACATTTTGGTCAAAACCGAAACTAGATTATTGGCCGAAGCTGTGCCGAAACCGAAACCGAAATTTCGGTCGGTTATTACTCTATCGCATACCATATACTATCTTGAGAAATATTATTAAATGTTCAACATAATGCTATAAGCCTTGGAATAGCTACTTATCTCGAAGGGTCAACTTACCCTCTAATAGTCCTGCAGTCGGGGTTGAGTATGATCTGCACCAGCGAGCAGACCAGCAGCGTGGCGTCCTCGCCGCGGGTGCCGTGGAGCAGAACAGGTTCAGCTTTCTGTTTAACACTGGCTTATCAATATAAAAAATACCTACATATATATAATTAAGTTCTCTACACGTTTTCTTAAACTCTGTCAGCCTTACAAATAAACGCGGTATAAAGTTAAACTTAGTTAAACTGAGTATGAGCAAATATTAGTATAATAATAGTAGTAGTAAGTAGTATATATATTCAGAATCAGCAAAATTTTCTGCGTCGTTTGAACTGGGTTTCATAAACATCAGGGCACTTTTGTGGCTTGAAACAATCAAAATGTAGGTGTTGTTGTTTTTTCTAAAAATGAAACTTTAAATGGCTCTCATGAACATTTAACCTAATGGGGCTTAAAACAAATAGCCTTTCAGCCATCAGTATAAGCAGTTGTACCTGGTGCAGATGCTGTGCGACGATGCAGGCGGTGTGCAGCGCGTTGCGCACCGCCTCGGGCCAGCCGCACCACTCCAGCCGCGATACCCACTTGTCGCTGGATATCTCCTTGTCCACGCACGCTGGGGATACAGGGACTTTACTCCCTTTTCCTTCCCACCCTTTTTCTTATAAGAAAAAGATGGGAAGGGAACGTGGATTTGACGATGCAGGAGACGCATAGGAAGGGGAAATATCCACTTTATGTGCGTCTCCTCCGTCGCTTAAGGATAGGCAACGCATCCGCTATTGCAGATGTCTATGGGCAGCGGTCGCTTCGCCAGTTTGGCGGATTTAGGTGGCCGCTTGCTCGTTTGCCACCTTATGATATAAAAAAAAACTTTATTTACTATCCACTTTCCGAAAAATTAAAGGTAAATGCAACTAGGTGCAAAAGTTTATCTTCTGAAAACTAGAAGTAAGGGTGAACAAACAGTATATTTAACGATTACAATACCAAAAAATAAAAATATTATGTAACATAATTGTTACGAAGTCATCATTGATATAAAAAAGTAGACAAGTCACGCTAATACTATAAATGCAAAAGTAAAAACAGATGGATGGATATTTGTTAATCTTTGTAGCTTAAACTACTGAACGGACCTCGATTAAATTTAGGCATAGGCTATAAAAAAAATATTATTTCCACGCGTACGGTGCCGCGGGCGAAAGCTAGTTAAATATTACAGGTAATACCTTCAATAAGTTTGGAGAAGCTCTCCAGCAGCTGCTGTTGATTGTCAACATCATCCATTGACCTGTTGTATATTTTCCATTGAGAGTAATTGGCGGCACTCTCAGATCCTCCACCTGTAAATAAAAGATTACATCAAAAATCAAAGAAAAGTCAATCATTCAGAAAATATAAGAACTATTTTTATTGATCAGTTTTCACTGTTGTAACACATGTATAAGAACTTTTGCCTTTACTCACGGTTAATGAAAACAATTCTATGTTAAATGTTCATATACAGGATGTACTAACAGTGGTAGCGCTTTAACATCTTAGCACGACGGGGCCGGCACGCCCGGTGTAATACCACGACCACACAGAAGACAGGCGTGAAATGGAAGCTATTCCGTGTTTCTTCTGATGAGTGTGGTACCGGAGGCCTAATTTAAATCCCTTTCTCTTGCCACCCTTTTCTTATAAGGAGAGGATGGGAAGGGGAAATATCCACTTTATGTGCGTCTCCTCCGTCGAATAAGGGTAGACAACGCATCTGCAATTGCAGATGTCTATGGGCAGCGGTCGCTTCGCCATTTTGGCGGATTCAGGTGGCCGGTTGCTCGTTTGCCACCTTATGTTATAAAAAAAACTATAAATGTAGACAAGTTAATAGTAGGTGTTAAAAACCTCTTATTATAGAATTTTATTTGCTGCATCAATTTTTTCTAACATTATAAAACGAAACTAATTGTATGTAATGAATAAATTAAAAACTGCTAAACCAATTTCAAAAATTCTTTTACTATAAGAAAGCTTAATTATCACTGTTTATTTTTTTTTTAATTCCGCGCGGACAAAGTCGCAAGCAATAACTAGTGTAATATCAAAATGTCTTGACAAACCTTTATTCTGTTGCTGTGAGATAGCATTGGAACTTCTTAAGTCATATATGATCCCCTTCATACCAACATTGACTACAGAATTCAATATAGCTTCATCGGGTCGACATCGCCTGTGTTTCGGCCCTGATAATGGTTGACCGGCGCGTAATAGTACAGCCTGAAATAATAAATTAAAACTATTACCCTGTTATCTTAACATACACATTATTTAAAATTCTATAACAATAATAATATAGCTAATGTTTGGTGTTTCCTGTTGAGCCAATTGACTCTAGAGTTGATTCATTGTATAGATTTGATTATCCCAATAGAGAAAAAAATCAATTAAAAAAAGCAAAAGCAAGTAACCTATGTGTTCTTCCAGACTATCCTCTACATCCATTAAGCCGTTTAGGCTACAAACATCCATCCATCAATCCATTTAAACTTTTACATTTATAATATTAGTTAGATACTTACACCATTGTTATGCCTATAAGATAGGACAGGAAATCGACCACCCTGTCGGAATGATGCAGCAGCTGCTAAAGTCTCATCATCAATGCACTTGGGCACCACCACAGCTTTAGGATATCCCGGACACACTGTGTAGTTCTGGTTAACACGGGACACGCGCCACTCTTCACTTGCCAACACCTTTGTAAATTCACTTTCAATACTGAAATGAGTAAAGTCCATTATTCAGATGTTTTTTATGACCCCACCTTCCATGTGAAAAGGTTATGCCACCCTCTTATGCCCAAAATGTATATGTAGTGTTTTTACTGCATTTTTTAAAAATATAAATGCTTTATTATTTCACTCTTAAAAATATACATTTCATGAGACCCTTGGCTCCTGCACTAGGTTCCCCTGTGCTGCAGGAGCCAATCCCTTTCCCCATTTGTGAAAAGCAATACATAGGTGTCTAAACAAAAAAAAAAAACATTACAATTAGCATGTTACAGAATTGACATAAAAAAAAAGAAAAAAATATATTTTACAATTGTCCAAATATACAGATATTATATGATTAAATGAATTTGTTCACTCAGAAAATAAAAGTGAGTGATAACTTGTGTTAGCCCTTTGTGGTTTGATTTGTTATTTATAATCCAAAATTAAGAATTAGATTTTACAGTACCATTAAAATTAAAGTATAATTGTTACCTGTATAATGTGTAGCCATTTTCAACAATAGGATGCATATGTCTATAGAAGAATGGATAGAATAGACTGGGATCTTGAATATTTGATAAATTTTCCAATGTCTGTGCAACAAGATTTAACTCTGTGGTAGTACCAATGTCTAATTGGAATATTCTCAAATCCTTGCATTTCAGGAAAAGAGATCCTCCTTGTGACATACCATTTATTGGCTTGTTTTCTTTTTTCTCTATACTGTCTATATTTTTATGTAAAAGCTGCAAATACAGGTGGAACAAGATTCAGATAAATTGCAATGCAAGTAATAAAAGTGAACTAGCTAATCGAGTCGATGGCATTGAATTAAGGGAATCCAAAAATTAATAGCTTAATTCGTGCTTAGCATGATTGCACATTAATTGAATGTAGTCTCAGTAGAATGTAGGAAGATCCAGTGGCTTTTAAGTAGTTCAACCATAAAAACGATAGATTCTTAATCCAATTAAAATATAACGTACCCATAATTCACGAACGCCTTCTTTTCTTGAGCTTAGAATCAAATGATGTCCAGTAATACATACTGTGCCGTCTACATTGTCGTGATGTGGGTATTTCAGTATCACACCGTCTAATTTATTAATCAATATAAGCTCAATAAATTCCATCGGGGTCAGTTTTTCCAAAACCTTAAAAATTATTTCATAGATATCATGAAATAGAACTCTTTGAATTACTGCAGCAGATATAAAAACATAAAACATCAATAACCTGTCAAGTGTCAATCTGCTGTCATTGTCAAACAGAGTTGTCTTTCTAAATTCCGTTATTGTGCGTATTTCGAGCACTTTCGAGTACGAATTACAAAATGTAAGAACGGTTACTTAATGTTAAGAACAACATAATTTTGAGCTTGAGATGTAAAATGGCATGCTGCTTTAACAATATACAGAAAAGTGCTAAAGAGGTACGAAGAATTTCAAGTTCATTTAGATCACAACCATATTAAAATTATCAAAAGAAACTAATACTTTTCTTGAATTTCTCTATTTGGCTTGTTATAATACGAATTTATTATTAAATCTTATTTACAAAAGTGGCCTATAAGAGTGACTACATTTGTTAATCATTCACTCTCTAAAAAATCTGCATAAACTGAGACGTGATGGAGAGAACGAGAGGTATCCAAAATAAAAGAGACATACTGAGGTTGCACAAGACCATCCCTATCTTTCTTTAGTCGTTTAACCAATGAAGAAGCAAGGAAATAGCTACGCAGCGATAAACGTACATAATATAACAGTTGTGCTTCGGCAATGTGTTAATATTGTTGAACGTATTCATTTTTCGATTGTATTATCTGCCAATATATATGTGATACAAATGGTTTGATACGACGAACTTAGTAATTTAAAGTAAAAGGAACCTTCGTGTTGTATGTGGATATCATTTAAAACATATGAGTGACACTAGAAGTGTGGTAAGTTCTAGTGTGTATTTTTGTATGGTTGTATGGAAAGTGAGTTGGTATCTGTCTGGATGGTAAAGAACGGGGTATTGACCGGTCCCCGACACTCAGATAGTTTCGTTAGGACGTCAATATAGTAACAATTTGTGTAGAACAAATTTCAATTCATTACAAAGGTTACGTTAAAAATACCAAGCAATTGTATATATTTACTGCAGATGATGGAGGATAACTCGGAGGTCCAGATGGAGACGGACGTGTCGTCGACGACCACTGACGTCACAGACATGCATGAAATATCTGGATCTAGTGATGTAGTAGAAACCATTATAGTTATAGAGAAAATGCAAGAAGAGGATGCACCAGACTCATTGCAGCAGTCAACAGATATAGAAAACGTTGAGCCAAATAACTGTGTTCAATCAACTCAATCCTGTGAAGGTACTTCTGAAATACAGACTGACTTGCAAACACCAATAACGGACTCTCAACAAAAAGAGAAACAAAATGAGGAAACCCCAGCTCCCAAGGTGATGTCACCCATTATTGTTGATGACAGTCCAACAAAATCACCATCACCAATATCTTTAGTTGAGAAGAGTCAAATTGAATCAACAATATCACCTTCAATACTGTCTTCTGCGAGTAAAAGTCCAATTAAGGTAATATCACCATTACTACTATCTTGTGCAGAAAAAAGTCCAATTAAGACAACAATATCACTATCACCACTGTCTTGTGTACAAAGGAGTCCAAATAAGTCAACAAATTTATCATCACCTGTAAGTGATAATTCTCCTGTAAAAACTATTTCATCATCAATGCAAACACCATTAGAGGTAAGGGCAGATTCATCCTGTGATGCAAATAATGGCTCTCATGAGGAAATAATTGAAAGTCAACAAAAATTAATTCAAGTAGAGAACAGTAAAACTATTTCTGATCATGAATATGCAGCTAAGGAAGAACCTGAAGTTGAGGTGCCGGTGAACAAACCTGATGAAGAGGCCAAAAGTGAGGAAGAAGTTATTGAATTGATTGAACCAGAAATTGCTGAATCTCCAAGTAAAGAGGGCAATGTAGAGGAAAATAAGTCAATCTCTAAAGATGTAGATAATAAACTTGAAGAATCCACAGTATCTTCAATAACTTCAGAAAAAGAAACCTCAGTTGATTCCCAAAATGAAGCAAGTTCTGATGTATCGGAAAAAGAGCATAGTAAAAGTATCAGCAGAGAACTGAAGTCTCTTATTAAATCGGCCAAGGAGTCTAAAATTATAAGTGAATGTACTCAACTAACTAGCAAGACTAGAAAATCAAGAACTCCCTTAGATTCAAGCCTGACTTCTCTGGTAGAAGCTGATAAAGTACAAGGTGTCAGACGTAGTAGTACCAACTCGCAACTCAGCACATGCAGTGAGAAATCTGACAAGGCGAATCTAAAGAGATCAATGCGGTCGCAAAATCCCGAATTTGTTCATAAGGTAAAGCAATTTTTAAATTCAGTGACAGGTAAAGGTGTTAAACATGAAAATGACATTGTCATATCAGATGAGGAGAGTGAAGACCATAAAAATGACAATAAAACCTCTCCCAGTACAAAAACGAAAAAAGCAACAGTCAGTCAAGTAAGTCCCAGATTACCCTGATTTAATACACTTTAGTTTATTTGTAAAAGTACTGTTGCTTTAAAAATATTTACTGTCAACCTACTCTTTTGGAAAGGTATACAATTTTAATGAAGAAAATGCAGTAAGGTTATGCATCCTTTTGTCAGTCAATTGTCACAAAATTAGTTCTTTAAAGGGTTATTGTTGTTTTTAACTTTATTCAAAACATAAACATTTCTATTACAATATATAATGTTGTGTTTATTTTAACCATAGGATCAACTTGACAGCAAACTTCGTTCAGATTTATTCTGCTGGCGTTGTCATTGGCAAGTTGAGCAAGGTGTCAACGAGAAGACACATCATCCGATGCATTGTACTATCTGCCCTCGGTCATTTCATTACAAATGCCTGTCTGGAACAGAGCGTAACAAAATAACTAATGATAAAAGTTGGGTTTGTCCTGAGTGCCTCTCTGTATTGTCCGCAGAAAGTTCGGATACTAGGTAAGTTTTTATTACATTTGTTTTATGTGTATTATCATACATCATACTAATATTATAAATTCGAAAGTTTAGATGGGTGGATGGATGTTTGTTGGAGTTTGTAGCCTAAACAAATGAATGGATTTCGATGAAATTTGGTATAGATGTTGAGGATAGTCTGAAAGAACACATAGGCCACTCATTTTTGTTTTATTTAATTCCACCTGGATGGAGTCGCGGGCGAAAGCTAGTATATAGTAAATGTTAAAACTGGTCATGTATAAGTAATTTAATGATATCAATATTATGCTTGTGGGAAAAGCTTGGGGAGAGCCTCAATTTGAAGCTACAAATTTTTTCTAAGTGAGTTTAAGAAATTATAATTCAAAGTTGTATAAAACCTCATGACCAGAGGATATCTTTTAGAATTTACTTCTATTGCAGAAAGACATGTACTTAAACAAATTATCATTGTGTTATGTCCATATTATTAACAAATATTTGTATTCATGTCGTTTTTATGTCATTTTACACAATCTTTGTTTTTAATATTCAATTTTATAGGTATTTATCTCCTAATTCTTTGTTTTCAGATCACCAGCTATGAAAAAAATATCATTGGGCATGCTGTGCGATTTACTTAGATTTGCATTGGAACGCCTCATGGATTTTAATGGGGTAATTGTTTTTAAATGTTACATTAAAATTAAAACTCTTATTGCTAAAGTATATAGTCACACTTTATTTATTTTAATTAGTAAAATCCCTTTCCTATTACACACTTATATCACAAACATGTTATAATATTTAATCTATGTTACTTAGGAATAATTTAGCATACTAATGAAGATACAATTTTGAAATTGGTGCAGTAATTTTCAAGTTTGATACAAATCAAATCTTTTCTCTATATAATATCAGTCTAGATAAATGTGTTTAGTACAGGTTCATTATCATTTTTTTTAAAATTGTAACATATGTGAATAGTCAATTATACATTAAATTGTACATAATTAGATTTTAACTATTTTCATTAGTGTAAATTATGTTACTCAAGTATAAAAAAGAAAGTGATAAGCCAAAATTTTATTGTACATTCAAAACATTATATGTGATTATAACTAAATTGTTTTTTTGATTACGAAAAATCATATATAATATCGAAAAATGTGTAAATTTGCATCAATAGCAACTTTTCGAATTCCGTTTGTCCACATTGAATATTGAGGCACGACGCTGTGCTCGGGCTCGGTGAAATGACCTTGCTACTTATCTACGCAATCCACTGCGCGTGACGCCGCAATCTTTTCTCTCGCTCTAATGCCGCATAATCAATACGTAGGCTTCAGTACTCCGTCTCGCTCACTCTCGCCCTAATAATAACTACATCGTACAACGCGTCTGTGTGTTCTTGCTTTGTTGCATACTTCTCGAATGTTCGTTCTCTCGTACCTTTCTATTAGTGGGTTGAATTTTTCCACCCACACTTGATTATTCTGGTTTACATTTAATTATTATTGAAGATTACATATTACTATTTTTATACCTTTTCATTTTTCTAAATGTTATTTGATTATGGCCAGTAAATTATAAACAGACCTCAATATATTGTAAAATTTTTTACGATTCTATGAGAATTCTTAATTTTTTTTTAGGTATATACAATAGCCAATAGTAAACATAGATAACCGAAACTACAGATTTTGCAAAGTATCATATAAAAAGTGACGATGGCCTAATAGTTGATTCTTTAAAGTTGTATTAAATTTTATCTACAAATCAGAACAAATTAATTTCACCTTTAAGTAGGCAGGTGTGACAACAGAACAATTTATTGCGTTGATGCGTATGGAGCTAAAAGGCGAATGTAGAGAAGGTTTAAACTATCTTCAAAGTAAAATGTAGTTTAGTATTGATGACAAATGTGATGTTACTGGCCACAAAGTTACTCCGCCATTAAGAATATTTAGTACTGGCTGTTGACTCCACCCGCGTGAATTTAAAAACCGAGTTAGCAGTTATGCTCTATTTCAAACTGTAATCTTAATTTAAACAAATACATTTTCTTTGTTGTTCTAATGTATGATAACATTCATACATAAAAACTATCGCATTCACAAAATACTAGGTTTTGCCTGCGACTTTGTGCGCGCGAAAATAAAAATTATATAGCAGCCATGCGTTTTTCTAAACTGTGTTATTCAAATTCAAATTCAAACATCCATACGTACACTTATAGCTGAAAGTTATTTTTTTTTTATTTGTTGAAGGCAGAACCATTCATGCAGCCAGTAGACCGTGCATCGTTCCCCGATTATGACAAATACGTCGTACATCCGATGGACTTGTCGCTGATGAAGAAGAACATCAACGACGGACTGTACGGCAGCACTGAAGCTTTCCTCGCTGACACACAGTGGATATTTCATAATAGCATCATATTTAATACTTGTAAGTACATTTACAATGGTATTGATTTAAATAATTTAGTGCTTAGTGCCTGACAAGTTTACTACATTTTTATGGTATTTTTTTAAATTGGATCTAACGATTTTTTTGCATAGTTTCGGTAATTATTGTCCACGTTTATCCCTACTTGTAAAGAAAAACATAGGCTCGTGTATGACCTAAAAGAAGTAACGTTTTTATTGCTATAAAAAATACAGTACAAAACATATATGTACATTGGTAACAACGATGGCCAAAAGGGCTCAGATTAACCGATACTAGTCGAGGTTAAGTGTCAAATGTCAAACTGATTTTCGGCCTTAAAACTAGATTAGTTAGAGGATATAATATTGGAAATGATACTTTACAATGGAGGAAATGATTACTTGTGATATTCTTGCGCGAAAATAAAGTAAATTTAACTATACTTTGATATAAATGAATTTCAGACTATTTAGTGTAAAAGTAAAATGTGCAAACATATAATATTCCTGCATTTTTTTAATTTTTGACGTGTATTTTTGTATATTGTGTTAGCAACGTCTAAGATGACGGGCTATGCGCGGGCGCTGGTGCGGATGTGCCGCACGGAGATGGCGGAGATCGAGGCGTGTGCGGAGTGCTACGCGGCGGCACACGCACGCAGGCCTACCTGGTTCACGGATGTCTGCAGCACACCCCATATATTACTCTGGGCTAAGCTCAAAGGTAACTTAGAATATGTGTTGCCATAAATAGATTTTTATTTTGCCAACAAGCTGTGGTAAACTTCGTTAGGGCGGAATTTTTATAAATGGTCGTTTATAATATCCATGTGATCTTACCTTCAGTGAAAGTCTCGTTAAAAAAGGCGGTTTCGGAGATTACCCGGAACAAACGAGGATTGCAGACAGACTGACGAAATTTTCTTCACGAAATTTGGAATATTTCTTCCGATTTTACATATACAATTCAATTTTGTTTTATGTATAGATTAGGGTTTTTAAATAGTACGTCTTGATAGTTCAACATTGTATAAGAATACTAGCTGTTCCCGTGCGGCTTCATCCGCATGAAATTATGAAAATTTTCTTTTATTATTTACATTTGTCAAATTATCAATAGCAAATGTCAAAATGACATGACATGACAAACCTTAGCAATCTTGCTTTCTTGATGTTGGCAGCAACTTATGGTCTCTTTCCCACATTAGGGTTTTTATCCAAAATATTTACCCTTTAATGGCGTGAAAAATATATAGCCTAAAGCGTGATGTAAGTGTAGGGCGTTTTATTAAAAAAAGAGTTATTCGAAAATATGCTGTGATTGCTGACATCTTAGGCAACAAAGAAGTATGTGTTTACGCTTTATTATATTAGTATAGAAGTATAGATGGCATGATTCAAATTCTTTCAACACTTGACTTATCCGCAGGTCCTGGGTTCGATTCTCACCTTGTACCAATGTATTTGTATTTCATCTTATTATCTAACTTTTGGCTAATATAAATGCGAAAGTTTGTATGTTTTGATAGATGTTTGATAAAAGGTTTCTCGTAAACAGCTGAACGGATCTTAAATTTGCCATAGTTCTAGAGCATAGTCTGACATATAGTTTAACCATTTTTGGGGACATATTTTCAGCTGATGGTATGTGTTCCAGGGTTCCCCCACTGGCCGGCGAAGGCGATGTCAGTGAACGGCAGCGGGCTGGTGGACGTGCGCTTCTTCGGCGCTCACGACCGCGCCTGGGTGCCCGCCAAGGACTGCTACCTCTACTCGGAGAAGGATCCCAATAACTTCAGAACTAAACGACAGGATATACTAGATAGTATGCAAGTTAGTAAAAAACTGTTTACCACTAACAATCCTATTGTGTCTATAAACAATTTTTTCTACTTTACCTGTATATCGTCGTTGAAATTCTAACACCACGGATGTCAAAAATAGCAACTTTTCAGGAAAAAAAACTTCATAATTTTGTAAAAAATCTATACTTTTACACTATTTGTGTATATTTCATTATAGTTATATATAATGTAGAATACGTGTTTCTGATGGGCTAAAACAATGCGACTTCCGATTCTCTAGCGAATGGCATCAAAATAGTCAAAAAGTGATATACGTGGTATTTGAACTTTAACTATATGTAAACTTACTATTTTTGGGTTTTAATTTTTTATTCATTTTTGTTTTTCAATTTTAATTGTAATTTTTTTAAATTCTATTTTATAGTATAAGGTGTCAAATAAGCAAGCGGCCACTTAAATCGCCAATATAGCGAACTGCCAATCCCTAGATATTCGTATTTGTAAAGTTGCCTACTTTTAATTAATCTGTCAAACACACTTAAATATACTGCTATTTTGTACATTATCTGTATGTTAATTCTGTAATAATCATAATCAAAGTTGATAAGCTTAGAAAAATAACATTTAGTATACTTAAAAAGACGTTTTTTTTTATTCTATGTAGTACTTCTTTAGTTCCTTTGTATATAAATGTTCTTTTAGACACATAATCGTTATTAAAAATATATGAAACCTGAAAATTGAATAATTTCAATTGTGTATTCCAGGAAGCTGAGCTCCATATACGGAATATATCAAGAAAATATGGAAAATTCGTGTATCCACCATTTAAAACACAATTTGATCCTACGAAACTAAGCGAACAATTGAAAATGATGGTAAGTCTTTTAAAAACTAAAAGATAAAGAAAATGTATAATAAAATGCTTACATACTTAATTATTATTACTCCGTAATCAATTCTGAAGAATAAAAATGTCCATTTTTCTATTTCAGATACCTACATTCGACGGCGAAGTGTTTGTAGCGACGAAAGAAAAGTCGGGAAGTTCCACACAACGCTCTGTAAGGAACAAAAGTAGATCCAACTCTAAAAGTTCTAAGAGTTCCTCTACTCAAGACGGGTAAGTGTTTCTACCTTTTATATATGAGAATACACTGTCTTCTAAACTGCAAGAAAATGAAGTCAAACGTTTTTTTTTATTTCTATTATTTGGTATTAAATTTCTTTTATTCGGTAGTTATATTAACAAAAAAAAAATTGGATATAGTTAATGAGAGAAATTGTTTAAATACATTTTAAGTTTTTGTTACAGCGATGTCAGTGAAGGAGAAGAAATGTCCATTACGAAGACAAGAAAAATGGCAGACGGCGCTGAAATTGCTAAAGAAGAAGACTATTCGATTAACGATAAGTAAGATTTTATATGAAAACATTAAATGATACTCAATTTTACTTACATTATTTTGCTATGGATTTGTGTTTGACTAATAACTATAAAACTGCGTTTCAGAAGTATCGATATCGATATGGTCTCGCCGAAGAAGGAACCTAGAAAACGACGACGTTCAGACTTAGAGGAAGCTGTTGTTACTATATTAAGTGTAGACAACACTCCCGTTGCAGAGAAACGCACACGAGCCAATGGTGAAGCAAAAGCCATTAAAAACGACGAAATCAAAGAAACAATAACAACTCCGACCACAAATCCAGTTTCAACACCGAAAACCAAACTCGATGAACCAACTACTGTGAATGAAGTTATTGAAACCACAAACAATGAAGATAACGAACCATCAAGTAGTGCCATTGTTCAAGAAAATAACACTGAACCAACTTCACCTAAAATCATAATAAAAGTAAAACTCCCTAAAACTAGTACTCCCAAAAATAAAGATGCCAGCAAAGATAAAAATAATACAAATGAAATAACAACAAGACAAAAACAACCAAAACCCGACAAAATAAGTAATCTAGAGAAAGAAGACAAACCGAAGTCGGAAAAACGTGGGAATTCTAAAAATAAAATTTTAAATAATTATACCGATAAAATTATCAAAACAAAACAATATGGCAACGAGAAAAATATTGATAAAACCGTAGATAAACCGGATATAGATGTAAAAGAAAAAGATTCCGACAACAAAGATAAAGAACTTGAAGTTAATAAAACTGTTATTAAAATTGCACCTAAAATAAACACTGAAGGGCCAAAAGGTACAAATGCTCCAGTGGAAGATGATATGAGCTTAGCAGTGATTGCTCGGGAATCTAAAACTAATATTATAAACAATAATGTCACAGGACTACCAACTATTAGTAGTGTTCGAAGTCTCGTGATCCCAAAGAGTACCGAAAGCTCGCCTAAAATAGTAAATATTCCCACAACTACATCAATAGAAATAACCATAGAAGATACATCAGAATCTAGTATTTTCACACCAACGAGTACAGATAATGTACGTAATATGAAAGAAGCGGTGACTAAACTGCAAAAACTAAGAAATGACAATGATCCTCCACCAGTTGGTAGAGTTGGAGTTCGTGCATTCGCCCGAATGTCCTCCTTAGAGATTACACCAAAAGAAACCAACCCAATACAAGTGGAAATTAAATCAGAACCCATCGATTTAGACGACATCGAACGTCACAATGAAAAGATGGATTTAATGAACGCTTTCAAACTGCAACCCGTGAATCCACCTGTAAATGCCAATTTACGTGAAGTAAGAATAAACAAAGTGGTTGTCGCACCAGTTAATACAAGGAAAAGCTCGTCTAAGCCACCAGAGATCCGCGTCCGTGCTAAGAAGACCTTCCCTCAGCCTAAAAAGACTGATGACGGGAGATCAGAATTAAATGGCAAGAATTCGATGGTGTATATACCGATCCAGCCACCGGTGACGCAGGCGCCCGTCAGGGGAGTCAGGCCGATTGCCTGTCTTAACGCACCCAGTGTCAGGCTGCCCACTCCTGTTGTTACTTCGGGTGAGTTAGCTTCACATATACAATAGTAACAACTACAATACAAACAAAATATCATTTTTAATAAATATACATACTAGCTGTGGCTCGCGACTTCGCCCGCGTGAAATTTAAAAATAATAAAAAACAACCCATGTTGCCTATGCCTATGTTACTTACTAATAAGCTTTTAATGATGAAAGAATTTTTGTAATCGGCCCAGTAGGTTTTGAGTTATTTCAATACATACAAAAATACAAATCTTTCTCCTTTATAATATTAGTATGGATAATATAATGGAAGTGTCTGTATTGAAAAAATCATTGCATTGGTGGTAAAAACATTAAACATTTTTAACATTTCTGTCTTTTTGATTTGATTTTGACAGTAAGACAGTTTGACCCGTGAATATTGTATGCTAAATATTGTTTTTTAAATCACGGACAAAAATATTTGGGCGACACAAATATTTTTCGCCCCTACATATATCAAATAATAAATAAATTTTCCAGCAAACGGTGTCAACCCGTGTACAGTACTGCCGTTTAGTTTACCATCATCGATGCCCAAAGTGGGTCCGGCGACGACAAACACGTGCAACGTGCTGTCCACCGTGCCCAGCGCTGGGCTGAACCCTGGCCCAGTTCTGCCCAGCGTGGGCCAGGTGGCCGCCAACGTGCACACCGTGCCGCTGCTCACCTCGCTCAACGGACAGTGGACCTTCAGCCTACAGCCGGTCATGTCTGTTGGAGGATTGGATGTGAGTGACTTCTATTCAAATATCTTAACGACTCAAAGTCCTCGCACCGTTACACTTAAAATTGTGTTCGTCGCAGCTATTCGATAGAAGTCCAGCGGCAAGATATATATTTTTTATTCAGATAGCTCTTAACAATAAAACAATTTGAAGTTATTTTAAAAATTGTGGACGATTAGTCGAACTTCTTACGTGTTGTTAATATTCATGATTTTTCAGGATTCTCCTACGTCGGTGTTAAACGGTATATCTGAGCGGTGCTCCGCGGTGGCGACCGGCTCGGGGGGTGTGGGGGGGCTGTCCTTCTCCTCGCCCCTCGCACTCGCCTCCCCCAACGTGGCCACTACCCCGCCTGTGACGTCAGCCGCCTGCAGCACGCCCGGGGAGGTAATGTACAACTTCCAAGTGTCAACTAGTAAAAACAAATAAAAAAAATTAGTAATAAACGTATCTTATGTTACTATCTTGAATGGTGAAAGAATTCGGAAAAATATCGTTTTTTTTTTCATTTTAATTGAACGCAAATTTCGCGTATATACCATAAATATATAATTTTAAAATCTTAATAATTCATAAAATAAAATTGCCTCAATAAATTCGATGTTCCAACTATTCTTTAATCCATAACTTGAAAGTATAAATTAGTGAATAAGTTGGTTGTATATGTTCAGCTGCCGCGGCTGCAGCAGCGGCCGCTGGTGCACCCGCTGGACGCGGGCGCTACGCTGGGCGCGCCGTCGGCGCCCTCCAACGCGGGACCGCTCACCGCCAAACTCAACCAGAACGCAGTCAAGGTATACTTCTTTTCAAATATCTCGACGGCTCTAGGTCATCTACGAGCACAGTGCCCTTTAAGTCTTTAAGTATCGCCACACCTAAAGTTATGTTCTGAGTAACAACTTGTACGATGTATGACAACCTCCGTACACAAACCTCTTTTATGACTAAATATATCTGTGCCAAATTTCAATAAGATATGTTGAACCATTACAAAATTATCCAGTAAACGTGAAATTAAAATGTATCCCACGGGAACCGTAACTATTTCCGGGATCAAAAGTAGTCATGTATTTTTCCAGACCATCATACTAATATTATAAATATGAAAGTTTAGATGGATGGATGGATGATTGTTAGAGTTCGTAGCCTAAACGGCTGGACGCATTTTTATAAAGTTTGGTAGATGATATTCTGGAAGAACACATAGGCTCACTCACTTTTTTTTTAATTCTACGCGGACGGAGTCGCGGGCGAAAGCTAGTTCTCTATATCCAAGCCAAATTTTATCGAGATCCGTCCAACCATCCACACTTTCGCTTGAAATTTGCTTTACCTTATCATCGCTTTAATCACTAGTTTAATTGTTCCAGCTGACAGATTTCTTCAGAACGCTGCTAGAAGAGTCATTGGATAAGATAGACGTGCCAGCGGCGCAAGCGACGACAGCGCGGCTGCAGCTGGAGCAGGTGAAGTGGCTGCACCAGCAGGAGATCAACGAACTGAAGCACAACCACGGTTAGGGCACCACACAAGATATTTAACAACTCTGTCTGTCCTTTCCCTCGCCCTATATATTTGTTTAATCTCGACACGAAAAGTTTAAACATAGTATAGTTATGTTCAAATATGTTATCGGCTCGGAATGTCGCCCGAGTCGCTGGGGAGAATAAAGCTATACTAATATAATATAGTGTAAACACACTGTTATGTAGGATGTCAGCAATCGCAGTATGTTTTTTAAATAAAGAGCCCCACACTTATGATTCGCTGTAGGCTATATATTTTCACGCAATAGCGTGTTTATTTATTATATATTAAGTAGTTTAATAAAACTTGGGGGGTAGATAAATTGAAAAAAAAAGAGTTACTCAGGAAAGGGACAATAACTACAAGCTGACATCATGGAAGCAAGGTTGCTATGGTAACGGTAATTGTTAGGCAATGGAAAAGTCAATTTCAATTGAAAGGTTTACAAATGTAAACAACATTTCATACTTATGAAGCTGCACGGGAACAGCTAGTTTTAGATATAGTGCGTAAAGAGTTGCGAGCTAAGGGCACTCTTGATATTTCATAGTTGCATATAAAAATATTTAATTGAACGTTTGTTTACATCAGAGTTGATAATTGCGGAGATGCGGGCGACCTTCGAGAAAGAGAAGAGCCGTGCGTTGAGCGAGGTGCGGCGCGCCGCGCAGCTCGAGCTGGAGACCGCCGTCAAACTAGCTAAATCCAAGCAATGGTGAGCTACACACACAAAAATCCACTAACACTAGCACAATACGAACCTTTTATTGTAATATGGCCTTTACCCGCCCCTTTGTGTGCGCAAAATAAATAGAGTAGCCTATTTGTTATTCCAGACTCCATTCTACGTCTATGCTAAATTTCAGCGAAATCTCTAACAAACATCCATAGTGAGATGAATCGCCTGATGTAAATTTTTGTCATTATAATTTTAAGTAGTAGACATATTTTGACTAGTAAATTTTAAAAAAGTATTTTGAATTTTATTTACTTATCTTGTTCTTCTTTTTGTTTTTCATTCGAATCAAATGAAAGTGATGATTTATACAAGTGTTTCAATAGAGTATTGCTCACATTCATGATTGTATTTCCTGTGTTGCAGGTGTTGCAACTGCAGCAAGGAGGCGCAGTTCTACTGCTGCTGGAACACGTCGTACTGCGACTACCCCTGCCAGCGCTCGCACTGGGCGCAGCACTACGCCGTCTGCACGCAGCAGAGACAGGTATAGCGCCCGGCAAACATCTTGAACAATACATTTAGTTGCGCAGAAGTCGATTTTAGGGTCTTTTTGGCGGGGCGAGGGAGGACGCGAGCGCGCGCTCGCTTGCTATTGGTTAATCAGTGGGCCTTTGCGTCCCGCTTCTTTCCTCACGTTCCGTTAACTCCCGAATACACTGATCTCCAGTTTTGTTGACCAAATTTCGCTGTTAAGTTTTTTCGGTAATAATTGTTTTTAGTTTTTTTCTGTTGTTGTTATTGTTGAGTCTTATTTGTTTATTATTGTAAAGTTTTATTTAATTGTTATTGTTTTGACTTTTCGTGTTGAGTATGCAACGAAAATGTAACATTGTTGTATAAAGACAAGCCAGGAAAATGGTGTATGATGTATATTGTTTCATAAAACAAGAATCATTTAAAGAAATTGAAGTATTACAAAGAACAGCACAAGCTGTTTATGCATGTCTGGAATAGTTTTAAAATTCAAAATTACATTTTTTTTTTCATTCCTAATTAATACAAATACTTAAAATATGTCATTTATTTTGTCTAAAAGTGTACGTGCGCGAAACTTCCCCCACTACGCCGCTTTTTGTTCATGAAGTTTGCCGGGCGTTATATACCTCATTTCAAATATCTCACCGGCTCCGGCGTCTGTACTGTATGGCGATACGTGGAATGCTCCGAGCCAATAAGATACATGACAACTTTTATTCAGACAAGAAGTTTTTAGTCAGACTAGATTTTATAGATTTGTAGTAACTTATTTCAGTGTGATGAACAATTAATTTTAAAAAATCTAATTCATTTATAATGAATTTCCAAAAGTATGACTAAACAATGTTTGCTACAAAAAACTCTAACAAAGATCCATCCTTCCATCAAAATATCTCACCGGCTCCGGCGTCTGTACTGTATGGCGATACGTGGAATGCTCCGAGCCAATAAGATACATGACAACTTTTATACAGCTGTTATAGGCTTCATATATCTCCATATGTTTGGGTAGTTTCTTAGTTTTTAGTCAGACTAGATTTTATAGATTTGTAGTAACTTATTTCAGTGTGATGAACAATTAATTTTAAAAAATCTAATTCATTCCTAATTAATACAAATACTTAAAATATGTCATTTATTTTGTCTAAAAGTGTACGTGCGCGAAACTTCCCCCACTACGCCGCTTTTTGTTCATGAAGTTTGCCGGGCGTTATATACCTCATTTCAAATATCTCACCGGCTCCGGCGTCTGTACTGTATGGCGATACGTGGAATGCTCCGAGCCAATAAGATACATGACAACTTTTATACAGCTGTTATAGGCTTCATATATCTCCATATGTTTGGGTAGTTTCTTAGTTTTTAGTCAGACTAGATTTTATAGATTTGTAGTAACTTATTTCAGTGTGATGAATAATTAATTTTAAAAAATCTAATTCAATTATAATGAATTTCCAAAAGTATGACTAAACAATGTTTGCTACAAAAAACTCAGTCGAATTAAGGGTTAACAGAAGAATCGATTTGCAGTTTGATGTATCTTTAATTTTTTTAACTTTCACTAAAATTCACTAAATTTTACTGTAGGTACAATCTCGGAATTCCTCGGTGTTCCACTTACATAAAAAAACGAGACAAACGCCGTCTCTTATAAATTACCAATTAATTAGCAGTGAGAGGCAAACGATGGAATAATAAAAAAAACAGACTATCCTCTACATCTATGCCTAATTTCATCGAGATCAGTTGGCTACAAACTCTAACAAAGTTCCATCCTTCCATCAAAATATCTCATTTATATTAGTAGTAGTAAGATTATCAATGTATTTTGTTTGCGTTGTATATTTATGGTGGATGAATTTCTGGTGTTACAGAAGAGTGCGCCCGTGCTGGCGCCCGTGCGCGTCTACACGCACGAACAGAACCCACACAAACCTTCCCTCATAGGTGAGATATTAAACACATTTATTACATACAAAAACAGCACAAACTTACAGTAGATAAAGTGGCAAAATGTAGCCGGTTTAGCGAAGCAGGGATGGATTAAAACAACCCAACGCTAATTTTGAGTACTGTTAACTTAATGTTTACACACCCTCTATAAAAACTTCACAACTACGTTCTGTCTATATAAATTTCACTCAAACGCTTTTTTTAACTTTCACTAAAATTCACTAAATCTCGGATTTGGAGATTTCTCCCCCGATACCAAAAAAGGTACAATCTCTGAATTCCGCGGTGTTCTACTTACAGAAAAAAAAAACGAGACAAACTCCGCCTCTTATAAATAACCAATTAATTAGCAGTGAGAGGCAAACGATGGAATAATAAAAAAAACTATTAGCCATATACCATTGAACCTTTTTCGTACAGACACATTTAAAAGCTACGTCCTATTGGTTATTGGTTCAAACGACTGCATCTTTCAAGTGTAACGACAAATTCTTCGATTGTACATCTCCCTTCATGAATTGATACATGTTTCTAAGCACAAATGAAGTAAAATGACATTTGTGGAATAATTTAATTTTTCTCTAGTGAGTATGTTCGAGGACTCGACCGGCAACCAGACTATGAAGTGCGTGGGCACGTACAAGCCCCACAACCCGCCCAAGCTATCGCCACTCAATGTTAAAAAAGTGAGTACAACTAAAAATTTAGAAATTCACCATTAGAAAGCTATGTAATCAGTAAATAACTTAGGCTATGCTATTTATTTTCTTTAATTTCACGCGAACGAAGTCGCGAGCAATAGGCTAGTAGTTTAAAAAACTACTGGGACGATTTTTTAAGATTCTGTCACCATTAGAAAGCTACATTATTACTAAGTAATATATTTTTAAATCCAAGTGGAGGAAGTCTCGTGACTTGGAAGTGAAAACTAGCTTTTGCTCGTGCAAAGCTAGTTTTCACTTTGTTATTCAAAATTTGCAATATGTCTAATTTCAAAACTCCTTCAATTCTTAATAAAAAAAAACAATTTCTCAAGGTAATCAACCCAGAAGACAGCGCAAAGAAAGTAGTGACTTCCGGCGGGTATTTAATCGTGGGGGGCACCGGGGGTGCGAGTAACGCGGTGTCGCGCAGACCCCCCGTGCAGTACTACACGTGAGATCAGCCCCCCGCGGGCTGCGCACCCCCCGCCACACCCCCCGCGTCTAGTGATGTCATCGATTTAACACTAGAAGATTAAAGACTGAAAACAAGGACTATTGTTTGCAAAAACTATTCTTTATGCTATATAAAGAACTAAGAAGTGAGTGGTGGGGGCTTTATATCTTTGAATTCGATAGAAATGAGAAATTATATAAAGGAAACAATTTTACCTCTATAATGCTGTAATCACACTTCAACTTTCTAAAATAAATCCATAGACAATAAACAATGTCAGCCTGTGAAATAGATGTAATTTCTCGTTTCTGTTAAATTTGATGCTGTTTTCTTTAGCAGACATTATAAGTATCAGGCATAACTTGGCGCATCGGGAACAATAATGCTAATACGATCGGCGTGCCATCTAAAGTGACAGGCATGGTCAATTTCAGTTATTTTACATATTATTCTGTATACTTCGTTTATAAATAGACCATTTTAAAAGTAACATCCCTATCTGATATACATTTTGCTTGACCAATGCAACTATAAGAATTTCTTTTCGTATTATTAAACTATGGTGCTGTAATTTTTTTGAAACTAGCAATAAAATCCCACCTATAATTACTGTATTCATTAAATTGTTGCCGGCCCTATTAATGTAAAATTATGAATGTTTTTATATGTAGACAAAGACATGAATATTGTGTTCAAATGTGATTACATCGAAATACTCCAGAGCCTTCTAAACATATGAAAACAACAACAAAATATAAGAACATTATTTTCCATTCTTCAAAATGAATGTCAAAACTATATGCACCATAAACTTTCAAAGCTGGCCTTTTACTGCATGTACAATGTTCAAAATCATGAGAAATAAATAAAAAAATATTATTTTATTATTAGATCAACAATTAGAAAATTATGTTTGATTTAATTGTCACAAATTAAAACAATACATAATCAAAAATTGTATGAATTTCTCATTACAATTACAGCATAATTAGTGAGATATTGCAAGAAATCCTTTAGCGTAAATGACACTACATTTTATGTAAAAGTAAAAAAAACTTTGTAAAAATCGGTTGTATCAAATAAGTTTGCTACAAAATTCGTAGTTGTAAGTTTGCTGACATCATTGTAAAGTTATTGTTTGTTCAAAAGGGGACTTTAAACTCGCGTAACAAATAATTTTCAGTAAATCTTTTATGTTAAAATTGTGCAGTTTTTGTGTAAGTACAGAATCCCTGATTTAAAAAAGTTTTAAGATCAGAGCAAATATTGTTAAAAACGCTAATTGATAAAAATTATTTTATATTATTCTTACATATATTGTAAGTTATTTACAGATTTGTAAAAGTTAAAATATCATTTTGAAGTCTAGATTTTATTAAAATCTAGATTGTGTTCACAATAAAGTGTGAATCTAGGATATTGTTTGATTGGTTGATATGTTAAGACTGGTAATAATAAGTTTATATTTTAGCAGTCGGATAATATGTTATTTTTAAATTAATCGTAGATCTCGGATATATTATTTTATTGGATTCAATTTTGAAACGCTGCCATGTTAAATATGTGTGATGGTGTGTTATAGCATTGTCTATATTAATAAAACAGCTGATATTGGTTAGTTAGCATTTAATATGTAAATATTGCATTAGTTTATATCTTATAGATCTAGTGTAAGTATGGATTGTACGAAACATTTATAATTTCAAAAGTTTTAATTTTGTACATTTGGTTTAGTTTTAAAAAAATTGGCTAGAATTTTTTCATATGAAAAATAAAGCAAGATGTAGATTTTTTTAACAAATTAAGTTCTCGAAGCTTTGAGCTTTTGTAAAATATATTTCAGATTAAATAAAGTTGTTAAAATATTAATGTTGTTTGAATTGCCACTTGTTATAATAGTGTTTTCACTGCTGTGACACCAGTATGAGAACATATTCTTGTCAGGCATAACATTTTTTTTATACAAATTGTTTCAGAACTGAAAGGTAACATATAAATTCGAATTATCCAGTTTAATTGGGAATTTTTCAGATTTGTTGCATATAGGAGAAAAAAGACATTTTGTAATACCAAATCTTTTAATCATCAATTTGGCTTATTTTAATGGAACATTTTCAGTCAATACAGACGTCTTGCTTTTTATACATAATACATCACAATATTTAATTAAATATATCACAAGTAACATTAGCAAATAAGTTTAGAAAGTATTTATGGAACAATGAACAATTCCATCAGTTGGAGAGATTGATTAAAAACAATTAGAAAATGATTAAGAACAGAAGTTGGTGAAATCACAAAAAAATGCATAGATTCTTTACAAGATAAATGGAAATAACATAACATAGCTTTAAATCTGATTGATATAATTGATTTCTAACTCAGAATCATTGAAATAAAATGAAATAAAAAAAAAAGACAGACCAATTAACAATTTTGATTAGTTTGAATTTTTCTCAGCCTATTTAACTAAATCATGTTTGATTGATTATAATTTCTTGATGCAATTTTTTCACTAGTCTATAAAAGCATCAAGTGATAGTAAAATAGCACTAACCTTAATAAATAGCAATATACAAATGTTTACATTAAGTCAGAAAATATGTTCACTGACCTGCAGTAATCTTATTTCGACAATTAACAATTATTACCACTTAACTATAGGTGGGATCATGGTGAAGCGCTGATTTTAAGAATCATAAAAAAGCTTATAATGTAGTTAATTGGTTACTTTACATATTGACTTGCACCTGCTTTTGCCAGCTGGTCTGCCATCTCATTGCCATGAACTCCTTTGTGTGCCTCCACATGGATCCATTTTATTTGCAATTTATTCTGAATTTCATCTAACTCCTTAAAGTCCTTCTCATTCTTTACTGGTTCACCTGATTTCAGTTTCCAACCTTTTCGTTTCCACCCTATAGATATAGGTTATCATTAGAGAGAAGGTAAATGTTGAAAAATCGTTGTATTTGTAGATAAATTGTACAAAATTACCAATGGCAATTTTATAACAAATGGTGGTAGATGAAATTCTCCATTTTGTTTGGAGATCTAGCAATGTTCTTAAAAATAATTTTTTGGATAAATTTATCATATAAAAATAATTGTAAATAATTATGATATTGAATTAATATATATATATATATCTTGTAAAATAAACTTACTTAAAAACCTTGATTACCTGGCATCCATTTGGTGACAGAATTGATTAAAAACTTTGAATCAGTGTTTATGGTCAATTTTTTTACTTTATTCTGAAGGGCAATTTTTATAGCGGAAGTTGCAGCCTGAATCTCTCCGCAATTGTTTGTTGCACGGCCGGAGACAGGCTCGCTCACATTTAGTGGGTGACCATCAGCCCAATACACACCAATACCAGCTCGGGCTCCATTTCGACCATTTGATGAGCAAGCACCATCTGTATATACCTGTTACAAAAGCTTCCATTGACACCAAGTAGTTATATGAATAAATATTGGAACAGTTGAACAGTGCTTCTTGTCGATACAACTATAGCAAAATTACTCAGCTTCTATTTTTAATTTCTTACCTGCACATATCCATCTTCATCTTCAACAAATTCAAATTTTCCACTTTTGCGTTTCTTTGGTTGTGGTAAATCTATTAGAATTGTCTGTTTGTCAGTCGATTTAGTACATTTCTTTATTATGTTATTTACATCTTTTTCAAAGTGTTTCAGCCTTTTTTCAATATCATCCATTTGTTTTGTTAAAACCATGTTTAAATCATCTTCATCGCTGTCGGTGTCAATATGATTATCAGGTGTTTTCGTTCGTTTTCTAGAAGGTTTAACCGATTTCAGAGTATTGTGTTGTATCGGCGCATTTGTGGCTTTAATTATTTTCTTTCCGTTTGCAACATTTCCAGTTTTTTGAGAACCACCTTCGGATATTATGAATTTTTCAGCGTCAGCGGCTGTGTTGAACTTTTTATAACGAGCCCCAGGGAATCCCTTGACTTGAGTTTCACAATCACCCCAATTCATAAATATACCCGAAATTCGTCCTCGCGCTACCGCATAATAAGGCATCTTGGAAATAAATAACGTTTTAAAAGATGACAAAAATTTAACGTTAAAGTAGGCATACCTTAATGACATTGACATTTATCTGAAATGTCGTTTCTGATTTCTGACTTTCTGTGTCAAAGATTTGTCTATGGTGGTGTTTCAGTTTACACTTTATTTTGTAACATTTTAAAATCTTGTATGTTAACGCTAACATCGTAATACGAGATATTAATGCTGCGGATTTGCTGGGATCAATATTATCAAATCTTTAAGTTGTTGCGACAATTTATTTACAGAGACACACGTCTAAATGTGATTATAAGCATATATAGGATTTAACTGCTTTTTAATTGCAGTCTTAAGATTTGTTCAGAATATGTTTGCAAAATATACTTTAGTAAATGGGTCTGAGATGGTAAAATGGAAACTTATATTTGTACACACTAGCTATAATGATTAACTATAGTATTTTGTATTCATAAAATACAACATAATATCCACTGCATAAATCCAATGTTTGGAAAATGAAGTACATTCGTTTTAACAAAATTTTCCTTGAGATTTGCTTCGCTTTATCAGTTTTTTTGAGAATGCAAAACTATTTTTGCATAAAATTATAATTTGTGTAGGAAGTGTATACTGTTAGGCTAAAATTAAGCCGTACCGTTAAATTGACCCATCCGAAAAATTATTCAGTATTGTACCTAATCGTTCATTGTCATTTAAGTATATGCATTATGGTTTGTCTGATGTAATAAATTCAATAAAACACATAACTAAATACAATATTGTTCTTTATTAGGATACTTAACTAAGTCTGTCACCAATATTATCGTAATATTGTTAACATTTTAAATCTATGTCACCACAAACATTTTGTCACAGAATGTTTTTTGAAGTTTTCTTTATTACACTACGGTGTTAAAACAATAACAAACTATATATTATAAAATTGTCAATGTATTATGTAAATAAGTAAAAGTTATTTTAATAATTTCATTGCAGATGAAAAATTTAAGTATTTTGTATATGTGGGTCGGCAGTGTTGATAAAATGATACTATATAATTACATAATCTTACAGTAACATACATGTCTCTCAATTTTTACACACAAATACATAACACTGAGTTAATAAATTACAATATACAAAGAAAGTGATAAACACAGTGGCAATGCAACCTATCCAATCGAATGTGTAAAAGATTGGAATATTTTTAATTTCCGTTTTTTTGCCCCGTCATTTGAATAAATTCGAAATCCAACATTAGGTTTATTTGATGTTTATTCAAAGAAACAAGTTGAAATAAAATTTACAAAAATGATTTAATAATGTCAAAAAACACGCATTATTTCTATAACCGATCCACATTAGGCTGATGACCAAGGGCGGATCCAGCTTTGGCGCCAGGGGGGGGGGGGTCACATAGTCGTCACATAGTAGTCAAGTCAAGAGCTTGACAAATATGTAAATATATTTTGTCAAGCTCTTGACCAACCAGTTCAGGGGGGGGGCGGGTCATGACCCCCATGACCCCCCTGGATCCGCCGTTGCTGACGACAATATAGAATATATTATAAAATCGTAATCAAACTCAGTTAATGGCACTATTTATAAATGGCTTGGGGTTTCTCCGATGGAAGATACAGTTCAATATTGCTAAAGTAATTGCAGATGATAAACGCAAAATTTGCCTTTTTATACTTATAATAAATAGAATGTACCTAAATTTAGTAATTAATCACCATTTTTAATTACAAAACATTTAGATCTATAAAAATTCGGTAACTTAATAAATATAACTACGAACTAAATTAATTAAGTCTTTAACAGCTAATGTTAAAAGTACTAGTATAGGTACTTTCACATATTTTTATTTTAACAAAAAAAACTTTTAACTTTAACATGAAACAACGTATTAATAAAATTTGTTAAAATATGAACAATGGTTTTGGTTGCTAATTGGTAAATGATTAATGTTTATTGAACAGATCACAATAAACAATACGCTGCAACGATTTTTACAACAATTGTAAGAAAGAGACAGCAATAGCTGTCAAATTCCGTACTACATCCAATTTTGGTAGAGAAATGTATCAATATTTGGAGAAAAATTCAGCAAAGAATTGAATTCCAAAGACAAAAATTCAGATCAGTCCAAGTCTGCTAGGATGCGAACCTGTGACCTTCACAACAGAGCTACCAGCTATGCTTATTATGGTTTTATTATTGAACTGACTAGTTTAATATTAATAAGCATGTTTTATTGTGAGATTCATGCATCATTATTTCAAACGTAAATAGATTCATAGGCACAAGATTTTTTAATTTACTTCAATAGTAAATATTAACTATTAAAATGGTCGCAAGAACGCGAAAATCCGATTTTATTTATAAATAATCACAACGTCATTAGATAGTTACACTTTACTAAAATTCAAGTCGCGAAGACTCCTATTATCTAAAATCCACTCTTTGATTGTGGCAAACTGTTTTTTACGAAGTAACAAAATTTTTTTTTCTGTAATGTTGACATTTTGCGAACCAGCACCCTGCAGACTAGATACAATATTCAACTACCATAAATCTATAAGCATATTTACAGCTGCCATTTAACTGCTTAATTAATTAATATTGGCAAATGAAAATAATTAACGGAATTGATAAAAAAACACTAAAATATAGCATAATTAAAAAAAATTCTTGGATAAATTCGGTTAGCTTGCGTTTTTTTTTAATAGAAATTAAGAACAAACACATTTGGTCACAAAAATTCAAAACAAGGAACTATATTTTAGTACCAAACACTCCTTACTCTAAAAAGTAATTTACAAAAGAAAGTTTTGACTGTTTACAATGAAATTGTAAATCGAATACGAATTTCGATGAGTTATAGCCAAATTAGTAACTCAACTTAGTCTAGACAAATTACAAACAACTAAAAATTCATTTTTAATTAATTTCCAATATAACTACTAAATGGAAGCGAGGCTAACCTAATTAAACCTTTGCCTTTAGTTTAGCTTTTTGACTTCTACTCGTAAATGTGTCCAAACAAAATCATAATTACTTATTGTATGACAATTTGATACAAAATGTAATGTGTATAAAGCATTTTACAATATTTATAGTTATTTAATACAATTATGCACATGCCAGCCATTAGCAATTTAATTTAGCTTGTTTGCAATCAAAAAATAAATTAGTATTATGTACCACTATCTTCAAACCTTATCAAAAATACTTTATTATTTTTCTAAATAACCTGTGCGTGTTTCTTTTTTAAACTTACGGTTGTGTTCTTTCTAAACTTTGACCAAACTTTGGTCGTGTAATTTTTTAACTCTAGTACAATACTTACAAAATTTTGTAATAAAATAATTTTTAATGTGGATGGAGCTATGATATGAAATATATTATGACGGAATAATTATGAAGCATGACATAATTTTTTTAATCTACATTTTTGTATGGACTGAAACATGTTTTCATTTATCGCATTTTTGTTATCGATTGCTTCATTTTATTTATGTGTTAATTTGTGAAGTTTAATTCCTTTCGATAAATAAAGGCTATAATAAAATTATTAATCACATTCTAAATCTTAAATATGTAATATGTTGTGGTGGTATAGATTATAACAAATTAAATAACATTTGAACTTAACACAAAAATGGTTTTTAGGTTAAGAATCCTACAATCTCTTCATTACGTATAGAAACTCATGCTAGTGATAGCAATTCATAAATTAACTTTGAGACAAATATTGCAGTAAAAAATAACAAACAACGGTAAATTACATAAACACTAATAAAATGCTGAAAAAAGCAAGCGAAGTTTTTCAAACCTGTTACAAAATGGTTTTCATAATATCTAATTTCACACTATTCTATAAAAGTGTCCATTACTGAATTGTCTAGTTGCTACGTCACGAGGCACGTATCGCCCGCTAGGATACGCTGAAAAAATAGTTCTCTCTTCTAATTAACGTTCAACGATTATACTAAAAAGTCATTAATTGCACTCGTTAACGGCGCTCTTTGGTTACACTGTACAGTGATACAATCCACTGGCAACATTAACACAAACACTGGAGTCTTGTTAACTAAATTACCAATGTTACCAACGTTACATCTAAATGGAACACTCGTCACTGTCGCGCGCGTAGTCCTCGTCTTCTTCGTCATTGCCGGAACGTCGGGGACTATTCTTTTTCACTTTACCGGACACCACACCGGTATTCACTTTACTAAACAAACTGCTGCGGTTCAATCTCGATATATCTCGTTGCGGGCTCAATCGTTCGGCGATCGCTCTCTCGTAGTTATCCGAGATTTTGTTGACACCGTTCACTGGACTGGTGACAGGTGATTTATTGACTGGCGTTTTGATAGGAGATGTGGCGGTTTTTTTAATTTCACCAGTCTTGTCGAACGCCCCACTGGTAGCCGCAGTGTACGAGGGCGGGTCTTTCGCGCGTGCGCCCGTCGGGTTGAGCAGTTGGGAGTATAAAAAGCTATTATTGCTAAAACCGGAGTACCGGTTATCGACTTTCCCGTTCATCATCAATAAGCTGACCGGTTTTTCCGGTGGTATCGGTTTTTCGGTTTTTCTATCGGGTAGACCGTTCTTGGCGTTGTCGGGTTGGTTTGGCCATTTGTTGGCGCCGCCGATGGAGTAAATAGAACTAAGATTGACGAAGCCGGCGGCGGGCGCGGCAGGCGCAGTGGGCGCGGCGGGTGCTGCGGCGGGCTGCGGGCGCGGCGCGGATTGTTCCTTGCCGCGGCTGACGACGCTGGCGGCGCTCTCGCTGAGCGTAGACTCTTCCACACTGGACTCCTCCGCTACCTCAGTGCTTGTGATCTCGTCTATATTTGGTGATAAACAATCTTCATCGGTCTCATCGTATGAGCTGAAAAGACATGCATAAGTTTAATAAAATGTGCTGACGTATCGCAGGGACATGTAAGGTATATGTACTGAATGCAACTTATATTTTGAATGTTAGTGTTACTTCATGCCTGATCAAATGCCGATGAGTTTGGATATTATTTACAAAACAAAAGCTCAAAAGTTCTCATGTGTTGATATAGATAATATAATATATACAGATTAAAAAAAGTTTTCATCAGTAAGGCAGACGAAGCAGCGGAATTGATGGCAAAAATATTTCAAAGGAATTCACAAATTGATCAAATCTATGCGACCGATTGTTGGGATATTTTAAATATTAAATGCATTGTTGTTTTGTAAATTAAATGCAAGAATTTCACACGTATAAGCGATAAGTCAACGAGGTTCAAAATGCAATTCCTTGCAACAAGCAAGGCAGTTGAATATAACCGTAGAGTTTCACTACCGAATCACTCAAATAGAATCACGTTGTTCTCTCTCTTTCTCTTTTAAAGAAAAAGTGCCAACAACAGGATATGTAAATGTGTTACCGCAGTGGAAACTCACGGTATAAAAAGCTTTATTAAGCGGTGTCGGAGTTTACAGGGTATAAGATGTTGCAGACACGACTAATGCAATAAAATGACATACACATACACGGCAATTCACGAACACATTCTTACCCTAGCATAGCCAGTTCTGTCTTCCTCCCTGATGAACAAAATTATAATAATAATGAACAAAATAAAATAATGGTTATAAGAGATCATAGATATGAAATAAATATATAAAAGAAAATGATTTACATATAATATGAATATTGGACAGGACAGTATAACGATGTATCTTCGTAACAATGAAATTTATTTTATTTGGTGCATTCAGAACATATTTTTGTAATACACAGCACATTTGGTATGTTATTCATTTTGCAAAGACATCAAAGCAGTGTGGCTACAAGATTTATCATACGAGTTTAGTAATTTTCAAATGTGTTAACGGCTCGTAACTGCGCGAATCACTACGCAGAACACAGTTTTAGGTGTGGCGTGCGATGCGCGATTGACCTTGAGCCATCATGATATTTGAAAAGAACTATAAAATGATGGACATATGTGCTTCACAATGCAGGATGTACATACTAAGTACGTGTGCGTTGTCTGATGCGATATAGTATTTATTTCTACTTTACCGCGCGGTATCAATTATTTGAAATATCTATATCCGCTAAGTCGGCTAGCTCGGCACAATTCATTGAATAAATTCGCACACCTCTGTTTCTCTGCGTCTTTTATTATTTTATACAATTGCCTGTTTATTGAAAAAAATAAAAGTTATAATAACAGTTAAAGAATAATCTCTTTTTAAGTAAATGTTATTTTATCTTACATTTGGTCTTGCGCGTCGCTTCCTCCTTCCTCTGCCACTAACAGTTCGTATTCCTCGGCGGCGAACCTATCCCATTCTGACATCTGGAACATTAGGAATGGGTATTTTAGCCGGATCTATTTTCTAATACAGCAGTCACTTTGTTTATTTTGTGGGGAGACATTTGTATTTAACAAAATTACAAATATTTTTATCGTGGAAAAATAATTTGGTCAAGTACTTTAAATTAATATTTACAATCATAATACACAAATATTTTTACTCATAGTTTTTCTTTCAAAAACACAAAACAAACAATAACAACACAGCAAATATATCTAAAAAGAATACAATAATTTCATTTAAAATTATTTTCATTAAAATAGTGTCATGGCCTCTTTCTCTAGCCATAGTCAATTGTTTTTTTACTTATCTTCTTAGTTTCATTTGGAATACACTATAATAGTTTTAGTATTCAATTGATAAATAATGCTAACCTCTGAGTCGGAGTCCCTCTGCGTGGCGAAGGGGTCCCGCTGCTCGTGGTCGAGGTACTTCTCCAGGTTGAAGAATGTGTCGAAGAAGATCGGCGTCAGCTTGCACCGCTTCAGGTCTGACAAAGTTATTTTGCCCTCCTCCGCCGGGTGCACCATATCTAACATCTACCATAAACAATTTATTATGCAAATGATTATTGGAGTTTCAATACGAAAAACGTATGGATATAGGAGAAAAAAATAAAGTTTTGGAAGATTTTACTAAAGCAGTGCTTTAAGCTAACATTTATTGTTATGCTCCTAATTCATTTCTAAATAAATGTTTTATTTATATTTTTAATAATAAACATGTAAAAATAACTGGCCTAGTTAACCCTGTCCTGCTGTTCTTACAAAAACATTTTTTATAGTGCACAAATACTCTATGGTCAATTGTGGTATACCTGACATAAGCAGTCATTGAAGGGCAGTGTTTCAATTCCGATGGCCTCCATACGCTGCATCTGCTCCTCGTAGAAGTACTCCAGCTCGTACATCGAGATGTACCCGTCGCCGTCAACGTCCATACATCTGGAATATGAATAATTTCACATCAGTTCCCTTAAAAACAAAAACCCTTATGTTACTCCTAGAAATAATACAAACGGAATGATTTAAATCCAAACTACGGATCCTTAAAGTCGATCCTAAAGATTGATAGAATAATTGTTTTAATTACTTTGTATAAGAAGGAGTAGAAAAATGTACTGATCACCTTATAGACGATGAAATAAGATTTCTTATTACTATTGTGATTCAAGTACCTTCAACAAGCAAAAATGGATCGAAATAGATTGAGTTCAACTAGTTTATGTAAACTCTTGATTAAAATTATGTAACCGTAATGAAAGCCATAAAACTTATTACGAAACAAAAGTGAAACTATAAAACAATAGAGAAGAGGTAATTTAAAAATTTAAAGCATTTAAATTGGAAGGCTCATGTGGGGTTAACAGCACGGTATGGTAATGACCTCTTACGTGACTCCTATCAGAACTTTCTCAAGTGCCATCACGCATACAATGCCTACGAAATTTCACAACACAATCTAGATTTTATATACACAAGGCGAATAATAAACGTGCGTTTGAAGGTCAACATACGTACTACTACTTTCTTTGTTCTTAAAATGCATATTACAGCTTCATCTACATATATTTATTGATATTATTTCAGACTAATGTAATAAAGATTTAATTGAACAGGAGTATTCGAAACTTTAACCACCTTTACGGTGTCTGATTGTATTATATTTGGTTTTCATTGATGATCAGTAACTAAGAATTCTTTCTACAAAACGCAACTTTAATCGCGCTGCCACTATTTAAATAGCAATCGTGGCCGACTAATCGTACAGCTAGTGGAAAAACGTTCTAAGATATAATGTGGGATTATTGGACTCCCAGTATCATCGATGTCTGTCCTGTGACTAATGTGTACGCACCTATACCAGTACTCGATGGCGGTGGGATGCGTCTTATCCTCCTCGGCGAGCAGGAACCAGACGAACTCTGTGTAGGACATGCGCGGCTCGCCATCGGGCGTCAAACGGTTCTGGTTGCCGCGCGTCACGCAGCCCGACAGCACGCGCTCTATCATGCGGCTTGACAAAGCTGGAAGTAATCATACCATTTACATTTACAAAGGTATACCAGACACAAGTGTAGAACAGTAGACAGTTTTTTGTTTACACTGTGACTAGAACATTATTTGATTAATGTCTTACCATGGTCGTTGTGCCTGGCGAGGTCGTGCTTGTCTATGAACAGGTCGTGATCGCGGTCCAGCTCCCAGAATTTGCAGTAGATCACGTAGAAGTGCTCGTAACTGGAATTGGTAAAAAGCAATTTAACAAAGCATTTAAAATTCAGATACGAGGTTCAGCAGCAAAAAAACCCACTAACAATAGTCCAGAAAAGGAAAATAATTACACACCTAAAATACTGTGTAACTTGATTGATATCCTCTTCGTCTTCTAGCAGCTGTATGACCTGCAGGAGATTCGATCTCCTCAGCTCCGGTATGGAAATCCTTCCTGACCACGACCGGTTCACGCAGTAAAATATCCGCGCTATCACCTGAAAAACAATTATCACATTTTAAGATTATCAAACATTTCATATTCTAGATTCTGTTCTATTTTAGATTCTAGAATATTCTTACCGTATGCACGTATCTGGAGTGGAATTCAGTGGCCTCCTTCAAGAATGAGAGACCGGGATGTGTGTCGACGACGTCCTGTACGAGGGGCACAAAGTCCTCGGGCGCTAAAGAGCTGCTCTTCCCCCGGGTCAGGATGTACACGAACCGGGACGCCATGTCGTGACACTGTGACGTCATCCTGGAATATACGGGAATCGAATGAGCATACGCATACGAAATTCTGTAGCGGAAACGCAAGATTACGTTTGTGTATGAATCATTAAGGATTATCTGCAAAGTGCGTTACAAATATGAACACCAAGCAATTACATGTCAAGATCAAGAACACCGCTTACGTTCGCTTATTCTACAAAAAAATGTAACTCACTCTCTCCAGAAATCGATGAACTTGTGTCCGTCAACAGAGGCGTGCAGGCTCTGCTGTGTTGCCAGGAACAACGGCATCTTCCAGTACAGTGGGCACTCGCATGCAGCCACTATGTGCTTGAAACTTTCGCGAGGAACCTGGCGACAAGCGTACATTGTAAACATCTGACCAAAGTAGCACTGAATACGTTGGGTCTATATAGAACCGGCGAGGGTTGTAATAAAAGGGATGTGGCAGCACATAAAACAATTAACAACTTGAAACAGGTCTACGAGATAAGAAGTTTGGGAATCTCGGTAAAAATGAGCTAAGTACTTAAAGGGTCAAATGTTAACCATTTTATATACTTTTTTAAATAAAAGTAACATTTAAAATAATGGGCGTGGAGTGTGTTCAACATTGTTAGCTAAAGCACGTTGGTATTTTTTCTATTCTATAACAATAACCTTTTATGGTAGCTGTAAAGTAAAGGTCAAATGTTCATAGTTCACGTATCGCATGTGAACTGAGAGTAAATGGTAACAAGAAAGGGCAGAATGGCTATAAAATACACTATACATTTCAATAAAACAGATAAATTAAGTTGATTGCTTTTATTACACCTATTTTAAGGGTTATTCTATTTATTAAATTTTAAACATTACCTCCTTTGGTGAACTATAAATTAAAATATTATAAGCGTCGTTTACTTAATGTATTGGTAAGTTTTTGATTTTTAAAATTATCAATTCTACATTATAGTCGAAGGCGTGCAGTGGTCAGACATCTGTCGTGGGCTCGGTTTCCGGTATACAGAATATAGGCCACGGTGTCAACAACCATCTTCATTGAACGAATTGAATAAACGAACCTTTGAAACGAATTGTTTTCATACTAAATTGTTTATTCCCGCTGGCTAAATCGCCCTTAGAAACTAAAAGGCACAGCCTTTGAGATTTAATTCCCACTTGGAATAACACGTATGGGATATCTCGAAAAGGGTGCCAACATTTAATATTTTAAAGATACTTTGGTGTAACTTTAGTGAATATTTTTATAGATTGGATAAGACTTATGGGTATTTTCGTACTAAAACACCATTTTGAAGATGTTTACCATACAGATAGAATGTTACTGGTAAAAATTTGTATCTAAAGGCGTAATAAAGTTTTTGATGTTTACATAAAACTGTTAGAACATCCAACAATAAGAAACCAACTATTTTGTGATTCAATTCAGAGTTTTCATCGACAATTTTTGTTATGTTACTTGATGCAAGTGGGGATAGAATTTATGTAATTATTTATATAAATAATACATTAACATGTGTATTTACATAGGTACATTGCATTCCATATAGCTTTCTCATTTTCTCCAAGCGATGGTTATGATATTTGTCTGCGTTAGATTTCACAGCGGGTTGTATATCTTGATTTATGTTCATAAATTGCAGATGTAATATACAACACGACAGCACTAATAACATAGTGAAAAGACATAATGAATATTATACAATAATTTTTGTACGTACTCGTATTTTATCAAAGAATAATTGCCAGATATTTGAAAGCATGACATGAATTTAAAAAAGTTACAAATCCGTCTTTTATCTTACTACATTGCTATAAGATTTTTAGTATGATATGATTTGAGGTTGTTGGGAAAAGTCGAGGTCAAAAAGATCATCATTACCTAGGGCTATAAAGAAACGTTTATTCGCATCTATAAAGTATATAATCATCTCTAAAAAGGAGCCGACATTTACATGATGGGGCTTAATGATAAGCGAAATATGGCATCGCCTTTCACTTCGTAGTAATTATCACTTAAAACTTCTTGTTCCTGGTAAGATAATATCATATTTAAGTATCTTAAATGTGTAAACTCTGAACTCCCAGTAACCTGCCAGAGTGTATCTTTGGTTATAAATAAGCTGGCTATTTAAGCCGTGGGTCAATATTACAAATTCAAATATTGCAGTTCCGTAACCAACACAATTTGATCTGAATGCCCTACGTTGTTATAACTTAAGAAGTATCTTTTCTGTACTAATAAAATGCTAAGCCTGTACACGTAAATATTGAATCTAAACGGTTGAATCGTAAACATTTGTCTCTTTTACAGCGTGTCTGTCGTTCTTGGAACATCGTTTTCCCTAAAACGGTCCCCTTCCGAGGCCGTTGACCTGCGCGAATTGGGTCACGTCTACTTCGCAGGTAGGGCTGCCAACTTACAATAAACGTAGACCTAAACAATGGCAAAAACATCCAGTGTCTTATCAACTTTTGACTCATTGGGAGACGACAAAAACAAGCATCTATTTGTTGAGCTACATACTACTTACTCTGACTCAAAGGAATCGATGTCAACTCAAATCATAGACGTAAAATTGGGGTCAAACCCGAATAGGTGGTAACCCTATTGAAAGGCCTATTTATACCGTAGTCGTCGCCTCGGTCGGCTAACTTTGACAGCTCAGCTACTATGTCTCGACTCGCGACATCCGCTGTCTGGATTATGCAACAATATTACTATTATTAGTGCTTATTAATAATTTTGGTGGTGATAAGTATGCCATACTACTCTTCTAGAGTTGATTGAATGAAACTTTTTGATAATAATTACATGTCCCTGGTATATTATTAAAATTTAAAAATGTTTGCCAAGTCCATGTGTTCCAAGTCTAGTCTGGACTAAGTTAAATCAAAACATTTCATATATTCAAATTGTTCTTCTATAAAGTACTAGCTTTCGCCCGCGACTCCGTCCGTGTGGAATTTAAAAAATCAAAACTGAGTAGCCTATGTGTTCTTCCAGACTATCCTCTACGTCTATGCCAAATTTCATCGAAATCCGTTCAACCATTTAGGCTACAAACTCTATCAAACATCCATCCATCCATCCAAACTTTCGCATTTATAATATTAGTATGAAGTATGATTATACAGCTATAGACAAGGTATTCCTAGATCTTGTACATTTATTAAAGTTTTTGAATTTCATTGTAAACCATAGATGCAATTGCACTAAGTTATAAGGTAGTCTTGCTCATTTAGACCCGGTATCATGTTTAATTTGGCTTCTATGTGAATGAATTTCTAGGAACAAAGACTTGTTCTAAATAACAAGCCGGTGCTGGTGCGTCTATAAACAGTTTTACGGTGCAATATATCTTTACACTGCAACATAAATACGCAATACTGTTGTGTATAATTAATTAGCTAGCTCGTTAGAGATAAAAAAAAATGTCGTTTGGTGCTTATTCTCTAAATATGCAGAAGCCGGTTTTTGTTAGGATTCTACGAAATTCACGCATGTTTATACATTTTTTTTTAGTTTCTTTTTCTTAATGTAATCAGCGAAGTATCTTTCAAAGATTTGCAAGTTAAAGAACTCCAATTTGTTGTGAATTTTCCATGATCCATGTAATAATATATCGAAGGCCGTGTAATATTAATGGTAGCAATTAAATTTACAAGGGACGACGGCCGGAGGCTATTAGAAGGGTCGTCATTACTCGGTACTGATACCTTAGACTACACCCAATAATAATTATTTCTATCAATCATCTTTCTTGTCTTCGAAATTGTAATTTGAATTAGTAAAATAAAAAAGCACTACCAGCTTTGAATTGTAGTTTGATGGCTTGAAAAGGCCTAAAATTAAAAGGTCTAAGAAACCTTAGCAATATGGAAGGATAAAATACATAAAGAACGATTTTATAAGGCCTGGCAACTCTTCTAGTTTAGGTTTTTATGGTGCGGTGCATATTGATGGGTTTAACACCAATGTTTTATGATCAGAGTGGGTAATTTGAAACATATTAGACCTGTGTCCGGTTTATTGTCTTTTGCCAGCCCTACATCATATCCTTTAAGATGTTGATGCGTTGACATTTGTAGGTCAATCCTCGGTTACTACGTGGGAGCGATCCCACAGTCTTGGTAATTTGGTAATCGTTAATTTCTTAGTTTTATTATTTTATGTTATATTTGGAAATTAGGAAATATTTTTATGTTACAATTTGAATTACAATTTTTTTTGCTGTTTAAGATTTAAGTGGTTAGACGGACATGTGAAGATATTTCTGTGAAGTTACGTGACCGTTTCTATTGCCGAGATACCCAAACAAAAGTGTGTTGTCTCAATTTTGTCAAAGAGAATGAGCAGGATGACGATGTGGTTTTGGAAAATGTACCAGCAATGGACACTTACCGAGGGTCTATCGCGAATGTTTGCGTGACAGTTGCAAAAAAAATTTCGTAACGTCAAAGTATGAAATTTGTTGATATAAGATGTCCTTACGAAAACGTGCTCGCGAATGTTCGTGATAAGACCTCTTTATGTTATACTTAAACATATTCTTAAGTAAATAACGATACCAAAAACTTGTGAACAAAGTTAATCCACTCCAAACTTAGGCAATATGTTTCAAACATTCGAATATAGAATTAGGTCGCTGACTATTACAGTATTTGGTATCCATTCCACAACTAGCAGAACTTTGATGAAATCGCTTCGCTAATCTCTGAAACGTTATTAAAATTAACGCCGAATGTAATTTCTGTATAATCGAGTTAAACTCAACGAATTGAATTTGAACATTTACTTTGGCGTCCATTTTACTGTAACGAATTGTAAAGGTCGCAGTTATTTTACGTCTGCTTCAGTGAAATTTAAAAATTCATCACGTGTTACAATGTTATTTATTCATTTGGAAAGAAATACACTTTTATACTAAGAAAGGCCGTTAAAAGAAAAGTGAACAAGATCATTGTGCTTTTATGTCACTAAACTATCAATTATTGGTACATTTACCTTACTACCTTATTATTTATGGTTATAATTATAATAATCTGTGGATAAAGGTTAAGATAAAAAAAATTCAATTAATCTTTATTTCATTAATATATATTTGTTGTGTACTATGCTACTGTAGGCAAAATAATATAATAATAATTAATTAATAAATTATAATAATAAATGAAAATTATTTTTAGCAAAGCTACCACAGATAAATTATTAAAGCTATCTGTCAGAAAGTAGCGCGCCGTGATTGGACCAAATTGTGTTGGACGTTTAATAATTTAAATTATAAATTGGGGGACTATAAATAAGCTGACATGATAGAAACGTGAACATTTTGAGAGTCGAAGTCATTTCATTTATTCATATAGGATTCGTATTATTATATAAATCTATATATGTAAATATACATATGTATAATCTATGCAGATATGTTTTGCTGCAGTATAGATAACTAGTTTTAGTATAGTCAAGCGAACTCACATTTTTTTTACCCTATATTGAATGAATTTTCAAGCTGTCTTATTTTTATAAAATACTAGCTTTCGCCCGCGACTCCGTCCGCGTGGTATTAAAAAAAAAACAATATCAAGTATCCTATGTGTTCTTCCAGTCTATCCTCTACATCTATGCCAAATTTCACTGAGATCCGTTCACCAGTTTAGGCTACAAACTAAACTTTCACATTTATAATATTAGTATGATAAGTAAATTTAACAATTAGTTATCATAATCAAGATTGAATCTTCATTCATTACATATGTATGATGCAAGCTCGAGTTGATTATAAGAAAATGAATTAACTTTTCATACACCACGTAACAATTTTATAAGTGTCTCGGTTCAGGTGTTGGCAGGAGGGATAATTATGCAAGGGCTGATTCATTAATTTAGCTGAACATTGCCTCGGCGGCGCACTCGCCTACTTAATTACTAGCTCCACTGAGATTCTCCTAAAGACATAATAACAAGATAAATTTGCCTAAAATATAAGCCTTGATGAAATTTCAACAACATAATATGTGAGGCATGTGTTTACACTGTTAAATGGATAAATTAAATAGTTTAGATACAAACTGTTATATTTTAAGTCTACTCAACAATAAACCAATGTATTATTGTTAAATAATATGTTCTTATTCGAGTCCATTTAGAATCATGACGTACGTTATTTTCCTTTACTCCTCTTTACTGAGATATTGTAAGTAGCGTATGTTTTTGACCGACTTCCCAAAAGAAGGTGGTCCTCAATTCGTCTGAATGTTTTTTTATGTGTTACGGCATAACTCCGCCGCTAGTGGACCGATTTTGATAATTCTTTTTTGTTCCATCGTTTTAAAACATTTCTCTATTCATCATATCTGAATGATCTTGACACGAAGAGCCAGGAAATGCGACAGATTTGGCGCTTACCCAAAGTGTCGTGGAATGGGATTTATTCTCTGCTGTTATTGTCATTTCAAAATGTCTCCATCTTAATAATGCAAGCTGTGATTTAATACAAACGTTACATTTTCACATACAATAATACAGGAAAAATTGAGACCTAGATACCATAGCGATGTAGAAAAAATTATTTGAAAAACAGTTTGCATAGAAACCAATAAAATCATCACAAAATTAATTAACACTTTTAATAAATAAAGCAAAGTCATAGATTTAGAAGTCGCATTTTGGCTTAACTTATTTACTTCAAGTTAAGCCAAAATCTAGGAGCTTAAGTATGAACTACTCACTTAAGGTGTCAAATTGCTTAGGGCGGTTTCGCGCGTAGTGCTAGCTGTTAAAATATTCAACGAAACGACGAGGATTTACAAAGAAACACTTTAATAGAAATCTTTACTAACATAACTAACTAATAGAGAATACTTTTTACGATAATAATAAAAAATAAAAACAGTTAGAGCGCGCGCAAACCTATGACTAAACTAATGAGCTTATATGCACACACTCCTCGATTTTTGGTGGTGCAATTAAAAGTTGAATTAGCTGCGTAACAATCGACAATCTCACAACAGTTATGCGACAGTTTAGTCAATGGTGTGCGCGCGCTCTTAGAATACCTTTCTTTTTATACATATTCATGTCAAAGTAGCACTAAATTTTTGTAACGTTACATTACAGCGTAACAACTTAGTGCTGTATTAACAACGTTACAATTGAGTGTTATTTTAGGTTAAGTCATGTCTTTTGATACGCCCGGAAACCATATTAATTATACTCTCGTCGGCATGTCATGAGAGTATGACATCGCTGTATTTTGTCGGGAGTTATACGCAAAATTTTAATTACACATGTCAAGAACACATTTCACTGTTTTAACTAGAAATACACCCCGTTCGAATGCTTACTATTGTTGAAATTATTTTAGCGGAAAAGAAATTGAATAATTTTATAGTTTATCCACAATCAGGGTTTGCATGTGACCTGATTTGTGTGGAATTAATAAAAACTTAGTAATTAGCCTACGTGTTCATCCATACTATATCCGTTCAGTCGTTTCGGATATACTTTCTAACAAACATCCATCCATGTATCCACCTGTCTATTCTTTCGCATTTCTAATATTAGTAAGACAATAATGTTAATCTTTATTCAATTTAACCGAAAAAGGTATAAAATAGCTACGAATCTTTCAATCTATCTTTGTTTCGTTTGTTAATTACATAATCACTGTACTCGTATATAACAGTTTGAACGGTTAATTTTGATGTTCATAGCCCAACTTAGGAAGTCAATTTACGTTACTCGAGTCATAACTTTGCGGTTTTCGTTAATATAAACTTTAGGGACCAGTTTTATTGGGCTCTAACACACTACGAAATAACCGGGCGATTTTAACTTGAACAATTCATTTGTATTCACTTCGATATTGTATTATCTATTATAATAGATTGACCTTCTGAATTGAACCTCATGAATTTCGAAGTTCTGTGATAGTTCTGACTTGGAATGTGTTTGAGTTTAGAGGTTATTGATTAAATCAATGCAGTGTAATTCAGTTATTGTCTGACTGCACTCGGAATCGTTTAAAAGTTACTGAATGCCTTACTAAGTATAAGTTAAGTTTTTAATTATTGAGGTATATTGCGACAGTACAACATATTGATTGTAAACCTCAATTATAACGAACTCATTGCGACAAAACCCCCTGTGAAAATAAATAAATGAAAAAAATTGTAACGAATTTAAAATTTACTATAAAAAAAAATTGTAAAAAAAAAAAAAAAATTGTAACGAATTTAAAATTTACTATAAAAAAAAATTGTAACGAATTTAAAATTTACTATAAAAAAAAATTGTAAAAAAAAAAATTTGTAACGAATTTAAAATTGACTATAAAACAATAATCTTACTTCTTGCTAATATTATAAAGGCGAAAATTTTGATGGATGTTTGTTAGATTTTGTAGCCTAAACTGCTTAATAGATCTCGATGGAGTTTTGCATAGATGTAGAGGATAATCTGAAAGAACACATAGGCTCACTTTGTTTCTTTTTAAATTTCACGCAAGCAGAATCGAGGCCGAAAACTAGCAGATACATAAATATATCGCTATTATCAGATATCTACATTTACAGTGATTAAATGATGATCTATAGATATGGTAGTCATTGTTATTCTTTCATTACCCAAGTTATCGAACATTAGTAAGTTCTAATCTATGGTAGGACGTGTCAATGTGAATAGCGTGGCAGTATCGAGGGTACAGTTTGGCTGCTTGCCAGAGCTGACGCTACAACAGATGCTCTAAAAAGAGTTCAAAGTGCCGAAACCACCCGGTTTGAGACGCGGAAGGGACTGTTTTTTCTCGAAATTTTCCTTTTTCTGGACGAAAAGGTACTTATTAATTGGGTAATCTTCGTAAATGTTTATCTCATTGTTGCCAGAGTTGTTCCAATAAAAGAGTTCTGGATTTTAGTCTTCGAAAATAAGTTGATTAAGTAAGAATCTTGTTTTTATGTTTTCAATTTCCTTTTAGGCCCGATTCTGTTTATTGAAATAACTGTTTTTTTCTTTATAAAAATTAAATATCGACTAGTAATTTAATGTACGTTGACAGAATCTGAAAAAGGTGTGTCATTGCTCCACATAATATAATATATTCTATAAACTATACATACTGTAAACAAGACAGGGCTAAATTTTACCCTTCAGCATATTTCACTAATGTAAAAATAATCAAAGGGTACTCTCATACACTCACGAACACACAAACGTAGCAATTAACTTTTTATACGACCCCTTTAACCTATAGACATACATACCAAATTTAAGTCTAATAAAATCATGTTTTCTTAAGCGCCAATAGCCTAATAGTTTGGGGTACGGACTACCGATCTTGCGGTCGAGGGTTCGAATCCCGCCATTAGACTATTGTCGTGAACCATATCCTAGCATAAGCCTAGAGCTTAGTTGGAATGGTTAAAGGAAATATTAGTAAATTAACAAAAATCTACTAATATTTTTACTAAAAAAAAAGACGATGAAAATATTCCTTGATATTTTCTTCACTACCATAGTTATATTAGATAAATGAACGTAATGTTATTGTATGGCAGCTCGATTTTCTCAGATTCAAACTCCAGCACAAAGACGTGTGTTTACAGTATTTGCATCCATACGAGCTTGACTCGGCAGCCTAACTGATTATATTCAAACATTTTCCGTCCGTATATACTAGATATTGCGTCTTTGGCCATTTCAGTGTTATTACAAAAGCGGAACTAAAAAGAAATAAGCATTTAACTACGTTTACAATCGACCGATTCTTCCTTATTTTTCTACTTTATTTTTTCGACCTAATAAAGCGACATTGCGAACCCATAAGCGACCAACAATCTCCAACAAATCATGTATCATCAGAAACCACCAAATTAGTAATACATTAACAAAAGTAGAAGGTAACAGAGAAAAAAATGTTTTAATTAAAACACAATATTTCTCTTTTATTATTACAAACTAACTAATATTATAAATGGGAAATTTTAGATGGATGGATGTACGTTTGTTAGAGTTTGTAGCCTAAACTGCTAAACAGATTTCGATGAAATTTGGTATAAACGTAGAGGATAGTTTGGAAGAATACATAAGCTACTTGGTTTTGTGTTGTTTTTTTTTTGATTCCACGCGGACGAAGTCGTGGGCAAAAGCTAGTATATCATAAATGAAATGTTATCGTTAACTTTATGCTGAATATTGATATCTTGAAGCAATTATTTAAAAAAAATCCAATTTATTTTTTATTATCAATTTAGATTGAAGTATAACCGAATTTGGATGTCGCCCAAATTGAACTCGTGTTTTGGAAACACATATTGAGTAGGTATTTGGCAAACATATCACAAACAATCTAATAGACATTACACAATGTTTATTACTTTTTCATTATAATTCTCTCGTTTTACTAATATTACAAATGGATGCATGGTTGTTTGTTAGAGTTTGTAGCCTGAACTGTTGAATGCATCTCGATATAAGCAAAGAAAGCAAAAATGACCCTAAATTTCGTCGCGCGATTTTGAGCTAAACTATTTAACTACGTCGTAGTCTTTGACTCCAAAAATCAAACAAAATATGGGACCCACCTGCAAGCATTACCTTTTGGAAAAAAAAAGAATTATCAAAATCGGTTCACTAGCGGCGGAGTTATGCCGTAACACACATAAAAAAAAGCATACAGACGAATTGAGTACCTCCTTCATTTGGGAAGTCGGTCAAAAACTTGACATAGATGTAGAGGATAGTAAGGAAGAACACATTAGTTACTTGACGCGGACGGAGTCACATGCAAAAGCTAATTAGATCATAAATTAGTAACACATACAAGACGCTAACCCTCTGTAATGTAATGCAAAAGCAAATTATATTTGCAAATACATGTTAAGTAATTGTAAATGTTGGAACCGCAGAATAAATGTTACACACCATGGGATACTTGGACCATAAGTATGGAAAACTTTACTGTTAAATAAACTCTTTATACAGAATGTTTTGGTGATATTAACTATTCACTTTAGTTAAAACGTGTACTCAAAACTTTTATGTTTACTTTGCTCGGGTCAGAATAGTTAATCTAAGATTTGAAACTTCAAACACTTATAAAAGATTCAAATCTTAAATCATACTAATATTATAAATGTGAAATTTTAGATGGATGGATGAATGTTTGTTAGAGTTTGTAGCCTAAACTGCTGAACAGATTTCGATGAAATTTGGTATATATGTAGAGGATAGTCTGGAAGAACACATAGGCTAATCATTTTTGTTCTATTTAAATCCACGCGGACAGAATCGCGGGCGAAAGCTAGTTTACTATAATGCGATTAAAAGAGTAACAACACAGGTATACAAATATTCAGATATATTAAGATATCTATTCATATTTGAATTGTAAAGGACATAAAAGGATTGCCCTGTCTAGACGTTCTTAAGTACCTTTATATCAGTTTCAAGTATCGTTCACAGGAGATATTCTTTAATATAATTTTTAAATTTTTGGGTCACGGACCTTTTCCTTTAATCTTGATTAAGTAGAGATCTCAACGTGAATCGATCGCGAAATGACGGTTAGTCTCGGCCATTTCTTAAATTAGCTACGTGACTAACGGACGGCTGGAAATATTATAAATCTCTTCTATAAATTGTGTTATCGCAATTTTTATCTTTCACTATAAGCCATTATATTCTATAGTTCTACATAAACGTGAACATGAGTTATTTTCTCATGGGAATTTAATAAAAGCGCAGTATTAAACTGTATTTGCTATTTATATTTGCTATTGCACTTGGTGGACTAAATGACCAAATCGATAATAAACAATTAAGGGCAAGTCCCACCATTGGCTGATAGAAGCCCAGATAGCTTAAAAATGACGTCACTGGTAAGGTAACAAAATCCGATATTTCCATCACATATTTTACACGTTGGATTGTTATCAGACAATTTATAATTTGGTGGGACAGGCCCTAAGTCTTTTCCCTTGTGGAATTATTTATAGAGTCAAATGGGATTTCACCTTTCTTAAGAATCCGTTTGATGTTACTATTAGAAAGCGCAAACTCAATTGAACCGTCCACATCAAAAGGGTTTATCACAATATTGATTTGACTTACACTCAAATAGATATGCAATGTCTATTTATTTAACGAGATATTTTGCTACTATCACTTAAAAATTTATAATTTCTTGTATCAAGTAATACATAGCTTTTTACGTTCTTAGTAAATTTTATTCGATTTCAATACTTACATTAGTATTTTTCAACATCGATTGTTTCAATATTTGTAACCAAAAGGAGGTTATGTCTTAGGGATGGATTTGCACTACGTTTCTATATACTAAAACATCTATAATCTGCCTGTTAAGGCCATCTAAGAAGGTTTCCGTTTCCACTCGTAAGTAGATCAGTAACGTACGAAAAAATTCTATTCGTATTTTGGACACAAATTGAAAATGTTTCAGCAGTTATTGGCCCGAGAGAGATTCGGGATGCCATTATGAAATTGAATTTAGCTTAGAAACATGTATACGGTTTTTTCAGTATTAAGAAATTAGATTTTATAACGTCTGGACAGATTTAATCTTTAGGGACCTGATCCTAGATACCAATGGAACAAAACCGAATATAAAGCAAAGGTACCAAAGAGGACCCAATAACTATTGAAGATTACTTTTAGTTGCCTACTAATAATGTTTGTCTGAGTAATAAATAACTAACTACCAATGAACCATGACGTTTATTTTTGGCTTAGTTATATAAACAACATCGACTACTTAATTATACTTAATGCGGGAGTATGCCATAAAGGTTTCGCAGGGTCGGAATAGTTCCTCTGAGTTGCTTAGGCCGTCATAGACAGCGTTGGGTTCCAACATACAAACAAACCTACTGCCGACTCCTCAAACCCGTCCAAGTCTTTAAACGTTCAACGGATTCCAACAATTTACCTGACTATTAGGAAATGTGGCGAAGGCTGACTGCACTTTGTGTAGCGCGTGGTCTTGCTGGTGCGGTGGAGGGGGGCGACCCTTGGGGAAGTGGAAGCGTGGTATGACACGTGCCGGCGCCCCGCTGCCCGCCGCGCCCCGCACCGTGCGCTGCAGGGTCGTGTGCGGCGGCGCTGATGACGCCTTTGTGGGTGTTGACGCCGCATAACTCTGGAAACAATCAGTTTAATTAATCTGATGACCTAATACAATGTTAATCTATCTTAGATAACGACTTTATGTCATGTTTTAAAGTAAATAGGACAGACCTCGCTAATTGCTCAGTGTATAATTTTAGTGGTAAACTAGACGGTAGAACGGCAAATAAAGTAGATATGTATGATTCGAATTAAAAAGTTGTTCTTTAATTTCAGCGTCAAGAGAGTTGCAGAGAATCTTGGTAGCATCAAGGGCTGCATCAAGAATGTAAAGTACTTGGTCACTTGGTACTAATTTCTATAATGTTAATTTCACTTTACTGATATGCAAGTACATAAAAAAATCGTAAAATTAATTATATTTCGAGCAGAGTTTTATAATTTATACGACAAATGGCTGAAAACAAAAGAGGCATTGTTTCATTGTTTTATTTTCCTGTTTGCACAGGACTGACGGAGTGACTGACGGTTTTGATACGAAGGGGGAATGTTCTGTTGTCATATTTGTCATGAAATTAAACGTGTACATTTCAACGATATTTTACAAGTCATTGTTATACTTAAATTTAGAAAAAAATCTCCTGTTCAATTTCATTTCTTATTCGTACAAGGTCAAAAAACTTACTTCTTAAATTTTTGATCTCAAGAAGTTCTAAATGGTTTTCATAAACAGTTGCCGCAATGCGCTAGATATTTTAAATTTAATAACAAAAAAATAACCTTTTAACCACTGGTTATACTCCCGTACAAACACAAAACCTAGTTTTGGCAAAAAAGAAGATTAAAAAAAAAGAAAAAACTCAATTTTAAATGTCAATCTATTTCCTTCACGATATGTGTAGAAGATGTCAGTAGCGTATTCAAGCGATCTCGTAAATTCAATCTTTTAAAACATGATAGACGTATGCTTTGATTTTGGCGCACGTTATTTTCGTTCAGTACCTCTCCTTGGCCTACAATTTAGTTGACGTCACGCAGCATGGCGGGTATTTTTGTATTATCCACGTGCTATATAATTTGCCATCATCGAGTTCAATGCGCTTTCTATGCCATTAAAGTAACCACTAACTAGTTACTAGGTGCGAAACTTGGCAACATAGTTCTCCTTGAACGCCAGAAATACATCGGTTTGTTAACGATTCGCGTTAAAACGATGACCTGAAATGATAAATGTTATATCAAACTACGCCTTGCATCTGTATTACGTAGAACAGGAGTTTCTGTTTGATAAATAATATTGAAACATGTGAACTCTCGTCGAAAAAAGTTTTGCACTTTGACCTTTTAAGCGGGAAATTTGAAGAGCATCACAACATTTAGAAATGAACTGCCTCGCAAAAACACCATAGCATGTAAAATTATTTTGTAATTTTCATAGTCATAGTTCACTTATCATATTCAATGTTTATTATACACATAAACAAGATTTCATTTAGTTTATTTGCGTTTAGTTTGAATTATTGTAACCTCGCCTTTTGTTATTGTCTAGACAGAATGTATTAAGATCAGATTTGACCTTGAACATGTAAGAAATCACATACTGCCTTCGGTCAAGTCGGGTAAACAGAAACGTTAATAAATTTTATGGCTGCCATTATCTGGCAAAAGGCCGAGGGCTGAGTAAATATGACATATCAATTTTTTTCGACACATAAAACTTTTACGCTCCATTTGTTTGCAGGCAATGCAATCAATTAATTTGATCAACCTTTATTCAATTATATTACTATTCAATTATCCTGGAAAATTGCACGATTTTTTTTCAATACTAATTGTTTAAACGAAGTAAATAAAGAAAGAAAGAAGTATAGACATGGAGACATACGAGGAGGGAATATCAATGACATGGAGAGTGATTGCAAAAATGTAATATAGATATGAAAACTACTACGAATAACACCATAGCCTAAGTCATCAGCTAGCGAAGACAATGTATGTGATATAACTTAGTTTTTTTTTTTTTATTATAATATAAGGTGGTATACGAGCAAGCGGCCACCTGAATCTACCGAAATGGAAAGCGACCGCTGCCCATAAACATCCGCAATTGCAGATGCGTTGCCTACCCTTAATTGACGGAGGCGGATAAGCACATAAAGAGGATATTTCCCCTTCCTATGCGTCTCCTCCACCGTCAAATCCACTTTTCCTTCCTATCCCTTCCTTTTACGAAAAGGGTGGAAAGGGAAAGGGACTAAAATTAGGCCTCCAGCACCATACTCATCAGACGAAACGCGGAATTGCCTCCACTTCACGCCAGTCTTCTGTGTGGTCGTGGTATTACATCGGGCGAGCCGACCCATTCGTGCGAAGATGTTAAAGCGGGCTCTACCACTGTTAGTGGCCTAAGAAGAAATAATTGTGAGGCAGAGGACACAACCAAGAGGACTAAAGAACGATGATACATTCGTTTTGTAGTTACGTTTTTCTTAACTTCGTTCTGGTATCGAGATGGTTTTTGCAGTTTGTACCTGGTGCAATACAACTGCAATGCAGTAAACATTTCAGTTATTTACTGCATGCAATTTAACTGCAATTTAATTTTATACGATGTGTGATTTTATGATTTTATCTGGATTTCATATTCTTACCAAGATCACAACTACCGAAGCCCTTTTGAAGAAACATTGTAATACGCCTCATTCCCTTTTAATATAGTACATGGCCAATTTTCTTACTATTGTGGTATATAAAATGGTACCAAATAATAAACATTATTTGTAAACACACTTGTGATTATTAATTTTTTTTTTCTTAACTTCGTTCTGGTGTCGATATGGTTTTTGCAGTTTGTACCTGGTGCAATACAACTGCAATGCAGTAAACATTTCAGTTATTTACTGCATGCAATTTAACTGCAATTTAATTTTATACGATGTGTGATTTTATGATTTTATCTGGATTTCATATTCTTACCAAGATCACAACTACCGAAGCCCTTTTGAAGAAACATTGTAATACGCCTCATTCCCTTTTAATATAGATATGAAAACTACTACGAATAACACCATAGCCTAAGTCATCAGCTAGCGAAGACAATGTATGTGATATAACTTAGTTTTTTTTTTTTTTTTTTTTTTTTTTTTTTTTTTTTTTTTTTTTTTTTTTTTTTTTTTTTTTTTTTTTTTTTTTTTTTTTTTTTTTTTTTTTTTTTTTTTTTTTTTTTTTTTTTTTTTTTTTTTTTTTTTTTTTTTTTTTTTTTTTTTTTTTTTTTTTTTTTTTTTTTTTTTTTTTTTTTTTTTTTTTTTTTTTTTTTTTTTTTTTTTTTTTTTTTTTATTATAATATAAGGTGGTATACGAGCAAGCGGCCACCTGAATCTACCGAAATGGAAAGCGACCGCTGCCCATAAACATCCGCAATTGCAGATGCGTTGCCTACCCTTAATTGACGGAGGCGGATAAGCACATAAAGAGGATATTTCCCCTTCCTATGCGTCTCCTCCACCGTCAAATCCACTTTTCCTTCCTATCCCTTCCTTTTACGAAAAGGGTGGAAAGGGAAAGGGACTAAAATTAGGCCTCCAGCACCATACTCATCAGACGAAACGCGGAATTGCCTCCACTTCACGCCAGTCTTCTGTGTGGTCGTGGTATTACACCGGGCGAGCCGGCCCATTCGTGCGAAGATGTTAAAGCGGGCTCTACCACTGTTAGTGGCCTAAGAAGAAATAATTGTGAGGCAGAGGACACAACCAAGAGGACTAAAGAACGATGATACATTCGTTTTGTAGTTACGTTTTTCTTAACTTCGTTCTGGTGTCGAGATGGTTTTTGCAGTTTGTACCTGGTGCAATACAACTGCAATGCAGTAAACATTTCAGTTATTTACTCCATGCCTTTAACTGCAATTTAATTTTATACGATGTGTGATTTTATGATTTTATCTGGATTTCATATTCTTACCAAGATCACAACTACCGAAGCCCTTTTGAAGAAACATTGTAATACGCCCCATTCCCTTTTAATATAGTACATGGACAATTTTCTTACTATTGTGGTATATAAAATGGTACCAAATAATAAACATCAGTCGTACAGTCGGAGTCTGTTTATTTACGATTTCAATGAGTCATACAACGGGATCATCAGCGGCTATAGCTTGTAATACAATTTGCAATGGATTCCGTCTATAATTATAAAGAACTGGATAGGACTGGGCAGAGGGGTTAGGCGGGGAGAGGGGTCAGCTCGGGCGTCGTACGACCACGTGGTATAAATAGTCGCACACGTATAGTAGGTTATGTGGCGCGGCCGCGCGCTCGGCTCGCGCCAAATTGGGAAGCGGCAACGGCCGATAGATGCTGGGTACAATGAACATCAATCATGGATTTGCATTTGTTGAGCTAACGAAACTGTACCCCATTTGAAACCGAGATTTCCACTACGTTTAAGGCAGCTTTTATAAGTTTCTAGTATGGGTTTTTAGGGCTATGGTCGCTATATTACACAAGATACACAGTTTTTAAGGATTGCAGAAATTAAATTATCTTTTTAACTTGTTATTTGATTATAAAAATGTCAATTGTCTAATTGGATTGTCTTCAGACTTGTAAATCTAAGAAGACTTTAATAAGTCCATAAGGAATTATTTTTTCTTAATCTTCATTCCATAAACCAGTTAGTAAAATTTAACGAGGTCGCTGTTACAGCTGGTGTTTATTTATAAACTTTAATGATCACATGGCACTTAAATGACATCAATTAAAATGCAGCAAAAATAAATACACGTACATATTCCCCTCATTACTTTAAACCCATTTTATCTAGTCGAGTAATTAGAGGTCGGTACCGCTAATTCATTAGCGCCACTCGAGTCTATAAATGTTTTAACTACTGTCATCTTGAAGAATAAATGTTTAAACTATGTAACTTTTATGTTTTATGTAGCACATTCCTTATAATTATTCCATAACTAGCTTTCGCCCGCGACTCCGTCCGCGTAGAATTTAAAAAACAAAAATATGTAGCCTTAAATATGTAGCCTAACATTAAGATCCGTTTAGCCGTTTAGGCTACAAACTCTAACAAACATCCATCTATCCATGTATCTAAACGTTCGCATTAATACTATTAGTAAGATTTAGAAGTTAAAACCCTAACATTCTTTTAATCACTATAAATTGTTAAGAATGTACTATTACATAAATAAATATAAAACGATGGAAAAGTAATTTTAAAATCACATAGTAAGTAAAATTGTCGCTAATTCCCCAAAACCACGCTAGTCTAGACTGCTAACCAGGTAATCAATTCACACGTCTGTGAAACTGTTTGTGTTAAAAAGTAGTATAGCAGAGTTTACACTAGTCTATAGCTGATTCTATATTACGTCTAACGGATGATATTCCCTAAATTTAGTAATAAATTGAGTGAAAGGAATAATCCTTAGTCATAAAATCATTTTATTTCATCGCCATATACTAGAAATTAGTGGTCTATCCCAAATCTATTCCTGTTGACAACTGGGTAAGTCTATCTCTTTCTATCACCACAATTGTCTAGTTCGGAGTCGGGAGCGCTGCCGTGTTTTGTTTCCAGCGTGTTTGAGCCAGCTGAGCGCGACGCGTTACCATGGCAACCATTGATCGCACGCCATCTTGGATGCAGCCGTCTGCAAAGGCGTCTACAGACCGACAGTTGCGTATATTGAATACAGTTATGCAGTTGGCGAAACTTTTATTGAATGTGCTCGTCGCAAATTGAGTTTTTTAGAAATGACGGCCAATTATGAAGTTTATACGTATTTAATTGTATTAGTTAAGTAATTGAGATTAGTAAGTTATTTATTTTAATAAATAAAATACTTTATAATTTTAGTTTTATACCTAGTTAGAGTTTTTAGGAAAATGTTTGGAATATCCGGTCTTTAGCTGGTTTATTACTTTACCTAGGGCATCAATGTATCTGGTATGTAACGAGAGATGCTGCGATGCGCGACAATTGAATCCGTGACGCGTCACGTGTGCAGGGATAGGCAATCGATATCGCCCGCCACCGAGATAACGCTTCACTACCTATCATATATGCGGAATTTCCTTCATATTATCTGCGTCCTTCTACATTGGGTTTCCAATGACTAAAACTCCCAAAAAAAATAGATGTTTTCTCGGTTTTACGAAGAAAATGAGAGAGTATAATATTTTAGTATGACATGTGTTCGATGCTAAGTATAATCAGCTAGTTTTTAGAGTAACTAAACATAGTTATAAACTGTAAATTTCCACGTCAACGTGTAAACTCACAAAGTGATATTCTAGTGGCGTTAACGTCAACGTGGAAGCTGTGTGGAGTGAAATTTTAATGTTAATTTTCAAGCCATAAAAGGACGGTGCGGGATTTTCGATTCGGTCAAGGGCGTAACAGCACGGTGCAGTAAATATATACAGTTCATGCAATATTACACTATATTGCTTCAAGTTAAAGTTGCATTTGCTATGAATGTTTGCAGAAAATGTGGAAAACGCTTTGCCTTTCACGGCTAGAGGCTCTCGGCGAAAGCTCGCCTTCAATTTACTTTGTAAAATTGAGCTTAACATGTTTATCTCGTTATTAAGAGACTGGTTTTTCATATCTTCACGCTTTTTCGTCATAAGGTACTAAGCACAGAACCAATTGCATTGTGTACTGTTGCATGTAGGCGTAAATTGATAATAAGACAATGTTAGCAGTAATCTAAAAACATTAGGATTCATTCAAATGTTTATGAAGAATATAGAAAGCTAAAGAATACAGAAATATAACTTTTGATCTTTTAAAAGAAATACGTTTGGACCAAAATTCTATTATTTATTTAACTTTACATATAAACTTGCTTATATTTTCTTAACTTTGTTTTATGTCGGTGTCAAAAAATATTCAAGTGTTGTCTAGACAGTTCAGAAAACAATTCCCACGACGAAAAAAGTCACAATACTTATTCTGATAATAAAATAACTGTTATCTGCAATATTTGGAAATGTAAGGTCAAAATGTTGAATTGTTTAAACATTCATATTTATATTCGATCGTTTATAACACGTATATATACACTAGCAGACAAGTATTAAAACTGAACTCCAAATAAACAGAATTTTAAAGCAACAAAATATGTTTTTATTTTCATTTTTAACACAAAGAACAATAAAGTCAAAACTTAACTTTCGACAGCTCCGTTATATTCTTTGTGTGAACTGTGAACCTCAACCTCGCGTCAAATGAATGAGAAAAGGTTTAAAGTGTTGTATTGTTAATGAATTGTTGACAAGCCAAAGTGAAAGAACTGTCTCAGTGTATGTTTCCATTGATAAAACATTTCCTCATATCTTAAAAATACAGCATATAAAGTAAACACCATTGTTAGAGAAAACATTTCTATGAAATTGGAAAATTGCCAAGGTTATCTTTGGGAGACTCTTAGTAGAATATCTGATAAAGGGCTCATGGTAAGTCATTGACACCATAAGGACAAATCAACACGTCGCTAATACTTTTAACAGTGGTAGAGCCCGCTTTAACATCTTTGCACGAATGGGTCGGCTCGCCCGGTGTAATACCACGACCACACAGAAAACAGGCGTGAAGTGGAAGCAATTCCGCGTATCGTCTGATGAGTGTGGTGCCGGAGGCCTAATTTTAGTCTCTTTCCATTTCGGCGGATTCAGGTGGCCGCTTGCTCGTTTGCCACCTTATATTATAAAAAAAAAAAAAAGTGACGCAACATAATAATTCATTTACTACTCTCTAAACCCATGTTGCATTAATATTTATGGAATAACATTTATTTTTAATAACTTTAGTCCCTTTTCCTTCCCACCCTTTTTCTTATAAGAAAATAACGAAGGGAACGTGGATTTGACGGTGTAGGAGACGCATAGGGATGGGATATATACTGTTTTCGTGCGTCTCCTCCTCCGACGATTAAGGGTAGGCAACGCATCCCCTATTGCGAATGTCAATGGGCAGCGATCGCTTTGCCATTTCGGCGAATTCAGGTGATAATTTAATTAAAATCGGTCGATTCTCGGATATGTGTGATAACACGAGATGTATATATTAATTTAATTACGTACGTTTGACGTCATATTGTTAGGATTTCCGTTAAAATGTAATATAACTACGTAAACATAGATAATATTTAGAGTAAACACTAATAAAAAATATATAACAGGAATATTTTAAACATTAGTCAATTCCGTGCGATCAAGTTACTTTATTCAACAGAAGAGAAACCGCTGCGTTCGCAATGTAAAAGGGAAAAGGGTTTGACAACTCTCGCTGATTTATGAACGAATTTACTTTTCGTACACAACTTAGACAAACTTCCAGACTTTCAGGCCTTATAATTAATTTAATTTCAGACCCTTTTTAAATTATTATTTAGACTAAAAGAGAATTCATTTGTCTTTTTGAAGATTGACATCGCAAATAAAAAGACTGGCTTTTATCATGAACTAACTGTTACTCGCGACTTCGCCCGCGTGATATTAATAAATAATTAAAAAACCTTTCCAATGATGAAAGAATTATTAAAATCGTCACGGTAGTTTTTGAATACATACAAAAATACAAATATTTCCTCTTTACAATATCAGTATAGATAAAAAATCTTCGCGTTTTAATAACATTTTGCGTAAATGAATCTCACCTACATTTCTATGCTGTAATTATTTGCCGTACATAATGAAAGAATTATTAAAAGTACTATATTCTCATATTCAAGGAAAGAATGGGCGCACGTAATAATATCCTGGAAACAAAACCTTCATTATGTTTTGCATTTTAGGACTGGAACATTTCTGCACAATGGGAAAAGTTCACGACATTATTCTCGACTTTTGCTAGCTTTTTTAATACATAAATGTTCACGGTTTTAATTTTTAAATTCAAAAAGAACAAATGCGACATGCAGAAACATAATTTTGATACGCAAATAACTTTTTATGATTTTTGAACGCGACTCTACTTGAGAGCGCGCTCACCTTTGCCTAAAACATCGCACAACTGTACAGTCGCGCTTTGAATTCTTTGAGCTTATATGGAGGTGCACACACTACTCGATTTTTAGTTGTGCAACTAAACAGTTGAATTGGCTACCTAACAATCGACAATCGTACAACAGTTTTACGATAGTTTAATCGAAGGTGTGCGTCTTTTACTGTTTTTAAAAAGGAATTAAAAAGGAACAAATTATGCATGCAGAAACATTATTTTAATAATTCGTAAATAACTTTTTATGATTTTTGAACGCGAATATGCTTCGGTATGTTAAGACGTATGTTATATAAATAAACCCACAATAGTGTACAGTTCGCAATACAAGTGCAAGTTCCAAACAACTCCATGCGAGTGGCGGCGACGGAAAATAAAGACCAAACTATACGTAAACTTTCATCTTACTCGCTTTTCTCATCCGCAAAGTTATATCGTTAAATTATTTTCACTACCACGAGTAGTGCCAGTATGATTTACTCAATTTAACTGTGAGTTAATAAAAGTTGATTTCCTTTACTCGTTTATGTTGTACTAGCTGTTGCTCGCGACTTCGTCCGCGTGAAATTAATAAATAATATAAAAACCTTTCCAGTGATGAAGGAATTATTAAAATCGTCACGGTAGTTTTTGAATACATACAAAAATACAAATCTTTCCTCTTTATAATGTTAAGTATAGATATAGATATAGAAGTATAGATTTTACATTACATTCAACACAAAATGTTGATATATTATACAAATTACTTTTGGTGTTTGAATAAAAAAAAAGTTGTCATATTAATATTTCTCGTATTTTCTGCTCTGAAATTACCTGTTTAAGCATATAACATTTACTGGCAAGAATAAAAAAATCTATTAACCATTTTGCTATCAGTATTCAAAATAAAAGGTAATTAAAAACGATAAAAACAACACAAATAAAAAAAAATCTACCGTCTTCGCGACTGTTGCTAGCGTGCCAGCTATAAATAAAATAACGAATAGCGGAAAAAACAAATCTTCGTCAAGGCGACTTCCTCGAGCGAAGCACGTTTTCAGTTGCACAACAGCTCGCGTTTCACAATACGTCGCGTTGATATGGCGCGTACGAAGTGATAAGACACAGGTAGCAGGGCAACGCCCTTTATCAACGCCACGCTTATTTGTATTGTGTAATAACAGACGATTAAAATGTTACCAGCCAGTGTTGATTTTTTTTTATATAAATTGCATCAACAAATGTTAACAGCCAGTTTTAAGAATGTTTTTTTAAATGTTCGTTAAATGCTTGCAACATTGGTTTTAACAAATTTAAGAAACAACTAACATTAATAACGAAAAATCTTTACATTGTTAAGCAAAATAAGCGTTTGTGCTGTTTGCATGAATATTGTTAAACCTTTTTTTTTATAAAATGCCAGTTTGTAACTTGAAATTAAAAGTTTGTTCCTATCGAATTTCCGCGTAGCTGCAATATTTTCATGATTTTTCCTTTCGCACAAATGTTTATTATATTTATCTATGGCTTTCATTGTTATTGTTTAGTCTGTGGTGCGGTTCTGGGGATCGGTTATCCAGGTCATGATGCAAAGGTCGCTTCGATCATCCATATCGCCCATTCTTCTTGTGCCATTGTTTGAAATAGACAATTACTTATGTTTACGTCATCTGTAGATTACATACATCTATAATATGATATATTTAATAATTGCTTATATCTTTCTGGAATTATCTAGTTATTAACTTGAAGACGTTTATAACTTTTTATTGTTATATTAATAAGACCGGTTTTAACAAAGTTTAACAAATCAAGTTCAATATTTTAATACCAAAATTCTATAATAACTAATTAGGAATCTGATTTGAATTGTAAAAGCCATAATTGAAGTTTTAATACGTACAAAATATATTTCTTTAGGATACAATTTTCGTAGATCATATTTAAATGAACGGTTGCTAGACCATGTACATTTTAGAGAGCTATAAATGGGCCTTTGTTCTGGGTATTCATATTACTTGACCAATCAAATTCGAAGAAATATTACAGTGTGTTTTTATGCAACTTTGTTGAGAAAGAAACATTCTTGTTAATAGATTATTACAACGTGTACTCTTACGCTAAACGAATGTAAAGTTATAAAACTTCTTGTCGTCCCTCTCGTTTTGTTTCGAAAACTAGCGATGACAATATGTCATTGTAAAGATATTTCGTGATTGGAAACTGACAGTATTTTGCAGTTAAAAACGCAAAATACAGTATATCTGCAAGGAATGTATTTATCGCTCAAAGATTATCTTAAACGAACACAGTGTGAACAAATAAGACATCCCGTAAAACTTCCTTTTTTAAGTTTATTTTTGATGCCTTATCTGGAGTACAAACACTCTCTAATGATATACGTGTAACTGTTTGTTGGAACAATACTAAAACAGAAATTTTCGATTTTGCATATCAAAGTCGCATTTGAAATTTTTTGCCTTTCAAATCGAGACCAAAATGTCTACAAATTGTCCAACCAGTACATAGTATGTGGTATATCGATAAATTAAACCTATGATATCTTAGACTGTCTATTTCTAATTTCTTTACTAATCTCACTAATATTATTAATGCGAAAAATTAGATGGATGGATGGGTGTTTGTAGCCTAAACAGCTGAACGGATCACAATGAAATTTGGCATAGAAGTAGAGGATAATCTGGAAGAACACATAGGCAAGCACTTTTGTTTTTTTATTAATTCAACGCAGACAGAGTTTTGGGATAAAAAATGTAGACGGAATTGTGTGAAATATTGCCTGAAAAATTTCAAGATATTTTTCCACACTTCGCTATGTCGTGAAAGGGGCTCATAAAAGTATTTCCTTCCTACTTCCGAGTGTTCCGTTATAGATGAGCGTCCTGTCTTGTGACGTGCATCGTAATGGTGTATGTTTATGGAAGAAGTAAATGAACTAGCGGTACAATTGATAAAATGATAATGGCTTCCAACCGTAATAAAGTTGTACGTAACCGTGAACAGTTTCCACTGCCTGTGTTTTTGACATATTTTTATATTAACAGGTCTTTTTTAACTGTTTTGTAACCTTCAAAGTTCTTATTAGCATACGTGGATACAGTACTTAGATAACGTACGATGGATGTAAAACATTTTTTTTATAATCTTTACTGCTTAAAGTTTTTATAGCTATGACATGATTTTAGAAAGTGGCATAGTAAGAACATAAATGTACGTTTTTAACACATAATAATTAATTGAAATGAGAGTAAAGGGTTTATGTAAACTTATCGATAGTCATTCGAATATATTAATTTTGATATTCAAATTCTTTCGATGAATACGTATATCTTTGTAATAATCTAGTTTTGTGTCTGATATCTTTTTTTATGGAGATGTTTGTGACCACCTGACCAAAGATGCGCATTTTTATCGCTACTCACGTGTTAGATAGTTCCAGATTATTTTTGGTAACAACTTCCTACGATTGAATCTATTATTTGAAATTTCTGTTAACGATAACTGTGCTGTTTGATCTTACCTGTAACAAAAAAATATTTTATTATTAATTTGAACACATGTTTCGACGATTTTTTTATATAGGAATATCTTATTAATAGAAATAAGAGATTTTTATAACTTTAAATTAAACTCAGTCTAGATGTTCAATTATATTTAATACAATTTTCTTAATATCATTAATTGAAATACTGCGCATATATAAGTCTATTTCAAAATTAAGCGAAACTTGCTTAATTTGCTCGACTGGTACTTTGATATCGAATTTAAATCATGTTGTAAGAGCTTACTTTATACTGATAAAATAATTTGTGAAATTACTGATACAAAAAGAAATTTAGTTATATAAGTTAATAAATAAAGGTTATAAGATTGTTCGACATGGAGTGTCCACTGAAGTGGACAATACTTAGATTGTTTATATTTTTATCGATAATAGTAAGTAAAATCTTTGTTTGTTATATTCAACAAATCTATAACGATACATTTAACATCTTATTTAATTACAGATTAATCAAGTTTCCAGCGAAAACACGGTACAAGTTCCACAGACTCCGCACAGTCCAGTAGTATACAAAGAGTGTACTAAAGAAGTGCCAATTACAAACAACCAACAATCTCCAACACCGCAATTACTCAACTCATTGCTAACGATAGCTGCAGCCAATGGAGTGCTCCCTGAAATACTTACTAAAATACAACCACTCGGAATAACACCGTCTGAATTAACCACACCAGTACAAGAAGTACAGAAGACTGTTAGCGTAGCGCCAATGCAATATCATCATGAAGCTATCCGAACAGCTCCACAAATGGCTCCATCTACATCCCAAACAAAACCAGGACCTCCACTTCAGTATGCTCCGGCATATCCAACCACTATACCACCTGAAGTACCACCACTCGTAATATCACCAGGTTTAAATCAAATCACTCAACAAAACAACCCATTCATACCTCCAATTCAAAAATTTGTTCAACCACCACCTCTTATGTTACATCCTCAACCAAAAGAAGAAGTGTGTAATTGTCCTGAACCAGTAGTAATGTCTGGACAAGTCCCAATAGCTCCTGCAGTCTTACCAATGGTGAATGCACCAATCGAATTTACAAGGAGTTCAGTCAATGATCCGATGTATGCCAACTCTATGTTGACTACTGGATCTGGTCAAACGATTCCAGTTAATTTACAAATTTCCATACCACCGCCTAATGTGGAAGCGCCGCGGATTACGTTTATCAATGCGGCTCTACCAACACCTTCAACTGAGAGTTACCCATCACAAATTAATCCATATTCTTATCCTAATTGGTATCCATATGGTTACACACAACCTCAACCGCAGCAGATTATAGTTAAGAAAAAGAAATCTACATTAAAAGATTGGCTGCCTTTGATTATTTTATCCATGTTCAATGATCGAGGTAACTGTAATGGTGGATGTTGCCGATCTTGCAAATCTGGAAGAGGGAATGTACCTATGCCATTTCCAATACCAATTCCAACAAACAACCCAATTATTAATACAAGATCTTCTCACCGAAGATCATCTCGTAAGCGAGGACATAATAATGATGAATATGATGATGATTGGCTCGAATAGTCTATTATCCTTTAATTGTAATGTATAGTATATTTAAATAAGTAAATTATTTTAATTAAAAATATAAAAGAATAAACATTGATCTTGAAATGTCTTTGTAAAATTTTATTTCGCCTAAACGTTCGGTTATCACAACTGTCTATAGGTTTTGTAATTTGTTAGTGAAACGCACTTAGTTTTTGATCAGCAACATTAAAAAATGTTAAACAAATCACTTGATATCCCTATCATTTTCATTTTTGGCCACTGACCTGAAAAATAACACGTGCAATTGTTTTGTATCCAAGTCTTACAATCAAGGTGTCACAAAGAGTCAAAACATACAATGTATTATCGTTAGTAAATCCGCACACACTAACGTTTGGATTGAGTGGATTTTTTTGAAAATAATGACATTGATAATACAATAAGCATTGTTATGATGGAATCTGTTAAATCGCTTTGACTTTGACTATTACATTGGAATGATAAAAATTTAAAAATTTTTAATTGTTCATAGAAAAATACATTACGGGTTACGGATGAAATTTTATTTAAAATCATAAGAGAATTTATTAAACGGAGGAATTTTGTATTCATAAATCATAAACGAGTTTATTATGTTATTGAAGATTTGATCTTTTAAGCTAAGAGCTGGGTCAGATCTACACATAGATGGCTATCTTGTATATTACTATAAAGGATGCAATTTTGTTATTACTAAGAAGGTTATTTTAATTTTACTATTGAATACATATGCATTTCGAATGTTATTAAAAGAATAAGGATTTTTGAGGTCGTTTAAATTAACACAATTGACAATAGTTATCTTATTAAATTCCGATCTTGGCTCTTGGTTTTTGCCTAAAGTATAGGACATCGCCTTGCCTTGGACTTTTACTGTCGAAATACTAAAATGATGAAATAAATTCATTCCTTTTATTCTCTTTAAAATAAGCAGACATAAACCATTTTTTGTACACGTGTTTCAGTTTGGAACCCACGAATTCAGATTCCGTAATTCACAGATCGTAATACAATAAGGAAAAAAGAGATTTCGTAACTAGTAAATGGTGCATAAGCAATACATAACTGACTTAACTCTACCAAAACATGTTTGATTTCACATAAATATATCAAAACCTGCTATCTAAACACGTGAGATAAAGTCATGAACATGATGTAATTGCCTCAGATTAGATAAAATCCGTTCAACTCGTGATGCAATATTTTGAAGTATAATATCGAAAGTATAAAATTGTAAATGTTTATATTTCGCTAGCACTTACGCCAACAGTTGGTTTACACGATGAATCATTCACTTTAATATCTAAGTCTTATTTTAGAATAGCGTAACACTCTAATAACTATGAGGAATCTGCTCGTAGCTTGTGTAATATTTGTAATATTCCTTTATTGTTTTCAAGTAAGTTAAATAGTACTTCGATTTAGTATTTCGTGACATACAAAATTACCGTCCAATAACACGTATGAAAAAACGATTTCTGTGTTCTCACTAGTTTTACAGTTTTCATTTGTTTTAGGAGGTATCATCACAAGCTATAACTCCAATAGGATATGGATCTCCAACGGTCTACTCTCAAAACGACGATGACTTAGGTCTGTTACTAACAATCCTACTGCTCGCTGGCAGAAATAAAAATGGAGGATCATGTGGTTGCTGCAACTGTTGTTCAGATAATTCCCAAAACATTCCTATACCCTTCCCTATACCTTTCCCGACGAATAACGCGATAGTTAACCGACCTCATTATGATGACTATGATGATGATGATGATGATGATGAAGATGATAGTAATGAAAGATTAAATACAATGGTTTTAAAAGGTGATAAAGGGAAAGGTAAAGGTAATACAGGTAATGGAGCTACAATAATACAAGAAATAGAGGTCGAACAAGAAGCAGAAGGGGAATCCGACGATGCGAAAACGAAGAATAAATAATTACTTCTATCCGTGAACGTGTCCACTAGGATATTTATTTAGACCTTATTTATTATTACTATTAATTTAATAAATTATTATAAGAAAATTTGATTATTTCATTTACTTATTTTTCAAATATTAGTGACCTATGATTATTATTGGTGCTAAACATTAGAATAAAAAGAAAGATTAACAAGAAACTGGTTTAATGGTATTCTGTTTTATTTAAAAAGAAAATTCCTTAAAAAACGAAGCGAAAAAATGTTTTGTCTCCATTAAAACCAGTGAATACAAATTCTAGGTATAGGCTAATCGAATAGTTGAACACAGTAAGGGAAAGCGCCCAACTAGTCTAAATATTTACTACAGACAGACTGAGAGGGTGCTGTAATGTTTATAAAACAATATTTCACTGAAATGTATGAGGACGCTGTTTTTCAATCAATTTCAAGTCATGCAGTGAATCAAGTAACATAAATTACAGTAAAGAATACAAACGAATCCAAACGAAGTCTAAGATAAATGCTAGTATGTGAATGTAAAAATGTTGCAATGACACTGTTACAACTTACGCTACTAATTAAAAATATCTAAGTATGTACTTTAGAAACTAAATATGATATCAATACAAAGAAAGGCCATGTTCTTTTGTTCTTTAGAAAAGAAAGAAATGTGAGTGGTTTTTAATATTTATAATGACATGCCAACTTGTGCGAATTGAAGCCGTGTTGTGACGAATCGCATAGCATCGATCTCACACTGCGATCATCATCTACATTTATAAGGGCATCCGAAAATGTCACGCCAACAATAGCAGTTAAACTATTGAGACTACTATTTACAAGATTGAACACATCTAAGGTCCATTGTATTAGACCGTTGGAATCTTTGACCATTGAACAAGAATTCTAAAAAGGTCAAATGAGCAGAAAGATTTTTTTCTATAATTATGAATGAAATGTTTGTATTTTTAAGCTTTATGCATTCCAGAGCAAACTGCATTTTGTATAAGACTATGTCAAAGGTGTTCGTGACTGACATATATGGATTCCGTGTATTTTTTTTAATTTAACTAATTAAGAATTACAACAAATGTCGACTAAAATTAATAGATGTACTAAATCAATACTAAATTAACTTTAATCTTAAAAAAAACATTACGCGTATGCACGCTCATTTAACTTAGAGTAAAATTGTGAGGAAATGAGTTAATTCATACGAAGAAGTTGCGTTACAGATGTGATAAAACATTACAAATAACAGATATCGTATCTCTTAAAACAGATAACAATTGAGTGTTACAATATGTGCGTTAAAGAAGTATATAATTGCTAGTAACAATTACAAAATGCTCATTTCTTTTTAAAATGGCGGGAGCCAAAATTCCTCCTATTATTTATCTTTTTATTTTTACACAGGTAAGTCCTAACCATTACTTTATGTTGTTAAAATATTTTACGGTGTTAAAAAGACATTGCATAATTTTTTTCCCATTTTCAGATTTTCAGTAGACAAAAATGTCAAGCGAATACGATCCCTCAGCAAACTGCGCAAAGAAATGTTGTAAATACACAGAATTTAAATCAAAATGTGGATCTTGCAATCAATAATGCACAAAAGCAACCAATACCTCAACAGAATGTAAACTTACAACAATTTGCTAGTATACCCATGCAGACATTCAATGCACAGCAACAAGGAAATTCGCAACATACGAACTATCAAGCTGTCAACCAAGCACTTAACATTCAACAAGTTCCTCAGCACTATAATTTGCAACGTGAAATACCAATGAATAACCAAGAAGTTATACTAAACCCTAAAAACGTACAGCAAGCGGCGGTAGTTCCTGTTAATTCTCAGCAATCTTCGAACCTACATACTTCAACGCCACAAGCAGTAATTGTACAACAGCCGCCTGCAGTTCAGGGTCTAAACGTACAACAGCAAGCTTCTCCTGTTAACTTACAACAATCTCAAATCAATTTTCAGCAGACTTCACCACAAAACTTTCAACAAGTTGTTGCTCAGCCAGTAAATGTTCAACAAGTTGCTCAACAATCTGTTCTACCTGCTGCCAACGTACAAAGTCAAGGCGCATCGCAAAATTGTAATATGCAAAAAACCACGCAGACTTATGCACATATACAACAACCATCAATAGTCCAATCAGTTCCTTACCACCAACGTCCAGTCCAACAACAAGATTCAATCGGTGTAACACAATTGAATTTTCAACAACCTCAAACTTTGCATCAGATTCCCATGCAACAAATAGATGTTCAACAACAAATTCCCTGTAACAATATGGGCGGTTTTCAAGTAATTTCATATCAAAAACCATGTCAGTCCTCAGAAGCAAGTCCAACGCTGCCAATGACTGTGCCACTATCAACGTTATCTTCAAATTCAAATCCAACAATTATCGCTGCTGTTCCCGCCACGATGACCATTCCAAGGATAGCCTCACAGACAGATCAGATATATGTTCTTAGCCCACAAAATTACCTAACTTCTACATCATATTCACCAAGAGTCGTGACAGATGCTTTACAATCCACTTCATCAGGTCCCACTATTCAGGTCCCAATTATTTCTGTGCCCAATTCAGTACCTTCTGCTAACAGTAATTTTGCTCCTAATTGCAATCAACAATTCGAAACAGAAAATTGGTCATGGTCACAAATAGTTCCGGATATTGGAATGTTGAGCGATGTACAATTCCCTATTGCTTCATTGTTAGGTCAACCAAGTTCGTCCGTACAATCAGCTTTGTTGTCAACAATTTTGTCTTCTATTCAGAGTCCTTCAAATTCTCCTCAGTACGTAATTTCACCAAGTTATCCAACACAGACGATTATAAGTCCTCAAAGCAGTTCAAGTTCAAAGTTGAGTCTCAAAAGTTTGCTCCCTCTTTTACTGAATATGGTACAAGAAAAGTATTCCAATTCCGGTTGTCAAAATTGCCAATGTTGCAATTGTTGTAACTGTGATTGCGCTAATAGAGATGTTATGCAAGTAAATACTGAATTCAAGGAGCATGTGACTACGGAAATTCCAACAGAAGAAGATAATGAAGAATCTGAGGAGATCGAAGAAGTTCCTATTAATACAAGTGAACGTAAGAAACCGAATATCAAGAATAATACAATTTCTAATGACAGTACAGAAATAGATGAAGTTGAAGATTCCAGTTGCGAAGATGATGAAATTCAACAGGAAGACGAACTTGATGAACAAACAAACAGTGAAGATGAACAGAAATAAGTTATGTTAATTTAATTTTAAGCTATTTATTCGTATTAAAATAAACAGTTGAGTAATTAAAATAAGATTTTTTTTAAAAACGTATTTTATTATAACCTAAAATGCAATGATAATTTAAGATTAGTACGTAAAATAGCTGAATTTTGAGCTTTAACTTAATACTATTGTCTATTTAGTGGGAATTATGAGTCATAAAAGTAATTATTTAGCACCTGTACACGACAATGCCCAATTGCTATCAAAAGAATAAACTTTGTTCTCATCGTACACAAAGACATTCGAACAATGGCAAATGATAATTACGTCTATAAAACTGGTATGATGTCGAATTACACAATAGTTGGTCAAAATGAGTGCACTAAAATGGATAATATTATTTTTATCTTTCGTCGTATTTAATGTAAGTAAAAACTTCGTATAAAGCTAAAAGTTAATTATTGTATGCTGTTTATGGGAAATTTAGAACTAAGAATCTGGCTACAATAGTTCACATTTAATCAATGTTTATTGATATTTAGTTCCTATTTAATGCAGTAATTGCAAATATTTTGCTATTGTCTTAAATCTATAATGCAATTTATGTAATGCTTGGCTTACCTCCGTTACGTATGTTACGATAAACAATGGAAGGAAATATTTTAAGATGCATTCCTTCAGACAATAGCTAACCTTCGTTCTCTCAGATTACTTGAGATATAAAACAAAAACTTTAACAGTAGGAATAAACCTCACAAACAATTTGTTGATTTCGAATGTTATTTCATTTTTATAAAACGCAACTGGAATTTTAATATATTATTTAAAAAAAAACGTGAAATATTTCGCTATTGTATAACAAGCTCTTAAAATCCCAACTAGTAACAACAATCATTATAACAACCATCAAAATTAGTTACCGTTTTTCTTTGATGGCAAAAGTATCATTATTATTATTTAACTAGCTGTTCGCGTGCGGATTCATCCGCATGAAATTATAAAAACTTTATTTTATTGTTTACATTTGTCAAATTATCAATAGCAAATGTCAAAATGACATGACAAACCTTAGCAATCTTTCTTTCTTGATGTTGGCAGCAACTTATGGTCTCTTTCCCACAATAGGCTTTTTATCCAAAATATTTACCCCCTAAGTTTAATGGCGTGAAAATATATAGCTTAAAGCATGACGTAAGTGTAGGGCCTTTTATTAAAGAAATAATTATTCAAAAATATGCTTTAATTGCTGACATCTTAGGCAACAAAGAAGTGTGTGTTTACGCTTTATTATAATAGTATAGATACATGAAAAGTCTGCTACACATTGCCGCTAAATATATCAAATAGCATTATTACCTTTTCCTCATTTTTTTCTACATTCTGTTATTTCATTGTAAAAGATTACAGAAGGTCGTGTGTGCAGTTATGGTGGAGGGTACGTTACTGGGTATGCGGTCCCCAGCCCGCCGGTACCTCCGCCGTTACCTCCGCCAGTAACAGTCGTCGTGGTAAAAGATGACAACCCTATGGAGAAGATACTGCCGATATTACTTCTTATGATGAGCCGTTAAAAACACAAGGAAGTGTTGTACGATTTCAATAAAATTTGCTCATCAATCTGTGGTGTTTTACTCAAAAGTCTTGTGATTTGTACTTAGATTTTAAGTGAATATATATTGTTTTTTTACATTGAATAGATTCCAAAACTTCTGGACTAAATTCAAAAATTCTTTCACCATCAGAAAACAACATTATCCCTAAATAACGTAGGCTATATTTTACATGAACGGGAGTATGGATATGACAGAAAGAATGAGGCGTATGTTCGATGTCAGGATGTCACCGTATCGCTAGTACTTTATTAGTCATAGTCACTGTTATTATCTCTACTAAGCGTTCCTCCTTAAAATAACATTTTAAGAGCTTTAGTTCGATTTAAAATACTAGGATATGACGTAAACATTGTGAAATAAATATATAGAGCGATTATAAATAATGGTGTGCAATACTTTTTACGAAATTATTCTGCTCTGATTGTTAAAATATCGACTTATTTGATTACAGTTTATGCACTTGCATGATATTTACATAATGTTTACTTAAATATTGTCTAATAATTGCATCAAAATGATATAACTAATAACTTTGAAGATATAAATTAAATACGTTTTCAATTGCCGTACAATTTTTAAAATGTCGTTGTTATGGTTGTTGTTTACGCTGCTTGGATTAATTAATGTAAGAAATATATTTATACTATTATTGAATAAAAGATAGATATGAGATAGAAAGGAATTGTGCTTGTTTTAGGAAGGACTTTCGCACATGATGGTAAAAATTCCATTTCCAAATGAGATCGACTTAACTTTGTTTTCTTTCTCGAACTTACCTAAAAGCTCTAACTGCAAAAGATTAAAATGTATAACAGTATAATTCGTATCCAATTGTTTTCAAGGTACAAGTCTTCGCTCAGTACAATTGGTACGGGCAACAGCAAATGCCTTGCTACGGGAACCCGGTTGTTATTCGACAAGATTCGGATGACGACAGTTTGAGGAGCATACTGCCTTTATTACTACTGCTTCTGACGGATGCTGGACGATCTAACGGAGGGTACGGTGGCTGTTGCAACAGCTGCTCGGGATGTGGTGGTTGTGGTAACTCGTGTGGTGGGGACTGTAACAGCGGGTGTGGTACAGGTGGTACAATACCAATACCATATCCTATACCAATACCTATCAATTGTCCAATCATTACTTAGACGATTTTATTTCTTTATTTAATTATTTAAAGATATTTATTTTGATTATATCTAAGTTTTTGATTGAATAAAAAACTAATTTAAATTTGTCTGCTTTTTTATCTTTCTTTACTATTTTTTAATTACATTTGCCTAAAAGGTTTTGAGACCTTTAAATGCCAGCGCGCATTTCACAGTAAATATTGTTACGTGAATTACGTTGAAATCAAATTAACACAATGTATATAAACATCAGAAGTGTCTCTGTGGAGTACAATAAAAAACTTTTCTAGTTAGGCTTAGTAACAACATTTATATCCAAAAGTAGTAGTAATATTTATGAATTTGTATGTGAATTTTCTTACATTACATTTTTAATTAAAATACTACGTGCTTCAAATAAAGACAGTAAATGTGTTACGAAAAATAGCCTAATTACCAATTTTCTTTTGAAATCACCACTATATAAAAGAACTGCAATAATTGTTTTGTCAATCGACTAACAAAATGGTTTCTCAGAATTTATTGGCGCTAGGCACGCTCCTGTTTATTATCAAGGTATGAATTTGCTCTGAAGTGTTAATAAAAATGTCACTACACTTTAATGTTTGAATATCGTCAATGTTTCAGGTGTACAATAGTCACGCGCAGCAATGTCACGTGGAATACATCAGTCAGCCGAGTCCTGTACCATCATTGACAGCGACATCTTATGTCCAACCCGTTAGCCAGTTTGTCATTCCAGCTGTCCTTCAACCTCTACAACCTGACCCATATATGACCGCTATGCCTCCTATGGTTCCAGACTATTCTAAGTTTTACAATCCAGTTTCGCCAATGGGAGGAATGCCTCCCATTATTATCGAAAAAAGTAAAGATGATGATGGTCTTGATAACTTACTGTATTTTCTCCTTTTTGCTCTGAAGAATAAGAGAAACAGAGGAAACAATGGTGGATGCGCAAATTACGGTGGTAATAATTGCAACATTTGTAGTCATTGCGGAGGCAGATTAGGCGGTTGCAGTAATGGTGGAGGCACCTGCAGCGTTTGTGGTAACAACATCTGCGGACATTGTGGAGGAAGTGGAAGCAATAAATGTAGTAATTGCGGAAAAACTATTGCATCCAGTGGAGACAACAGTATAAGTAGTTTTATGGGTTGTCCTTGTGGTACAAACTGCATATACATTCCTATACCCATAGCAGTTCCGATAGGCAACGGGTTTCAATTCGGCAATACCGGCGGATGTTCTATACATGGAAATGAATTAGTTGTAGGCTGTGAAGAATGTCAATCATCAGCACAAACATGCAACGGTCAAAACCCTAACGAAATAAATCTCATTATTCGAACGGATTGTTAGCGAAATAATTCTAAGTATTAGTATTGTATGCATATTAAAGTTAGTTTGAAATTTCTGTCACTGTACACTTGTTTCATTTAACCTGTTCAAATAACTTTCATCATAACCAATTCCAGGTAGTGTTACAAAAGTAATTAGAAAAACCTTCTATTTAAAATGGAAAACAAAAAGTTATTGCTAAATAATAAGTTTGTCAAGGAAGTGAACGTGTTTTTTTCATTGTCAGTTTCAAAATATTTGGTATTACACACATTTTTGATTGGTTAAAAATGTAATATAAATGGCAAAATAATTACAATATTTTATTTGTCCTCATTGACATGCGAAGAACCTGAATATGTTAAACGTGAAAGCATTTCTTGCTATACTCTTGGTACTCTTTAAGGTAAGTTTGATGTTTAACTAATTTTCAAACTTCAATTATCAATACATTAACGTTGTCTTCTTTTCCAGTTACGTTACGTGTTTACGCAATGGGATGGATACAATTGTCCTCCGTGTTACTACAACTCTTACGGACATTCAGGTTATCCATATCCTTATGGTTACCCTGATGACTATGATTGTACCGCTTATGGCCAAACTGGTTACCCATACGGGTCGTATGTAATTACAGGATATTATGGGAATTACGACCATGGTGATACGTACAATCCACCTTGCGATACAAAACAGCCAATTATAATTGTGGTAGAAAACAAAGAGAAACACGATGAATTTTCTTATGACGATTTAATATCTTTATCTCTGGGTGTAGTAAAGAAATTATCCAACGATTGCTCGAACTCATGTCCATCTTGGAGTAATTGCGATTGCTGTGAAAGTAGAAATAATGGACGATTTGAATTTTATTCCGAATGTAATTGTAGTTGCAATGGTTCCTGTCAAAAGAAATGCAACAAGAAGTCCTGTAAATCGGAATGCGGATGCCACAACGACTGTTGCCGTAACAGTGGAAATTGCAGACATATTGTAATCTACGAATGTTGATAAATGGAACATAAATGCTGAGAATAAAATGTAAACTGTTCATTGAATTATCAATAAATTAAAGCGTAAACCTTTTTAAATGCCTAACAGATAAAACTAATACTTCGTATGCGTAGTTAAAATTCTTAAAATCGAATTTATTGTTTCCATTTACATCCTCTGTCTTTCACTATTAATACTCTTCAATTTTTAATTGTAAAATTAAAATAAACAGCTAACATACATGAGTAGTTTTTTTACGACCTAATAAATAACGCTAAAATTAATTAGTAAGCGATGTTATGCATTGCAGCAGCGATCCCTAGTTTTTATCCATAAACCTTAAAAAATGTACTATGTCTAAAGTAATTTCGTATAGTACCTACTAGTAGTTTTGATTGTGCCATGAATACGCAAAGAATTCTCATCTTAACTTTCTTGCCCTCACAAAAGATAGAGTTGTTATATATTCGTAAATGTTTGTTTACGTCTTAGTATCTTTGTAGGAAGTTAAAATAGTACGTGACCTAATAATTCATAGATACAAAAATTACGAAATTACTATTGTATTACTTATCAATCATTTATATTTAACGCAATAAAAGGACTTGTAACAATTTTAGTGGGACCCACATTCAATATGGCAGCGACAAAACTCGTTCTTCTATTAACCTTGTTGTACATCGTTAAGGTAAGGCTTTCAATTAATATTTACGAAACCTCTTCCCTGAATACTATGTATTATGTAGCGACGTAATGAGTTGATTTTTACCAATCTTGGTGTTATTGTGAATTCCATAAAAGTTTACATTTGTTGAGAAGTAGAGTTCAGCGATTTTATAGAATTTGATGTCAATCGAGTTTAAATCCATAGTGAAGTTTATGGTATTTAATATGAATCCTGACAATTTAAGCACGTCTCCCTATTTGTTTCAGTTAGAACTAGTGATTGCCCAAGCCATATGTAGTAGTGGTTGTCAAAGTTATGGATACTGTGGAGGTGTTTACCCCACAGTAGTGGATACCAATGACAACGACCCCTTGGACGTAATACTGCCAGTTTTACTACTGGCTATAATTAATAGAAATGGTGCAAATGGAGGATTGAATAACTTAAATGGCGGTATCTGCGATTCTGGCGTTAGTCCTGTAAATAACTGCTATGGGAATGGTGGTAACGGTTGCAACAATTGCGGTTGCGGCAACAGTTGTGGTGCATGTAATAGTTGTAATGCGGGATGTTGTAACAATAATGGCTGCCCAGGTCCAGTTGCCACTGCGATTACAACTGGAATATCAAATGGATGCTGTGGTGGATGTTGCTAATGGATGGAATCCATCTCTCTTGATCTGAATAATAATTTGAAAATGATTTAAAAAAATCCATCAATAGTGTTTTAAAAAATCTGTATCTTATCCGTATGGAAACAGTAATTTATTTGTTGAACATAATGGAAATTTATTGTTTAAATTGTTAATCTATTGATATTTGGCAAATTATGCACAAAAAATTTCAAATATACTATAATGAAAGTTTGGTTTAATTTACAATAACCCTTTCCACTTTATCCTTTTTATCTTTTAGTGTTTTGTAAAACAAGTACAGATAAAAACTATGTTGCAAATACGAATTTTTGTAATATAATTTTATCTATACATGGCTATTTTGAAATCTTGACATTATTTTGAAGTACTCTTGTAATTTTTTTTTACTTCTTATATAAAATTGAATGTTATAGTCTTTTAATCAAAATATTTTGTGTCATTGACGATAGTTCAAGTAAATGTTCAACATAAAAATTATAAAAAATGAAGATGATATCAAAATGGTTAGGAGTTATTGTCATATTATATGTAAGTTTTACTTTATTTTTTAGTTTTTAATTTACTTTAATGCACATCAACTCGATTTACTAATTTATTTTCAGAAAGTAAACAGTTTCGGTTCTAATGGCGAACCGTGGGATGAAATCGTAGGGACCAAAAATAATCTCGAAAACTCCAGATTGTCGAGACAAAAATCGTCAAAGTCATACGTAACTAATCCTATAACTTCTACAATAGAAATACCAGCTAGCGTTTTCCCAGATGTTACCTATCCTACTAGTATCTTGGATACTAGAGAGCCGTATTACTTTACAACAAATGCATTTGATGATGTATTAAAACCTTTTTCTGATGACGTCAAATCATCCTACAAAGCTCTTACATCTGGGAAAGTACAGAGCACATCTAATAACTTACATGTGATACCTAAAAATAATAATAATACTATAGGAGCTAATGTAACTTTAAATAATTGTGATGAATTACAAGAACCCAATAAAACTGAATATGAAAAAGATAGACTTCTTGATACAGATTTAATACACATGACTCTGGAGGATTTGGATCACGAAGAAAACGAGGACACATTCGCAACAAACTTTACAGAGATTCCACTTGATACTGAAATACTTGAACAAAGTATTCAAAATACAGGAGAAAATTTAACCTCGATATGTTTAAATAAGTTGCCAAGTACTAATTCAGATCAAGGGGATATAGAAGAATACACTGCAGGAAATAGTAATGTTGAGACTGAATACCCTAACAAATTAAATGAAGCAAGAAACGTTTTTAATATAATTCTCACAGCGTTGCAAAATTTTCAAAGACCAGGAACATGTTTACCCGACAGTCAACCACGTAATGAATTAGACGATACATCACTACTATCAAATGAAATACAAAATGCAACAGGAAACGCGGATAACACTAATTCGAAACACAGATTTGATTTAAAGTCGAACGATCATAAAAAACCAAAGATTTTAATAAAGGAAAAAACACAGGCTGGTCAATCAAACAAGAACATAAATTGTAAACCATCAGGAGATACACAATCTAATTTTGAAAAAGATGTAATTGACAATTCGTCTAGTTCGTCTAGTGACGAAAACGAAATTATTCATATCTACGTAGCCAATGAGAACACTTCTGACTACGAGATCATTGAAATCTTAATAGATAATTCAGAAGAAACAAATGTTAAATCTGCAGCCAATTCTTTGTCTATTTTCGATTTTTAGTTCTAATCCAAATTTTCTTCATATTTTGTAAACGTTAAAACTTAACTGTCATTAATACAAAATAAAATTACTAAAATCTAAAAATGAATATTTTGGTATTTATTTTATCTTATTGTAAAAGTTACTTTGAAGACGTTGCATAACGTATTTAAGTAATTCATAGGCAATTGTTAGAATCTATTTCTAGATAACGTTGTCTTAAAATCTAAATTGTCACGTATTAAGATAGTATCAGTTATGTTGATTTATTTCACACGAATTCAATATATATCGTTACGCGACAAGTAAAATGTTAATGTGAGTATGGGACTTCGTGAAAAGGTGGCTTTGTTAATTCTAATTGAAATTTTCGTTCAGGTAAGTTTCACTCATTACTCTTATTTCATGTAAATATTGCCGTGTTATCTTTTAAATTCTTTCTTAAATATAATGAATATGGTATAAATAATTAAACTTGTAATATTTACAGGTTATGTATGGACAATGTGTACATACAAATAAGTGGATTTCATCATTTCAAGTACCTTATAAGAAATACAAGGTTAGAAAAAAGGCAATACCAATACAAAGACCTATTGTTCGAGAAGGATCTGTTGCAAGAATTTTTAATTTTCCAGAAGTTGAATATGGTTTAGCACCTACACGTAATTCTCCGTTATATTCTAATAAGAATTTTGATTCAAATCACCAATTTGCAAAACCGATTTTGACCCCTTCACAATATTCCGGTCCACCGACTAATGAACCTGAGAGTCGTACATACAAAAAGAATCGTAAAAGCAGTCGGACAGATGGAAGAAAAGCAAAACAAACTTCACTACCCAAAACTGTATCAGTTTCTAATACGTGTTTGAAAAACGAACTCTTTTTCCCATCAGTCGATTATCCTCTGGATGTAACAGATTTATGGACACCGCATTATTGGAATCGAATTCCCCAAATGGAGACAGAGCCTAATTTAGGTATAATTGATATGACCATCAATACTAAACCAAAGAAAGAAAAAACAAAGGTTGCAAAAGGATCAAGGAAAGAGTCAAAGGTAAATAAAATTTTGAATTCTTGTACTGAAACGAAAACTATAGCTACAACTACGGCTTTACCTATGTTGAATACGAATAATATTACAAAAACCAAACAGAATATAACAGATTGTGTTTATAAAAGTAAAAACTTAACTGAGCATAGGAATCTACCTCAAACGCCTGATGATTTTATATCACCAACGACTTCTGACGTCATAATGGATCAGAAAACAAAAGACATTACGGATGAAACAACTATCAGTCAAATAGCTCCTACAACAGACATTTTAAGACCATACCCCACTGGATCCACAAGTACCACGTCAAATATAATATCACTTTTAACAACAGTAGCTCCAAATTTGAAGGATTCGAAAGAAAATATCGTAAATACTTCTCTTACTTTAGAAAATACTTGTAGTACTGAAGTTGAAAATGATAAAGAAGATCAGTTACCAGATGATATGGGATACACAATAATGTATCCAGAATTATTTAGTTCTGTTGGCACTTCTACAGTGTCACCTTTTGATGACAATATAGATAAATCATGGATCTATCCGGAACTTGATAACCATACATTTAATTCGTATTCCGATGAAGTTGAACAATGTTACATTTTAGTTCCTTAACATTAGAAATCTGTTGCTAAATACAGCATGCAGCAGCAAGACATTGTTTTGTGACAAAGACGACATATTAGTAGCTTTAATAATTTATTTAACTCTAGAATAGTTAAAGTTTCATAGTTTTACTAAACAGAAATAAATGATTAAATAAATTATATCCAAATCTTTAATTTAACTTACAACCTTAAAACCATTATTATAAGATCTTCAAGCCCTTTGAAGAGTGAAATAATTAAGCAGGTAAAAGTGATGATTTACTATAATGATTTATATTAGGAGTCAGTTAGAAGTTAGACTTTGGTAGGCCAAAACTTAGCAGCAGTGTCGAAAATAACGGAATATTTTTCATGTAAATTACTGCTAATAGTTTTTGTTTTTTTTTTTTGTATTATAAAACATTATAAGACTCTTTTAACTTAATTTGTTATACATTTTCCGCGTTTTCGTAATTTTTTTGTATAAGAAAAATAAAATATTGTAGTAAGCCATGTAAATTAAAAAAGTAATGTAACAAAGTGTTCTAAATACAAAAGCCGTTCTAAATTCTTTTAAGTAAGATACAGACGGCCAGCATTAAAAGGTTTCCCCGTTTTGCAAACAAGACTTGTGGTTCTTGCACTTTGATGGACTCTTGTAAATAACATAGTAACAACTAAAAAGGGTAAGATATTGGATATAAACTACTTGACATCATTACATTTTTATCATTTATCAAAATAAATTAGGACTTTTACTTTTAATTCAGCCTATCTTTACTAAAGGCCTGTCCCACCAAATTGGAAATTGTCTGATAACAATCCAACGTGTAAAATATGTGATAGAAATATTGGATTTTGTTACCTTATCTGACAGTGACGTCATTTTTAAGCTATCTGAGCATCTATCAGCCAGTGGTGGGACAGGCCCTTAATGTAAAAACGCCTATGCATTGAAATAAGATCTGTCATAATGACATGGTTTTAATTTGATTATTAAAATTCAGATTTTTAATAGCGCCCGCACACCTTTGACTAAACTATCACACAACTGTTTAGTCTCGCTTTGATTCCTACAGGCTTATATGCAGGTGCGCACATTACTCGATTTTTAGTTGTGCAACTAAACTGAACGGGCTGCAAAACAATCGCACAACAGTTGTGCGATAGGTCAAAGGTGTGCGCATGCTCCTAAACTCATGATATTATAGTTGTCATAGAAGTCAGGAGATGGGATTTCAATTGCCACTGTAATGTTTCATGTAATTAGCGATGGTGTATTAAGTATAGGAAAAAGGAAGTCGAAGCGTGAATAATTTTGTCATCATCATTCATAACAGCAGAACAACCTTGACTTCAATGTTATGTTGATATTATCGAAGATATTGTATAATGTGCTATGTTTTTTTCTAAAATAAGGTTACAAAACTACCTTGATCATAGCGACCATTGTATAACGTAGAGATGGATAAGTATTATTTTATAGTTTTAATAAGTTTTTAATGACAACGAAGTCATTAGTCGCCCTTAGTTCCTTAGGGTTCATTTTAAAAATAAACGTAAACGTAAATTTTGAAACCACACACCAATCCACAAATTTAAATTTGTGTATTTTGAAAACAGAGTAGACACTTCGTAAGTGGTAAAGATAGCTTTATTTCTCGCGTTTTTACTGAATAAAGTTTAAAATTCCCTTATCATTTCTATAGGCCTATAAAACAATAACTCAAGGCGCCAGAAGCAACGAGGCGTCAATTGCTAGTAGATAAGCGGCACTGCGCCCGCATAACCAGTTTATATTTATCTTTGGCTTACGTTCTCAATTGAAAATTAAATTTAGCGAAACTACGCAGAAAAAAATGTCCGACGTCGCAGCGAGAACCGGTTGTTCTGATACTGCAATAAAGCCACGACCTTGTGTCTGCGAGGACGATTACATCATGACAAACTGCAGAGATATGACAGCATGAGCAGATATTTGCTAAATATTGTACCATCATAATTCACTTTTGTTTGTCTCAAATCGACATCATTGCACTGCAGTCTCTCATTCCTTGAATACAAAGACTACGCCCAACTATACTTTGCTAGTATGGGGCTATTCATTGAAACCTCGGTAATTCAAATAACCCAAAATAGTTCCATTCTTTCTCTATTCGAATTGCTGCGTTGAAGATTCTTTTGGTTGTTTCTAATCTTTCAGGCTATTACTTGATTTATTTCTCCAAGAATCAGTACTTGTAATCTAGAGAATAATAATGTTCTTAGTGTATGATTTGTGAGTCTATGAGTCAGTACTTCGATTGAGTTTCAACATACATCATCATTCTCAGTACAAGCAAATTGTTATTGACTTGATAAGGTGTAGCTTGTATTTGTCAATTTTATATTTATTACAGCTATTACGAGTAAAAGTTAGATTAGGATTATCATGGAAACTGATTTCCTTCATCGTAAGAAGAAAAACATCGTGATGCAACTAGCACATATCAGCGAAGAAATTCAAAGATATGTGTTAAGTCAACCAACCCGCACTGGGCCAGCGTGGTTGACTATGGCCTAGTCACCCTAACTTAGGGTAGGCTCCGAATCCCTCGGTGGGGACGTATAGTGAGCTGGTGATGGTGATGGAAACTGATTTCCTTAAATATTAGAAACTTGAGAACATACCTGGTTTGTAAGATATATATGGATATTTACCTGTAATCAAAAGGTAGATATTAAATCATACTGTTTATACGGCAAGTGGAAGTGCGGCGCCGTTCCGGCTGTGCGCACAGCGATGCGTGCGCGTGCGCAACGATCGGTCACATCCGCGTGCCCCCAGCGGCTTTGACTTTGAATCGCACGATCATCGGCGCGTGACAATTACTTCGGTTACATATTTAGTCGTATATTAATTTTTGTTGCATAAATCAATCATTATTTCTTCTTTTTTAGTACAATATGTAAGTCCGGAATCGATAAATGATTTATGGACGTACCTTTTAGAATTTCATTTGTTTTTATAGAAGATAGCTGTTGCTCGGGAATAATATAGCCTATTTTACTCACTGATAACTTTGCTTTTTAATAGAGAAAAAGTTTTGAAATCGGGCTAGTAATTTCTGAGTTATTTAAATACATAAAAAAAAAAATTCCTCTTAATAATATTAGTATAGACTAGTTATTTATGTTTGGTGTATCCGTTTTAATTTAATTGCAGGATAATATAAACATTTACTGATACATTTGACAGTTATTTGTGTATTTAAAAAAAAAACAGTGGTTTAACGAGTTCTTTTAATATTTCTTCCTCCCTTAAGTCCCACGCATTAATCTCTACAGTCTAATAATAAACTATTTGGGTGCAGTCGCGACGGAAGTCACTGCCGACAAAAGATTTTCATCTCCGTTCCAACGGCGGCAACATCCTTTGTACTGAAATAGTATCCGATAATATACGAATGACGTATAACGACATAAACTGAAAATTTATTGAAATAATTAGGTTATGTTCAAGATATCCCTTAAACCTTATTAATCTATACTATTATAATAAAGCGTAAACACACACTTCTTTGTTGCTTAAGATGTCAGTAATATAAAAACCCTAATGTGGGAAAGAGACCATAAGTTGCTGCCAACATCAAGGAAGAAAGATTGCTAAGGTTTGTCATGTCATGTCATTTTGACACTTGCTATTGATAATTTGACAAATGTAAACAATATAATAAAGTTTTTATAATTTCACGCGGATGAAGCCGCACGGGAACAGCTAGTAGGCTACTAATTTTGAAATTAGTCAACTTTTTATCATGTTTAAAAGTAGCAGAATTCGTTTCGGTGTATGGTCTACTTTGTCCGGTGAAATACCACGTCACACAAACGTAGAATTCTGCGTTTCGTTTGATAAATTAAATACTGTTTTTCCAATTGGTAGCAGTCACTGCGTCGTTTTAAAGACAAACAAATGATCAAAACAAAACATTGAGGTAAAAATACCATACCGTTATACTAAGGTCATATGACAAATAATAATCACACTGTCATCATACCTTACTAATATTATAAATGCGAAAGTTACGATGGATGGATGGGTGTTTGTTAGCGTTTGTAGTCTAAACGGTTGAACGGATCTCCATGAAATTTGACACATGTTTAGAGCATAGACTGGAAGAACACATAGGCTACTTTTATCCCGGGAATAGTTACGGTTCCCGTGGGATTCATTAATTTAGTTTTTAATGTTTACTCGATCATTCTGCAACGGTTCAACATATCTTATTGAAATTTGGCACAGATATAAAATAAAGTCTGGAGTACACATGGGATAAGTTTCTTTCCGGGGAAATATCCGGTTCCCGAGGGATACGTAGCTTTTTGTTATTTATATAGTTCGTATGTTTTCTAATACCACGCGGACGAAGTCGCGGGCAACAGCTAGTAATCTATAAATGTACTGCATGTAGTATTCTACGTAGTGCAAGGGAAAATTAAATTCTGTTTAGACTTTGTAAGGATGCGATACCCGCAGCTAGACATGATCAATGACGGCCACGTTTATTGAGGCGTTTTTATCATCGTGTGAACTAATAACAGAACATGAACACAGATTCATTCGCTGTTCACATAATGTTCCTTATGTACCATTTGTAGAAATTTACCAGCAGATTAGCTGTATTTTACTACCGATACTGTAGCGCAGTCAGTGTTTTATAGCAGAAAATAAAAAAGCGAAGAATAATGCACACCACACACCACAAACCTAGATTTTAAAGTTTCAATTTTAAGATAACAAATCGCCCTATAACATTATTAAAAAAAACAACGTTTGTCTACTACATTTCCTCTGATTACCATTTCATAAGGCGTTGCTAAAATGTAGGAAATCTTCATTAAAAATAGTCTCGGTGCAAATAGGTCGCATTAGCCTCGCGGCATTAAAAAGGATGTCAACGACACGGGATGGCATTCCTTCATACAGCGGGGGCAATTTAAGGGAGCCATAGAAATACGTACAATGTTCTAAAGCTTATAGATAAAATTTTTTTACTTTCTATTTTAACATATACGTAAGAAAGGAGTAAGTTTAGATCTACAATTATTGTATGCAACCACCAAGATACTCACATTTATTATATTTGTCTGTAGGGTTGGTAGACCACTTAATCGATTTGTCGTAGGGTCTCGCTACATTATGACGAATTAGTTTTTTTATTTATTTAATTTATTTGAGGACATCCAGCTCGAGAAGCTGACTATTAATAAACATTTGGACTACAGATGGCGCTCTGGTAGAGTTGTGGAAAATAAGATAAATAATAAAATAATATTGATATATTTTAAGTTTTTTGGAATATAGTGATAACGTTAACTACAATTGCTAATATTTTTATAGCACTCTAATGTCAAGGCACTTCATCATTTTTATTTGATCTCCACTCCACAGAACTACGAAGTTTCACAGTCTAAATTCTGATATCGCTATTATTCATATTGGCACTTCTCCAAAGAACTTTGCACGAGTCAGAATGAAACGAAAAAATTAAAACACAAGTATTCTAACCTTATTTGATTAGACCGAGATAGCAATAACTTCGCATTTCATCAGTTTAAGTCTGACAGAAGAGACGCCTCAAGTGTATTGACTTGTACAATCATTATTGTTCTTCAATTTTTAGTTCTGCAATAGTTGTTATTGCAGAAGAAATTCATGGTTAAGGAAATCGGGAGTTATTTTGTTTACTTCGCAAAAGAAATCTTTTATACTTGAGTGTATAGGTTTTGTGGTAAGTTAGGAAAAATTATAGACGTAAGTTTACATTTATAATATTTTTTTAATAGTATAATATCAGTAATAACATAGCTTCACACATCGATGTACCAATGTAGATAGATTTGTAAATCTCTCCTCTGGGTTACGGTTTAAAAACAAAATAAAAAGCTAACATGTGTTCTAATACACAGTTTAGTCAAAGAGCTCTTAAGTTTTGCTTCAATACCCTAATGGCCCATCTGAGCTGTTATCCCCTGTGCCGGCCTTCACTTACGTACAGGCGGGGGTTATAAATCTTCATTAGGGTCTGTACACGTCTGACCAGCCCTTTTACTTGCCAAGAATTTATAGTCGCACAGTCTGTTCATTGCTTTATCTTGGAATGTAAAATGACTTTAGTAGTGTGGTAGGCAAATTGCTTTAATAAAAAGAAACGGACTTCTTTTGTTTCTTACTTTTGTTTTCAGAAATAAATATATTGAATTAGTGACAAAATGTGCTGAGCTAAGGTAATACAGAAATGGACTAAACCATCCCTATGCTGTCCACTTGTCTATAAGAAGTCTTATAAAAAAAAACTCTAAACTAATCATCATTATCGTCATCGTCAACCTGAGGTCGCCTACTGCTGAACGTAGGTCTAAATTAATACATGACCGAAATTAACCAACATTTATAATATTAACTCTTTCCTTCTATAAAGAACAAGGGCAGAGTGAGTCAGGATGACAGAACTCGTAAGTTTTAATCAATTCTTAAAAGCATTAGTCAATGCCACGCACTCCATGCTGTGTTATGAGTTTACACTTAATTTGACCATTTACAACTATTCTCCTTGTTAATCAGACTACAGATGTTTATACAAGTAAAAATATTCAATTATTAATATGAAAATAGAATAATGTATTGGAAATTGTAAGTATTCATTTCCATTTACACTTCTATAAACATACTGCAGAGAAAACATTTGTATGTTTGTTTATAACGAATGAATAAACTCAAAAAATACAGAAACGATTGCAAAAGTTCTTTTAACCATTAGAAAGCTTTCTTACCATTGAGTAACGTAGGCTATATTTATTACTCACTAGCTTTCGCCCGCGACTCCGTCCGCGTGGAATTAAAAAATAGTCAAAAGTAAGTAGCCTATGTGTTCTACCAGTCTATCCTCTATATATACATACTATATCTACATATACCAAATTTCATCGAAATCGAAATCCGTTCAGCCGTTTAGGCTACAAACTCTAAAAAACATCCATCCATCCATCTAAACTTTCGCATTTACAATATTAGTATGATGTCTAGGGAATAGTTGGAAAGTAGTTAAATATCATCGTTTATTTCCCAACTCCTCCCGACCTGACACATCACTAGGTTCGACTGTAAATTACCAATTGTGGTCGTTTAAAAGGAAGTTAATATTATACACTATTGATTTGATTGGTTTTGAGATAAAACGTTTGTTAAAATGCATAACAGTCAGTGTTAACATTCTAGAAGTGACTTGAAGGTATCTGGCATCGACACAACGTGCTCTATTACCATATCCAGTAAGTACATTTAATTAAAGCCGCTGGTGTTTGTGTTCATGATAAATTACAAACATATAAGGAGTTCATGTTATGTACAGGTAACGGTTCTTTGAAAAAGTAATTAAATTCCCTTAGAAACAACTTGCACGGTCAAAGTAAATTTATGTCGTTAAGATATTACGCTAGATAACTTATACATTTAAAATTAATATTTTTAAATATATCTATATGGCCAATGGCTTATTAGTTAGTTTATTACGAAACTAGCTTTTGCCCGCGACTCCGTCCGCGTGAAATTTAAAAATAAAAATAGAGAAATGAAAAAATATAGCCTATGTTACTCACAGATAAATTACCTTTCTAACGGTGAAATAATTTTTAAAATCGGCCCAGTAGTTTTTGAGCCTATTCATTACAATCAAACAAACAAAGTTACACAAATAGAGAAATGAAAAAATATAGCCTATGTTACTCACAGATAAATTACCTTTCTAACGGTGAAATAATTTTTAAATACATCTATATGGCCAATGGCTTATTAGTTAGTTTATTACGAAACTAGCTTTTGCCCGCGACTCCGTCCGCGTGAAATTTAAAAATAAAAATAGAGAAATGAAAAAATATAGCCTATGTTACTCACAGATAAATTACCTTTCTAACGGTGAAATAATTTTTAAATACATCTATATGGCCAATGGCTTATTAGTTAGTTTATTACGAAACTAGCTTTTGCCCGCGACTCCGTCCGCGTGAAATTTAAAAATAAAAATAGAGAAATGAAAAAATATAGCCTATGTTACTCACAGATAAATTACCTTTCTAACGGTGAAATAATTTTTAAATACATCTATATGGCCAATGGCTTATTAGTTAGTTTATTACGAAACTAGCTTTTGCCCGCGACTCCGTCCGCGTGGAATTAAAAAAATAGTCAAAAGTAAGTAGCCTATGTGTTCTACCAGTCTATCCTCTATATATACATACTATATCTACATATACCAAATTTCATCGAAATCGAAATCCGTTCAGCCGTTTAGGCTACAAACTCTAAAAAACATCCATCCATCCATCTAAACTTTCGCATTTACAATATTAGTATGATGTCTAGGGAATAGTTGGAAAGTAGTTAAATATCATCGTTTATTTCCCAACTCCTCCCGACCTGACCATCACTAGGTTTGACTGTAAATTACCAATTGTGGTCGTTTAAAAGGAAGTTAATATTATACACTATTGATTTGATTGGTTTTGAGATAAAACGTTTGTTAAAATGCATAACAGTCGGTGTTAACATTCTAGAAGTGACTTGAAGGTATCTGGCATCGACACAACGTGCTCTATTACCATATCCAGTAAATACATTTAATTATTGTAGCCGCTGGTGTTTGTGTTCATGATAAATTACAAACATATAAGGAGTTCATGTTATGTACAGGTAACGGTTCTTTGAAAAAGTAATTAAATTCCCTTAGAAACAACTTGCACGGTCAAAGTAAATTGATTTCGTTAAGATATTACGCTAGATAACTTATACATTTAAAATTAATATTTTTAAATATACCTGTAGCTATATGGCCAATGGCTTATTAGTTAGTTTATTACGAAACTAGCTTTTGCCCGCGACTCCGTCCGCGTGAAATTTAAAAATAAATATAGAGAAATGAAAAAATATAGCCTTGTTACTCACAGATAAATTACCATTCTAACGGTGAAATAATTTTTAAAATCGGCCCAGTAGTTTTTGAGCCTATTCATTACAATCAAACAAACAAAGTTACACAAAGAGAAATCTTTATATAATAATATTAGTATAGATAACGAATGTAACATCATTAAATTAAAAGGGTTTTAGTAAAAAAATATTACAATTTATTGCAAAATTACAATGTTTGTTTAATAATTGCTAAAATAGGTTAAGTAACGTAATCAATAACTTAAATAAATACATAGAACAAAGACTAAACATGCGACGGACACGTCATTGCTGTGGCGACGTTGAGGACAGAGTGACATAAATGGACATAAATAAAGATGATTTGGCGCCAAACTGGATTCATAACACGAGAGCGTATCGTACTTGGAACTGAAGGTAAACAATGTACTACAATACAATACACAAGTCTGTAAGTGTACTTTATTGGACCATAATAAAATTGAAGTGTCTTTTTGTAATACCAAAATAAAAATTCCAAATGTCGGGAAGATGATGTATTTGCTTTGCTGATAACGAAAATCGAATTTAATTTTTTTTATCTTTCTGTCCGCTAGCCGAGTTTGTTCCGGGTAATCTCCGAAACGGCTGGGCCGATTTCGACCGGACTTTCACTGAACGATAGCTGACATAGACGGGCATATTATAGGCTCCTTTTTATCTTAATATTGCGAGAACGAAGTCGCGGGCAACAGCTAGTATAACATGACGAAACGAAAGGTTGTATCATACAACAGTAAGGTACAAGTGTTTGCTTGTATGAAGTAGCGAATGCTACGTGGGCGGCGTGGGCGCGAGGCCGCTTGCACAATTGCAATACAGTCTCTCCTAAAAGTTCACGTTAAATACCTTACGCGCCTTTTAATTGTATAGATTTGTGCCGTCATGTGTACCAATCTCGTGGGATAAGGTATTTGCTGATTTATATGGCAATACAACTTTTCTTGCAAATAGAAATCTTTATACCTCTTATACGTTGATTTTTTAACAAAGATTACGTAAAACAAGTAAAAAGTTGAGTTTTTTAAAGATTGCAAACGAGCGCTTACAGCAGCTCACAATAGAATGTGAATCACTTAAAGAAGCAATCCTTTACAAATGCTTTCATTTTCGTTAATGTCTTGTGCAACAAGAACAAGTCGTATTTCAGAAATCTTTCTCAATTAAAAGAAACAGTTATTGTTAAAACGCTACGCCTTTGTTACACATAGAGGATGCAGATTAAAAGAACTTCAAACACTGCTATATATTTTTATCTAGAAAGTCACCCAGCATGTGTTTATTTATACTTTATTCCGTACGAAAACCGTCAAATCACGAATCTATTTCGTCTTCAAGACAAAATATTAGTATGTCGGTGTGTGTGACTAAAGATTTATTTGTTAATTTTATGAAAAATATTATTATTACTTTATAACAAAGCGGGACGGTCTTGTATTTTAGCGCCTCTGCATGTCTGCCATCACGTAGGCGGGTAACCGAATACGGCTCGTGTGATTATCTTTGACATCCACACACTATCTTAGATCATTATCAAAGATATTCACCGAATCACAAAAAACTAGAAATAAAAGATGGTATAAAATCAGCATAAAAATAGCAGCATATAGTTAAGGTAACGATAATCATTAAATCTGGCAGGTTATAAACTAACTAGTGGAACGTAGAGACTTTACGTGTGCCTTGGCAGACAATAATTTCTCCACTTTCCATCCCATCCTACGTCGTCCCAACCCAGTCTCGGCCCTGGAACTCTCTTAGATCTTTCTCCACCCCATCTATCCAGCGATACCTGAGACGGCCAACTGAATAGTCAACTTATTAGCCTAGATGAAAAGAAACGATTAGCTCGAATTACTTTGAGGATATTGTTAAAGATATCATTTCTTTTTTTGGCATTGCAAGCAGGTAAATAAAATCGCATGGCAAAACATAACACAACAGCAAAGGTAAACAATATAAAGCCACACAAAAATTGACAATTGCTTCAGTGTAGCTGTCTCTTAAAGAAAGACTTTACGACTTGCGTTAAATCCGGATTGTTTCCCGCAAGACAATTGATGTTATATGAGTCGCCTACGTTTGCTCCAAAACACATATAACTGTCCTTAAACGACAGAGTATAAAACTTTTTATATCTTTAGCATGGAGTTTTGGGTCGATTTGATTCTGAAGTAAGTCGGATTTGTGATGAAAGATCTCGTAAAGTTAAAATAGACTTTTAAATCCCATTATCGAGATAGAATAGGTAGTCTTTTAATGGTGCTTCTATAAATTTATGTAGTCCTACATTTACAGTTAAATCATGAGTTTGGTTTCAAATGCCATAAGAGCACGATTTGCAACAAGGTAGTAAGTGATATCTTTTGTCATAGCTGACACAAAAAATTCGTCTACTGAATATAAAATAGCAGGAAAACGAATCTCGGCTGATGAATGAAGTCGTTGCGTGGGTGCCACGGTCGACCAGCTGGGACCAAACTGCATACATTTAAACCCACTACTTACAGTTTTACATACCCGAATAGATAAGAACCAAAGTGATTTTAAATATTGTTAATACTTTCTTTAAACTGTCTGTAAACAAGTCCAATATTTTTGGTCCCAAACCATTGAATAATCTTAATCCTTACATAAGTCAACGGAGAAGTTAAACTTTTCGATTTAGCGATTTAAATTTAGTAAGTAGGAAATAGATACAGAAAATTGAAAAAATGCTATTTGATCACATCACATCTAAAAAAAAACAATAAACGTTTCAACACGAGATGCACAGATGCTAACATTCTCATCAACGACACCTTTATGTTAAATATTGACTTTTTAAATGTTATTAAATTAGACGACGGCAGTGGCGCAATGCAGAGGCCCCTCGCTCGCCGCCTCTTAATTTGCTTGGATTCTTTGCAAAGAGCAATCGCGCCACTTTAAACTTTATGCAAGCTAGCCTTTAAAAAGGTAAGAAAGTGGAAAAATGTTAAAATTTGTTAAAGTAACATTAGCGCTGACTAAACGCTTAAGTATAGAAAACACAATTGTTTTTGTCTAATTATTGCGATATAAGAACCTCAAATTAAAATTACAAAAGATGATAAGATCTCTCCTTGGGTCCTACGACAGCGCCTGCTAAAATATTAATAATATTTGGTTCTGTTTTAATGAGTGAAATTATAAAAAAATATAGGAGTTCAGCATAAGAAAAAATGTTTTTTGCTATTTCTTTAATAAGATTCAATTTTAAAGTCTCTTAACTTGTTGGCCACGGCTGCTAGTGCTTTAATTTTTTATTTATTGATAAGCTTGACCTCGTATTAAGAGTGTACTAAAAGTTGAGAGGTGTAAGATTTGTATACCGTCTAGGTTACCTCATGATCTGTATTCACCTTGACTTAGTTACTGCCGTTGGTCGCAAAACGCGTGGGCAACCTCCAACCTCCTGCCAGCCAAATATGGCTTCAGCATTAAAGTTTCTCTCACAAGTGTAAGTTCGCCGAACTTGAAGTTTTGTTCTCAAGCAGTTGTTAATAATGAGTTTGAAAATTTCTTGTGAGTTCAGTTATCCCGTTGTTTACGAAGTCTTTTTGGTACTGTTAGGTAACTGCCGCTGTTAGATATGTCAAGTGGTCCCAAGTAAGAAATCTACACTGATCTTAGTGTTGAATTAACGACTCTGAGATCATAAAAAATGTATAAAACAGATGTTACTCTGTCTCTATCTACTGCAGTTTTATTGGCGACAAAACTAATTACGGAAATAATATTTGGTTGCTCGTAAGGTTTGTTGTAGTAAATACTATTAGATTCAATGTGTTTCATCGTTAGCATTTTCCATGCCATTGTCTATGGCACAGTTTTGCATGGCATGCGGCCGAGAGGAAAGCGGAACACTCTATTCACATATTAGCATTTATTGTTGAATGGATATACAGGAGTGGAATGTCATTCTCAACTGTTGTTTGTGTAAAGTCCGTAAAGTCTACCGGTACTAAACAACACTGGATTAAGACGATTGTGTTCAGTATTCTTTGTTTATTATAACTTGAATATGGTAGTCTTGAATATATTTTTATTTACGTCTTGTTACTTTGACCTCTAAACATTTCTTTCAAACAAATTGGAAACTTTTAACAATATTCCTCTTTAACATAGTTAATCTTTAGCAGTTTTAATTGCCTATTTATCTTGTTGAAGTATACGTATTTTAAGTCGTAGATCATTTTAAATTCAATGTGATATTGGTTAATTTCTTGTACGCTTCAGATCGCGTGTAATGCAGAATAATTTGTAACATTACAAGGTCCTTGTTGGGTTATCAAACATGCTACTTTTATATTACTCGTTAAACAACATGATAATTTACTTGAACAATCAAATCCTCATTAGCAACACAATGTGAATCTTCTCACACGTCAGCCATCAGACAAACGTAATGTATAAGTTTTGCTTAGCAATTTTCCTTACCTAGCCAATATTAGAGTGCGCGCACAGCTATGACTAAACTATCGCATAACTGTGCGCGCTTTGATTCCTATGAGCTTATATGGAGGTGCACACATTGCCCGATTTTAGTTGTGCAACTAAACAGTTGAATTTGCTGCAAAACAATTGACAATCGCACAACTATTGTGCGATAGTTTAGTCAAAGGTGTGCGCCCGCTGTTAGTTTGATACCGAGGCATGAAATAGTTTATTTGCAAGGCAAACGTGATTACTTAATGTTCTTATTTCGGCTAGTTTACTACTTTAAATTCCACGAATGTTGAAATATTGTTAGTAAAGTGCTACAATTACTAACATTGGCTAGATTTACGGTATTATGTATTTCGAAATAGAGTTTTATAGTGGCGATTGAATATTAGTTTATGGTAAGTTTCTGGGACAAAAATTAACATGATAATATCTTATTTTATTATAAAAATAGTTTCTACATTAAATAAAATGGATATTAGTAAAAAATGACATAGTTTTAAATGGTAAAAAGTCAACAATACGGACGATAAAAAATTAATAGACAATTGCACAATTTTGTAACAGCTATTGTAATAAAAAGTGTAGATAAAATTTACTGCAATAAAAGTGGGAAAAATATTATTGTTTGTCATAAAATATACAAGTAGAGTGCGGCGAGGTACATTTAAGTGCTTTCACAATGGACTAGATGTTCCAATTCCCACATTATGTCCGCGCATAAAATTCAATCTACTTTTATAGGAATTTTCTAGAAACAATCATAGTATTATGGTCATACAACATTATTGGAAAGCCATATGATGAGTAATTGACAAATATATATGAGACTAGAAGCAACGAACTGTTAGGGTTATGCCAAATAGAAAACCGTTTGTCCTAGATATAGGTCAAGGGCGTTGGAGCAGTATTGGCCAAACATTGGTGTGTTTGAACAATACTGCTTGAGTTGAATAAACAGTTCGAAGGACATTAAACTAGGAATCTAACGAGATAATAATTACATTGTATATGAAATCACTTGGATTAAGAAGATAATTTCTGATCACTTACGTTACAAAACATGTCAAGAAACTTGTCACGTAACATGCAGTAAGGAATTTAATATGCAAACTAACTTGTTAAACCGAATGTGTGCTACCAATTTATTTCATTTCCGAGAAGGAACCGCATTCGCTTTCGGTCAGTGAAGTGTGAAAGTTTTAGCATCGGACGTGGGAACATACTGCATTGTGGATTGCTTTTACATCGTTATCAGCTTTTAAATCTCATTATTAATTAAATACCACGATAACAGTTGACCAATATAATGTATACTTCAACTAGCTGTTCGCGTGCGGATTCATCCGCGTGAAATTATAAATACTTTATTTTACTGTTTACATTTGTCAAATTATCAATAGCAAATGTCAAAATGACATGACATGACATGACAAATCTTAGCAATCTTTCTTTCTTGATGTTGGCAGCAACTTATGGTCTCTTTCCCACATTAGGGTTTTTATCCAAAATATTTACCCCCTAAGTTTAATGGCGTGAAAATATATAGCCTAAAGCATGACGTAAATGTAGGGCTTTATATTAAAAAAAGAATTATTCAAAAATATGCTGTAATTGCTGACATCTTAGGAAACAAAGAAGTGTGTGTTTACGCTTTATTATAATAGTATAGATTAAAACCTTACCACAACTTAGTATGTGCTAGTAATCCTTTTGGCGCGTACCATGAATTTTGCCGCGCTCAAGCCGGTTACACAGGCACAGTTCTAAATGAAAACTGAACAGTAGAACTGTGCAATTTTAATTGTCAATAGAAGTGTACAGTTTATTTTTGGCTAAACAAGCACAGTTTTAGTTGAACTGTTGACTGATTAGTTAAAACTGATCGTTTTGCAGACTTAATCCATCTGCACTCGTTTAAAAGGATATAATTGCTATTATTTCGGCTTTATTTAATTTAATTTGAGAATGAATTGTGAGTTAGATAAAAGACTTTTTATTACGTTTTCTTCAATTATGAAGGCAATGTATTAACATTGCCTCGTTATATGTATCGTTATATTAATACTTTCGTAGCTTTTGTTATTCCTAAAAGACTATTACGTAGCAACGTGTTTGAACAATTGTTATATGGAGTGTGACTGAAATAAACTTCATCGTTTGAATACATACAAGTTAGTCTACGTTAATATAATATTTTTTAAAAATAAAAGATGCTGCTAACGTGCACGAGCGCTGAAAATTGTACGTTGAACTTACGTTTAAAATTCACAGGTTAAATTTTCTCCATTCTATTTGTATAGCTATAAATGGCAAGGGTTTAAGTTTATTTAAACTAGCTGTTGCTCGCGACTTCGTCTGCGTGAAATTATAAAAAAAATATGTAGCAGGTGCAAATACGAATTGATCACTAAGCTTCGATATGTACCAACAAATCTAAGTTAATTAATAACTCGTCTGTCACCTTACTAAACAATTCAATATAGAACTATGCAATTTTAACTGTCAATAGAAGTGTACAATTTATTTTTGGCTAAACACGCACAGTTTTAGTTGAACTGTGTGACTGATTAGTTAAAACTGATGGTTTTGCAGACTTAATCCATCTGCACTCGTTTAAAAGGATATAATTGCTATTATTTCGGCTTTATTTAATTTAATTTGAGAATGAATTGTGAGTTAGATAAAAGACTTTTTATTACGTTTTCTTCAATTATGAAGGCAATGTATTAACATTGCCTCGTTATATGTATCGTTATATTAATACTTTCGTAGCTTTTGTTATTCCTAAAAGACTATTACGTAGCAACGTGTTTGAACAATTGTTATATGGAGTGTGACTGAAATAAACTTCATCGTTTGAATACATACAAGTTAGTCTACGTTAATATAATAATTTTTAAAAATACAAGATGCTGCTAACGTGCACGAACGCTGAAAATTGTACGTTGAACTTACGTTTAAAATTCATAGGTTAAATGCCATTCTATTTGTATAGCTATAAATGGCAAGGGTTTAAGTTTATTTAAAACAACACGGAATTTCGATTATCAAATATCACAATGCAGAAACGGACGGCATTTCGTTTAAACATGATGCATATAAATGAATATTCAACCATGAGTATTATGATATTTACAGAATAAAATATGCATGTTCACGTATCATCTTTTTAAAAAAATTATGGGTAATTTCGTACCTATATATTGATTCTAGCTGTTGCTCGCGACTTCGTCTGCGTGAAATTATAAAAAAAATATGTAGCAGGTGCAAATACGAATTGATCACTAAGCTTCGATATGTACCAACAAATCTAAGTTAATTAATAACTCGTCTGTCACCTTACTAAACAATTCAATATAGAACTATGCAATTTTAACTGTCAATAGAAGTGTACAGTTTATTTTTGGCTAAACACGCACAGTTTTAGTTGAACAGTTGACTTATTAGCTAAAACTGATCGTTTTGCAGACTTAATCCATCTGCACTCGTTTAAAAGGATATAATTGCTATTATTTCGGCTTTATTTAATTTAATTTGAGAATGAATTGTGAGTGCATTAGATAAAAAACTTTTTATTACGTTTTCTTCAATTATGAAGGCAATGTATTAACATTGCCTCGTTATATGCATCGTTATATTAATACTTTCGTAGCTTTTGTTATTCCTAAAAGACTATTACGTAGCAACGTGTTTGAACAATTGTTACATCGAGTGTGACTGAAATAAACTTCATCGTTTGAATACATACAAGTTAGTCTACGTTAATATAATAATTTTTAAAAATAAAAGATGCTGCTAACGTGCACGAGCGCTGAAAATTGTACGTTGAACTTACGTTTAAAATTCATAGGTTAAATGCCATTCTATTTGTATAGCTATAAATGGCAAGGGTTTAAGTTTATTTAAAACAACACGGAATTTAGATTATCAAATATCACAATGCAGAAACGAACGACATTTTGTTTAAACATGACGGATATGAATGAATATTCAGCCATGAGTATTATGATATTTACAGAATAAAATATGCATGTTCACGTATCATCTTTTTAAAAAAAATATGGGTAATTTCGTTCCTATATATTGATTCTAGCTGTTGCTCGCGACTTCGTCTGCGTGAAATTATAAAAATATATAGTCTATGTTTCTCACAGATAAATTACCTTTTTAACGGAGAAAGTTGAGTTATTTTAATACATACAAAAATACAAATCTTTCCGTTTCATAATATTAGTATAGATGTATTACCATGACATAAAATACATAAAAAGATTTTTAAATTCAATCATATTGAAATATACTAAGTTCAGGTTTGTGTTTGATAAAATAAAGACTTGTATATTATGCACACTAAAATAACAATAAAGAACAAATAATTTAAGTATATTATAAGCCACATATTTATTGGTTTTAAGTCCCAAGGGGAACAGGTAACCAAGTTAGTAGGCACGCAAGTGAAGCCTTAGACAATAAATAGAACGTGCATATTGTCACGTTGGTAATCCTTTAAAGCTACGGCATACTTAAAGGTCAAAGAACCTAATAGCAATATAAAGTATACTAAGAAAAGGGCCTGTCCCACCAAATTGTAAATTGTCTGATAACAATCCAACGTGTAAAATATGTGATGGAAATGTCAGATTTTGTTACCGTATTTGACAGCGGCGTCATTTTTAAGCTATCTGAGCCTCTATCAGCCAGTGGTGGGACAGGCCCATAGAATTCATAATTACAATAAACTGTTTGTTTGCTATACTAGTACAGGGGTGGCGAACCAATAGCAGGTGACATATATTTTAGGCCTGTCACTGAACACAAAAATCATTATGCACTACGAAAAAAATATGTAGCAGGTGCAAATACGAATTGATCACTAAGCTTCGATATGTACCAACAAATCTAAGTTAATTAATAACTCGTCTGTCACCTCACTAAACATTTAATTAGAAAATTGCACGTAGATACCTATAGGTTCGCCAACCCTGTGCTAATTATTTTTTTTATTTCACGGAACGCAAAACATTACCTAAGGTGTAGAAAAATAAGTTATGAGATCTTTGGCAATATACTCATGAGGTTTTTTTATGTTGACTAACAAAAGTTTTTCCAATGAACTTGGGCAGTAGAAATTCATGGTATAATTTTTATTGTGTTCAAGAATGAATATCGAAATCCAGTAGAGAAAATAAATTTATGAAGCTTATCGTTATAAAAGCCTTTTCTCACGTATCACCTTGAGCAAAGAATATAAAGTTACACAAAGAAACTGATAACGCGTTAATGCTACATTTAAAGGGCAATGAATAAAAATAAATGGAATTGAAACTTGATCTACTGCAAGAATACTTTTTGTTTATTTTAAACTAGCTGTTGCTCGCGACTCCGTCCGCGTGAAATTAAAAAATATAACCTATGTTACTCACAGATAAACTACCTTTCTAATGGTGAAAGAATTTCCAAAATCGACCCAGTACTTTTTACGTGAATTGAATATTTACAAAAATACAAATCTTTCCTCTTTATAATATGAGTATACGAGTAGATATAGATAAGAATGCGTCAGTCCTGCTTGCGAGGGTATTAGCGCTCCCCTAGATATATGTCATTTATAATTATTACTGTTATTTATCAATCGACTGAAACGAAGCTGGGCTGAATTTTAATATTATCGTTTCTATTTGTATAAAATTTTGATGATTTATTAAAAGCGATTTCTAACAAACCAACAGAAATGTTGCCTTGAGAGTTTGTCGTAGTGAGACCTGTTTATTAGCATTGGCATTCGCCGGCTCGATTCACTATTAGCCGGCTAATGACGACGTTTGCGAACATTTAAATACCGCAAGATTGATTGCCGCCGACTTGAAGCTTAATCTCTACGAACTTGGCTAATTCTCATTCAAATCTCGATTAAATTATGATTAATCGATTACGAAACTTTTTAGGTCAGTAATGGCCAATATGGTTGTTTCAAAATATAAGTACAAGCCAAAGGAGTTTGTGTGTTTTGATGGTGGAAAATTCTCTATTAATTTTAGTTCTATGAGTTATCTCAACGCCACATTTACTTACATAATTGTTACTTAAACAGTTCCTAAGAGAAGTATCAACACTATGGAACTCCCATAGTGACTGTATGGTATTCCGAGTATATATATATATATATATATATATAATATATATATATATATATATATATATATATATATATATATATAATATATATATATATAATATATATATATATATATATATATATAATCCGGAATATATTATCTAATCGTATAAACACTAATAATGAACATTCTAATCTAAATTCTAAAGTCATGTTTACAAATTAAAACAAATGTATAGGCTAAACTGTTTGGTCGTACATTTTTAAGCGGGTTCCGCGTGACGAGACTCGACTTATGCAAGACATAATGACGCCCCTGCGAGAGTGAAAGTTCTACGAGCTTACGGCTATTTGCCGGAATACATTGAGATTACAACGATTCGAGTGTTATTTCTTCATCAACTTTAATGATACGAGATTTTGTTGGCTAAATGCTTTTGTTTGTTTACCGTATGTATTTATTAATTTTACCGGTTTCTTTTTTTGTTGTTGTTTAAATTGTAAAACAACTTATAATTGACAAAATATAATTGACATATTTTTAAATTATCTTTTCAATGATCGGAAAAATTGTATTTTTTCCCCAGTCATAAAACTAGCTATGACATTTTACTCGCATTGCTATTATTTAAAATAATTGTGCGTCAACTAAGCAACATTATTACTAAAATTAACATAAATGTAGGACTTAAAATCTAATCAGAATAAGGACAAAATTGGCGAATATAAACAAGCGGTATCGGTCATTGACCCGCGCGGTTCAGAACTGAACCTGACGCAAACTGATAACGAATAGAATAGGACGATGCGAAGAAGAAACAATTACAATACGTTATTACAACATTCATAGACGATGATAGTGCTTTAATAACACTTACTTATATGCCTATCTCAATACTAACAATGTTGGTGTTGTGTCTCAATATATCGCTTTTTTTATCTCGCACTGTCACATTGCACTTTACCGCATGATTGTATCTTCTGTCATACATTATTAAACTCTCACTCAATCGTAATAATGTTATAAAATAATGAAACAACATTTCTAACATTATATAAAGTGAAATAAGCTATTAACTACAGCTAGTTTGATAGTAATAAAACATTTCTTCGACTTATCTTTCCAACTTTCACTAAGCCTATTATAAACAGTGTTATCGGAGATCAGAACTCGCTAAACAACATTAGTTAAATTTTATATGTGTTCCTGATAGATGTTCGCGTGTAGCACGCTATGACCTTGACTGTTTTACACTATGCGATAATGCAAATTTTGACTAACACTATAACCTTAGAAGTCATGTATTAATTTCTCTGACCAATTATTTTTGGTCTTAACTTAAACATATTCTGATTAGATGAACTGTCCGTATGTCGTATATTTATCTTTCTTTTGTGGTAGGGACAGTTGGATGTACTCTCAATTCCGGTAGACAAAATTTCTCTCTAGATTTTAGTTAGAATTATTTTAATTTTTAAAATAGCAGATTTAATTCCATATCAATATAGTATTATAAATAGAATTAAATTATTTCTTTACTATTCTGTAATCAGAATGGATTAATGAGCCAATTACACTAATGAAAGCCTATAATTAGATATTAATAAACGAATAAGGATAAAGCGAGATTATTTTTACCTCAGTATTCATTGATTATTTCATAATTATTTTAATTCTGATATGCAAAAAGATTGTCCAAAATTCTTCCAGGATAATTATCATAATGAGTGACGTAATTAATGTTTTGATTCAAATGAAAAATCTCCAAGTAATATAATAAGACATTTATACGTCGTCATATTAAACGTTGAATTCCTCGTATTCTTTACTTCATCGCTTACGATTTAGTGGAAGTGAATTTAATTTCGTATCTTACAAATTACTCTCCCAATTTTCATTTATAATCTTCCCGAAATTCAAGAACTTTCAAAAACTTCACTTGATTGAGAGTAATGACTAATGAAGGGTTTGTTGACTAAAAGCCGGTTGACTCTACAAGTTTAGAACTCTATCTTGGTACTAAATTTTGTAAAGTACTGAAGAAACTCGGATTAGTGACGTTTTCATTGAATTTTCGTGGAAATGTCGTTACGTTAAAGTAGGGCAACACAAACTAAGGAACCTCCAACCCAATTTCTTCCTTTAATCCAACGTTATAGGGGTGATATTTCAATTAAAATGCATTGTAAACGCTCTTAATTACACGTTAGCATGAGCTATTGCAATCCGTTCCATGGATACTAATGCTAACTTTTATCTTTGTTGCGCAAGAGTCAAAGGCCCAATTACATGCAGTTACCGCTTTTTTAACCGTTTAAATGCGTGAAGCCATTGTCAATCCGCACGTTAGCCCGTACAATCACTTCCGTCCAATTAACATTTCCGTATCTAGATGAATGCATGTAGGTGAATGTGTTTAAAGAAGTTGAAGTCGGCGTGAATTCCTTTTTCTTTTGCGCTTGCTACATGTAAAGTAGCGCTGGCCGAATATTCCAAAACTAAAAACTCCTTGCTGTCATTAGACCATAGACTAAAAATTGCTGATGCGTTTAATTATCTGTAAAATTCGTTATCTTTGTGTAAAATATTTCTTAAACTTGGCCCTTGTGTTAGTTTTCCTAGCAAGACGCCCAAGACGAATGTTAGTTGCGCCGGCTCGGGCGCCGCTGGGCCTTAGCCAAGTCGCCCGTCGTCCAGTTTAAATTTGGAACACGAGTTTTTTTTTAAACTCATAGATGTACGTCCGGCGAGGTGAACAATCTCTTTCCGTTAGATGCATTTGGATGAGCTAGCGACAAGGAAGTCAAAAAACTTATTTTTTTAACTCTGAAATGACTATTTATTGAAAAATTTTGAAAAATGGGGATGCAAAGAACAATTTTTCTTTCGTTCTTTATAGTTACATTTGAAAGTTTTCATTGAAGATCAATGCACGGTAACATTGTAGTTTTAGTAAGAACAGCGGTCCGTGACGTGCATACCAGAATCACATCCTGTTAGGCATTCATGCCGATTGCGATGCGAAATGCGTGCGCCTTACTGTTATACTCAAATGTGTGTCATACACCGAAGATTATTGCCCACATTAAACTAGCAATACGGCACACCGAAAAGACTTGAAAACAAATAATCATCGAAAACTAAACCGAATAACTACCGTACAGAAGATTTGAGAACTCCTTTTTGTAGTCAGTTAAAAATGTAAATAGAAATCATTAAATTATTTCTTAGTAATTGTCATTTCTATAGAAATCTTAGATTTAACATCTTATTAAAAAACTTGTCACAGAAAACCACATATTATCATTATCATATCAAATAAGGCCTGAATTAGAAACTAATTTAATCAAATTTTGACTTACTCCAAATAGCGTTGAAAGTTTTCGAAAAATAAAGTTAATACTAATTCTAACATAAATAAACGATAATGGGTAAATTTGTAATCATTTTGTATCTTGATAGCTTTTTATTTAAATGATCATTGTGCATAATTTAATGTAAAGGTGCGTCTTTAAATGAATAGTTTAAAGTCTTTTCTAATAAAAAAAGTATAGGAAGGGAACGTGGATTTGATGCTGGAGGAGACGCATAGGAAGGGGAAATATCCTCTTTATGTGCGTTTCCTTCGTCGATTAAGGGTAGGCAACGCATCCGCTATTGCGAATGTCTATGGGCAGCGGTCGCTTCGCCATTTTGGCGGCTCGTTTGCCACCTTATGATATAAAAAAACCGGCCATCAGTTGATGTTCAGTTGGAATGCGAAAGTTACAAACTGGGCCAAACTGAACCGTAAACATCGACAACGGATAAACGTCCGATTCGTTTTATGACTAGAATTAATGTCGATGTGTAGTTTGTAAACTGTGGGCTTCGATTGCAGCAATACTTGTATTAATAATAATATAGCTGTTTCTGTTTTGTCAATGAGAATGAAAGAGATGAGAATGTTAACTGAAGTGTCACTGGACTTGTAAATGATCAATTGCCAACAGAAACTTTATTTTGGAGTTTACCGTTCACATTTAATTGATCAAAAAATCAAACAAAAAAATGCTACCCACCTGCAAGCATTACCTTTCAGATAAAAAAGGAATTATCAAAATCGGTCCACTAGCGGAGAAGTTATGCCGTAACACACATAAAAAAAAACATTCAGACGAATTGAGTACCTCCTTCTTTTGGAAAGTCGGTCAAAAACTGTCCACCCTGAGATATTCTTTTAGTAGTAATTTAGTTAAATTTAAGTGCAATAAGTAATAAAACACTAAAGTAAACTTGTCCTTTCAAGCACATAGTAGTAATGGCACGTAAGTATTAAATGGACGCTTCAAATTGCTATTTTTTTTTGTAACAAACAATAAAGTACACTATATTTTCCGTTTAAATCTAATCGTGTAAATGTCGCTTTAAGTTTTATCAATTCATTTCGTACATCTGTTTATGTAAAAAAGGCGATAAAAGAAGCCACAGATTACATATTCGCCTGAAGACACAAATTTCTCGTTTGATAAAAAATCAAGGACAAAGTGAACATTGGTTGGAAAAAACTATAACAAAGATGTTTCAATTAATACTTTATTAATGGTTTGATAAGAACATACATAAATTACACGAATAAGTAAAAAAATCGAAGTAACAATTACTATTCATACAGATTATTAATTAAAAACGTTCCGATAAAGGCATAAAAAGAACACCAAAGACGTCTGAGAGCGCGTTCGCTTTCGAGATAAATATGCTATATTTAGCACTGTTTGAGATATTATTCAAGACTTTTTGATATTATACTTGGAAATATGCCGGCTACTGACCATGTTATGATTAAAAATAATATTTTACCTAGTATACATTTTCAAGGTAACAACTCTAACCAATGTTTGTTTTCTCTAAATTAATTAAGATGAATTGTAATTTAATTTATTAAGATGTATTCATAAAAAAATCTAATTCTACTATAATTTAGATACTATTTGAATTGTAACACGAAGTATCATCAATATTTGATTTGTCAGTAAAAATCTTGGAAGGAAAATAAACTATTATAGTTTTTATTTCGTTCGTATTTCTATCATTTCTAAATAGCCATTTGAAAAGAGCTCAGTAACAAATTAATATTATACATTTAAGAAGAAAATGTTTGTCATAAACTGAGACCTAAATCAGACAAAATGTAATTACACCACTTTATAGGACATTTCATTATTGCAACGTGACATATATTTGTGTTACGTATTCGTGTGTAATTCGCATGTTCAGGTCAATTGTTGTGTAATGTTCGTCACGAAACAATTCGGTTCGCGAGAACTATTTACCCGTGTACCAATTGACAGCGTCCAACACGCAATCAGGAAATTGCGCTCTGTCTTTAATTACGACAGTTATCTAGATTAAGACCTATACATTTCCAGAGATGCCTTCTAAGGGGTTCCTCTGTCCCTTTCTTTCTATTTGAATTAGAAAAGAAAACCGACCAGTTTATTGCTGCGTTTGCACAATACGGATACTTCTATGGTTTAAACGACAATAACATAGCAAATATTTTCATACTCAAGTAAACAGCGTTATGAATAGTTTGTTTACAAGAAAGACACATTTCACATTAGCATATAAATCATGTAGTTTGAGGTTATACTCTACTGAAATTCCATTTTAACAACACAATTTCCTTGCAAAAAGATTTTATAATCTTACTGTTTTTTAAATGGGTAGGTATATTCTCAGCTATTATTCAAATATAATTGAAAGGGTTGTCAAATAAAATACTATTTCCAAGTGCTAACTTTTGCTAATAGACTAACAACAGTAGTAAACTTTCTGTCTGTCCCATCCCTACAGCATTGCTGCATTCTTTATTTCCATACCAAAACACGTGATCTCTAAATTCAATAATGAATAAGTTCCAAGATCTCTAACAATGACTAGTATATCTGTAAAATGTGAATTCTGTAACGAGTGAGATGATATAAGTAAACATAAAGCTAGTTATGAAGGACCTTTTTGTAAAACTTGAACAGTGCTAATTGCAACTACGTCATACGTGCCGACGTTATCGTATGCGTATCTCATCAAATAGAATTGTCTGTGGTGTTGTGTCACAGGAAATTACTAAAAACAAAATACACTAAAAACAAAATACACTAAAAACAAAATACACTAAAAACAAAATACACTAAAAACAAAATACACTAAAAACAAAATACACTAAAAACAAAATACACTAAAAACAAAATACACTAAAAACAAAATACACTAAAAACAAAATACACTAAAAACAAAATACACTAAAAACAAAATACACTAAAAACAAAATACACTAAAAACAAAATACACTAAAAACAAAATACACTAAAAACAAAATACACTAAAAACAAAATACACTAAAAACAAAATACACTAAAAACAAAATACACTAAAAACAAAATACACTAAAAACAAAATACACTAAAAACAAAATACACTAAAAACAAAATACACTAAAAACAAAATACACTAAAAACAAAATACACTAAAAACAAAATACACTAAAAACAAAATACACTAAAAACAAAATACACTAAAAACAAAATACACTAAAAACAAAATACACTAAAAACAAAATACACTAAAAACAAAATACACTAAAAACAAAATACACTAAAAACAAAATACACTAAAAACAAAATACACTAAAAACAAAATACACTAAAAACAAAATACACTAAAAACAAAATACACTAAAAACAAAATACACTAAAAACAAAATACACTAAAAACAAAATACACTAAAAACAAAATACACTAAAAACAAAATACACTAAAAACAAAATACACTAAAAACAAAATACACTAAAAACAAAATACACTAAAAACAAAATACACTAAAAACAAAATACACTAAAAACAAAATACACTAAAAACAAAATACACTAAAAACAAAATACACTAAAAACAAAATACACTAAAAACAAAATACACTAAAAACAAAATACACTAAAAACAAAATACACTAAAAACAAAATACACTAAAAACAAAATACACTAAAAACAAAATACACTAAAAACAAAATACACTAAAAACAAAATACACTAAAAACAAAATACACTAAAAACAAAATACACTAAAAACAAAATACACTAAAAACAAAATACACTAAAAACAAAATACACTAAAAACAAAATACACTAAAAACAAAATACACTAAAAACAAAATACACTAAAAACAAAATACACTAAAAACAAAATACACTAAAAACAAAATACACTAAAAACAAAATACACTAAAAACAAAATACACTAAAAACAAAATACACTAAAAACAAAATACACTAAAAACAAAATACACTAAAAACAAAATACACTAAAAACAAAATACACTAAAAACAAAATACACTAAAAACAAAATACACTAAAAACAAAATACACTAAAAACAAAATACACTAAAAACAAAATACACTAAAAACAAAATACACTAAAAACAAAATACACTAAAAACAAAATACACTAAAAACAAAATACACTAAAAACAAAATACACTAAAAACAAAATACACTAAAAACAAAATACACTAAAAACAAAATACACTAAAAACAAAATACACTAAAAACAAAATACACTAAAAACAAAATACACTAAAAACAAAATACACTAAAAACAAAATACACTAAAAACAAAATACACTAAAAACAAAATACACTAAAAACAAAATACACTAAAAACAAAATACACTAAAAACAAAATACACTAAAAACAAAATACACTAAAAACAAAATACACTAAAAACAAAATACACTAAAAACAAAATACACTAAAAACAAAATACACTAAAAACAAAATACACTAAAAACAAAATACACTAAAAACAAAATACACTAAAAACAAAATACACTAAAAACAAAATACACTAAAAACAAAATACACTAAAAACAAAATACACTAAAAACAAAATACACTAAAAACAAAATACACTAAAAACAAAATACACTAAAAACAAAATACACTAAAAACAAAATACACTAAAAACAAAATACACTAAAAACAAAATACACTAAAAACAAAATACACTAAAAACAAAATACACTAAAAACAAAATACACTAAAAACAAAATACACTAAAAACAAAATACACTAAAAACAAAATACACTAAAAACAAAATACACTAAAAACAAAATACACTAAAAACAAAATACACTAAAAACAAAATACACTAAAAACAAAATACACTAAAAACAAAATACACTAAAAACAAAATACACTAAAAACAAAATACACTAAAAACAAAATACACTAAAAACAAAATACACTAAAAACAAAATACACTAAAAACAAAATACACTAAAAACAAAATACACTAAAAACAAAATACACTAAAAACAAAATACACTAAAAACAAAATACACTAAAAACAAAATACACTAAAAACAAAATACACTAAAAACAAAATACACTAAAAACAAAATACACTAAAAACAAAATACACTAAAAACAAAATACACTAAAAACAAAATACACTAAAAACAAAATACACTAAAAACAAAATACACTAAAAACAAAATACACTAAAAACAAAATACACTAAAAACAAAATCTTCTCAAAAAAATCTGATTGTCTACAAAAGGTTAACATAGCAATTATCTTACTTTAATATTGTAAATGCAAAACTTTAGCTGGATGGACGGATGTTAGAGTTGTAGCCTAAACGGCTGAACGGATTTTGATGAAATTTTGTATAGATGTAGAGGATAGTCTGGAAAAACACATAGGACTCACTATTTTTTTTTAGTGTATTTTGTTTTTAGTGTATTTTGTTTTTAGTGTATTTTGTTTTTAGTGTATTTTGTTTTTAGTGTATTTTGTTTTTAGTGTATTTTGTTTTTAGTGTATTTTGTTTTTAGTGTATTTTGTTTTTAGTGTATTTTGTTTTTAGTGTATTTTGTTTTTAGTGTATTTTGTTTTTAGTGTATTTTGTTTTTAGTGTATTTTGTTTTTAGTGTATTTTGTTTTTAGTGTATTTTGTTTTTAGTGTATTTTGTTTTTAGTGTATTTTGTTTTTAGTGTATTTTGTTTTTAGTGTATTTTGTTTTTAGTGTATTTTGTTTTTAGTGTATTTTGTTTTTAGTGTATTTTGTTTTTAGTGTATTTTGTTTTTAGTGTATTTTGTTTTTAGTGTATTTTGTTTTTAGTGTATTTTGTTTTTAGTGTATTTTGTTTTTAGTGTATTTTGTTTTTAGTGTATTTTGTTTTTAGTGTATTTTGTTTTTAGTGTATTTTGTTTTTAGTGTATTTTGTTTTTAGTGTATTTTGTTTTTAGTGTATTTTGTTTTTAGTGTATTTTGTTTTTAGTGTATTTTGTTTTTAGTGTATTTTGTTTTTAGTGTATTTTGTTTTTAGTGTATTTTGTTTTTAGTGTATTTTGTTTTTAGTGTATTTTGTTTTTAGTGTATTTTGTTTTTAGTGTATTTTGTTTTTAGTGTATTTTGTTTTTAGTGTATTTTGTTTTTAGTGTATTTTGTTTTTAGTGTATTTTGTTTTTAGTGTATTTTGTTTTTAGTGTATTTTGTTTTTAGTGTATTTTGTTTTTAGTGTATTTTGTTTTTAGTGTATTTTGTTTTTAGTGTATTTTGTTTTTAGTGTATTTTGTTTTTAGTGTATTTTGTTTTTAGTGTATTTTGTTTTTAGTGTATTTTGTTTTTAGTGTATTTTGTTTTTAGTGTATTTTGTTTTTAGTGTATTTTGTTTTTAGTGTATTTTGTTTTTAGTGTATTTTGTTTTTAGTGTATTTTGTTTTTAGTGTATTTTGTTTTTAGTGTATTTTGTTTTTAGTGTATTTTGTTTTTAGTGTATTTTGTTTTTAGTGTATTTTGTTTTTAGTGTATTTTGTTTTTAGTGTATTTTGTTTTTAGTGTATTTTGTTTTTAGTGTATTTTGTTTTTAGTGTATTTTGTTTTTAGTGTATTTTGTTTTTAGTGTATTTTGTTTTTAGTGTATTTTGTTTTTAGTGTATTTTGTTTTTAGTGTATTTTGTTTTTAGTGTATTTTGTTTTTAGTGTATTTTGTTTTTAGTGTATTTTGTTTTTTATTAAAAAGTTTATTTATTTCTCGATTTTTAGTGAATCTAGACATCGCAGTATGATAATCACTAGCTTTCAAACAAATAATGAGTTATCTAAATCGATTATCTAAGAAATTAAGTAAACAACTAATACATCGTTGCGATCATTCACTCATAATTCGGTGCGGCCGCGCGCCGTTGTTGCCCGTGAGTTTTAATATTTTGATAACTTCTAGAATCTTGCACAGAATTACATACTGTAAAAGGCAATTACGATCTACATATAATACTCTATCGTGAAAACATATTTATTTGGATAAGGATTCATACCAAATAAGAATAAAAGCGTTTTAAATAAAGTCGATTGCACTTATTAGACGGTTTTCTCGAAACAAACGGTTATTGTGCGACAACCTTAAGAGATAGATATATGCTATCGCAGACTTTAATTCAGCTAATTGAATGACCTACAATTCTTTCATACATCATTTTTATGTAGGTCTTATAGTTTAGGCTACGTAAGCCAAGAAAGCAAACTTTGTTACAAGTTGGTATTTTTTTCTGCGACTCATAATTTGCTATTTATGATATCTCCTAAACTATTGATCGGAATTACACAGTTCCAAGGGTATTTATAATCTACATTAAATTCTCTTGATGATGGACACATTTATTTGATAAGGATTCATACCGAACACGAGTAATAGCGTTGAAAGTGGGGTATAGATTTTGATAGAAATTTTAATGAAAAAAGTGGTTATTGTGCGACAACCTTAATAGATAGATATATGCTATCGCTGACTTTTATTTAGCAAATTTAAAGGGCTACAATTCTTCCATACATAATTTTTGTGTAAGTCTTATAGTTTAGGCTACGTAAGCATAGAAAGCAAAAAAGACACCAAATTTCGTCACGCAATTTTGAGCTAAACTATTTAACTACGCCGTAGTCTTTGACTCCAAAAATCAAACAAAAAAATGGGACCCACCTGCAAGCACTACCTCTCGGATAAAAAAAGAATTTTCAAAATCGGTCTACCAGGGGCGGAGTTATGCCGTAACACACATAAAAAAAAAAATAAAAAAAAAAAAAAATATATGGACGAATTGAGTACCTCCTTCTTTTGGGAAGTCGGTCAAAAATACCAACCGGCGAAGCGCACTGCACGTGTGTACTGGTGGAACGAAATCTCAACTTGTACAGCATTTTAGATGATTTAATGCAGAAGACCGGCGTTCAATGCACTTCATTCTATTGAAAAATTATTATAAACATGAATCAATATTATTACATTTTATAACATGCGCGTTAAATTATCCGAAAACAGAAAATAAAGTCGTGACGTAATTTGTCGTAAAATAATGCGACGAAGTGTTTTGTCTTTGGCAGCGACCTTTCGCGAGAAACTAGTCTCATTAATTATGAAAACACTTGTACAATTTTAATATCGAACCTTGCAGCAACCAGCTCCACCTACCTACGTTTGTATTAAATGTATTATTAAATGTTTGATAACGTTTGAATATTATTACTTTTTTGTTACATATGTTATTTTTTTCACATTCCCCTTTAATCATTACATGCCATTGTAGAGGGCCATGCTGTGATTGTAAATATTAGTCTCTAGATCTAGAGCAAAAAGATAAATTTTCCTTTCCTATCTCACGCTCAATAGATCCTTTATGTATATTTTTAAATACATAATGATAATAAAATAGTATTACTCATTCAACACATATGAGAATTTAAAACTTTATATTACCTGTGCTCTGTTTATGACATCGTGTGGTCCCCGCCATGTCGTCGCCGCTGGTGATTTTCGCTTAGCGAGCTCTAGAGTGGCTTCACTTGGACATCGTTCGAACATAAGCACTCGTTCGGCTACAGAGCCTCGCGTGAGGAAAGGCCGCACGGGCGCGGCGCCCGAGGTGGAGGTGGCTTCAGCGTTGCCGGCGCTGGCGCCTGCGCTGGTTGCGCGACGCGCGCGTGCTTCAAACTTAGATCTGGCCTCAGTGACATGCGAGCCGAGCGACGCCCGCCTCTCACCACCGGCCCCGGCTGCAGGTTTCCTCGCGCCGGTGTCGAGCCGGTCCTGGTAGCGACTCTTGGCATAGTCGACCAGCGAAATCGGTGGCACGACGTCCGGCCTTTCCGCGGTTCTCTCAGCCACGACTCCGCCGGTACGCAGCGCCCGCAGCAGCCTCTCCTCCTCGCGGGCCACCTCCAGACGCATGGCCGCGGAGTCGATCCGCCGGGAGGGTGCACTGCCTCCAGCACCGTTCCGTTCCGGTACCAAGTCTGGAGGCAACGTAACATCCATTGCTTCCTCCTCGGGTTCTGTTCGCGGCTCCCTCCTCGACTCCACTCGCTGCTCCCGCGCGCCGTCCGGTCGGTGGTCGCGGCGGAACTCCGGTCTTTGCTTTATTTCAGGCTTCGGCTCAGGTCGCGGTTTGGTGCGTAAGCTTTCTGTCAATTTTATGCCGGACGTGGGCCTGCATGACAATATCTCTGTGGGCGCGAGGCCGCGCGCTTTCCACGTCTGATAGATGGCTTCCGCATGATCCGATATTTGTTTAGCGATCGCCCGGGGGGGGGGGGGTGGGGGGGGGGGGGTGGGGGGGGGGGGGGGGTGGGGGGGGGGGGGGGGGGGGTGGGGGGGGGGGGGGGGTGGGGGGGGGGGGGTGGGGGGGGGGGGGGGTGGGGGGGGGGGGGGGGGGGTGGGGGGGGGGGGGGGGGGGGGGGGGGGGGGGTGGGGGGGGGGGGGTGGGGGGGGGGGGGGGTGGGGGGGGGGGGGTGGGGGGGGGGGGGGGGGGTGGGGGGGGGGGGGGTGGGGGGGGGGGGGGGGGGGGGTGGGGGGGGGGGGGGGGTGGGGGGGGGGGGGGGGGGGGGTGGGGGGGGGGGGGGTGGGGGGGGGGGGGTGGGGGGGGGGGGGGGGGGGGGGGGGGGGGGGGGGGTGGGGGGGGGGGGGGGGGGGGGGGGGGGGGGGGGGGGGGGGGGGGGGGGGGGGGGGGGGGGGGGGGGGGGGGGGGGGGGGGGGGGGGGGGGGGGGGGGGGGGGGTGGGGGGGGGGGGGGGGGGGGGGGGGGGGGTGGGGGGGGGGGGGTGGGGGGGGGGGGGGGGGGGTGGGGGGGGGGGGGTGGGGGGGGGGGGGGTGGGGGGGGGGGGGGGTGGGGGGGGGGGGGGTGGGGGGGGGGGGGTGGGGGGGGGGGGGGGTGGGGGGGGGGGGGGGGGGGTGGGGGGGGGGGGGTGGGGGGGGGGGGGGTGGGGGGGGGGGGGGGGTGGGGGGGGGGGGGGGGTGGGGGGGGGGGGGGGTGGGGGGGGGGGGGGGGGGTGGGGGGGGGGGGGGGGGGGGGGTGGGGGGGGGGGGGGTGGGGGGGGGGGGGGGTGGGGGGGGGGGGGGTGGGGGGGGGGGGGTGGGGGGGGGGGGGGGGGGTGGGGGGGGGGGGGTGGGGGGGGGGGGGGTGGGGGGGGGGGGGGGGGGGTGGGGGGGGGGGGGTGGGGGGGGGGGGGGGTGGGGGGGGGGGGGGGGTGGGGGGGGGGGGGGGTGGGGGGGGGGGGGTGGGGGGGGGGGGGGGGGGGTGGGGGGGGGGGGGGGGGTGGGGGGGGGGGGGGGGTGGGGGGGGGGGGGTGGGGGGGGGGGGGTGGGGGGGGGGGGGGGGGGGGGGGGGGGGGTTTTTTAATGGGCGCGCAAACGCCCCATCGGCACACACGGTGAACACAAACGACTACACTGAGAGGAACGCACTGAAACTGCGATCACTTGGGAACGGCACTGAAACGGTACGTCGATGGTTACACGAACAGCTGTGTCGGAGCGAGCGCGCGTGGAACTATAAACAAAGGCTACGATCGCGGATTACGATGCGGCAAGCTGGTTGCGGCAAGTGATAACAAACCGACATCAAGAACGAGCGGCGAGCGCGGACTGCGGCGCCGTGCGGCCGCCGCCGGCGGGAGACGGGCGACGCGGCGGGCAGCGGGAGACGGGCGGCGCGGCGGCGGGCAAAGCGGCGCGGCGGCGGCGAGATACTTCCCCCGCCGCCCCACGCGCCACGCTCCCGTCCCACATGTCCTCCTCGCTCATTCACTTACCAGCTTACCACCTGATAAATTACGACTATTCAACCATACCAATACTTTGTTGATAATCTGCTTTAGTGCGATTACCATATTAGTGGCGGTATTTCGAAAGGAAACGTCTAGTGTTTACAATGTCCAAAAATAGCGATCCCGGCCCCAGCCCCATATGCCATATTAATAGCATAACACATGTTTTGTTTTACTCGCAAAGAGCGATGCTCACGCAAGGATACCTAGCCTACTAAACACAAGCAATGTTAAGGTAGAACCCATACCAATGATCGCAATTTTTTAAGTTTCATAAAAAGTGTAATGTAAAACGTAATAGAGCTCAGTTATAAAACTGAGCTTACTTTCTTGATCTTTCTTGCTATAAGATCTATCTGGATTATCAGCAATTGGGCTCTACAGGTACCTCATTACATTAAAGCCTTAAATTGTAAGAATTGTAAAAAAAATAACAATATCACAGTTTACATTTATAATAATAACACATACATAATTTAAACATGGTAAATGCATGCAGTCCCCCCCCCCCCCCAGGGGGGGGGGGGGGTTTTTTAATGGGCGCGCCATAGAGAATGGCATAGGATGGAGAGCGCATGCGTACCGACGCGACGACGCCGCGAATAGCGCGTGCCGTCGTGTTTATTTACGTTCCCCTAGTTTTTTTTTTTTTTTTTTTTTTTTTTTTTTTTTTTTTTTTTTTTTTTTTTTTTTTTTTTTTTTTTTTTTTTTTTTTTTTTTTTTTTTTTTTTTTTTTTTTTTTTTTTTTTTTTTTTTTTTTTTTTTTTTTTTTTTTTTTTTTTTCAATCTGTGAAATGGTGCGCTCGGAGCGACATGTTTAACCACAAAAAACAATTCGTAAAAATACACTAAAAACAAAATCTTCTCAAAAAAACAGTACACTAAAAAGTAACGAAATAATTTCTTGAAAATAGTAAACCTCCCTTATTGTAGCTGTTATGTCTATATTGTACAATTATTATCACTTTGATGTCGGTGTCAGCCGAGGTATATGCAGTGATATTTCTACGTAAGGTTTTCTACATTTTTACCATAACAATTGACAATTTTTAGTAATGACTGACACCGACTTCAAAGTAATAATAATTGTACAATATAGACATAACAGCTACAATAAGGGAGGTTTACTATTTTCAAGAAATTATTTCGTTACTTTTTAGTGTACTGTTTTTTTGAGAAGATTTTGTTTTTAGTGTATTTTGTTTTTAGTGTATTTTGTTTGGAAGTCGGTTTTGTTTTTTATTAAAAGTTTATTTATTTCTCGATTTTTAGTGAATCTAGACATCGCAGTATGATAATCACTAGCTTTCAAACAAATAATGAGTTATCTAAATCGATTATTTAAGAAATTAAGTAAACAACTAATACATCGTTGCGATCATTTACTCATAATTCGGTGCGGCCGCGCGCCGTTGTTGCCCGTGAGTTTTAATATTTTGATAACTTCTAGAATCTTGCACAGAATTACATACTGTAAAAGGCAATTACGATCTACATATAATACTCTATCGTGAAAACATATTTATTTGGATAAGAATTCATACCAAATAAGAATAAAAGCGTTTTAAATAAAGTTGATTGCACTTATTTGACGGTTTTCTCGAAACAAACGGTTATTGTGCGACAACCTTAAGAGATAGATATATGCTATCGCTGACTTTTATTTAGCAAATTTAAAGGGCTACAATTCTTTCATACATCATTTTTATGTAGGTCTTATAGTTTAGGCTACGTAAGCCAAGAAAGCAAACTTTGTTACAGGTTGGTATTTTTTTCTGCGACTCGTAATTTGCTATTTATGATATCTCCTAAACTATTTATCGGAATTACACAGTTCCAAGGGTATTTATAATCTACATGAAATTCTCTTGATGATGGACACATTTATTTTGATAAGGATTCATACCGAACACGAGTAATAGCGTCGAAAGTGGGGTATAGATTTTGATCGAAATTTTAATGAAAAAAGTGGTTATTGTGCGACAACCTTAATAGATAGATATATGCTATCGCTGACTTTTATTTAGCAAATTTAAAGGGCTACAATTCTTCCATACATAATTTTTGTGTAAGTCTTATAGTTTAGGCTACGGAAGCATAGAAAGCAAAAAAAAAAGACACCAAATTTCGTCACGCAATTTTGAGCTAAACTATTTAACTACGCCGTAGTCTTTGACTCCAAAAATCAAACAAAAAAATGGGACCCACCTGCAAGCACTACCTCTCGGATAAAAAAAGAATTTTCAAAATCGGTCTACCAGGGGCGGAGTTATGCCGTAACACACATAAAAAAAAAAATAAAAAAAAAAACATATGGACGAATTGAGTACCTCCTTCTTTTGGAAGTCGGTCAAAAACTCATCTGGCTACACTCTGTACCCAATAACTACTAAGATAAGCCACATATTTACTTATAAAACGTAATTTGTATTAGTTGGTAAGTAACGAAAATTAATGAACTGCATTATAGTGTGTCTAAATAATTCAGATTAGTTTGACAATTCACTTCAAATTTAGTAGGGATGGGTTGTGTAAAATCAGTCATGAATCTTATCGATTTTCGATTTATTTTCTCATAGAAGTTGGAATCGATAGATTTATAGTTATAACTTATGAATTTAAAAAAAAAAAACATTGTTTTCTCAAATTAATAATGACCATAACAAATAATGAGAGTAAATAAATGTTTATTACTACTACAGCCATACGTAATCGAATTGGACTTCGCTATCATTTCTGTCATCGCTAAATTCTCTTCACTATAATCAATACTAGAATTGTCCTATAAATTAGTTAATAAGAAAATAATAATTTGAGTTGAGTTTGATAATTATTTAAACCGAATATCGATAGATCAAAATTGTTCGCTATGCGTGTTTGTACCTGTACATGTATATTAAGTATGGCATTTACCTTCATACAAATTGAATTCGATACCTTATATGCGTTATTTATCAAACTAATCTAAATTATTTAGACAAACTATAACTATCAACCCCGCTGATCTCTATAAATAGATAGCTCTTTGTTTGTAAATGATATGTTACATCGTTCTAACTTAAACACACGTTTTTTTCTTTTTTCCTCAAACTAATCTAAATTATTTAGACAAACTATAACTATCAACCCCGCTGATCTCTATAAATAGATAAGTCTTTGTTTGTAAATGACAGATGTTACATCGTTCTAACTTAAACACACGTTAATAACAGTTAATTCTATCAATATTATAAATTAATATTTTTCACAACCACTAACCGCTAACGTCAGCGCCAAAATGGCGAAAATCTAATAGGCACAAATTACCACTTATTGCCTGTCCATTTATGGAGGTCAGTGATCGGCACCAATGAATCTTATTCATCCATCCGGTCTTTCGATTGTCAACTAGTAAAACCAAATTACCGTAGAAATCGAACACAGACGTCGCATCTAAAATGGAGAGTGAAGTGAAAACATGAATATAAATGAACAAATTTCGGGACCATGAAGAATGTCCAAACCGGAGGTAATATTAATTGCTACGTAAAGTTAAAAATCTAACTACCAAATTCTCCTACCCATATATTTACAATTAACACTTAACCTGAAAAATACAGTTTAGTATGGCCTGTAATAATCTGTGAAGATAATTGACGTTATTCCGTTATTTTAAACTAGACGAAGTACAAGAAGTGCCGCGTCCTCACACACGGCACGTTAAATCATTTCCTTTAGGAAATGAGTAGTAAATAATGGTAGTTATCGAGTATGGGGTTGTAGCCGCACCCATGCCCTGCTTTATTACTACCCGCACCACGGAGTCAATGACCGCCGCGCCTCTGAAGGGTATCCTAATAGATAACACGGTCTATTTATGTAATAACATTATTTTTTTAATGTTTTTTCCGTTTTCTTTTTTCCTCAAACTAATTAAAAAGTAACCCAGCAGATTGGACTAATTTGCTAAAAAAATAACCTCTTTGTTATTCTAACCTATTTGTTCGTAATACTTCAAAGTGACACAATAGTGACATATGTCATTCAAGTTGATGTTTTGGTGTTTTATTGAAGGAAATGTAAAATCTTCAATGTGATGTGATTGTTAATCAACTTTTATCGTTTCTTGTACATTTTAATTCAATTCAAAGTATCCCGTTTTAGAAGAAAGTTTTTTTGAGGTTATATACATCTACCAATTGCTACGGACAATTTTATTTGTTAATATTATAATTCTGTTACATTAATTGTATTCCTAGTATAGTGCTTTTAAAGACACCGTTATTAAATAATGGCGGAGGTAACGGTGGGCGATGTAAAAGATTTAGAAGCGATTGACATATTCCTTTTCTCTAATGGCGACCACAATACTCCGCCAAGGAAATATCATCTGAATACAGATACATTTGTGATGTGGGACGACACCCTGAAAAGTTTAGGACGTTCACATTTCGGTATTGAGTAAGTACTTGCGATTGTTTAATAAGAAGTGTAGTAATCCTTCCAGGTATAATATCATTTAAAGATCACGAAAATCGTTTGGTACTTATATTGGTACCCTTTAACAGTCAAAAGGAGTTTCTATGGAAATATATTCCCTTTACCGGTCAGATTCTATTCTCTATCGCATGCTCTTTTTACACGCCCGACCTATTCTATTACTGTTATATACAGTCATTTATTTTTGGCAGTATTTCAAATAAAAAAAACTTTGCGAAAATCAAGTTTTTATATTTATTACAAAAATAGTAGTACAAATAAGTATTTTTTACTTATAAAAAAAATCTAATTTTATTTTTTATGAAAATCTGAAAAAAAAAACATGGTGGTGAAAATATCGCCTCTAACTTATAAAGAATAAATATACTACGACGTATAAATTACGACACCAAACTTCATAACAATGTAAATGAAACCATTTCCTATCGTTTAAAGTAAATTTTATGGAAATACAGCATGATTAGCTAGTGTAAAGTATTACCCTTTTATTGTACATAGGATAAGAAGAAGTACTGGTGATATATAACTTTATTGAAACAAGTAGACAGAAAAGGACAAAAATGAAATAATAATCATTAAACTAGTTACATATTTACGAAGTATTTGTATGTTAACAGATGATGAATAGCGAGAAATGTCACAGCTATGTTGCAGTTATTTTATTGTTTGCAGTGATACAGTTATAGACATTTACACTATTACTGGACATAAAATTGATGACCCTTCGCAACTGATCCATCAAGCAGCATACGTGGCAGTCAAACCTCCCACGGCTTTCATACAAACTGGATATGAAAACTATCTGATCAGGGCAACTAGGTGAGTTTGAAGATTTCCACTTAGAACATGAAATACACGGCTATTTTTTTAAGTTGACACACTTTAACACTGTAGTTAATCTAAGTAAGAACACTTAGAGGCATTTGGAGATTTAATGTATTTTTTTGCACAGGTCGTGGGAAAAAAGGTTATTGAAAATATCAAATAGTATGGACTCATCCACAAAAGGTCCTCGTTACCATTATATATAGTTACACAGAAAAATATCTTACTCAAATTAAAAGCCTACCTTAGTATATAGTACATAATTAGTTGAAAATAGTTATTTTCAGGTAACACTGAAAGTGTTTTATTAAAATCACAATTAAATAAAGAAATTTATGACCATGAAAAGAAGAATGAAATCGTATGTATATAATAGTTCATTGTTGGCCATAGATTTCGGTCGATGATTAAATAATTGTTCATATTTTACAGTCAAACCCAGCAGTGGTAGACAAACTTAAACGAAGTCTAGTAAGGCCATATATAGTTGATTTAAAAGCACCTCAAGGTCGTGAAAAAATCAGTAAAATCCCTGAACTGAAACATATCCAAAGAAAGAAAACTCCGCAAATCGCACTTCGACAGAGAAGTAGTCCTTTTAAAGTAACATCTGCATCAAAAAAAGTGTTAATTAAGACAAAGGGAGAATTCCATAAGAAACTACCTGATTTTAAAAAATTGGTTTTAGCAACTCCTAAAGAGAAAAAAATAAATAACACCATTAAAGGAAACCAAGACAACCAGATTTTTTCAGCAAATAATATTATTAATGTTGTTGAAAATATCACGGAAAGTGCCAATCCCTCTGGTGAAAAAATAAGTTCAGTGAAAATAAACCATCAAAATGCAGACGATAAAAAGAAAAACGTCGAGAAAATAGTAATATCCAATATTTACAAAAATCCGGAAAAGGAATATTTGTCAATGACAGGAATAAAATATGATGACGCACCAAATATTATAGACGAAAACAAAAGCTTATCTTACGCTGATACGAAATGTATTAAAACATGTTGTACTTGTTGTAATAGTAAATCAAGTAAAAAATCTATTATTCATGCAGAAAACAAAACTAATACGGAAACATCTGATAACGATACAATATCTGAAGTTCCTGTTGAAATTCAAACGTGCGTAAATTGCTGTGAAACACGAAAACAATTAAATAATTTCGTCGCCATTTTAAATAACGACAAAGTGCTAAAGTTACATTTGAATTTAGAAATTAAAAACTGTAGCGTGTCTGTAATGTCTGATCAATTAAATGCTAAAACAACACACGAAACACAAGCTTGTATTTCTATAATTAAAACTGAAAAAGAAACGCAAGTAAATTTTTATGATCAGTTAAATGAAGAGATTTACGATGATGTAAATAAAACAGAATATATTCTTCAACATTCTGATGACGAACTAAAAAATATAATCAAAGATGACAACAAAATAGTGATTATTAATTGTTCTTGTTGCGATTGCTTAAATCTACATCGTCTGCAACAATTAAATGTTAAATATAAAAATAGCTATAATGAAGACATTTTGTATGAATTAGCTTCAGCAATAGAAGCAAATAGGTAAGAGAATTCTTATTTTAACACAAATAATTCACCAGAACATCAATACTTAAAGATTTTTGTAGTTTTGTTCGATGAATTTGATTGGTAAATACTACATCTTGTACTTTTAGATGTGAATGCAGAAATAACGTGCAAAATACACAGCAAAATGCAAATCCTAGCCCTAAAATAGCTACAAATAATTATGAGGAATGTGAGGAAAAAACATTAACAATAACGTCCGTGCAAAAACTTTTATGTAGTCACGAAACTAATACGTGTAATGATAATTTGAATAGTGATGAGGTAAGGTTAACAAATGACAATAAAATATACAACATTCCTGAGGTTAGAAAATTAATAATAATAATTCCTGATGTTTACAGTTTCCAAAATTAATAGTTGCCATTGACGAATATTCGAATCAAATGTCTAATGTATCAAAGAAAACGGATATTGTTAAGAAATATGTCAACAGCAGTACCCAAACGAACTGGTATAACGTAATGGTTAGAATTTAATAGTGGTGTATTATTATTTTCGAAATTATAATCTTAATAATGCTTTAAAATTCTTTTTTTGTTATAGTTGGAAGCAAGACATCGTACGGACGGTCGGTATAGTTTCCATTTGCCTCCGCTTTATAAAATTAAAAATTACAACATCGATTAAAACGAGATTGTAGTTTAATTTCTTTAGTAAAATTTCACTATCCTAGTTATTTACATATTAAAAATAACAGAACAAATGGAATCGTGACAACGGATTTCAATTTGAATTCGGAGTTGTATATTTTCATTCCATCCTTGTAATGCTTGAGTTTACCTGTGAGAATGTTTAAAGGTTTCTGTCCCATATATTTCAGTTGCAAGTCTGTGAAATAAAGTAAATTTTGCGCATTCATTGTCTGCATTACCTGGAATTAAAAATGTTTCATTGTACAGAAAATATATAATTTTGTTTTTAAATACTAGTTACATATGGTATGAATAAGATAAAGAGATGATACGTGTGCAGTAATCCCAGCAACTGCTTCCGGGTTAATAACACCCAAGTCGGTTCCGTCCACTTCAGCCAGAAGAAGACCCAAGCGCGATACGTCACGTGCGTTCCAACTGTACGCCTTGCCAAGCGCCTGGAAATTTTTATTAGCAATAATTACCATTAAATATTTCTAGGGCTCAAGAAATAAGGAAACATTATTTTTCGTAATTGTTGAAATGCATTATAAATTTAGTACAAATCATCAACGTTTTAGTAATATAGCTTTAGCCTTCGATTAACTTCATTATTCACCGTTACAAATGGTTTCTTACCTGACTTTTTGTCATCATAGCCAAATAAAATCGCCGCTGCAACGGATCACAAGCACGTATGTGATAAAATAGCTGTATAAATATTAATAAGTATGTAATGTATTAAAATATCAATAAGTAATATTGCTATTATCTTCTGTCAGGCGTTTACAGTAGTAACCTTTTCATTATACCTGATGTGTAAGTTGCAGGTACGTATTCTCTGGTACTCTTCGCATATACGTCATCGGTACACCGCACAGCAAGTTATTCATCAAATTTAAATACTTCGGTTCAGACCAACGTCTATTGATCTTTATGTATTTACTTGCTACAACTCCGACCTGATAAAAGTTGTCACAACTTCAATATACATAATAACTAAGTAAATTGCACTTATGTACTTACTAGCTTTCGTCCGCGACACCGTCCGAATTAAAAAAAAAAACAAAAGTAAGTAGCCTACGTGTTCTTCCAGACTATCATCTACATCTAAGCCAAATTTCATCGAAATCCGTTCAGTAGTTTAGACTACAAACTCTAACAAACATCCATCCCACCATTTAAACTTTCGCATTTATAATATTAGTAAGATATTGTATGAAGTAAGATTAACTTACTTGATGTCTGTTCAACTCCGCATGTGTTCCTACATAAGTCAAGATTCGATTGTCGGTCAAGTTAAGCTTAGCTATCTCCTTCCCGTTAAGGTATTTAAATAAAGGTCGGTACAGCTCCAGAGTCTGTATGGAGATCTCTTCGTTGGGTTTGTCTTCTTTGACCACGGTCCAGGTCGCTGCTAGTTTCTCTCGAGCTATGTTCATCATCGAGATGGTACGAGCCTTAAGAAAGACACTTTATTTCAGAATCAATACAAGCTTTATTTTGATTGTTATACGAGTATTTGCTACAATTTATAGGTTATGTTTTTGATCTCTAATCAACAACATTGAATAATGTAATTAGCAAAATATGGTGAATAAAATTTAATGGGGACTATCAAAGGTTCAAATGAGCGCTATTGCCAACCATAAAGTAATTTCAATTTAATTTTGTGGTCTCTTCTTTTAGTCCCAGAGCAAAATATTTTGTGTAGCTCTCATAAAGTAGTAACAAACCGAATGCAGCACATAAGTTGGCGGTAATCTTAAGATGTCATTAAGATCGCCTTCCAGGAAGATGGCGAACGCGTTGACGGCGGTCTGCATGAAATCGTTGGTGACGTTGAGGCGACAACGGCCGCGGTGCATGAACTCCGGCATGGGGAGATGCACGCCACTCTTGTTTTGGTAAAGCTCCGCACTGTTGGTTATACTAACTGCATTCAATGGTGGTGGTCAGTAAAACGTCCCTCATTAAAGATTTATAATATCTACACTTGTTTAGTTCCTATTTATTGATTAACAGCTAATGCTCGCGACTTCGTCCGCTTGGAATTAAAAGAAATCGTAAGAAGTATGGCCTATGTTACTCAGTGATACAACGGTGTTATAACGGTGAAAGATTTTTTGAAATCGGCTTGGTAGTTTTTGAGTTATTTTAATACATATACAAATCCAAATCTTTTCTCTTTATAATATTAGTATAGGTATACCAGAGGAACTGCAGATGCGTTGCCGACCTTTGAGAAGGTGATAAGGTAACAGTAACTTATTCGCAACTTACCGCAACACATGTCCTGTTGGGTATTGGTACGGAATTGTCTTGTTCTTGTAACCAATCAAACGAGTTTTGTTTTTGTCGGCTACATTAACAATTTTATTAATTAGTACATATTTACCTATTTATCATTATTAATTAGTATCATGTACATACATTGAGTCGGAGGTGATGGCCCATATAGATATTTATTCAATATATCTTGAAACATCACCATTGGATCTGTAATTCAAGTGAATAACGACTTCTGAGAAATACAAACTTCATCAAGAAGAATCTTCTGATAACTAATTTTACCAAGGATTTTAACAAATGTTGTCAACTTTTTATAAAATAAGTAGAATGCAAACAATTGCCCCGATAAGCGACTAGAAAATTTTAAACTAGTATTACTCAGTTTTTGTTATCAAAAAGTAAGTTATATGCCGAAATTCAATATAATTCTTACTAATATTATAAATGCAAAAGTTTAGGTCTATGGATGGATGTTTATGGGAGTTTATAGCGTAATCTGCTGAACTAATCTCGATGAAATTTGGTAGATGTAGAACATGTTCTGGAAGAACACATATGCGACTTTTTGCTTTTGTTTTTTTAGTTTAAGTAATTCTAAGTGTACCATTTTCAACAGCGTATGTGGCGGTGGTTGCCTCTTCGTATATTTTAGATTTCTTAGTAACAGTAGCATTAGGCTCTTGATATTCAAAGCAATCTGTGTCTGAAGAGATAATTTACATTTCCATTAACCTCTAATATAAAATAAAATATTCTGTAATCCACATATAAGTATGATAGGGAGTTGGTTTTCACTGACAATCCATACAAAAAATGAAGAAGATGACGGAATACTTCTTATCCAAGTTTCAGCAGTGAAAACCAAATGTTACAATATTAAAATTAAAATTTACAGCTAGAATTAGGATCCTTCTGTCCCGATATCGTGAACAAAATATTGGTGTAACCTTTTGTACTTGAAACAAAGAATATTAACAACAAATATTGAAACATTATTAATTCATTGAAATGCAAGATGCATTATTAAATCAATTAGGTCGTGGTTGCGACATATTAAAAACGTTGTTATTTCATGAAAACTTATTTTGAATTCGCATATAAAAACTGTAATTAAGTAGGAATTTCATCGTCTGAAATTAGTCCTAAAATATTTTAGATTTTGCATAACTGATTTACAGTCACTGATCTCTATCAATGGACAGGCTACAAGACGTAGTATTTTGTGCCTATTTGATTTACAGCATTTTGGCAGTGGCTGTTATTATCAACAGCGGTGGTGAAGATTTGAACACATAACAGAGATTTAATTAACTATCAACAGGCCCTTTTAAGTCGGAACAAAGCAAAACCCTTCATTTCCAAACAACGATATTTAAAAACAACAGTAAAAAATAGTTTACTGTTGTCAAAATTGTCAATGTCACTTTGGTATTTTGACTTCATTTTGACAAATCTATAGATACAATAAAACTGTATTTTTACCATTTGGTATAAAAATTCTAATGATCGTTTGATATTTTCAATGTATTCAATATCTAATGATAATAATGATTACTGTGCAGGATATTGCTATGATTCTGGCCTCGCAGGTGCAGAAAATGTGCCATTTTATCCCTACGTAGGTCAACCTGCTGTATATTATAGTCATATCGTAAGTTGTTTTCATTACACATACCAATCAGTAGTTATTCTTTGTAATTTAAGTTATTTCAAGTTGAGCATTGGAACATTACAGGCTCCAGAGCATCTGCCTCAAAGACATAAAGTCACCAAGAAAAATAACCCAAACTGTTTCGTGAAAGCCTTCCGCTGGTACACTCAGGTGCAGCATTTAATTTCATTACGTTACTCATCTTTTTAAAAAGCACACTACTTTAATCGCTCTACACGACTTTTTGAGGTAATTAGAAATAGATAATCTTATTTTATTCAATTATTCAATTACACTACATAAAATCGCAACATACCTAGTATAATACATTCCATATAAATAACAATTAACAAAGGAGTGGATTCAGATATGACGACTGATAGAGATGTATGGAAGAGCAGCACATACTGTGCCGACCCTCCATAAGGGATAAGGGCAAGTTGATGATGATGATGATGATAAATAACAAATATTATTTGTAATAAATCAATTCTGTAGGAACTTCCATCTCCTCAATTGGTGGCACCATGCAACAATACGAATATAGTCGGGTTCGCAACGTGGTTGGACAAGAAGTACGAGGAATACCTACAGGAGGGTCAATGCGAAAACGACTGTCAAATATACAGATCAGAACAATGTTCTTTCACCAAGAGTGATAAAACTATCAGCAGGTAAACATTTGTAGCTAAAATAAATAATTACAAAACTTAACTAATAGAGAATAACTTTACAGGGTAGAGTATCCATCGCGCAAAACGAGAAATTTCCAAGATTGAAAAGGTTGTTTATTTAAATAATTTATTTTATTATTTTAATGTAGACTATAAAATTAATACGATTGTTTTCACAGCCCATGGAAAAAGAAGCGCCGATATATAAATGAAACTGAAAGAGATACAGCTTGTAAAAAGTTAGTATACTCGTATAAGCATTTAACATAGAATTTTTCAGCCAGTTCCTTCATCTCTTTCTAATTGTTGCCTTTTATATTTCAGACAGAGTTTTGAATTTATATTAAGACCTCAAGATATGTCAAGACCTGCTTCTGAATGCTGCCAAAAGTAATCATATTTTAAAGTTTTTATACAATTTTTAATCGTTTGTATTTACTGATATTTTTCCATTTCAGGACATCGTATTGCATTCGATCCGACACAACTTTTATCACTTCTAAATGCGCGATCCCGACAAATATTAAAAAGAAATCTAAAAGTTTAATATGTATTTCGAAAACGAAGGAAGAATTTGAGAAAGACATAATGATTACAAATTATGACGTCAGTCAATGTTACGAAATACAAAAGAGTGAAGAGAGATCCAGAATAATTCCTAATCAAACAATAATGAACACAAACACTGAGAACATTATAAGTGATTGTTATAATACAGATTTAAGAATTGGAATGAATTATAATAACATAGCAACTACAAGAAATCAAAGCAAATCAGTAAATTGTCAATGCGCAACAGACAAAATTCCATTTAAAACTGAAAATCACAATGTTTTCAAAAAAGTAAGCTATAGTAAATTACACGGAAATGCATATGAGGTCAATAAATGTAACAATAAAACACAAAGAAGTCGAGAAGAAACAAGAATCGTTACAGAATGTTCTGGAGTAACGAATCAAAAATTGCGGTCAACCCCATCGAATAAATCAAACACTAAAGATGTTATCTGCGCCTGTGATCAGGCAGACTCAAAACATTTTAGTTCATCTGGCAAAGAAACTTCTAGAAGAAATCGTTACAAAACAGTCACCTGTGAATGTTCGATGTCTAACTTTTTAAAAGATGATGCTCGTTATCAAAATCAATCTAACGCGTCGGAGGTATTCAAGAAGATAAGTCGACATGACTTAAATAGAAATGAATACGACGACAACAAATATGTTGTTCAAAGACAAACGAGTAGAGTAATTACAAGAGTTGTGACAAAATGTAGCGAACAATCAAATAAAAGGGAAGATTGCAAGTCACGCACACATAAAAAGAATAGAGACGTTATTTGCGAGTGTTACCTAGATAGCAGAGATCATAACAATGCATTAAATCATTGTAAAGTAGCTACAAAAGCTAAAACCAAAACCATTATCTGTCAATGTCCTAAGAATTATATTCAAAGAAATAACTATCGTCAACAATTTGAATGTAAAGAACAGCAAATATGCCAAAAGGTAAACTTTTTAATTTCACACATACATTTTTACCTTCAGCTTTGAATTAAATGGTGAAAGAGTGCGTTTAATTTTTTAACACGTAATGTACTCTAAATATAAATTAATTGATATAAAACGAAGAAAATTCGTCTAATAAACAGGTACTAGAAACACCTCGATCATTTTTATTATTTTAGAATACACAAGAAAACTTCCATCAAACTTGTTGTCCCTGCCCAAATCATCTGGAGCCAAAGTTACAACAAGCAAAAATTGGACGCTCGTCAATAAACTGTAACAGTATGAAGACTTTTGAATACAAAAAACCGTTCAACTCTAAAGAATTACCGGTACACGGTGTTCAAACATCGGATCATTCAATACGATTTGTAAGTACTTATATAAAAATGGTCATAAATTGTACTAAAAGTGTATGTTATACAAATAAATATTTTATTATTTTAGCAAGAAGACTCGTTTCTTGTAAAGATTGTATGAAAAACGCGTATTTTGATAAGACCAGACTATTAATTTAAATTTACCAATTTGATCCGCAATGAGGAGACAACCTAAATCTATTTTTTATTTGTACAAGAAATTGAGTATCGAATAAAAAACAAGTAATTTAAAATAATAATTTTTTATTTACAAAAAATATGTAAAATGTGTTTACATATCAGTAAAAACTCGTATAAAATAACACAATTAATTCGGTGGGCCATAAGAAGTGGCTGGTTGTGTGTGAGGCAAGAAACTTAAACTAATTGCACCTGAGCTTTGATGTGGTTGAATGTTTGAGGTAAATGAAGGCAGGAGACTGGCTGACGGGCTAGATGCACCAGCAGAAGATGAAGAACTGGATGAATACGATGATGTATCAATAACTCTATTCGGTGCAGCCGAATTCTGCACAAACGATGTTATTTCTACGCTCGGTCTAGCATTCTCCAAAGACACACCGGATACTAGAGACAATAATCCTGCTTCTTTAGCAGACGTGTGCTCATTGTCTTTGATTATGTTCTGCACACGGTTAACCACTGTTGAATCTAGGACTTCACTGTGCGTTTGGCTCTGTGCAGCTGTGTTGTATTGGTTCGAGTCGGCTTGATAACTGGAGAGGGACGAAGCGGGGATGTTGCTAAAGGATTGGGACTGTAAAGGTAACTGGGATACTAATGATGACGATTGTGGTTGTTGATATGCATAACCTTGACCTGAGCTGAATTGCTGTGCTATTGGGGAATATTGCTGAGGTGCTACAAACGCTGGGAGAGGTCGTATTGGTTCAACGGGAAATTGGGGAGCATATGTAAATGAGGGCTGTGCTTGAGGTTGACTGTAGGTAGGAATAGGTTGATGGTAAATTTGTTGGGGACGTGGATAGCTTATAGGGAGTGATGGTGCGTTATAAGATATTTGGGGTGATGGTTGCTGAATTTGTGGTTGATGGTATTGAATTTGAGGGTAAGGTATCGGTTGAGCGTAATTATATCCGGATTGTATGAAGTTTGGTTGTGGTGCAGGGGGAGCATGGAACGTTTGCTGTAGGTGAGGGTGAGGCAGCTGGGGGAAGGGTGCTGGTGGAGCGGGCGGGGGAGGTGGCGGTGGCGGTGCGGGGTGTCCGTAGCTGAATGAAGGCGCGTGGAAGGCGGGCCGCGGCAGGTGGTATGGAGCCTCCGCCGCTACGGCCGCTAGCAGAGATATCACCAGGACCTGAAATAATTACCTTAATTTTTATTTAACTGCTTATGTACAGCTTATACTATGGACACTAAACACTGTGTGAATAGTTAATTCGTAACTCATTCCACTCGCTAATGGGTCAAGTCACACTGTTTGGATTGTATTAGAAACTAGTCGGGCTCGCTGAACTATTGACTTTGGGGCACGTGTACATAATTTTCACTTTTGTGTCGTGTCGTGTGTTCACTCACCGCGCTTCTCATGGCTGATGTGGAATTGTGTGCGACATGTCCGGCAATCTAACAGTTTTATACCCACCACCTCTACATGTGTACCTCTAAAGTTAGCGGTCGCGCCTACTTTTGACTACGATTACACAAAATTATTAAGATTTTGTTCGTTGCTATGAACATTCGTATGACAATAGTTTGTGACCTACATTTTTAAGCCCAACTATATGCATGTGTTATTTCTGGAGCACTAGGAAAATATTTTACCTATCTTCTTATGGTTCTGTTTTAAATGTTTATGATAATCTTGTGAATCTTCACTTTTGAAACATTTGTTTAAAAGCATCTTACTCTGGAAGAAATCATTTTTCTCATATTTCTCAACTTAAAGTTATTTTGAAAAACTAGTGTCTAAAAACTGAAATCACATGAAACAATGATTAACTTTACTATATTAGTAATAGTTAACGGTTTAGTTGTGTAAAAATTCTTTGTAAATCAATCGGGTCCTAGACAAGGTAAAACAAACACAAAAAATATCACTTTCGCAAATCCATGGCCAAAAGTAACGCCATTGTAAGTTGATAATTATTTTCGAAATAAAATTTTCGATGCTTGAGTGTTACGAAGGTTTGCTGTACTTATTTTCGATTTTATAGAACTAGACGATATCATTAAAACATAAAGTGTTTTTGTATTAAATATTTATTTATATGAAACGTAAAGGTTCGGCTTCGCTTTCTTTATTGAGAAGTCAGATAGTACTAGGTTTTTGCATGTAAATATGTAAGATGTAGTACTTATTATATTAAAGACATTTTTCAAGGTATCATCGTAGATTATACTGTAATATATTAAGCAAAGCTTTACGTAAAAAAGTTAACATTGCTACTATAAATAATGCAGTGACACACGTTAAGTTTTGCATGACAATTTCAACCTTTGATGGATATTCGGCAAAGCCTAGACAGTATATGTATGAAATGTTTATATCTGCAAGGCTAGAACCATCATGTAAAACCTAACGTGTATGGCCAGCATGAGCACTAAACAGCTTTGTAAATCCGTAGACAGTAAACATTGCATTGACCTGTAAGTAACAGTGAGTTGTATGCTCAATAGATTTATAGACACGTGCTTCGAAGACCTATGAAATAAATGTTTAAGACATTGTCAATACAATGAAGTCGCGAGATAATCACAATGTCAATAGTATTAGTTCAAATAACTCATGATTAGGGTTGTCTAAAACGAAATCTGATCTTTTTGTATATCGATATAAATTTGACACGACTCTCTGGTGATAAACGCCTATTTCAGGTTGCTATAGTTATATCTTGTTTGCTATCTCACTTATAACATTGAATTTTTTGTCTAATTCCACTTCCATAGTTTCTCATCGGTTGCTGTGGAAACGTCATAAAATCTGGAGCATAATTTACTAATTATTTATTATTGAAGTTTCAATTTTTTATTGCAAAGATTCTATAGTATATCAGAATTTTTCAAATTATTGGTACCCTAAGCAAAATCTTAAATAATTGTATATCGACAACCCTAAATGTTGCCAACTGTTTACTTAACCAGAGTAGCCCAAATAGGGGCTAAAGTGCAAATAATTAGGTAATAGTGAAATTCACTGGCATCGCCGGTGGGTCATGAATTTACACCTTCATCTATCCTCAAGACCGCAAGGTAGTTAGAGCGACAATTTCATAACAGATGGTCTTAGATAACAATTTGCATCCTATTTCGTCTGCATCCGTCATATTTCGTCACAGCGTTGTCACTCTACTGCCGTACGTGTTTTGTTTGTAGTATTCACTTTCTGGGGCATAATTACTATGGTTTTTATGTTACTAATTGGTTTTTTTATTACAAAAGTATGCCATTTAAGGAATAAATGAAAATATTTGATTAAACTTTTTACTATAACAAAATCATAAATAAATTTAAATAACTAATTTGATAAAAATATTAACCATAATTATTTAGCTATTTCAAGCCAGTGTTAATTAAAGCTAAGAGCTCGAAGCTACAGTTTATTATCCAATCTATAATAAATGTTTCAGCGTTGTTGTTAATATTATTTTTTAATGGGATAATCTTTGATGGGTTCCGGTGGCAGACGTCCTTTCATCCCCTTCATTTCCGCCTCGCGTTGTTTCCGCTTTGCCACGATGCGGTCGTGTGTTCGCTTCATCTCTAAGATTTCCTTCATCTCTTCCTTGTCTTCATCCTGGATATATATAAAGAAAAATATTTTTGTTTTGTGAAATAAATTACAAAGCATGTACAAGGACATAGGGCAAAAAAACTAAATTATTTATACAAAATATAAGTATACACTTATATAAAATTGACAATTAAACCTTTTGATTGATTCGCAACACTAGCGCCCTCTTTCCGTTGGCCATCGGCTGGCTGTACGTCAACAGTTGCTTTAGCCTCTGCGCCGGCGGTACTCCCCGCTCCACGACGAGCACAATTCGCGCCCATTGCCGCTGCCATTCGTTACGTGTCTCTGCTATCTTCTGATACGTGTTCCCCATCATGGCTATCAACATGTTCACCAGGAGTATAGCTACTATTATCATGTATACCACGAACAGGAACTAAAACAAATACAGCTAAAATTACCAGCCATTTCTTCCCAATAGTGGTTGATTTGAGCATTATATCTGTTCCAAAATAGAAATTCATTTGTCAATTAGCTGTCTGTAAATTATTTAAATTAAGTCACTGCTTAACTTGAATTGAATAGCCTCTTTTGCAGTTTTTAGTTAATTCTATCAATCCTTTATTACATTGTTCTATTACCTTTGCTTCAATCTCGTGATCCGTGTGTTCAAATGCGCTGTAATAGTCCGAGAATGACGTCAACGACATGAGGAACATCGCCATTATGCTCTCCATCGGCGAGGGCATGGGGTTTGAGACCGAGTCATCCACTCCTTCCGGCGTGTTAGGATTATCGAATGATAAGAATATTACATAATATGCTAGAAAATAAATAAAAAATGTGTCTTATCTACTAAGAATTACAGTATCAATGTTGAAAAAAATATTTTATTCCCTCACCATTATTAATTGCTTTAATTATACAAACCTTGTGAAAATCCCATAACGAATACAAGGTATATGCAAACAAAGCGTAAAAGATCTCCCATCACCATGCGATAGATCATTACAACGAAAGGGCCGACGGTTTTGAAACCCCTTTGAAAATAAACAGCACATCAGTAAATGCATCCATATGAATTTAAAATATCTGATGTCAACAAATGCATCACTAATTTATTACACGAAATTGATAATACTGACCTGCAAAAGAACAAGAAATAGGGAGCTGTGGTGAGCATGATGATGACAGCGACGTGATCCTCTTCCTCATCAGCACACCAGAGTCTCATTGTTGGCAACGCTAGCATTAGTAAACAGGAGAATAAAAACATAACCCTAAAAATAACACAAGATTGTGAGTCTCAGCGTCAGTAGGGTTGTTACCCTGTAGTGAAATTTCCATTGAAATGTAGATTATAAATATGATAAGATGTGTGATGTGTGATGTGTGATGTGTGATGTGTGATGTGTGATGCGTCATGTGTGACGTGTGATGTGTGATCGGTGACGTTTGACGTTTGACGTTTGATGTGTGATTTGTGATGTGTGATGTGTGATGTGTGATGTGTGATGTGTGATGTGTCATGTGTCATGTGTCATGTGTCATGTGTCATATGTGTAAAGAAGGAGGTACTCAATTCGTCCATATATTTTTATTTATTATTTTTTTTTATGTGTGTTACGGCATAACTCCGCCCCTGGTAGACCGATTTTGAAAATTCTTTTTTTATCCGAGAGGTAGTGCTTGCAGGTGGGTCCCATTTTTTTGTTTGATTTTTGGAGTCAAAGACTACGGCGTAGTTAAATAGTTTAGCTCAAAATTGCGTGACGAAATTTGATGTCTTTTTTGCTTTCTATGCTTACGTAGCCTAAACTATAAGACTTACACAAAAATTATGTATAGAAGAATTGTAGCCGTTTAAATTTGCTAAATAAAAGTCCGCAATAGCATATATCTATCTATTAAGGTTGTCGCACAATAACCACTTTTTTCATTAAAATTTCGATCAAAATCTATACCCCACTTTCAACGCTATTACTCGTGTTCGGTATGAATCCTTATCAAAATAAATGTGTCCATCATCAAGAGAATTTAATGTAGATTATAAATGTCCTTGGAACTGTGCAATTCCGATCAATAGTTTAGGAGATATCATAAATAGCAAATTACGAGTCGCAGAAAAAAATATCAACTTGTAACAAAGTTTGCTTTCTTGGCTTACGTAGCCTAAACTATAAGACCTACATAAAAATGATGTATGAAAGAATTGTAGGTCATTCAATTAGCTGAATTATAATCTGCAATAGCATATATCTATCTCTTAAGGTTGTCGCACAATTACCGTTTGTTTCGAGAAAACCGCCAAATAAGTGCAATCGACTTTATTTAAAACGCTTTTATTCTTATTTCGTATGAATCCTTATCCAAATAAATATGTTTTCACGATAGAGTATTATATGTAGATCATAGTTGCCTTTTACAGTACGTAATTCTGTGCAAGATTCTAGAAGTTATCAAAATATTAAAACTCACGGGCAACAGCGGCGCGCGGCCGCACCGAATTATGAGTGAATGATCGCAACGATGTATTAGTTCTTTACTTAATTTCTTAGATAATCGATTTAGATAATTCATTATTTGTTTGAAAGCTAGTGATTATCATACTGCGATGTCTAGATTCACTAAAAATCGAGAAATAAATAAACTTTTTAATAAAAAACAAAACCGACTTCCAAACAAAATTCACTAAAAACAAAATCTTCTCAAAAAAACAGTACACTAAAAAAGTAACGAAATAATTTCTTGAAAATAGTAAACCTCCCTTATTGTAGCTGTTATGTCTATATTGTACAATTATTATCACTTTGATGTCGGTGTCAGCCGAGGTATATGCAGTGATATTTCTACGTAAGGTTTTCTACATTTTTACCATAACAATTGACAATTGAAAGTATAGTAACGTTTTTAGTAATGACTGACACCGACTTCAAAGTAATAATAATTGTACAATATAGACATAACAGCTACAATAAGGGAGGTTTACTATTTTCAAGAAATTATTTCGTTACTTTTTAGTGTACTGTTTTTTTGAGAAGATTTTGTTTTTAGTGTATTTTGTTTTTAGTGTATTTTGTTTTTAGTGTATTTTGTTTGGAAGTCGGTTTTGTTTTTTATCAAAAAGTTTATTTATTTCTCGATTTTAGTGAATCTAGACATCGCAGTATGATAATCACTAGCTTTCAAACAAATAATGAGTTATCTAAATCGATTATCTAAGAAATTAAGTAAACAACTAATACATCGTTGCGATCATTCACTCATAATTCGGTGCGGCCGCGCGCCGTTGTTGCCCGTGAGTTTTAATATTTTGATAACTTCTAGAATCTTGCACAGAATTACATACTGTAAAAGGCAATTACGATCTACATATAATACTCAATCGTGAAAACATATTTATTTGGATAAGGATTCATACGAAATAAGAATAAAGCGTTTTAAATAAAGTCGATTGCACTTATTTGACGGTTTTCTCGAAACAAACGGTTATTGTGCGACAACCTTAATAGATAGATATATGCTATCGCAGACTTTAATTCAGCTAATTGAATGACCTACAATTCTTTCATACATCATTTTTATGTAGGTCTTATAGTTTAGGCTACGTAAGCCAAGAAAGCAAACTTTGTTACAAGTTGGTATTTTTTTCTGCGACTCGTAATTTGCTATTTATGATATCTCCTAAACTATTTATCGGAATTACACAGTTCCAAGGTATTTATAATCTACCTTAAATTCTCTTGATGATGGACACATTTATTTTGATAAGGATTCATACCGAACACGAGTAATAGCGTTGAAAGTGGGGTATAGATTTTGATCGAAATTTTAATGAAAAAAGTGGTTATTGTGCGACAACCTTAATAGATAGATATATGCTATCGCTGACTTTTATTTAGCAAATTTAAAGGGCTACAATTCTTCCATACATAATTTTTGTGTAAGTCTTATAGTTTAGGCTACGTAAGCATAGAAAGCAAAAAAGACACCAAATTTCGTCACGCAATTTTGAGCTAAACTATTTAACTACGCCGTAGTCTTTGACTCCAAAAATCAAACAAAAAAATGGGACCCACCTGCAAGCACTACCTCTCGGATAAAAAAAGAATTTTCAAAATCGGTCTACCAGGGGCGGAGTTATGCCGTAACACACATAAAAAAAAAAAAAAAAAAAAAAAAAAAACATATGGACGAATTGAGTACCTCCTTCTTTTGGGAAGTCGGTCACAAAGTAACGAAATAATTACTTGAAAATAGTAAACCTCCCTTATTGTAGCTGTAATGTCTATATTGTACAATTATTATTACTTTGAAGTCGGTGTCAGTCATTACTAAAAACGTTACTATACTTTTAATTGTCAATTGTTATGGTAAAAATGTATGTGTGATGGGTGACGTTTGATGTGTGATGTGTGATGTGTGATGTGTGATGTGTGATGGGTGACGTTTGACGTTTGACGTTTGACGTTTGGTGTGTGATGTGTGATGTGTGATGTGTGATGTGTGATGTGTGATGTGTGATGTGTGATGTGTGATGTGTGATGTGTGATGTGTGATGTGTGACGTGTGACGTGTGATGGGTGACGTTTGACGTTTGACGTTTTGACGTTTGACGTTTGACGTTTGACGTTTGACGTTTGACGTTTGACGTTTGATGTGTGATGTGTGACGTGTGACGTGTGATGTGTGATGGGTGACGTTTGACGTTTGATGTTTGACGTTTGACGTGTGATGTGTGATGTGTGATGTGTGATTGTG